>CM048755.1:376921836-378213622 GCA_026315105.1 Locusta migratoria
GTCCAACAATCTTTTGTTTCAGAGGGGCGGCCGCCTCAGTTGCATCGAAAGTTAAGCCAGTCCGGTCAACCTCACACTTATTACAGAAATTGATTTTGTATTAACAAATAAAGTAGAAGAAATTTTTTTATCTTCACGCTAGCGACATTGATGACAGTGGGTTTCGACATTTACATTCTGACAACAGGGAGTAAACTTCAGTTTTGTAGCTAATTAATTCTATACGGGTTCGTTACTTTACACAGTTGGTGTCGCTTATACGACGTTATCCTCAACATTCTGCCCCGCGAGCCGTCAACAGTATCATGCAGGCGAGAGAAAATGGTTGATGCATAATTCCTCGCATATAAATGCAAACAATGTTAAGTTTTGAGTTTTCTTTACTTCTTTACACTATGGAACGAGAGTTATGTTTAGACACAGCTAAATACCTTAGAAAAGAAAATTTGTGGCAGTGAACTATGAAACTACAGCTGAGCTGCATCTCAGCTCGAAATGACGGTGACTGGCAGAAGGGAATCACGCGATTCTGCGCGCTCTCGCGTCCTCTCGCTGTTCTGCGTCAATCTTCGGAAAAGGACCGGACGAACTAAGAAGCAAGAGGCGACGGATCTGCGAACTAGTTCGCGTAGTTCGTCTGTGGGAGCGCTCCTCCGAACCAGTTCGTTCGCGAACTACACAAGACTAGTGGTCACCGACTGGCAGTACGACGACTCAGCTCATCGTTGAGACATTGGAGTGCAGCAGCTTTCACCAGAAGTTAAGTAACGCAGCAGGCGCAAATTTGGTTTGTAATTAGGCTCTCTGTGTCGAAAACATGGAGAAAGAGATCAAGCAATCACTAAGTGACCTTGATTCAGTGGGGGATGGTAGTTTACCAGGCAGTCCAAGAAAGATCAGATAGCACAGGAGAATATACTGTCACAATTATTGGGCCAAATAGCAAATTTTAAATTAGATTTCACATCTGAGATTAAGTTTGAGATGGGAAATGGTATTGCAGGCATAAAAACCGATATGGGGAAATGCTACTGCAGGCATAAAAACTGATATGGAAAATGCTATCGCAGGCTTAAAAACAGAGATGGGAAGTTCCTTGGGAAAATTGGAATCAGAGATAGGGATAATAAAAAATTCTATGGTTGCTTTAAAGAATGAAATAGTCACAGATCTTGACAGAAAATTAGAAAACTAAACAGAAAGATTTGAGATTAAGGAATTAGTAATGTTAAAGTTGAATTAGGGGGCGAGATAGATGTAGGAAGGCAGACCTGTGATCACAGAAATGAGGGCACTAGGCAAGCTTTGACTGAGGTAGACAGGAGGATTGTGGCAGGTGATGAGGAAACAAAAACTCTTTTGACCTGCAGGTTGAGGAATACAGAGTGTGAGTTAAGGAAGAAAACAGAACAAGTAGTGACAGTGAATACCACCGAAATAGAGAAGATGAATACTAGAATTAATAATTTGAAATTGTGCACTGCATCAGGAAATGCAACTTGGCCCTTGATGCAGATGGGAAATACTAATAAATTCTCAGGGGAAAGTAAATACCAGCCAGTGGATTTTATGACAACATGTAAGTATCAATTCATGCCTGGTATGTCTGATCAGTATAAAATAAAAATTGCATAAAGATCATTAGAAGGCAAATGAATGTACTGAGAAATTTGTTACTTTTTAGGCTTTTGAAAGACCTTTTTCTGAATAAATATTGGAGCGAAGCCAAACAAATAAGACTATAGAATGAATTCTTAAATGGACCATTGTATATGAGGGGTAAACAGACTATGAAGAAATTTTGTCAGGAAGAATGAAGGAAGTTAGTACAAGCCACTGGGAACACTAACTGAAATATCTACTTTATGTAGGAGTTTGCCAGAGGACTTGAATTGGCAGCTGATTCACTGTCCTACAGATTCAATTGATTTTTTAAAAAAATTATTGAAGAAATAGATTATGCAATGACTAGGGAACCTAAACCTAGAGAAACCCAGCACATGAGTTATAAGAGGGAGCACAGTGGAAATAGAGGCAATAGAAATTGGGGCTACAATCAGCAGGACCACCATGGGGAGTAGTAAGGGGAGAAATAATTGGGAACATAGAAATCAGAGGGATTCATGGGACAATGATTATAGAAATTGTCAGAGGTCAGTGCAGGAAAATGGAAGTAAAAACGGGGATCAAAATAGAGAACAGAACCAGGGACGAAATCTAGGAAACTAGGATTTGTTCCAAATGAGGTCCGTTTGGGACAAGGAACTATGGAAGAAATAGGACCAAGAGATGGGATGACAAGGGATCTAATAATAATAATAATTAAAGACAGGATAGAGATAGGGAAAGAAATGAAGGTGGGGACTGTGGACGAATTTTCATCATCCTCTAGACAGAGTAGAACTTAAGGTGCGGTGAATTTGTTAGTGTTAATATAAGATTCTCCACAGACAGACCTCATTAAATAACCTCGCAACATACAAATTTTAAATAAAAGTAGGAAAGAAACAGTGTATTTAAAATTACTTTGATGACACTGTACATAACATACCTCTAATTTTTCGAAATGATATTTACAATTAGTTTCACAACACATCGGATTGCACACCAATCATATTCTTCCATTGTCATCTTCCCAACATTGTTGAAATACTAAGCAATTAGAACATATGTTCTGTTTTTGTTCTACTAAATTTTGTTTATTTACTAACTAGTTTTCGGCTTATTAGGCCATCGTCAGGTAAACTGTTGACATGCGTCGACAAAGACGCTATTTCTTGGTTCTCAAAGATGGTAAGACACAGATACAATACACAGATTACTTGGTCTTTGGATATGACATTTGTTGGAATTACAAATGGCAACAGATACTGTTTGTAATTCCAACAAATGTCATATCCAAAGACCAAGTAATCTGTGTATTGTATCTTTGTTTTACCATCTTTGAGAACCAAGCAATAGCGTCCTTGTCGACGCATCTTAACAGTTTACCTGACGATGGCCTAATAAGCCGAAAACTAGTTAGTAAATAAACAAAATTTAGTAGAACAAAAACAGTTTGTTTTGTTTTCAACCTTAAATATGGAAGCGTTCTACCAAGAAACGACGAAAGAATCAATTTATAACATTTGTTCTGTTAACTAATAAAAGTAAATCTTAGGGATACGTCTTGATCACTTACCCACTTCGCATCGTTGCTGCAAATTCGTGCAGTCCTTTTCTGTGAGAAATATCAATTGAAGATAAATTTTTTCCCACTTTCTCTCCAGACACAGAATTATCGCTGCCATTATATTCCAGAACTGATACACCATGATGACGGTCATTGTGATTGTATTCCTTGACATGGTTTGCATTAGTTATAACTGGTTTCTGAATGATGCCATCATCTGGGTCGTAGTTCCAACTTTCATTTATACTGTCCATTATTATGGAAGAGTTACTCCTATATAGGAAAAAAAACAATACAATCTTTAACATTCCGAAAAAACACCTATAAATAATATGAACATTCATAATGAATTCCATTTACGCAGTTATATTTCTGAAAGACAAAGAGCGCAGGAATTGTAAAATTCAATGCTTTATGCCTATAATCCAACGAACGTGATGCATTTCATTGCCATCAAAAAGCTTTGACGAGCATGGTAAAGTGCTGTATCGCTCGAGGTCAGGGGTCTCTGTCTTCTGTTGTATATTCACATCTTCATCAACCTACATACTCCTCAATTCAAAGTGCGTGACGGATGGTACTTCATATCACTCTTTCGTCGCTACTATTTCTGTTCCACCCCGTAGATAGAAAGAGATAAAAACGAATTCTTGTATACTTCTTTGCGAACAATATTTTATCTTGAGTCTGTGATCTTTAGACGAAATGTAAGTTGGTGGCAGTAGAATCATTCTGCAGTCAGCTTCAGATTCCGGCTCTCTAAATTTCCGCAATATTATATCTAGGGAAGAACATCACCTTCCCATCATCTATTCCCAAGTGAGTTCCAGAGAAATGTATGTAACACTTGCGCAGTGATCGGACCTACCTTTAACAAACCTTCGATTTGCTTATAAGACTTCCTTCAACTGATCTAGTGGTAATGCCAACCACTTGAGTAATACTCAAGAAAGAGTCACACAAGCATTCCACACCCTGGCTACTTTACAGATGAGCCTCATATTGGCAAAATTATACCAATAAATAAACAATTTGCCTTCCCCATGACTGTCCCAACATGCTCATTTCGTTTCGTATCGTTCTTCAACGTTACGCCTAGATACTCAATCGATGGAACTGTGTCAATCAGCACTCTACCAATTTCGCATTCGAACGTTATGGGATTGTTTTTCCCACTCATCTACATTACCTTACAATTTTCTACATTTAGTGGTATCTGCTAATCCTCATACGATTTTGTCTAAGGCATTTACCATCCTAAACAGTTATCCAATGACAACTCGTGCCCGTACACCACAGCTTCATCAGCAAACTGCAGCCGACTGTTACTCTCTGTCCGCCAGATCTTTTACGTATATACAATACTAACGGCAAACCCGGCTTTGCCCGGGTATTTATTAGTTCCTGCTATTTTTCAGGTATATATTCATTTATATAAGGGCTGTAAGTCTGTAAAATCTCTCGAGACTACAATTAGTAGTAAATAAGTAATAGATTAAAACTTGGTGCAGGATGGGGCAGTTTACCATGAACGTTACTGTTTATCTGCTCGTATCTCATGAATTACGTGTCGTACTGTGATACAATTTAGAAGGTACACTCAACTGTATGTGTGTATATTGTTTGTAAAATTTCTTGCGGCTACAATTTGTAGTGTAGAAACTACAAATTGTAACGTCATACCGAATCCTGTAGTTTTAGCCCAGGAACAGCGGAACGTTACTGTTTATGTGCTCATATCTCAAGAACCACGTGTTGTACTGTGATACAATTTATAAGATACATTCAAACCTATGTGTGTATACCGTCTGTAAAATTTCCTGCGGCTACAACTTGTAGTGTACAAATTACAAATTGTAACGTCATACCGAGAGCCGTAGTTTTACTCCATAAACAGCGGAAAAGTAGTAGGCAAGAAATTCTTTTCCTTTCATCATTTTACTATGGTTGCGAGCGAGAAAAAGTTTAATACAGGTTTGAAATTATGTTTAAAGTTTGGTGCAAGTCGCTAAGTACTGTCATTCTCATACAGTGTATTTCGAAAGTCTCGCCGCATTATATGGCATTTTTTGCGATTTCTATTGGTTATGACGTAATATCTTTTAAACAATTTGCCGTATGTGATTATTAACCATGCAGCAATTGTTACCTCACGGCAAGGAATGTGCGTACCAAATTTGCATGAAATCAGTCCAATGGTTTAGGAGAAAATGAGCAGCATTCTCGCAAAATGCAGCAGTTTTTCGCGCATCTCATTGTTTATGACGTCATATCTCGTGAACTATATGTCGTATGTGATTCTTATACTTACGGCGACCGTCCCCATGGATTGAAGCTTACTTGTACAAAATTTCATAAATATTGGAACAAAACTGTAGATTTGTATGCAACACGTACAAATATACGGACACTCTCCTTTATATATTAGATAATAACGGTCCTACGACACTTCCTTGGGGCTCTCCTGACGGTCATCTTGTCTTTGATGAACACTCGCCGTCGAGGATATCATATTGGTTCTATTACTTAAGCTGTCAGAGAGCCACTCACAAATTTGTGGACCTATTCCAGTTGCCTGTACCATCATCAGCAATCTACAGTGTGGTACCGTGCCAAATGCCTTTCGGAAGTCATGAAGTATGCAGTTTGCCCGTTTCTCTTCATCCTGGGGTTCTAAAGATACAGTGTGGGGACGTTTTATAAACCTGTGTTGATGCGTCGACGGAAACTTTTCTGTCTCAAGGAAATTTACTGTATTCGAACTCAGAATATCTTCCACAATACTACTGACGTTACTGATGATAATGAGTGGGTCCGTTCATTTAACTATCTGCGCTCGTCTTCCGTCTTGTGAATCCGCGCTGGTTCAAATATTCGCTGTAAATGCATGCTAGGTAAGGGTCCAAAGCAGTATAGTACTCTTTGTAAAACTTAATTGGGATTCCGCCTCCGGACCTGGTGAAATATTTAGTTTAGCTCTCTGAGCTGCTTCTCAACACCATGGATACCTTTTAGTATATCCTTCATTCTGGAATATGTTCGGTGGTTAAACAACGGTGCGTTTGTATGATCCTTCTGCCTGAAAGATTTCTCAAAAGTGAAATTTAATACTTCTGGTTTCCTTTTATTGTCTTCTGTCGACCCACCTAGCGTTTCTACATAGGACCGTAATTTTTACGTGTTCTCGGCAATATCTCTGGATAATGTATGACGATGGTAATTACTGTATTCGCCGCGCGTAGTTCCAAATATATATTAGTAACTTTTGCTTGTCTTAATTTGATTATCCTCGTTTAAACCAAATGTGAAACTGCGTTTGCTTTCTTCTCATTTACCGAATATTATTATGGAATCACAGTGGATATATTATCCTAAATCCATTATATCGGCTCTTACTACTCCAGCGTTTGATTTACCACACAACTGTTTTGCCCATACTTCCACTACGTCTGTCCCACTATTCATTCTCCTATTGGGATGGAAACAATTGGGTATCAGTTTTTGCTGGCATGAACACTCTTTTATTCTTCTTGACTGATTTATCAATTTTCATAGCATAATTACGACATCATAATGACTAAACCCTGTCTCGTCGATAAGGACAGGGCTGTTCGCAGACAGAAATTCTAAAAAAAATTCATGTCTGTGTGGGCTGTCGATTTAGCTGTTCAACACAGTTTTCAAAATAGTACACAAGATTGCCTAACTGTACCACCTGAAATGAAACCATTGAAGTTCCAGTCAACAGGGTGGTCCATTGATAGTGACCGGTCCAAATATCTCACGAAATAAGCATCAAACGAAAAAACTACAAAGAACAAAACATTTCTAGCTTGAAGGGGGAAATAGATGGCGCTATGGTTGGTCTGCTAGATGGCGCTGCCAAAGGTCAAACGGATATTAACAGCATTTTTTAAAATAGATACCCCCATTTTTATTACATATTCGTCTAGTATGTAAATAAATATGGATGTTTTATTTGGAACACTTTTGTCGCTTTGTAATAGATGGTGCTGTAATACTCACAAACATATTAATCACAATTTTAGACGAACAGTGGGTAACAGATAGGTTTTTTTAAATTAAAAGGCAGAACGTAGTTACGTTTGAACTTTATTTAGGTTGTTCCAATGTGATACATCTACATGGGATACTCTGCAAATCACATTTAAGTGCCTGGCAGAGGGTTCATCGAACCACTATTATAATATTTATCTTCCATTCCATTCTCGAATATCGCGGGGGAACACCTGAATCTCTCCGTTCGAGCTCTAATTTCTCGCATTTTATTCTGATGATCATTTCTGCCTATGTAAGTGGTAGTCAACAATAAATTTTCGCATTCGGTGGAGAATTTTGGCAACTGGAGTTTCGTAAGTAGCCCACGGCGCAGCGGTAAGCGCCGTTGTTGTCATGATTCCCACCCCAGATCCTGTATCATTTCCGTAACGCTGTCTCCCCTGTATCGTGACAATACGAAACGAGTTGCCCTTCTTTGGACTTTTTCGATGTCCTGCGTCAAACCCACCTGATAAGGATCCCACACTGGGTAGCAATACTCCATAAAAGGACGGAGAAGCGTAGTGTATGGAGTTTCTTTTGTAGTTCTGTTGCATGTTTGAAGGGTTCTGCCAATAAAACTCAATCTCTGGTTCGCGTTTCCCACGACATTATCTACGTGTTCTTTCCAGTTTAAGTCTGAAGTAATAGTAATTCCTAGGTATTTTGTGGAGTTTACGGCCTTCATTTTTGATTGATTTATCTTGTAAACAAAGTTTAACGCGTTTCTTTTCGTACTCATGTGGACGACTTCACACTTGTCATTATTTAGAGTCAATTGCCAGTTTTTAAACCATAGTGATACCTTATTCAGATCGTTCTGCAGTTGGTTTTGATCGTTAGATGATTTTACTAGACGGTAAATGACGGTGTCATCTGCAAACAACCTAAGAGACCTACGTAGATTTTCCCATAAATCGTTTATGTAAATAAGGAACAGCAGAGGACCAATAACACTACCCTGTGGAACGCCCGATATCACCTCTGTTTTAGTCGATGCCTTACCGTCGATTACTACGATACATGTACGTTTGTGAAATTATCCTACATTATGACAACGCATGCTGTTACTGCGTTATTACCTGTAATTACCTCATGACTTCAATAAATGCTTAAAATGATGTCCTTCAACTTCAATGGATTTGGCAATACGCGTAACGAAATTTCTCTCAACAGCGAGTAGTTCGCCCTCAGTGTTGTTCTCGCAGGCATTGACAATGCGCTGACGCTTGTTTTCAGGCGTTGTTGGTGATTCACGATAACAAATACCCTTCAATTTTCAACACAGAAAGAAATCCGGGGATGTAAGATCCGGTGAACGTGCGGGCCATGGTATGGTACTTCTATGACCAATACACTTGTCATTAAATATTCCATTTAAGACCGCTTCAACTGCACGCGAGCCATGTGCCGGACATCCACCATGATGAAAGTACATCGCCATTCTTTCATGCGGTGAAACATCTTGCAGTAATATCGGTAGAACATTACGTAAGAAAACACCATTTAGATTTCCATCGATAAAATAGCGGCCAATTATTCTTCCTCCCATAATGCCGCACCATACAATATCGCTGATGTTCCACTTGTCGCAGCCATCGTGCATTTCCGTTGCCCAATGCTGCATATTATGCTGATTTACGTTACCTCTGTTTGTGAATGACGCTTCTTCACTAAACAGAAAGCGTCTCGTAATTTATTTTGGGCCCAGTAGCAAAACTGTACACGACATTCAAAGTCTTAGCCATGCAAATCCTGGTTCATAGAAATATGGTACGGGTGACATTTATGTTGACCCACGTTTGTGAGATTCCCGATTGTCGTTCAGTTTGTCTGCTACTGATGTGCGGATTAGCCGCAACTGCAGCTAAAACACTTACTTGGGCATCATCAATTGTTGCAGGTCTTGGGTGACGTTTAACTTGTGGCTGAACGCTTCCTGTCTCTTTAAATAACGTAACTATCCGACGAAAGGTCCGGACACTTGGGTGATGTCTTCCAGGATAACGTTCAACATAGATATCACAGGCCCATTGGGCATCTTGATTACAATAGCCATACATAAATACCATATAGAGCTATTCTGCAATTGGTAAATGGTCCATTTTAACACGAGTAATGTATCACGAAGCAAATACCGTCCGCAATGGTGAAATGTTATGTGATACCACGTACTTATACGTTTGTGACTATTACAGCGTCATTTATCACAAAGCCAAAATTGTTCCAAATAAAACATGCATATTTATTTACGTTCAAAACGAATATTTAATAAAAATGGGGTACCTATTTTTTAAAAATGCAGTTGATATCCGTTTGACCTATGGTAGCGCCATCTAGCGGGCCAACCATAGTGCCATCTGTTTTCCCCTCCAAGCTAGAAAAGTTTTGTGTTTTGTAGTTTTTTCGTTTGATGCTTATTTCATGAGATATTTGGCCCGGTCACTATCAATGGCCTACCCTGTATACTCGATAGGTTAAAGTCTCCCCCAAGGTCATCCGGGTACCTTCACACTACCCGACGTAAACTTTATTTGAATGACTCTAGAACTGTGACAGTGAAACCATTAACTGTATTTCTTGTTGATCTGTAATACGCGTCCAGATGCTAATGTTCAAATCTTTGTAAATCTTATGGGACTGAACTGCGGGGTCATCAGTCCCTAAACTTACAAACTACTTATCAACTAGCTTATACTAAAGACGGCACAAACATCCAAGCCCGAGGGAGGATTCGAACCCCCGAAGGGGACCTGCCTTACGCATCGAGGCATAGCGCCTCAATGCGCTCGGCCACCACACCGCGGCCATCCAGATTCCTTCACAGTCACTATCGACTTCGACCTCAGTAGAAATAGTCTTTTTTAACTGCAATTCAGACACCCCCTCTCGGTCCCGAGGATTATCGAAGGGCAAGAAATTCTCTGCAATGCTGTAGCGAACTTTGTTACGAACATTTTGACAGAGTCAATGACTTATATGAACGCGGCCTGATTTCACGTGTCGACTGGCGAGTGCTCATCAGAACGGCAACTACCCCCTCACTTTTCCTTACTGAAAGGAAAATGAATTCAAATCTCATGAAAATGACTGTTTCTAGCATATGCAACTTACTGTTATTAAACAGTATTACCTTTAGAGATCGGAAACCCTCTTTGTAGTAGACATTTCCCGAATGAATTATCACGGTCAGATAGTTACATAATACATCCCTCCACTTCTATTACCACTTAATGGATTGCTTTCAGTAAATCTGCATAAATTTAATACACTGAGATACTTCGGAAATAAAACAGTTTCAACCACTGAAATTTTGGAAAACAATACCACATACAGTATTTGTGAAGTAATGACCAACGCATGCCAGCTGTACAATGGCATCTTTCAGTTTAGCAAAATAACAAGTGCTGAGAAGGATAGAGAAGATGTTTGAAATTAATTAGAAAACAAATGAAACAGGTATACACACACACAAGTTGACACCTACCAACACCCAGCCACACAAACAGAAGCAGAGAAAAACAAAATTCAAATCCACCGCCATTTCCACCAAAGAACGTAGGTGCGCATAATAACTAACCGTACACAGTCGATTTTGCCAAAGTGTGACGTGGCAGTGAAACAGACACTTCTGTGAAATATGTGTATTGCTTATGAGTTGTCCACAGAAACACAGAAGAGAAAGTGTGCTCCAAAACAAACCGTAAGTAACAGACAATACAGGCTCATGATAGAAATATCCCTGTTTACCGACTTACGTTTTACGCTAGAAATATTGTTAGCTGGTCACATAGTTCACACAAATTATTTGTTTGCAAATGACAACGCTACTATTCTCTAACTATGTAAAACCAAAGTAATAAAAAAAAGACATATGACTTTTAGGCATAATATTCATGTATAGGTTAGCACTAGAACAATGTATTATGTTTCCAGAATGAAACTTCACTCTGCAGCGGAGTGTGCGCTGATATAAAACTTCCTGGCAGATTAAAACTGTGTGCCGGAACTGGGACTCGAACCTGGGACCTTTGCCTTTCGCGGGCAAGCGCACTGCCGACTGTGCTATCCCGACACGACTCACGATGCCGCCTCACAACTTCACTTCCGCCAGTACCTCGCCTCCTTTCGCCCGCGAAAGGCAAAGGTCCCAGGTTCGAGTCCCGGTTCCGGCACACAGTTTTAATCTGCCAGGAAGTTTCATATGAGCGCACACTCCGCTGCAGAGTGAAGTTTCATTCTGGAAACACCCCATGGCTGTGGCTAAGCCATGTCTCCACCATATCCTTTCTTCCAGGAGTGCTAGTCTTGCGTGTTTGCAGGAGAGCTTCTGTGAAGTTTGGAAAGTAGGAGGCGAGGTACTAGCGGAAGTAAAGTTGTGAGGCGGCATCGTGAGTCGTGTCGGGATAGCACAGTCGGTAGTGCGCTTGCCCGCGAAAGGCAAAGGTCCCAGGTTCGAGTCCCGGTTCCGGCACACAGTTTTAATCTACCAGGAAGTTTCAATGTATTATGTCTTTCACAGTCATATATAAAAAGCAGAAAACTCACTGATGAGGGCAAGAGATGTTGAAACATGTTTGGATTAAATGTAAAACAGTGTTTTGCAAATCATGCGGCCTGTCTGGAGAAAATAGTTGAAATTATATACAAAAGAGTTTAGGTCGACAAAAGCGCGTTTATTAGGAGGTACCCCTTGTCACTCATCACTTGATAATCTTCATGCTTTCATCTATATTGATAAAAAAGGAAACTTGGAGTTTAACTTCCCGTCGACAGCGTGGTCATTAAGAGACGGAGCTTACGCTTCGAATGTTTCGATAAGGATATGGAATGAATTCGGCCGTGCTCTTTGAAAGGAACCATCCCGGCATTTGCGGGGAGTGATTTAGGGAAATCACGGAAAACCTAAATCAGGATGGCCGGACGTGGATTTGAACCATCATCCTTCCGAATGGCTATGCACGGGGCGGGAGCTACTGAATGACTTGTTAACCATCGTGCTGCGGTGAAATGGCCGAGCGTTTCAAGGCGCCTAGCTGTAGAGCGTGTCGCCGCTCGCCGTCGGAGGTTCGAGTCCTGCCGGCCGCGGTGGCCGAGGTGACTGAGACGCTCCAGTCACGGTCAGCACGGCCACTACGGTCGGGGGTTCGAATCCCCCCTCGGGCATGGATATTTGTGCCGTCCTAGTTTGTAAGTAGTTCATAAGTAGTTTGTAAGTTTAGGGACTGGTGACCCCGTAGTTAAGTCCCATAAGCTTAACAAACATTTTTTTTTTTGTTCGAGTCCTTCCTCGGACATGGGGGTATTTGTTTTCCTTAGTGTGAGTACGCTGAGTAGTTTGTAAGCCCAGGGAATGTTGATCAGAGTAGTTCAGTTCCTTAGATTTACAAACATTGAATTTGAACATCGGTTGGCTCTTCTTCCAAAAATGTTCAAATGTTTGTAGAGCTTATGAGACTTAACTACGGGGTCATAAGTCCCTAAACTTACAAACTATTTATGAACTAGTTTGTACTAAAGACGGCACAAACATCCATGACCCAGGGGGGATTCAAACCCCCGACTGGGAACGGCCTCGCACATCGTAGCATAGCGCCTCAACGCGTCGGCTGCTTTGCCACTGCGCTCTTAGACATTGGTAGCCTTTGTTAATCAGTATGGTTGAAGGTATGAAGATTATAATTTAAGTAATGAAATTTCCACTCTGCAGCGGAATGTGCGCTGGTATGAAAGTTCCTGGAAGAGTAAAACTGTTGTCCAGACTGACATTAGAACCCAGGACCTTTGCCTTTTATGAGCAAACACTCTACCGACTGAGATACTTGTGCACACATCACGGGTCCACGTTTGCAAGGGAGGAGGCGATATACTGACAGAACAAAAGCGCCAAGGATTTGGCGTGACGCGTGCTCGGGTAGCTCAGTCGGTAGAGTGCTTTCTCGCGAAAGACAAAGGTCCTGCTCTCGAAACCCGGACTGCACGACATTTTTAATCAGACAGGAAGTGTCATTATAATTTCATGACTGAAACCGCTCACCTTTCAGTAAATATGACTTTCCGATCTATAACGTTTTGTAATTAATTTAATTTGTGACATTTAATTTTGATCTTTTGGACACATTCTGAGACATCAAGGAACTGTCAACTTACCATTAGAAGAAAGCGTCTGGGGTAAAAAAATCGTAGAGGGGGGCCGAGGGACGAATACAGTACGTAGATTCAAAAGGATGTAGGTTGCCGAACGTATTCTCAGATGAAGAGACGTGCACAGGACAGGGTAGCGTGGGGAGCTGCAGCAAACCGTCTGCGGACTGAAGACCACAACAACCCTGTGTCTCAAAAAATAGACAAAGTAGCTTAAGCAGTTGACAAGATTAGGATTTCGTTTGCAGTAAATTTGGTAGTGATATCTCCGTCTTTTCTTGGTATTGCATTTTGGATGGTCATCATTCTTATAACAGGATGGGGAGGTCCCTCGCATGCCGTGCGCACTCACAGGACGAGCTGGGTACGTTTCGCCAACAGCCGAAGACGATGTCGCCCACTGTCAGCTGTCTGTAGGCTGCTGCCTTGGCGCTTAATAGCGATGGGGGTTCTGGCGTGTCGAAAGAAACAAATGAGGTGTCAGTAATTTTGCCCACGGCCTCCGCTACTTGGCGAACCAAGTTAGCGACGTCTCGTATCGACTCTCGCCGTAGACTGAGTGGCGATTTGCAGGGCGCTCACGTCGATCGAGGAAGAATGGGGGACTAACCGTACGGCCCAAACGTTCACCTCGTGGGTGAGCAAATGACAGCTCCTTCAGCAGGCTCGGAAATGTCAAATGTGCGATCGGTATGTCTGCATAAATACGTAATGAAAGATGTGGAGAAGGCCCTGCCTGCTGCTTTCGAGTGTGCAGGGAACAGAAATTTCCAAGATGTATCTCACGTCGTCACAAATAATGCCTGTCGCTTAGTTTCCGAGGCCATCTCCATATCGAAAACAAAATTTACAAAACTATTGACTACTGCTAGGATCGAAGTATCGTACCCCGATTTAGGCAAGGTCATATGATTCGGAGTGATGTGGAGAGCCTCACCCTAATTCCCGTCAATTCTCTCACGGCCGTGGCTTTGGATTTCACAGATGTACCGTTGAAAACTATAGGATTGGCCTTGATAGATTAGGGGAGCACTACACACAGGAAGCAGATACTTTTTGGCATATTAGCTATGAGCGCATTTCTTATTTTACACCATACTCCGTTCACCGAAACGAGAGAGCCGGCCGCGGTGGCCGAGGGGACTGAGGCGCTTCAGTCACGGTCTGCACGGCCACTACGGTCGGGTGTTCGAATCCCCCCTCGGGCATGGATATTTGTGCCGTCCTAGTTCGTAAGTAGTTCATAAGTAGTTTGTAAGTTTAGGGACTGATGACCCCGTAGTTAAGTCCCATAAGGTTTACAAACATTTTGAAACGAGAGAGGGACTGTAAACACAGCGAGGCGTGTGACCAGGGGTGGACAAAACAGGTGCGCTCACTCAATGTCGCCGCATCCTTTTTTGGGGAAAGCGTTTGTGTGTGTTATCAGGAGTTATATTACAGGCTGGCTAGAAATTTGATCTTTAAGAACCAGTTGCTAAATATCTGCATAAGTATCAAGCTTTCATTTTCTATCTCTCTTTCTCGCCTGTACCGCGCATGTGTAAACTCATTATGTCATTCTACATTTTGAATCCACGCAAGAAGCGAACAAAGAAGAAATCATTAAGTTCTTAATGTGTATAAAACGGAGCTGTCGTGTCCAGAACAATAAATGACAGATATTGTTAGAAAAACAGCTGCATCTGCGATTGTTGGTCGTTCCTCAGTTTATCATATAGTAAATGATTACAATGCCACACACTCGTTGAAGTCAAAAATAAATAAATAAATAAATACAAAATAAAAAAACAACGTTACGACAGAAGCTTACAGAAAGTGTTGATGACGTTCACAGAAATGCTATACGAATGAAAGTACATTATTTGTTGTTTTGTTGACTTAGTTCTTACTGCCGGCCGCTGTGGCCGAGGGGACTGAGGCGCTCCAGTCACGGTCTGCACGGCCACCACGGTCGGGGGTTCGAATCCCCCCTCGGGCATGGATATTTGTGCCGTCCTTAGTATAAGGTAGTTGATAGGTAGTTTGTAAGTTTAGGGACTAATGACCCCGTAGTTACGTCCCATAAGCTTAACAAACATTTGAACATTTTGAGTTCTTACTGTCGCAAACGAAAATGCAGATATGGGTAATTTTAAGAGATTCTATGAATTATTAAAAGAAATGAATTTTGAATATATGTGGTGTCTAATATTACTGTTATATAGCAAAACTCACAACCGCTTTACACCTGATACAGAGGTTTTAATTCGGAATTGTTAACTTAACCACCAACAGCCGTAAAATGTATGTTCTTTTATTTAACGGCCGGTTTCGGTATTGCATTAATACCATATTCAGGCCCTATACAAATTAAGTTGCAAATCAGTGTTGTATCCATAACATCATGGTGTACGTATGTCATCTATATCTATAAATGTGAATGTCTGTTCGGTGTACGTTTATCACGTCTGAACCACAAGACATAAAGAGCTAAAAATTTGTACAGTTACTAAGGTGTACCCGGGGAAGGCTTTAGGCACGGTTTTATGGCGATCGGATAGATATTTAGTATTTTAAGAATATAACGCCAAATGCAGAACAATAATTACTCTTTGAAAATTATATTTACTCTTTGAAAATGGTTTTATTGGTTGCATTGTTGCTTCAGGGTTGATAATGATAAAAGGGTGGAGTATATTGGGATAGAAAGTTATCGATGTGTATAAAATTCTACGTGTGTGTGTGTGTTAATATTTCGCTCTGCACCGAAAATTACAGAACGCAGACGAACGGTCTCTGTGTAATTGTTGTCCGAAGTCTCCCGTTGTACGCCATAGCTGTTCCATGCCGATAGTTATAAGAATGGAAGATATGGTGGTTGAAAGTCGTCAAATTATAAAAATATTCGGACTGAAGGCCAGCGATGACGTTTGCGTCTCTATAACAAGGAGGTTACATACAGTGAAGCGTGATGCCACAGACCATACCTTTGGTCTATGCGTGCTACAATGTTTTCAGCTCTTTCTCTGTAAGGATAAGCATACGAATAAGGAAATATAAGAATAAATAAATAAAGCAGTAAAAAAGAAATTTCATTTACACAGCTCTAAAAAAATCGATTTGTCATTTTGCGCATTACATCAAGTGATTAAAAATGTTTGTTTCTAAAGAAGGTATTGTATTTCATTTCATCCTTCAAAACCAGTCTCATAGCACACTAATGGAAGATGGCTTATCTATCATAATCAACCAACACGCGAGCGGAGTCGTGGATTTAAGCTAGTACGAAATATAAAGCAGAATTAATGCAATACCGAAATCATTCGTTAAATACAACAACATAAAATTTACGGCTGTTGGTGGGTAAGTTAATAATTTGGAATTAAAACTGGACCAGCCGCAGTCCCTATTGGATTACAACATGGAGCCACATCAGCTAGCGACATTGAGCGAACGCACCCTTTTTGTCCACCCCTGGTCACGCGCCCCGGTCTCTTTACAGTGTGTCTCTCATTTCGGTGAACGGAGTATAGACATGTGATAGCAGAGCCCCTGGACTAGCATTTCTTTTTACGAACATCCGCGCTGAGAGCTATCGCTGCGGTCCATGGGTGGTAGCAGTATCGTGTTAAGCCGTCCTCACACGGGACGTGTCGCAGGCCAGACGTGCTGTCTACCTCGCTACATCACGCTCTCAAACGACCCGCTACATCCCACGGAACGAGCTGCTCATCGTGATTTGCTTTGCGACCGCAACGCTCTCCGGCACCCGTTGCGGGTTGGCGCGTAGATCATTGTGTTTACAAAGATGGATGTGTGTAAAATTACACGATATCTCTGTTAACAATCGTCGGAAAAAATACTAAAGAAACTGAAAATGTAGCTTTCTTATGCTTGCATATGGCATGCAATACTCTTACAGAAGTTGTATTTCTTTTTTCCTTCAACAACCACAAAGACGGTACATTTATCTAAAAGCTATTGAGAATAATAACGAAATGTACGACTAAATCACTTTTGGCAAAAATTCTTAAAAAAAATTATCAACGGTAAAATACATCATTTGCACCAGCTCCAATTGTCTTGCTCTTATATTCCCATTTTCCACGCTGTACAATTTATGCACATTAGGAGATAATAGGTTCTGAACAATACATTTTACTCGTTGATTCACGCGGGCAACGCCTCAGCTCGACAATGTTCGTTGTGATAATTTTTACTTATAGTATTGTACGTAAACATTGTTCCTCTTACACTGCATCTGCGTATTGGGAAAAACTGTTAAGAACAGTTAAAAACCAGCACATTTGGCTGATTGAAGAGCGATTCCACTACCAGTAACATGAAATCCACCCAAAAAGCGTGAATACAATTGATACAACGGATTGTACGTAGCCACATGGAAAGTCGCCTTCGTCCTACTCTATTTGAGAGTGGAATAGGAAGGAGATTACTTTTAGTGTCACAAAGCACCCTCGTCATGTATCACACGGTGACTTATGGAGTCTGTGTATTACTATAGATGTATATGTACGCTCTTAGGGCGAAGGCGGTGAACATGTGACAATTTTAGAACACAAGAAAAGTGTTTGTCTCTTACAAACAAAAGTTGCTTTTCGACACCTTATATATTCTACAAAATTTGTGGTAACAGTGCCGTACGTACATGATATTGATTACATGTTTAATACATGCGCCTATATGTTGTAGAAAAACGACTGTCTATAATAGCCTGCATGCACCCTAATGTCTCTTATATTCATGATCCCGCAAAGTTATACTACACACGTAAAATATAGTTGCATCACCACGATTCTAAGGGTTCATGACCCTTTATATAAAAATGGAATAGATAAATAAGAGATCAGCCTTTCAGTTCTAATTTTTACTCGTGAAAACAGAAACTGACTAGTTGTACTACAATAACCTAGATATTCTAAATCTGCAGCACTCACAAGTACCCCAAATATGCGGTAACATGTACTCTTGTAGTGATGCATGTCTGTATTCGTCGTGGTATACAGTCTATTAGATCATCAAGTAACTGTTAGTCCAAGGTAATACTGCTCAACGGAGATTCGGCGTAGCTCTCTCAGGCTGGAGGCCGGGTCGCGTCGTCCAAAAACTGCCCTTATTGGTATATCCCAAGCATGTTCGATAGGTTCACGTCTTGATCTTGCGATGTCTTTATCATGAAGGAACGCATTCACGCGATGAGCGCGAGAATCGTCGTCCATTAAGACGAATACCTTATCGAATTGCTTCCCATATTATTGCACTATACGTCGGAGGATGTCATTTCTTTATCGTATAGCCGTTTGATTGCCTTCAGAGACCACCATTGGCATAAAGTGGTCCATATAATGTCATCCCAAAACATCAGGAAACCACTACCTTTGCATTGTAATAACAGTCTTGATCGCAGAGGTAAAAATGTTTCATTTTACCGGTTTCAACCTAATATAGGTTGTAAGGGTTCTAGTATGGGGGTTAAATTTATTTTATTGTCAGCTTTATATATTTATTATGATTCTATATGCGCGCCCGCAGTAAGAAGAGTTTTGCAGTGGCTATCGGTTTAACAGCTAGCTGGCAGGCAGAGGCGCCGTAGTTCCCACGGCAGCTGTCGCAGTCGGTGCCTTATGGCGTCAGTGGGGTGGCTAGAAGATTCTGGAAGGCGCCTGCATGAGACTAGCCGTTACGCTGGGCAACAGATAAAATGAGGAAGCCCCGATGATATGGTGCGAAGTGGACAGTTTTGTATTTATTAATAATTGTTTATAACTCAGTGGCGGATTCAGGACTTTGATTTGGGAGGGGCTTGACCCAGTTGAGTTAAAAGCAAGGTACTTTTGGAGGGGGCTAGATCCAGTCGAGGATGGGAATTACCAAGGGAAACACTAAAAGCAACGTACTTTGGGGGCGCTTCAGCCCCTTAGCCACCCCCAGGATCCGCCACTGTTATAACTAATTATTGGTGGCATACAGACGTTAGTAGCGGTCTAAGGATTATTAGTTTTGCTTATTAGTCATTTTATTTTGTTTAATTGTGTATTAACAGAGAAACAATTGAATTACGACTTGGTACATGAGCTATCACGAGAAATGCCGACAAGGTACGAAATAGTGAGGAGGCCTCGGCTGCGCGCCAACGGTACGCAGTCGCTGTTAGGACCTGTTCTGTTCTGTACAAGTAGCAGTCATGCTCTCAGTATCGTTAATAATTCGTACTGGTTACGGTAAAAGTTATACATGTTTGACGTTGTATTATGGTGACGTCGTTAATAAAACACCATAATTGGCATCGTACATTTTTATGTCAAGAAGCTACCTGCCCGTAAAGACTTAGAAATTTTCAGCTCTAGCACTTACACCGATACTTCAGTGTCCTATCAATCTGCAAAGGGGACGTTGGCAACGAGAGCGGTTCTACAAAAATGGCTTATATATGCAGGTCCCGGATGGACAGTGTAGGCCGGTAAATCTGTACACCCCAGTCTTCCATCTTCTACGTACTCAGGACTACAACTACACAGTACAATAGGTTTGGTCCAAGGAGGGGAATCTCTCAAGGTCATCTTAAAAAATAATAAATATACAGCTCATTTTGCCGGTGCTGGACCCTGTAGGACTGCCGTGGCTGTTTTTTGGCCGTCAGTTGGTAACCGGTAAAATTAGACATTTTTACCTCTGCCATCAAGACTGTTATTACGATACAAATATCGTCTAGGCAGATAGCTGTTTTTCGCCTAGGACAATGTTGTCCAAATTACGAGGGTCACTCCAAAAGAAATGCACACTGTTTTCAGACGTGAGAAAAAGTCGTTGATGAGGTATGCGCCTATATCAGTATTAATTGATAAACAGTGATATTAGGACACTGCGTAAAATTATAGGGCCATAGATAGTGATGTAGTCAACGTGTATTGACGCGTTGATGATTTAATCGAAACGCGTCAATAAACGTTGACCACATCACTATCTGTGGCCCTATAATTTTACACAGCGTCCTAATAGCACTGTTTATGAATTAACAATGCACACTATTTTATAAAAAAATACAGTTTTCATTCTGCATGTCTGAAAGTTTTACAGTGGGTAGATACATCCTTCTCGTTTGTTTTCAAACTTAGTTCAACTTGTTCCCGTGAGTGGCATCGTCAAAGCATGTCTTCAAGACGGCTGCTACACTTGACGTTCGTCAGAAGCAACGTACTGTCATTAAATTCCTGTGCTGTGAAAACGAGGCAGTGGGAAACATCCACAAGAGGATGAAAAAGGTGTATGGAGATGCTGCTGTCGATCGCAGTACAGTTAGTCGGTGGGCAAGCAGGTGACGTGATAAAAACGGCACATGTCAGTCAAAAAATCATGGAAGCGATCACAAAACCTGGATGGACAACACTTAAACATCCGCCTTACAGTCCTGACCTGGCTCCATGTGACTATCATCTCTTTGGGAAACTGAAAGACTTTCTTCGTGGAACAAGGTTTGAAGATGATGACTCCCTTGTGCACGCTGCCAAACAGTGACTCCAACGTGTTGGTCCAGAATTTTACCGTGCGGGTATACAGGCGCTGGTTCCAAGACGGCGTAAGGCAGTTGGGAGGGGTGGGGATTATGTGGAGAAATGAAAATATTGTTCCTAAAGGATGTATCTAGACAATGTAAAACTTTCAAACATCTAGTATAAAAATTGTATTAAAAAACTGTGCATTTCTTTTGGAGTGACCCTCGTAATAACCACATCCTTGATGCACTGGCTGAACCATGTGGCCTAGACGTTCAGGCTGCATTCAACAACGTCTCCGACGATTGTCTGGTTAAAGGCAGATGCGATTCTCATCTGTGAATAGCACTTGATTCCAGTTCTGACGAGTCCATTCAGTATGATGATGTTGGGCCCATTTCTACCGACTACGTGTTTTCTAAGTGTCTCAGCTGGACCACGTCGTGGACGTCGGGAGTGAAGTTGCATCGCACGTAGTTTATTACATACAGTTGGAGTCGAAACAACACGTTCTGTGGTTGCACGAAAATAATTATTCAGCTTCATGACGTTCCTCTCAGGATTCCTCTGAGCTGAAATTCGTAAATAGCGGTCATCAGCTGTTGTGGTAGCCTTTGGGATGCAAAAGCGAGGTAAATGATAATGTATTTCTGTACCTACTCCACGTTCGAAAAACATCACTTTGACTAACTACGAGACGTTTGGACACTTCCGAAATGAAAACCATCCCGACACAAAGTGACATTGCGGATACGATCAAACTTGGTAATTGACCTTCTAGGGACAGCAGAACTACACTCAACACAGGCAGTGTACTTCGTTCATGGTACTATGACTGACTGACTGCAACTGATTGGCCGTCTTACCCACTCCGACGCATTGGCACTGTTCATGCTTAGCTAATTACATTTTCATGCGGGTTGAACATCTGTGGACAATCTGAGGAACTGTGTTCTTGATGCAACATATACATTCAACGTCAGTGTTCAGGATACCTTGGACACAGCGTCATACAACACTTCCCTCATGTGTATATGATGGCAGCAGAATGGTTGCGCAGATTTCCTGAAATGCAGCGTCTCTAAGTATACTCAACAGAATTTCACGACTGTTAGCTAGTTTTTCTACCGAATATTCGTAATTAAAATCTCTTTAGTATTCAGTTACTTTATCATAACGATTGCAACGTCCTGTTGCAATATTAGTAACACGCTCTGGATACTTGGAGTTTCTGTCGTCATGTGCAGGCGATGAAATCCCCAAAAAGTGGCAAAAAGCTCTAGAATTGATCTCGCCAATATTTTCTACATAACTGTCTTGAGGGATGTACTACTCCTACCAATTCTCCTTCCAAAAATTAAGATGGATAAAAAGTCATTCCAAATACAGTACTGGCCATTAAAATTGCTACACCAAGAAGAAATGCAGATGATAAACGGGTATTCATTGGACAAATATATCATACTAGAACTGACATGTGATTACATTTTCACGCAATTTGGGTCCAAAGATTCTGAGAAATCAGTACCCAGGACAACCACTTCTGGCCGTAATAACGGTATTGATACGCCTGGGCATAGAGTCAAACAGAGCTTGGCTGGCGTGTACAGATACAGATGCCCATGCAGCTTCAACACGATACCACAGTTCATCAAGAGTAGTGAGTGACGTATTATGACGAGCCAGTTGCTCGGCCACCATTGACCAGACGTTTGCAATTGGTGAGAGATCTGGAGAATGTGCTGGCCAGGACAGTAGTCGAACCTTTTCCGTATCCAGAAAGGCCAGTACAGGACCTGCAACATGCGGTCGTGTATTATCGTGCTGAAATGTAGGGTTTCGCAGGGATCTAATGAAGGGTAGAGCCACGGCTCGTAACACATCTGAAATGTAACGGCCACTGTTGAAAGTGCCGTCGACGCGAACAAGAGGTGACCGAGACGTGTAACTGATGGCACTCCATACCATCACGCCAGGTGATACTCCAGTATGGCGATGACGAATACACGCTTCCAATGTGCGTTCACCGCGATGTCGCCAAACACGGATGCGACCATCATAATGCTGTAAACAGAACCTGGATTCATCCGAAAAAATAACGTTTTGCCATTCGTGCACCCAGGTTCGTCGTTGCATACAGCATCGCAGGCGCTCTTGTCTGTGATGCAGCGTCAGTGGGAACCGCAGCCATGGTCTCCGAGCTGATAGGCCATGCTGCTGCAAACTTCATCGAACTGTTCGTGCAGATGGTTGTTTTCTTGCAAACGTCCTCATCTGTTAACTCAGGGATCGAAACGTGGCTGCACGATCCGTTACAGCTATGCGTATAAGATGCCTGTTATCTCGACTGGTAGTGATCATCCAGCACGGCGTTCCGTATTGCCCTCCTGAACCCACTGTTTCCATATTCCGCTAACAGTCATTGGATCACGACCAACGCGACCTGCAATGTCGCGATACGATAAACCGCTATCGCGATAGGCTACAATCCGACCTTTATCAAAGTCGGAAACGTGATGGTATGCATTTCTCCTCCTTACACGAGGCATCACAACAACGTTTCACTAGGCAACGGCGGTCAAGTGCTGTTCGTGTATGAGAAATCGATTGGAAACTTTCCTCATGTCAGCACGTTGTAGTTGTCGCCACCGGCGCCAACCTTGTGTGAATGCTATGAAAAGATAATCATTTGCATATCACAGCATCTTCTTCCTGTTGGTTGAAATTCGCGTCTGTAGCACGTCATGTTTTTGGTGTAGCAATTTTAATGGCCAGGATTGTAATATTGACTATCAAGTATGTAAAAAGTTTAATCCTGAACTGAGCTATGATTCGTTACCACAAAATGCTTGATACTACAGGCCTTACCTTTCAGTAAACATAGATCGAAAACGAGCGTTTTTCAGTTTCACTGATATCTGTAATTCACCCTGTATTCGCAAGGGCTATTTTCAAGAGTTCCACTATCAAAGGGTACCTGCTGATGCTTTCCTTCAGTCTAGTCTACGAAATAATTCAGGTGATCATGAATCATTGTATCATTAGAGGTCATTTACACATGGTCTCAAATGGTGGTCTATCGCGATTGAAACAGTCATGTCACTCGGTAATATTTTTTAACGGTCAATGGAATGAATGATGATCTGTTTATACCGAGTTATGAAAAGACTTCGATACAAATCGAGTACAACTATGTTTACATATAGGAAAGAAATGTATTAACATTTTAATAGTAATCAGACAGATGTTAACAACAAATAAAAGTATTATTTACATTTACTCTTACCTTGGATCTAAATCAACGGAAAGTCGAACGTATGTCTTACCAATGAATTTCACAGGTTTAGTTACTTCGTTAGCTGCAACATCTGAAATTAGAAAGTAAGTTATCTAAATATCCACTGCTTCAAATTTCATTACAGAAATACTTTTAATAAAACTGAATATGGGTCAGTGTCGGTCATGGCGAGTATTTTCCAGATGAGAAACTTTCATGCATAATAATTAGAGTCTATATAAATAAGTAGCGAGAAGGTTTCAATCAATTACCGACCGTGTTTTCCGGTTATATCACATATTAGGTGAAACACCTTTTCTGTTTTAGATATTTTTCTATAAGCTACTGAAATTAATAATCCACTTCCATTATCTAACAATACGTTATCGTCACGGAGATGTAGGTGTTATATGTATCTTTGCGGTTTATTAAATATTGAATTTTCCTCACCCCTCCCCTTCCACACATAATTGGTACTTTGGAAACAAAAATAATGGTTTTCAGTTGTTTTCTAAAGAACCGCCAAGGAACATATGACGGTTTTATAAGCCGTTTACAGCTAGAGTCCACACCCAGTTTACGAGAACCAACCATTTTTCACAGTCTTCCTCGCCTCCAGGAAGTATATAATGTTTATCCCTTTATAGGACGAAACTTTTTTTTCTGAAAATTTAAAAAGTAAAATTTTTATTGCGTCCCATTTGACTTATTATAGGCATGTAACATAGTCAGAATTATTATATGTTCATTTAACTTGGCAGTGAAAGGAAGAAATATGTGGTTCATGTACAGACCACTATCCATTTTGGATGAGACTTAGACTACTGTGAATGGTGGTCATTTAAAAGGCCGCCTTCTTATATCTGGAACAGATAACTAAAAATGGCATTTGGAATGCAAAGAAGATAAAATATATTAAATAATTTACTGAATTACAAAAATTGAACAGATTACAATATTCAAACAATAAAACATTACTAAACACTATGAAATATTACAAATTACTTGTTATTTAGAGTGAAACTAGTAAAAAGAAGTAAGGCCAAGAGCAACGTACACTGTTTCGCACTTACGGTAGGCGAGCAATATATCGACCACTACTGCATAAATGGTTAAATTTTGACGTCATGCAGTACAGTATGCCCATTCGTTCGATAGCTGCTACGTCACTAGACCTAGGGCTATCCAGACACGTGATCCCTAATCTATCTATCAGAACCCGAGATATATGTGAAGTATCCGTTCTAAGGAGACAATGCGTTATTGCTGAAAAATGCTGACTAGAGGCATAGTACATGACTAACCCGCAATGCGCTCCGAGAAGCATGATTGTTGGTCTGAGATGCCGTTTCATAACTGGAGCCCTTTACTTGCCATTCGCGTCCCCCTTACAGCGCAGCGGTTGGTCAACGAAATTCTAGGCTCTTCATCCTGGATTACATTTTAGCCCCCGGCAAATGTTTCTACCGTTTTTCTTCGTGCTTTTCAAACCCTACTTTGGCCAGCAAGATTGAGCCCCGAACTGATGCGGAAATCGTCGAACTTCCGCGAGTAGTGAGTGAGAATTGGTAGGGGTACTACGTTATTCGTGTGTGGGTACGTTGAAACGAAGAGTCTGGTCGCAGGTGTGCTGGGTTAGCCCGTACAGTGACGGTCTCACTGTGTCCGAGTGCGTACAGGTCAGAGTGACTGTCATGTTAGGAGGAACGCCCTGGTTAGAGTTCCAGTTCGGCATACATTTTCGACTTCTCTATTGATTTAACTCATGGCCCACTGACCGCTAATGTCAAATTCCTTTGTATATTGTTATTATAAAACTATGTATGTGACATATCTATGTTCAATAATTTTACTCGACAATTTCAATGCAGTAATATTAAACCTATAGCATTTACATCGTTGAAAATGTTTAATATCTCTCAACCTACAAACTTTTACAGGGCGAGTACAGGGTTATAAATACAAAATCAGTTAGTGGTAACGCAGGAGTAGGTTTGATAATGAATAAGAAAATAGGAAAGCGGGTGAGCTACTATGAGCAGCATAGTGAACGCATTATCGTAGCAAAAATAGACAAAAAACCAACACCAACCACAGTAGTACAAGTTTATATGCCAACTAGCTCTGCCGATGAGGAGGAGGTCGAAGAAATGTATGAGGAGAAATAATTCAGAAAGTTAAGGGAGACGAAAACTTGGTTGTGATGAGGGACTGGAACTCGGTAGTAGGAAAGGGAAGAGAAGGAAATTTAGTTGGTGAATATGGAATGGGAAAACAGGAATGGAAGAGGGGATCGCTTGGTAGAATTTTGCGCAGAGCAAAATTTGATGATAAACAATACCTGGTTTAATCATCATGCTCTGTACATTGAGCAAGCAGTGAAGGAATGGAAGGAGAAATATGGAGAGGAAATTAAAGTTCAGGGAGAAGAAATAAAAACTTTGTGGTTTGCCGATGACATAGTAATTTTGTCAGAGACTGCAAAGGATCTGGAAGAGCAATTGAATGGAATGGACAGTGTCTTGAAAGGAAGATATAAGGTGACCATTAACAAGAGTAAAACAAAGGTAATGGAATGGAATGTCAAAAAATCATGCGATGCTGAAGGAATTAGATTAGGTAATGAGAAAATAAAAGTAGTAGATGAGTTTTGTTATTTGGGTAGCAAGATAACTTCTAATGACCGAAGTAAAGAAGATATAAAATGCAGAATGGCTATGGAAGAAAAGCGTTTCTTAAGAAGCGAAACTTGTTAACATCCAATATTAATTTAAATGTTAGGAATTCCTTTCTGAAAGCATTTGTCTGGAGTGTAGCATTGTATGGGAGTGAAACGTGGACGATAAGGAGTTCAGATAAAAAGAGGATAGAAGCTTTTGAAATGTGGTGCTACAGACGAATGATGAAAATTAGATGGGTAGATCACGTAACTAATGAGGAGGTGCATAACCGAATTGGGGAGAAAAGACGTTTCTGGCATATCTTGACTAAGAGAAGGGATAGATTAGTTGGACACATTCTGAGACATCAAGGAATTGCCAAATTAGCATTAGAAGGAAGTGCGTGGGGTAAAAATCGTAAAGGGAGACCGAGGGACGAATACAGTAAGCAGATTCAAAAGGATGTAGGTTGCTGAACGTATTCTCAGATGAAGAGGCTTGCACAGGACGCGGAAGCGCGGAGAGCTGCATCAAACCAGTCTGCGGACTGAAGATCACAACAACAACAACAACAACAACAACAACTTTTACAGTCACATTTTTATATCTCTGTATCTGGTGATGGCATAAGAGCTGAAAACTGGTTTGTTAAATGGTAAATGTAGTAGAATCTTGTATAATTGTACTACATTTAAAATGTCTTAGATTTTCTATCAAGAACGTCAGAAGAGTCAGTCGATGCAAGAAACATTCTCTCTTATTAACCTAAAAGAAAGATGACGCTACTACTGCTGCAGTACTCACTAATATGTTGGCAGTATCTTCCTGTGAAATGCTCGGGGCAGTAGCATACGAACGAGCTGAGCCTAGGCCGACAGGTTCCACTGTTGAGGCAGGAGTAGCTGGAGCACGGCGGGCCTCTCCACTGAGTCACCGTCTTCTCATTCTCCCCCAGGTTCTCCAGGATCTCGCCGTTGATCACCAGCCGCTGCACTGCTCCGTTTAGGTTCGGGACTGGTATTATTCCAGAATTCATGGCTCGCCTGAGGAAAGTTTCATTAGTAAACTACTGGTTGTAACTTCTAAAAGAGCATGCTTCACAAACGCCTTTTACATTTAGAACATTAAGGATTACGCTATAGTTTTGTGACTACTGGATAGTCAGTATTAGCGTTATACTTAACGTGACGTTTTGTTAGTATTTCACCATGAAATAAGATACATTGTTACGAGAGAAATTTAATTGCTGCTTTAGCTTCCCATGAATCTACTTCATTCCTTCACGAGAAGGCTCCTCACCTCTATACTCGTTTCCTAACGTTGTGCCGGCCGCGGTGGCCGAGGGGACTGAGGCGCGCCAGTTACGGTCTGCACGGCCACTACGGTCGGGGGCTCGAATCCCTCCTCGGCCATGCATATTTGTGCCGTTTTTTGTATTAGCTAGTTCATAAGTAGTCTGTAAGTTTAGGGACTGATGACCCCGTAGTGAAGTCCTATAAGCTCTACAAACATTTGAACATTTTTTTCGTTGTACTACCTACTTCATTCCCTCTGCGAAGATGTTTTTTGTATGGGTATTGAAGCATTTTGACTCAGGTATCTTGGCTTCTTCGTTACCTAGATATTCCGTATTTCAGATTTCCGGAAGGCTATTGCCACTGAACATCACAAGCGGATTCTTATCCAGTTGCGTGCTTGTGGAATATTGCAACAGTTGTGTGACCGGTTTGCAATTCCCTGTCTGAAAAGACAGTACGTAGTAATTGACAGAAATTCATAGAGTAAAAAAGAACTGATATCTGGCATTCCCCAGGGAAGTGTTATAGGGCTCTATTTTCCCTTGTCTTTATAACGATTTGGGAGAGTATCTGAGCATCTCTTTTCGCCTGTTACGGATGACGTTGTCGTTTATCGGTTATTGAAGTTATCAAAAGATAAAAAAGAATTGAAAAACGATTCGGATATCTACAAGGCGGGAAAATTGGCAATTTAACCTAAATAGCCGGCCGCGGTGGCCGAGGGGACTGAGGCGTTCCAGTCACGGTCTGCACGGCCACTACGGTCGAGGGTTCGAATCTCCCCTCGGGCATGGATATTTGTGCCGTCCTTAGTATAAGGTAGTTGATAAGTAGATTGTAAGTTTAGGGACTGATGACCCCGTAGTTAAGTCCCATAAGCTTAACAAACATTTTTAACCTAAATAATGAAAAGTGTGATATCATCGATGTGAGTACTAAATAAATCAATCTTCATTTACACAATAAATAAGTCAAATCTAAAGGGTTTTAATTCAACTAAATATTTGGGATTTACCATTAGCAACATCTTTGATTAGAAAGAACGCTTAGAAATTGGCGTTTGGAAAGAACGCTTAGAAATTGGCGTAGGGAAGGTCAACCAAACACTATGTTTTATTGGTAGAAGACGCAACAGTTCAAATAAAGAAACTGCCCACATTACACCTGTCCGACTCATTATGGAGTACTGGTGCATATTGTGGAATCCTCACCATGTGGGACTCGCGGAGGATATAAAGATAGTTCTGAGAAGAGCAGGTCGTTTTCTGTTATCGCAATACAGGGAAGAGAGTGTCACAGAAATGATACAAGAGTTGGGGTAATTTGATATTACAAACCGAAGTTTCCGCTTTTGCTCGTAAATCAGTTAAAACCACAGCAGGCACAAGCACGTCACCATGTCTTATCGCTACGGTGGTAAAGCTTCATCTGGCTATTGACTCCTTGCCTACTGGCCCCTATACAATAGTATACCTAGAACATTAAAAATAGATTTTTTCGAAAACGATCGAGAGTTGCGTCTTGCTCTTTAGGTATATTGAAGTCCTAACCATATTCTGTGCATCAAATTGATATTAATCAAATTGGTGATGGGATGTACGCATTGTCCAGTTCTCACTGATACAACTATATTCGATAGTTCACTTCAGTAACAGAATTAACGACTAAGCTGGCTACGATTTATGGTATTAATGATTTCACTTTGTGTTTTACAAACTTCAACGAAATTGCTTTCATTCATTCGTTAGTTTTCATTTATTATTTGAGTTCTTGGCTAGCAAAAACGAATATATCGACAGATTTATTCCATCATGGTTTCGTTTCTATCGACTGAGGCATGGAACCCCATAAATAGAACTGTATGAAACGCCCTGTTTTAATTCTGTCTTGAAAAGCGTGTGTATAGAATATATTTCATTCTTAGATTTCGACAATTGAAGGGCGGTTAAAGCCTTTGTCTTGTGAGTTAAATGTTAACCTTACTTGGTTATGAATAATGACGGAGAAAGTATAAAAATGTTTCCTCATTTCAGGTATAAATGATTACTGAAGATTATCGTGCACCATTGGACAGCACGAGTAATGCAAGTATGTTATAAAGTAAAGCAGTAGTACTGTAATATTGACTGTTAGTTTCTGCACTTTACATGCATGTGTACCAGAAATATATCAACATACATCAAATCAATAACTGCAAAATATGCCACCAACAGGCTACTGATAATTTCAGTGGACGCATTCGAAAGTTCTGTCCCTTGCGGAAAGCCAGTATAGGCTGCGAGCAAGAGGAATCAAATGGGTAGGGGGCTACAATCTGGGTGTGAAGGGAAACGTACCTTTATAGCCTAATTGGTTTCCGGGCGCGCCCGGTCAGAGGGCTCAACGTCCTCTTTAATAAAAAAAGCTGAGCCTAGAACAGATGGAAGAAGAACGAGCAAACTCCATCAGCGTCCGCAACCAATAGAAGTACCCATAGGGGGGAAAATGGTTAAAGCGACCAATGTTTCGAAGTGCGAAGTCCGGGTTCGAATCCTGGTCTAGCACAAATTTTCAACTACGCCTTTGAATTTATTTCAACGCTCTGAAACGGTCGAAATATTACAATACCTCGGATTCGTTAATAAACCTCATTAGGTCAAAACCATTAGCGGTCTGAGGCAGTTGGTCATTATGTGCAGGAGGAATGGTACTCATTATAGGATACAAAGCAAGCAAAGCACACCTCTGAAGAAAATGAAAGAATAGTCAGTCAGTTAGCGAGCGCCATGATGCGAAATTTTGGCTGAAACATAGGGCAAAGTTGAGGGCCACGTCGGTCGACTATAACTTGTAAATGTTGAGTCACGTCATCGCCATATGACATGACAGCCACTGAGGGATATAGTAGCAGCCAGCTCAGAAATAAGGATGTTGACGTGGAAACAAAGCTAGAACAGCCATTGTCATCAACAGAACAATTTGTATTGGACATACAAAGAAAATACTTAACTGGTTCAGACTTGAAGAGAATCATCTGGCAACCATACAACTACGCCCAGTAGACGTCGTCCAGCGCACACCTCTCCAGTGGTTTAGCAGAAAATTATCAGCTATAAATGTAACCGGCTTCTCTCTAGAAGCTACATATTTTGACTTTTCTGTGCGCTTTTCCTTCAGTTCATTAAATTTATCGTGTGCTCGCGTTTTTATTTGATTCCTATTCGCGTTAAATATCTGATTAGCGTATTATTCCGCCGTGTAAATCGTGTCGCGGCAGTCGTCTGTCTTTGTTTTGAAACAGGGTTACCGCTTAACAAACAGTGTAGTCTTCCTTTGAGCGCATCGCGACTGTAGTTTTTGTTTTCTCGGCACTATAATCATGAATAGGGACTGTGACTGCTGTGTTTGGATGCAGTCTGAGCTGGTGACACTTCGCTCCCAGTTCAAGCTGCGTTAACCTCGGTTGCACAGCTGGAGGCTGCGATCGAGGGGCGTCGTTGTTGTTGGCCGGTAGTGGGGACCGAGCGGACTCCCGTCGTCTCCACCGATTGGCCTGCGGCAGCGACATGCCCTGATACTGCTAGCATTGAGGCAGACTCCCCACCTGTGGTTGCGTTGGAGGTCGCTCCAGTGCGTGGCAGGCGGCGCAAGACATTCCGGGGGACCGATCGTGAGGCATCCCCGGTTCGTATTGTGAAAAGGTTTGAGGCGCTATCTGCTCAGGACGACGTTCCTGAGTCGGATGGTGTCTCTCACCCTGTCACCACCCAGCCTGCAAGATCCGGGCTTTCAGAGGGTGGGTTTGCTTGTAGTTGGGAGCTCCAACGTTAGGCGGGTGATGTAGACCCTTAAAGAGATGGCTGCCAAGGAGGGGAAGAAGGCCAACGTGCACTCCGTGTGCATACCGGGTGGAGTCATTCCAGAAGTGGAACGGGTCCTCCCGGATGCCATGAAGGGTACGGGGTGCAGCCAACTGCAGGTGGTGGCTCACGTCGGTAAAATTGATGCGTGTCGTTTCGGATCTGAAGAGATCCTCTCAGGTTTCGAGCGGCTATCTGAAGTGGTAAAGACTGTCAGTCTTGCTTGCAAGATGAAAGCAGAGCTCACCATCTGCAGCATAGTTGATAGGACCGACTGTGGACCTCTGGTACAGAGCCGAGTGGAAGGTCTGAATCAGAGGCTCAGACGGTTCTGCGACCGTGTAGGCTGCAGATTCCTTGACTTGCGCCATCGGGTGGTGGGTTTTCCGGCTTCCGCTGAATAGGACAGGAGTCCACTATACGCAGGAAGCTTTTTTGTTTTTGTTTTGTTTGTTTTAGTCTATGGGACTTAACTACGGGGTCATCAGTCCCTAAACTTACAAACTACTTATGAACTACTTACGAACTAGGACGGCACAAATATCCATGCCCGAGGGGGGATTCGAACCCCCGACCGTAGTGGCCGTGCAGACCGTGACTGGAGCGCCTTAGTCTCCTCGGCCACCGCGGCCGGCACCCAGGAAGCGGCTACACGGGTAGCGGGGGCTGTGTGGTGTGAACTGGGCAGTTTTTTAGGATAGAGGGCTTCGGGGAAAAGCAAAATGGGCAATCTCAAAGGGTGCAGGTGGAACACAGAAGAAATGCATATCTAGGAACTAAAGGTATAACAGTTGTAAATTGTCGCAGCTGTGTCGGGAAAGTACCGGAACTCCAAGCGTTAATAGAAAGCAGCGAATCACAAATCATTGTAGGCAGTGAAAGTTGGCTAAAGCAGGAAATAAGTTAAGTAGAAGTTGTCTCAAAAGATCTAACTGTTTTCAGAAAGGATAGATTAAACAAAATAGGTGGAGGCGTGTTTGTCGCTGTCAAAAGTAGTCTTTCGTGTAGCGAAGTTGAAGTTGATAGTTCCTGTGAGTTATTATGGGTAGAGGTTGTACCTGAAAATCGTAGAAAGTTAATAATTGGTTTCTTTTACCGGCCTCCCAACTCTGAAGATACAATAGCAGAAAGGTTCAAAGAAAACCTGAATCACATTACAAAAACGTACCCGACTCATATGATAATAGTAGGCGGAGATTTTAATTTACCCTCAATCTGGTGGCGAAATTATATTTTCAAATCAGGAGGTACGCATAAAACATCGTGCGAAGTTGTACTCAACGCATTCTCTGAGAATTGCTTCGAACAGTTAGTTCATGAGCCAACTAGAATTGTAAATGTATGTAAAAACACTCTTGATCTCTTAGCAACAAACAATCCTGAGCTCATAACAAGCATTAAAACGGATACAGGTATTAGTGAACACAGAGCTGTCGTAGCGAGATTGAATATCGAAAGTCCCAAAGTTACCAAAAATAAACGAAACCTATATTTGTTCTGGAAAGCAGATAGAAATAAAATACATTGCTTCTTGAAAGATAGCTTCCACTCGTTTCTAACAATAAATGTTGATGTAGACCAGATGTGGCCCAAATTCAAAGAAGTGGTATCGACAGCAATTGACAGTTTTATACCAAATAAATTAATAAAAGAAGAAAGTGATCCTCCTTGGTACACCAAAGCAACGAAAAAAAAAATACTAAATTTAAACGAACACATAATCCCGAGGATTGGCGATCCTACACAGAAGCTCGAAATTTAGCGAGGATTTCAATGCGAGATGCCTACAATACTTATCTCAACGAAACTCTTTCTCGAAATTTGACTGACAACCCTAAGAGATTTTGGTCATATGTTAAATGTACTAGGGGCAAAACACAAACAATACCCTCACTACGTGATAATAATGACGATCCTTCCGATAACAGCGCTACTCTCAAAGAAGGATCTGTACCAAAAGATTGGAGAGTTGCACAGGTCACACCCATATTCAAGAAAGGCAGTAGGAGTAACCCATTAAACTATAGGCCTATTTCATTGACTTCAATTTGCAGCAGGGTTTTGGAACATATCCTGTATTCAAATATTATGAATTATCTCGAACAGAATGATCTATTGGCCCAAGGTCAACATGGATTTAGAAAATATCGTTCATGCGAAACACAACTAGCTCTTTACTCACACGAAGTGATGTGTGCTATCGACAAGGGTTCGCAAATTGATTCCGTATTCCGTGATTTCCAGTAAGCTTTAGACACCGTACCTCACAAACGTCTTTTAATCAAATTGCGTGGTTACGGTATATCGCCCCAAATTTGCGACTGGATAGGGGATTTCCTGTCAGAGAGGACACAATTCGTAGTAATCGATGGTAAGGCATCGACTAAAACAGAGGTGATATCGGGTGTTCAACAGAGTAGTGTTATTGGTACTCTGCTGTTCCTTATTTACATAAACGATTTAGGGGAAAATCTAAGTAGCTGTCTCAGGATGTTTGCAGATGACGCCGTCATTTACCGACTAGTAAACTCATCTGAAGATCAAAACCAACTGCACAACGATCTGAATAAGATATCAGTATGCAGTTGACTCTAAATAATGGGAAGTGTGAAGTCGTCCACATGAGCACGAAAAGAAATCCGTTAAATTTTGTTTACATGATAAATCAATCAAATGTGAAGGCAGTAAACTCCACAAAATACCTAGGAATTACTATTATTTCTGACTTAAATTGGAAAGAATGCGTAGGTAATGTCGTGGGAAAGGCGAACCAGAGCCTGCGTTTTATCGGCAGAACCCTTAAAATATGCAACAGAACTACTAAAGGAACTGCATACATTACGCTTGTCCGTCCTTTTATGGAGTATTGCTGCCCAGTGTGGGATACTTATCAGGTTGGTTTGACGTAGGACATTGAAAGAGTCCAAAGAAGGGCAGCTCGTTTCGTATTGTCACGATACAGGGGAGACAGCGTTACGGAAATGATACAGGATCTGGGATGGAAATCATTACAACAACGGCGCTTATCGCTGCAGCGTAGGCTACTTACGAAACTCCAATCGCCAACATTCTCCTCCGAATGCGAAAATATATTGTTGACTCCCACTTACATAGGTAGAAATGATCATTAGATTAAAATACGAGAAATCAGAGCCCGAACGGAGAGATTCAGGTGTTCATTCTTCCCGCGCGCTATTCGAGAATGGAATGGGAGGTAAAATAGTATAACGGTTGTTCGATGAATCCTCTGCCAGGCACTTAAATGTGATTTGCAGAGCATCCCATGTAGATGAAGATAGATTCTTCTTGCTGCTGGTCTAGAGTACATTGTACGGCTGTTTGGAGCCAAATACCACTGAGAAGCTGTTTAAATCAGTGTTGCAAATGCGCCGATCGCTGAGTCCGTTGGCGTCTTTTTTTCAATTGTCGTGTGTTGCGGCGCCTTCAAAATCTCGTTCCGGCGGTGTTGCGCTGGTCGGTATGCAGTCGACACGTTACGACCGTATAGAACTAGCAGTCATCAATATTACGGGGTACGACAGAATGCAGAACAGAATTTGACTTATGACACAAGCTAACTGACGTTCACGATATTTTGAAAACAATATCCGAACATAGCGCATGCTATAACGAAGAATAGCACGCGATGTTACAACGTGCTCCACCCTTTGGACAGCAAAGCGCACTGGTTTGACAGCGTAACGTCGAAAGTTGCGACGAGTGAGCGGGGAATCGGCCGGTTCGAGGAGGTAAGCTTCGCCCGGTTTCCCATCGGCAGGGCAGGCAGACAACACCTAAGGCCACGCGTGCAAATGGAAACCACGCGGCGGACGTCACGTCACGTCCAACTGCCATTTTTCCCGCCTAAAAACGGCATTGTCTTTAATTTTAGATGCTACGCTGAACACTATTGGAGTTACACAGAGTATCACGTAGTAGCAAATGAAAGAGGAGAACAAAACGATTCAGATGATGTATTTACATCATTTATATTAATTTTATATCAAAGGTTATTCAGAAAACTCAAATGAAAGGTGTAATGAAGTCGCAAAGTTTGGTGTAATCATATTATCTGTAAAATTTATATTGCGCACAATAATGCAATTTTAAGGAGGAAAAATATTGATTTGTTAATAACGATGGAAATGAGCGTATGGCTTTCTTGGGCGGGAGATCCCTTGCGGGTTTGTTCGGCCGCCTTAGTGTAAGTCTTTTTATTTGACGCCGCGTGGGCGACTTACGTGCCAATGATGATGAGATGAAGATTATTAGGACAACACACAACACCCACTCCCCTGCCGCGAATCGAACCCGGGCCTCCTGCGTGGTAGTAAGCGACGATTCCACTGAGCTACGGAGGCGGACAATACAAGACAGCTACACGAACAGCGAGGCATTGATGACATGCAGGTGTCGTAAACACACATTATGACCTATTTAGAATATATTAATTTTATTTTAATATGTTGTCTTTGTGTAAACTAAATTCTTTTGTTTATCGACCGTAATTTGTTCAAATTTATAAGCACAGTAATTCTGAACAGTGCATTGAAAAGAGCAGTGGAAAATCTGCCTGAAAAAAAAAACTTTCCCTAAGTAATTACTTAAATATTCAGTGCGCGACGACCGAAAGACTTATTTATCTGTTCAAATGTTTGTTAAGCTTATGGGACTTAACTACGGGGTCATCAGTCCCTAAACTTACAAACTACTTATGAACTACTTACGAACTTTTTTTAAGACCTTCTTACTTTAATAGCAATCATTTTAGGAACTTATCCAAATGATTACACATTCATATAGCTCTATATTGTTATTGGGCGCTCGAGATAATCGTACCAGACGGAGTGTAACGAATTTAGTGGTTCTCGCCAGACATAATAATGCAATGGGCAGTAAAAAATTATAGTAAATACGCAAACCTCATGTTGTAGTCAGTTAGTTAGTAGATGCCGCCCTAGTTAAACATTCCCTGACTTTGAAATTGAGTGTTTAGTTTTACAGATAAATGTATAAGTGTATGGACAGCAAAGAGCCAAAGTAGGAGGAATAATTCATTCCCTAAGACGAAGTCAGTTTTTTTAAGGGTCCATACCGTTACAAGCAGATACTGTGGCTTAACACTTATCGTTCATTTGGAGGCGTTGTAAACTGAGCCCACCAATGACAAAGACAATCCGACAAGATACGCACAAATAACACACACCGACCGTTACCTGCATAAGAACTCGAATCACCACCCTAGGCAGACGAGAGGTGTCATAAAAACACTTGTGGACAGAGCTAACAATATCCGTGAGCCAATCTATTTGCCAGAGGAACTGAATTATTTGCGGACAGCTTTGAATAAAAATGGTTATACTGATAACGAGATCGATCGAGCACTCAATCCAAATAGAAAAGTGTCTGGAAATAGGCGACAGCAACAACCATCTGCTGGAAAAGTTTTCCTCCCATTCATCCACAACGTCACGGACCGTATTGGCAAAGTATTGGCCAGGTTTCAAGTGGAAACTGTTTTCAGACCCACATAGAAAAGAAATGAATTTTTAAGATCAGCGAAAGATGCTCGACATCCCCTAGCTACACCAGGGGCACATAAAATTCCGTGCGGTTGTGGCATGGTGTATATAGGAACAACAAAAAGAAGCGTTAATACACGCTTAACGGAACACAAAAGGAACTATCGTTTGGGAAATATCGACAAATCAGCAGTAGCAGAACATGTATTTCAAAACGGAGATCATGAAATAAAATTTGGTCATACGAGCGTGCTAGCAAAGACTTCGCACTATTATACACGGATGTACAGAGAGGCTATTGAAATCCATAGACATCAAAACAATTTTAATAAAAAAGAAGAGCCGGCCGCGGTGGCCGAGGGGACTGAGGCGCTTCAGTCACGGTCTGCAAGGCCACTACGGTCGGGGGTTCGAATCCCCCCTTGGGCATGGATATTTGTGCCGTCCTTAGTATAAGGTAGTAGATAAGTAGTTTGTAAGTTTAGGGACTGATGACCCCGTAGTTAAGTCTCATAAGCTTAACAAACATTTGAACATTTTTGAGAAAAGAAGAAGGTTTAAAATTGGACAAGATATGGCGGTCGGATTTGCACCAATCACGTGACAATCGATTACCTGTAATCTAGAGAAGTGACGATAACCACATATAGTTGCATAGTCGGCAGCATGTGACCTATGGTGACGCCCTCTGTCCGCTCTGTATAAGCAGCAACTCCACTACCTAGAAGCCAGTCGTCGGCTCACCTCGGAAAATGTTGTCCGCAGTTGACAACGAAACGGCAGGGAGAAGAAGTCTTACCAATCGACCACGGCAATTTAGCTCGGAAATTTTATTTGACGACAACGCCGGCCGTGAAAGCCTACATGTTATCATCCGACAAGAACTTCAGCGCTCTGGAGGATAAAATGGGGCACAGAGAACTTAACTGCCATACACAAGTAGCCTCGGGACCAATGATCACGTCATTCTAGACTCCATCTTGATTTGTTAATAAACCACTCTGAATTGACACTGGGGCGAAGATTTTTTCAAGAGCATTCAGAGACTTTGGGCAGATCATTGTCAGGTGATTCGAGGATCACACACAGGTCATTTAAGGAGAGTATTACATAGAGATTTGAGAATTTTTGTTCTGGGACACAGTCTGCTTTAGGCAGCGGTGCGGTGAGGTGGACGTGTTTACGTCCCACCGCGGAGTCTCGGGCGCGCGTGCGGCTGTTTACCGTTTGTGTTTCTCGCGAGTGACTACTTATTGACACGCAATGGAACACTCATACAGGAAAGCAACTATCAAGATCACTTTCACTCCTGGATACGCACGACCCAAATCATTTGAAATCGAACGTTTCATAGAGGAAGAGCTAAAAATGGATTGGAATTCATTTCTCTATCACGAGCAGTGTGGTATATCTGAAATTGAGCAACGACACAGTATGTGACAAACTTGTACGTGACCATGCGGATGGACTAAAATTTAAACATGCCGATGGCAATGTTGGAGCAGTTTCGATCGACCACGCAGGAATCCGCACTATAAGAGTCTTTGAGCTGCCCTTCGAGGTTCCGGAACATATAGTGGTCAATGCCTTACAACCGTATGGACGTGTTATCAGCCATGTTCACGAAAAATGGACCACATTTACGAAATACCCCGTGCTGAATGGGGTGCGACAAGTACGGATTGACCTTACAAAGCACGTTCCGTCTTACCTCACTATCGGAGGTTGCAGAGCCATAATTATATACGACGGTCAGCCCAAGACCTGTTCTGGCTGCGGCAAGGAGGGCCATCTACGTTCGCAATGCATCCAAAGGAGGATCACACAAGTTCCAGCGGGCGAAACTGCACCACCACCCACGACCGTTTCTATGCCTCTTACCTACTCTGCCGTTACTCGACAAGATGTTCCGTCGCACGATACTGAGTATCAAGTGGTGGATGATTCCACAGTAGAGGTGACACAAGATAATGACAACGCTGCCAAGATGACAGTCGTGGAACCCGCTCCGGACCAACCACAACAGACTAATGTGGCTACAACGGGGGCGTCTATGGACGTCGATCGGCTGGTGCCACCCACGGCCGCTTTTGTGCCCAACGCACCGGACGACCAAGCCTCTGCACAGGATGCGGATACGGATGTACGACAACGCAAGCAGAGATCCCCCAAACGACGGAGGAAACGACGTCGCACACCATCAGATGATAGTTTCCTACGTACAGACCGGGCAGATGATGAGGACGCCACGATGGAGAGTACCGGAGCCTCTGACGACGAACAACATCACAACGCTGAACTTGAGGACCCAGGACACACCAGTGAGACCATCTCTGACGTCCCGCAAGAAGTCCCACAACTTCGCACGATAAACGAAAATACGGTGCCAGCGGCTGTGGCTGCAAAGTTCCGGACACAGGGCCCCTCTTGGACAAGTGAACTCGACGACGTCGATGAAATCCAGGCTCCGCTAACCGCGAGCACCGCGGTTGCGATGACACCGCCCACGGAGTCCCGTCATAACTAAAGTTTGCCGCTTCACTGGCACCACTGAAGGAGAACGCGCCAGCAATAACAATGCACGCTTACTATGCACGCCCAACAACGAGTAGGACAGCAACAAGCCTACCGCATAACATCCATCAACACCAATAATATAAGGTCGCAAATCAAGACTACTCTCCTAAAGGATATGCTGCGCGCGGCAGACATAGACATCGCTCTATTACAAGAAGTATACGTCGACGACTTCCCGTCTTTCTATGGCTACAACATCTTCATGTCACCAGCTTCAAACACTGGTAGCGGCGTAGCGATGCTCCTAAAGGAAGGTCTTGTAACGGAGGATGTCATATACTTACCATCGGTACGAGGAATGGCTATAACAGTACTTGGAGTGCGCTTTATCAACATCTACGCACCGTCCGGCACGGACAAACGAAGAGAACGATCCCACTTCTTTGCCGAAGAAATAGCTCCGCTCTTTCTAGGGCGACACGCTGAATGCATCCTTGGCGGCGATTTCAACTGTGTGCTGTCGCCGAAGGACCAGTTCCCACACTATAATCCATGTCCAGAATTGAGAACTTTAACACAGGAACTTCGGATGGTAGATACGTGGGAATATGTACATGGATATCGAACCGGGTACACTTACGTAACCAGCCATTCCGGCAGCCGCATAGATCGCGTCTACGTTACGCGCTGCCTCCAACGTGACATCCATGACGCAGAGCTGTGGCCAGCGGCCTTCACTGACCACTCGGTTTATATCTGCACGATCGGCCTCCAAAGACAACAAGTGTGGCGAGGCCATGGAATATGGAAGATGAACGTGGCCCATCTTCAAGCTCCGGAGTGTCATCAAGTTATTGAAGAAGTTTGGAATAATTGCAAATGTTCAAATGTTTGTAGAGTTTATGGGACTTAACTACGTGGTCATCAGTCCCTAAACTTACAAACTACTTATGAACTACTTACAACTAAGGACGGCACAAATATCCATGCCCGAGGGGGGATTCGAACCCCCGACCATAGTGGCCGTGAGGACCGTGACTGGAGCGCCTCAATCCCCTCGGCCACCGCGGCCGGCGGAATAATTGCGTAAGGCGACGACGGACTTACCCTACGACATTAAGATGGTGGTTAGAATGCACAAAACCGGCGATACGGCGTGCATTCATTGCGTTGGGGCGCGAACAATCACGGTGGAAATGGCAAACTTTAAACTTTTATTTCACTATACTAAGAGAATGCCCTTCACCGGAACGACAAATGATGGTTCAACGAGCTAAGGCTAAAATCGTCGTTCTTATGCGCTCTCATCTGGAAGGTGCAGCGGTCCGTGCGAGGACAATGGATCGTGTTGCGGGTGAACATCCATCGATGCACCATATTATTCAGGAACGTAAGCGACGTCGCAGGGGCCTAATACATACCGTTGACACTGATGATGGCTCCCATCTCACGTCACAAAATGACATAGCACGTGCCTTCGCTGATTATTATACCCGATTATACACCGCAGAAGAACTAGAGCGGGAGGCCCTCCATGAAGTCACTAACACGCTATTCGGGACTCTAGATCAAGAGGCGCAAGCGATACTGCTGGAGGACATTACTGAGGACGAAGTGATCGATGCCATAGGCAAGGGCGCACTCAATAAGTCGCCAGGGCCTGACGGAATACCTTTGGAATTTTATCGGGCTTTCCAACACTTGATTGCTCCCTATTGGACGGAAATTTGTCGCGAACTCATGTCTCCTGAAGAGCCACTTCCTCCGGCATTTGTAGAGGGCGTCATCATCCCAATATCTAAAACATCACGCAGCACAAGAATCGGAGAATATCGCCCCCTAACACTACTTAACTGTGATTTCAAGATTTTCACTCGACTGATGGCGACACGAATTAAAAAAGTTCTGCATCGCGTGGTGTCATCAGACCAGACATCCCTCGGCAGTGACAACAACATCCAGACGGCGCTTAGTGAATACCGCGATTCGATCGCACTGGCGAAAGCATGTCGTCTACGTGGAGCTCTGATTTCTATAGACTTCGATCGTGCTTTCGACAGAGTCAGCCACACCTACATTAAGGAACTGATGACGCAAATGAATTTCCCGCCGCCCTTCATAACTATAGTGATGCGACTACTACATGGGGCTCCTTCTAAAGTGCTTGTCAACGGACGATTGGTTGGGCCCCTAACTATCCAGCGATCGATTCGACAAGGATGTCCTTTGTCCACGATCATATATGCCATGACTCTTGAACCACTTCTTAGCGGCCTCCGCCAACGCCTGACAGGAATTACGATGCGTGGTTACACATTTCGTTGCAAAGCATATGCCGACGACCTTATATTGGTGGTGATAAACGGCAACGACGTTAACGCGGCTTTGGACTGGATCAATCAATACGGTGCCGCTACGGGTAGCCGTATGAATGTGGCCAAATCCGTCGCCTTGAATATAGGTACAGGACTACCTGCCGACTGCGTAGCCCCATTCCCGTTACGGGACAGGATCAAGTATTTGGGAATCGTCTTCACGAATGATGTACGACGATCGGTCGCGCTCAACTTCAAGAGGTTGCTCATAACCATACGAAATGGTGTCAAAGCGAACGCACTGCGGACATTACGTATGATTCAACGCGTCATTTATATAAATACATACTTGGCGTCGCGCATTCCACATTATGCACAGATTCTACCGATGCCAAAGATGATCGCCCGAAGCATACTGGCAGCGTTTGGATACTTTGTCAGCACGGGAGCCCTATTCAAGATCCGGTATGAGGCTCTGACATTACCAACTCGTAGAGGTAGCCTCGGGCTTGTTCACGTTCACGATCGATCGGTGGCGCTATATATTAGCGCGACATTGTAAACATGGAGAAGACAGCACAAGAGTCTGTCAGGAATCTTGGTAGACGAACTGGCGCCAGCTTCTCGGCAAGCGCCGGTGATGGTGCAGAACATTTCTTCGCCGTTTCAACATATCAGAGAGTTTTTCCTTGAATATAGCTATATTATGACAGAACTCCCAATAAATAGATCTCCGACAGCGCGCGACATCTACCGGATACTTACGAGCAGGCGCCCCGCCAACCCTGTGGAAGCACGGCACCCCACGATCCACTGGCCGGTGGTATGGCGGACAGTTCATCATGCCACACTTGACACGGAAACAAGAACGACATGGTACATGTTGGTTAACGGTAAATAAGTTACTGGATCCCGCCTGCACGCCATCAATATGGTGAACACTCCGTTATGCCAAGTATGCCAGGTTCTAGACGACGATGCTCATCGTCTCATGTGCGGGCCCTCTGCGGAAGTATGGCGGCTGGTGACGCAGATGATTGGCTTTCTACTGCGCGTCGGACAGCAAAATATCGACCCAAAGATTGTCCTTTTTCCAGACAGAACGTATTACCCACGAACCAAAACGAACGCGGTGACGTGGATTCGAGCCCAGGCGGTGTATTATTTGCATCGCGACGGCGCGAAGAATGTGCCGGACTTCTGGAACCACATATAGCGCTGATACGGAACCCGAAGTATCAACAACATTTTTCTAATTTTCTGCGGAGTGCGTTACGAGATCCTCCAAGGAGCTGGAATATCCCGGGTATGAGAAGCTGATATGATAACGATGAAGAGGCATATGATGAACATGATGAAACGGTTACCTCTTACAATAAAACGAGAAGACGTGCCTGGTGGCAGAAGCACTGGAGTTGACCACCCGGAAACTCACTCCCCACAGAGAGTTTTCTTTACTTTAATGTTTTTAGTTTTTAGTTGTGCACGGACACGCTAAATCCGTTAGTATAGAGAGCAAATAAAAATATATATTAAAAAAAAACAAGAGAGAGTATACCCTAAAGGGGGTGACAGGCGCGTGGAAAATAATACAGAAGCTTTTATTTCCTTATTCAAATTTTCTATGTCTGCCAGGAAAGACTGTTTTATTTTGATGAAGTTGAAATAATAAAACAAAATAAAGAATGCATACATCCCAAAACCCACACCCACTCCCTTAATAAAAGAAAAAATAAAATAAAAAGAAAAAAAAAGAAAATAAATAAATAAAAAAATAAAAAATAAAAAAATAAAAACAAAAAAAAGGGGACTAAGAAAAAAAAAAAGATAGCGTCACGGACTGCGGAGGAGAAGGTCGCCGGTTCAATCCCGCCCACCAGCAAAAAATTTATTTCTTTGTAATTGACAATTCCAGAAGGTTCTACATCTTTCTTATGTTCTCTTGCAAATTCTACTTGTTTCTTATGTTAACTGTTCTTCTAATTTCTGGTAAATTCTGTCTGTGTATAAATAGCAGAGCACTCTGCCTGAGAGGCAGTCAGTGCTGCGTGTATGTTGAGTTCGTAATAAACGTGCTTTCAGTATAAGTGCTGTGTTTAGTTGCCTTCGAAGTCAAGCCTACTTCCATTGCAACGTGACATTGTTTGGTGGAGGCGCCGGGTACACTGTGCAACAGCTGCATCACCGTGGCTCCGATTAGGCAACGTAAAAGCCGTCGCTTACACGGACTGGAACCGGAATACAAGGGATACACCGAGTACATCCTTCCAAAAGTCCGTATTATCAGAAGAACGATGGACACGAAACCAGCAATAAGCCAGCTGCACATCAGACACCCGTCGGTGTTCTCTGGAGATGCTGGACAGGACCCCAACAAATGGCTAAAAGGGTTCGACCGAGTCGCCAAGTACAACAGGTATGATCATACCATGTGCTTGGCCAACGTTTACTTCTACCTGGATGTAACAGCCCAGAAATGGTTCGAAAACAACAAAGACAAGTTGAATTACTGCGAGACGTTCCAGGAGGAACTTACGAAGACGTTTGGAGACCGCCAGCGACAAATCCGCTCGGCGGAAGAACAACTGAAGAACCGGGCCCAACGACAGGGTGAGCCGACACAATCGTACATACAGAGTGTTTTGGCCCTGTGTAATGTAGTCAATCCGAACATGACTGAAGCGGACAAAATCACGCACCTGATGAAGGGAATTGCAGAAGATATGTACCAAGCTCTTCTGATAAAAGACGTCGCTACGACAGAAGAGTTCATCAAGTGGTGCCAGTGTATTGAAGAGATGCAACAAAGGAGAGTTGGACACAAGAAGTATGACAGACTCCCAAATGTAGTCCCTATGGCCGTTGTGGAAGACCAGCAGGACTTGGCTTCTTTCATACGACAAATCGTGAGAGAAGAATTACAACAGTGCATGGCAGCCGGGACTATTAGACCGAGCGAGCATCAGATTATGGCCATGGATGTGAGCCCTGTAAGTCACGAGGTAGCCGACGCCGCTGAGGACGAGGTATTTCAAACATTAGCTCCTGTCTGCCCCGTCAATCGCACCAGACGTGAAGAATGGCGTCGCCCTGCTATGACTTACGCTGCAGCCGCCAAACGGTAGCCCATGAACCGACCGACGCGACACAGCCAACTCCCCCGGTAACTATGACGCCCCGCAGAAGAACAGACGTCTGGAGGACAGAAGACAACACACCACTGTGTTTCCACTGTGGACGCCCTCGACATGTCGTACGCTACTGCAGAGAGAGGAGGCGAGTATTCGATGATTATTTTGCCGCAAGACGTCAGCCGTCGTAGCAGTTCTATCCAAGGCAGTCACTTGCTGATGAGTTCAGTCCACCTATGGGAAGAAGCCCATCGCCGTACCCTAGACGAGGTCGCTCCCTACGCGCCGCAGCCGTTCACCGTCGCCGTACAGAGGTACCAGCCGTTCCCCTAGCCGCCGCGCCCAGGAAAACTAAGCGAGGCGACTATCTACGGAGGTGAGGCCGCCGCAGATGAAAATCCTCCATGGACGACAGTCGCCAAGATGTCGGGAAATCTCATCGACATCATAATCGACAGCCAACCTGTCCGGGCACTTGTTGATTCAGGAGCCTCTTTTTCTGTATTATCCGATAATTACCGCCGCACACTAAAGTAGACAATGTTCTGTGATACGGGAGCAACTGTGCTGAAGGTCGCGAATGGAAAGTACGTCCATCGAGCAGGAACTTGTGTCGCAAGAATAACCATCTACAACAAGACGCAGCCGTTTGAATTTGTCGTGTTAACAGAATGTAGTCAGAATGTCATCCTCGGATGGGACTTCCTTCAGGCATCCCAAGCTATCATTGACTGTGGAAGATCTGAGCTGCAAATTGAAGAAGTTGTTCCGCCAGATACACGTAATACAGAATTTTCTGGGAAGTTATTCGTTGTTGACAATGTGACGATACCGCCGTTGACAATGAGAAGAGTTGCAGTCACAAACACAGATGACTGGTTAAACAGTGAAGTTCTTGTTGATAGTAAAAAGTTTATCAGGCTCACAAAAGAAAAGTACATACCAGCGGCTATCATAAGCATTACCGGTGGTCAAGGAGAGATTTGGATCACAAATTGTCACGAGCAGTCACAACTTATCCCCAAGGGAATGTGTATCGGGACAGCTGAACCAATCCAGGACGGTGAGCTCAACGTCATCGATGAAGACCCATGCCCTGCTATTAGTACAGACAACACGCTGGACGAAACAAACGTGGAACTGCCAATAGGGCCTGGACTGACCAAGGAACAACGCCAGCGGGTGTTAGGTATACTACGCCAATTTTCGGGTGCATTCACACCTCAGCAGGGGAAAAGTCAGACGAAACGGCCCACAATAAAGCACCGTATCGATACTGGGGATCATCCGCCAATTAACCAGCGTTCGTATAGAGTGTCGCCAGCTGAAAGACGGATAATTCGGGAGGAAGTGGAGAAGATGTTGCGAGATGACATTATTCAACCTTCGGAGAGTCGTTGGTCGTGTCCGGTGGTCCTCGTAAAGAAGGATGGCACGTGGCGATTCTGTGTCGACTATCGGCGCCTGAACAGTATCACAAAGAAAGATGTCTACCCATTGCCACGTATTGATGACACCTTAGACTGCTTGAAAGGAGCTACATACTTCTCAACTATGGACATGCAGACAGGTTACTGGCAAATCGAGGTTGACGAAGCTGACAGTCAGAAGACGGCTTTTATTACACCTGACGGCCTCTATGAATTTAAAGTAATGCCATTTGGATTATGTAATGCTCCAGCCACATTCGAAAGCATGATTGACAACTTGCTTCGACACCTTAAGTGGACGATGTGTCTCTGCTATTTAGATGACATTGTAGTTTTCTCGAAAACATTTGAAGAACATCTGAGTCGCCTGTCAACTGTGTTGAAGTGTGTTCAGGCTGCAGGTCTCCGCCTCAATCCAAAGAAGTGCCTCTTCGTCGCCAAAGAGATAAAAAACCTTCGGCACCTAGTCAACGGAGATGGTGTCCGTCCTGATCCAGATAAAGTAAGGGCAGTCACAGAATTTCCAACTCCTCAGCACATTCGTGATGTGAGAAGTTTTCTCGGGCTGTGCTCATACTACCGACGTTTCATAAAAGGATTTTGTAACAAGGCACGTCCATTACAAGAACTTCTGCAGGGAGACGCACAAATTTTACTGGGATGAGACAAAAGAAAGAGCTTTCCGAGCACTTAAGGCAGCTCTAACTTCCGCACCAGTACTAGCCTTGTACGACGAGAATGCAGAAACGGAACTTCACACAGACGCCAGTGGCTATGGGATTGGTGCAGTGCTTGTACAAGTTCAGGAAGGTGCCGAAAAAGTGATAGCCTATGCGTAAAGAGTACTCTCAAAGTCCGAGATAAACTACTCTACAACTGAAAAACGCCGGCCGCGGTGGCCGAGGGGACTGAGGCGCTCCAGTCACGGTCTGCACGCCCACTTCGGTTGGGGGTTCGAATCCCCCTCGGGCATGGATATTTGTGCCGTCCTTAGTATAAGGTAGTTGATAAGTAGTTTGTAAGTTTAGGGACTGATGACCCCATAGTTAAGTCCCATAAGTTTAACAAACATTTTAACATTTTTGAACTGAAAAACAATGTCTCGCGGTTATCTGGGCTATTAACAAGTTCCGGCCGTATTTATTCGGCAAACCATTCACCGACGTGACAGACCACCATTCTTTGCGTTGGCTGACTAGCTTGAAGGATCCATCAGGTCGACTAGCAAGATGGGCATTAAGACTCCAAGAGTACGATGTCACAGTGGTATTCAAGAACGGGCGCACTGCCTTTCGAGGAATCCATTCATTAGTGGAACACAACAGCATTAATGAAATTTCAGCTCTCACTGAATTAGATGACGTTACAGCTGAACAGAGGGAAGATCCAACACAATTAAAAATGATAGAGGCCTTGGAGAAAGGAGAATCGACCAATGGAGAGTTCCAACGTACAAACGGAACATTGTACAAGAGCAACTACTATCCACTGGGCCCCAAATGGCTACTTGTTGTTCCAGCTCATCTCCAACCAGCTATTCTCAAATATTTCCATGATGCTCCAATATCCGGTCGTCTGGGATTCGTGAAGACCCTAGACAGAATCAGACGCAGGTATTACTGGAAAGGTCTCTACCGATCTGTCAAGCACTATGTGAGTCACCGTAAAGAGTGCCAGCGACGGAAGCATGTGCCGCAATTACCTCCAGGACATCTCGTACCGATTCCGCCGGCAGCAGCTACATTCCACCGAGTTGGGCTCGATCTTTTAGGGAGGTTCCCGAAGTCGACAACCGGTAACCGTTGGATAATAGTCTGCACTGACTACCTCACACGCTACGCAGTCACCAAACCTGTGCCGACTGCAGAAGCTCCAGAGATCGCAAAATTCCTTGTAGAAGACATTATTTTGAAGCATGGAGCACCAATTGTCATGATATCTGATCGTGGAAAAGTATTCCAGTCAAAACTAGTATCAGAGGTAATGTCACGGTGCAACATTGTCCACAGAATGACAACTGCATACCATCCTCAGACGAATGGTCTTACGGAACGTTTTAACAAAACGTTAGCCGACATGCTGTCGATGTACGTCGATGTTGAGCAGAAGGATTGGGATACAATTCTGCCAATCGTGTCATTTGCTTACAATACTGAAAGACAAGACACCATAGTCTTCACTCCGTTTTTCCTGCTCCATGGCCGTGAAGCTGAGACGACAATGGATACACTGTTCCCGTTCCAACCGGACGACACTCAGGATAACTACGTTAAAAGCTCATCACCAGGGTCGAAGAAGCAAGACAGCTGGCTCGCATACGGACACTGGACGCCCAGGAGAAGGACCTTTAGCGGTATAACGACAAGCACCGACCTGTTGTGTACAGCTCAGGAGATGTGGTATGGATTTTTACCCCTGTACGGAAGGTTGGACTGTCAGAAAAGTTATTGAAGCGATACTTTGGTCCGTATCGTGTCATACGCCGCCTGTCAGACGTCACATACGAAGTTGAGGATTATGAACTGTCGTCGAAACGTCAAAAACGAAGAGACATTGTTCACGTCCTGCGTATGAAGCCCTTCTCCGATCCTGAAGAGCAGGTAGACGACAATGGCTTCTTGTTCAAGGACTTTAAGGATGGTAATGTTCCTGATGAAGCCACGACAGGAACGTTTGTCGTCGATAATCGCTGAGAAGGGAAGGATTCTCTTGAACTGTCATACAGAGGACCCATGACACGGTCAAGATCCAAGACATTGCAGCTGGCTCCACAGGGATCACAACAGCGGGTCGCTGTTTCTACAGGAGAGGGAGCAATGCCCCGAGGGACGATAAACATAAACTGTCGGCGTGGCGCAGGGGATAGCGTCACGGACTGCGGTGCAGAAAGTCGCCGGTTCAATCCCGCCCACCAGCAAAAAATTTATTTCTTTGTAATTGACAATTCCAGAAGGTTCTACATCTTTCTTATGTTCACTTGTAAATTCTACTTGTTTCTTATGTTAACTGTTCTTCTAATTTCTGGTAAATTCTGTCTGTGTATAAATAGCAGAGCACTCTGCCTGAGAGGCAGTCAGTGCTGCGTGTATGTTGAGTTCGTAATAAACGTGCTTTCAGTATAAGTGCTGTGTTTAGTTGCCTTCGAAGTCAAGCCTACTTCCATTGCAACGTGACAATATAAAGGCAGTGGTGAGAAAGGCGGACAGCCGAATCGGTTTATTGGGAGTATTGTTGGAAGCTGTACTTCATGTGTAAAGGAGTCCACGTATAAAACGCTTGCACGACCACGACTTGAGTATTGTTTGGACCCGCAGCAGATCAGTTCAAAGGAAGACATGGAAGCAGTTCAGAGGAAAGCAGTTAGCTTCATTACTGGTAGGTTCGAACAACGTGCGAGTGTGTCAGAAATGCTCCGGGAACTCAGGTGGGAATCGCTGGAGGAAATATGACGTTCATTTCGAGAAATTATGTTGAGAAAATTTAGAGGGTCGGAATTTGAAGCTGACTGCAGAACGATCTTGCCGCCGCCTACTTGCATTTCGCGTAAAGATCATAAAGACAAGAAATTAGGGCTCGTACAAAGGCATATGGTCATTCTTTTCCCCTCGTTCTATTTGGGAGTGGAATAGGAAAGGATATGCCTAGTTGTGATACAGTGTACCCTCCGTACGCACCTTACAGCGGATTGCCGAGTATATATGTAGATGTCGATATGTATTTTCGTTTCATTTTTCAGATATGAGTTTGAGCTCAATGTTCGTTACGAAGTTCATGACACTTTGTGAAATCACTTTCGCTTTCCATTCCATGTCTGATGTTCTTTCTGCTGGTGCTGTTCTTGCGTACATATAGGGATTTGCCAAAACAATATGAACACCATGCATTATACTACATCTTGCTGCAAGTTGCCATCACTGTGTAATCTTAAAACTGAGACGGATCACATTGGATGTCCAGTACCTTACATTATATGTTTTTTTCAGCAATTATTAACACAAATGATCTACGAAATGAGTGGTCTACCACCCACCAATATATACACTCCTAGACATTAAAATTGCTACACCACGAAGATGACGTGCTACAAACGCGAAATTTAACCGACCGGAAGAAGATGCTGTGATATGCAAATGATTAGCTTTTCAGAGCATTCACACAGGGTTGGCGCCGGTGGCGTCACCTTCAACGTGCTGACATGAGAAAAGTTTCCAACCGAATTCTCATACACAAACAGCAGTTGACCGGCGTTGCCCGGTGAAACGTTGTTGTAATGCCTCGTGTGAGGAGGAGAAATACGTACCATCACGTTTCCGACTTTGATAAAGGTCGGGTTGTAGATTATAGCGATTGCGTTTTATCGTATCGCATTGGTCGCGATCCAGTGACGGTTAGCAGAATATGGAATCGGTGGGTTCAGGAGGGCAAAACGGAACGCCGAGCTGGATCCCAACGGCCTCGTATCACTAGCAGTCGAGATGACAGGCTTCTTATCCGCATGACTGTAACGGATCGTGCAGCCATATCTATATTCCTTAGTCTACAGATGCACGAATAGTTCGACAACGTTTGCAGAAGCATGGACTATCAGCTAGGAGACCATGGCTGCGGTTACCCTTGACGCTGCATCACATACGGGAGCGCCTGCGATGGTGTACGCAACGACGAACCTGGGTGCACGAATGGCAAAACGTCATGTTTTCGGATGAATCCAGGTTCTGTATACAGCATCATGATGGTCGCATCCATGTTTGGCGACATCGCGGTGAACGCACATTGGAAGCGTGTATTCGTCATCGCCCTACTGGCGTATCTCAGCATGATGGTAAGGGATGCCATTGGTTACACGTCTCTGACACCTCTCGTTCGCATCGACGGCACTTTGAACAGTGGCCGTTACATTTCAGATGTGTTACGACCGATGGCTCTACCCTTTGTTCGATCCATGCGAAACCCTATATTTCAGCAGGATAATGCAAGACCGTATCTTGCAGGTCCTGTACGGGTCTTTCTAGATACGGAAAATGTTCGACTACTGCCTTGGCCAGCACATTCTCCAAATCTCTCACCAACTGGAAACGTCTGGTCAATGGTGGCCGAGCAACTGGCTCGTTACAATACGCCAGTCACTACTCTTGATGAACTGTGGTATCGTGTTGAAACTGCATGGGCATCTGTACCTGTACACGCCATCCAAGCTCTGTTTGACTCAATGCCCAGGCGTATGAAGACCGTTATTACCGCCAGAGGTGGTTGTTCTGGGTACTGATTTCTCAGGATCTATGCACCCAGATTGAGTGAAAATGTAATCACATGTCAGTTCTAGTATAATATATTTGTCCAATGAATACCCGTATATCATCTGCAGTTCTTCTTGGTGTAGCAATTGTAATGGACAGTAGTGTAAATATTGTTTCTGTATTAAGTGCTCATATTATTGTATGCACGCCCTGTAAATATTCTGCTGTGTCCCTGTTAACCACTCCCAGCACCCTTGCACCGGACCTAAGATGTATAACTGCTGCAAATAACACACATACATCTGTAATCTATAAGCCACTTCATGGTTTATGGCGGAGGATGCTTTGTGTACTACTAGCATTTCCACCTTTTCTTATTACGATCGCAAATTATTACAGTAACTTTGTTGAGGCTTCTAATGTGTCTAATTGTTTTCTTGTGGCCTTGTCGTGACGTATGCATAGGATTTGTCTAGAAACATAGACTCTCGGCAATTTGACAGAAGCCAGTTTAATGCAGAGCGCCTTCCACTGCTGATAATCTCCGTTACGATTTCATGCTTAATGATGGTTCTGTGTGGCATTTTTGGCAAAAGTAACCTATAACGAAGCGTGGTGTTCTCCTTTCGATCTCTTTTATTAATGACAGTGATGTCGACGGGACGTTAAACCCTAATCTTCCCTCGGTCTTTCCAGTCTTCTTTCTTTCAATGCTACCTGATGCGGATCTCACAATTATGAGCAATATTTTTGTATTGTAGGATCGAGTGCTCAGTCGGCTGCTTTCATTGCTGGCGGACTTCCTGAGTATTCGTCTGATAACTGCGCGAACCACGATTAATTATATGTGTTCGATCCACTTCAAATCGCACCGTATGGCTACAGGACCGTTCTTTCTATGCATTTGAAACTCGTTACATTTGCTTACATTGAGGGTCAACCGCCATTCTCTGCATCAAGCATCGATACACTGCAGATCCTTATGAATTTAAATTTACCTCCGTTCCGATTTTTTTGTAAACTACGGCATCATCCGTACAAAGTGTCACTGAACTACTTTATTTGTATATTGTTAAAAGTAATGGTGCTATAAAATTCCTTTGGGGTATTCCAGAAATTACTTTCACGTCAGAAGATTACTCTCCCTTGAGAATGTATGGTTGTACTTTGTTCTATAGGCGGCAATACAGAGACGTATATACTGAATATACCAGGGAACTTGAATCTGCTACTTTCTGTGTCTCGTAGACGAAGAGAAAAAAATGTTTGTTAAGCTTACGGGACTTAACTACGGGGTCATCAGTCCCTAAACTTACAAACTACTTATGAATTACTTACGAACCAGGACGGCACAAATATCCATGCCCGAGGGTGTATTCGAACCCACGACCGTAGTGGCCGTGCTGACTGTGACTGGAGCGCCTCAGTCCCCTCGGCCACCGCGGCCGGCTAGACGAAGAGAGCGATTTAGGTTACACACGATCGTTCCTTTCCGATTAAACGTTGATCTACACAAGAGATTATCGGTCTCCAGAAATGTCATTATTCAGAAGCGTAAAAATATTTCCAAAATCCTACACCAAACCGAGATACACGCCTTTAGCTTTGTATATCTTGTAAACGGGAATAACCTGCGCTTATTTCTAATGGTACTCAAAGGTACGCGGTCTCTATTGACCACGATTTCGACGGGATGTTAAACGCTAATCTCCCTTCCCTTACGTACGGTACACTGGCAGTACAATGGGTGCATGTCTCTTCGCTTACTCTGTGTAGAATCTATTTATTAGCTCATAACGTCTAATGGCATCTCCACTGTTTAGCATTATCAGTTGCTTTACTGTCCCTTAGCTATTAATTTCGGTATCTGTCATTTGTCGTTCTTGATTGATAGGAGGTGTTACAGTGCTGTCTTCCTCTGTGAAACTGCTTTGTAAAAGGACTATAGGTATTCAACCTTTTTTGTGTCATTACGGCGAGTAAATGAGTGTATCATTTCACCTTTACTAACAAGGAAAGTACTTGGGCTCGAACAAACACATATACACCAAAATAGTATGGGAGATAATGTAAAGATTCCTTATTGCACTAGTGATACTCCCGCATCTGCAAAACTCTGCAGTCGTCCGTTAGAGGCCTCTGTGTGTGCCTTGCCACATTGCACTTTGACCTGTCGGTTCGCCAGTAGGGACGGTGCAGTGTGCCTCAGAAGTAGCGTTTTGTGACGTTATTTGTGTGATGAAGCGTCAGATGGGGCGGCGATTGCTAATCAATCCTGCTAATGTATTGCGATTAGCTGAGATGAAGTTACGAAGAACCCTTCTTCGTGAAGATGAATCATTCACATGCTTTCTCGTATCTGTTATGGTACAAAAATATGAGCATAAGTTAGATACTGTTGTTACACTAACACATAATGATGATAATAGGGATGATAATGACGAACAACTCATTGCAAGCAGTAGTGCTACGGTAAGTGCGGGAAGAGGCGATGGAAGCAGTGGCAGTGAATAACAAAACTCTTCCGAGAAGAAGATTAAAGTTGCAACTATCATCACGGCTTTTGATGTCAGTACGCTAGAGAACATGTACGATGATTATTACATAAGTTATAGTTAAGATATCTGCATTACTTATGGCGTCTACAATTACATCTACAGTGCTATCTAGAGCATCATTGCAGAGCTTTGCATAAAAACGACACCCACCAGCACATTGAGGTGTACGTAGAGATCCTGTAACCAAACGTTCATACAGATATGTTTGTTCGAGCCCATGTACTTTCCTTGTGAGTCAATATAAGACCAAAACATCTCTTTTTTTTTTTTTTGCTACATGGGTACATGGAACTTCAATTTAGTAGTGGTTGAACGGATCACGCATGACCCTTCTTAAATTATTTATTAGCTTCGATACATTTTTATTTGTCTGCGAGGTTTTGCTACGTTTAAATCTACAGTTAATTCCTGTTTACTGCCGTTTCAGTTTTCTAATTCGATTGTCGAAGCACAGAGGATCTTTGCCATATACTACAATTTCACTCGGCACATACTTGTGGAAAACGTATTGTACGATGCACTTGACCTTTGTCCATTGATCCTCAACGCTGTTAGTGTCAGGGATAAAAAACGCACGTTCCGGCATACGTATTCTCTGAGCCATCATGTGATCACTCTGGAAGCGTACAGTTCAGCTACGTCGGCTTCTGGGTAGCGCTTTTACCTGGAGAGCACTTACGTTAGGCGAGGGGCGAGGAACATGGGGGGAGTAAATTGCTTTGAGCGCCGCTCCCGCCCTTTCACAAAAAAAAAAAAAAAAAAAAAAAAAAAAAAAAAAAAAAAAAAAAGGGGGGGGGGGAGAGGTAGCGATACGTGCAGATAACGGCTGTCAATCAGTGGTAGCGTGGCACCACGAGAGACTCGTAGGAGAGCTGCACATCACTTAAACATCACGCCAACACCTAACAAATACACTTCCTAGCAATACCGTCATGTGCTGGTCTTAGTCAGGTATTCTTCGCTCCTAGATACCGCATTACTGAGCCATGTCTATGCCTAGTTAAATTAACACTGTGATACTTGGACTGATGATCCGTGAACTATTATAAAGACGATAATGTAATACCTGTTTTATTAATCAGAATTCATTTCCTTTTCATAACATTAGAACGTCTAATTTTATTTTCAATTTATTATGGGAGGATATTAAAAAGTTTCGATTCGAAGTTGATATATTCCAGAATTAGTAGGGTAATGGCGGTAAAATATTTTTTTGGTAAGTGACCGGAAGTGTCCCAATCGCAAATCACAAAAGTTATCATCACCTACCTAACAGACAGTACGTCAACGTTTGGCACAGGTAATAGCGGCAACGCGTCTTAGCATGATGCTGTAGTGTATAGAGAGGTTGTAACAATGGAAAATTGTATTGAAATGCAGGAGGATCTGCGTCGAATTGACACATGGTGCAGGGAATGGCAATTGAATCTCAATGTAGACAAGTGTAATGTGCTGCGAATACGTAGAAAGAAAGATCCTGTATCATTTAGCTACACTATAGCAGGTCAGCAACTGGAAGGAGGTAATTCCATAAATTATCTGGGATTAGGCATTAGGAGTCATTTAAAATGGAACGACCATATAAAATCAGTCGTCGGTAAAGCAGATGCCAGACTTAGATTCATTGGAAGAATCCTTTCGCCCACAGCTTGAAAACTGCTCACCGGTGTGGGTTCCGTACCAGGTGGGGTTGATAGAGGAAGTAGAAAAGATCCATCGGAGAGCAGCGCGCTACGTTACAGGATCATTTGGTAATCGAGAAAGCGTTACGGAGATGATCGATAACCTCCAGTGGAAGGCTCTGCAGGAGAGACGCTCTGTCACTCGGTACGGGCTTTTGTTGAAATTTCGAGAACATATCCCTCCTACGTATATCTCGCGAAGAGATCATGAAGATAAAATCAGAGAGATTAGAGACCACACAGCGGCATACCGACAATATTTCTTTCCGCGAACAATACGTGACTTGAATAGGAGGGAGAGTCGATAGTGGTACTCAAGGTACCCTCCACCACGCACCATAGGGCGGCTTGCGGAGAATGAATGTAGATGTAGATGTAGAAGTTTTGAGGCCTTGGTAGAGCGTTAGTACCAGATCTCCACATCTGCCGTAAATTCCAATGACCGGAGGGAGGAAACGCGATTATCTGTGACGTCACGTTCAATCACATCCCAGATGTGATGGACTGGGATCAGATCTGGCGAGTTGCGGGGCCAGAATATCAATTGCAATTCACCACTCTATTTCTCGACCCACTCGTCAATCCTGGCCTTGTAAAAGAAAGGAAAAAGGAACTGCCGTTGGTTAAGAAGATCGTGATGAAGTTCTGTACGAGGACTGCAACCAGTGTACGGTACGTCTTGGCAGTCATGATGCCTTGTACGAGTAGGCCCTAATATTGGAACCATGGATGCCCATCTGTCTTCCAGATTTTGCTCCCGCCAGCTTGTGTCCGTCCGGCGATACAGCTATCAAGGAGCTGTTTCCCTGAAAGACGACGGATTTCCACGCATCCATCAGCATGATGAATGTTGTGCCACTGCGCCAACATCCATTGGCAATGGTCACTTATCCAGCCGAAGTCGCGGTGTTAACGTTGGTCCCCTACTCTTCCTCGTGTTTATAAACGATTTAGGAGATAATCTGAATAGCTCCCTTAGACTGTTCGCGGATGATGCTGTCGTTTATCGGTTAGTGAAGTCAACAGAGGATCAAAAGCAACTGCAAAGCGATTTAGACAAAATTTCTACTTGGTGCGAAAATTGGCAATTGACACTAAATAAAGAAAAGTGTGAAGTAATACACATGACCACTAAAAGAAATCCGCTGAACTTCAATTACGCGATAAATCAGTCAAACCTTAAGGTCGTAAATTCTACCAAATACCTAGGAGTTACAATTACGAACAACTTTGACTGGAGAGAACACATAGAAAATATTGTGGGGAAGGCGAACCAAAGGTTACGTTTCATTGGCAGAACGCTTAGACGATGCACCAGCTCCACCAAAGAGACTGCCTACATCACACTTGTGCGTCCTCTCTTGGAGTACTGTTGCCCCTTGTGGGACCCTCACCAGGTGGGACTGACGAAAGATATTGAGAAGGTTCAGAGAAGGGCAGCTCGTTTTGTTTTATCACGTTACGGGGGGGAAAGCGTCACGGAAATGTTGCACGAATTGGGGTGGAAATCATTAAAAGAAAGACGTTATTCATTGCGGCGTGATCTGTTTGCGAAGTTTCAATCACCGACTTTTACTTCTGAATGTGAAAATATTTTGCTAGCACCCACCTACTTAGGGAGACATGACCATCCCAATAAAATAAGAGAAATCAGATCGAAAACGGAACGATTTAGGTGTTCTTTCTTCCCGCGCGCTATTAGAGAATGGAACGGTAGAGAAAAGTTATGAAGGCGATTAATGAACCCTCTGCCAGGCACTTAAATGTGATTTGCAGAGTATCGATGTAGATGTAGATGTAGATGCATGGTCCATTCGTTAAGAGTGTTTGGTGCGCTGTGTCTTCAGACGCACTTGTACCATAGCGAATAGAAGGTAGAAAGTATGATCACTTGTGGAGTACACCAGTTTTGCCGCTTGATGACGCTAGCTCCGATTTACGCGCTACTCTGCCATACAGTGAAGCGTACCTCTTTTTTGCATGTTATGAAGTGGCGATTCCCACTATGTTGTGGGAACATACTCAAACCAGATTATTTAAGCCCACTCTCAATACTGATAATTGATTTTTTCAAACTGTTGTGCGATGGAAAACAGAAGAACACGGCATTGAATAAACAGCACGACTTCACACACAATAATTAATTTTTCGATCGTAGCATGAAAATGAAAAATCGGAATCATTGAATGTTGGGACAACACTAATATTTATGCGATGTGCAGTGTCCGCGTTTATTGATAGAACTAAGCAAATGTCCTTCAGACCATTGCGGCGACTACAGCTGCTAATGTAAATACAAGAAATGTATTCGCAATTGCGAATATTAATCAGCATCAGCTGCATGGCGTAATGGTGACGTATGAAAATTTGTGCCGGGCCGGGACTCGAACCCGGATTTCCCGCTTATCGCGGGCGGTCGCGTTTCCATTACGCTACCCGCGCACCCTTCCCGGAACGACCCAAACCTTCATACGTCACACATTGTCTACTGCCCATGAGTGCTCGTACATTCTATGATGTAATTCCCGCACAGGGTGAGACATTTTAGTACATTTGTCGCAAGCCTTGCTATGACTGATTTTAAATACATGCATGCATGCATGTCTGAAGGACATTTGCTTAGTTCTATCAATTAACACGGACACTGCACATCGTATTTAAAATCAGTCATAGCAAGGCTTGCGACAAATGTACTAAAACGTCTCACCCTGTGCGGGAATTACATCATAGAATGTACGAGCACTCATGGTCAGTGGACAATCTGTGACGTATGAAGGTTTGGGCAAAAATTTTCATACGCCACCGTACACCATAGAGCTGATGCTGATTAATATTCGCAATTGCGAATACATTCTTGTATTTACTAATATTTGTTCCTACCACGTCACTTCATATTCCTACTGCAGTCCAACTAGATAACGATCGTGAAATCTGCTACAAAATATAATACTTTCACAACTTACTTTTAGTAAGGTTATGAATAAGCTAGAGTGAAAAGCTTTCAGTTGTATAATAAGTATTACAGAACATAGTCGATTTTCAATCTTCTCCTAAAATTGTATTTTCAAACATTACTCTCCAGAATAGTCATCACTTTCCAGAATTTGATTCAGGATTCATATTTTCTTCGCCGGTATTCAAGCTAGAACGCATCTATACCTGTATCTCAAAACGGACAATAATTCTGCATTTCCAGAAGTGACTTACGGAGTGTGTCTATAACAGCACAATTACTCTAGCCTTCTCTGATTTCATTTTATTCTTTGTCCTGACCAAGCGACGATTTAATTATTTTTATTTGCGCTTTCAATAATTGCAGTAGTTCAGGTGGATCAACAAATTTAGACCTAACAAACAACTGGGTTTTACTTGAATCAGAAGTGATACCACTGTCACAAATTTTTAAGCAATTGGTGGGTGTTTTATTAACAATTTTGCAGGCAGCTTTACTTTATGTAGGAGATTTTCATATTGCCGCGAGACCCTACGATAACCGACTGCCGGCGTGGCGCAAGGGATAGCGTCACGGATTGCTGTGCTGAAGGTCGCCGGTTCCACCGGAAAAAAATTATTTCTTTGTAATTAACATTTCCAGGATGTTCTACACGTTTCTTATGTTTACTTGTAATTTCTACTTGTTTCTTATGTTAACTATTCTTCTAATTTCTGGTACGTTCTGTCTTTGTATAAATAACAGAGCACTCTGCCCGAGAGGCAGTTAGTGTTGCGTGTATGTAAGTTCGCAATAAACCTGCTTTCAGTATAAGTGCTGTGTTCAGTTGACAACCCTGCCTTTGAAATCAAGCCTGCTTCCATTTCAACGCGACAATATCTTTAACAGAGTAGACAAATACGTGGGCACCTTCAGGAAAATGTGAGAAACTGAATTTTATTTCTAGTGCCAATTAATTCTGGGCATTTCTACCTCGCTTCCACCAACAATGAATATGTCAGTTTCTAATATTAAATTTTCTTGGGGTAACTTTTTTCATTTCTTAAAATTTTTTGTGTCTCAAAAAAACGTCTTAGCTCCTTGAAACTTCCATAATCTTACTTCCATCCAGGTACAACACAGGTAGGCATCGTAACTTCAGTTTAGGATACTATTTCAGTGGAAATAGTTCCTTGGCACTCTTGTGTTTCGGTTTCATTTAATATCGAACACAACGAACAATCGGTAGCACTGCACAATCCTTCATATAGAACACGAAATATCTACAATTCGGCAACGAAGCACACGATGTAGCATTTATAAAACATGAAAACAACAGCGCGCAAAGTGATCGCAGCGCCGCGCAGTGAGAAATTCCCGCACTAACACTATTCAAAATCAAATGTTTGTTTAGCTTATGGGACTTAATTACGGGGTCGTCAGCCCCTAAACTTACAAACTACTTATAAACTAGCTAACACTAAGAACGGCACAAATATCCCTGCCCGAGAGGGGATTGGAACCCCCGACCGTAGTGGCTGTACAGGCCGTGACTGGCGTGCCTCAGTCCCCTCGGCAACCGCGGCCAGCTAACACTATTCAGCCCATATTATTGGAGACGAGAGATCACACTTCCTACTTCTATACGTTATGCTTGTACTTTGCCCAGCTGTAAATTCTCAGCTACAGTTCTCCGTTACAGTGAGCCGCATGTCCTGTTTTGTCAGTTGGTACAGCCTACGACGTCCAACCCCTGTAACAAGGGGTGGCCGCCCAAGCCTTCGTCTTCGGATGTGGTTTCCTCCTGATTTCGCCACTTGTTATACGCATGCACCGCAGTAATCCTTGAACTCCCGAGAAATACATTTTCCGATCACTTGCCTTACTCGTGCTGCACACGACCAGCTATCGACCGCACGGGTCTGTATCGATAGTAGGCAGATTCATGTATCACACAACTTCTGTATTCGGCCTTTACGATAGAAGAACTGTGTTTTCAATAAGCAGCAGTGGTTTTAGACAGACCTGTTGCCTTATACGCATACTTGGTTTACCGTTTGATGTCTGCCGACGTTTGTCCTACGTTACACCAGGAATTCTGTCAACACTTTCCTCCTATTTGGACGCATTTAGTGATAACATCGCCATAGGTTACGTATCCACATTTATTGCACTATGTCGGAAAGATACAATTGATACAATAATTCAAAAATGTTCAAATGTTTGTAAAGTTATGGAACCTAACTGCAGTGGTCATCGGTCCCTAAACTTACAAACTACTTAAACTAACTTATGCTAAGAACAACAGAAATACCCATGTCCGAGGGAGCACTCGAACCTCTGGCGTGGAACAGCCACGCGCACCGTAGCAGGGCGCCTCAGCCCGCACGGCTATTTCGCCGCGGCCCACAGTAAGTCGTTGGTTATATGTCGAATATGCTCTAGGTATCGTATACGCTGCAGAATCACCCTCAAAAAGAAACATTTTGATCGTCTCCTATATCACTAAAATTCGTTCGTATTTACTATTTAGACGATTCATAAATACCGTCAATTAAAAAGAAGTACATATTTTTTCACTGAACAGTGACAAATGTTACAGTGAAATATTTTCATATACTTTTTGAAGTAAGTTTGCTATCTCTCGTGTTTCTGCTCTGGATGGTCATTAGTAACGAACTCGACGCTTTTTCTAGCACAGGAAAATGTTTATTAGTATATCTTATTAACAGGCATCCCCAAACTCAAAAGTTTTCATTATAAAATAAAAGTATTGTTAAGCTGTAACTAAATTGCCCCACCGCTTAGAGAGACAAGGCAAATTATACATTATTAAGTTTTTGTTGACACGGACATAAATTAATTGTACCGCTCTGGGAATATGATCGTATAAACAGTGAACTCTGTAAAAAACTGCATCCATGTGAGACAATTGGTTCAAGGTGTTCATATATTTATCGGTACTTTTGTAATAAGTAATACTTACCAGAAGCATATGATCAAGTCATTGAGACTTTACCATCATTATTGAGAAAATGCGATTGTCTTACACAGCAGTTAACAAAATGAAGTAAAAACTCACGGTAGGCCTCCTAGATAGAGTGGTAATTCAACATTGAGCTCCATTAACGGTGGCCCTGAAGTCCCTCTAGCGATGGGTCCGTCATCTAACTGCAGTGTACCTTCACGGTCCACACGGCTAACCTTCACAGAATGCCACTTGCCCAGGCTTACTCTGTTTGAGGTTCTGAAAACAATGGAGTATCGTTATTACACCAGATAAAAATACAAAAGTACTAAATTTATGATTTTATCTTTTGTCTTCCTCATCTAGCACAGAACTTTGGTTGAATTACACATAATCATAAAAACGATGTGGCAAGAGTAAAGGTAAGAACGTGCTTGTAGTATGTAATATATAAGTTGCTTCGATTTAAAGTAAATATGAATTTACGGAAAACTGTCTAACAATTAATTAACAACTAAGGATACATGTCCCTTGTCACATTCATGGAAAATGAGATTCAGCTGCGAAAGACGGTGATAATTGTGTCCTATAACAAATGGAAAAACAACTTCCACAGAGATATTTTCGCGGAAGATTCGTATTAGATTCTACACAAGTTTACAAGACCATATCCATCGACGTCATGTGACAAATAAGAATGAAAGAAGACTATAGTGTTTCATTCCAATGACATGTATACGTAGACGACTAACAAACCACAAACATAGAAACATTGATAAAGAAGTGACATTACTTAAACAACCATTCCATCAAACTGTTTTGCGATTTATAGGGTCCACGTGTAGAGTAAATCAAAAGTACTGGGCAGGAATTTCAAGTCTTTCATCTCTCACTTCGCCACCTTGCTGGTTTTTGAAAGAGGGATTTGAATATTGAGTTCTTCATCCTTAAAGACGTTTTAACGTATCCGAAGCAACCCAACATAACATACGCAATTGTTCTGTAGGAATGTACAGAGGTCACCACCTCGATTTTACGAGGTATGTCCATAAAGTAAGTTCCGTTTGGTTAGGTAAAAAAAAAAAAAAAAAAAAAAAAATAAAAAAAAAATAAAAAAAAATTGTACAGATACAGAAAAAAAATTTTGTTGTACAAAAGTGTGCAACAGTTGAACTACATTTTTACACTTTCGAAATTTTGTAGGCACTTGTCCTAGCGTGGCACAAGTTCTTGTTTGCCTTCTTCACTGAAGTTGCCATCTGTGTATTCAACCATATGGTAACATGTTATTTCAGGTCGTCATCATCATTGTAGTGTTGATTTTAGGTGTAAGAAATACCTGGAAAGGACATTATTATTATTTTCTTTTATTTATTTATTTTTATTTTTTTCTTAATGTCCTTGGCACCTCCTCCTGCTGGGGCCTCCAAAACTCGAAAGCTTTTTTTTTTCCAGACTGTTCCGTGCCTCTCATCCTGGAAAGGGCCTCCAATTCTTTTTTATAGTAATACATCTATTTCCAAGTGGTCGGTGGGTGGGGGTTCCTCATTTCATTTCGCCGCCGCCCCGGGCCTCCAACAGGCTTAGTCCGCCACTGTGGCGGGCGGCTTAAGATATTCCGGATGACCGATCGTCAGGCCTCCCCGGGTCGTCTTACGAACAGATTTGAGATGCTATCTGTTCAGGACAATGTTCCTGTGGCGGACTGTGTCGCTTGTCCTGAAGTCACCCCGCAGCCTGCAAAATCCGGGCTTTCACAGAGGGTGGGTTTGCTCGTAGTTCGGATCTCCAACGTTAGGCGGGTAATAGAGCCACTCAGACAAATGGCTGACGGGAGAAAGGTCAACATGCACTTCGTGTGCATACCGGGAGGAGTCATTACAGATGTGGAACGGATCCTTCCTGATGCCATGAGGGGTACGGGGTGCAGCCCGTCGGTACCAATGTTGTGTGTCGCTTCGGATCTGAAGAGTTTCTCTCAGGGTTTGAGCGGCTATCTGAAGTGGTACTGACTGCTAGTCTTGCTTGCGAGATGAAAACAGAGCTCACCACCTGCAACATCGTTAACAGGACCGACTGTGAACCACTGGTACAGAGCCGAGTGGAGGGTCTGGATCTCAATCTCAGATTGTTCTGCGACCGTGTGGGCTTCAGATTCCTTGACTTGCGCCATCGGGTGGTGGGGTTTCGGTTCCGATGAATAGGGCAGGAGTCCACAACAAGCACGAAGCAGCTACACGGGTAGCGGGAACTGTGTGGCGTGGACTGGGCGGCTTTGTAGGTTAGAGGGCCTCTGGAACAGACACACGGTTTTCAATCTCAAAGAAGTAAAAGTCAAAGACAGGATGAACACAGATCTAAAAACAATTTGTCTAACAGTTGTAAATTGTCGTAGCTGTGTGGGAAAAGTACCAGAGCTCCAGGCACTAACAGAAAGTACTGAATCACCAATCATTATAAGTACCGAAAGCTGCCTAAACCCGGAGAAATTTCAGCTGAAATTTTTACAAAGAGACAAATGGTGTTCAGAAAGATAGATTGAATTAAATTAGATGGTGGCGTATTTATTGCTATCATAGGCGGTTTATCCCGTAGCGAAATTGAAGTACATTGCTCTTGTAAGTTGGTATGGATAGAGGTTATACCTCCTGACAAACAAAATAAATTTTTAATTGATACTTTTTATCGACTCTCTCAGTCGATTCTATTGCAGAAATGTTCAAAGAAAGCTTGGATCAAATTTCAAAAACGTACCCAAAGCAAGCAATTTTAATTGCTGGCGACTTACACACGATATGTTGGCAAAAATACATGTTCAAAACTGGAGGGATTAATATAATATCTTCCGAAATTGTACTGAATGCATTCTCCGAAAATTAGCTCGAAAACTTAGTTCATGGACCCACTGGAATAGTAAGTGGTTGTGAAAACATATTTGCCCTCCTACCAACAAATAATCCGGAGCTAACAAAGAGCATCAAAACCGACACAGAGATTAGCGCACACAGAGTTGTCGTAGCGAGACTGAATTTCGGACTTTCCAAACTCACCAGAATTAAAAGAAAAGTTTATTTATTGAGAAAAGCTTATAAAGATTCGATTAACGCTTTACTGAGTGAGACTTTCCAGTCTTTCGAAACTAACATTGTGAGTGTAGATCATGTGCGGCTTACATATAAAGAAATAATATCGACAAGCATTGACAAATTCATACCAAACAAATTAACAATAGAGGGGGCTGACCCGCAGTGGTATACAAAACAGGTTAGATCACTGTTACAAAAGCAAAGAAAAAGACATGTCAAATTTCAACGCTGATTCCAGAACAACAGTTAAAAGATGTGCGCAATTGTTCAGGCATGAATGCAGAGAAATTGTTGGTGATAAGCGGTTAATATTAAAGTTTCCATTGAACGACTGCTGCTGTTAATCCAGTTTTTATTATTTAGTTAGTTCAAAAATCGGTTAATACAAAAGCACTCGCCACCAGAACGACGTTTCGCAATTATGAGAACACAATATAGTGAGCAAAAGTACTTAGAATTTGTATAGAACTTTAGGAATTCAGTTACTATCGTAAAATCCGGTTTTTATAACAATTTTATTTTTTATATGACAGAATTTGTTATATCAGACTGTAATCATTGGGGCAATACTTTTTATATGCCAGTTATTATAATAAAGTGGAGTTAACAAACGTTAAGAACTTAATAAAATGTTTACTTTTATTTGTAATATTCTGGTGTTAATTTACATCTGGAATGATTACCACAAAGAACACTTGGCAATAGTGGATCCATTTTGAATGAAGCGATTATAGTATCCGCACGCTAAGTACAGTATTTGGGGTGCTTGCACATCAGGCGGAACGCATTTGAGGTCGCTCGGATACTTTTGCGCTCGATAGTAGATGATACCAGGCTACCAGACTGACAGCAGAACACCAATACTAATACGCGACGGCATCATCGTCAAAGACGTGATTTAATTCGTCCAGGAACACATACAATCAACGATTATGCTGCATGGGAACGGCAACGGCAAGAGTAATGGCATTTCTACGTCGAGGAAACCACCCCCAACCTTACCCCCCTTTTTCTTCGCTGTTACGATGAACGCAATTTACACAAGGGGTTTCATCGCCTGTCTAACACTGGGGCTCCCAATGAAACGAAATACCTGTCCCTTCGTTTCCCCAGACCACTTGGGAAGATCGACCACCTCTGCAACAGGCGACGCAACTCGTGCTGGCTCAGAGATACTGCTTCAGCTAATACTTATCTGGGAAATCATACAACTTACTTTAGGGAGATTATTGTTTCAATAACATTAGTGTATTTGATGTAACCATTTCGCCATAGCTGCCATGTATTGACAGGCTTGGTAGGTAGGTGGTATCATTTGCTGTGAAGGTGAGCAGATGGGAGGTTAGTCTACAAAGCCTGCTATTCCGCATCTTTCGGGATTAATGCTATGTAATTTAAGGTAAATCCCTTGATAGCAGGTGCATACTACTATTTCATTCTTTACATTTCTTAAACAGATGTTGCTTTCGAATTATTTATACTCACTTTCATATTATTGTGCTCATTGCAACATTCCATAGGACATCTTACATAACCAGAAACTGAACTTATTTATTTTCCCCCTTCCCCTTGCTCGAGGCGGAGTGGTGTTCGTCTACCTCCATCACCATCCCAGCTGCCACAATCTCACGTTCCTACAGAACATCTCATCCTCAGCCTGATTTTTCCCTTCCATCACTGTTACCACTGACACCCTCCCTCCCCTTGCACTATGACTTCTTTTCCCATGTCGACAGATCCTTCATGACCTATGTGGCTACCCTTACCTCAGCCTCTCCTCCCAGTCCCCTGCTAAACTGTTCCAGAGGCGTCAGGTTGTCACCATCTTACTTCTGGGCGACATCGTCTGTCTCCCACAACCCACTTCCCCCGAAAGTACAACCTCCCCTGACGTCATTGTGGCCTCTCCCAACCTTCCCAGAAGCCTAAAGGTGGATGTCCTCTACCTTATAGGCAGTGATCATGCCCCAGTCCTATTCCCCATAGCCCCCCTACCATCGCCTGGCCAGCGCTCCCCATTGTGTTCCCCCTCATAAAGTATTCCACGATTATTCCCCCACTGACTGGAATGACTAACGGCGATCAATAGATACTTCGCTCGCAAGCCATCCCCTACCCCTCCACACCCATGTCGACGTAGACCACACCTCTTCCTTCCTACATCTGACCGCTGCTGACGCTGTCCAAGCTCATATCCCCATCAAAGACGTCCACCCTGACTGCTGACTGCCCCACCTTCCCTCCACAAGCCGTCCTCCTCTTCAGAGAGTTCTGTCACCTTTACCGCTCCTTTCTGCGCACTCATTACCGGTACACACTTCAACACAACTGGCAACTGTAAAGACACACCAGAAAACTTTTACCGCAAAAGTCGCCGGACTTGGAGTCACACATGCGCACGTCTTAACGCCGAGCACCACATCAATTCTTCCAAGTACTGTATGGCCTTCCACTACCTTATTAGCAGTCACCCCACTCCCAACTACACTCTTTTCCACAATGTCCGTCCATTTCCTCACAATGTTAGTAAGGCAGAACATTTTGTATCCCACCTCTTCAATATTGCCGCGAGACTCCAAGTTAACCAACTGACGGTGCGGCGTAATGGATAGCATCACCGATTGCGGTGCTGAAAGTCGTCGATTCAATCGCGTCCACTGGCAAAAATTTATTTCTTTGTAATTATAATTTCCAGAATATTCTACATGTTTCTTATGTTCACTTGTAATTTCTACATGTCTCTTATGTTAACTATTCTTCAAATTTCTGGTACATTCTGTCTGTGTATAAATAGAAGAGCACTCTGCCCGAGAGGCAGTTAGTGCTGCGTGTATGTTCCGTTCGCAATAAACCTGCTTCCAGTATAAGTGCTGTGTTCAGTTGACAACCCTGCCTTCGAAATCAAGCCTGCTTCCATTTCAACGCGACATTGTTTAGTGGCGGAGCCGGGTACCATGTGGAAAGGCTGCATCACCGTGGCTCCGATTAGGCAACGTAAAAGACGTCGCTTACACAGACTAGAACCGGAATACTTGGGATATACCGAGTACATCCTTCCGAAAGTCCGTATTATCAGAAGAACGATGGACACGAAACCAGCGGTAAACCAGCTGCACATCAGACACCCGTCGGTGTTCTCTGAAGACGCTGGACAGGACCCCAACAAATGCTAAAAGGGTTCGACCGAGTCGCCAAGTACAACAGATAGGAACAAAAAATGTGCTTGACCAACGTTTATTTCTACCTGGACGAAACAGCCCAGCAATGGTTCCAAAACAAGGAAGAGAAGCTGAATGACTGGGAAACGTTCCAGACAGAACTGAAAAAGACGTTTGGTGTCATCCAGCGACAATGCCGCTCGGCGGAAGAACAACTGAAGAACCGGGCCCAACGACATGGTGAGCCGACACAGTCATACATACACAATGTTTTGGCCCTGTGTAACGTAGTCAATCCGAATATGACTGAGGCCGACAAAATCACACACCTGATGAAGGGTATAGCAGAAGATATGTACCAAGCCCTTCTGATAATAGACGTCGCTACAACAGAAGAGTTCATCAAATGGTGCCAGCGTATTGAAGAGATGCAACAAAGGAGGGTTGGACGAAAGAAGTATGACAGACTCCACAATGTAGTCCCTATGTCCGTTGTGGAACACCAGCATGACTTCGCTTCCCTCATACGACAAATTGTGAGAGAAGAATTACAACAGTTTATGGCAGCCACCTCTCTGGGGGACACCACCTTGACGAAGCACTGTCCGTGCAGGTGGAGAGGCTTGAACATCCGTAGGAAGCTGAGGGCTATACCGAAGGTAGACAACCTACTGCCAGAAAGACCTAAGCCGATGGATGAGACTAAGAGTGTCCCACAACGTCCCGTCTTCCTTATCCTCTCCCAGTCCTTTCCCATTTCCCTTCCCAACCCAAGGTGTGATGCGATCCGTGCCGAGGGGTGCGTGGCACATGGGTGGATGTGTCTCAAACGGAGCCTCAGGGATACCGGGCGATCTCCCTGAGTAAGTAGCCTTGCACCGCGTGGGGTTATCGTGGTGTGGACCATATAAATCCCCAAATCTCGTGGGACGAACATGAACACAGAGAAAAAAATTATTTTAAAAGAATCCGAAGGGCAATCTGAGACCTCAGATACTCAGACATTGGGATCAGGACCGATGGAGTGCACTCCTACTTCTCAGTCAGGGTCTAGACCTGAGCAAGAAGTGGGAACTGTAACAGAGAAGTTGGACCAGATTAGGATTAAGGCCTTGTCTGGGGCTCAGAGGAGGAAACTTCTCAAGGAACAGAAGCAAAACAAAGGAAAAGAATGGCTTCCTAAACATAAGTGGAGGGAATCAAAAGGGCTTGAGCCCAAGATCCCCAAAAAGAACCTGCCTCAGGTCGAAGGGGATACACAGACCACCTCGACGTCAAAGACAGGTGGCAAGAGGGTTAGGGAGGAATCTAAGACTCCCTCCTCTCTGGACAAGCGTGATCCTAAAAGGCTGAAGCAGTAAATAGGTAAACAGACCTATAGTACTGCAGTCTTGGTCTTTAGAATGGCGGTTGTCCAAGAAAGATTCCCACTGGTGAGCATCACCTCGTAACAGGAGGAGCTGGTGCAGATGGCCCTCTTTGAAGAGATTGGGGGGGACGTTGGACCAGGATCCAAATTCAGGAGGTTCTATCTAGATCGCATTGCCCTCATTTTTGTCTGTGAGGGGGAGCACTCAGCAGAATGGCTTAAGGACAAGGTGCCCATGATATCCCCGTGGGAGGATGGGAAGCTGCTGGTCAAGTCAGCAGCCGAACTGAAGACCGCAAAGATATCAATATGGGTATCAGAGATCCTTAAGGATGTCTCCCCAAAGACTCTGTTCGAGAAAATAAGGGTCCAGAACCCAAAAGTCTCGACAGAGGATTGGAGGGTAATTAACCAAAAGGTCATTCCGGAAGGACGAACTCTGGTGGTGGAGGTCGGAGATAAGTCCCTGAAGGCATTGAGAGAACAAGGCCTGAAACTGTTTTTAGGGTTCTCGCAGGTCGCCGTCAGGGTAATCAAAGACCTTAAAGGCAATAATGGCAGCAAGATGGGGACTGGAAGTGCTGCAGATAAACCTGCAGCACAGTAAAGGGGCCAATGCTGCCCTGAGCCGTCGCCTGGGGAGACAGGAGGTGGACGTGGCCCTGATACAAGAACCCTATTTATACAAAGGGGTTGTATCGGGCCTCGATGGTACTGGAGGTAAGCTGATTTATGCTAGAAATCTAAAAATCTCCAGAACATGCATTTATGTTAGAAATGGAATACCTTTCATACCAATGATGGATTTTTGTTCCAGGGACCTGGTGACCATCAGGATGCAGCAACGTGAGGAAGGTATCACGAGGGAAATTGTTTTGGCTTCAGCATACCTTCCTTACGAAGACAGCTTTCCTCCTCCTTTGGAAGTGAGGAAACTGACAGAAGCCTGTCATCGGCAAGGTGACGAACTGGTGGTGGGATGTGATGCCAATGCCCACAATCTATCGTGGGGCAGCAAGGACACCAACAGTAGAGGTGAGCACCTTCTTGAATTTCTACTGTCTAACAACTTGGAGATCCTGAATAGGGGTGATGAACCTACATTCAGGAATAGTAGAAGGGACGAAGTAATTGACATAAATTTTGGTTTGATGCTGATGGGAAGTTACGTCAAACAGTGGCATGTGGTCTTGGAGCCATCCTCATTAGATCACATGTATATTAAATTCAAGGTTGAAATGGGAACCAGACAGACCATGGCCTATAGGAACCCCAGGAAAACGGACTGGGAGACATATAGGAAAAACCTTGACTTCAGCCTATCGGAAATTAAAACTTCGATAAGGAATCCAGCAGAGTTTGAGGAAGTAGCAGAGGCCGTAACCTCTGCTATAGTGACCTCATACCAGGACAACTGCTCAATCACCAATAAGTGCACAAATAGGAGTGTGCCTTGGTGGAATAATAACCTGGAAATGCAAAGGAAACAGGTACGGAGACTATTTAACCTTGCGAGGCGCAAAGGAAAATGGGCAAAGTATCGTGAGGCCCTTGTCAATTACAACCTTGCCATCAGACGGGCAAAGGAGGCATCCTGGAAGGTATTTTGTGAGGAAGTGGAGGGCACGGCTGCTCGGGTGAGACTTCATAAAATCCTCACTAGGGTACCAACTAATCCAGGAGGAACATTGAGGAAGGAGGATGGGGAGTATACAAAGACAGCGCATGAAACGCTGTAACTGCTCCTCAAGACTCACTTTCCTCAATATACTCTGGGGGATAACTCACACCAGAATGCGATTCCTGAGAGACAATGGTTCTCAGGTATTCACAAAGAGGACTGGGATTTGGCCAAGGAGTGTGTCGATCTCAGTAAGGTCCGATGGGCGGTGGGAACATTTCAACTGTTCAAGTCACCTAGCCTTGATGGAATCTTTCCAGCTCTCCTGCAACAAGCGAGAGAAAATCTTATTAGATTCCTATGCAGGTTATTCAGGGTTAGCCTAACAGCAGGAATCATTCCCAATGCCTGGAGGGCAGTGAAGATTGTCTTCATTCCTAAACCAGAGAAAATTGATCATACCAAGGATATGAGACCAATCAGCCTGTCCTCCTTCGTTCTTAAGACATTGGAAAAGCTGGTTAATGTGCATGTTGGAGAAAGGAGGTTAACTAGGGTTCCTCTACATTCAAACCAACATGCATATCAGCCAGGTAAATCATGTGAGACAGCGCTCCACCAACTCGTTGGGAATGTGGAGAAAGCACTACACTTTCAGGAAATAGCCCTCTGTATCTTCCTGGACATCGAGGGGGCTTTTAGCAATACGACCTTCGATTCCATGGTTAGGGCAGCAGAGGTGCATGACCTAGGGACCACTATATGTAGGTGGACTAGGGCCATGCTCAGTGGAAGAAAGGTAGAAGCTACCATGATGAATGAAAAAATGGTAATCAACACCACTAGGGGTTGCCCACAAGGAAGAGTTCTTTCCCCCTGTATTGTGGAATCTAGTGGTGAATGATCTCATTGGAGAATTAAACTCTAGGCAGTACTTTTGCCAAGGATACGCAGATGATCTTGTCATAGTAATACTTGGCAAATTTGCTGACAGTAAAGAATATGGCACAAGGTGCGTTGGACATTGTGCAAGACTGGTGCAGAAAACAGGATCTGGGGGTTAGTCCTAAGAAGACGTTGTACCATTCACAAAAAAGCACATCCACCATTCAAGTTGGAATCTCAAAGCTTTTCAATGAAGCGCTACCTGTGAAGGGGACAGTGAAATATCTAGGGGTTACCCTAGATGAGAAACTGACATGGACCCCTCACATCAAGAATATTTGCTCCAAGGCAAAAGGTACTCTTGTGAGTACCAGGAGAGCTTGTGGCAAAAATTGGGGCCTGTGCCCCAAGGGTATGCACTGGATATACACCACGGTGATTAGACCCAGGATCACCTATGGGGCGGTCGTGTGGTGGAAGAAGGTAGAACAGTAGGTTGCTGCTAAGGAGCTTGGTAAGGTGCAGAGATTAGCCTGCTTAGCCATAACAGGCGGAATTAGCAGCACACCAACTGCTGGGATGGAAACCATGCTGGATATGGCCCCACTACACCTTTGGGTAAAGATGGAGGCAGCGGCTGACGCATACAGACTCAAATCTGGCAACAACTGGAACTCTTTGGGATATCCAGAATCACACACTAAAATAGTGAGTGAGGTAAATATAGGAAAGGTTGGGGAAATGCCAGCCGACTATATTATAACCCCATACTGCTTCAACAAGCCTTTCAATATAACAATTGGAAATAGGGAGCAGTGGGAGAAAATAGTTCGACACCGTATGGGGGATATTGTCTGGTTCACTGACGGGTAAAAATCGGACCAAGGCGTTGGGGCCGGGGTATACGGGGTGCAGCCAAGACTGGAGGGCGTCATCTCTCTAGGAATACTGGCCTCAGTATTCCAGGCCGAAATCACTGCCATCAGGGCATGTGTGGAGGTGAATTTGCGTAGGTGCTACGAAGATCGTAGCATCTATATCTATTCAGGCAGCCAGGCAGCCCTGAGATCACTGGCAGCTCCTGCAACAAGGTCTAAAACTGTTGCAGAATGTCACAGGGTTCTGGTGGAGCTAGGGGAAAGAAATAGAGTAAACCTATTGTGGATCCCTGGCCACTCGGGGATCAGTGGCAACGAACATGCCGACAGATTAGCCAGGATGGGGGCAGAGACTCCATTTATTGGACCTGAACCTGTCCTGACAATCACCAAGGCAATGATCAAATTGGAGCTACGTAACTGGCTCAGAAGACAGCACGTAGAATATTGGACCAAAGTCTACCAACAAAAACATGGGAAGGTAATGATGCCAAAGCCATGTTTTAAAAGACGCTCTGCAATCCTGGGCCTGAACAGGAGAGAGATTAGACTAATGGTTGGATTGCTGACAGGCCATGGGAATTTCAAAAAACACCTACATACAATGGGAATAACAGAAGAGGACCCTAAATGTAGGGTCTGTGATGACGGTGATGAAACTGCATCACATCTAATCTTCGAATGCATTGCATTGGAGAGTAAAAGGCACAGAACATTTGGGACAACCAGACCCGAAGAAATTGTGTCTAATAAAGAACTAGTAAAGGGACTCCTTGCACTGTTCAAGGGCATTTGTTGGCTTTACTAGATATACAGGGAGCGATACCGCACAATAAACTTAGTTTCGGTGCGGGCAGTGGCGGGTTGGACCAAGACTGTTTTGGCTTACCTGGAAAAATCAAATCAAATCAAAAAATGTTCAAATGTTTGTAAAGCTTATGGGACTTAACTACGGGGTCATCAGTCCCTAAACTTACAAACTACTTATGAACTACTTACGAACTAGGATGGCACAAATATCCATGCCCGAGGGGGGATTCGAACCCCGACCCTAGTGGCCGTGCTGACCGTGACTGGAGCGCCTCAGTCACCTCGGCCACCGCGGCCGGCTCAAATCAAATCATCAAATCAATGCAGCCAGGACTATTAGATCGATCGAGCATCAGATTATGGCCATGGATTTAAACCCTGTAAGTCAAGAGGAAGCCGACTCTGCTGAGGAAGAAGTATTTCAGGCATTAGCTCCTGTCTGCCCCGCCAATCGCACCCGACGTGAAGAATGGCGTCGCCCTACTACGATTTACGCTGCAGCCGCCAAACGGCAGCCCATGAACCGGCCGACGCGGTCACAACCAACTTCCCCGTCAACTATGATGTCCCGCAGAAGAACAGAAGACAACACACCACTGTGTTTCCACTGCAGAAAGAGAAGGCGAGTATTCGACGATTACTTTGCCGCAAGACGTCAGCCATCAGAGCAGTTCCATCCCAGGCAGTCACATGCTGAAGAGTTCAGCCGACCTATGTGAAGAATCCCATCGCCGTACCCTGGACGAGGTCGCTCCCCCGACGCACAGCAGCCGTTCACCGTCGCCGTACAGAGGTACCAGCCGCTCCCTAGCAGCCGCGCCCAAGAAAACTAAGTTAGGCGACCATCTACGGAGGTGAGGCCGCCGCAGATGAAAATCCTCCATGGACGACAGTCGCCAAGATGTCGGGAAATCTCATCGACGTCATTATCGTCGGCCAACCTGTCCGGGCACTTGTTGATTCAGGAGCGTCTTTCTCTGTATTGTCGGGTAATTACGCCGCACACTAAAGAAGACAATGTTTTGTGATACTAGGGCAACTGTGCTGAAGATCGCGAATGGAAAGTACGTCCAGCCAGCAGGAACTTGTGTCGCAAGAATAACCATCAACAACAGGACCCAGCCGTTTGAATTTGTCATTTTAACAGAATGTAGTCATAATGCCATCCTCGAATGGGATTTTCTTCAGGAATTCCAAGCTATCATTGACTGTGGATGATCTGAGCTACAAATTGAGGAAGTTGTTCCGACGGATACACGTAATACAAAATTTTCTGGGAAGTTATTTGCCGTTAACAATGTGACGATCCCGCCGTTGACAACGAGAAGAGTTCCAGTCACAAACACAGATGACTGGTTAAACTGTGAAGTGCTTGTTGATAGTAAAAAGTTTTTTAGGCTTACAAAAGAAATTTACATATCGGCCGGCTATAATTAGCATTACCGGTGGTCGAGGAGAGGTTTGGGTCATTAATTGTCACGAGCAGTCATAACTTATCCCAAGGGAATGTGAATTGGGACAGCTGAACCAATCCAGGACGGTGAGCTCAACGTCATAAACGAAGACCCATGATCTCCTGTTAGTACAGACAACAAGCTGGAGGAAACAACTGTGGAACTGACAATAGGGCTTGGACTGACCAAGGAACAACGCCAGCGGGTGTTAGGTATACTACGCCAATTTTCGGGTGCATTCACACCTCAGCAGGGGAAAAGTCAGACGATAAAGCACCGGATCAATACTGGGGATCATCCGCCAATTAGCCAGCGTTCGTATAGAGTGTCGCCAGCTGAAAGACGGATAATTCGGGAGGAAGTGGAGAAGATGTTGCGAGATGACATTATTCAACCTTCGGAGAGTCCTTGGTCGTCTCCGGTGGTCCTCGTAAAGAAGAAGTATGGCATTTGGCGATTCTGTGTCGACTGTCGGCGGCTGGACAAAATCACAAAGAAAGATGTCTACCCATTGCCGCGTATTGACGACACCTTAGACTGCTTGAAAGGAGCTACATACTTCTCAACTATGGACATGCAGGCACGTTACTGGCAAATCGAGGTTGACGAAGCTGACAGGGAGAAGACGGCTTTTATTACACCTGACGGCCTCTATGAATTCAAAGTAATGCCATTTGGATTATGTAATGCTCCGACCACATTCGAACGCATGATGGACAACTTGCATCGATACCTGAAGTGGACGATGTGTCTTTGCTATTTAGATGACATTGTCATTTTCTGGAAAACATTTTGAAGAACATCTGAGTCGCCTGTAAACTGTGTTGAAGTGTGTTCAGGCTGCAGGACTCCGCCTCAATCCAAAGAAATGCCTCTTCGTCGCCAAAGAGATAAAAATCCTGGGGCACCTAGTCAACTGAGATGGTGTCCGTCCTGATCCAGATAAAGTAAGGGCAGTCACAGAATTGCCAACTCCTCAGCACATTCGTGATGTGAGAAGTTTTCTCGGGCTGTGCTCATACTACCGACGTTTCATAAAAGGATTTTGTATCAAGGCACGTCCATTACAAGAATTTCTGCAGGGAGACGCTAAGTTTTACTGGGATGAGACAAAAGAAAGAGCTTTCGGGGCACTTAAGGATGGTCTAACGTCCGCACCAGTGCTAGCCTTGTACGACGAGAATGCGGAAACTGAATTTCACACAGACGCTAGTGGTTATGGGATTGGTGCAGCGCTTGTACAAGTTCAGGATGGTGCTGAAAAGGTGATAGCCTTTGCATCAAGAGCACTCTTAAAGTCCGAGATAAACTACTCTACGCCGGCCGCGGTGGCCGAGGGGACTGAGGCGCTTCAGTCCCGGTCCGCACGGCCACTACGGTCGGGTGTTCGAATCCCCCCTCGGGCATGGATATTTGTGCCGTCCTTAGTTGTAGGTAGTTCATAAGTAGTTTGTAAGTTTAGGGACTGATGACCCCGTAGTTAACTCCCTTAAGCTTAACAAACATTTGAACATTTTGAAACTACTCTACAACTGAGAAAGAATGTCTCACAGTTATCTGGGCTATCAACAAGTTCCGACCGTATTTATTCGGCAAACCATTCACTGTCGTGACAGACCACCATTATTTGTGTTGGCTGACTAGCTTGAAGGATCCATCAGGTCGACTAGCAAGATAGGCACTAAGACTCTAAGAGTACGACGTTACAGTGGTATTCAAGAACAGGGGCAAACACAAGGATGCCGACTGCCTTTAAAGGAATCTATTAGTGGAACACAAGAGCTCGAATGAAATTTAGCCCTCTCTGAATTAGGTGATGTTACAGCTGAACAGCGGGAAGATCCAGCACTATTAAAAACCATAGAGACTTTGGAAGAGGAGAACCGACCAATGGAGAGTTCCAACTTATAAATGGGAATTGTATAAGAGCAACTACGACCCACTGGGCCCCAAATGGCTGCTGGTCGTTCCAGCTCACCTCCAGTCAGCTATTCTCAAGTATTACCACGATGCTCCAATATCTGGTCATCTGGGATTCGTGAAGACCCTAGACAGAATCCGACACAGATATTACTGCAAAGGTCACTACCGATCTATCAAGCACTATATGAGTCACTGCAAAGAGTGCCAGCGACGAAAGCATGTTCCGCAATTACTTTCAGGTCATCTCGTACTGATTCCACCTGCAGCAGCTCCATTCCACCGAGTTGGGATCGATCTTTTAGGGAGGTTCCCGAAGTTGACAACCGGTAACCGATGGATAATAGTCTACACTGACTACCTCACACGCTACGCTGTCACCAAACCTGTGCCGACTGCAGAAGTTCCAGAGATCGCAAAATTCCTTGTAGAAGACATTATTTTGAAGCATGGAGCACCTCGTGTGATGATATCTGATCGTGGCAAAGTATTCCAGTCAAAACTAGTAACAGAGGCAATGTAACGTTCCGACATTGTCCACAGAATGACAAATGCATACCATCCTCAGACAAATGGTCTTACAGAACGTTTTAACAAGACGTTAGCAGTTATGCTGTCAATGTACGTCAATGTTGAGCAGAAGGATTGGGATACAATTCTGCCAGTTGTGACATTTGCTTATAATACTTCTAGACAAGACACCACCGGCTTCACGCCGTTTTTCCTGCTCCATGGCCGTGAAGCTGAGACGACAATGGATACGCTGTTCCCGATCCAGCCGGACCACACACATGATGACTATGTGAAACAGCTCATCACCAGGGTCGAAGAAGCAAGACAGCTGGCTCGCATACGGACACTGGACGCCCAGGAGAAGGACCGTTAGCGGTATAACGACAAGCACCGACCTGTTGTGTACAGCCCAGGAGATCTGGTATGGATTTTTACGCCTGTACGGAAAGTTGGACTATCAGAAAAGTTATTGAGGCGATACTTTGGTCCGTATCGTGTCATATGCCACCTGTCAGACGTCACATACGAAGTTGAAAATTATGAGCCGTCGTCGAAACGACATAAACGAAGAGACATTGTTCACGTCCTCCGCATGAAGCCTTATTACGATCTTGAAGAGCAGATAGGCGAAATTGGCTTCTTTTTCAAGGCCTCTAAGGGCGGTAATGATACTGATGAAGCCAGTACAGGAACGTCTGTCGTCGGTAATCGTGCAGAAGGGAAGGATTCTCCACAACTGCCATACTGAGTACCCATGACAAGATTAAGAGCCAGGAGATTGCAGCATGCTCCAGAGGAAACTTAATAGCGGTTCGCTGTTTTTTCAGGAGAGGGAACAATGACGCGAGACTCCAAGTAAACCACCTGATGGCGTGGCGCAATGGATAGCATCACCGATTCCGGTGCTGAAGGTCGTCGGTTCAATCCCGTCCACCGGAAAAATTTATTTCTTTGTAATTATCATTTCCAGAATATTCTACATGTTTCTTATGTTCATTTGTAATTTCTACATGTTTCTTACTCTGCCTGAGAGGCAGTTAGTGCTGTGTGTACGTTAAGTTCGCAATACACCTGCTTCCAGTATAAGTGCTGTGTTCAGTTGACAACCCTGCCTTCGAAGTCAAGCCTGCTTCCATTTCAACGCGACAATATGAGCATATCGACACCTCTGCCTGCTCTCTCCACTCGCCCTTGGTTTCCAGTACTTGAACCACATCACCTCTTCATAACTAAACGCGCCGATCACCGCCCTTGACATTCAACTAATACTCCACACTGAATGCAACACTGATCCCAGTCCCAATCGCCTGACCTATTGGGCCGCAGTGGAGTAGCCGAGCGGTCTAAAGCGTCTCGCTGCGGAGCGCGCCGTTGCTCGCCGTGGAGGTTCGAATCCTCCCTGGGGCATGGGTGTGTGTGTTTGTCCTTAGGTTAGTTTACCTAGGTTTAAGTAGTTTGTAAGCTACAGACTGATGACCACACAGTTTGGTCCGATAGATTTACAAACATTTGAATTTGAATTTTACCTATTGGCATTTCTGTGCCTTCCCCCTCTAGTTCCATAATGTCTTCACCTCCCATTGCAATGTTATGCTGTACACTCGATTTTTCCCTGACCTTTGGAAAATATCTTGCATCATGATGTTCGCCAAACCTAACAACGCCCCATCTGATACTTCGTCCTATTGTCCCATCGGCCTCACGCCAGTGTTCAGCAATATGTTGGAAACCATCCTGTCCCGCCATATTCTCCAGCACCTTCATCAACACCAACTTCTTCCCCTCTAATAATGTGACTTCCGACCTTCCTTCTCTGCCAATGGCCTGCTCCTTCACCTCACCCACCTCCTCACTGTCCAGCTAAACTCTCATCACTCCGCATTATTCATCTTCCTTGACATCGAAAAGCCCTATGACCGAGTATGGCATTACAGTCTCTTTTCGAAGCTCCAACACTATGCCCTTCTCATTAATTATGTACCCCTAATTACTTCATTTCTCTCCCAGTGTCCATCCTACATCACTGTCTAGAACTCCAACTCCCCTGGTCTTACCCTTCGGCCAGGGCGTTACAGAGCTCCAAAACCCTTGCCCCTCCTTTACTTTCTTTATTACGCAAACTTACCCCAACCCTAGCCTCCTGTCCACCGCTTGCAATAAATTAACGACACCGCCTTCCCAGCCCTTGCCCTCACCCTGATCCAATCGCAGCACCTTCAATTTCACCTATGCCAATTCTTCATATTGTGCAACCTGTGGCTCTTTTCCGTCAATCCCAAAAAATGCCAGGCAATCATCATAGGTCATACCACCCACTCCTTCCGTCTCCACGATTTATACCTCACCCTCATTGACCATCCCATCTGTTTTAAACCCACCCTCAAGTAGCTAGGCCTAACTCTTAACCACTCCCTATCCAAGAATCCTCACCTCCAAGCAGTCCACCAGACCGCCTCAACCTGCTCAAGCTCGTCTCCAGGCTGACATGGGGCCTCCAACCCTCCACCATACTATACACCTACCATTCTATCACGTGTCCCATTCTTTGTTGCTTCCAATCTGCCTGAGTCATTGCCTCCCCCACCTACTGCAAGTCCCTTCAGGAAGGAAGGAAGGAAGCTTGGAGTTTAACGTCCCCCAAGTCCCTTCAGATCTACATCTATATAAATACTCTGCAAGCCACATTGAAGTGCATGGCAGAGGGCTCATCGATCCGCTTTTATGATGTTTCCCTTCGGTTCCATTCTCTAATAGCTCGCGGGAAAAAGGAACGCCTAAATCGTTCCATTTTCGATCTGATTTCCATTATTTTAATTTCAGGATCATGTATTCCTGTGTAGGTGGGTGTTAACAATATATGTTCGCATTCGGAAGAGAAAGTTGGTGAAAGAAATTTCGCTACTAGATCACGTCGAAACGAATAACGCCTTTCTTTTAATGATTTCCACCACAATTCGTGCATCATTTCTGTGACACACTATCCCCTTTATCGCGATAGCGCCTCAAATGCCACGCCCTCTGTCTTGCTTACAGTCTCCAACGCCCCTTCCCGCACTCAAATACTGTGCAATCTCATCCTCTTACACCACCTACTAAAATTCTTGGAGCATATTTGCATCCTATATGTCATCCATAAAATAGACCACGGCAACCCACTGGTTTCTAACATCCTCACTGACTCCAGGCCTCTGCCACACCTACACCACTGAATCCTTCCCTCCTTCAACCTCCAAACACTCTACATCCTCTCCCAGGGTAACTTCCGCCAATTCCTCCATCCGCATGACGCCCTCCTTCACGACATCTATCCATCCTACCAGCCCCAATACCCTGCACTCTGTTCTCCACATACTTAGTGCCTACTCTCTCCCATCCGCCTCACTCCCCACACTTGGTTCCGCACATCCCCTCCTCCTGGAGTCCATGTGCTGGCGCCTACCCCCTTTACCCCTTTCCTTACGCGCCTTCACATCCTTCCACCCCTGCGAGTCCTCTCAGTGGCGAGTTTTAATCCAATGCTTTGTGTGATTCCGTGTCAGTTCACCGTCTAACTTAAAATTTTTAACTTGCTGCAACCGCTGTCATCGATAGAACAAGAGTTGCCAGTAACATTTTATCAGTTTCTCCATCCTTTTCTTCGTGTTTAGTGACGTGGTCGCTCGACGTGTGTTTTAAAGCCATTAAAAAAAAACCTGCATAAGTGTTATTAAGTCTACTATTTGTTGTTTTTAATCTTCAATTGCCTCCATGTCAATTTTTAAATTACTGTATTTTAACTCTACTTCAGTGTCAACATTTCACTATTTTAATTGTACAGTCTGTTGGCTGGAAAGTTTCGTGAGATGCTGCTGCAGGCCTGCCTCATATGCTTTTTTTCTTTTTTTTCTTAAAAAAAAAACAAAAAAAAAAAACACAGTGATGGGAAAAATTGTTAGTTGCCCAATCGCAAGGCCTGTGCCTTGGGAGGGGGGGGGGCTGAGTTAACTTGTACCCAGACATAAACGAATTTTTTTTTGATGTCCATTAATGCAAACATAGCTGCTATGAGATGCAAAAATATGCATATTTGAGCAGAGGGACGGTGTGGCAGGATGTTAAAGATGGAATATGACACTTATGACTTCGCCAGAGTGCTCCGATTCGACGTAGTGAACTTGTGTATTTTGAAACTTAATTCAGAAGGGTGGGGGAACATCACAACCTCACCTCCATCCCCTTGACACGAGGAGATGTAATAAGACACCTTTAACCTTGTCAGGCTGCTCTGTTTGAATTGTGTATTATGATATGTAGGGGGGCGGGTGCTTTGATTGTACATGGTGTAACTGTGTAATCTGATACCCACAAGGCTGGGGGAACCTTCCCCCCTGACGCTTGGAAACCAGAGACCTTGATGAATCAGCGTTCCTCGAATGACCTTTCCAAGGGTCAATGACAAAACCAGATGAATGCTCATGTAAATTAACATCGTGAGTTTCAAAAACGCGAGAATAAAGCTCTCAGCCGTGGTGGAGTGACCGAGCACTTTAAGACGCCTTACTGCAGAGTGCGCCCCTGCTCGCCGTGGGAGGTTCGAGTCCTCCATCGGCTATGGTGTGTGTGTGTGTGTGTGTGTGTGTGTGTGTGTGTGTGTGTTGTCCTTAGCATAAATTGCATTAAGTAGTTTGTAAGCCTAGGGACTGATGACCAAAGTAGTTAACTCCCTTAGATATACAAACATTTGAATAAAGTTCTTACAAACAAAAACTCACACGAAATTCACGCATTAACTACCAAGTAGACAGAGAAAAGTTAAATTATCTAACTTGGCAGACTGTAAGTGATACACAGACGTTGGCTGGGACTCGAGTCTTGACCACACCTATATCTCATAAGATCTTACTTCAGGAATGTTGGATGCCTAAGAATAGTCTCTTTCCTATTCAGATAGCTGCGCATTCACATGTACAGTTAACTTCCAGCAGTGGCAAATATGACAAAATTGTGCGATTTGGAATTTAACTCTGGCACATCTGCCGGATACAGAAAGTTAAGACCTAATTGCCGCGGCATGGGTGGACTGCCCAGTGAATTAGTGTTGTTAATGTGTTTTGCAGTCTTTAGTAAATAAATACTGTTCTTGAACTGTACAGATTTTTATGTCACAGTTAGACCTTACTTTGGAATATTTTTGTGGGGATAACTGTATAAATTTCAATTACAATAATTATGTGGGAGAACTGTACGCAGAACCCGGGCAATTTATCATTAGGTTAGGCGTTAAAAGAGTTGATGTACAGTACGTGCAATTCCTGTGTTGTGGCTTAGCCAGAGACAGGAATTAGATAACCAGCACGTTATAGACGGGTCTACTACGTATGACTGCAGTTCAGTAAGTATTTTATATATCCCAGCTCCAAGGCATCTTAGTGAAAGATGCTTTAGTGACGGTGGAATGATACTAGCAGGTCGGTACGGCTAATAGTCCAGGACCTTTATACATTAAATAGGAAATATTAGGGAGAGATGAAAACTTTTGAAATAGACTCAATATGATGGCCTAGTTAACATACTAAAAGTCCCCGAAGCTCCGGGATGTGGAATCAGGGTCATGACGACATCATTATGCCCGACCTTATAACTTGCGCTGTAATTTTTGAACGGCAATAAATTCCCACAGAATTAAAATAAAAGGACTTTTTTGCATCACATTACAAAGGAGGGGGTGAAAAATTTTTATGTAGCAGTATATCACGTATATATAAAACTGCCTCCGAGTTATATTAATTCAACAAGAGAAAATATATTTTATTCAAATAGTTTTTGGAGTTTATCGATGAATAACTGAGTAATTATGGGACAAATAGACGATTTCTTTTCATTAATCATGTAGCACATTATTAGAGTTTTAAAATAATACCAATATGTTTCTCCTACCATTAATAAGAAGTGAGTTTCCAGAATGAAACTTCACTCTGCAGCGGAGTGTGCGCTGATATGAAACTTCCTGGCAGATTAAAATTGCGTGCCGGAACCGGGACTCGAACCTGGGACCTTTGCCTTTCGCGGGCAAGCGCACTACCGACTGTGCTATCCCGACACGACTCACGATGCCGCCTCACAACTCTACTTCCGCCAGTACCTCGTCTCCTACTTTCCAAACTTCACAGAAGCTCTCCTGCAAACACGCAAGACTAGCACTCCTGGAAGAAAGGATATGGTGCAGACATGGCTTAGCCACAGCCTAAGGGATGTTTCCAGAATGAAACTTCACTCTGCAGCGGAGTGTGCGCTGATATGAAACATCCTGTCAGATTAAAATTGCGTGCCGGAACCGGGACTCGAACCTGGGACCTTTGCCTTTCGCGGGCAAGCGCACTACCGACTGTGCTATCCCGACACGACTCACGATGCCGCCTCACAACTCTACTTCCGCCAGTACCTCGTCTCCTACTTTCCAAACTTCACAGAAGCTCTCCTGCAAACACGCAAGACTAGCACTCCTGGAAGAAAGGATATGGTGCAGACATGGCTTAGCCACAGCCTAAGGGATGTTTCCAGAATGAAACTTCACTCTGCAGCGGAGTGTGCGCTGATATGCAACTTCCTGGCAGATTAAAATTGCGTGCCGGAACCGGGACTCGAACCTGGGACCTTTGCCTTTCGCGGGCAAGCGCACTACCGACTGTGCTATCCCGACACGACTCACGATGCCGCCTCACAACTCTACTTCCGCCAGTACCTCGTCTCCTACTTTCCAAACTTCACAGAAGCTCTCCTGCAAACACGCAAGACTAGCACTCCTGGAAGAAAGGATATGGTGGAGACATGGCTTAGCCACAGCCTAAGGGATGTTTCCAGAATGAAACTTCACTCTGCAGCGGAGTGTGCGCTGATATGAAACTTCCTGGCAGATTAAAATTGCGTGCCGGAACCGGGACTCGAACCTGGGACCTTTGCCTTCCGCGGGCAAGCGCACTACCGACTGTGCTATCCCGACACGACTCACGATGCCGCCTCACAACTCTACTTCCGCCAGTACCTCGTCTCCTACTTTCCAAACTTCACAGAAGCTCTCCTGCAAACACGCAAGACTAGCACTCCTGGAAGAAAGGATATGGTGCAGACATGGCTTAGCCACAGCCTAAGGGATGTTTCCAGAATGAAACTTCACTCTGCAGCGGAGTGTGCGCTGATATGAAACTTCCTGACAGATTAAAATTGCGTGCCGGAACCGGGACTCGAACCTGGGACCTTTGCCTTTCACGGGCAAGCGCACTACCGACTGTGCTATCCCGACACGACTCACGATGCCGCCTCACAACTCTACTTCCGCCAGTACCTCGTCTCCTACTTTCCAAACTTCACAGAAGCTCTCCTGCAAACACGCAAGACTAGCACTCCTGGAAGAAAGGATATGGTGGAGACATGGCATAGCCACAGCCTAAGGGATGTTTCCAGAATGAAACTTCACTCTGCAGCGGAGTGTGCGCTGATATGAAACTGCCAGGAAGTTTCATATCAGCGCACACTCCGCTACAGAGTGAAGTTTCATTCTGGAAACATCCCTTAGGCTGTGGCTAGGCCATGTCTTCACCATATCCTTCCTTCCAGGAGTGCTAGTCTTGCGTGTTTGCAGGAGAGCTTCTGTGAAGTTTGGAAAGTAGGAGACGAGGTACTGGCGGAAGTAGAGTTTAGAGTTGTGAGGCGGCATCGTGAGTCGTGTAGGGATAGCACAGTCGGTAGTGCGCTTGCCCGCGAAAGGCAAAGGTCCCAGGTTCGAGTCCCGGTTCCGGCACGCAATTTTAATCTGCCAGGAAGTTTCATATCAGCGCACACTCCGCTGCAGAGTGAAGTTTCATTCTGGAAACATCCCTTAGGCTGTGGCTAAGCCATGTCTGCACCATATCCTTTCTTCCAGGAGTGCTAGTCTTGCGTGTTTGCAGGAGAGCTTCTGTGAAGTTTGGAAAGTAGGAGACGAGGTACTGGCGGAAGTAGAGTTGTGAGGCGGCATCGTGAGTCGTGTCGGGATAGCACAGTCGGTAGTGCGCTTGCCCGCGAAAGGCAAAGGTCCCAGGTTCGAGTCCCGGTTCCGGCACGCAATTTTAATCTGCCAGGAAGTTTCATATCAGCGCACACTCCGCTGCAGAGTGAAGTTTCATACTGGAAACATCCCTTAGGCTGTGGCTAAGCCATGTCTCCACCATATCCTTTCTTCCAGGAGTGCTAGTCTTGCGTGTTTGCAGGAGAGCTTCTGTGAAGTTTGGAAAGTAGGAGACGAGGTACTGGCGGAAGTAGAGTTGTGTGGCGGCATCGTGAGTCGTGTCGCGATAGCACAGTTGGTAGTGCGCTTGCCCGCGAAAGGCAAAGGTCCCAGGTTCGAGTCCCGGTTCCGGCACGCAATTTTAATCTGCCAGGAAGTTTCATATCAGCGCACACTCCGCTGCAGAGTGAAGTTTCATTCTGGAAACATCCCTTAGGCTGTGGCTAAGCCATGTCTCCACCATATCCTTTCTTCCAGGAGTGCTAGTCTTGCGTGTTTGCAGGAGAGCTTCTGTGAAGTTTGGAAAGTAGGAGACGAGGTACTGGCGGAAGTAGAGTTGTGAGGCGGCATCGTGAGTCGTGTAGGGATAGCACAGTCGGTAGTGCGCTTGCCCGTGAAAGGCAAAGGTCCCAGGTTCGAGTCCCGGTTCCGGCACGCAATTTTAATCTGCCAGGAAGTTTCATATCAGCGCACACTCCGCTGCAGAGTGAAGTTTCATTCTGGAAACATCCCTTAGGCTGTGGCTAAGCCATGTCTCCACCACATCCTTTCTTCCAGGAGTGCTAGTCTTGTGTGTTTGCAGGAGAGCTTCTGTGAAGTTTGGAAAGTAGGAGACGAGGTACTGGCGGAAGTAGAGTTGTGAGGCGGCATTGTGAGTCGTGTCGGGATAGCACAGTCGGTAGTGCGCTTGCCCGCGGAAGGCAAAGGTCCCAGGTTCGAGTCCCGGTTCCGGCTCGCAATTTTAATCTGCCAGGAAGTTTCATATCAGCGCACACTCCGCTGCAGAGTGAAGTTTCATTCTGGAAACATCCCTTAGGCTGTGGCTAAGCCATGTCTCCACCATATCCTTTCTTCCAGGAGTGCTAGTCTTGCGTGTTTGCAGGAGAGCTTCTGTGAAGTTTGGAAAGTAGGAGACGAGGTACTGGCGGAAGTAGAGTTGTGAGGCGGCATCGTGAGTCGTTTCGGGATAGCTCAGTCGGTAGTGCGCTTGCCCGCGAAAGGCAAAGGTCCCAGGTTCGAGTCCCAGTTCCGGCACGCAATTTTAATCTGCCAGGAAGTTTCATATCAGCGCACACTCCGCTGCAGAGTGAAGTTTCATTCTGGAAACATCCCTTAGGCTGTGGCTAAGCCATGTCTCCACCATATCCTTTCTTCCAGGAGTGCTAGTCTTGCGTGTTTGCAGGAGAGCTTCTGTGAAGTTTGGAAAGTAGGAGACGAGGTACTGGCGGAAGTAGAGTTGTGAGGCGGCATCGTGAGTCGTGTCGGGATAGCACAGTCGGTAGTGCGCTTGCCCGCGAAAGGCAAAGGTCCCAGGTTCGAGTCCCGGTTCCGGCACGCAATTTTAATCTGCCAGGAAGTTTCATATCAGCGCACACTCCGCTGCAGAGTGAAGTTTCATTCTGGAAATATCCCTTAGGCTGTGGCTAAGCCATGTCTCCACCATATCTTTTCTTCCAGGAGTGCTAGTCTTGCGTGTTTGCAGGAGAGCTTCTGTGAAGTTTGGAAAGTAGGAGACGAGGTACTGGCGGAAGTAGAGTTGTGAGGCGGCATCGTGAGTCGTGTCGGGATAGCACAGTCGGTAGTGCGCTTGCCCGCGAAAGGCAAAGGTCCCAGGTTCGAGTCCCGGTTCCGGCACGCAATTTTAATCTGCCAGGAAGTTGCATATCAGCGCACACTCCGCTGCAGAGTGAAGTTTCATTCTGGAAACATCCCTTAGGCTGTGGCTAAGCCATGTCTCCACCATATCCTTTCTTCCAGGAGTGCTAGTCTTGCGTGTTTGCAGGAGAGCTTCTGTGAAGTTTGGAAAGTAGGAGACGAGGTACTGGCGGAAGTAGAGTTGTGAGGCGGCATCGTGAGTCGTGTCGGGATAGCACGGTCGGTAGTGCGCTTGCCCGCGAAAGGCAAAGGTCCCAGGTTCGAGTCCCGGTTCCGGCTCGCAATTTTAATCTGCCAGGAAGTTGCATATCAGCGCACACTCCGCTGCAGAGTGAAGTTTCATTCTGGAAACATCCCTTAGGCTGTGGCTAAGCCATGTCTCCACCATATCCTTTCTTCCAGGAGTGCTAGTCTTGCGTGTTTGCAGGAGAGCTTCTGTGAAGTTTGGAAAGTAGGAGACGAGGTACTGGCGGAAGTAGAGTTGTGAGGCGGCATCGTGAGTCGTGTCGGGATAGCACAGTCGGTAGTGCGCTTGCCCGCGAACGGCAAAGGTCCCAGGTTCGAGTCCCGGTTCCGGCACGCAATTTTAATCTGCCAGGAAGTTTCATATCAGCGCACACTCCGCTGCAGAGTGAAGTTTCATTCTGGAAACATCCCTTAGGCTGTGGCTAAGACATGTCTCCACCATATCCTTTCTTCCAGGAGTGCTAGTCTTGCTTGTTTGCAGGCGAGCTTCTGTGAAGTTTGGAAAGTAGGAGACGAGGTACTGGCGGAAGTAGAGTTGTGAGGCGGCATCGTGAGTCGTTTCGGGATAGCTCAGTCGGTAGTGCGCTTGCCCGCGAAAGGCAAAGGTCCCAGGTTCGAGTCCCGGTTCCGGCACGCAATTTTAATCTGCCAGGAAGTTTCATATCAGCGCACACTCCGCTGCAGAGTGAAGTTTCATTCTGGAAACATCCCTTAGGCTGTGGCTAAGCCATGTCTGCACCATATCCTTTCTTCCAGGAGTGCTAGTCTTGCGTGTTTGCAGGAGAGCTTCTGTGAAGTTTGGAAAGTAGGAGACGAGGTACTGGCGGAAGTAGAGTTGTGAGGCGGCATCGTGAGTCGTGTCGGGATAGCACAGTCGGTAGTGCGCTTGCCCGCGAAAGGCAAAGATCCCAGGTTTGAGTCCCAGTTCCGGCACGCAATTTTAATCTGCCAGGAAGTTTCATATCAGCGCACACTCCGCTGCAGAGTGAAGTTTCATTCTGGAAACATCCCTTAGGCTGTGGCTAAGCCTTGTCTCCACCATATCCTTTCTTCCAGGAGTGCTAGTCTTGCGTGTTTGCAGGAGAGCTTCTGTGAAGTTTGGAAAGTAGGAGACGAGGTACTGGCGGAAGTAGAGTTGTGAGACGGCATCGTGAGTCGTGTCGGGATAGCACAGTTGGTAGTGCGCTTGCCCGCGAAAGGCAAAGGTCCCAGGTTCGAGTCCAGGATCCGGCACGCAATTTTAATCTGCCAGGAAGTTTCATATCAGCGCACACTCCGCTGCAGAGTGAAGTTTCATTCTGGAAACATCCCTTAGGCTGTGGCTAAGCCATGTCTCCACCATATCCTTTCTTCCAGGAGTGCTAGTCTTGCGTGTTTGCAGGAGAGCTTCTGTGAAGTTTGGAAAGTAGGAGACGAGGTACTGGCGGAAGTAGAGTTGTGAGGCGGCATCGTGAGTCGTGTCGGGATAGCACAGTCGGTAGTGCGCTTGCCCGCGAAAGGCAAAGGTCCCAGGTTCGAGTCCCGGTTCCGGCACGCAATTTTAATCTGCCAGGAAGTTGCATATCAGCGCACACTCCGCTGCAGAGTGAAGTTTCATTCTGGAAACATCCCTTAGGCTGTGGCTAAGCCATGTCTCCACCATATCTTTTCTTCCAGGAGTGCTAGTCTTGCGTGTTTGCAGGAGAGCTTCTGTGAAGTTTGGAAAGTAGGAGACGAGGTACTGGCGGAAGTAGAGTTGTGAGGCGGCATCGTGAGTCGTGTCGGGATAGCACAGTCGGTAGTGCGCTTGCCCGCGAACGGCAAAGGTCCCAGGTTCGAGTCCCGGTTCCGGCACGCAATTTTAATCTGCCAGGAAGTTTCATATCAGCGCACACTCCGCTGCAGAGTGAAGTTTCATTCTGGAAACATCCCTTAGGCTGTGGCTAAGACATGTCTCCACCATATCCTTTCTTCCAGGAGTGCTAGTCTTGCGTGTTTGCAGGAGAGCTTCTGTGAAGTTTGGAAAGTAGGAGACGAGGTACTGGCGGAAGTAGAGTTGTGAGGCGGCATCGTGAGTCGTTTCGGGATAGCTCAGTCGGTAGTGCGCTTGCCCGCGAAAGGCAAAGGTCCCAGGTTCGAGTCCCGGTTCCGGCTCGCAATTTTAACCTGCCAGGAAGTTTCATATCAGCGCACACTCCGCTGCAGAGTGAAGTTTCATTCTGGAAACATCCCTTAGGCTGTGGCTAAGCCATGTCTGCACCATATCCTTTCTTCCAGGAGTGCTAGTCTTGCGTGTTTGCAGGAGAGCTTCTGTGAAGTTTGGAAAGTAGGAGACGAGGTACTGGCGGAAGTAGAGTTGTGAGGCGGCATCGTGAGTCGTGTCGGGATAGCACAGTCGGTAGTGCGCTTGCCCGTGAAAGGCAAATGTCCCAGGTTCGAGTCCCGCTTCCGGCACGCAATTTTAATCTGCCAGGAAGTTTCATATCAGCGCACACTCCGCTGCAGAGTGAAGTTTCATTCTGGAAACATCCCTTAGGCTGTGGCTAAGACATGTCTCCACCATATCCTTTCTTCCAGGAGTGCTAGTCTTGCGTGTTTGCAGGAGAGCTTCTGTGAAGTTTGGAAAGTAGGAGACGAGGTACTGGCGGAAGTAGAGTTGTGAGGCGGCATCGTGAGTCGTTTCGGGATAGCTCAGTCGGTAGTGCGCTTGCCCGCGAAAGGCAAAGGTCCCAGGTTCGAGTCCCGGTTCCGGCTCGCAATTTTAACCTGCCAGGAAGTTTCATATCAGCGCACACTCCGCTGCAGAGTGAAGTTTCATTCTGGAAACATCCCTTAGGCTGTGGCTAAGCCATGTCTGCACCATATCCTTTCTTCCAGGAGTGCTAGTCTTGCGTGTTTGCAGGAGAGCTTCTGTGAAGTTTGGAAAGTAGGAGACGAGGTACTGGCGGAAGTAGAGTTGTGAGGCGGCATCGTGAGTCGTGTCGGGATAGCACAGTCGGTAGTGCGCTTGCCCGTGAAAGGCAAATGTCCCAGGTTCGAGTCCCAGTTCCGGCACGCAATTTTAATCTGCCAGGAAGTTTCATATCAGCGCACACTCCGCTGCAGAGTGAAGTTTCATTCTGGAAACATCCCTTAGGCTGTGGCTAAGCCATGTCTCCACCACATCCTTTCTTCCAGGAGTGCTAGTCTTGTGTGTTTGCAGGAGAGCTTCTGTGAAGTTTGGAAAGTAGGAGACGAGGTACTGGCGGAAGTAGAGTTGTGAGGCGGCATCGTGAGTCGTGTCGGGATAGCACGGTCGGTAGTGCGCTTGCCCGCGAAAGGCAAAGGTCCCAGGTTCGAGTCCCGGTTCCGGCTCGCAATTTTAATCTGCCAGGAAGTTGCATATCAGCGCACACTCCGCTGCAGTGTGAAGTTTCATTCTGGAAACATCCCTTAGGCTGTGGCTAAGCCATGTCTCCACCATATCCTTTCTTCCAGGAGTGCTAGTCTTGCGTGTTTGCAGGAGAGCTTCTGTGAAGTTTGGAAAGTAGGAGACGAGGTACTGGCGGAAGTAGAGTTGTGAGGCGGCATCGTGAGTCGTGTCGGGATAGCACAGTCGGTAGTGCGCTTGCCCGCGAAAGGCAAAGGTCCCAGGTTCGAGTCCCGGTTCCGGCACGCAATTTTAATCTGCCAGGAAGTTTCATATCAGCGCACACTCCGCTGCAGAGTGAAGTTTCATTCTGGAAACATCCCTTAGGCTGTGGCTAAGACATGTCTCCACCACATCCTTTCTTCCAGGAGTGCTAGTCTTGCGTGTTTGCAGGAGAGCTTCTGTGAAGTTTGGAAAGTAGGAGACGAGGTACTGGCGGAAGTAGAGTTGTGGGGCGGCATCGTGAGTCGTGTCGGGATAGCACGGTCGGTAGTGCGCTTGCCCGCGAAAGGCAAAGGTCCCAGGTTCGAGTCCCGGTTCCGGCACGCAATTTTAATCTGACAGGAAGTTTCATATCAGCGCACACTCCGCTGCAGAGTGAAGTTTCATTCTGGAAACATCCCTTAGGCTGTGGCTAAGCCATGTCTCCACCATATCCTTTCTTCCAGGAGTGCTAGTCTTGCGTGTTTGCAGGAGAGCTTCTGTGAAGTTTGGAAAGTAGGAGACGAGGTACTGGCGGAAGTAGAGTTGTGAGGCGGCATCGTGAGTCGTGTCGGGATAGCACAGTCGGTAGTGCGCTTGCCCGCGAAAGGCAAAGGTCCCAGGTTCGAGTCCCGGTTCCGGCTCGCAATTTTAATCTGCCAGGAAGTTGCATATCAGCGCACACTCCACTGCAGAGTGAAGTTTCATTCTGGAAACATCCCTTAGGCTGTGGCTAAGCCATGTCTCCACCATATCCTTTCTTCCAGGAGTGCTAGTCTTGCGTGTTTGCAGGAGAGCTTCTGTGAAGTTTGGAAAGTAGGAGACGAGGTACTGGCGGAAGTAGAGTTGTGAGGCGGCATCGTGAGTCGTGTCGGGATAGCACAGTCGGTAGTGCGCTTGCCCGCGAAAGGCAAAGGTCCCAGGTTCGAGTCCCGGTTCCGGCACGCAATTTTAATCTGCCAGGAAGTTGCATATCAGCGCAAACTCCGCTGCAGAGTGAAGTTTCATTCTGGAAACATCCCTTAGGCTGTGGCTAAGACATGTCTCCACCATATCCTTTCTTCCAGGAGTGCTAGTCTTGCGTGTTTGCAGGAGAGCTTCTGTGAAGTTTGGAAAGTAGGAGACGAGGTACTGGCGGAAGTAGAGTTGTGAGGCGGCATCGTGAGTCGTGTCGGGATAGCACAGTCGGTAGTGCGCTTGCCCGCGAAAGGCAAAGGTCCCAGGTTCGAGTCCCGGTTCCGGCACGCAATTTTAATCTGCCAGGAAGTTTCATATCAGCGCACACTCCGCTGCAGAGTGAAGTTTCATTCTGGAAACATCCCTTAGGCTGTGGCTAAGCCATGTCTCCACCATATCCTTTCTTCCAGGAGTGCTAGTCTTGCGTGTTTGCAGGAGAGCTTCTGTGAAGTTTGGAAAGTAGGAGACGAGGTACTGGCGGAAGTACAGTTGTGAGGCGGCATCGTGAGTCGTGTCGGGATAGCACAGTCGGTAGTGCGCTTGCCCGCGAAAGGCAAAGGTCCCAGGTTCGAGTCCCGGTTCCGGCTCGCAATTTTAATCTGCCAGGAAGTTTCATATCAGCGCACACTCCGCTGCAGAGTGAAGTTTCATTCTGGAAACATCCCTTAGGCTGTGGCTAAGCCATGTCTCCACCATATCCTTTCTTCCAGGAGTGCTTGTCTTGCGTGTTTGCAGGAGAGCTTCTGTGAAGTTTGGAAAGTAGGAGACGAGGTACTGGCGGAAGTAGAGTTGTGAGGCGGCATCGTGAGTCGTGTAGGGATAGCACAGTCGGTAGTGCGCTTGCCCGCGAAAGGCAAAGGTCCCAGGTTCGAGTCCCGGTTCCGGCACGCAATTTTAATCTGCCAGGAAGTTTCATATCAGCGCACACTCCGCTGCAGAGTGAAGTTTCATTCTGGAAACATCCCTTAGGCTGTGGCTAAGCCATGTCTGCACCATATCCTTTCTTCCAGGAGTGCTAGTCTTGCGTGTTTGCAGGAGAGCTTCTGTGAAGTTTGGAAAGTAGGAGACGAGGTACTGGCGGAAGTAGAGTTGTGAGACGGCATCGTGAGTCGTGTCGGGATAGCACAGTCGGTAGTGCGCTTGCCCGCGAAAGGCAAAGGTCCCAGGTTCGAGTCCCGGTTCCGGCACGCAATTTTAATCTGCCAGGAAGTTGCATATCAGCGCACACTCCGCTGCAGAGTGAAGTTTCATTCTGGAAATATCCCTTAGGCTGTGGCTAAGCCATGTCTCCACCATATCTTTTCTTCCAGGAGTGCTAGTCTTGCGTGTTTGCAGGAGAGCTTCTGTGAAGTTTGGAAAGTAGGAGACGAGGTACTGGCGGAAGTAGAGTTGTGAGGCGGCATCGTGAGTCGTGTCGGGATAGCACAGTCGGTAGTGCGCGTGCCCGCGAAAGGCAAAGGTCCCAGGTTCGAGTCCCGGTTCCGGCTCGCAATTTTAATCTGCCAGGAAGTTGCATATCAGCGCACACTCCGCTGCAGAGTGAAGTTTCAATCTGGAAACATCCCTTAGGCTGTGGCTAAGCCATGTCTCTACCATATCCTTTCTTCCAGGAGTGCTAGTCTTGCGTGTTTGCAGGAGAGCTTCTGTGAAGTTTGGAAAGTAGGAGACGAGGTACTGGCGGAAGTAGAGTTGTGAGGCGGCATCGTGAGTCGTTTCGGGATAGCACAGTCGGTAATGCGCTTGCCCGCGAAAGGCAAAGGTCCCAGGTTCGAGTCCCGGTTCCGGCTCGCAATTTTAATCTGCCAGGAAGTTGCATATCAGCGCACACTCCGCTGCAGAGTGAAGTTTCATTCTGGAAACATCCCTTAGGCTGTGGCTAAGCCATGTCTCCACCATATCCTTTCTTCCAGGAGTGCTAGTCTTGCGTATTTGCAGGAGAGCTTCTGTGAAGTTTGGAAAGTAGGAGACGAGGTACTGGCGGAAGTAGAGTTGTGAGGCGGCATCGTGAGTCGTGTCGGGATAGCACAGTCGGTAGTGCGCTTGCCCGCGAAAGGCAAAGGTCCCAGGTTCGAGTCCCGGTTCCGGCTCGCAATTTTAACCTGCCAGGAAGTTTCATATCAGCGCACACTCCGCTGCAGAGTGAAGTTTCATTCTGGAAACATCCCTTAGGCTGTGGCTAAGACATGTCTCCACCATATCCTTTCTTCCAGGAGTGCTAGTCTTGCGTGTTTGCAGGAGAGCTTCTGTGAAGTTTGGAAAGTAGGAGACGAGGTACTGGCGGAAGTAGAGTTGTGAGGCGGCATCGTGAGTCGTGTCGGGATAGCACAGTCGGTAGTGCGCTTGCCCGCGAAAGGCAAAGGTCCCAGGTTCGAGTCCCGGTTCCGGCTCGCAATTTTAATCTGCCAGGAAGTTGCATATCAGCGCACACTCCGCTGCAGAGTGAAGTTTCATTCAGGAAACATCCCTTAGGCTGTGGCTAAGCCATGTCTCCACCATATCCTTTCCTCCAGGAGTGCTAGTCTTGCGTGTTTGCAGGAGAGCTTCTGTGAAGTTTGGAAAGTAGGAGACGAGGTACTGGCGGAAGTAGAGTTGTGAGGCGGCATCGTGAGTCGTGTCGGGATAGCACAGTCGGTAGTGCGCGTGCCCGCGAAAGGCAAAGGTCCCAGGTTCAAGTCCCGGTTCCGGCTCGCAATTTTAATCTGCCAGGAAGTTGCATATCAGCGCACACTCCGCTGCAGAGTGAAGTTTCAATCTGGAAACATCCCTTAGGCTGTGGCTAAGCCATGTCTCTACCATATCCTTTCTTCCAGGAGTGCTAGTCTTGCGTGTTTGCAGGAGAGCTTCTGTGAAGTTTGGAAAGTAGGAGACGAGGTACTGGCGGAAGTAGAGTTGTGAGGCGGCATCGTGAGTCGTTTCGGGATAGCACAGTCGGTAATGCGCTTGCCCGCGAAAGGCAAAGGTCCCAGGTTCGAGTCCCGGTTCCGGCTCGCAATTTTAATCTGCCAGGAAGTTGCATATCAGCGCACACTCCGCTGCAGAGTGAAGTTTCATTCTGGAAACATCCCTTAGGCTGTGGCTAAGCCATGTCTCCACCATATCCTTTCTTCCAGGAGTGCTAGTCTTGCGTATTTGCAGGAGAGCTTCTGTGAAGTTTGGAAAGTAGGAGACGAGGTACTGGCGGAAGTAGAGTTGTGAGGCGGCATCGTGAGTCGTGTCGGGATAGCACAGTCGGTAGTGCGCTTGCCCGCGAAAGGCAAAGGTCCCAGGTTCGAGTCCCGGTTCCGGCACGCAATTTTAATCTGCCAGGAAGTTTCATATCAGCGCACACTCCGCTGCAGAGTGAAGTTTCATTCTGGAAACATCCCTTAGGCTGTGGCTAAGACATGTCTCCACCATATCCTTTCTTCCAGGAGTGCTAGTCTTGCGTGTTTGCAGGAGAGCTTCTGTGAAGTTTGGAAAGTAGGAGACGAGGTACTGGCGGAAGTAGAGTTGTGAGGCGGCATCGTGAGTCGTGTCGGGATAGCACAGTCGGTAGTGCGCTTGCCCGCGAAAGGCAAAGGTCCCAGGTTCGAGTCCCGGTTCCGGCACGCAATTTTAATCTGCCAGGAAGTTTCATATCAGCGCACACTCCGCTGCAGAGTGAAGTTTCATTCAGGAAACATCCCTTAGGCTGTGGCTAAGCCATGTCTCCACCATATCCTTTCTTCCAGGAGTGCTAGTCTTGCGTGTTTGCAGGAGAGCTTCTGTGAAGTTTGGAAAGTAGGAGACGAGGTACTGGCGGAAGTAGAGTTGTGAGGCGGCATCGTGAGTCGTGTCGGGATAGCACAGTCGGTAGTGCACTTGCCCGCGAAAGGCAAAGGTCCCAGGTTCGAGACCCGGTTCCGGCACGCAATTTTAATCTGCCAGGAAGTTTCATATCAGCGCACACTCCGCCGCAGAGTGAAGTTTCATTCTGGAAACATCCCTTAGGCTGTGGCTAAGCCATGTCTCCACCATATCCTTTCTTCCAGGAGTGCTACTCTTGCGTGTTTGCAGGAGAGCTTCTGTGAAGTTTGGAAAGTAGGAGACGAGGTACTGGCGGAAGTAGAGTTGTGAGGCGGCATCGTGAGTCGTGTCGGGATAGCACAGTCGGTAGTGCGCTTGCCCGCGAAAGGCAAAGGTCCCAGGTTCGAGTCCCGGTTCCGGTTTGCAATTTTAATCTGCCAGGAAGTTTCATATCAGCGCACACTCCGCTGTAGAGTGAAGTTTCATTCTGGAAACATCCCTTAGGCTGTGGCTAAGCCATGTCTCCACCATATCCTTTCCTCCAGGAGTGCTAGTCTTGCGTGTTTGCAGGAGAGCTTCTGTGAAGTTTGGAAAGTAGGAGACGAGGTACTGGCGGAAGTAGAGTTGTGAGGCGGCATCGTGAGTCGTGTCGGGATAGCACAGTCGGTAGTGCGCTTGCCCGCGAAAGGCAAAGGTCCCAGGTTCGAGTCCCGGTTCCGGCACGCAATTTTAATCTGCCAGGAAGTTTCATATCAGCGCACACTCCGCTGCAGAGTGAAGTTTCATTCTGGAAACATCCATTAGGCTGTGGCTAAGCCATGTCTCCACCATATCCTTTCTTCCAGGAGTGCTAGCCTTGCATGTTTGCAGGAGACCTTCTGTGAAGTTGGAAGGTAGGAGACGAGGTACTGGCGGAAGTAGAGTTGTGAGGCGGCATCGTGTGTCGTGTCGGGATAGCACAGTCGGTAGTGCGCTTGCCCGCGAAAGGCAAAGGTCCCAGGTTCGAGTCCCGGTTCCGGCACGCAATTTTAATCTGCCAGGAAGTTTCATATCAGCGCACACTCCGCTGCAGAGTGAAGTTTCATTCTGGAAACATCCCTTAGGCTGTGGCTAAGCCATGTCTCCACCATATCCTTTCTTCCAGGAGTGCTAGTCTTGCGTGTTTAGAGGAGAGCTTCTGTGAAGTTTGGATAGTAGGAGACGAGGTACTGGCGGAAGTAGAGTTGTGAGGCGGCATCGTGAGTCGTGTCGGGATAGCACAGTCGGTAGTGCGCTTGCCCGCGAAAGGCAAAGGTCCCAGGTTCGAGTCCCGGTTCCGGCACGCAATTTTAATCTGCCAGGAAGTTTCATAACAGCGCACTCTCCGCTGCAGAGTGAAGTTTCATTCTGGAAACATCCCTTAGGCTGTGGCTAAACCATGTCTCCACCATATCCTTTCTTCCAGGAGTGCTAGTCTTGCGTGTTTGCAGGAGAGCTTCTGTGAAGTTTGGAAAGTAGGAGACGAGGTACTGGCGGAAGTAGAGTTGTGAGGCGGCATCGTGAGTCGTGTCGGGATAGCACAGTCGGTAGTGCGCTTGCCCGCGAAAGGCAAAGGTCCCAGGTTCGAGTCCCGGTTCCGGCACGCAATTTTAATCTGCCAGGAAGTTGCATATCAGCGCACACTCCGCTGCAGAGTGAAGTTTCATTCTGGAAACATCCCTTAGGCTGTGGCTAAGCCATGTCTCCACCATATCCTTTCTTCCAGGAGTGCTAGTCTTGCGTGTTTGCAGGAGAGCTTCTGTGAAGTTTGGAAAGTAGGAGACGAGGTACTGGCGGAAGTAGAGTTGTGAGGCGGCATCGTGAGTCGTGTCGGGATAGCACAGTCGGTAGTGCGCTTGCCCGCGAAAGGCAAAGGTCCCAGGTTCGAGTCCCGGTTCCGGCACGCAATTTTAATCTGCCAGGAAGTTTCATATCAGCGCACACTCCGCTGCAGAGTGAAGTTTCATTCTGGAAACATCCCTTAGGCTGTGGCTAAGCCATGTCTCCACCATATCCTTTCTTCCAGGAGTGCTAGTCTTGCGTGTTTGCAGGAGAGCTTCTGTGAAGTTTGGAATGTAGGAGACGAGGTACCGGCGGAAGTAGAGTTGTGATGCGGCATCGTGAGTCGTGTCGGGATAGCACAGTCAGTAGTGCGCTTGCCCGCGAAAGGCAAAGGTCCCAGGTTCGAGTCCCGGTTCCGGCACGCAATTTTAATCTGCCAGGAAGTTTCATATCAGCGCACACTCCGCTGCAGAGTGAAGTTTCATTCTGGAAACATCCCTTAGGCTGTGGCTAAGCCATGTCTCCACCATATCCTTTCTTCCAGGAGTGCTAGTCTTGCGTGTTTGCAGGAGAGCTTCTGTGAAGTTTGGAAAGTAGGAGACGAGGTACTGGCGGAAGTAGAGTTGTGAGGCGGCATCGTGAGTCGTGTCGGGTTAGCACAGTCGGTAGTGCGCTTGCCCGCGAAAGGCAAAGGTCCCAGGTTCGAGTCCCGGTTCCGGCACGCAATTTTAATCTGCCAGGAAGTTTCATATCAGCGCACACTCCGCTGCAGAGTGAAGTTTCATTCTGGAAACATCCCTTAGGCTGTGGCTAAGCCATGTCTGCACCATATCCTTTCTTCCAGGAGTGCTAGTCTTGCGTGTTTGCAGGAGAGCTACTGTGAAGTTTGGAAAGTAGGAGACGAGGTACTGGCGGAAGTAGAGTTGTGAGGCGGCATCGTGAGTCGTGTCGGGATAGCACAGTCGGTAGTGCGCTTGCCCGCGAAAGGCAAAGGTCCCAGGTTCGAGTCCCGGTTCCGGCAGGCAATTTTAATCTGCCAGGAAGTTTCATATCAGCGCACACTCCGCTGCAGAGTGAAGTTTCATTCTGGAAACATCCCTTAGGCTGTGGCTAAGCCATGTCTACACCATATCCTTTCTTCCAGGAGTGCTAGTCTTGCGTGTTTGCAGGAGAGCTTCTGTGAAGTTTGGAAAGTAGGAGACGAGGTACTGGCGGAAGTAGAGTTGTGAGGCGGCATCGTGAGTCGTGTCGGGATAGCACAGTCGGTAGTGCGCTTGCCCGCGAAAGGCAAAGGTCCCAGGTTCGAGACCCGGTTCCGGCACGCAATTTTAATCTGCCAGGAAGTTTCATATCAGCGCACACTCCGCCGCAGAGTGAAGTTTCATTCTGGAAACATCCCTTAGGCTGTGGCTAAGCCATGTCTCCACCATATCCTTTCTTCCAGGAGTGCTACTCTTGCGTGTTTGCAGGAGAGCTTCTGTGAAGTTTGGAAAGTAGGAGACGAGGTACTGGCGGAAGTAGAGTTGTGAGGCGGCATCGTGAGTCGTGTCGGGATAGCACAGTCGGTAGTGCGCTTGCCCGCGAAAGGCAAAGGTCCCAGGTTCGAGTCCCGGTTCCGGTTTGCAATTTTAATCTGCCAGGAAGTTTCATATCAGCGCACACTCCGCTGTAGAGTGAAGTTTCATTCTGGAAACATCCCTTAGGCTGTGGCTAAGCCATGTCTCCACCATATCCTTTCCTCCAGGAGTGCTAGTCTTGCGTGTTTGCAGGAGAGCTTCTGTGAAGTTTGGAAAGTAGGAGACGAGGTACTGGCGGAAGTAGAGTTGTGAGGCGGCATCGTGAGTCGTGTCGGGATAGCACAGTCGGTAGTGCGCTTGCCCGCGAAAGGCAAAGGTCCCAGGTTCGAGTCCCGGTTCCGGCACGCAATTTTAATCTGCCAGGAAGTTTCATATCAGCGCACACTCCGCTGCAGAGTGAAGTTTCATTCTGGAAACATCCATTAGGCTGTGGCTAAGCCATGTCTCCACCATATCCTTTCTTCCAGGAGTGCTAGCCTTGCATGTTTGCAGGAGACCTTCTGTGAAGTTGGAAGGTAGGAGACGAGGTACTGGCGGAAGTAGAGTTGTGAGGCGGCATCGTGTGTCGTGTCGGGATAGCACAGTCGGTAGTGCGCTTGCCCGCGAAAGGCAAAGGTCCCAGGTTCGAGTCCCGGTTCCGGCACGCAATTTTAATCTGCCAGGAAGTTTCATATCAGCGCACACTCCGCTGCAGAGTGAAGTTTCATTCTGGAAACATCCCTTAGGCTGTGGCTAAGCCATGTCTCCACCATATCCTTTCTTCCAGGAGTGCTAGTCTTGCGTGTTTAGAGGAGAGCTTCTGTGAAGTTTGGATAGTAGGAGACGAGGTACTGGCGGAAGTAGAGTTGTGAGGCGGCATCGTGAGTCGTGTCGGGATAGCACAGTCGGTAGTGCGCTTGCCCGCGAAAGGCAAAGGTCCCAGGTTCGAGTCCCGGTTCCGGCACGCAATTTTAATCTGCCAGGAAGTTTCATAACAGCGCACTCTCCGCTGCAGAGTGAAGTTTCATTCTGGAAACATCCCTTAGGCTGTGGCTAAACCATGTCTCCACCATATCCTTTCTTCCAGGAGTGCTAGTCTTGCGTGTTTGCAGGAGAGCTTCTGTGAAGTTTGGAAAGTAGGAGACGAGGTACTGGCGGAAGTAGAGTTGTGAGGCGGCATCGTGAGTCGTGTCGGGATAGCACAGTCGGTAGTGCGCTTGCCCGCGAAAGGCAAAGGTCCCAGGTTCGAGTCCCGGTTCCGGCACGCAATTTTAATCTGCCAGGAAGTTGCATATCAGCGCACACTCCGCTGCAGAGTGAAGTTTCATTCTGGAAACATCCCTTAGGCTGTGGCTAAGCCATGTCTCCACCATATCCTTTCTTCCAGGAGTGCTAGTCTTGCGTGTTTGCAGGAGAGCTTCTGTGAAGTTTGGAAAGTAGGAGACGAGGTACTGGCGGAAGTAGAGTTGTGAGGCGGCATCGTGAGTCGTGTCGGGATAGCACAGTCGGTAGTGCGCTTGCCCGCGAAAGGCAAAGGTCCCAGGTTCGAGTCCCGGTTCCGGCACGCAATTTTAATCTGCCAGGAAGTTTCATATCAGCGCACACTCCGCTGCAGAGTGAAGTTTCATTCTGGAAACATCCCTTAGGCTGTGGCTAAGCCATGTCTCCACCATATCCTTTCTTCCAGGAGTGCTAGTCTTGCGTGTTTGCAGGAGAGCTTCTGTGAAGTTTGGAATGTAGGAGACGAGGTACCGGCGGAAGTAGAGTTGTGATGCGGCATCGTGAGTCGTGTCGGGATAGCACAGTCAGTAGTGCGCTTGCCCGCGAAAGGCAAAGGTCCCAGGTTCGAGTCCCGGTTCCGGCACGCAATTTTAATCTGCCAGGAAGTTTCATATCAGCGCACACTCCGCTGCAGAGTGAAGTTTCATTCTGGAAACATCCCTTAGGCTGTGGCTAAGCCATGTCTCCACCATATCCTTTCTTCCAGGAGTGCTAGTCTTGCGTGTTTGCAGGAGAGCTTCTGTGAAGTTTGGAAAGTAGGAGACGAGGTACTGGCGGAAGTAGAGTTGTGAGGCGGCATCGTGAGTCGTGTCGGGTTAGCACAGTCGGTAGTGCGCTTGCCCGCGAAAGGCAAAGGTCCCAGGTTCGAGTCCCGGTTCCGGCACGCAATTTTAATCTGCCAGGAAGTTTCATATCAGCGCACACTCCGCTGCAGAGTGAAGTTTCATTCTGGAAACATCCCTTAGGCTGTGGCTAAGCCATGTCTCCACCATATCCTTTCTTCCAGGAGTGCTAGTCTTGCGTGTTTGCAGGAGAGCTACTGTGAAGTTTGGAAAGTAGGAGACGAGGTACTGGCGGAAGTAGAGTTGTGAGGCGGCATCGTGAGTCGTGTCGGGATAGCACAGTCGGTAGTGCGCTTGCCCGCGAAAGGCAAAGGTCCCAGGTTCGAGTCCCGGTTCCGGCAGGCAATTTTAATCTGCCAGGAAGTTTCATATCAGCGCACACTCCGCTGCAGAGTGAAGTTTCATTCTGGAAACATCCCTTAGGCTGTGGCTAAGCCATGTCTACACCATATCCTTTCTTCCAGGAGTGCTAGTCTTGCGTGTTTGCAGGAGAGCTTCTGTGAAGTTTGGAAAGTAGGAGACGAGGTACTGGCGGAAGTAGAGTTGTGAGGCGGCATCGTGAGTCGTGTCGGGATAGCACAGTCGGTAGTGCGCTTGCCCGCGAAAGGCAAAGGTCCCAGGTTCGAGTCCCAGTTCCGGCTCGCAATTTTAATCTGCCAGGAAGTTTCATATCAGCGCACACTCCGCTGCAGAGTGAAGTTTCATTCTGGAAACATCCCTTAGGCTGTGGCTAAGCCATGTCTCCACCATATCCTTTCTTCCAGGAGTGCTTGTCTTGCGTGTTTGCAGGAGAGCTTCTGTGAAGTTTGGAAAGTAGGAGACGAGGTACTGGCGGAAGTAGAGTTGTGAGGCGGCATCGTGAGTCGTGTCGGGATAGCACAGTCGGTAGTGCGCTTGCCCGCGAAAGGCAAAGGTCCCAGGTTCGAGTCCCGGTTCCGGCACGCAATTTTAATCTGCCAGGAAGTTTCATATCAGCGCACACTCCGCTGCAGAGTGAAGTTTCATTCAGGAAACATCCCTTAGGCTGTGGCTAAGCCATGTCTCCACCATATCCTTTCTTCCAGGAGTGCTAGTCTTGCGTGTTTGCAGGAGAGCTTCTGTGAAGTTTGGAAAGTAGGAGACGAGGTACTGGCGGAAGTAGAGTTGTGAGGCGGCATCGTGAGTCGTTTCGGGATAGCACAGTCGGTAGTGCGCTTGCCCGCGAAAGGCAAAGGTCCCAGGTTCGAGCCCCGGTTCCGGCACGCAATTTTAATCTGCCAGGAAGTTTCATATCAGCGCACACTCCGCTGCAGAGTGAAGTTTCATTCTGGAAACATCCCTTAGGCTGTGGCTAAGCCATGTCTCCACCATATCCTTTCTTCCAGGAGTGCTAGTCTTGCGTGTTTGCAGGAGAGCTTCTGTGAAGTTTGGAAAGTAGGAGACGAGGTACTGGCGGAAGTAGAGTTGTGAGGCGGCATCGTGAGTCGTGTCGGGATAGCACAGTCGGTAGTGCGCTTGCCCGCGAAAGGCAAAGGTCCCAGGTTCGAGTCCCGGTTCTGGCACGCAATTTTAATCTGCCAGGAAGTTTCATATCAGCGCACACTCCGCTGCAGAGTGAAGTTTCATTATGGAAACATCCCTTAGGCTGTGGCTAAGCCATGTCTCCACCATATCCTTTCTTCCAGGAGTGCTAGCCTTGCGTGTTTGCAGGAGAGCTTCTGTGAAGTTTGGAAAGTAGGAGACGAGGTACTGGCGGAAGTAGAGTTGTGAGGCGGCATCGTGAGTCGTGTCGGGATAGCACAGTCGGTAGTGCGCTTGCCCGCGAAAGGCAAAGGTCCCAGGTTCGAGTCCCGGTTCCGGCACACAATTTTAATCTGCCAGGAAATTTCATATCAGAGCACACTCCGCTGCAGAGTGAAGTTTCATTCTGGAAACATCCCTTAGGCTGTGGCTAAGCCATGTTACCACCATATCCTTTCTTCCAGGAGTGCTAGTCTTGCGTGTTTGCAGGAGAGCTTCTGTGAAGTTTGGAAAGTAGGAGACGAGGTACTGGCAGAAGTAGAGTTGTGAGGCGGCATCGTGAGTCGTGTCGGGATAGCACAGTCGGTAGTGCGCTTGCCCGCGAAAGGCAAAGGTCCCAGGTTCGAGTCCCGGTTCCGGCACGCAATTTTAATCTGCCAGGAAGTTTCATATCAGCGCACACTCCGCTGCAGAGTGAAGTTTCATTCTGGAAACATCCCTTAGGCTGTGGCTAAGCCATGTCTCCACCATATCCTTTCTTCCAGGAGTGCTAGTCTTGCGTGTTTGCAGGAGAGCTTCTGTGAAGTTTGGAAAGTAGGAGACGAGGTACTGGCGGAAGTAGAGTTGTGAGGCGGCATCGTGAGTCGTGTCGGGATAGCACAGTCGGTAGTGCGCTTGCCCGCGAAAGGCAAAGGTCCCAGGTTCGAGTCCCGGTTCCGGCACGCAATTTTAATCTGCCAGGAAGTTTCATATCAGCGCACTCTCCGCTGCAGAGTGAAGTTTCATTCTGGAAACATCCCTTAGGCTGTGGCTAAGCCATGTCTCCACCATATCCTTTCTTCCAGGAGTGCTAGTCTTGCGTGTTTGCAGGAGAGCTTCTGTGAAGTTTGGAAAGTAGGAGACGAGGTACTGGCGGAAGTAGAGTTGTGAGGCGGCATCGTGAGTCGTTTCGGGATAGCACAGTCGGTAATGCGCTTGCCCGCGAAAGGCAAAGGTCCCAGGTTCGAGTCCCGGTTCCGGCACGCAATTTTAATCTGCCAGGAAGTTTCATATCAGCGCACACTCCGCTGCAGAGTGAAGTTTCATTCTGGAAACATCCCTTAGGCTGTGGCTAACCCATGTCTCCACCATATCCTTTCTTCCAGGAGTGCTAGTCTTGCGTGTTTGCAGGAGAGCTTCTGTGAAGTTTGGAAAGTAGGAGACGAGGTACTGGCGGAAGTAGAGTTGTGAGGCGGCATCGTGAGTCGTGTAGGGATAGCACAGTCGGTAGTGCGCTTGCCCGCGAAAGGCAAAGGTCCCAGGTTCGAGTCCCGGTTCCGGCACGCAATTTTAATCTGCCAGGAAGTTTCATATCAGCGCACACTCCGCTGCAGAGTGAAGTTTCATTCTGGAAACATCCCTTAGGCTGTGGCTAAGCCATGTCTCCACCATATCCTTTCTTCCAGGAGTGCTAGTCTTGCGTGTTTGCAGGAGAGCTTCTGTGAAGTTTGGAAAGTAGGAGACGAGGTACTGGCGGAAGTAGAGTTGTGATGCGGCATCGTGAGTCGTGTCGGGATAGCACAGTCGGTAGTGCGCTTGCCCGAGAAAGGCAAAGGTCCCAGGTTCGAGTCCCGGTTCCGGCACGCAATTTTAATCTGCCAGGAAGTTTCATATCAGCGCACTCTCCGCTGCAGAGTGAAGTTTCATTCTGGAAACATCCCTTAGGCTGTGGCTAAGCCATGTCTCCACCATATCCTTTCTTCCAGGAGTGCTAGTCTTGCGTGTTTGCAGGAGAGCTTCTGTGAAGTTTGGAAAGTAGGAGACGAGGTACTGGCGGAAGTAGAGTTGTGAGGCGGCATCGTGAGTCGTGTCGGGATAGCACAGTCGGTAGTGCGCTTGCCCACGAAAGGCAAAGGTCCCAGGTTCGAGTCCCGGTTCCGGCACGCAATTTTAATCTGCCAGGAAGTTTCATATCAGCGCACACTCCGCTGCAGAGTGAAGTTTCATTCTGGAAACATCCCTTAGGCTGTGGCTAAGCCATGTCTCCACCATATCCTTTCTTCCAGGAGTGCTAGTCTTGCGTGTTTGCAGGAGAGCTTCTGTGAAGTTTGGAAAGTAGGAGACGAGGTACTGGCGGAAGTAGAGTTGTGATGCGGCATCGTGAGTCGTGTCGGGATAGCACAGTCGGTAGTGCGCTTGCCTGCGAAAGGCAAAGGTCCCAGGTTCGAGTCCCGGTTCCGGCACGCAATTTTAATCTGCAAGGAAGTTTCATATCAGCGCACTCTCCGCTGCAGAGTGAAGTTTCATTCTGGAAACATCCCTTAGGCTGTGGCTAAGCCATGTCTCCACCATATCCTTTCTTCCAGGAGTGCTAGTCTTGCGTGTTTGCAGGAGAGCTTCTGTGAAGTTTGGAAAGTAGGAGACGAGGTACTGGCGGAAGTAGAGTTGTGAGGCGGCATCGTGAGTCGTGTCGGGATAGCACAGTCGGTAGTGCGCTTGCCCGCGAAAGGCAAAGGTCCCAGGTTCGAGTCCCGGTTCCGGCACGCAATTTTAATCTGCCAGGAAGTTTCATATCAGCGCACACTCCGCTGCAGAGTGAAGTTTCATTCTGGAAACATCCCTTAGGCTGTGGCTAAGCCATGTCTCCACCATATCCTTTCTTCCAGGAGTGCTAGTCTTGCGTGTTTGCAGGAGAGCTTCTGTGAAGTTTGGAAAGTAGGAGACGAGGTACTGGCGGAAGTAGAGTTGTGAGGCGGCATCGTGAGTCGTGTCTGGATAGCACAGTCGGTAGTGCGCTTGCCCGCGAAAGGCAAAGGTCCCAGGTTCGAGTCCCGGTTCCGGCACGCAATTTTAATCTGCCAGGAAGTTTCATATCAGCGCACACTCCGCTGCAGAGTGAAGTTTCATTCTGGAAACATCCCTTAGGCTGTGGCTAAGCCATGTCTCCACCATATCCTTTCTTCCAGGAGTGCTAGTCTTGCGTGTTTGCAGGAGAGCTTCTGTGAAGTTTGGAAAGTAGGAGACGAGGTACTGGCGGAAGTAGAGTTGTGAGGCGGCATCGTGAGTCGTGTCGGGATAGCACAGTCGGTAGTGCGCTTGCCCGCGAAAGGCAAAGGTCCCAGGTTCGAGTCCCGGTTCCGGCACGCAATTTTAATCTGCCAGGAAGTTTCATATCAGCGCACTCTCCGCTGCAGAGTGAAGTTTCATTCTGGAAACATCCCTTAGGCTGTGGCTAAGCCATGTCTCCACCATATCCTTTCTTCCAGGAGTGCTAGTCTTGCGTGTTTGCAGGAGAGCTTCTGTGAAGTTTGGAAAGTAGGAGACGAGGTACTGGCGGAAGTAGAGTTGTGAGGCGGCATCGTGAGTCGTTTCGGGATAGCACAGTCGGTAATGCGCTTGCCCGCGAAAGGCAAAGGTCCCAGGTTCGAGTCCCGGTTCCGGCACGCAATTTTAATCTGCCAGGAAGTTTCATATCAGCGCACACTCCGCTGCAGAGTGAAGTTTCATTCTGGAAACATCCCTTAGGCTGTGGCTAAGCCATGTCTCCACCATATCCTTTCTTCCAGGAGTGCTAGTCTTGCGTGTTTGCAGGAGAGCTTCTGTGAAGTTTGGAAAGTAGGAGACGAGGTACTGGCGGAAGTAGAGTTGTGAGGCGGCATCGTGAGTCGTGTCTGGATAGCACAGTCGGTAGTGCGCTTGCCCGCGAAAGGCAAAGGTCCCAGGTTCGAGTCCCGGTTCCGGCACGCAATTTTAATCTGCCAGGAAGTTTCATATCAGCGCACTCTCCACTGCAGAGTGAAGTTTCATTCTGGAAACATCCCTTAGGCTGTGGCTAAGCCATGTCTCCATCATATCCTTTCTTCCAGGAGTGCTAGTCTTGCGTGTTTGCAGGAGAGCTTCTGTGAAGTTTGGAAAGTAGGAGACGAGGTACTGGCGGAAGTAGAGTTGTGAGGCGGCATCGTGAGTCGTGTCGGGATAGCACAGTCGGTAGTGCGCTTGCCCGCGAAAGGCAAAGGTCCCAGGTTCGAGTCCCGGTTCCGGCACGCAATTTTAATCTGCCAGGAAGTTTCATATCAGCGCACACTCCGCTGCAGAGTGAAGTTTCATTCTGGAAACATCCCTTAGGCTGTGGCTAAGCCATGTCTCCACCATATCCTTTCTTCCAGGAGTGCTAGTCTTGCGTGTTTGCAGGAGAGCTTCTGTGAAGTTTGGAAAGTAGGAGACGAGGTACTGGCGGAAGTAGAGTTGTGAGGCGGCATCGTGAGTCGTGTCTGGATAGCACAGTCGGTAGTGCGCTTGCCCGCGAAAGGCAAAGGTCCCAGGTTCGAGTCCCGGTTCCGGCACGCAATTTTAATCTGCCAGGAAGTTGCATATCAGCGCACACTCCGCTGCAGAGTGAAGTTTCATTCTGGAAACATCCCTTAGGCTGTGGCTAAGCCATGTCTCCACCATATCCTTTCTTCCAGGAGTGCTAGTCTTGCGTGTTTGCAGGAGAGCTTCTGTGAAGTTTGGAAAGTAGGAGACGAGGTACTGGCGGAAGTAGAGTTTAGAGTTGTGAGGCGGCATCGTGAGTCGTGTAGGGATAGCACAGTCGGTAGTGCGCTTGCCCGCGAAAGGCAAAGGTCCCAGGTTCGAGTCCCGGTTCCGGCACGCAATTTTAATCTGCCAGGAAGTTTCATATCAGCGCACTCTCCGCTGCAGAGTGAAGTTTCATTCTGGAAACATCCCTTAGGCTGTGGCTAAGCCATGTCTCCACCATATCCTTTCTTCCAGGAGTGCTAGTCTTGCGTGTTTGCAGGAGAGCTTCTGTGAAGTTTGGAAAGTAGGAGACGAGGTACTGGCGGAAGTAGAGTTGTGAGGCGGCATCGTGAGTCGTTTCGGGATAGCACAGTCGGTAATGCGCTTGCCCGCGAAAGGCAAAGGTCCCAGGTTCGAGTCCCGGTTCCGGCACGCAATTTTAATCTGCTAGGAAGTTTCATATCAGCGCACACTCCGCTGCAGAGTGAAGTTTCATTCTGGAAACATCCCTTAGGCTGTGGCTAAGCCATGTCTCCACCATATCCTTTCTTCCAGGAGTGCTAGTCTTGCGTGTTTGCAGGAGAGCTTCTGTGAAGTTTGGAAAGTAGGAGACGAGGTACTGGCGGAAGTAGAGTTGTGAGGCGGCATCGTGAGTCGTGTCGGGTTAGCACAGTCGGTAGTGCGCTTGCCCGCGAAAGGCAAGGTCCCAGGTTCGAGTCCCGGTTCCGGCACGCAATTTTAATCTGCCAGGAAGTTTCATATCAGCGCACACTCCGCTGCAGAGTGAAGTTTCATTCTGGAAACATCCCTTAGGCTGTGGCTAAGCCATGTCTCCACCATATCCTTTCTTCCAGGAGTGCTAGTCTTGCGTGTTTGCAGGAGAGCTTCTGTGAAGTTTGGAAAGTAGGAGACGAGGTACTGGCGGAAGTAGAGTTGTGATGCGGCATCGTGAGTCGTGTCGGGATAGCACAGTCGGTAGTGCGCTTGCCCGCGAAAGGCAAAGGTCCCAGGTTCGAGTCCCGGTTCCGGCACGCAATTTTAATCTGCCAGGAAGTTTCATATCAGCGCACTCTCCGCTGCAGAGTGAAGTTTCATTCTGGAAACATCCCTTAGGCTGTGGCTAAGCCATGTCTCCACCATATCCTTTCTTCCAGGAGTGCTAGTCTTGCGTGTTTGCAGGAGAGCTTCTGTGAAGTTTGGAAAGTAGGAGACGAGGTACTGGCGGAAGTAGAGTTGTGAGGCGGCATCGTGAGTCGTGTCGGGATAGCACAGTCGGTAGTGCGCTTGCCCGCGGAAGGCAAAGGTCCCAGGTTCGAGTCCCAGTTCCGGCACGCAATTTTAATCTGCCAGGAAGTTTCATATCAGCGCACACTCCGCTGCAGAGTGAAGTTTCATTCTGGAAACATCCCTTAGGCTGTGGCTAAGCCATGTCTCCACCATATCCTTTCTTCCAGGAGTGCTAGTCTTGCGTGTTTGCAGGAGAGCTTCTGTGAAGTTTGGAAAGTAGGAGACGAGGTACTGGCGGAAGTAGAGTTGTGATGCGGCATCGTGAGTCGTGTCGGGATAGCACAGTCGGTAGTGCGCTTGCCCGCGAAAGGCAAAGGTCCCAGGTTCGAGTCCCGGTTCCGGCACGCAATTTTAATCTGCAAGGAAGTTTCATATCAGCGCACTCTCCGCTGCAGAGTGAAGTTTCATTCTGGAAACATCCCTTAGGCTGTGGCTAAGCCATGTCTCCACCATATCCTTTCTTCCAGGAGTGCTAGTCTTGCGTGTTTGCAGGAGAGCTTCTGTGAAGTTTGGAAAGTAGGAGACGAGGTACTGGCGGAAGTAGAGTTGTGAGGCGGCATCGTGAGTCGTGTCTGGATAGCACAGTCGGTAGTGCGCTTGCCCGCGAAAGGCAAAGGTCCCAGGTTCGAGTCCCGGTTCCGGCACGCAATTTTAATCTGCCAGGAAGTTTCATATCAGCGCACTCTCCACTGCAGAGTGAAGTTTCATTCTGGAAACATCCCTTAGGCTGTGGCTAAGCCATGTCTCCATCATATCCTTTCTTCCAGGAGTGCTAGTCTTGCGTGTTTGCAGGAGAGCTTCTGTGAAGTTTGGAAAGTAGGAGACGAGGTACTGGCGGAAGTAGAGTTGTGAGGCGGCATCGTGAGTCGTGTCGGGATAGCACAGTCGGTAGTGCGCTTGCCCGCGAAAGGCAAAGGTCCCAGGTTCGAGTCCCGGTTCCGGCACGCAATTTTATTCTGCCAGGAAGTTTCATATCAGCGCACACTCCGCTGCAGAGTGAAGTTTCATTCTGGAAACATCCCTTAGGCTGTGGCTAAGCCATGTCTCCACCATATCCTTTCTTCCAGGAGTGCTAGTCTTGCGTGTTTGCAGGAGAGCTTCTGTGAAGTTTGGAAAGTAGGAGACGAGGTACTGGCGGAAGTAGAGTTGTGATGCGGCATCGTGAGTCGTGTCGGGATAGCACAGTCGGTAGTGCGCTTGCCCGCGAAAGGCAAAGGTCCCAGGTTCGAGTCCCGGTTCCGGCACGCAATTTTAATCTGCCAGGAAGTTTCATATCAGCGCACACTCCGCTGCAGAGTGAAGTTTCATTCTGGAAACATCCCTTAGGCTGTGGCTAAGCCGTGTCTCCACCATATCCTTTCTTCCAGGAGTGCTAGTCTTGCGTGTTTGCAGGAGAGCTTCTGTGAAGTTTGGAAAGTAGGAGACGAGGTACTGGCGGAAGTAGAGTTGTGAGGCGGCATCGTGAGTCGTGTCGGGATAGCACAGTCGGTAGTGCGCTTGCCCGCGGAAGGCAAAGGTCCCAGGTTCGAGTCCCGGTTCCGGCACGCAATTTTAATCTGCCAGGAAGTTTCATATCAGCGCACACTCCGCTGCAGAGTGAAGTTTCATTCTGGAAACATCCCTTAGGCTGTGGCTAAGCCATGTCTCCACCATATCCTTTCTTCCAGGAGTGCTAGTCTTGCGTGTTTGCAGGAGAGCTTCTGTGAAGTTTGGAAAGTAGGAGACGAGGTACTGGCGGAAGTAGAGTTGTGATGCGGCATCGTGAGTCGTGTCGGGATAGCACAGTCGGTAGTGCGCTTGCCCGCGAAAGGCAAAGGTCCCAGGTTCGAGTCCCGGTTCCGGCACGCAATTTTAATCTGCCAGGAAGTTTCATATCAGCGCACTCTCCGCTGCAGAGTGAAGTTTCATTCTGGAAACATCCCTTAGGCTGTGGCTAAGCCATGTCTCCACCATATCCTTTCTTCCAGGAGTGCTAGTCTTGCGTGTTTGCAGGAGAGCTTCTGTGAAGTTTGGAAAGTAGGAGACGAGGTACTGGCGGAAGTAGAGTTGTGAGGCGGCATCGTGAGTCGTGTCGGGATAGCACAGTCGGTAGTGCGCTTGCCCGCGGAAGGCAAAGGTCCCAGGTTCGAGTCCCGGTTCCGGCACGCAATTTTAATCTGCCAGGAAGTTTCATATCAGCGCACACTCCGCTGCAGAGTGAAGTTTCATTCTGGAAACATCCCTTAGGCTGTGGCTAAGCCATGTCTCCACCATATCCTTTCTTCCAGGAGTGCTAGTCTTGCGTGTTTGCAGGAGAGCTTCTGTGAAGTTTGGAAAGTAGGAGACGAGGTACTGGCGGAAGTAGAGTTGTGATGCGGCATCGTGAGTCGTGTCGGGATAGCACAGTCGGTAGTGCGCTTGCCCGCGAAAGGCAAAGGTCCCAGGTTCGAGTCCCGGTTCCGGCACGCAATTTTAATCTGCAAGGAAGTTTCATATCAGCGCACTCTCCGCTGCAGAGTGAAGTTTCATTCTGGAAACATCCCTTAGGCTGTGGCTAAGCCATGTCTCCACCATATCCTTTCTTCCAGGAGTGCTAGTCTTGCGTGTTTGCAGGAGAGCTTCTGTGAAGTTTGGAAAGTAGGAGACGAGGTACTGGCGGAAGTAGAGTTGTGAGGCGGCATCGTGAGTCGTGTCTGGATAGCACAGTCGGTAGTGCGCTTGCCCGCGAAAGGCAAAGGTCCCAGGTTCGAGTCCCGGTTCCGGCACGCAATTTTAATCTGCCAGGAAGTTTCATATCAGCGCACTCTCCACTGCAGAGTGAAGTTTCATTCTGGAAACATCCCTTAGGCTGTGGCTAAGCCATGTCTCCATCATATCCTTTCTTCCAGGAGTGCTAGTCTTGCGTGTTTGCAGGAGAGCTTCTGTGAAGTTTGGAAAGTAGGAGACGAGGTACTGGCGGAAGTAGAGTTGTGATGCGGCATCGTGAGTCGTGTCGGGATAGCACAGTCGGTAGTGCGCTTGCCCGCGAAAGGCAAAGGTCCCAGGTTCGAGTCCCGGTTCCGGCACGCAATTTTAATCTGCCAGGAAGTTTCATATCAGCGCACACTCCGCTGCAGAGTGAAGTTTCATTCTGGAAACATCCCTTAGGCTGTGGCTAAGCCGTGTCTCCACCATATCCTTTCTTCCAGGAGTGCTAGTCTTGCGTGTTTGCAGGAGAGCTTCTGTGAAGTTTGGAAAGTAGGAGACGAGGTACTGGCGGAAGTAGAGTTGTGAGCCGGCATCGTGAGTCGTGTCGGGGTAGCACAGTCGGTAGTGCGCTTGCCCGCGAAAGGCAAAGGTCCCAGGTTCGAGTCCCGGTTCCGGCACGCAATTTTAATCTGCCAAGAAGTTTCATATCAGCGCACACTCCGCTGCAGAGTGAAGTTTCATTCTGGAAACATCCCTTAGGCTGTGGCTAAGCCATGTCTCCACCATATCCTTTCTTCCAGGAGTGCTAGTCTTGCGTGTTTGCAGGAGAGCTTCTGTGAAGTTTGGAAAGTAGGAGACGAGGTACTGGCGGAAGTAGAGTTGTGATGCGGCATCGTGAGTCGTGTCGGGATAGCACAGTCGGTAGTGCGCTTGCCCGCGAAAGGCAAAGGTCCCAGGTTCGAGTCCCGGTTCCGGCACGCAATTTTAATCTGCCAGGAAGTTTCATATCAGCGCACTCTCCGCTGCAGAGTGAAGTTTCATTCTGGAAACATCCCTTAGGCTGTGGCTAAGCCATGTCTCCACCATATCCTTTCTTCCAGGAGTGCTAGTCTTGTGTGTTTGCAGGAGAGCTTCTGTGAAGTTTGGAAAGTAGGAGACGAGGTACTGGCGGAAGTAGAGTTGTGAGGCGGCATCGTGAGTCGTGTCGGGATAGCACAGTCGGTAGTGCGCTTGCCCGCGAAAGGCAAAGGTCCCAGGTTCGAGTCCCAGTTCCGGCACGCAATTTTAATCTGCCAGGAAGTTTCATATCAGCGCACACTCCGCTGCAGAGTGAAGTTTCATTCTGGAAACATCCCTTAGGCTGTGGCTAAGCCATGTCTCCACCATATCCTTTCTTCCAGGAGTGCTAGTCTTGCGTGTTTGCAGGAGAGCTTCTGTGAAGTTTAGAAAGTAGGAGACGAGGTACTGGCGGAAGTAGAGTTGTGATGCGGCATCGTGAGTCGTGTCGGGATAGCACAGTCGGTAGTGCGCTTGCCCGCGAAAGGCAAAGGTCACAGGTTCGAGTCCCGGTTCCGGCACGCAATTTTAATCTGCCAGGAAGTTTCATATCAGCGCACACTCCGCTGCAGAGTGAAGTTTCATTCTGGAAACATCCCTTAGGCTGTGGCTAAGCCATGTCTCCACAATATCCTTTCTTCCAGGAGTGCTAGTCTTGCGTGTTTGCAGGAGAGCTTCTGTGAAGTTTGGAAAGTAGGAGACGAGGTACTGGCGGAAGTAGAGTTGTGATGCGGCATCGTGAGTCGTGTCGGGATAGCACAGTCGGTAGTGCACTTGCCCGCAAAAGGCAAAGGTCCCAGGTTCGAGTCCCGGTTCCGGCACGCAATTTTATTCTGCCAGGAAGTTTCATATCAGCGCACTCTCCGCTGCAGAGTGAAGTTTCATTCTGGAAACATCCCTTAGGCTGTGGCTAAGCCATGTCTCCACCATATCCTTTCTTCCAGGAGTGCTAGTCTTGCGTGTTTGCAGGAGAGCTTCTGTGAAGTTTGGAAAGTAGGAGACGAGGTACTGGCGGAAGTAGAGTTGTGAGGCGGCATCGTGAGTCGTGTCGGGATAGCACAGACGGTAGTGCGCTTGCCCGCGAAAGGCAAAGGTCCCAGGTTCGAGTCCCGGTTCCGGCACGCAATTTTAATCTGCCAGGAAGTATCATATCAGCGCACACTCCGCTGCAGAGTGAAGTTTCATTCTGGAAACATCCCTTAGGCTGTGGCTAAGCCATGTCTCCACAATATCCTTTCTTCCAGGAGTGCTAGTCTTGCGTGTTTGCAGGAGAGCTTCTGTGAAGTTTGGAAAGTAGGAGACGAGGTACTGGCGGAAGTAGAGTTGTGAGGCGGCATCGTGAGTCGTGTCGGGATAGCACAGTCGGTAGTGCGCTTGCCCGCGAAAGGCAAAGGTCCCAGGTTCGAGTCCCGGTTCCGGCACGCAATTTTAATCTGCCAGGAAGTTTCATATCAGCGCACTCTCCGCTGCAGAGTGAAGTTTCATTCTGGAAACATCCCTTAGGCTGTGGCTAAGCCATGTCTCCACCATATCCTTTCTTCCAGGAGTGCTAGTCTTGTGTGTTTGCAGGAGAGCTTCTGTGAAGTTTGGAAAGTAGGAGACGAGGTACTGGCGGAAGTAGAGTTGTGAGGCGGCATCGTGAGTCGTGTCGGGATAGCACAGTCGGTAGTGCGCTTGCCCGCGAAAGGCAAAGGTCCCAGGTTCGAGTCCCAGTTCCGGCACGCAATTTTAATCTGCCAGGAAGTTTCATATCAGCGCACACTCCGCTGCAGAGTGAAGTTTCATTCTGGAAACATCCCTTAGGCTGTGGCTAAGCCATGTCTCCACCACATCCTTTCTTCCAGGAGTGCTAGTCTTGCGTGTTTGCAGGAGAGCTTCTGTGAAGTTTAGAAAGTAGGAGACGAGGTACTGGCGGAAGTAGAGTTGTGATGCGGCATCGTGAGTCGTGTCGGGATAGCACAGTCGGTAGTGCACTTGCCCGCAAAAGGCAAAGGTCCCAGGTTCGAGTCCCGGTTCCGGCACGCAATTTTATTCTGCCAGGAAGTTTCATATCAGCGCACTCTCCGCTGCAGAGTGAAGTTTCATTCTGGAAACATCCCTTAGGCTGTGGCTAAGCCATGTCTCCACCATATCCTTTCTTCCAGGAGTGCTAGTCTTGCGTGTTTGCAGGAGAGCTTCTGTGAAGTTTGGAAAGTAGGAGACGAGGTACTGGCGGAAGTAGAGTTGTGAGGCGGCATCGTGAGTCGTGTCGGGATAGCACAGACGGTAGTGCGCTTGCCCGCGAAAGGCAAAGGTCCCAGGTTCGAGTCCCGGTTCCGGCACGCAATTTTAATCTGCCAGGAAGTATCATATCAGCGCACACTCCGCTGCAGAGTGAAGTTTCATTCTGGAAACATCCCTTAGGCTGTGGCTAAGCCATGTCTCCACCATATCCTTTCTTCCAGGAGTGCTAGTCTTGCGTGTTTGCAGGAGAGCTTCTGTGAAGTTTGGAAAGTAGGAGACGAGGTACTGGCGGAAGTAGAGTTGTGAGGCGGCATCGTGAGTCGTGTCGGGATAGCACAGTCGGTAGTGCGCTTGCCCGCGAAAGGCAAAGGTCCCAGGTTCGAGTCCCGGTTCCGGCTCGCAATTTTAATCTGCCAGGAAGTTGCATATCAGCGCACACTCCGCTGCAGAGTGAAGTTTCATTCTGGAAACATCCCTTAGGCTGTGGCTAAGCCATGTCTCCACCATATCCTTTCTTCCAGGAGTGCTAGTCTTGCGTGTTTGCAGGAGAGCTTCTGTGAAGTTTGGAAAGTAGGAGACGAGGTACTGGCGGAAGTAGAGTTGTGAGGCGGCATCGTGAGTCGTGTCGGGATAGCACAGTCGGTAGTGAGCTTGCCCGCGAAAGGCAAAGGTCCCAGGTTCGAGTCCCGGTTCCGGCTCGCAATTTTAATCTGCCAGGAAGTTTCATATCAGCGCACACTCCGCTGCAGAGTGAAGTTTCATTCTGGAAACATCCCTTAGGCTGTGGCTAAGCCATGTCTCCACCATATCCTTTCTTCCAGGAGTGCTTGTCTTGCGTGTTTGCAGGAGAGCTTCTGTGAAGTTTGGAAAGTAGGAGACGAGGTACTGGCGGAAGTAGAGTTGTGATGCGGCATCGTGAGTCGTGTCGGGATAGCACAGTCGGTAGTGCGCTTGCCCGCGAAAGGCAAAGGTCCCAGGTTCGAGTCCCGGTTCCGGCACGCAATTTTAATCTGCCAGGAAGTTTCATATCAGCGCACACTCCGCTGCAGAGTGAAGTTTCATTCTGGAAATATCCCTTAGGCTGTGGCTAAGCCATGTCTCCACCATATCCTTTCTTCCAGGAGTGCTAGTCTTGCATGTTTGCAGGAGAGCTTCTGTGAAGTTTGGAAAGTAGGAGACGAGGTACTGGCGGAAGTAAAGTTGTGATGCGGCATCGTGAGTCGTGTCGGGATAGCACAGTCGGTAGTGCGCTTGCCCGCGAAAGGCAAAGGTCCCAGGTTCGAGTCCCGGTTCCGGCACGCAATTTTAATCTGCCAGGAAGTTTCATATCAGCGCACTCTCCGCTGCAGATTGAAGTTTCATTCTGGAAACATCCCTTAGGCTGTGGCTAAGCCATGTCTCCACCATATCCTTTCTTCCAGGAGTGCTACTCTTGCGTGTTTGCAGGAGAGCTTCTGTGAAGTTTGGAAAGTAGGAGACGAGGTACTGGCGGAAGTAGAGTTGTGAGGCGGCATCGTGAGTCGTGTCGGGATAGCACAGTCGGTAGTGCGCTTGCCCGCGAAAGGCAAAGGTCCCAGGTTCGAGTCCCGGTTCCGGCACGCAATTTTAATCTGCCAGGAAGTTTCATATCAGCGCACACTCCGCTGCAGAGTGAAGTTTCATTCTGGAAACATCCCTTAGGCTGTGGCTAAGCCATGTCTTCACAATATCCTTTCTTCCAGGAGTGCTAGTCTTGCGTGTTTGCAGGAGAGCTTCTGTGAAGTTTGGAAAGTAGGAGACGAGGTACTGGCGGAAGTAGAGTTGTGAGGCGGCATCGTGAGTCGTGTCGGGATAGCACAGTCGGTAGTGCGCTTGCCCGCGAAAGGCAAAGGTCCCAGGTTCGAGTCCCGGTTCCGGCAGGCAATTTTAATCTGCCAGGAAGTTTCATATCAGCGCACACTCCGCTGCAGAGTGAAGTTTCATTCTGGAAACATCCCTTAGGCTGTGGCTAAGCCATGTCTCCACCATATCCTTTCTTCCAGGAGTGCTAGTCTTGCGTGTTTGCAGGAGAGCTTCTGTGAAGTTTGGAAAGTAGGAGACGAGGTACTGGCGGAAGTAGAGTTGTGATGCGGCATCGTGAGTCGTATCGGGATAGCACAGTCGGTAGTGCACTTGCCCGCGAAAGGCAAAGGTCCCAGGTTCGAGTCCCGGTTCCGGCACGCAATTTTAATCTGCCAAGAAGTTTCATATCAGCGCACACTCCGCTGCAGAGTGAAGTTTCATTCTGGAAACATCCCTTAGGCTGTGGCTAAGCCATGTCTCCACCATATCCTTTCTTCCAGGAGTGCTAGTCTTGCGTGTTTGCAGGAGAGCTTCTGTGAAGTTTGGAAAGTAGGAGACGAGGTACTGGCGGAAGTAGAGTTGTGATGCGGCATCGTGAGTCGTGGCGGGATAGCACAGTCGGTAGTGAGCTTGCCCGCGAAAGGCAAAGGTCCCAGGTTCGAGTCCCGGTTCCGGCACGCAATTTTAATCTGCCAGGAAGTTTCATATCAGCGCACTCTCCGCTGCAGAGTGAAGTTTCATTCTGGAAACATCCCTTAGGCTGTGGCTAAGCCATGTCTCCACCATATCCTTTCTTCCAGGAGTGCTAGTCTTGCGTGTTTGCAGGAGAGCTTCTGTGAAGTTTGGAAAGTAGGAGACGAGGTACTGGCGGAAGTAGAGTTGTGAGGCGGCATCGTGAGTCGTGTCGGGATAGCACAGTCGGTAGTGCGCTTGCCCGCGAAAGGCAAAGGTCCCAGGTTCGAGTCCCGGTTCCGGCACGCAATTTTAATCTGCCAGGAAGTTTCATATCAGCGCACACTCCGCTGCAGAGTGAAGTTTCATTCTGGAAACATCCCTTAGGCTGTGGCTAAGACATGTCTCCACCATATCCTTTCTTCCAGGAGTGCTAGTCTTGCGTGTTTGCAGGAGAGCTTCTGTGAAGTTTGGAAAGTAGGAGACGAGGTACTGGCGGAAGTAGAGTTGTGAGGCGGCATCGTGAGTCGTGTCGGGATAGCACAGTCGGTAGTGCGCTTGCCTGCGAAAGGCAAAGGTCCCAGGTTCGAGTCCCGGTTCCGGCACGCAATTTTAATCTGCCAGGAAGTTTCATATCAGCGCACACTCCGCTGCAGAGTGAAGTTTCATTCTGGAAACATCCCTTAGGCTGTGGCTAAGCCATGTCTCCACCATATCCTTTCTTGCAGGAGTGCTAGTCTTGTGTGTTTGCAGGAGAGCTTCTGTGAAGTTTGGAAAGTAGGAGACGAGGTACTGGCGGAAGTAGAGTTGTGAGGCGGCATCGTGAGTCGTGTCGGGATAGCACAGTCGGTAGTGCGCTTGCCCGCGAAAGGCAAAGGTCCCAGGTTCGAGTCCCGGTTCCGGCACGCAATTTTAATCTGCCAGGAAGTTTCATATCAGCGGACACTCCGCTGCAGAGTGAAGTTTCATTCTGGAAACATCCCTTAGGCTGTAGCTAAGCCATGTCTCCACCATATCCTTTCTTCCAGGAGTGCTTGTCTTGCGTGTTTGCAGGAGAGCTTCTGTGAAGTTTGGAAAGTAGGAGACGAGGTACTGGCGGAAGTAGAGTTGTGAGGCGGCATCGTGAGTCGTGTCGGGATAGCACAGTCGGTAGTGCGCTTGCCCGCGAAAGGCAAAGGTCCCAGGTTCGAGTCCCGGTTCCGGCACGCAATTTTAATCTGCCAGGAAGTTTCATATCAGCGCACACTCCGCTGCAGAGTGAAGTTTCATTCTGGAAACATCCCTTAGGCTGTGGCTAAGCCATGTCTCCACCATATCCTTTCTTCCAGGAGTGCTAGTCTTGCATGTTTGCAGGAGAGCTTCTGTGAAGTTTGGAAAGTAGGAGACGAGGTACTGGCGGAAGTAAAGTTGTGATGCGGCATCGTGAGTCGTGTCGGGATAGCACAGTCGGTAGTGCGCTTGCCCGCGAAAGGCAAAGGTCCCAGGTTCGAGTCCCGGTTCCGGCACGCAATTTTAATCTGCCAGGAAGTTTCATATCAGCGCACTCTCCGCTGCAGATTGAAGTTTCATTCTGGAAACATCCCTTAGGCTGTGGCTAAGCCATGTCTCCACCATATCCTTTCTTCCAGGAGTGCTAGTCTTGCGTGTTTGCAGGAGAGCTTCTGTGAAGTTTGGAAAGTAGGAGACGAGGTACTGGCGGAAGTAGAGTTGTGATGCGGCATCGTGAGTCGTGTCGGGATAGCACAGTCGGTAGTGCGCTTGCCCGCGAAAGGCAAAGGTCCCAGGTTCGAGTCCCGGTTCCGGCACGCAATTTTAATCTGCCAGGAAGTTGCATATCAGCGCACACTCCGCTGCAGAGTGAAGTTTCATTCTGGAAACATCCCTTAGGCTGTGGCTAAGCCATGTCTTCACAATATCCTTCCTTCCAGGAGTGCTAGTCTTGCGTGTTTGCAGGAGAGCTTCTGTGAAGTTTGGAAAGTAGGAGACGAGGTACTGGCGGAAGTAGAGTTGTGAGGCGGCATCGTGAGTCGTGTCGGGATAGCGCAGTCGGTAGTGCGCTTGCCCGCGAAAGGCAAAGGTCCCAGGTTCGAGTCCCGGTTCCGGCACGCAATTTTAATCTGCCAGGAAGTTTCATATCAGCGCACACTCCGCTGCAGAGTGAAGTTTCATTCTGGAAACATCCCTTAGGCTGTGGCTAAGCCATGTCTCCACCATATCCTTTCTTCCAGGAGTGCTAGTCTTGCGTGTTTGCAGGAGAGCTTCTGTGAAGTTTGGAAAGTAGGAGACGAGGTACTGGCGGAAGTAGAGTTGTGATGCGGCATCGTGAGTCGTGTCGGGATAGCACAGTCGGTAGTGCGCTTGCCCGCGAAAGGCAAAGGTCCCAGGTTCGAGTCCCGGTTCCGGCACGCAATTTTAATCTGCCAGGAAGTTTCATATCTGCGCACTCTCCGCTGCAGAGTGAAGTTTCATTCTGGAAACATCCCTTAGGCTGTGGCTAAGCCATGTCTCCACCATATCCTTTCTTCCAGGAGTGCTAGTCTTGCGTGTTTGCAGGAGAGCTTCTGTGAAGTTTGGAAAGTAGGAGACGAGGTACTGGCGGAAGTAGAGTTGTGAGGCGGCATCGTGAGTCGTGTCGGGATAGCACAGTCGGTAGTGCGCTTGCCCGCGAAAGGCAAAGGTCCCAGGTTCGAGTCCCGGTTCCGGCACGCAATTTTAATCTGCCAGGAAGTTTCATATCAGCGCACACTCCGCTGCAGAGTGAAGTTTCATTCTGGAAACATCCCTTAGGCTGTGGCTAAGACATGTCTCCACCATATCCTTTCTTCCAGGAGTGCTAGTCTTGCGTGTTTGCAGGAGAGCTTCTGTGAAGTTTGGAAAGTAGGAGACGAGGTACTGGCGGAAGTAGAGTTGTGAGGCGGCATCGTGAGTCGTGTCGGGATAGCACAGTCGGTAGTGCGCTTGCCTGCGAAAGGCAAAGGTCCCAGGTTCGAGTCCCGGTTCCGGCACGCAATTTTAATCTGCCAGGAAGTTTCATATCAGCGCACACTCCGCTGCAGAGTGAAGTTTCATTCTGGAAACATCCCTTAGGCTGTGGCTAAGCCATGTCTCCACCATATCCTTTCTTGCAGGAGTGCTAGTCTTGTGTGTTTGCAGGAGAGCTTCTGTGAAGTTTGGAAAGTAGGAGACGAGGTACTGGCGGAAGTAGAGTTGTGAGGCGGCATCGTGAGTCGTGTCGGGATAGCACAGTCGGTAGTGCGCTTGCCCGCGAAAGGCAAAGGTCCCAGGTTCGAGTCCCGGTTCCGGCACGCAATTTTAATCTGCCAGGAAGTTTCATATCAGCGGACACTCCGCTGCAGAGAGAAGTTTCATTCTGGAAACATCCCTTAGGCTGTAGCTAAGCCATGTCTCCACCATATCCTTTCTTCCAGGAGTGCTTGTCTTGCGTGTTTGCAGGAGAGCTTCTGTGAAGTTTGGAAAGTAGGAGACGAGGTACTGGCGGAAGTAGAGTTGTGAGGCGGCATCGTGAGTCGTGTCGGGATAGCACAGTCGGTAGTGCGCTTGCCCGCGAAAGGCAAAGGTCCCAGGTTCGAGTCCCGGTTCCGGCACGCAATTTTAATCTGCCAGGAAGTTTCATATCAGCGCACACTCCGCTGCAGAGTGAAGTTTCATTCTGGAAACATCCCTTAGGCTGTGGCTAAGCCATGTCTCCACCATATCCTTTCTTCCAGGAGTGCTAGTCTTGCATGTTTGCAGGAGAGCTTCTGTGAAGTTTGGAAAGTAGGAGACGAGGTACTGGCGGAAGTAAAGTTGTGATGCGGCATCGTGAGTCGTGTCGGGATAGCACAGTCGGTAGTGCGCTTGCCCGCGAAAGGCAAAGGTCCCAGGTTCGAGTCCCGGTTCCGGCACGCAATTTTAATCTGCCAGGAAGTTTCATATCAGCGCACTCTCCGCTGCAGATTGAAGTTTCATTCTGGAAACATCCCTTAGGCTGTGGCTAAGCCATGTCTCCACCATATCCTTTCTTCCAGGAGTGCTAGTCTTGCGTGTTTGCAGGAGAGCTTCTGTGAAGTTTGGAAAGTAGGAGACGAGGTACTGGCGGAAGTAGAGTTGTGAGGCGGCATCGTGAGTCGTGTCGGGATAGCACAGTCGGTAGTGCGCTTGCCCGCGAAAGGCAAAGGTCCCAGGTTCGAGTCCCGGTTCCGGCACGCAATTTTAATCTGCCAGGAAGTTGCATATCAGCGCACACTCCGCTGCAGAGTGAAGTTTCATTCTGGAAACATCCCTTAGGCTGTGGCTAAGCCATGTCTTCACAATATCCTTCCTTCCAGGAGTGCTAGTCTTGCGTGTTTGCAGGAGAGCTTCTGTGAAGTTTGGAAAGTAGGAGACGAGGTACTGGCGGAAGTAGAGTTGTGAGGCGGCATCGTGAGTCGTGTCGGGATAGCGCAGTCGGTAGTGCGCTTGCCCGCGAAAGGCAAAGGTCCCAGGTTCGAGTCCCGGTTCCGGCACGCAATTTTAATCTGCCAGGAAGTTTCATATCAGCGCACACTCCGCTGCAGAGTGAAGTTTCATTCTGGAAACATCCCTTAGGCTGTGGCTAAGCCATGTCTCCACCATATCCTTTCTTCCAGGAGTGCTAGTCTTGCGTGTTTGCAGGAGAGCTTCTGTGAAGTTTGGAAAGTAGGAGACGAGGTACTGGCGGAAGTAGAGTTGTGATGCGGCATCGTGAGTCGTGTCGGGATAGCACAGTCGGTAGTGCGCTTGCCCGCGAAAGGCAAAGGTCCCAGGTTCGAGTCCCGGTTCCGGCACGCAATTTTAATCTGCCAGGAAGTTTCATATCAGCGCACTCTCCGCTGCAGAGTGAAGTTTCATTCTGGAAACATCCCTTAGGCTGTGGCTAAGCCATGTCTCCACCATATCCTTTCTTCCAGGAGTGCTAGTCTTGCGTGTTTGCAGGAGAGCTTCTGTGAAGTTTGGAAAGTAGGAAACGAGGTACTGGCGGAAGTAGAGTTGTGAGGCGGCATCGTGAGTCGTGTCGGGATAGCACAGTCGTTAGTGCGCTTGCCCGCGAAAGGCAAAGGTCCCAGGTTCGAGTCCCGGTTCCGGCACGCAATTTTAATCTGCCAGGAAGTTTCATATCAGCGCACACTCTGCTGCAGAGTGAAGTTTCATTCTGGAAACATCCCTTAGGCTGTGGCTAATCCATGTCTCCACCATATCCTTTCTTCCAGGAGTGCTAGTCTTGCGTGTTTGCAGGAGAGCTTCTGTGAAGTTTGGAAAGTAGGAGACGAGGTACTGGCGGAAGTAGAGTTGTGAGGCGGCATCGTGAGTCGTGTCGGGATAGCAAAGACGGTAGTGCGCTTGCCCGCGAAAGGCAAAGGTCCCAGGTTCGAGTCCCGGTTCCGGCACGCAATTTTAATCTGCCAGGAAGTTTCATATCAGCGCACTCTCCGCTGCAGAGTGAAGTTTCATTCTGGAAACATCCCTTAGGCTGTGGCTAAGCCATGTCTCCACCATATCCTTTCTTCCAGGAGTGCTAGTCTTGCGTGTTTGCAGGAGAGCTTCTGTGAAGTTTGGAAAGTAGGAGACGAGGTACTGGCGGAAGTAGAGTTGTGAGGCGGCATCGTGAGTCGTGTCGGGATAGCACAGTCGGTAGTGCGCTTGCCCGCGAAAGGCAAAGGTCCCAGGTTCGAGTCCCGGTTCCGGCACGCAATTTTAATCTGCCAGGAAGTTTCATATCAGCGCACACTCCGCTGCAGAGTGAAGTTTCATTCTGGAACCATCCCTTAGGCTGTGGCTAAGCCATGTCTCCACCATATCCTTTCTTCCAGGAGTGCTAGTCTTGCGTGTTTGCAGGAGAGCTTCTGTGAAGTTTGGAAAGTAGGAGACGAGGTACTGGCGGAAGTAGAGTTGTGAGGCGGCATCGTGAGTCGTGTCGGGATAGCACAGTCAGTAGTGCGCTTGCCCGCGAAAGGCAAAGGTCCCAGGTTCGAGTCCCGGTTCCGGCACGCAATTTTAATCTGCCAGGAAGTTTCATATCAGCGCACTCTCCGCTGCAGAGTGAAGTTTCATTCTGGAAACATCCCTTAGGCTGTGGCTAAGCCATGTCTCCACCATATCCTTTCTTCCAGGAGTGCTAGTCTTGCGTGTTTGCAGGAGAGCTTCTGTGAAGTTTGGAAAGTAGGAGACGAGGTACTGGCGGTAGTAGAGTTGTGAGGCGGCATCGTGAGACGTGTCGGGATAGCACAGTCGGTAGTGCGCTTGCCCGCGAAAGGCAAAGGTCCCAGGTTCGAGTCCCGGTTCCGGCACGCAATTTTAATCTGCCAGGAAGTTTCATATCAGCGCACACTCCGCTGCAGAGTGAAGTTTCATTCTGGAAACATCCCTTAGGCTGTGGCTAAGCCATGTCTCCACCATATCCTTTCTTCCAGGAGTGCTAGTCTTGCGTGTTTGCAGGAGAGCTTCTGTGAAGTTTGGAAGGTAGGAGACGAGGTACTGGCGGAAGTAGAGTTGTGATGCGGCATCGTGAGTCGTGTCGGGATAGCACAGTCGGTAGTGCGCTTGCCCGCGAAAGGCAAAGGTCCAAGATTCGAGTCCCGGTTCCGGCACGCAATTTTAATCTGCCAGGAAGTTTCATATCAGCGCACTCTCCGCTGCAGAGTGAAGTTTCATTCTGGAAACATCCCTTAGGCTGTGGCTAAGCCATGTCTCCACCATATCCTTTCTTCCAGGAGTGCTAGTCTTGCGTGTTTGCAGGAGAGCTTCTGTGAAGTTTGGAAAGTAGGAGACGAGGTACTGGCGGAAGTAGAGTTGTGAGGCGGCATCGTGAGTCGTGTCGGGATAGCACAGTCGGTAGTGCGCTTGCCCGCGAAAGGCAAAGGTCCCAGGTTCGAGTCCCGGTTCCGGCACGCAATTTTAATCTGCCAGGAAGTTTCATATCAGCGCACTCTCCGCTGCAGAGTGAAGTTTCATTCTGGAAACATCCCTTAGGCTGTGGCTAAGCCATGTCTCCACCATATCCTTTCTTCCAGGAGTGCTAGTCTTGCGTGTTTGCAGGAGAGCTTCTGTGAAGTTTGGAAAGTAGGAGACGAGGTACTGGCGGAAGTAGAGTTGTGAGGCGGCATCGTGAGTCGTGTCGGGATAGCACAGTCGGTAGTGCGCTTGCCTGCGAAAGGCATAGGTCCCAGGTTCGAGTCCCGGTTCCGGCACGTAATTTTAATCTGCCAGGAAGTTTCATATCAGCGCACTCTCCACTGCAGAGTGAAGTTTCATTCTGGAAACATCCCTTAGGCTGTGGCTAAGCCATGTCTCCACAATATCCTTTCTTCCAGGAGTGCTAGTCTTGCGTGTTTGCAGGAGAGCTTCTGTGTAGTTTGGAAAGTAGGAGACGAGGTACTGGCGGAAGTAGAGTTGTGAGGCGGCATCGTGAGTCGTGTCGGGATAGCACAGTCGGTAGTGCGCTTGTCCGCGAAAGGCAAAGGTCTCAGGTTCGAGTCCCGGTTCCGGCACGCAATTTTAATCTGCCAGGAAGTTTCATATCAGCGCACTCTCCGCTGCAGAGTGAAGTTTCATTCTGGAAACATCCCTTAGGCTGTGGCTAAGCCATGTCTCCACCATATCCTTTCTTCCAGGAGTGCTTGTCTTGCGTGTTTGCAGGAGAGCTTCTGTGAAGTTTGGAAAGTAGGAGACGAGGTACTGGCGGAAGTAGAGTTGTGAGGCGGCATCGTGAGTCGTGTCGGGATAGCACAGTCGGTAGTGTGCTTGCCCGCAAAAGGCAAAGGTCCCAGGTTCGAGTCCCGGTTCCGGCACGCAATTTTAATCTGCCAGGAAGTTTCATATCAGCGCACTCTCCGCTGCAGAGTGAAGTTTCATTCTGGAAACATCCCTTAGGCTGTGGCTAAGCCATGTCTCCACCATATCATTTCTTCCAGGAGTGCTTGTCTTGCGTGTTTGCAGGAGAGCTTCTGTGAAGTTTGGAAAGTAGGAGACGAGGTACTGGCGGAAGTAGAGTTGTGAGGCGGCATCGTGAGTCGTGTCGGGATAGCACAGTCGGTAGTGTGCTTGCCCGCAAAAGGCAAAGGTCCCAGGTTCGAGTCCCGGTTCCGGCACGCAATTTTAATCTGCCAGGAAGTTTCATATCAGCGCACACTCCGCTGCAGAGTGAAGTTTCATTCTGGAAACTTCCCTTAGGCTGTGGCTAAGCCATGTCTTCACCATATCCTTTCTTCCAGGAGTGCTAGTCTTGCGTGTTTGCAGGAGAGCTTCTGTGAAGTTTGGAAAGTAGGAGACGAGGTACTGGCGGAAGTAGAGTTGTGAGGCGGCATCGTGAGTCGTGTCGGGATAGCACAGTCGGTAGTGCGCTTGCCCGCGAAAGGCAAAGGTCCCAGGTTCGAGTCCCGGTTCCGGCACGCAATTTATTCTGCCAGGAAGTTTCATATCAGCGGACACTCCGCTGCAGAGTGAAGTTTCATTCTGGAAACATCCCTTAGGCTGTGGCTAAGCCATGTCTCCACCATATCCTTTCTTCCAGGAGTGCTAGTCTTGCGTGTTTGCAGGAGAGCTTCTGTGAAGTTTGGAAAGTAGGAGACGAGGTACTGGCGGAAGTAGAGTTGTGAGGCGGCATCGTGAGTCGTGTCGGGATAGCACAGTCGGTAGTGCGCTTGCCCACGAAAGGCAAAGGTCCCAGGTTCGAGTCCCGGTTCCGGCACGCAATTTTAATCTGCCAGGAAGTTTCATATCAGCGCACTCTCCGCTGCAGAGTGAAGTTTCATTCTGGAAACATCCCTTAGGCTGTGGCTAAGCCATGTCTCCACCATATCCTTTCTTCCAGGAGTGCTAGTCTTGCGTGTTTGCAGGAGAGCTTCTGTGAAGTTTGGAAAGTAGGAGACGAGGTACTGGCGGAAGTAGAGTTGTGATGCGGCATCATGAGTCGTGTCGGGATAGCACAGTCGGTAGTGCGCTTGCCCGCGAAAGGCAAAGGTCCCAGGTTCGAGTCCCGGTTCCGGCACGCAATTTTAATCTGCCAGGAAGTTTCATATCAGCGCACACTCCGCTGCAGAGTGAAGTTTCATTCTGGAAACATCCCTTAGGCTGTGGCTAAGCCATGTCTCCACCATATCCTTTCTTCCAGGAGTGCTAGTCTTGCGTGTTTGCAGGAGAGCTTCTGTGAAGTTTGGAAAGTAGGAGACGAGGTACTGGCGGAAGTAGAGTTGTGATGCGGCATCGTGAGTCGTGTCGGGATAGCACAGTCGGTAGTGCGCTTGCCCGCGAAAGGCAAAGGTCCCAGGTTCGAGTCCCGGTTCCGGCACGCAATTTTATTCTGCCAGGAAGTTTCATATCAGCGCACACTCCGCTGCAGAGTGAAGTTTCATTCTGGAAACATCCCTTAGGCTGTGGCTAAGCCATGTCTCCACCATATCCTTTCTTCCAGGAGTGCTAGTCTTGCGTGTTTGCAGGAGAGCTTCTGTGAAGTTTGGAAAGTAGGAGACGAGGTACTGGCGGAAGTAGAGTTGTGAGGCGGCATCGTGAGTCGTGTCGGGATAGCACAGTCGGTAGTGCGCTTGCCCGCGAAAGGCAAAGGTCCCAGGTTCGAGTCCCGGTTCCGGCACGCAATTTTAATCTGCCAGGAAGTTTCATATCAGCGCACTCTCCGCTGCAGAGTGAAGTTTCATTCTGGAAACATCCCTTAGGCTGTGGCTAAGCCATGTCTCCACCATATCCTTTCTTCCAGGAGTGCTAGTCTTGCGTGTTTGCAGGAGAGCTTCTGTGAAGTTTGGAAAGTAGGAGACGAGGTACTGGCGGAAGTAGAGTTGTGAGGCGGCATCGTGAGTCGTTTCGGGATAGCACAGTCGGTAGTGCGCTTGCCTGCGAAAGGCAAAGGTCCCAGGTTCGAGTCCCGGTTCCGGCACGCAATTTTAATCTGCCAGGAAGTTTCATATCAGCGCACTCTCCACTGCAGAGTGAAGTTTCATTCTGGAAACATCCCTTAGGCTGTGGCTAAGCCATGTCTCCACAATATCCTTTCTTCCAGGAGTGCTAGTCTTGCGTGTTTGCAGGAGAGCTTCTGTGTAGTTTGGAAAGTAGGAGACGAGGTACTGGCGGAAGTAGAGTTGTGAGGCGGCATCGTGAGTCGTGTCGGGATAGCACAGTCGGTAGTGCGCTTGCCCGCGAAAGGCAAAGGTCCCAGGTTCGAGTCCCGGTTCCGGCACGCAATTTTAATCTGCCAGGAAGTTTCATATCAGCGCACTCTCCGCTGCAGAGTGAAGTTTCATTCTGGAAACATCCCTTAGGCTGTGGCTAAGCCATGTCTCCACCATATCATTTCTTCCAGGAGTGCTTGTCTTGCGTGTTTGCAGGAGAGCTTCTGTGAAGTTTGGAAAGTAGGAGACGAGGTACTGGCGGAAGTAGAGTTGTGAGGCGGCATCGTGAGTCGTGTCGGGATAGCACAGTCGGTAGTGTGCTTGCCCGCAAAAGGCAAAGGTCCCAGGTTCGAGTCCCGGTTCCGGCACGCAATTTTAATCTGCCAGGAAGTTTCATATCAGCGCACACTCCGCTGCAGAGTGAAGTTTCATTCTGGAAACTTCCCTTAGGCTGTGGCTAAGCCATGTCTTCACCATATCCTTTCTTCCAGGAGTGCTAGTCTTGCGTGTTTGCAGGAGAGCTTCTGTGAAGTTTGGAAAGTAGGAGACGAGGTACTGGCGGAAGTAGAGTTGTGAGGCGGCATCGTGAGTCGTGTCGGGATAGCACAGTCGGTAGTGCGCTTGCCCGCGAAAGGCAAAGGTCCCAGGTTCGAGTCCCGGTTCCGGCACGCAATTTATTCTGCCAGGAAGTTTCATATCAGCGGACACTCCGCTGCAGAGTGAAGTTTCATTCTGGAAACATCCCTTAGGCTGTGGCTAAGCCATGTCTCCACCATATCCTTTCTTCCAGGAGTGCTAGTCTTGCGTGTTTGCAGGAGAGCTTCTGTGAAGTTTGGAAAGTAGGAGACGAGGTACTGGCGGAAGTAGAGTTGTGAGGCGGCATCGTGAGTCGTGTCGGGATAGCACAGTCGGTAGTGCGCTTGCCCACGAAAGGCAAAGGTCCCAGGTTCGAGTCCCGGTTCCGGCACGCAATTTTAATCTGCCAGGAAGTTTCATATCAGCGCACTCTCCGCTGCAGAGTGAAGTTTCATTCTGGAAACATCCCTTAGGCTGTGGCTAAGCCATGTCTCCACCATATCCTTTCTTCCAGGAGTGCTAGTCTTGCGTGTTTGCAGGAGAGCTTCTGTGAAGTTTGGAAAGTAGGAGACGAGGTACTGGCGGAAGTAGAGTTGTGATGCGGCATCGTGAGTCGTGTCGGGATAGCACAGTCGGTAGTGCGCTTGCCCGCGAAAGGCAAAGGTCCCAGGTTCGAGTCCCGGTTCCGGCACGCAATTTTATTCTGCCAGGAAGTTTCATATCAGCGCACACTCCGCTGCAGAGTGAAGTTTCATTCTGGAAACATCCCTTAGGCTGTGGCTAAGCCATGTCTCCACCATATCCTTTCTTCCAGGAGTGCTAGTCTTGCGTGTTTGCAGGAGAGCTTCTGTGAAGTTTGGAAAGTAGGAGACGAGGTACTGGCGGAAGTAGAGTTGTGATGCGGCATCGTGAGTCGTGTCGGGATAGCACAGTCGGTAGTGCGCTTGCCCGCGAAAGGCAAAGGTCCCAGGTTCGAGTCCCGGTTCCGGCACGCAATTTTATTCTGCCAGGAAGTTTCATATCAGCGCACACTCCGCTGCAGAGTGAAGTTTCATTCTGGAAACATCCCTTAGGCTGTGGCTAAGCCATGTCTCCACCATATCCTTTCTTCCAGGAGTGCTAGTCTTGCGTGTTTGCAGGAGAGCTTCTGTGAAGTTTGGAAAGTAGGAGACGAGGTACTGGCGGAAGTAGAGTTGTGAGGCGGCATCGTGAGTCGTGTCGGGATAGCACAGTCGGTAGTGCGCTTGCCCGCGAAAGGCAAAGGTCACAGGTTCGAGTCCCGGTTCCGGCACGCAATTTTAATCTGCCAGGAAGTTTCATATCAGCGCACACTCCGCTGCAGAGTGAAGTTTCATTCTGGAAACATCCCTTAGGCTGTGGCTAAGACATGTCTCCACCATATCCTTTCTTCCAGGAGTGCTAGTCTTGCGTGTTTGCAGGAGAGCTTCTGTGAAGTTTGGAAAGTAGGAGACGAGGTACTGGCGGAAGTAGAGTTGTGATGCGGCATCGTGAGTCGTGTCGGGATAGCACAGTCGGTAGTGCGCTTGCCTGCGAAAGGCAAAGGTCCCAGGTTCGAGTCCCGGTTCCGGCACGCAATTTTAATCTGCCAGGAAGTTTCATATCAGCGCACTCTCCGCTGCAGAGTGAAGTTTCATTCTGGAAACATCCCTTAGGCTGTGGCTAAGCCATGTCTCCACCATATCCTTTCTTCCAGGAGTGCTAGTCTTGCGTGTTTGCAGGAGAGCTTCTGTGAAGTTTGGAAAGTAGGAGACGAGGTACTGGCGGAAGTAGAGTTGTGAGGCGGCATCGTGAGTCGTGTCGGGATAGCACAGTCGGTAGTGGGCTTGCCCGCGAAAGGCAAAAGTCCCAGGTTCGAGTCCCGGTTCCGGCACGCAATTTTAATCTGCCAGGAAGTTTCATATCAGCGCACTCTCCGCTGCAGAGTGAAGTTTCATTCTGGAAACATCCCTTAGGCTGTGGCTAAGCCATGTCTCCACCATATCCTTTCTTCCAGGAGTGCTAGTCTTGCGTGTTTGCAGGAGAGCTTCTGTGAAGTTTGGAAAGTAGGAGACGAGGTACTGGCGGAAGTAGAGTTGTGAGGCGGCATCGTGAGTCGTTTCGGGATAGCACAGTCGGTAGTGCGCTTGCCTGCGAAAGGCAAAGGTCCCAGGTTCGAGTCCCGGTTCCGGCACGCAATTTTAATCTGCCAGGAAGTTTCATATCAGCGCACTCTCCACTGCAGAGTGAAGTTTCATTCTGGAAACATCCCTTAGGCTGTGGCTAAGCCATGTCTCCACCATATCCTTTCTTCCAGGAGTGCTAGTCTTGCGTGTTTGCAGGAGAGCTTCTGTGAAGTTTGGAAAGTAGGAGACGAGGTACTGGCGGAAGTAGAGTTGTGAGGCGGCATCGTGAGTCGTGTCGGGATAGCACAGTCGGTAGTGCGCTTGTCCGCGAAAGGCAAAGGTCCCAGGTTCGAGTCCCGGTTCCGGCACGCAATTTTAATCTGCCATGAAGTTTCATATCAGCGCACACACCGCTGCAGAGTGAAGTTTCATTCTGGAAACATCGCTTAGGCTGTGGCTAAGCCATGTCTCCACCATATCCTTTCTTCCAGGAGTGCTAGTCTTGCGTGTTTGCAGGAGAGCTTCTGTGAAGTTTGGAAAGTAGGAGACGAGGTACTGGCGGAAGTAGAGTTGTGAGGCGGCATCGTGAGTCGTGTCGGGATAGCACAGTCGGTAGTGCGCTTGCCCGCGAAAGGCAAAGGTCCCAGGTTCGAGTCCCGGTTCCGGCACGCAATTTTAATCTGCCAGGAAGTTTCATATCAGCACACACTCCGCTGCAGAGTGAAGTTTCATTTTGGAAACATGCCTTAGGCTGTGGCTAAGCCATGTCTTCACCATATCCTTTCTTCCAGGAGTGCTAGTCTTGCGTGTTTGCAGGAGAGCTTCTGTGAAGTTTGGAAAGTAGGAGACGAGGTACTGGCGGAAGTAGAGTTGTGAGGCGGCATCGTGAGTCGTGTCGGGATAGCACAGTCGGTAGTGCGCTAGCCCGCGAAAGGCAAAGGTCCCAGGTTCGAGTCCCGGTTCCGGCACGCAATTTTAATCTGCCAGGAAGTTTCATATCAGTGCACTCTCCGCTGCAGAGTGAAGTTTCATTCTGGAAACATCCCTTAGGCTGTGGCTAAGCCATGTCTCCACCATATCCTTTCTTCCAGGAGTGCTAGTCTTGCGTGTTTGCAGGAGAGCTTCTGTGAAGTTTGGAAAGTAGGAGACGATGTACTGGCGGAAGTAGAGTTGTGATGCGGCATCGTGAGTCGTGTCGGGATAGCACAGTCGGTAGTGCGCTTGCCCGCGAAAGGCAAAGGTCCCAGGTTCGAGTCCCGGTTCCGGCACGCAATTTTAATCTGCCAGGAAGTTTCATATCAGCGCACTCTCCGCTGCAGAGTGAAGTTTCATTCTGGAAACATCCCTTAGGCTGTGGCTAAGCCATGTCTCCACCATATCCTTTCTTCCAGGAGTGCTAGTCTTGCGTGTTTGCAGGAGAGCTTCTGTGAAGTTTGGAAAGTAGGAGACGAGGTACTGGCGGAAGTAGAGTTGTGATGCGGCATCGTGAGTCGTGTCGGGATAGCACAGTCGGTAGTGCGCTTGCCCGCGAAAGGCAAAGGTCCCAGGTTCGAGTCCCGGTTCCGGCACGCAATTTTATTCTGCCAGGAAGTTTCATATCAGCGCACACTCCGCTGCAGAGTGAAGTTTCATTCTGGAAACATCCCTTAGGCTGTGGCTAAGCCATGTCTCCACCATATCCTTTCTTCCAGGAGTGCTAGTCTTGCGTGTTTGCAGGAGAGCTTCTGTGAAGTTTGGAAAGTAGGAGACGAGGTACTGGCGGAAGTAGAGTTGTGATGCGGCATCGTGAGTCGTGTCGGGATAGCACAGTCGGTAGTGCGCTTGCCCGCGAAAGGCAAAGGTCCCAGGTTCGAGTCCCGGTTCCGGCACGCAATTTTAATCTGCCAGGAAGTTTCATATCAGCGCACTCTCCGCTGCAGAGTGAAGTTTCATTCTGGAAACATCCCTTAGGCTGTGGCTAAGCCATGTCTCCACCATATCCTTTCTTCCAGGAGTGCTAGTCTTGCGTGTTTGCAGGAGAGCTTCTGTGAAGTTTGGAAAGTAGGAGACGAGGTACTGGCGGAAGTAGAGTTGTGAGGCGGCATCGTGAGTCGTGTCGGGATAGCACAGTCGGTAGTGCGCTTGCCCGTGAAAGGCAAAGGTCCCAGGTTCGAGTCCCGGTTCCGGCACGCAATTTTAATCTGCCAGGAAGTTTCATATCAGCGCACACTCCGCTGCAGAGTGAAGTTTCATTCTGGAAACATCCCTTAGGCTGTGGCTAAGACATGTCTCCACCATATCCTTTCTTCCAGGAGTGCTAGTCTTGCGTGTTTGCAGGAGAGCTTCTGTGAAGTTTGGAAAGTAGGAGACGAGGTACTGGCGGAAGTAGAGTTGTGATGCGGCATCGTGAGTCGTGTCGGGATAGCACAGTCGGTAGTGCGCTTGCCTGCGAAAGGCAAAGGTCCCAGGTTCGAGTCCCGGTTCCGGCACGCAATTTTAATCTGCCAGGAAGTTTCATATCAGCGCACTCTCCGCTGCAGAGTGAAGTTTCATTCTGGAAACATCCCTTAGGCTGTGGCTAAGCCATGTCTCCACCATATCCTTTCTTCCAGGAGTGCTAGTCTTGCGTGTTTGCAGGAGAGCTTCTGTGAAGTTTGGAAAGTAGGAGACGAGGTACTGGCGGAAGTAGAGTTGTGAGGCGGCATCGTGAGTCGTGTCGGGATAGCACAGTCGGTAGTGCGCTTGCCTGCGAAAGGCAAAGGTCCCAGGTTCGAGTCCCGGTTCCGGCACGCAATTTTAATCTGCCAGGAAGTTTCATATCAGCGCACACACCGCTGCAGAGTGAAGTTTCATTCTGGAAACATCCCTTAGGCTGTGGCTAAGCCATGTCTCCACCATATCCTTTCTTCCAGGAGTGCTAGTCTTGTGTGTTTGCAGGAGAGCTTCTGTGAAGTTTGGAAAGTAGGAGACGAGGTACTGGCGGAAGTAGAGTTGTGAGGCGGCATCGTGAGTCGTGTCGGGATAGCACAGTCGGTAGTGCGCTTGCCCGCGAAAGGCAAAGGTCCCAGGTTCGAGTCCCGGTTCCGGCACGCAATTTTAATCTGCCAGGAAGTTTCATATCAGCGCACACTCCGCTGCAGAGTGAAGTTTCATTTTGGAAACATGCCTTAGGCTGTGGCTAAGCCATGTCTTCACCATTTCCTTTCTTCCAGGAGTGCTAGTCTTGCGTGTTTGCAGGAGAGCTTCTGTGAAGTTTGGAAAGTAGGAGACGAGGTACTGGCGGAAGTAGAGTTGTGAGGCGGCATCGTGAGTCGTGTCGGGATAGCACAGTCGGTAGTGCGCTTGCCCGCGAAAGGCAAAGGTCCCAGGTTCGAGTCCCGGTTCCGGCACGCAATTTTAATCTGCCAGGAAGTTTCATATCAGCGCACTCTCCGCTGCAGAGTGAAGTTTCATTCTGGAAACATCCCTTAGGCTGTGGCTAAGCCATGTCTCCACCATATCCTTTCTTCCAGGAGTGCTAGTCTTGCGTGTTTGGAGGAGAGCTTCTGTGAAGTTTGGAAAGTAGGAGACGAGGTACTGGCGGAAGTAGAGTTGTGAGGAGGCATCATGAGCCGTGTCGGGATAGCACAGACGGTAGTGCGCTTGCCTGCGAAAGGCAAAGGTCCCAGGTTCGAGTCCCGGTTCCGGCACGCAATTTTAATCTGCCAGGAAGTTTCATATCAGCGCACACTCCGCTGCAGAGTGAAGTTTTATTCTGGAAACATCCCTTAGGCTGTGGCTAAGCCATGTCTCCACCATATCCTTTCTTCCAGGAGTGCTAGTCTTGCGTGTTTGCAGGAGAGCTTCTGTGAAGTTTGGAAAGTAGGAGACGAGGTACTGGCGGAAGTAGAGTTGTGAGGCGGCATCGTGAGTCGTGTCGGGATAGCACAGTCGGTAGTGCGCTTGCCCGCGAAAGGCAAAGGTCACAGGTTCGAGTCCCGGTTCCGGCACGCAATTTTAATCTGCCAGGAAGTTTCATATCAGCGCACACTCCGCTGCAGAGTGAAGTTTCATTCTGTAAACATCCCTTAGGCTGGGGCTAAGCCATGTCTCCACCATATCCTTTCTTCCAGGAGTGCTAGTCTTGCGTGTTTGCAGGAGAGCTTCTGTGAAGTTTGGAAAGTAGGAGACGAGGTACTGGCGGAAGTAGAGTTGTGATGCGGCATCGTGAGTCGTGTCGGGATAGCACAGTCGGTAGTGCGCTTGCCCGCGAAAGGCAAAGGTCCCAGGTTCGAGTCCCGGTTCCGGCACGCAATTTATTCTGCCAGGAAGTTTCATATCAGCGCACACTCCGCTGCAGAGTGAAGTTTCATTCTGGAAACATCCCTTAGGCTGTGGCTAAGCCATGTCTCCACCATATCCTTTCTTCCAGGAGTGCTAGTCTTGCGTGTTTGCAGGAGAGCTTCTGTGAAGTTTGGAAAGTAGGAGACGAGGTACTGGCGGAAGTAGAGTTGTGAGGCGGCATCGTGAGTCGTGTCGGGATAGCACAGTCGGTAGTGCGCTTGCCTGCGAAAGGCAAAGGTCCCAGGTTCGAGTCCCGGTTCCGGCACGCAATTTTAATCTGCCAGGAAGTTTCATATCAGCGCACTCTCCGCTGCAGAGTGAAGTTTCATTCTGGAAACATCCCTTAGGCTGTGGCTAAGCCATGTCTCCACCATATCCTTTCTTCCAGGAGTGCTAGTCTTGCGTGTTTGCAGGAGAGCTTCTGTGAAGTTTGGAAAGTAGGAGACGAGGTACTGGCGGAAGTAGAGTTGTGAGGCGGCATCGTGAGTCGTTTCGGGATAGCACAGTCGGTAGTGCGCTTGCCTGCGAAAGGCAAAGGTCCCAGGTTCGAGTCCCGGTTCCGGCACGCAATTTTAATCTGCCAGGAAGTTTCATATCAGCGCACTCTCCACTGCAGAGTGAAGTTTCATTCTGGAAACATCCCTTAGGCTGTGGCTAAGCCATGTCTCCACCATATCCTTTCTTCCAGGAGTGCTAGTCTTGCGTGTTTGCAGGAGAGCTTCTGTGAAGTTTGGAAAGTAGGAGACGAGGTACTGGCGGAAGTAGAGTTGTGAGGCGGCATCGTGAGTCGTGTCGGGATAGCACAGTCGGTAGTGCGCTTGCCTGCGAAAGGCAAAGGTCCCAGGTTCGAGTCCCGGTTCCGGCACGCAATTTTAATCTGCCAGGAAGTTTCATATCAGCGCACTCTCCACTGCAGAGTGAAGTTTCATTCTGGAAACATCCCTTAGGCTGTGGCTAAGCCATGTCTCCACCATATCCTTTCTTCCAGGAGTGCTAGTCTTGCGTGTTTGCAGGAGAGCTTCTGTGAAGTTTGGAAAGTAGGAGACGAGGTACTGGCGGAAGTAGAGTTGTGAGGCGGCATCGTGAGTCGTGTCGGGATAGCACAGTCGTTAGTGCGCTTGCCCGCGAAAGGCAAAGGTCCCAGGTTCGAGTCCCGGTTCCGGCACGCAATTTTAATCTGCCAGGAAGTTTCATATCAGCGCACTCTCCGCTGCAGAGTGAAGTTTCATTCTGGAAACATCCCTTAGGCTGTGGCTAAGCCATGTCTCCACCATATCCTTTCTTCCAGGAGTGCTAGTCTTGCGTGTTTGCAGGAGAGCTTCTGTGAAGTTTGGAAAGTAGGAGACGAGGTACTGGCGGAAGTAGAGTTGTGAGGCGGCATCGTGAGTCGTGTCGGGATAGCACAGTCGGTAGTGCGCTTGCCCGCGAAAGGCAAAGGTCACAGGTTCGAGTCCCGGTTCCGGCACGCAATTTTAATCTCCCAGGAAGTTTCATATCAGCGTACACTCCGCTGCAGAGTGAAGTTTCATTCTGGAAACATCCCTTAGGCTGTGGCTAAGCCATGTCTCCACCATAACCTTTCTTCCAGGAGTGCTAGTCTTGCGTGTTTGCAGGAGAGCTTCTGTGAAGTTTGGAAAGTAGGAGACGAGGTACTGGCGGAAGTAGAGTTGTGATGCGGCATCGTGAGTCGTGTCGGGATAGCACAGTCGGTAGTGCGCTTGCCCGCGAAAGGCAAAGGTCCCAGGTTCGAGTCCCGGTTCCGGCACGCAATTTTAATCTGCCAGGAAGATTCAAGAAGTGAGTTATCTGAATTTGTTTACCGAAAGGTGTAACTGTTTACTAGTTAGACTCACGTTCTGTAATACATTTTTCTCACGCTTTTTCAAAAGAAGCTGATGCTTTACTAGAATAGTGACATAATGTGAGTGTGTAGCCATCGTGGGTCCATTACAGAATTTTATGAAGAAGCAGCATCTAGCAATCGGACTACCAAATTTTGGGTGCAATACTACGAACAAGTTAGCATAATACGGCTTTTATCCGTGTTGAACGCACAGGTGATTAGGGATTGAATGTAGAAATGGTGAAAAATATAATTCCTTTTTTCCATGCAGCTGGCCACCTTGCATATGCAAAGTGTGCGCATTTATACATACAACAATGGCAACACTTGAAGACAGGCTGACACCACAAGAGTTACAAAAATTTGTCACCACAGGACAGTTTTCAATTAGACGTACCGACAAAATGTGGGCTGGTAACTGGAGTGACATGATGATAGAACAAGTATTGGCCGGCTGCGGTGGCAGAGGGGACTGAGGCGCTCCCGTCACGGTCTGCACGACCACTACGGTCGGGGGTTCGAATCCCCCCTCTGGCATGGATATTTGTGCCGTCCTTAGTATAAGGTAGTTCATAAGTAGTTTGTAAGTTTAGGGACTGATGACCCCGTACTTAAGTCCCATAAGCTCAACAAACATTTGAACATTGATTTGAACAAGTATTGATGAGTACTTACAAATCATCTGGTGGCCTGACAAGGACGTGGGAATCGATGGGTGCAGGGGATGTATACATGTTCAGATCTCATTCAGCACCTTGAGGAATTTTGTGGTATAGAACTAACCACTTCTGACTAACACGCATAGCTAAGGAAATCATGACAAGCGCGTGATAATATCGATTGTTCAAACGTGATGGCGTGGTTCCCCTCACATTCTCCGCTCACAAATCGTTCTGAGTTCATATCACTGTCACGTTGTATTACAGCAAGTGAGTCTATTAACTGTGACGATGCAGTCAATGTCGGAAAAGCTGCAGTTGGACGAATTGTAGGGAAAATATTCACGGATGTTCATTTACATCGAAAGGACATGGTGCGACATTAGCACACATGACTAGAGCTGTCAAGATCAACGATGAAATTGTTACATCTATTAACACCATGCAGCTATTCTTCAGAGTAAGTTGTGTAGCGAAAACTGTTGAGGACCTCCAGAAAAGCTTTCATCCCTTAGCCTTGTTTGATGATTATTACATGAGAAACACACAAAAATCCGTATTGTATGATATACTAGTTAACTGTATATCAAGTACAAGCATCTCTCACCTCCTCAAGATTGTGCCTACGTTGTAGATGGTCGATATTTATTGTGAAGAGTTGTTTGGTCACAACGTTTGACTTACAAATAATTATATGGACTGTGCGTGAATTATGAGAGGAAACATTTGGTAATAACTGCGTTGCCGTTTTTCATGGTTATTCCATCCCCAGCACAAATAGCGAAGAGCACAGACAACTTCAGGCAAAATGTCAGTCACTTGACATCCACTTTACAGAAAATATGATGTGCACAGTGTGTCAAGAAAAATTTTTAAAAACGATTCTGGAAATGGAGAACAATTTATTACTGATTTAAGAAGTCATCTGAAATTTGGTAATATTTTGATGAGGTAATCACAGGCTGATGCTGATAAAACTGATTGTTGGAACAACACTGGAGATGGCAAAGGAGAATGCAAGTATGGTGGTTGATACAGATGTCGATTTACTCGTCCTTCTCATTGTATTTGCTTCTGGTAACGTGCCCATTTCCTTTCAGAAGTTGTCTGTGGGAAAAGGCCCTTCACAGACTTATCATTTTACATCCCTCCAAGAAGCACTTGGCGATTTCTGTCAAGGTATGTTATTTTTGCATGCTGTGCCCGGATGTAACACGACTTCGTCCTTGTTTGGCCAAGGGAAGAAAAAAGCATTCAGACTCTTCCAAACACAGCCTAACTAGGGAAAATTACTTCTATATTCAATAATAACAATGCTCAAGAACTAACTGAAGCATAATATCAGTTTCTGTTAGCATTGTATGGTGCACTTAAAGGAACAACATCATTAAATATTCTTAGATATCAGCGTTTCCTAAAAGCTGTGGCAACACATCCAATTACCACTCAGATAGATATTGCTCGACTTCCTCCAACATCTGCAGCAGCAAGAGAGCAATCAAAACATGTTTATTTTCAGGTCCAGCATTGGAGGAACAACGAGTTGGTTCCCAGTTCATGGGGATGGGTCTCTAAAAATGGTCCTCTTCAGCCAGGTTTAAGACATGAACCTCCTGCCCCCGACTTCATCTTAAAGTTAATATCTTGCAAGTTTGAATCTGGATGTGAACGAAATTGCCGTTGTCGAAGTTTACAGTGTTCTGTTTTGTTTGGATATTGTAATGGCAATGGGTGCAGCATCTCAAATATTACCGATTTTGATGAGGATGATGATGAACCTTCTGTGCAGGAGTGTGATGAGAAAGATGATTCAGATGTTTAAGATGTGATGCATATTTTTAACAGCAAATTTATGAAGACATTCAGCTACTTATATTCTAACAATTGTATTAGTGTGTGACACTCTGTGCAATCTTTTCATTTGTTTGCACATATGCATTAATTATTGCTGGTGAGAGTGCACCCTTATTAGTTGATTCAATGACAAAATAATATTGTTAGTAATGTTTCCTTTTTTACAAAATAATTTACGTCTCACCTTTAACCAGGCAGTATAGCTGGTAAATACAAACATATAAGTATATATAAATGAATGAATCCATATCATTCCTGTAAATTTTTAATACGAACAACGCTTTGTATATTTAGATATTTACTATTTATTTTTGTAAAAACAAATGCTGATATGTGTGCAATGTTTATAGAAACAGTCGTTTCACTATATTTTGAGAATATTCACAAGTACCTGCAGGTCTTGAACAAGATTTTAAGAAATATCTCCTTACAATTCTAACATGCAGTCTGACTAGTGCGTAATCACATCTTACAGTAAATAATTTCAGATAACATCCTTATTATTAATGATAGGAAAAATTACGCAGTTATTAATAGAGAAACTTCAAAACAAGGGTGAAAAAGTTATATTTTTTCCGTTTTTGTTACTACAACTCAGGAGAAATGTTATATATATACAAGTGGTATTGCTATATAAACGTTTCTCAGCTCTTCCTCTGTAATTTGGCGCAAAAAGGACCTTTTTATGTCAATCCTGTGGAAATTTATAGCCGTTCTAAGATTTGTCTACAGATTTTTTGGCCGTCACATTGATGACGTCGTAACCGCGATTCCACAGCCCGGAGCTTCGAGGACTTTTAGTATGTTAACTAGGCCATTTCATCTCTTCCCTAATTTTTTCCAATTCAGGTCCTTTTTTGCATAAAGGTCCTGGACTATAATTAAATCCAGCCTTCGTCAGTGGTCTACTGGTTATCACCAGTATCTAAACTGGATATCAAGTTATTTTCCACGTATTGTATGAAGTCATTTGTGTCACCTGAGCTTGCGTACTTTTGTGTTGAGACAGGCACAGAACCCCACCCCCAACCTGCGCCATCCACACACACACACACACACACACACACACACAGAGAGAGAGAGAGAGAGAGAGAGAGAGAGAGAGAGAGAGAGAGAGAGAGAGAGAGAGGAGAGAGAGAGAGAGGGGTGAAGGAGAGGCACGGATATGTGGAAATGTATAGTGCAGCAAGGCGACGCGATAACAGATGCAACGTTAGTGGAAACGAATCACGCTTGGTTATTCTCATGTCAGGAGACTGGACAAAGGACGTAGAGGGAGTATATGATTGAACAGAATGATGTGGGATTGGAAACGAGAGGTATGGTCTCCCTTTCAGCAGGTGAGCCGAAATCAGTCAAACAAAGCGTTGATGCACTCTGTTAGGAACATCTGAGAGCAGAGGGCTGAGACTAAATTACTTTGCTCACTTGTTGCCAAATGAAAATAGTTTAAGTGTTAAACGAACGCAAACCTACTCTTTACTATAACAAAAAACAGATATGCAAGTAGACACATAAATAGGCATATGTTTGCTTTGCAAACGTAAAGACACCACTGAGTCTGAAATTCCATAAATTATTTTCCTTAATATCATTTGCAACAAACACATTCTTTCTAAAGAGATACCATACGAAACTAGAAAGTTGAATTTTACCTGATATTTGCTGGTCCACTTCCAAGGTTGAAGTGGAATTGAATGTGGCCACTTATAAGCACAAGGGCAATGTAATCACCCTTTCCATCTAATTGCTGACTGTTGTACAGCAGAATTCCGTCATCCCTGTTTGTGAGGAACCATATTTCTAAAGCGAAAGCTCTTGAAATACCTTCCAGGCGAGGAAACTCAATGTATGAGCTCCCATTAAATTCAGGTACGAATACTTCCCGCTTTCCGGCATCAGCTGTGAAAGAAGGACTTATAATTACGTTAGATTCAAATGAGTATTTCACAGAATTGATAGGTGGTTAGTGGAAGATATAAATGAAAGTATGAGAGTACTAGTGAAGAAGGCAGCTCATGTTCTATATTCAAGAATTGAATGCCGACATAAATTTGAAGAACTCTTAAGGAAGAATCTGTACTCATGAGAATGTGTCTATCAAAATGGGAAGACTCGAAATTGGAACCTCTATCCAAGAGTCAAATTAAAATATGGAACTTACATTGCCATTTTCGACGCAAACACTTGTGCAACAGTCATGACTCTAAAAACTATCTTTCATTAAGTGGCAACAATCCAGTGGCAATAAGCACGTGCACAAGTCAGTCGCATGCGATATCAACACACAGAAATAGTATTTGGTGATCTAAAGCAATCTTGTAATAATTGCAGCTATGAACAGTTTGACCTACTACCTGAATTAGGTACCACGGTAGGTATACAATGATCAGAGTATTGGGTATGGATTTACTTTATAGGCTTATAACGACAATGTACGATAGTTGAGATGGAGAATGAAGAAAGAGAGCTTGTAATAAAAGGGGGAAAAATTAACCCTCCGCGAGTTTCAAAATGCATGCCAATAGCATAGCAGCGGATGGTTTTTGTAACACAGCACATTATGAACTGTAATAATTGCGGTTAAAACAAATGACAACCTTACCTGGGGCATGTTGAGTTTCATGTGGAAAGGAAATACATTCGAAATAAATAACGTTAGGAGAAGTGTAAGAGAAAACAATGACAGATCAAAAATGAAGCAATTTTGAACAGCAATTCCGGTACAGGATTCTTCAATGCTTTGCTGGGATGGTGTGTCTGATTTTTTTAAATTTCCCTGTATATTCGATTTGCTTTAAATAAAAGAAGTCAGATAGTCAAGTGGTGTGAGAGCAGAAAATCTGGATGGCCATTCCACAGAACCACGTTGGCCAATCCAGTAACCAGAAAATTGACCATCTAGCCACTGATAAACAAGTGCTCCGTAGAGTGGTGGAGCCCCATCCTGCTGAAGGTAAGGTGTAAAGCACCCACTTTCATTCAGAACTAACAGAAACAACACTTATTGCAGCATTTCCAGGTAACTTTGAACATTTACGTTCTGGTCAATGAAAATCGTCAGGCCGGAATACCAGAACATGCAATTAAAAAAAAGTAGTAGTAACGTTTGAACCATAACTGCTCCGTAGAATCTGTTTACAGGAATGAAATTGACAGCAAATTCTGATGTTATTTGGTATATCACAGGACCGCATTTCCATTTTAAAAAAGTGGCATAGATTGAAGATGACTGATTTGAAGGTGGCGATATGTACGGAACATACCGTAAAATATAGACCACGTCACCTATTTCTTACTTGAATATTCAGGTTTCTCAGTTCTCGCTGCGGTTTTGAAATAAAAGAGTGTATTCCGACTTTCCAATCATCCTGTAGTTTGACACCATGCTTGGGGGGCATGAAAGCGACGAGAGAATATCAGATCTTAAGTGACTACTGCAGAGAGCAATGCGATGTAGTCATGTGAGACAGCGTTATGACCATCAAACGTGTTTTAACGGAGGTTACATTGAGGGCCACCTTTTGGCTGACTAATCGAATTGTGCAATATCCATATGTATGCAACATTCTGGTGTAACAGGTACCCGATATTGGAGAGGACAAGATGGTGAGGCAAGCGTGCTCTCGTTGGTCCACTACGCCTCCACGTCACCAAGTACACTCTCTGTACCGTGCACCACTATAGCATCTACCATGCATGAACAGGCACTTGCTTCCCTGCAACACTCCCCAGCACGCAGAAACATTGTTTGGAGAATGGCAGCAACAAGATACGACAACACGAACGCCTACCTGTAGCGTGGAATCGTAACCAGAAATCACTGACTGCTGATGAATGTGGGATGACCATCATCCGTGGGTATTACTGTGACCTGCGAATGGGTCTCATTCTTCCAAAGTTTCGGAGAGGCGTAGTGGTACTATTCCTGGTGTCTGATGTAACGTGGCATTGAGATTGGTGGTGATTCATGGAACTCTAACGGTACAACCATATGTCACAGACATCTTACGTCCTTGTGTTACCTCTCACTGGGCAATACCACGTACCACGTTTTCAGTACGACAATGCTCTTGCGCACATAGAACTTTTGTCTATGTCTGTCTGAGTAATGCTGGAGACTGTCGTAGCCAGGAAGTTTCCCAGATGTTCCCCCGATAGAACATGTGTGGGAGCAGCACGAACATCAACTTCGTCTCAGTACCATCACGGGCGATTCTGTCATCATAATATACTGCTAATTTACATGGAAATGGAGCCGATGACACGTGTGATCTTCACTCCTTGACGGAAACTCTACTCCAGATACGGGCAGCGCTCACAGGGTTAGCGCACCACCCACACTCCCCAGCGTTGCAAGACGTAACTCACAGAGTAGATTCCATTGCCGGAAAATTGAACAATCTGCATATGTCACCACCGACGTTTCCCGCTTGCGATAGAGCTTTGGAACCATGGCCGTATTATGTAGAGCGGCTGGAACAACATTTCCTGGCCCACGGAGTCCTAATGGAAAACCGGCGTCGGGCTTTCTTGATAGTAACAGTCGGTTCCCAGGTGTATCGCTTGATTCAACAATTGAACCCAGAGCAGCCGATCTCTCGTATGCCCACATAAAACACTGCTTGTCTGAGTACTTTGACGCGAAAATACACGTCACCTCCTCTCGCCAGGTTTTCTTTTCCTGTCGAAAGTCCCCAGATAAGACATATAGGGTATGGATTACGACGCAGCTGGGTCTCTCTTGTGATTGCAAATTCAGGTGCGCCAACGTCTCCTGCAAGCTGTCCTATGCTCCTTCATTGAATCGCGATATGGTGGTGTTTCACGGTGCGGACGAGGGTCTTCTAACTGAGATCTTCTAGTTACAGGACCCGTTGCTCGACATCCGTCTGCTGATCATGCGTGCCTTTGAACAGGCTCTCCGGCCGCCGTCACCGCGTTTTGATCCCGGCGTATTTGCGACTCGCCAGTCCTCTGGCACCGGGCGGCCGTCTCGTCCGACCATTGACGCAGGTCGTGACCGACGGTCTTTCGCACGCCTTCCCTCCTGTGCGGACTGCTTCCGTAAACACCAACGGGTAGAATGCCTCCACCGGCAGTCTAGGTGCACGGTTTGCCGCCGATGTTTGCCAGGCTTCACAGAAGCACCACGTTGGCGACACAATTCCGGAGGATGAACAGGTGGCTGATGAATCATTCACACAGGACTTGAAAGATCCGCATTACGATGACGGGCAATTATTATCTGTCATTCCTCAGTCTGGAGCTCGGCTCCTCCTAACATTGGAGCTCGAAAATACTTCTTTGGTTTTCCAAATCGACACTGCGTCTTCAGTGTCTATCGTGGATGGTGCCACATACGAACAATTGGGCTCTCCAGCGTTGTCACCAAATACTCAAAACTTGCGCAGTTTCGCAATCACCATATACAAGTCGACGGCGTTTTTCCGACGCGAGTCTCTTACAACAACCTCGCTTTCACTCCTCAGTTTCTGGTGGTGAGCTCGGCTCAAATCTCTTGGGTGTAGACAAATGTCTGGGTTTGTCAGTACAGGACGAGGGTGGGCAGTCTCTTCACCCTCCTCCGAGGCCCTACTCGTGACGTTGATCAAAAAATACGAAACGCTGTTCTCATCTTCCACACCCGGAGTGACAGGATTCAAAGCCCATATTGAGTTGCTTCCCACTGCTGTTCCTCGTTTCTTTAAGGCCCGCCCAGTCCCGTTTGCTTTACGTGACCGTCTCCAGGAGGACCTGACACGTCTACAGGCAGAAGGCATCCTTTCTCCCGTCGCACACATTCGCTGGGCGACGCCTATAGTCTTAGTCGAGAAGCCGAATGGCGCCGTACGCAGCTCTGGTGATTTTAAGGTCACGGTCAACTCGCAGTCAGTCATTGATGCGTATCCTGTAGCGTCAATTGATTGTATCCTACCGTGTCTTGCAGTTTCGTCTCTTTTTGTTAAAATTGATTTGCGCGATGCTTATTTGCAACTACCGTTGCACGAGGAATCACAGCAGATCCTGGTCATAAATACCTTGTTTGGCCTCTTTCGGTACAACCGCCATCCGTTCGGAATTGCCAGCGCCCCCGCCATTTTTCAACCTCACTTGGAGCATCTCACCAATCAGGTCCCAGGCGCAAACTATCTGGACGGTGTCATTGTCGGCGGCTCGTCTGCAATGGACCTCGCTAAAAAAAAAAAAAAAAAAAAAAACTAGATCACCTTTTCCAGGTGTTCTCCGAGGCTAACCAGCGTTGTCGGAAGGAAAAGTGCTCAGCTATATCGGGTTCAAGATTGATGCTCAAGGATTATGTCGAGATGATCCAGAACCTACCTCCCGCCACCAACGTGCAACAATTACAATCTGTCCTTGGGTACATAAACTATTATCGTCGTTTTATACCAAATGCTGCCGATCTATCGGCACACCTTACCAGGTTATTGCGAAAAGGTGCACGTTGAACTTGGGACACTACTTGTGATCAAGTGCAAGGCTCAAGTCAGCTCACCTCCATGTCTGACTGCTTACGTCCCTTCTTTTCCCCTCGTCGGCGCTGCCGAAGCCTCGGACTATGGGCTGGGTGAAGTCCTTTCACAAGTGGTGGACGGCGTCGAGAGTCCGGTAGCCTTCGCCTCCAAAAAAACTGACGGACGCTCAACTGAAATATAGTCAAATTGAAAAGGAAGCTTTGGCAATGATCTTCACCCTGACGAAATTTTACGATTACGTTTACGGTCATCACTTCACGCTGCAGACCGACCACAAGTCCCTGGTATCTTTGTTTCACTCTGGAGCTGCCATGACCACTCGTACGGCACGCCGTCTCCAACGTTGGGCTCTTTTCCTAGCAACATTCAACTTCGACATTGTGTCTCGCGCCTCAGGCAGAGACTCGAACGCCGATTTATTTTCCCGTCTGCCAGTTGGAACAGACCCAGCGTTTGATACCGCGCCGTTGGTTTGCTTCCATGTGTAGCCGGACGTTGACACGGCTCTTGCCGCCCTCCTGTTGGACACAGTCCGAAGGGCGTCTGCAAAAGATCCAACACTGCAAACCCTCCGCCGCCAAATCAGTGCAGGCTGGCCGGACAGTCGTCGTGGCATCCGCGATCCGGAAATCCAGCATTTCTGGGAACACAGGCATAGTCGCAGTGGAGTCATCCTCAGGCATTGTAACACGGATATTCCCCGGGTGGTCATCCCACAGGCGTTGCAATGTCTTGTCCTCAACCTCCTCAATGCCGGTCATTCGGGAATCGTCCTCATCAAACAGCTGGTGCGCCGACACCTTTATTGGCGTAGGTTAGATAAAGACATTGCCCATCTCGTATCAGCCTGCACCTCGTATCAAACTCGCCAGGTAGCACCTCTGCGCCAGTACTTTTCATGGCCTGATGCAGCTGCTCCTTCGGAACGTCTTCATGTAGTCTTCGTGGGGCCTTTTTATGGATCCCAATGGCTCATCCTAATAGACTCTGGATCGGGGTTCCTGTATCTATCACGCATGGCGACCACCACATCGGGCGAGACAATCAAAGTACTTCGTCTCATCTTTGCCATTGAAGGGCTTCCAAAAACGATAGTTTCCGATAAGTTTACTTGGGCCGAGTTCAATCAATTTTGTTCCACCAATGGGATTTCTCTCGTCCATACCGCCCCTTCCATCCGCCTTCTAACGGCCAGGCGGAACGTTTAATGCGAATGCTCAGGACCCAACTCGATAAATTGCTCTGCCATTATCCGATGGAAAAAGCCGTGATAATGTTTCTGGCGTCGTATCGAGCCGCCCCGCATGCCGGCAAACGTCCAGCGGAGTTACTTCATGGGCGACCGTCCCGCTCTCCCTTATCTGTTCGTGGTCCAGAGACTTGCCGGCCTTCCGCCCGTCCTGTGACGCACACTTTTCGCGTGGGCCAGCCGGTCTGGGCGTGGGTGTTCTCCCATCAGCAGTCTCGCTGGGCACCTGCGGTCATCACCAAACTCAGAGGCCAGGCGATGGCATCACTGCTGTGGGACGGCGAGTCCACCGCCCACCTGCACCTCAACCAGCTGCGGCCCCGACTGGTGAACGTCGCAGTCCAGGAGGAGCTGCCAGTGCCTGTCGCTGACCACCGTATAGTGGGACCTCAGCCGCCGCCCACTCTGCCGGCCGCTCCGGTGGGCCCTGCTGCAGTGTTGCACCCGCCTCATGATCACCAACCCATAGATATCGACCAGGATGTTATCATCATGGACGTTTGTGGTGCTGTGCACACTCTTGTAGGGGGGGGGGGGGGGGGGGGAGGAATGCTGCGGCAGCTCCTGACTGTGCCCGCATAACAGGCAGCCAAGGCGGGCTGCTTAGCTTCCCTTCGTAGGCGCCGACACGTACAACATAAACATGAACTGCCTAATAAATGGCGCTGTACTGAGGCACTACTTTACTGTTAGCCATGTGACAGGGCCCAGCCAATTACAGCGGAGTAGCATGGAGTAGCCTGGTGTAGCCTTCCGCCGATGCCGGCTTCATAAGCGCACCGACGGAGTGTGGAGAGAGTGAATACCCAGCTACCGGCCGCTCCTACGCCGGGTCCAGCTTCAGCGGCACTCAGCATAGTTTTATTGTAGTAGTATTTGTGTTGTTTTGGGCCTAGCGCCACTTGTATTAGTACTTGTTTGCGTTGTTATTGTGCGCCCAGAAAGCTTGTTGTCTAATAAACAGTTATCACTTTCCTGAGTTGTTGTCTTTCCTGCAGATCGCAGGACTTAAGAATCTCCACCCTCGTGAACCACAAACATTGCCGAGGTGGGGTGGCTTGCGTGCCACCACGATACAGATAGCCGTAGGTGCAACCACAGCAGATAGGTTTTTTATGGAGAAGCCAGACAAACGTGTGGTTCCTGAAGAGAGGCAGCAGCCTTTTCAGTTGTTATAGGGGCAACAGTCTGGATGATTGACTGAGCTGGCCTTGTAACAACAGCTAACATGCCTTTGCCATGCTATTACAGCGAACGGCTGAAAGCAAGGGAAAACTGCAGCAGTTAATTTTCCAGAGGACATGAAGCTCTACGGTATGAATATATGATGATGGCATCCTCTCGGGTAAAATGTTTCGGAGGTAAAATCGACCCCCATTCGAATCTCAGGGCGGGGACTACAAAGGAGGATGTCGCCATCAAGAAAAACAAAACAGGCATTCTACGGATCGTAGCGTGGAATGTTCTATCGCTTAATCGAGTAAGTAAGTTAAAAAAGAAATGGGTATGTTAAAGTTAGATATGGTGGGGACTAATGAAATTCGGTGCCATGATGAACAGAATTTTTGGTCAGGTGAATAGAGGGTTATAAATACAAAATTTATTAGTGGTAACGCAGGAGTAGGTATCATAATAAATAAGAAAATAGGAACACCCTACTGAACGCCTACTGAACGCATTAGCGTAGAAAGGTAGACACGAAGCCAACACTGACCACAGTAGTACACGTTTATATGCCAACTAGTTATGCCGATGACGAGGAGATCGAAGAAGTGTATGAGGAGATAAAAGAAATTATTCAGACCGTTAAAGGAGAAGAAAACTTAATTATTATGGGGGATTGAAACTTGGTGGTTGGAAAGGGAAGAAAAGGAAATTTAGTAGGTGAATATGGACTGGGGAAAAGGAATGTGAAGGAATGCAAGGAGAAATTTGGAGAGGGAATTAAAGTCCAGGGAGAGGGAATAAAAACCTTGCGGTTTTTTGATGATATAGTAATTTCGTCAGAGACAGGAAATGACCTGGAAAATCAATTTTATTGGAATTGATAGTGTCTTGAAAGGAAGATATAAGAAGAACATTAAGAAGTGTAAAACGAGAGTAATGAAATGTACTGTCAGAAAATCAGGCGGTGCTGAAGGAATTAGATTAGGTAATGAGACGATAAAAGTAGTAGATGAGTTTTATTACTTGGGTAGCAAGATAACTTCTGATGGCCGAAATAAAGAAGATATAAAATGCAGAATGGCTATGGGAAGAAAAATGTTTCTGAAGAAGCGAAATTTGTTAACATCCAATATTAGTTTAACTGTTAGGAATTCCTTTCTGAAAGCATTTGTCTGGAGTGTAGCATTGTATGGCAGTGAAACGTGGACGATAAGGAGTACAGACAAAAAGATGATAGAAGCTTTCGAACTGTGGTGCTACAGACGAATGATGAAGATTAGATGGGTAGATCACGTAACTAATGAGGAGTTATGTACGAACGTAGGCTTTCGCGGTCATTACTGTTAACGTTAAAATTATTCTGAGCTATTTGCCGCGTCATGATAATAAAATCTTTCCAACGTTTCGGATCCGTTGCAGGTGCCTTCCTCAGGGCATACTGACTTGTTTCCTCCTTGTGCTGGTCTTATAAAGCGTGTACTGTCCTAGCAGTTTAAGTTTGATTGGTGTTTCTGATAGGTGGAATTAGGAAAGGAAGATGCGCTTTATTGGTGTTTGCATCGGCGATTCCTATTGGTGGAAAACAGGAAGTTGTACGCCTGCGCGCTCTTGGCCATCAACCGAACGGTCGGCTTAGTTCTTCTGGGTAGTGACGAGGTTGCCACGTTGTCAGGAACGCCCATCTGCGGCCTGAGGGCCCGTTGTACCGCTCGCCGCGAAGCGTCGCAGTGTTGTCAACACCGGAAGCCAAGACGGTGATAGTTTGTACCCATCTTCTCTGTTCATGTTGTATGGGTCTTTACTGATCTCCATTGCTTCAGGAATTTTTCTCTTCGTTTTAAATGAATGTTTAGAGAGCACTTGTACGTCCTTGAAGTTTATATTATGGTTATACTCTTCCTCGTGTTCTGCGACCGCTGACGTGATGTTCTGTTTTAAACGTATGTACCTTTCATCCTCTGCCATTCGTACATGGAGAGGCCTTCCTATTTCTCCTATGTATGCTGTTCCACATCCGCAGTTTATTTTATACACACCAACAGTATTCAGCTTTTCTATGGGATTCTTAGTTGATGTGAGAATATCTTTTATTCTGTAATTGCTGGAAAAAACATATTTGATTCCAGCTCGTTGTAATATTTTTCCAGTGCGCTCACTAGTTCCCTTAATGTATGGCAAACGTGCTCCCGGTAATTCTTCGACTTCTGTTTCGTTTCCATAGTTCGCCGTGGTTTTATGGCTTTCTGGATGCTTCTGTCGCTATATCCACTGGCGCGGAATGTCGATCGCAACTTGGTGAGTGCTTCTTTCAAATTATTGTCATCACTCATCCGTTGTGCCCTGGTAACTAGTGTGCGGAGAATGAGGAATTGCTCAACAGAATTTGGGAGAAAATGAGTTTCTAGCCTATCCTGACTAAGAGATGGGATAGGTTGGTGGGACACATTCTGAGACATCAAGTTATCGTCAACTTAGTATTTGAAGGAAGTGTGCCGGTTAAAAATCGTAGAGGGAAACCGAGGGACGAATACAGTAAGCAGATTCAAAAGGATGTAGATTGCCTTAAATATTCTCAGATGAAGAGATTACACAGGAGAGGATAGCGTGGAGAACTGCGTCAAACCAGTTTGCGGACTGAAAACAACAACAACAACATATTATTATCGAAAGACAGCAAATAGTAGAGAAAGAAAGTTTAAAAAACTTCGCCTGGATACATATTATGGCAGATAATGTGTTAGAAGGAAATAATGAAAATGTTTTCTACCTGCGCACAAAAAAAGTGCGTTTGGCGATTAGCTCCTGATGCCAGCTTTCTATACGATACAAACACCAAAGAGAAATTGAAGCTAAAACTGAACACACTATCAGTTTCAGTAACTGTTACTCAAAAGGTGGAATGGTGTTCCAGTCGTTAAACTAAGATATATATTTGTGCGTGAATGCTAAACATTAAATTACGAAATAGATCGACTGTACCCAGAAGATTTGCAAGGAAACTATTAGGTACAAAACAGGCGAAATATGGGAGCCAAATAGAAATAGCTAGGAAACTTAAAACAATAAATCGAGGTAAAGCTGAAAAACGTAAGTATATATTGACGTCTGCACATAATTGTTTGGATCAGCGGAACTAAACATTAATTTCAATATTTAGTAAATGAAGTGTGGATGTCCTGGAACAGAGCTCTTTGATGAATATGGAAGTAAATAAGATGAGAACAAAAATATTTACGTTAAGTTCCATGAATACTCTATTCTTCGTTATCTGTTGTTGCTGCTACTGTGTATACTTCTTTAATCTATTTTTATACAGAGGAATGAGCGAAGAGTATGACTTATACAGAGAACCAAAGTAGCTGATGCAAATTTACTGAAGTAATCCACGGATGCTTTCGGAGTATTTTTGACAAGTTCCTACGGTCACCGGCGGCTCGTAGCTGAGGTATTGCATTTCGTTTGGGTTTTAAAAGTAAGGTAAAGCAGCCAACAGTCCTTAGATAGGCTTTACTAATCATGGTTTTCTTTGGAAGTGGTATGTCATTGCCTTCTTCCAACTTTGAACTCACTTACGCGGGACCTAATGTGTCACGTGGATTCCGAATGGGGATTCTTGTTTGTATTGCATTAAGGACAATGCAAAGCAGTAAAAACGTTGATGGTATCGGTACTGTCCATCTTTTCATTTACTCACGGTGTCTGCTGTTGATAACAATACAGTTTACCTTCCATATTTGAAGGATTTACGTCCCACGATTGTATGAGTGTAGTTTGTAATATTTTTAATGTTTATATATTATGCATATCTGGATTTCAGCCATTCAACAGCCTTTATCAATGCGAGCATTTCGATAGAATATGTTAAGTATTTTGTTGCACGCCATGGTTATATTTATACACACGTGTTCAGCTTTAACTGTGACAAGTGTATATAGACATGACCGTGGCGTGCAATAGAAATACTTAACAACTTCTTTTGGTAATGACTGATTACTGGGCGAAGTATTGACCTGCACGAAAAAAAGTTTAAAACTCTCATCGACGACTGATTACTGCCGACTACCCAATTTTTGGACCACATTACTGTCTGCTTGTCTCTTTGCCTAAAGGGTTCCATTCAAAAGTACTCTGACCTGCTTTTCAGTAGCGTTAGTTATACGTTAATAGTGACATACAGCTTTGTGGGTAGATATACTGGTGAAGTGTTGACTGATATGAAACCGTGTGGACAGATTTAATGGTGCAGAGTTGGCTGATATGCAACTCGTGCGTGGGTTCAGTGAATGCAATGGAAGAGAATCAGCTGCACGGGAATGGCCGTGCGGTACCGGGCACCATGGCAGCGACTGCGCGGTCGTTCTCGCCGGACGTTCGAGTCCTCTTTCGGGCTTAGATGTGTGTGTCGTCCTTAGGATAGGCTAAAGTAGTTTGTAATTCTAGGTACAGATAACCACAGTACTTTGGTCTCATAGGATTACAAATATTTTAACATTTGACTTTAAAGAGAGGTGCAATGACACTGCTGAACTGTTCTCACAGGGATGGCAACCAAATCACAGTACACAATTTCATCTGAGAGTTACTGTATTACTCTGTGTTGTGCACTGTGCTTTCCTATTACAGCATGTAGCAGACTTCTTTCCCTCCGTAAAGGTATTATACGAGGTACGTCCAGAAAGTAAGTTCCGTTTGGTTATATAAAACAAACGTGTACAGATACAGAAAAAATATTTATTGTACAAAAATCTACGAATGTTAAACTACTTTTCTACATAGCTGCCGAAATTTTGTAGGCACTTGTCATAGCGTGGCACAAGTTTCTGTATGCCTTCTTCATAGAAGGTTGCCGCCTGTGTATTCAGCCATGTGGTAGCATGTTCTTTCAGCTCGTCATCGTTGAAGTGTTGACAGGACAAGTTTTAGGTGTAAGAAGAGGATTTCCATCAAAAGGTGACGTTTGTTTCCACGATAGTGCCCGACCTTATGTGGCGAATGTGACCAAACAACTCTTACGGGAATTTAACTGGGACGTGTTTGATCATCATCCGTACAGCCCGGGCCTCGCTCCTAGCCACATTCACCTCTTCTTACACCTAAAATCTGTCCTTGGTGGTCAACATTTCAACGATGATGACGAGCTGAAAGAACATGCTACCACATGGCTGAATACACAGGCGGCAACCTTCTATGAAGAAGGCATTCAGAAACTTGTGCCACGCTATGACAAGTGCCTACAAAATTTAGACAGCTATGTAGAAAAGTAGTTTAACAGTTGTAGATTTTTGTACAATAAATATTTTTTTCTGTATCTGTACACGTTTGTTTTATATAACCAGACGAAACTTACTTTCTGGACGTACCTCGTAGAATCAAGCTAATTGGGGTAACAAACAAAACAAATCGTAATTACCTCATTGATCTGTAACAAGCCGCCTGAAACCGTAAGTCCCTTGAACCGAAATACTCAGAATCTATCCCCGAGTGCCCTCTACAAATGTTTCGTGTGATGTTCTGTGTCACACAGTAAATGTTTTCCCTGCCATGCAACATTACTAGAACACATTTCATTTCTTGTTTCGTATCCATAATAATCAACTACTACAGAGCATTTATTAAAATTTTATAGCTTATCAAAGAACTTACAGTAGTGGCAGGCGAGACTGTTGTTGCTGGAAGCACACTTGCAAGTGAAACCTCCACCCTCGATGACTTCACACAGTGTTCCTGCTACACATGGGCTCGAAACGCACGGGCTCACCCTGGTCTCGCAATAGGTACCTGCAAAACATGTTCCAAAAAACTTTGAATATATTCCCTTATTACGACAGACGTTTGGTATAGACGTTGAAGAGGTTCACTTGTATGTTGAGATGACTGCTAAAAGGAGTTGCATAGTATATTCTTCACAGTACATTGTCTCTGAAGGTACACTCGGTGACAGAATTCGAGAGACCCTCGCAAAGCTTTACTCTCTGCTACAGAGTATAAACGGCTTAGAAGGACTAGAAGGAAATTTCTATACGCTGATGACTTAGCCCTTGCTACGAAGAATACTTGCTTTGAAACTGTGGAAAGAAATCTGAAAAGTGCACGTAAAACACTGTCAAGTTACTACAGTCAGAACCAACTCAGACCAAACCCTTCGAAGACACAAGTGTGTGCCTTTCACTTAAGGAACAGGAAGCTAATCGTGAGCTACATATAGAATGGTCAGGTTTCCAATTGCAGCATTATCACACCCCTAAATACTTGGGTGTCACTCTCGATAGGTCTCTGCCATTCAAAACTCACTCCTAGAATACCAAAATGAAAATCTCAACGCGAAATGAACTAATTCGCAAACTAGCGGGACACCGTGGGGCTCACATCCACAGACTATCCGCTCTTCTGCAATGGCACTGTGCTTTTCTACTGCCGAATATGCTTCCCCAGTCTGGTACAGGTCATCTCATGCCACACAAGTAAACACTGCTCTCAATGAAACCTGCAAATTGATCACTGGTTATTTAAAACCTACTCCAACCGAGAAGCTTTAGTATCTGACTGGAATAGCACCACCAAGTGCACGCAGAGAAGTGGCTGCCAACAAGGAGAGACTGAAAGTGGAAGTGAACAGTGCCCACCCACTGCACGGATATAATCCACCACAGCAACGGCTGAGCTCGCGAAAGAACTTCCTAAGGACATCTTAGAAACTCACCGTTTCACCAGAGAAGGCAAGGCTGGAGTTATGGAAGAAGATTGAACAGATTACGATCAGGAGTTGGACGATCCCGAGACAACTTGAAGAGATGGGGTTTCAAGACACTTCCTGTGACTGTGGAGAACAACAAACCACAAGCCTTATGCTCCAGTGGCCTTTGGTCCCTATATCCTGTACAAAGACTGATCTCCTGCAAGCCACTCCAAACGCCTTGGAGGGTGCGAAGTATTGGGCACATGTAATATAATTACAATTGTACCTATTTATCATTTTATGATATGTATGGCTACTGAAAATTTGTATGTTTCTGACTCTAGAATAATAATAATAACAACGGCTAGAATACGCGATCGCGCATACGCGATTACATGTATAACTAGTATCTGACACGAAATCTAATGGGGAAACAGTTATCTTCGAGTATCAAATGTTCAAATGTTTGTTAAGCTTAAGGGACTTAACTGCGGGGCCATCAGTCCCTAAACTTACAAATTACTTATGAACTACCTTATACTAAAGACAACAAAAACATTCATGCCCGAGGGAGGATTCGAACCTCCTACGCGGGAGGTCGCGCGATCCGTAACGTGGCGCTACAGACCGCTCAGTTCCTCCCGCGCGGCTATCTTCGAGTATCGAAGCCAGTTGTAACTACATGCGCGTATTATTGTACGACATGAAACAGACCACGCAAACGGATTTTAGAAACTGCTTTGCCTTTCCTTCCCCACTATGTTTTACGCTATTCACTACCGACACAATATTCTTAACCCTCATATTATCTATGTTTCATTGAACGAGAGCAATAACAATTGAGATGCCAATCACAGGCTCAGTCGCGCTATAAAGAAGATAACGGTTTGGCATGGCGGATCACTTGTAGTATTCTCGAGGAGGAGAAGGACGAGGAGGAGGAAGGAAGCTTAGGGTTTAACGTCCCGTCGACAGCGTGGTCATTAGAGACGAAGCTTAAACTACGATTTATGGGAAAGGATGTGAGAGGAAATAGGCCGTGCCCGTTTGAAAGGAACTATCCCGGAATTTGCCTGGAGAGATTTAGGGGTATACGGAACACCTAAATCTGTATAGTCGGAGGTTGATTTGAACCACCATCGTCCCGTATGCGCCTTACCACTGCACCTCCTCGCTTGGTTATTCTCGAAAGTGAAGATTTTCTTGTAATTGTCATCTTGGTTACTTTTAACTTTTGTTGCAACTAAAATATTGGTATAAATTTAACCTGTGTTTCCCTCCTGGAAAAATGGTTACTTAAAAAAAAAGTTCAAATGTTTCTGAAACTTATGGGACTTAACTGCGGGGTCATCAGTCCCTAAACTTACAGACTACTTATGAACTACCTTATGCTAAAGACAGCGCAAACAGCCATGCCCGAGGGAGGATTCGAAACCCCGACGAGGAACGGCCCCGCGCGTCGCAGCATAGCGCCTCAATACGCTCGGCTGCTCCGCCGCGGCAGTATTACTTCAATAAGCTACGGAACATTGTGGATCGATCTTGAAACAACGGCTCTGACGGTACCCAAAGAAAAATTGACCCTAGAGTTGCAGGGTGTAGTGGTTATTACTTTCATAAATAGCGTGTCTTTAGTACATATGTAATAGAGACGCTTACTGTAATTTCTCGAATAAGAATGGCAAACTAACAATGTGGGCAATCCTTTGTGAACCACCACAGCTGTAGCTAAATAATTCATAGTCGTTATCTTATTAAAATAATTAATGTTAAGCATACGACAGAAAATAAGTAAATCTGAAGCAGTCAACAATCCGAAGAATGGTTTTTACTGGGCATTGTCCTCTTTTGTGTTGGGATCCAGTTGCCTTCCTCTTGCCTTTGAACTGACGTACCGAGCCCGTTACAGAAGAACCTACAGTTTATCGTGGATTCTGAAGCATGGTGCAGCTCAGTATTTTTCACATTAACAACGTAATCAGTGGGGAAAGAAATGAGAAGTAACAAATAGAAATCGCAACACTGAAGGGAGCTCGAATCGGTGACCTATATTAATTTTTCCCCTTGTGTAGATTGCCTCCTTGCGGACATGGTATCATGCTTGTTGTGTCGTTATCTATGAGTTCTTGGGTTTTCTAATCATAGTCTAGTTCTATGAACATGGAAAGAAAAATCTTGATAGAACGAAAAGAAACATGCGCAACAGACAATTGTGTTAGCCGCTCGAAATGGCCACGTGGTCTAATGCGTCATGCTACAACCTGTACGGCTGCTCCCGCCGGAGGTTCGATTCCTCCCTCAAACAAGGGTGTGTGTGTGTGTTATCCTTAGTGGAAATTAGTGTCAGTAGTTTGTAAGTCTAGGGACTGATGTCCATAGCAGTTTGGTCCAATAGGTTTACAAACATTTGAATTTGACAATTATGTTTCACCAACCGAAAGTTTTGAATCCATCGTTCCCAATCAAATCATAATGTTTTATTCCATATCTTTCAGTAATGAAACAAAAGCTATATTACCATTAAGAATGTTAAAACGTCATGACAGTAATCTGTCGCCACGGCGGAACGGCCGAGCGCATTGAGGCGCTATGCTACGATGCGTGGGGCCGTTCCCCGTCGGGGGACCGAATCCCCCCTTGGGCATGGATGTTTGTGCCGTCTTTAGTATAAGCTAGTTCATAAGTAGTTTGTAAGTTTAGGGACTGGTGACTACGCAGTTAAGTCCCACCGCGGTGGAGTAGCCGAGCGGTCTAAAGCGTCTCGCTGCGGAGCGCGCGGTGGCTCGCCGTGGAGGTTCGAGTCCTCCCTGGGGCATGAGTGTGTGTGTTGTCCTCAGGTTAGTTTACGTAGGTTTAAGTAGTTTGCACGCTACGGACTGATGACCACGAAGTTTGGTCCGATAGATTTACAAACATTAAAAAAAAATAACAAACATTTCAATTAGAAATCTGCCGTGGGCTAATCTAATCCAATATCACTCCAGTCGGTAGTAGGAAGACGAGAATTCTAAAAAACGACAGACCCTGCATTCGTCACGTGTCATCTCCAGACGGTAAGGATATCTTTCAATGTGTGTTAAAATTTTTGTTATTTGAGAGTATCAAACTCGGTACTAATCATACCGCCAAACCACCCGCACCTACGAATATATCATGGAAGATGTTGACTTCTGATCAATAGTGTTATACTGAAGTCGGACGTCTTTTCAGGATGCAGAGTCATTAATTTGCCAATGGCCGTGGATACACCGGTTGCCGACAGATTACCGAAGTTAAGGACTGTGGTGCTTGGCTGGCTGCCCTCCTGTCCACACCTCGGTGCAGCGGACGGGCTGTTTACGTCCAGTGTTTGCTTCGGCTGGCGGCGTCGTTGCGACCGTCGGCTTCCTCGCCTTCGTTGCTGTTTCCAGTTGTATTGTGAGTGTAAAGAATTATGATAATAGTGAAGAGCGCGAAAATAACGTGCAGTGCGAGTTCGATAAAAGCGTAGCACGGCCGTCGCCCTTTGAAATTCACCTTTGGTTGTTCGAAGACTGTCATCTAACGTCAGAGAATATTCTCAGCATTCAACTGGATACTTTCCTGAACTCTGTGTTTTTAAAGCTTCAAACCTCCGGAATTTGTTACTTTCTTGTTATTGTTCCCGATGGTATACGTAAAATTTAGACACTTCGAAGGTAGTATCAATAATGTAAACATGTTCCATGCAGGCTTCAGCATGCGACAAACTCGTGTTTTTAATTTACCGTTCGAGGTTCGGAATGATACTAAAGCTCGAAGGTTGTCCCCTTATGGAACTATCATGTCGGTAGAGAAAGAACAGTGGTCCTCCGCATATACCGGGTGATCAGAAAGTCAGAATAAATTTGAAAACTTAATAAATCATGGAATAATGTAGATAGAGAGGTAAAATTTGACACACATGCTTGTAATGACATGGGGTTTTATTAGAGAAAGAAAGGAAAAAAAAAAAAAAAAAAAAAAGAAACAACAGATCTCTTGTGCGCGTCGTTTTGTGATGATCGTGTGCTCAGCTGCCACTTTCGTCATGCTTCGCCTCCCTGGTCCACAAACCTTGAAAGACGACCGTCTGTCGTCTTTCATATATTTCAGTGAAGTTATAATTTATTTAATGTCACTAGATTATCATTTTGTTAAAACTTGAACCCCACTCTTTTCAAGGCTTCAGGAATAGCATTTTTTTTTCATGTGTTAAAATATTTGTTAATATTGCTAGGTTTTTCTTGTTTTGTTATGTTAATAATTTATTATTATATTAATTAATGTGGCATAAATGTGGCTTCTCCGCTACGCCACTGTCCCTGTGAGAATGTGTACTTGTTTTACTTTTAAGTGAATGTGCGAGAATCTCTGGCTGTCTAAATGTGGGGAGTGATAGCTTGCTTTGCATCGTTCTCTCTGGCTCAGAGTCGATAGCTGCTCATGCTTCCACAGAGGTTTCCACACCCTTTGGTTGCGAGCTGGTAGGTGAGCCTTCCATCAGCGTGAGTCCTCTCTCTCACCGCCCCCACCACGGCTGTTTCTTGGGCTTTCCAGCTTCCGGTAGCTTTTCGAGCCCCCGTGCCCACTCGGTGTCCATTCTTTGCTGGTCTTCTGGTGAGGTAAGGTTGGTTCTGCTCTTGTGTTTGGAGATGGTAGCGTTTCATTGTCTAGCACGTTTAACTTAGACTCGTGAACTTAGAATCATTTTTTTGGAATATTTTCTCCGATAGTGTGCGGAAATGTGTTCTCGTTTTTCAATTCAGTGATTTCCAATAGATAGACGCGGTGTGTGTGATTCTAGTTGCAGTTTGATAACGGCCTGGTATGTTATAACCTTTTCTGATCATGTGGCGGTGTATGAACACTGTGTAAATACTTTCTAGCTTCGTGGGGCCCGATTTCTAATATGTGATATATTCATTTTTGTACAGTGCATGTAGAAATCTTCTCATCGTTTCCTTCTGTGAGTGATATGTGTTCCACGTTGTTGGCTCATAGAACAATGCTTTCAGCTTCCACTCTTGTTTGTTCCATGCCCATCAGGCAAGTAACTATGCGGGTATCCTTCTGATATCCACTAATATTTCGCGATCTTCTCTCCCCGCCTATTTTAATTTTGCTGTTTCTCCTCAGACTTGTAGTACGCACTCTGTCTTTGTCAGTATTTCTCTCTGAGCCTTGTACAACCTCCTTCAATAGCTTCCTTATGTAATTCCAAACATTTATATGGGTTGTATGCTGTAATTCTTAATTTTATTCTTCCGACTTTGTAATTATTTCATTCTTACTAGTTTTGGAGACTGGACTTCATCCGTCTCTGTAATCGCCCCATATCACGTTTAGATGTGTTTCATTCGCTTACTTATATAATTCTAAGCATTGCTATGGGTTGCATGCTGTAGTTAATTTTCTTTATTTTTCGGAAACTGAATTTATTCAATTTTATCGGTTTTCGAAACCACGTGGGTCCGAGTTCCGACTTCCGGGGTTTGCAGCTAGTAGCCTGAATTCACGCCACTTCTCATATAAAACCAGTACCTAGATCGATTTCTAATAAACTGCAACTTAAGAATCCACCGTGATTTTGTATAATGAATCCGATTTTCAGCCACTTCACCTTCAGTGGAGTGCGTTCATGTATCGTAGCCGTGTGTCGCCGTTAGCGTGTTTGCTCGCGGTCCAGTTCAGATGTAATTTAACTTGGCTATACACACGCAGCATCTGGAAACATGCACGACAGACCAGAGCCAGCTTCAAAATGTTTTTGTATATTGTGTTTTGTGCTACCTCCTACTTGCTGAATTTCGCCTACGATAGCGGCTCCTGCTTCCGCCTCATCTCAGCACACTGATTTTGGTGAGTTTCGATGTGGCATTGCGTGTGTATGAGCGAATGAGTGTTGTTTGTAAATCCTTCCCCCCAGTAGCGTTAAATCATGTATAATTTAGGCTGGTCACCGTCCTCATTAATCCATGTAAGAGATGATTTTTTTTTTGTATTAACAAAATTGGTTCCCCATTTTGCTTGTTTTCTAACTGAATAAACAAGTTTAAGTTCAGCACAATCCGTAAGTTGCCTATATATTATAGTTTTAGAGCACCTTCCCTCTTTTATTTAATATTGTTCTTCACAAGTGCAGAGAACAAGCCCAGATGCAATTTTTCTTATGCTTAAATTCCGTTACGTCATTAATGTTTTCTTAGCCACCTTTCTAAGAGAACTTTAATTGTGGTAGTTGCTTATTAACGTCTGTGTGTAATAACGTGTGAGGTGCTATATATATTGACCACTGTAGTATTAACTTCCTGTTAATGAAGTAATTTGAAACGAGTTGGTTCTCAGTTTGGGCCAGGGAACAAGATTTTGTATCAGGGAGTAACCGGTAGTTCACACGGATCTTATTTGGTAATTTTAGTGGTAAAACAAAGCTCTTGTTACGTACAGTGGTCGACTTTTAACCTCAGGCCGTGCGATTATTGGCTTTGGGGTTACCTGAAGTCGGAAGTGTATCGTGATCGACCGACTTCTCTAGGGATGCTGAAAGACATCATCCGACGCCAATGCCTCACCATAACTCCGGACATGCTATACAATGCCGTTGACAACATTATTCCTCTACTACAGCTATTGTTGAGGGATAACGGTGAACATATTGAGCATTTCCTGTAAAGATCATCATCTTTGCTTTGTCTTATTTTGTTATGCTAATCATTGCTTTTCTGATCAGATGAAGCGCCATCTGTCGTTTTTTTAAACTTTTTTTTTGTTCTAATAAAACCCCATGTCATTCCAAGCATGTGTGTCAGTTTTTACCTCTCTATCTACATTATTCCGTCATTTATTAAGTTTTCAAACTTATACTGACTTTTTGATCACCCGGTATGTTTCAAGTTGAGCACGGCGTGCAAAATGTGAAAGAGGTTTCCGGAATGAAACTTTCACTCTGCAGCGGAGTGTGCGCTGATACGAAACTTACTGGGATATTAAAATTGTGTGCCGGAACCGGTACTCGAACCTGGCGCCTTTGCCTTTCGCGGGCAAGCGCTCTAGCGACTGAGCTATCCCGACACGACTCGCGATCCGTCCTCAGAACATTACTTCTGCCAGTACCTCGCCTCCTACTTTCCAGACTTCATAGAAGTTCTCCTGCGAACCTTGCAAGACTAGCACTCCTGGAAGAAAGGATATGGCTGAGACATGGCTTGTAAAAGAGGTTGTTAAAAAGCACATTCCGTCGTTTCTGCTTGTTGACGGGCACAGCGCTTTCATAACATACAGCGGCCAGCCCAAGACGTGCTCGCACCGCAACGAAAATGTTCAAATGTTTGTAGAGTCTATGGGACTTAACTACGGGGTCATCAGTCCCTAAACTTACAAACTACTTACAAACTTCTTACGAACTAGGACGGCACAAATATCCATGCCCGAGGAGGGATTCGAACCCCCGACCGTAGTGGCCGTGCAGACCGTTCAAATGTTCAAATGTTTGTTAAGCTTATGGGACTTAACTACGGGGTCATCAGTCCCTAAACTTACAAACTACTTATGAACTACTTACAAACTAGGACGGCACAAATATCCATGCCCGAGGGGGGATTCGAACCCCCGACCGTAGTGGCCGTGCAGACCGTTCAAATGTTCAAATGTTTGTTAAGCTTATGGGACTTAACTACGGGGTCATCAGTCCCTAAACTTACAAACTACTTACAAACTAGGACGGCACAAATATCCATGCCCGAGGGGGGATTCGAACCCCCGACCGTAGTGGCCGTGCTGACCGTGACTGGAGCGCCTCAGTCACCTCGGCCACCGCGGCCGGCGTGCAGACCGTGACTGAAGCGCCTCAGTCCCCTCGGCCACCGGCCGGCGCACCGCAACGCAACGGTATCGGCCACTACCGCGAAGCGTGTCCCCATTGCCCCCCCCCCCCCCCCCCAGCTGCCGTGGCACGAGGTCGCCCAGGCGGCCGAAGCCGACGCTATGGATGTCACCTGTCGTCGAACACCCCGTCCTAGCTTCTCAGACTTCAGAAACGTTAGCTGCAGAGGATTCTTCCTCTCACCGGCATGTCACGCAGGAATCAATGCACTTTGCTCAGGAAGTCTCCACAGCGTACCAGTCACATCCTGTACTGCCGCCCGATTCCTTAATAGTGCCTGCAGTAGTTGCTTCGCCTGCCCCTCACGACGTCGCTCCGGGTCTAGGTTCTGACACTGTCGCTGTCAGAGTTACCGCTCCTGTTACGAAAGCTTCCACGGCCACGGCGTCCGAACACGTCCCCGAGTTTCAAATTCTCACTGCACCTGCAACAATTCCCTCAGAGGACCCGAACACCGCACCGAAGCCGCGTCGTGAACTTTACGTCTGCCGCCGTAGCTACGGGCAACGCGTCCGCAGTGTCAGCAGCAGCGCAAAACTGGAAATGCAGGGATTCTCTCTGAGGGATCGTAGCCCGTCTGCGATGACAACATCGCAGTCTGGACACCACCTGGCCATGCACGAGCATAATCCGGGCATGAATGTATGCTTGGAGCGACGGTACACTTCGGGTGCCGACTGCTCGAGCGACAAGTAGACTGGCTTCGGCAGTCATGAGGCGAGGACCGCGCGGGCCGACACTTAGACCTGCAGCGACGGCACGCATCCGGCGCTGAGCGCCACTCGCACCGATCCACATCGCGCGATAAACCGACAGCACCAAATGTTCAAATGTTCAAATGTTTGTAAAGCTTATAGGACTTAACTACAGGGTCATCAGTCCCTAAACTTACAAACTACTTATGAACTGGCTAATACTAGTGATGGTCTCAACCCCTCTTCTCTGTACGGAACGTTTGATATTGTTTTATTGTATTAACTAGATTATCTTGTGTGTTTCGTGTTAGCACGGTGTCTGACTTTTGTCGGTGCAATATTTTAACGCTGAATGTTAACAAGATGCGCAATCAGTACAAAGTTTCAAATGTTTGTATAGCTTATGGGACGTAACTACGGGGTCATCAGTCCCTAAACTTACAAAATACTTATCAACTAACTTATCCTAAGGACGGCACAAATATCCATGCCCGAGGGGGGATTCGAACCCCCGACCGTAATGGCCGTGAGACCGTGACTGGAGCACCGCCGGCCGCGGTGGCCGAGGGGACTAAGGCGCTTCAAGTTACGGTCTGCACGGCCACTACGGTCGGGGTTCGAATCCCCCCTCGGGCATGGATATTTGTGCCGTCCTTAGTTGTAGGTAGTTCATAATTAGTTTGTAAGTTTAGGGACTGATGACCCCGTAGGTAAGTCCCTTAAGCTTAACAAACATTTGAACAATTTTGAACTGGAGCACCTCAGTCCCCTCGGCCACCGCGGCCGGCTCAGTACAAAGCTGTAGCCCTGAAGCCCTTTTTGGGGGACAATGCATGTCATGTTGTGTCTGTACAAGAAACTGCCAGTGATGTTTTACTGTTTATGTATGATTTTACGATTTTATCGTAATTGATAACTTTTTGGCGGGGGAAGACACGAGAACTACGAATTTAGTTCGTTCGGAGCTGGAGGTTGCTTACATTGCAATCTTACCTAAAGGCGGCACCATTGCCTATGAGATACAGAGGGTATTATTTGTGAACGTTTATTATCCATCAGACATTAATAAAACAGTGAAATTCATATTCTATGGATAGGAATTGTGCCATCTTCTTGACCGGCGTAATGATGATATTATTTTAGGCGGGGATTTCAACGCCGTTCAGGTTGATAGGGACCAGATCCTGCTGCTGAATCATTGCCAGGAATTCCGTGAGATTGTTAAAAGTCTTCGACTTCGTGACACGTGGCCAGTACAGCACCCGGATGTGACTCAAAAAATGTTCAAATGTTTGTTGAGCTTAAGGGACTTAACTGCAAGGTCATCAGTCCCTAAACTTACAAACTACATATGAACTACCTTATACTAAAGACGGCACAAACATCCATGCCCAAGGGGGAATTCGAACCCCCGACCTTAGGATGTCTCATTTTACTTACTTTTACCTCACCGAGTGTGTAGCCATTTAGATCGTATCTATGTCTCCACCCAGCTTGCAGCTCATACTACGACGACCGCAATAAAACATGTAATTTTCTCCGACCACAGTAGTTTTTTGTGTTGGGTTGTATTACCAAATTTAAATCTGTGGAAATTTAATTGTATTTATTTACTGGATGCTCATTTTAGTCGCAGTTTCACCACTATGTGGCAAAAGCTTATGTAAACATAGCGTGATGAGACCAACGTCCTCGATTGATGGGTCCACGTGGACAAGCTAGATGGCAGGAACTTTTCAATAGTTTTTAGCCGCGAAGCGACACGCTGGCGTCGGGCGACGGCGCGCTTCCATCAGAGCTGTTTACAAGATTTATCCCAGTGCTTGAACTCGCCGATTTGCGCCATACAAGTGAAGGTGTGATCGTATTAAGCCAGCCTATCGGTGTTGTCGTTGGGAGCCCCTTTCTATTTATCATTTAAATCGAGAAAGTATAAATTAGTTTAAGTAGTTTTCTAAGCCTAGGGACTGGTAACCGTAGCAGTTAAGTCCCTTATATTCACAAACATTTGAACATTTTGATCCATCTAAAATGACTAGAATCTTTCTATTTGGTTTATGGCTATTTAGATGATCGAGGAATTTGCTGAAAACATCACTATCACGTTGCTAGACCCGGCAAGCCGATAAGGGAGAAATCTACAGGCAGAGTTCTCCCCGTTACCTACTGTCGCAATCTCCCCGATCCTGAATGTCAGTACTTACTAGCCCGTCACATAGAAACGACCACAAATCGAACCCATCGTCAACATTTATTACCGACTAGCTGAAAATCCGGCGTCGCCCGGGAAGTTGTTTATTCAAATCTGCTTCCCTTTTCTCTCTCTGATCACTTTGTTTTCTTCTCCCTGTTCGTCTCCTCCCCTCCCCCCTCTCTCTCCCTCTCTCTCTCTCCGTTCATCGCCCTTATCTCCCCTCTCTTTCCGTACACGTGCTTTTCCCCTTTGTCTCCTCCCTCCCCTTTCTGTCGGTCTCCTACTCCATCTACTCCTCTCCTTCCAATACATGAAGCCATACATATATGCGCAAGTTTCATTTGGATGTTTTTTGTAACGTACCCTCCGCCATACATCTACGGAGTCTTAAGAAAGTAGACCATGTATTAATTCGAGATATAAGCTATCTCCACTCCCATGAACCACAGACATTGCCGAGGTGGGGTGGCTTGCGTGCCTCAACGATACAGATACTCGTACCGTAGGTGCAACCACAGCGGAGGGGTATCTGTGGAGAGGCCAGACAAACGTGTGGTTCCTGAAGAGGGGCAGCAGCTTTTTCAGTTGTTACAGGGCCAACAGTCTGGATGATTGACTGAGCTGGCCTCGTAACATCAGCTAATGTGGCTTTGCCACACAGCTACTGCGAACGGCTGAAAGCAAGGGGAAACTACAGCCGTTACCTTTCCCGAGGACATTCAGCTCTACTGTATGAACATATGATGATGGCATCCTCTCGGGTAAAATATTCCGGAGGTAAAATAGTCCCCCATTCGGATCTCCGGGCGGGGACTACTCAGGAGGATGTGATCATCAGTAAAGACAATACTGGCATTCTACGAGTCGGAGCGTGGAATGTTAGATCCCTTAATAGAGTAGGAAAATTAGAAAATTTAAAAAGGGAAATGGATAGGTTGAAGTTAGATATAGTGGGGATTAGTGAAGTTCGGTGGCAGGATGAACAGGATTTCTGGTCAGGTGAGTACAGGATTATAAATACAAAATCAATTGGGGGTATCACAGGAGTAGGATTGATAATGAATAAGAAAATAGGAATGCGGGTAAATTACTATGACCAACACAGTGATCGGATTATCACTGTCAAGATAGATACGAAGCCAAACCGACAACAGTAGTACAGGTTTATATGTCAACTAGCTCTGCCGATGATGAGGAAATCGAAGAAATATATGAGGAGCTAAAGGAAATTATTCAGACACTTAAGGGAGAGGAAAACTTAATTGTTATGGGAGACTGGAATTCGGTAGTAGGACAAGGAAGGGAAGGGAAGATAGTAGGTGAATATGGTCTGGGCAAAAGGAATGAAAGAGGAAGCCGCCTGGTAGAATTTTGCACGGAACATAATTTAGTTATAACAAACACCTGGTTCAAGAATCACAAAAGAAGGTTGTATACGTGGAAGTGACCAGGAGACACCTGGAGATACCAGATAGATTTTATAATGGTAAGACATAGATTTCGGAACCAGGTTTTACAGTGTAAGACATACCCAGGGGCAGATATAGATTCTGACCATAACTTGTTGGTTATGAACTGTAGGCTGAAACTGAAGAAACTACAAAAAGGTAGGAAAATAAGGAGATGGGACCTGGATAAATTGAAGCAACCTGAGGTTCTTTAGAATTTCAGAGGGAGCTTTAGGCAACAATTGACAGAAACAAGGGATATAAAACAGTAGAGGAGGAATGGGTAAAATTGAGAGATGAAATAGTGAAAGTAGCAGAGGACAAAATAGGTAGGAAGGAAAGACCTATAAAAAATCCTTGGATATCACAGGAGATACTAAATTTAATCGATGAAATGAGAAAATATAAAAATGCAGTAAATGAAACAGGCAAAATGGAGTACAAACGACTAAGAAATGAGATTGACAGGAAGTGCAAAATGGCTAAGCAGGAGTGGCTAGAAGGCAAATGCAAGGATGTAGAAGAATGTATAAATAGGGGAAAAATAGATACAGCCTACAGGAAAATAAAAGAAACATTTGGAGATAAGAAAAACAGCTCTATGAATATCAAGGACACTGATGGAAAACCAGTACTCAGCAAAGAAGGGAAAGCTGAAAGGTGGAAAGAGTGTATAGAGGGGCTCTACAAAGGAAATGAACTTCAAGACAATATTGTAGGAAGGGAAGAGGATGTAGATGAAGATGAAATAGGAGATACTGTACTGAGAGAAGAATTTGACAGAGCCCTGAAAGACCTAAGTCGAAACAAGGCACCTGGAGTAGATGATATTGCCTCAGAGCTACTGAAGTCTCTGGGAGAACCAGCTATGACAAATCTGTTTCACCTGGTGTGTAAGATGTATGAGACAGGCGAAGTACCCTCAGACTTTAAGAAAAATGTTATAATTCCCATTCCAAAGAAAGCAGGTGCAGACAGGTGTGAAAACTACAGAACCATCAGTTTAATAAGTCATGGTTGCAAAATATTAACACGAATTATATACAGAAGGATGGAAAAACTGGTAGAAGCCGACCTCGGGGAAGATCAGTTTGGGTTCAGGAGAAATGTAGGAACACGGGAGGCAATACTCACTTTACGGCTTATCCTAGAAGATAGATTAAGAAAAGGCAAACCTACATTTCTAGCTTTTGTAGATTTGGAGAAGGCTTTTGACAATGTTGATTGGAATAAACTCTTTCTAGTTCTGAAGCAAGCAGGAGTAAAATATAGGGAACGTAAGGTTATTTACAACTTGTACAAAAACCAGACAGCGGTTGTCAGAGTTGAAGGGCATGAAATCGATGCAGTGGTTGGGAAGGGAGTGAGACAGGGTTGTAGCCTTTCTCCAATGTTATTCAATTTGTACATTGAACAAGCTATAAAGGAAAGCAAGGAGAAATTTGGTGAAGGAATAAAAGTGCAGGGGGAAGAATTAAAAACATTTCGTTTTGCCGACGACATAGTAATTCTGTCAGATACAGCAAAGGACCTGGAAGAGCAATTGAACGGAATGGACAGTGTGCTGAAAGGTGCATATAAGATGAACATTAACAAGAGCAAAACTAGGGTAATGGAGTGCAGTGTAAGAAAATCAGGTGATGCTGAAGGAATTAGATTGGGAAACGAAGCAATAAAGGAGGTAGATGAGTTTTGTTACTTGGGCAGTAAAATAACAAATGATGGTCGCAGTACAAAGGATATAAAATGCAGAATGGCAATGGGTAGAAAAGCGTTTTTGAAAAAGAGAAATTTGTTAACATCGAATATTGATTTAAGCCTAAGAAAGTCCTTTCTGAAGGCATTTGTATGGAGTGTTGCCTTGTATGGGAGTGAAACATGGACGATAAGCAGTGTGGACAGAAAGAGGATAGAGGCTTTTGAAATGTGGTGCTACAGAAGAATGCTGAAGATTAGGTGGGTGGATCGCGTAACTAATGAGGAGGTACTGAACGGAATGGGGGAGAAAAGAAATTTCTGACATACCTTGACTAAAAGAAGGGTTAGATTGGTGGGACACATTCTTAGACATCAAGGAATTGTGAATTTAGCATTAGAGGGAAGTGTGTGGGGTAAAAATCGCAGAGGAAGACCAAGAGATGGATACAGTAAGCAGATTCAGAAAGATGTAGGTTGCCGTTCTTATGTGGAGATGTAGAGGCTTGCTCAGGATAGGGTATTGTGGAGAGCTGCATCAAACCAGTCTCCGGACTGAAGACCACAACAACAACAACAACAACAACATAAGCTATCTTTATTCCACGTTTCATTCAGCCGTTTCAGCGTGAAGAGTAACAAACGTGTTAACCCATTGTAATGTACCCTCCGCCAAGCACCGTACTGTGGCTTACGAAACGTAGTGCATGTATTAATCAGGGCATAAGCTACCTCTGTTCCAAATTCTATTCATAACCGTCTTGCCATTTCAGCGTGAAAGCGTAAGAAACGAATTAACTAATTGTAAAGTACCCTCCGCCACGCACCATACGATGTAAATTTTAGTATGCTTCTAAGCCGGCCGCGGTGGCCGAGGTGACTGAGGCGCTCCAGTCACGGTCAGCACGGCCACTACGGTCGGGGGTTCGAATCCCCCCTCGGGCATGGATATTTGTGCCGTCCTAGTTTGTAAGTAGTTCATAAGTAGTTTGTAAGTTTAGGGACTGATGACCCCGTAGTTAAGTCCCATAAGCTTAATAAACATTTGAACATTTTTATGCTTCTAACTTTCGCGCGAATGCAAGTAATGAATTGTCACACTTTTATCGCAATCGGATGGACGGTATGGCCGTGCATAAAATATGAACAAAAAGACAAACAATTAAACATTAATTTTTATATAATTATTAGATTTATGTATTTATTTTGAAATTTGCATTAAAACCATACGTTAGTAATTACAAATTGTTTCTGCTAGTCGGTTTCACCCAAGTGATTCGGGACGCTTGGTGCATATTAAAAAAAAAAAAAAAAATTCTTACTTTAAGTTGCTTACATAAAATTCACATGGTGTGAACAATATTTATATTTTAAATGTTTCTTTGATGATTTTTCACCCTGAAAAATGTAACGTAACTTACATAGAGCTGCTAGAATTTTCAGAAATTTTATTTCATTCCAATCTTCGCCGAAATCTGAAAATTAACAGTTTAGTCACGTTAATTAATTGAAATGATTGTAGGTAATCTGAATATATTAATACTGCACTGATAAACTGAATTCTTCAATCACATTTAAAAATTTAATCAGTCCATATGTAAAGTATCCGTCATGCGCCATCCAAAATTTTATGTGACAGTGACCTTCCTCTTGTTTTGAAGGTCAAATGTCCAAAATGTCATGATGATTTTAAGATGAATAAAGTTCCTTATTCGCATGTCGCATGATGCCACAGGTTTTCAACCATATAATTGTTTATGACGTCATATCTCCTGAACTATTTGTCGTACAGTAATTTAATAGTGCCTATGACCATCGCGAAAGTGCAAGAAATATGTTGACAAAGTTTCATCACAATCGGCTGAATGGTACGGGCGCGCGTAAAATACGAACACACAAACATTCCTTTTTATATATTAGATATCAACGACACTCTTACACTGCCGCGGTGGAGTAGCCGAGCGGTCTAAAGCACCTCGCTGCGGAGCGCGCGGTTGCTCGCCGTGGAGGTTCAAGTCCTCCCTGGGGCAGGGATGTGTGTGTTTGTCCTTAGGTTAGTTTAGCTAGGTTTAAGTAGTTTGTAAGCTACGGACTGATGACCACGCAGTTTGGTCCGATAGATTTGCAAACATTTGAACATTTGAACTCTTACACTTCACGGTTCGTACACTATAACGAACATACATGATAGACTTTAATATGTCTACTGTAGCTCAATCAATGAAATATTAAATAAATTTGTTTCACAACGATGCAATACACTCTTAGGTCTTTCGTAAACATGTCCGGATCGCCCAGATGTCTATTTCCTTGAATGACGTTTAGAAACAGACCCTGACAAGAAAACAATATACGTCTTAGACTAACAAGATGCGAGCCAGTTATAGAACGTATAATTACCACTATGACAAATCTTATGAAGTTTACCATGTAACTTGAGTAAAATAAAATATGGATAAAATGTTGTTTCTTGTCTTTAATAATAATGCCTATGTCCTTTTCAAAATGATACTATGCGAAGCATTTGCCTTTTATTTTTATTTACAAATAATTTTTATGTTATAATTAACCGCTGTGTAGTAGGTGATGAGAACATACTGGATCGCGAAAACAGGAAAATTACGGGATCCATAGAGAAAAATATTTGGAACAACAGTTACTTTACCAATACAACAGTTACTTTACCAATATGAGTGGTACGTATTTTATACAACAGTTACTTTACCAATATGAGTGGTACGTATTTTCGGCGTACATTTTTTAAATCTCTAAAAATAAATGAATATGTAGAACAAGTAAACAAAAAGCAGCATGAATATAAAATCAAGCGGAGAAGCTCGCCAATATTAGTGTAACTGGAGAGCAAAGGTCTCAATAGAAGAGAATGTTAGGAGGCCAGAAGAAAAACAGACAGTAATACACAATAGTTTTCGCGACATTGCGGGAGCAGAAGGCGGCTGTACACGATTCTGAGCAGCCTTAGCAGGAGAGGTAAGTGCCACCAACTCTGGGCGTATTACAACTTAAACGAGATTACCTTGCAAGTCCGCTTGAAGCTGTATGCAATGCACTCTTCTGAAGAAGTTAACACTCTCAACTTCTAGCGTCCTGCGCACTGATTCCTCTTGCTTGCAACCTATACTGGATTCCCGCACGGGATCGAGCGCCGGCCGCGGTGGCCGAGGGGACTGAGGCGCTCCAGTCACGGTCTGCACGGCCACTACGGTCGGGGGTTCGAATCCCCCCTCGGGCATGGATATTTGTGCCGTCCTTAGTCTTAGCTAGCTCATAAGTAATTTGTAAGCTTAGGGACTGATGATCTCGTAGTTAAGTCCCATAAGTTCTACAAACATTTGAACATTTGATCGAGCGTTTAAATGTGTCCGAAATGAAATTTTCATTGCCTGCTGTGGGCGTATTTACAAATTTTGATATGGTGTCTGTTCTTTTCGGTCATGGTCAGGGGGCTAGAAGTTGAAAATTTGGGTTGGAAGGGAAGAGATCCTGGATAGCATAATTGGTACCGGGCACCGCGGCACAGCGCGCTCGGTCAAAGGGCTGAACGCCCTCTGTAATAAAAAAAAAAAAAGCTGAGCCAGTTTCCAACGAATACCAAGAACGAACTTGAACAAACGATCGCAAACCATAGATATGTAAATTGAAATAATTCATGCAGACAATTGTCAAAATACCCAACTGTTTCGTTAGTATGTACTGTACTTCCTCGATTCACCGCCAGCTGGGCAATTGAAGGAAACTAACCTTGACTTCAGTGCTTGTGTTGACTCATTGCCCTACAGTACTAGCATCAAGCACATCAGTACGTAGCATCAACTGGTTAGTGTTCATCACGAACGTGGTTTTGCAGTCAGTGCAATGTTTACAAATGCGGAGTTGGCAGTTGCCCCTTTGATGTTTGGATTAGCACGGGGCAATAGCCGTGGCGCAGTACGTTTGTATTTGGTGACCGATGGATTGGTAGAGGCGGACCAATTCCATTGCCTCTACGCTCTCCTGACCTCAACCCTCTTGACTTTCATTTATGGGGGCATTTGAAAGCTCTTGTCTACGCAACCCCGGTACCAAATGTAGAGACCCTTCAACCTATAATTACGTTTTTATTTGTTTTAGTCTACCCCCGTTTCATATGTGACTCAAATGACATAATGCATAAAATAACGTTTGTTCATAAGTTCAAATGTTTGTTAAGCTTAAGGGACTTAACTGAGGGGTCATCAGTCCCTAAACTTACAAACTACTTATGAACTACCTTATACTAAAGACGACACACACATCCATGTCTGAGGGGGGATTCGAACCCCCGGCCGTAGCGGCCGTGCAGACTGTGACTGGCGCGCTGCAGACCGCTCGGCCACTGCGGTCGGCAAAATAACGTTTCATCGGCTAATTCTTATGCTGTATTTCTTGCTGGAAAAAACTTAAATGCTAATCTTGTGTCGTGGGAACTTTTCTGTGAAATGGTTCTGCAATAATTGAAAGGGTAAGTTACAGGAAACTGTCTGCAATAGAGCTGCCAAAAATAAGTCAAGTAATGAAAAGATAATTACCGAAACTTGCTGTGATAGCTCTGTCCGAATCGTTATAAAAGCTGTGTCACATCATATCTAATATATAAGACTTAATGTTTGTTTGCTTATCTTTTTGTTCGTATTTTATGCAAGGCCATACCATACATTCGATTGCGATAAAACTTTGTGAACTCATTACTTGCACTCACGCGAAGGTTATAGGCACACTAAAATTAAGTTGGTATGATGCATTACGGATGGTATTTACAATTAGTTAATTCGTTTCTTACTCCTTCATGCTGAAACGGCTGGACGGAATTGAATGAAATGTGGAATTACACCCCGAATTAATAAATGGGCTACCTCTCGTAAGCCTCCATAGGTGCATGGCGGAGGGTACGTTAGAACAAATATCCAAATTGTTTGACTGCTCACCATGAAAGTCAGAACATGAATGTATGTTTTCGCGAAGAAGATTTTTACAGTCTGCAAGCCACTGAATTTATGATGGCGGAGGGTTCCTTGCGACGCTGATACCGTTTGACCAGTCACCATGAAACTCTGCGCATATATTTATGTTTTCACGTATAAGAGGGAGAGGAATGGGTGGAGGAGGAGAGGGACAGACAGCGGAGGGAGGAGAGAGATGGTAGAGGACGAGACGGACAGAGAGAGGGTAGAGGAGGAGAATGAGAGAAGGGAGATGGTGACAGACAGGAGAATGGAGGTGAATAGAGGGAGGGGGAGGAGGAGACGGGGGGACAGGTGAACAGAGAGAAGGAAAAGGAGGAGACGGACTAATGAAAGATTGAAAACCACACACACACACACACACACACACACACACATATATATATATATATATATATATATATATATATATATATATATATATATATATATATATATATGTTCGTATTTTATGCGCTGCCATAACGATCATATGATTGAGATAAAACTTCAACTTTAATTCTACATTTAAAATACGCATTTAATCGCTAAATAGATCCGTCGTCAGTAAACAAAAATTTACCTTCCATTCGTGATAAATAGTACCATTGAGTGCCGATAACAGGATCTCGGCAAATCTTGCAGCGCCAGTCAATGGTAGAAAAGGTGCATTATATAAATGTACTTATTTTACATTAAACTGATTAATATTATACGGAATTGTGCATATCCATACGAAACCAAATGGATTTATCTGGAATGTCATAATAAGTTAGAACCGTTATCGTAAAATTTAATAGCATTTACCCACGATATTTAATGCGAATGCCATTAAGATGCTGATAATTGGTACACTTACACTATTATTTCGAGCATAATGAAATTTTGCATACTTAACATTCAAAACAAGATTTCATACGGTAAATGGTGGAGGGTAGCTTCCGGTAAGACAACCTTTCATTGATAACCATGAAAATTAACAGAGTTATATAATTTGTCACAGATGAAGTAGACAAAGGATAAGGAGATGGAGGAGGAGCTCGACAGAGAGACGAAGAGGTGATTGAAAGAGAAATGGGAATGTGAAAAAGAGCAGACGGAGGGGGGAGGAGGCGAACAGAGAAAGGAGAGAAAATCAAACGTTTTCAAATGTTTGTACAGCTTATGGGACTTAACTACGGGGTCATCAGTCCCTAAACTTACAAACTACTTATGAACTACTTACGAACTAGGACGGCACAAATATCCATGCTCGAGGGGGGATTCGAACCCCCGACCGTAGTGGCCGTGCAGACCGTGACTGAAGCGCCTCAGTCCCCTCGGCCACCGCGGCCGGCAGAAGAAAGGAGAGATGACGAGATGAACAGAGTGAGTCCTTTTCTGGAGTATTGCTGCCCAGTGTGGGATCCTTATCAGGTGGGTTTGACGGACATCGAAAGAGTTCAAAGAAGGGCAGCGCGTTTTGTATTGTCACGATACAGAGGAGACAGCGTCACGGAAATGATATAGAACCTGGGATGGGAATCATTACAACAACGGCGCTTATCGCTGCAGCGTGGTCTACTTACGACACTCAAATCGCCAAAATTCTCCTCCGAATGTGAAAATAAATTTGTTGACTCCCACCTACATAGGTAGAAATAATCATCAGAATAAAATACGAGAAATCAGAGCTCGAACGGAGAGATTCAGATGTTCTTTCTTCCCGCGCGCTATTCGAGAGTGGAATGGGAGATGAATAGTATAAAGGTGACTCGATGAACCCTCTGCCAGGCACTTAAATGTGATTTGCAGAGTATCGCATGTTGATGTAGATGTAGAGAGAGAGGAGAGAAGGAAACGGACAGAGGGAGAAGGAAAGGGAAGTTGGGCAGAGAGAGAAAATGGAAAAAGAGATAGACTAACTTAAGACTGTAATAAGTAATTAAAAAGCTAACACTTTCAATTTCAAACGTTATTTGCACAATTATTTCTTCTGCGGCAGCGACGCGCCGGGTACCAGCTATTTATACATAAAGAAAAAATAGACAGTGGTTATCATTCTGTTTTGCCGTAGCCCCTATTTGTAAAATATTTTTGCAGTGCCGGTAGACTTATCAAACACTGCCGATTAATAGTTACTTGACTAACAGTACGTATTAGCATTCTATGGTCAATCGTTAATTTTTTCTGTTCTTTTGTAATTAGAAATTAAAATATATCTGTTATCTGAACATGGATTAATTTCACGAATTGAAGAATGAACCACAAATTTCCAGTTATAAATTTGTTATTATCTCTGGAACAGGAGCACGAATAAGTACAGACTTTTACCCCCACTTTTTCCCTCTAACACTAAGTGGATTATAACTCGATGTCTAAGAATGTGCTGTAAAAATTGATCAAAACGTGATTCCTTTAAGAAGAAGTTATGTTACGAATTTCTGTGCTCCTCAGTTCAGTACCTCCGCATTAGTTATGTGATCTACTCACCTGAATTGAGCATTTCCCAAGCTTCAATCCTTTTCTTCTCTGAGTTGTATATAGTCTACGTTACACTGAATTACAAGATTATACTCCAAACAAATGCCTCCAGAAAAGACTTCCTAACACTTAAATTCTATTTTAGCACTTATAATGCAAAACGCCCTTTTACGTGATTCAGTTGCAACTTTTCAATGTAGTGAAGAGGTCTCGACGCCGTAAGAAGAACACTTGCAGTCATGCGCTGGCACACTTCACCTGCGGCCGCGCCTCCCACATGCCACCAAGTGCCGAGTTACCGAAACCACGGGATTACACGCTATTTTTACTGAGCACCACTGAGCAGACTAAGACATTCCAAGATTTTGAGGCATACCATCAGGTATCGAGATTTACTCCATACTTTAGCTCATACGGCATTAGCAGAAGCTTAACGTAAGAAGTGGTATGAGTAACAAATGATACCATGTTACGAGTACCGTGAGATATTGTGCCATAATAGTAAGAGGATAATATGATTAGGTGACACTCTAAATCCTTGGGTGGCATACATTCTAATTTCATTTAGTAGTATTTACAACATTAGAATTCAGACTATTGTCTGTTAGTAAGCTTTCATACAGTTATTTGCAATATTCGTTTACCTGCAGTATTTGTTAAGAGAAGAAAGACGAAGCAGTCGACAATATTCTGTTGATGCCAAAATGGTCTGCCGATATGGAGTGATTTGGACTGACCGAGTTAGTGTTACGAAGAACAGGCGAAACGTACTGACGAGCAGAATGGAGTAGACTGAAAAAATATACAGAATGCAGTTTGGTTTTTTATATGCTACAGGAATTCGTTTGAAGATCCAAAAAATAGAAAAACATCTGGCATCGTAACTTTGGAGTGAAGAATCATTTGTTAAAAACTTAAGTCTTATTTCACCATCACTTATATTTCAGCCAAACATCAAGAACAATGAGTGCTGTTTCTACGCTGGGGCAACAAGATTTAAAGGAGATCTCAGGTTAGTGAAATTAATGTAACTCCAGTTTTCCACCATGATGAGGTGGAATGCAACAAGGTCCATCGTATTTCCTGCAATTCCAGTACAAATGGAATCACTTACATGTAAATCATCTTAACACAGTCGAGTAAAACAGTAAGGAAATAGAGGAAGAGTTCGACATATTGTGAGTTGTGATACTTTTCGACTAACTCCCTTTACGTCGGAAACTTTGTTCCGTTAACAACCGAACTGTCTGATGATAACCAGCCTTCAATCCTCACGATCTTTCCAATAAATAAAAAATTTGCTGTTTCCTTTCCCTTATTTGTCGTAACACCCACTCAGATGCAGGAATACCGACAAGGGGATGCAACACTCACTCGATTGGCTGAGGGTCTAACTCTGACTCTTCTTACCAACAAGCCTACGGAGTTGGGTAAGATAAGGCAGATAAGTTTAGTTGGAATAAGATTTCTAGTGTATCCATGATTGTCAATAACAGCCTGGAAAGCTTATTAGGGTGTTGGAGGGTAGAATGTGCTGAGTATGGTGACGTGAGAAATAGAAATAACAAGTTCATACCACAGAGACGTCGAACGTTTAGAAGGCAGCGTAAACCGTAGCCTAATGACGTGTGTGGAGACTACCGCCGATTCCAAACGGTTCCGCAGGCCGCCATGAACGCGAGACTTCAAACAGATCAGCAACGGACACAGACTGTTAGTTCATTACGGTTCCTGATTATGTCCGCACATCAAGGTCCATCTGCTGGAGGTCAATTGAGTTAGTCTTCGTCAGTAGAGCTCCAGCGAACAAGAGAACAGTTTAGTCAGTTCCCAGTTTACAGTGTATTGTGCTAAGTACAGTAGTCCTGTAGCGAACTGCGTGAGTCACAAGAGATATGTTAACTATTCTGCGTAGGAGACATAGAAACCGTGCAGAAATAAGTATTTAACCTATATAAATGTATTTAGTGGCAAACGTAAAAGACACTGCATGAACTGCTTACATTTGCAGCGATCAATCTGGACATATATGTACAGAAAGAAACCCATAAAGCAATACGTTCAAATTTGGAACTTATTTTTAGAATCTTATATATTAAAAGAATCTACGAAAACTAAAGTCAGTCAGCCAGACCAAACTAACCGTCCGATTTCCTTCATTTTTGTTTTAAACGAAAGGTATTCATCCACAAATTTGTCATCAAGATTCAGAATTTACATAAGTCTTTCCTATACTCAAACGCGATTTCCTTCTGTATATTTATTATGGGGATGCCCTTGCTGTACACTAGAGTCAGTCGGTCAGGCCGTTCTATCCGACCGATTTCCTTCATTTTTGCTTCAAACGAAAGGTATTCATTCGCAGATTTGTTATCAAGTAACAGAATAAACTTAAGTCTCTCCATCCTTTGTTTTTATTCAAATGCGACATGTTTCTGTCCTTGCAATGAATATTTTAATTGTTTTGTTTCACGAGATGTACGGTTCTAATTAAAGTACGAAGTTCTTTTTTACCTAACAACACTCAGCGGATTAAGCTCAAATACTTGCATTGATTGATTCTGCGTTAACATTCAACTTTACTTACATTGTTTAAAACTTTTCTGTCATTTGACTAACGGTGTGGAGTTTTCCCACGGGTCCTCTATCTTCCGTATGTATTAAAAGAATCTATTTTACAATTACAATTGATGTCATTTGTAGACGTAGATCACGTCCTTAACACACTTGGCAGGAATACATTCTCTGAAACGCTGAAGGTAGCAGGGATAAAACACGTGTCAAAAGAATATCTAAAACTTCCACAGACACCAGAATGCAGTTATAATAGTTTAGTGACTTCAAAGAAAAACAGAAGTGGAGAATTTTTGAACTCCAGACTGGTAATAACAATAAAAGAGTTTACGAAAAACATAAATGTTGAGTCATTAAAGTTATTGGAGTGGAGTGTGGCCTTGTTCTTAGGAGAATTTCTGCGACAAGCAAGGTTAGTCGGGCAGAGATTCGAAGCTTTCCAAACATGGTGCTAGATATGAATGTTGAAGATTATATATAGCTTGCAGAGGTTGCCGACAGTAACTATCTGAAGTGTTATGAAATGAATTTAAGAAAACACAACTTATATAATATTCTGTATACTGCTACTATCTATAATAAATATTTTGAATGATAAGTATTTAATTTTACTTATTTCCATTTCACATGACAGGGCGCTAATGGTGCAAAGTATTTGAACGGGTCACATAATTATTATATATTCTCATTTGAATGTGTTGATTAATTTCACATTTTGCATTATTTAGTGAGCCATAAGCATTTTGTGGGTGTTCTGTGAGGGTGACCCAATATTCGGCCTATCCTATTTTTCTTCATTTGACTCCACGCATTCCTTATGCATACCAATACAGCATTAAGAAGTAATTGTTAATATAAATTGATCCGTTGCGCCATTTCCGATTTAAATAGGAAATAAGCTGGCTAATGAGGTCGTTGTGCGTACAAAAAATGTTCAAATGTTTGTAAAGCTTATGGGACTTAACTGTGGGGTCATCAGGCCCTAAACTTACAAACTACTCATCAACTAGAATATACTAAAGACGCAAACATCCATGCCCGAGGTGGGATTCGAACCCCCGACGGAGAACGGACTCGCACATCGTAGCATAGCGCCTCAATGCTCTCGGCCGCTCCGCCGCGGCTCTGCGTACAAGGAGTTTGCCAGTAAGGCTGTTGCCTAACGAGTTCCAAGCTAACTAAATCCTAATTGATTTTATTGTATTTTACTCTTACATGAAGATATGTGGCTTCAAAAGCCTAAGAATTATTATATGTACATTTGTAAAATGTTCAAATGTTTGTTAAGCTTATGGGACTTAACTACGGGGTCATCAGTCCCCAAACTTACAAACTACTTATGAACTACCTTATACTAAAGACGGCACAAATATCCATGCCCGAGGGGGGATTCGAACCCCCGACCGTAGTGGCCGTGCTGACCGTGACTGGAGCGTCTCAGTCACCTCGGCCACCGCGGCCGGCGTACATTAGTACACTTAATATTTGGTAACAAGTCTGATGTCCTAGCCGCGCGGAATTGTTACGTGAGCTAAGGTGTTATGTAACGGAATGGGCGGACGTTTCCGCCGGAGGTTCGAGTCCTCCCTCGGGCATGGGTGTGTGTTCTCCTTAGTGTAAGCTAGTTTAAGTAGTTTGTATGTCTACGGCCGGATGACCACAGCAGTGTAGTCAAATAGGTTTACAAACGTTTGAACATTCTGAAGTCCTTTAAAATGTAAATATGCTTAAGATAATGATTTTTTGACCGATTGCACATTGACAAGGGTAATTTCATTTTGGATCTGCGGAAGTTACATTAGCACCTCTGTTCTTATTTTGTAAGTATCTGTTGTGTCTTCTTGATTTCTGATGTTCTCTGCATCCAAGACGATCTCCTCACTATTAATCAACAGGAACAAAAAGTACATCTAATCTAATCGAATCGAACCATTGGCACAACATATAGATTATTTTTTTCAACAATTATTTTTGTTACAAACTACCACCTCATAAGCTTTTCACGCTCTTTCTAACCGTACTGTAGATGTTAGGTTGAGTGGATGAGCATCTTGTCCTAGAGACGAGGCAGTCTGGGACTCAGACCAACACCACCTATAGAGAAGGCCGCGGCGCTCTCGTGTGACGTCAGGCAGATTAGGTTGCGCGCGCATAGCTGACTGGGTAGCCGCTGGGGCACGGCCCACTATGCCGAAGCAGCAAGCTAGTCAGCTATGCGCGCGCAACCCTACTCTAGAGCACTTTATAATACAAGCAGAACAATCCGCCATTTTGAATCCCACGTTGAAGGCGCGCATTTAAAGCCTACGGAACACTCACGCTTTTTAACATGCGCTTAAGGTCATGAGAAATACTTTCCTCACGCAGAAAATATTACAGCACAGTAAATTTATTGGCTTACATTTGACTGTAAGAGGCAAATACCTTAATGTTACTGATTAGATGGATATTTAGAGACATGAAACGCACTTACATTCCAAATTAAAGCATATGCTGCCGATCTAAATATTTACGAAATACAGTTAAAATGCGTTACTATCATGGTATTATATTGTTTATAAATGGTACGGCCACATACGTTTACGGTAACTAAGAGTTGCATTCGAAAACATTTACGGAATAATGCTAAATTGCGATATTGTACTTTCCGTATTACTCCCTCTAATGTCTCGCATATTTTACACACAGTATATTTCAGAGCCACTCCCATGAACCACAGACATTGCCGAGGTGGGGTGGCTTGCGTGCCTCAACGATACAGATAGCCGTACCGTAGGTGCAACCACAGCGGAGGGGTATCTGTGGAGAGGCCAGACAAACGTGTGGTTCCTGAAGAGGGGCAGCAGCCTTTTCAGTAGTTACAGGGGCAACAGTCTGGATGATTGACTGAGCTGGCCTTGTAACATCAGCTAATGTGGCTTTGCCGCACAGCTACTGCGAACGGCTGAAAGCAAGGGGAAACTACAGCCGTTACCTTTCCCGAGGACATGCAGCTCTACTGTGTGAACATATGATGATGGCATCCTCTCGGGTAAAATATTCCGGAGGTAAAATAGTCCCCCATTCGGATCTCCGGGCGGGGACTACGCAGGAGGATGTGATCATCAGGAAAGACAATACTGGCATTCTACGGGTCGGAGCGTGGAATGTTAGATCCCTTAATCGAGTAGGAAAATTAGAAAATTTAAAAAGTGAAATGGATAGGTTGAAGTTAGATATAGTGGGGATTAGTGAAGTTCGGTGGCAGGATGAACAGGATTTCTGGTCAGGCGAGTACAGGATTATAAATACAAAATCAGTTGGGGGTATCACAGGAGTAGGATTGATAATGAATAAGAAAATAGGAATGCGGGTAAACTACTATGACCAGCACAGCGATCGCATTATCATTGTCAAGATAGATACGAAGCCAACACCGACAACAGTAGTACAGGTTTATATGCCAACTAGCTCTGCCGATGATGAGGAGATCGAAGAAATATATGAGGAGCTAAAGGAAATTATTCAGACAATTAAGGGAGAGGAAAACTTAATTGTTATGGGAGACTGGAATTCGGTAGTAGGACAAGGAAGGGAAGGGAAGATAGTGGGTGAATATGGTCTGGGCAAAAGGAATGAAAGAGGAAGCCGCCTGGTAGAATTTTGCACGGAACATAATTTAGTTATAACAAACACCTGGTTCAAGAATCACAAAAGAAGGTTGTATACGTGGAAGAGACCAGGAGACACCTGGAGATACCAGATAGATTTTATAATGGTAAGACATAGATTTCGGAACCAGGTTTTGAAGTGTAGGACATACCCAGGGGCAGACATAGACTCTGACCATAACTTGTTGGTTATGAACTGTAGGCTGAAACTGAAGAAACTACAAAAAGGTAGGATAATAAGGAGATGGGACCTAGATAAATTGAAGGAACCTGAAGTTCTTAAGAATTTCAGAGGGAGCTTCAGGCAACAATTGACAGAAACAGGGGAAAATAAAACAGTTGAGGAGGAATGGGTAAAATTGAGAGATGAAATAGTGAAGGCAGCAGAGGACAAAATAGGTAGGAAGGCAAGACCTACAAAGAATCCTTGGATATCACAGGAGATACTAAATTTAATCGATCAAAGGAGAAAATATAAAAATGCAATAAATGAAACAGGCAAAATAGAGTACAGACGACTAAGAAATGAGATTGACAGGAAGTGCAAAATGGCAAAGCAGGAATGGCTAGAAGGCAAATGCAAGGATGTAGAAGAATGTATAAATAGGGGAAAAATAGATACAGCCTACCGGAAAATAAAAGAAACATTTGGCGATAAGAAAAACAGCTCTATGAATATCAAGGACTCGGATGGAAAACCAGTTCTCAGCAAAGAAGGGAAAGCTGAAAGGTGGAAAGAGTATATAGAGGGGCTCTACAAAGGAAATGAACTTCGAGACACTATTGTAGGAAGGGAAGAGGATGTAGATGATGATGAAATAGGAGATACTATACTGAGAGATGAATTTGACAGAGCACTGAAAGATCTAAGTCGAAACAAGGCCCCTGGAGTAGATGATATCCCGTCAGAGTTACTGAAGTCTCTGGGAGAACCAGCCATGACAAAATTGTTTCACATTGTGTGTAAGATGTATGAGACAGGCGAAGTACCCTCAGACTTCAAGAAAAATGTTATAATCCCCATTCCAAAGAAAGCGGGTGCAGACAGGTGTGAAAACTACAGAACCATCAGTTTAATAAGTCATGGTTGCAAAATATTAACACGAATTATATACAGAAGGATGGAAAAACTGGTAGAAGCAGACCTCGGGGAAGATCAGTTTGGGTTCAGGAGAAATGTAGGAACACGGGAGGCAATACTCACTTTACGGCTTATCCTAGAAGATAGATTAAGAAAAGGCAAACCAACATTTCTAGCTTTTGTAGATTTGGAGAAGGCTTTTGACAATGTTGATTGGAATAAAGTCTTTCAAGTTCTGAAGCAAGCAGGAGTAAAATATAGGGAGCGTAAGGTTATTTGCAACTTGTACAAAAATCAGACAGCGGTTGTCAGAGTTGAAGGGCATGAAAGGGTTGCAGTGGTTGGAAAGGGAGTAAGACAGGGTTGTAGCCTTTCCCCAGTGTTGTTCAATTTGTACATTGAGCAAGCTATAAAGGAAAGCAAGGAGAAATTTGGAGAAGGAATTAAAGTTCAGGGTGAAGAATTAAAAACATTGCGTTTTGCCGACGACATAGTAATTCTGTCAGATACAGCAAGGGACCTGGAAGAGCAATTGAACGGAATGGACAGTGTGCTGAAAGGTGCATATAAGATGAACATTAACAAGGGTAAAACTAGGGTAATGGAGTGCAGTGTAAGAAAATCAGGTGATGCTGAAGGAATTAGATTGGGAAACGAAGCAATAAAGGAGGTAGATGAGTTTTGTTACTTGGGCAGTAAAATAACAAATGATGGTCGCAGTACAGATGATATAAAATGCAGAATGGCAATGGGTAGAAAGGCGTTTTTGAAAAAGAGAAATTTGTTAACATCGAATATTGATTTAAGCCTAAGGAAGTCCTTTCTGAAGGCATTTGTATGGAGTGTTGCCTTGTATGGGAGTGAAACATGGACGATAAGCAGTGTGGACAGAAAGAGGATAGAGGCTTTTGAAATGTGGTGCTACAGAAGAATGCTGAAGATTAGGTGGGTGGATCGCGTAACTAATGAGGAGGTACTGAACCGAATTGGGGAGAAAAGAAATTTCTGGCATACATTGACTAAAAGAAGGGATAGATTGGTAGGACACATTCTTAGACATCAAGGAATTGTGAATTTAGCGTTGGAGGGAAGTGTGTGGGGTAAAAATCGCAGAGGGAGACCAAGAGACGCGTATAGTAAGCAGATTCAAGTGGATGTGGGTTGTCGTTCTTATGAGGAGATGAAAAGGCTTGCTCAGGATAGAGTAGGGTGGAGAGCTGCATCAAACCAGTCTCTGGACTGAAGACCACAACAACAACAACATATTTCAGAGAAGATTTTGTAAATATGTGTAGTAACTTTGAACGTCTGGTTGCATAAAATAACGACTAAATAAAGTCTCTCTGGTAGCATGCACTTTGAAATAAAGTGAATGATTGATGCATGCCAAGTTTTGAATTTAATGCCTTTCATGTACGACTTCTTTCCTGTCGCATTCTTTGAGAAGTTCCAAACCCTCTTCACAGCTTAGCTTAGGCCTACATATTCCCGTCTCGAGAGTCACATTTAAATTAAACATTGTTAAACACTGAATTAATGTGAAATAATATAATTTAAAAACCACCAGCTGGATAAAGCCAGATGCACTCATGCATCAATGAAAATACAATTAACAGCCCTTATAAAAATTCCTTAGTTGGTCTAAAGAAAATAAAAAGAAGTATCTTTAAACACACTGTCGTGTTAACAATCTGTAGCAAAATTAAAATAAACTATAGCTTACATGTATAGGCCTATCTTTTCATTGCTACCTCTCCGTGAACATTATTTGTGATACAAATAAAAACAGTTTCGTTCTTAACATTACGCACAGTTGTTCGATTTTGGTGTGTGGAATTTACAAGCTATCTTTTACGCCGATCTGTGCTTGAAAGAAACCAGTATAACTTACAGCGATTATGTCTGCTATTATTTGAGCAGTTTGGAGCTCCACAACCAACCATTTCTCGCTGTGAAACAATAAAATCACAACATATTCGCTTATTTCACTTCGCTGCACCACACATAAGCAACAACACGGTCGACGCATTGGGATTCAAAATGGCGGATTGTTCAGCTCGTTATATCTAGTGCTTTACCCTACTCTGCCTGACGTCACACGAGAGCGCCGTGTGGCCGGCGAGAAAGACAGGCCTGTGCACTCCGCCAGGTGACGTGATAAGAGTAGTGCCGATCGCGAAGCAGGCTGGTTGGCTGCTAAGAGACAGTGGGCCGTGCCCCAGCGGCCAGCCAGTCAACTTCGCGATCGCGTTGCCTCGGCACCACTCTTATCACGTGACCTGGCGGAGTGCACACGCCTGTCTTTCTCGCCGGCCACGAGAGCGCTGCGGCCTTCACTCTAGGTGATGGTGCTCAGATACCAATCAGGAGGCCTCACAGTCGCTGAAATAAACTGTGACCAGCACTTGTGGCGTTCCCAAGACTCGGCGGCTCGTACCAGGAGCTTCTCGCAGCTCCCGTAGAGCACACAGCGATGGCTTCTATTCCAAAATGTATAAGTTGGTAGATGTAGCAAGTTACGATATAAAGTGACTGACGCGGCCTGGGAATTGATCTTTTACGAAATTCTTTCTTTGAAAGATCTTATTATCATGTAAGAGAACTTTCATCTTTATTCCTAGGCTTTCTGGTAAATTTTCTTATTCTCTTTTGGGTGCTCTTAGACCTAGACTGGATACTGTCAAGTGAAAACGACTTCGCTCTTATTCTACTGCGACTGTGTTTCACTTAGTGAATACATCCGATTATCGTCCAGTTCGTATCGAATATTTCAGTTTTGGTACAGTTATAGCAGATAATATGAACTTGTAAAGTAGGATGAAATGATACGGTCTATGGTCTGAAGTTCGCAAATTCAGAAAAAGGAAGGCATCAAATTTGTAAAAGAAATGGGAGCGAAATTAATTGTTTAGAACGGGATCTGAACGGAATAATGTAATTGTACTAAGAAAATTAGAGGCAGATTGTGTGTGGCGATCGAAGATTGTGGAGGGAATTATGTCTGAGCGTAAATGTAGTCCACTTTCGCATGAGATCTGATGAAGTAGTTTAGGTATTTACATATATAGAATATTTGTAAGAATACAATTCCCACGCTTGGTTTTAGTAATTCTAGTGCACTGTTGGATTTTATTGTGTAGTTCCTAGGTAGGGTTGCCAGAATAACATAAAGTCAAGGGCTAGATCGGCGTGTTTCCGTAAAGTTGTTAATTGGATAGGATGGCTGTAAACAGTGTTCTAGACATTCTAGTGACGACAGTATATAGTGTATCATACATTAATATTGTCATGGCTCTTGGAATCGTTTAACATGATAGGCACTGATTCCAACAGAATATAAAGCAAGTGAGACGAGATTGAAGTGATTGTTGGACATATTCCAGAGGTTGCGGTATACGGCTGGGAAGGTAATACCGTCAGTTTACTGGAGGATGTGGCTCTCACGTATGACCCTATTGCGAATTTTCGTGTAAACAAGGGAACAATGACAGCTGGAAATAAGCGATCTTGATAAAACTTGGTGAGTATGCATAGGAGTCAAAGTAGTGCAATTGTTCTCTTTTCGTTTTTTCACGGTTTCAGTTTTAAGGGTTAAGACCGACGCTACTATATAACGTATCATATTAGGATCAGAGGAAATATCTTGGAAACCAAGAAATACAAAAATTGGTGTACCATATAAAAGTCTAAATGTACGTATCGTTATTGAAAACTGTTTAAAATACTTTTCAAGTCCTTAACACACTTGTCAGGAATACACTTTCTAAAACTCCAAAGGTAGCAGGGATAAAACTTGTGGCAAAAGAATATCTAAAACTTCTGTAGACACCAGAATGCAGTTATAATAGGTTAGTGACTTTAAAAAAAAAGTAGAAGTGTAGGATACGTGAACTCCAGTCTGGTAATAACAATAAAAGAGTACGAAAAACATGAATATTGAGTCATCGAAGGTATTGGTGTGGGAGTGTGGCCTTGTTCTTAGGAGAATTTCAGCGATAATCGAGGTTAGTCGTGCAGAGATGCGAAGCTTTCGAAACATGGTGCTAGATATGAATGTTGAAGATTATATGGGTAGATCCTACAACTAATTACGAAATACTGGAACAAGAAAGGAGATTATAGAACAACTTGAGTAAATGAAGGGATTGTTTGATAGATCATATTCTGATACCTCAAGGAACAGTCAAACCGGTAATGAAGTCTACAGTGGGGCTATAGCTTGTAGAGGTTGTCCAAGACCTGATGACAATAACACACTGATGGACCGGCGTTGCAATAGCTGTACCAGATGACGAGGCTAGCACCACATAGACCAGCGATATCAACCCATCAAAGTACACATTGTACTTAAAATCACCGGGAGACAATAATATAGAGCCGGTCGCGGTGACCAAGAGGTCTGCGGCGCGCCAGTCACGATCTGCACGGCTACTACGGTCGGGGGTTCGAATCCCCCCTCGGGCATGGATGTTTGTGCCGTCCTTAGTATTAGCTAGTTCATAAGCAGTTTGTAGGTTTAGGGACTGATGATCCAGTAGTTAAGTCCCATAAGCTGTACAAACATTTGAAATAATGTTGCTATAAAATATTCTAAGGATTCTAAACAAATAGAAAGGCTTTGTTGTAAGCTGAATTAATGGAAAAAATATTATTACAGGTTGCGATTAAATGTTAGTAGGACAAATAGGATATTCCCAGAATGAAACTTTCACTCTGCAGCGGAGTGTGCGCTGATATGAAACTTCCTGGCAGATTAAAATTGTGTGCCGGAACCGGGACTCGAACCTGGGACTTTTGCCTTTCGCGGGCAAGCGCTCTACCGACTTTTTTTTTTTTTTTTTTTTTTTTTTTTTTTTTTTTTTTTTTTTTTTCTTTATTTTTTGGGTCTCCTTCCTCCCCTTCAACCCATCCTTACGCTCGCCAACATTTGCCTTCTCGGCCCGGCTTCATCGCCTTTAAACGAAAGATCTTCTGACGGTAAATAAAAACTCCTTCTTGGTTTATGTACTGGGTGCCACTTGTTGTTATCCTCTTTTTTTTCGTGGTCTTCGCAGCAGACTGTCCTCGCGCAGTGCTCTTCTTCGCGTGGTTTATATCCATGTTGTAATCCCCAAGCACTAAGCTTGGTCTCGTGTTCGTCGTCTGTCTGTCTCGTTGCTTATTTTGACTTCTCGTAGCCCTGTGCGTTACAGTCGGCGGAGCCACACGATGGCCTGCTGTACATAGTCGTAATAAATAAATAAAAATCAAAGAAACACAACAGCAGGAGAAACCTGCAATAACAAATTTGGTCCTTCATCCACTGTTCCTAATGTAGGAACTGAAAGTCTCCAAGTAACAATAAAAATAAATAAAAACTCAAGAAACGAAATCATATTTGAGTGCCAGCGACCATACATTTGCTACAGACGCTGCCAGGAAAAACCTTTCCTTCTTGTATGTCTTCCTTTCTGTTCGTACTCTGTCAATCGCTTCGTTACAGATCTTAGTTTCAATTGTTCGTCCGTGTATCTTTTTCTTTTGTTCTTTAAATTATCTCGAGATCTGTGATGTCCGAGTAACCAAGGAGCGCTTCCACTCTTCTGTCGTGACCGAGAAATGGAAACAAACTCTCAAATCATTAGGGTAACGTGTGGAACAAAAAATTTTGCACTAATCTTTTGTATTTTGGGCATTTCCGGAAATTATGATGTTCTTCCGTAATATATTGTACGTATTCGTTCAAACTCGCATTTTTATACGTCATTGTAAAGTACGCGAATTGGCCGATGACCCATGCGTAGCTGTTGTTTTTTGATTTTGGAAATAAATGCCAGTCCGGCCATAGGACATCTCGAAGCGTTATCGTACTTTCAGCGGTCCTGTTGATTGTAGCTAGTTTTTTTTCTAGTCCATTTCCAGATTTGAAATTTATCTCTGCACGTGAGTGTGTGTGCCAATGTGTCGACGACATGGCAGTGTTCACAGTACGGACTCATTTTGAGGTGAATCTTGTGGAGTTTTTCTCCTGTTGGAACCTTATCGTTCACAATGTCATACCAGACGGATGCAGTTCGTGATGGAAGTATGGAATTGTTAATATTCTTCCAAACGTTCGTCCAATCAATCTGTGGGTACTTCAACTCCACAGGGTTTGGTCTGTGCCGTCTCGTAAGATGACCATAAATTTTGGCAGTGTTGAATAGCTGTCGCAGATCTGGAATGTAACTGCTTTCGAGGTAAAAATGCCGGACGTAGTCAAGTTGTGCATTTATGCGTCCAATGTTGACGGGGGCAGATTTACTGATGGGGGCTAGGCTGGTGAATAGTATCTGCGTGATTGTTTTATGCGGCGACTGTAGGATTTTTCCAGTACGGTTCAAAAACATAGCAGTGCATTGTAGTTGGACGTCTTTCACTCCCAGGCCCCCTTCTGTCCGAGAGAGCGCCATAGTTGGCATGTTGACCTTGAATATGTTACCTCGCCAAATGAACCAATACGCTGCGGCAAAAATCTTGTGGGCTATGTCCTTTGGTGGAGGTAGTACCGCGGCTATTTGATATATTTTACTGAGTGCGTAAAGATTAACGAAGAGGGCTCTCTGTAGCCTGTTTAGATTCCTATTTTTGTTGTCATGGAGTGTGGCGCGGAATATATTGAGTTTATGAGTCCAGTTGGCAATGGCCATCTCCCTTGGATTCGGCGTTAGAATCATACCTAAGTGGGTGATCCGATTTATGGGTTGCAACCATGTTAAATGCACGTTCTCCGATCGTGGTCCTATAGGTAATATCTTCGATTTGAATTCATTGAGTTTAGCACCAGATGCATTGGCATATGCTTGGATCACTTCTCGTGCAGTTTCGATTTCAACCGTTGTGTTCACGATAAGACTGACATCATCAGCATATGCGTGACATACTGTCTTGATACCAAACATTTGTAACCCCTCGAGTCTCAGGTGCAGCTGTGAAAGTAGAGGCTCCACGGCGATGGCGTACAGCGTCATCGAAAGAGGGCAACCCTGCCTCACGGACTTCTTGATGGGGACTGGAGTACTTATTTGACCATTGATTTTGATTCTGGAGTACGTTCCTGAAATGCACTTACTTATGAGCTGTATGAAATGAGCACTAAACCCCATTCGTCGCATAACATTCAACAGAAATAAGTGGTTTACACGATCGAACGCCTTGTCAAAATCTAAAAACATCAGCGCTACATTGCAGTTGCACAACCATGATAAGGTTGTGATATCCCTGTATTCACTTAATGCGTTAATCATAGATCTGCCAGGAGCCACACTCATTTGATAAGGGCCAAGGATCTTGGGTAGTATAGATTTCAATCTATTGTTTATGATTCTGGTAAGAAGTTTATAATCGGAATTCAGAAGAGTTATCGGCCGAAAGTCTGTCAACGATGTGGTGTGTGGCTTTTTCGGAATTAGGACGACGAGCCCTTCCGTAAACTGCGACGGCGGCTGCACTTCCCCCAGCAGTTCGTTGTACATTTTGGTTAACTCTGGCCCTATGACATTCCAAAAGCAAGCATAGAATTCAACTGGTAGACCGTCTAAACCAGCCGATTTCTTTTTAGGCGATTCTTTGATTGCCGAATGTATTTCTTCCTCCGTAATGTTGGCTAGAAGGTCGACATTGTCATCCCCAGTCACCGCGGGTTGGATAGCGGACATTAGAGGTTCTCCTGTCGCGGGGTCCGTTCCTGGGTCGGCGTAAAAGTCCGTGAAATATTGCACCACATAGTTTCTTATTTCCGTCTGGTGTTCATATACGTGTCCGCCTTCATCTGTAATTTTGGAAATTAACTTTTGTTTTCCTCTCTTGGCTTCCCTGAGAAGATGATACATCGATGTATGTTCTTGCGTGAGGTCGTGCAGTGAGCGCGCTCGAACTTTTCGTCCTTCCAGAGATTGTCGCACGAGAGCCGTGATTTTGGCTTTAGTGCGTTTTATTCGGGAACTGTTGATGATTAGACTGTTGGGTTCGCTGTAGAGTTCACGGAGGCATAAAAAGTAGTGCTCTATGGTACGTTTTCTCCAATATGCCTTCATACGGGCATACTGCACAATACATTTTTTTATTTGCGGTTTCGCGACTTGGATCCACCACATTATACGAGTTGGATATTTGCCTAGTGATCGGAGGCATCTCGTCCAAGTTGTGCTGACCTGCTGCCGCAGTTCTTCGTCCTGCAAAAGCGAGACGTTAAGTTGCCACACGCCCCTTCCCATGTATGTTGGTTGTTTCCTGTACTGAACGGTTATCTGAAAGGCGTCATGATCTGAGAAATTGATGGGCCATATTTCACAATCCATAACATTCTGTAGAAAGCCGTTCGTCACATACATCCTGTCTAGTCGGCTGGCTGTGCTACTGGTAACATACGTGTACCCTCGGGCGTGCGGACGAAGATGACACCAAGTATCGACGAACCCAAGTCCATTAGTTAACGATAAGAGCTCCTCGCAAAAGTTGAAGTTCGGATGCTGATCTTCGGGACGGAGAACACAATTAAAATCGCCTCCGAAAATTATGGGCAGTCGGGCATCTGGTATTAACGTGACGATTTCATCACGGAACATGGAGCTCCTCGCGAGTTTGCCGCTGGACCCAGTAGGGGCGTATATATTTACAATCAGTAAATCCCATACTTTTACAGTCATTCCCCTTCCAGACTCAAGTATCGCTTGCGTCGTACACGGTATACCGTGTTTGAATAAAACTGCCGTTCCGCCCTCACTACCAATGTTCAAAATTGCGTCATATCCGAATACACCCGAAATTTTCGTCGTGACTACCTCTTGTATTAACGCTATGTCAATGTCTGCGGCATATAAGTAGTCTCTTAAACACTGGAACTTCACATCGGAAATAATCCTATTGATGTTTAGGGTTGCAATTTTATACGTCTGCGTCATTTGTTGGTGTAGTATTCAAGTGTAGTAGACCGCAGATCCCGCGGAATAATAAATTTAGGCACTCTCCTCGTCGTCGCCCCACGGGACCCCAGAGCCCCCAGGAGGCAAGTCTTCCGCCTCCATCCGGTCTTCGACCAACGAAGTTGGTGGCTTATCAATATCCATCGGAGCTGCATCTTTCGGTCGGAAATGGTCTCTGCTTCCAACCCCAGAGGTACCAGGTATGTCACTGGGAGTTTTCCGTAGAATTTTCTTTGTGCGTAAGAGTTTCCTCTCCAGTTCTTGTATTTCTTCGGCACTCTGTTTACGGGTATTACGTTTGAGTTTTCCCGTCTGCTGCTTTGAACTGTCGTTATCGGTACTTAGTAGCTGCCCTGACAGAGTGGCACTAGTAGAAGAACCATGGCTCTTACCCTGACTGGAGGACGTCACAGACGGGGGGGTCTGGTGACTATTCGTGGCAGCCGTCACAGACGGTCCTGGCGTTGGAAAGGACTCTGCTTCAGAAGTTCTGACAGGGTTCACGACCTCTGTTGGCGCCTGTTGTGTGGGAGGCAAGGCGGAGTTCACCACGACAGTGGGTTGCGGGGACAGTTTTTCCGGTTCGTCTGTGACGAATATCTCAGCCGTGTCGCGCTTTCCTCGGTCGTCCGTATTCGCTGCCGCGGCAGCCGGCAGGGCTTGCTCGCCGCGCGCGGCCGCAGCGTAGCTGGCAGTCAACACGGTCGTCACCGCGGGTCGAGGCGCCTCGCCGGCCGGCAGCTGCGTCACCCGCCGCTGTAAACACTCGGCGCGGACGTGGCCGGCAGAGTTGCACGCCGCGCAAGTCCGTGGCTGTCCGTCATACATCACAATTCCGCGATAGCCGCAGACACTTATATACGACGGGACGTGCTTGGTCAAGTCGACCTTTAATTGTCTCACGCCGTTCAACACCTTAAACTTTCTAGCGTTCGACAACCGTTCAGCAACGTTACTAATAACCGTCCCGTACTGCGATATCACGGCGTTAATTTCGTCGGCTGGCACTTCAAAAGGCAATTCGAAAATTCTGATCGTCCGTATACCAAAGCCAGCATGAGCAATGGTAACGTCTCGTATATTGCCGTCACTGTATTTGAATTTTCTGCTACCACCGCAAGATTCCACAATTTTGTCACATAATTCTGCATTTATCATTTTAACATAAGCAACACTGTTTACTATTGAAATGTGTATGCCCACAACGTCGTCAAAATCAAGTTGAAGTTCCTGCTCTAACCAATCTTCTACTTCAAATAACTTGGGTCTTGTGCAATTTCGGTCAAAAGTGATCTTCAAGGTGTCTTGTCTGTTTAAATGTGTCATCATCGTATCATATTGCGAACTTTAACGCAAATAGCAACTGCCGCAAATAGCTCCGCGACTTACCACGCTGAGGCACAGCCGACCGCAGCGCACAAACACCGCCACGCGTCCGCACGGCACCGCTGGCGCGGACGAACTGCCCGACTGAGCTACCCCGACACGACTCACGATGCCGCCCCACAACTCTGCCAGGAAGTTTCATATCAGCGCACACTCCGCTGCAGAGTGAAAGTTTCATTCTGGAAACATCCCTTAGGCTGTGGCTAAGCCATGTCTCCACCATATCCTTTCTTCCAGGAGTGCTAGTCTTGCGTGTTTGCAAGAGAGATTCTGTGAAGTTTGGAAAGTAGGAGGCGAGGTACAGGCAGAAGTAGAGTTGTGGGGCGGCATCGTGAGTCGTGTCGGGGTAGCTCAGTCGGTAGAGCGCTTGCCCGCGAAAAGCAAAGGTCCCAGGTTCGAGTCCCGGTTCCGGCACACAATTTTAATCTGCCAGGAAGTTTCATAAACAGGATATTGTTAAAATCAAAATGTTCAAACGTCTGTAAGGCTTATGGGACTTAACTGCGGGGTCATCAGTCCCTAAACTTACAAACTACTTATGAACTAACTTATACTAAAGACAACACAAACATCCATGCCCGAGGGAGGATTCGAACCTTCCACGCGGGAGGGCGCGGGTCCGCAACGTGGCGCTCCAGACCTCTCGGCTACTCCGCTGCGGCAGGATATTGTTAAACTTCACCTTTGATATGTCAATGTATTCTGCTTTGGTGTGATGTTACAAGCTGTTGAAAAGTAGATCGTACGATAGAAAAAATCGCACTGACGTGTTTTACGGCCCACTTTAGATTTGTAGTTTTATAAGTTTTTGCAAACATTTTGGAGCAAAATAATAATCTAAATAATAATTAATTAATTAATAAGAGTGCCTGAAACCCTTTTAGGAAAAAAATTAGCTAGTGGCGGGTTTCGAACCATCGACCTTTCGCTTCACAGTCCAGCACCTTGCCCACTACGCTACGGCTATAAATCGAAACAAAGGTTCTGTAATCTCTTACTGTTGATGGTTGTTGTTAAATGATGTTTATATGGCATTTGTAAACGTTAGAATATCATTTATTGTATCATTATTTTGTTAATTCCTCAGTGTGCCGTTGCTTTGAAATGACAACGTGTAAGTTGCAATAAGAAAATCATCAAATACGCGTGGAATATCACGTGACATCTCCGAACGGCTGGTTTTCGTTAATTCAATGGAGGGTGTCAAATCTCCGTTATTTTTGCAAATATGTCTCAAACGATAAGAGATATGAAAAAACATAAGGGAGATAAGTTGTAGAGAATTTTCTCCTCTACCAATTAGATAATTCAATTTTCGTGTCAGATGAACGGTTCGTTTGCAATTACAATTATATTACAAACGGCTTTTTTTGGTTTTACTACCGTATTTTTTGTCCGAAAAGATTTGAAAAAGGGAGGTTCTGGTCTCTGGCGGCCTACAATCATGTCTGTAAAATTTGGTGTTGATCGGTTGAACGGTTCGTCTTAAAAACAGGGAACACGTTACGGACAGACAGACAGACAGACAGACATCCCAAAATCGCCGTTATTTTTGCAAATATCTTTGAAACGCTACGAGATATGAAAAAAAAAAACATAAGAGAGCAAAGTTGTAGAGAATTTTCGCCTCTACAAATTCGGTTATTCAATTTTCGTGTCAGATGAATAGTTAAGCCGTTGTTTTCATTTAAATTTCGAGCTGTCAAAAGACGATCGCAAAGGCCCACTTTTAGTGTTACTACCGTAACCTAAAGTGGGCCAAAAAGAAATGTTAAAAAAGTTCGTCTATAGCTACTTACATATCAAACCGAATAAAGAAGATTCAAGTATTAATTACATCACAAAATGCGCACCTTTTGCATGCGCTGTCATTTGCAAAACTCCCGTTTCGACTTCTTAAACCGTTTACGACCACAGGACACATTGACTAAGAATTGCGCCCTACCCACTTTTGAGGTATAAATACCACCGTCTCGACAATGGATAGAGGTTTCATTCTGTTCTCAACTTTGAATGAAATTTACATATGCTAGCTTAATTTCATTTGCAATAACGTTTAGCCTAAACTGAACCAAACACAAAGTCAGTTTCATAAGTCTGAAAGCTCTAAAATTTCGTTGCGTCTTCTACATCACTTTCTGCTGCACAGTACGAGGTGCGTCCAGAAAGTAAGATCCGTTTCAATTTATCTCCGCTGCAGCGCTGCGATTTCAGTTCCGCACATGCGCTGTAGACGATGTGTATGGAGGAGAAGAATGTGCGCCATTTGGAGATCGCTGTCAGTTACGTACGCTTTGTTGTGCTTGTTTGAAAAGTCAGCGTTGATTGAAAATCCCGCCGCCTGTGAAATCAGGTCGGTGATTCGGTTTCTGAATGAGAGGAAAGTGGAACCAAGTAAAATTTATCGGCAAATTTGCGATGTTTGCGGACCAAATGCGATGAGTGATTCGATGGTGAGAAGATGGGTCCGAAAGTTCAATGGCGGACGTAGTGATGTGCACGATGAAGAACGAAGTGGGCGTCCTCCTTTGGTTACAGAAGAACTGGTTCACGCGATTGATGACAAGATCCAGGAAAACCGTAGGTTTACAATTGGTGCTCATCACTTCACCAATGTCGAGATGAAAGAAACTGTTTCCAACTGGTTGAAGACACAGGCGGCAGATTTCTATTGTGGTGTCGCACAAGTATGAAGTGCGCGCCACGTGCTTTCGCCGCGCGCCGCCATGCACGCACGGCGCGGCGTTCTTACGACGTCAGCCACGAGCGCCCTCTGCTGAACTCCGCTCGTGGCGACGACTGCTGCATCGACCACTTGGGAATGAGATGGGCACCAATTAAGAGTTGCCTATCGGATAGGCACTAGGTATCAGCAGTAGGCAGGCCTCTATCTAAACTTTGTATCAGCATTCTGCAGTCAAGAACTATGTGAAAGTTAAGTATTACCAAGACACGGGTTCGAATCCCGGCTGGGTACACATTTTCAGCTTTGCCCAATCGCAGTTGATGTCATATATTCTATGAATATTAAATAATAACAGCTGCAGGATCAGAAGTGACGTCTGTTCTTTCGAAACAGGCGCTACAGGTATATATATAATATGCCGGTGACGGGCAATGATCCTATCGTTAGTGGGGAGGGGTGGGCAAGTTTGAAGCCCTTACTCTTACGGGAATTAGTTAAACTACGAGTTTGAGTACTATGGGCAGGGCGAAGCTGGGAATTTGTATCGGACGGGAGGCGTGCATGGGTAGTCCTTGCAGGTGCGGTGATCACTGTGTCCCCAGTGGTGTAGGGGTTAGCGCAACTGCCTAGAAAGCAGGAGCCCCAGGTTCGAATCCCGGCTGGGTACACATTTTCAGCTTTGCCCAATCGCAGTTGATGTCATATATTCTATGAATATTATTACCAAGACTCCACGAAATATGTATATCTTGTTGTAATTTAGCCTAGTGTTCTAGTTTCTGCTATCCCACTGGCTGGTCACCTCCGTACCTGGACACGCGTGCATCCTTTATTCCTGTGTCGGTCTCTTTCTATTCGGCCACCGACACTTACGTCAACCGGCGGAAACGAGACACAAAAGTGGCGACGAGGCTGGGATACAAAATCTATGAAGAAGGTATACAAAACCTGGTGCCACGCAATGACAAATGCCTGCAAAATTTCGGCAGTTATGTGGAAAACTAGTTTAAGAGTTGTAGAATTTTGTGCAATAAAAATTTATTCTGTATCTGTGTACAATTTCATTTTATTACCAAACGGAACTTATTTTCTGGACGCGCCTCTTATTTATGGCGAATAAATTCAGTCTTTTATCGAACGAAGATATCAAGCTGTAAGACAAGAAAAGACGCAAGTGTTTTCCACGATACAGTTTTATTAAAATCGGATGAAAAGTATTTCGGTTTAGGTGGCATTCTGCTACAGGTCTTCGGCGAAAATGCGCGCAGCTGGTGTGGAGGAAGCTTACGTGCCGCTGCGCGCGCTCTGTAATTGGCGGCGAGGCCCTGCGGCGATGGTTCAGCGTGTACAAATCGCGCCGCTGAGCTTTCCGCGCCGCTGAAGGTGTTCCCCGGTTGTACGCGCGGAAGCGTAAGGCGGAAACTGGCCCTCAGGTGCCGTGCTGCGACGCCCACGTCGTTCCCACGCCAGACCTGACGCCGCCGTGCGGTTTTACAAGACGCTGAACACATCTGCTCCTAGCGGAAGTGATATAACAAGCACGAATTCGTGACCATTAGTATTTCAGAGCACCGAAAGCCGATAGGATTGCAAAACCTCGGGACACCTCCAACCTTGTGGTATGAAGCAGTCTGTGTTGAATGTGGTTGTCACACCAAAATAATCGTGGTTGTCATAAGATAAGAGACCTAATGAAATCTAATATATAAAGCAGAGTGTCCGTATGTTTGTACGTGCTGTATACAAATCTACAGTTTTGTTCCAATCTTTATCAAATTTTGTACACGTAAGCTTCAATCCATGAGGACGGTCGCCGTAAGAAATGTTCAAATGTTTGTTAAGCTTATGGGACTTAACTACGGGGTTATCAGTCCCTAAACTTACAAACTACTTATGAACTACTTACGAACTAGGACGGCACAAATATCCATGCCCGAGGGGGGATTCGAACCCCCGACCGTAGTGGCCGTGCTGACCGTGACTGGAGCGCCTCAGTCACCTCGGCCACCGCGGCCGGCTCGCCGTAAGAGTAAGAATCACATACGATATATACTTCACGAGATATGAAGTCATAAACAATGAGATGCGCGAAAAACTGCTGAATTTAGTGGCAATGATGCTCATTTCCACCTAAAACACTGGACCGATTTAAACCAAATTTGGTACACACATTCCTTATCGTGAGGTAATTATTGCTACAGGGATAAGAATCACATACGACACTTAGTTAAGAAGATATGACGTCATAAACAAAAGAAATCGCAAAAAACTGCTACATAATCCGGCGAGACTTTAAAAATACGCTGTATGAGAATGAGAGTACTTAGCGACTTGGAACAAACTTTAAACATAACTTGAAACCCTTATTAAACTTTTTATCGCTGACAACCGTACCAAAATGATGAAATGAAAAAAGTTTCTCGCTATTAATTTTCCGCTGTTCATGGAGTAAAACTACGGCATTCGGTATGACGTTAAAATTTATTATTTGTACACCACCAATTTTAGCCGCAGGAAATTTTACATGCATTATACACACATATACATGAATGTACGTTCTAAAATTATTGTATAACATTCTGACAGGTAGTTCATGAGATATGAGCACATAAATAGTAACGCTCGGTATGACGTTACAATTTATAATTTCTACACTACAAATGTTAACCGCAGTAAATTTTATAGACAGTACACACTTATATAGTTGAGTGTTCCTTCTAAATTGTGTCACAGTACGACACGTAGTTCATGAGATATGAGCACATAAACAATAACGTTCATGGAAAAGCGCCCCTTCCCGCACCAAGTTTCAATCTATTACTTCTTTACTACTAACTGCATTCCCAAGGGAGTTTACAGACATACAGCCCTTATACAAATGAATATATACCTGAAAATGGCAGGAATACATAAATAAATACCCGGGCACCGCCGGGTTTTCAGCTAGTCTAATATAAAAAGTAGAGTGTCCGTATGTTTGTACGTGTTGCATACAAATCTACAGTTTTGTTCCAATCTTTATGAAATTTTGTACACGTAAGCTTCAATCCATGAGGACGGTCGCCGTAAGTGTAAGAATCACATACGATATATAGTTCTCGAGATATGACGTCATAAATAATTAGATGCGCGGAAAACTGCTGCATTTTGCGACAATGCTGCTCATTTTCTCCTAAATCATTGGACCGATTTCAACCAAATTTGGTACACACATTCCTTACCGTGAGGTAACAATTACTGCATGGTTAAGAAGCATATACGGCACATGGTTCAAAAGATATTACGTCATAACCAATAGAAATCGCAAAAAATGCCATATAAAGCGGCGAGACTTTCGAAATACACTGTATGAGAATGACAGTACTTAGCGGCTTGCAACAAACTTTAAACATAATTTCAGACCTTTATTAAACTTTTTCTCGCTGGCAACCATAGTAAAATAATAAAATGAAAAAAGTTTCTCGCTTAATACTTTTCCGCTGTTCTTGGACTAAAGCTACGGCTCTCGGTATGACGTTTCAATTTATAATTTCTAAATTACAAATTGTAGCCACAGGAAATTTTACAGATAGTATACATGCATATAGTTGAGTGTACCTTCTAAATTGTATGACAGTACGATACGTAGTTCATGAGATAAGAGCACATTGACAGTAACGTTTTTGAAAATCACCCCATCACCCAAGTTTTAATGTATTACGCCATTACTACTAACTGTATTCGCAACAGGTTTTACAGACAACAAGGGCCAATGATGCGTAACAACACGGCAGTTGAAAACTTTGTGGCGCACAGAGAATTAAACCCAAGACTTTTTGTTTTCGTGAACAAGTTCTCTACCGACTGAAGTACCGTAGCATATTTCATGAGTCGTTGTCACAGCTTTGGTTCCTCCAGTGACTCGTTTCCTGCTTTCCACACTTCACAGTAGCCCTCTTACGAACTTTGCAGAAAGAAATGATATTGGGAAGGCATTCCTTAGCAACAGCTTGGAGACTTTCTCTAGAACGAAATTTTAACTCTGTAGATAATGTATGTGAAGTCTGGAGGGTAACATTCGAGGTACTGGCAGAAGTAAAACTGTACGTGTGGAAAAGGTAAAAGGAAGATTTGAATTTAATGACCCAGAGGCAACAAAATATTCAAATGTTTGTAAATCGATGGGACTTAACTACTCTGATCATCAGTGCCTAGGCTTACAAACAACTTAAACTAATTTATGCTAAGGACAGTAAATACACCCATGCCCGAGGGAGGACTCGAACCTCCGACGGCGAGTAGCGGCGCGCTTCTTAGATTGGCGCCTTGGAATGCTCGGCCACTCCACCGCGGCTCCCATATGCAACGTGATCATTTGAAATAGTACACAAGCTTAGATTGATTTTTGTGAAGAATGGGGAAGGAATTCAAATTCAAATGTTCAAATGTTTGTTAAGCTTATGGGACTTAACTACGGGGTCATCAGTCCCTAAACTTACAAACTACTTATGAACTACTTACGAACTAGGACGGCACAAATATCCATGCCCGAGGGGGGATTCGAACCCCCGACCGTAGTGGCCGTGCTGACCGTGACTGGAGCGCCTCAGTCACCTCGGCCACCGCGGCCGGCAGGGAAGGAATTCTGCCGTTCCCTTTAAAAGGAACTATTCCATCATATTGCTGGAGTGACTTTGAGAAACCACGGAAAATCTAAATGTAGGTTTCATCCACCGTTCTTCCTAATGCGAGACCCGTGAGCTAACCACTGCGCCAGCTCACTCGAGGTGTAAGGACAGTTCGCGATTCGTTCTCAGCTCGCTCAGTCGGTACAGTATTGCCAGCAAAGGCAAAGGTTCTGAGTTCGAGTCTCAGTCCATCACACAGCTTTTATATGAGAGTAACTTGCACGGTATCTTCTTCAAGAATGGTTGGCAAGAGGAGCGAAATATTTTACCGATGGTATTCTCAAATGGTAGGGAACAGGTAGAACACGAGATAGGTGAGACGTTGTGTTACATCTATGATGGTACGTACTTAATCTCTGATTTCAGGTGCTGCAGAGTATGCGCACAGAGGATCTGATTGAGGAGCGCGAGGTAGGCACTTATCGTGTCTACCAGCAGCAATCCAGACTGTACGGATAAAGAGGTAGACAGATATCGAAGAAACATAGCAAAAATTCGCTTCTGTCTATTTCTAAACATTTACACTTTTTTGCATTTCGGGACATGCTGGATTATTTAACAACAATGTGGGTCCGATTAAACAAATGATTGCACGAAGATCCGTTTCATATCCCGTGGAAAAGTGTTTTTAAACGTCTGTTACTGAGACAGGAAATGGATGTCTCATTTCGTGCGGCAGTAAGATTTTCTGCGAAGTTAACGTACCATCTAATATATATAGCAGAGTGTCCGTATGTTTGTACGTGTTGCATACAAATCTATAGTTTTGTTCCAATATTTATGAAATTTTGTACACGCAAGCTTCAATCCATGAGGACGGTCGCCGTAACTGTAAGAATCACATACGATATATAGTTCACGAGATATGACGTCATAAACAATGAGATGCGCGAAAAACTGCTGCATTTAGTGGCAATGCTGCTCATTTTCTCCTAAACCATTGGACCGATTTCAACCAAATTTAGTACACATATTCCTTGCCGTGAGGTAACAATTGCTGCATGGTTAAGAATCACATGCGCCACATGGTTCAAAAGATATTACGTCATAACCAGTAGAAATCGCAAAAAAATGCCATATAATGCGGCGAGACTTTCGAAATACACTGTATGAGAATGACAGTACTTAGCGACTTGCAACAAACTTTAAACATAGTTTCAAACCTTTATTAAACTTTTTCTCGCTGGCAACCATAGTAAAATGATGAAAGGAAAAAGTTTCTCGCTTACTACTTTTCCGCTGTTTATGGAGTAAAACTACGGCTCTTGGTATGACGTTACAATTTATAATTTGAACACTACAAATTGTAGCGACAGGAAATTTTACAGACAGTATACACATATATAGTTGAATGTAGTTTCTAAATTGTATCACAGTACGAAATGTAGTTCATGAGATATGAGCACATAAACAGTAACCTTCTGCTGTTCATGGACTAAAACTACGGCTTTCGGTATGACGTTACAATTTGTAATTTCTACAGTACTAATTGTAGTCACAGCAAATTTTACGGACAATATACACATAACAGACACGAGAAAGCATGCGAATGATTAATCTTCTACACTAATACCATCTTTTCGAAGATGGTTTCTTCGTAACTTCATCTCAACCAATCCCAATAAATTAGCGCAACTTCGGAGGCACCCAATGCACCGTCCGTACTGGCGAACCGACAGGTCAAAGTGCAATGTGGCAAGGCACACGCAGAGGCCTCTAACGGACGACTGCAGAGTTTTGCAGATGCGGGAGTATCACTAGTGCAATAAGGGATCTTTACATTATCTCTCATTCGATTTTGATGAATATGTGTTCGTTCGAGCCCAAGTACTTTCCTTGTCAGTGTGGAATACGTGTTCTGCTTTCGGGGTTTTTAATACTGCGCACGTCCACCCTGCAGACGAAGCATCCGTGCTTTAACTGTCCCTGTGCTTGAATCTCCATGTTGTACATTATTTTCATTAGTGTTCCATAGTACAGTCACCACATATAACATATAATGTTATTTATCAAAATGTTTGTTAAGCTTATGGGACTTAACTACGGGGTCATCAGTCCCTAAACTTACAAACTACTTACGAACTATCTTATACTAAGGACGGCACAAATATCCATGCCCGAGGGGGGATTCGAACCCCCGACCGTAGTGGCCGTGCTGACCGTGACTGGAGCGCCTCAGTCCCCTCGGCCACCGCGGCCGGCTGTTATTTATCAATAGCCTCTTGTGCATTTAAAGTCCACTAATTTTATCTTCTTTGTTATTTTGTGTAAATACCTCAATTGATGTATTCTGCTTTAAATTTCACATTTTCGTTACATAATAACATTGTCACTTGGCTGAAGAGCGGATTATACACACGCTGCAGCCCGCCTGTACTTTGTACAAGAATTGAAAACGAAAATAAAGGGGGGAAAACAAGTGGACAGCTGTTCAACTCAAGGCAAATACTACAGAGTCATCGTTAGCAGAGAGAAGCAGGGAAGCGTACAGTGATTCGGATATCTGTCAACTACTGCTGGCGTGAGCTATTTTCGATCGGTTGAAGAATCTGATAAACTTTGAAGGAATGAATGTGTACCTTAAATCCGTTTCGACGTTTCATTTCGCGTTGCCGTCCGTAGACATTTGATAATTCAGCGTGGCAGGTGATGACAATCTTTTCATTTTTGAGGCGAGCATTATTGACTTAAACTATTGGAGAATCGCAAAAAATTACTTGTCACTTCCCGCGGAAGACGTACCTGAATTGTTTCGAGTGCAACTTGGGTAGTAACAAATTAATTAAAATTTCAATATATTGTGCGTGTGTTCCGTTTTGAAAGAATATGAAGAATTATTAAGAACCGCAAGTCTTCAGTGATTTCGATCACATAATATACAGGCACACTGGGTTGTTAACGGATGGAGGGACATTCTAGGAGATCAAATTATTTGACAAGCTTACTTGGGTCCCGGACTAACTGGTAGGCTATATTTGCAATGAGGAATGAGGTGACTCTTTAGACATATCCTAGATTACATCCCGCTTCAGTTATCTTTGAGTCGCTGGTTTCAGCACGATGGAGCACCACTGCTTGTGACACTGTGCCATTCGTTTTTACATGACTCTTTTTAGTAGCATTATCAGTAGTGAAGATAAATATTATTCACAGCCCTGAAAAGAGCGCCTCCTACGGCTATAATAACGTGGCGTCTCGTAATCGTCCAGTGCTTTTGCCTGAGCACAGCCCGATGCACTCTGGCAGCGCGACAGGAATTCGCGTCCCTTAGATAACCTTGGTCCCTTATCGCTCCTATAAACCTCTGGCGCTGGAATTTTATCGTGCCCGCGGCGTAGTAAATGTAGTAGCCGCGAACCGTCACTGCTTTCATCCCGAACGGCTCCCAAGGTCATGCGTGCAGCTCAGTCCGGCGCATGCGCAGATCCAGAGCTGCGGCTCAGCTTCCCAGAGTTGCCTCAGACGGAGAGCATTCCAGGATCCCCAGAACACCAAGAACATTCGCTTCATACTTTTTGGAAGGTCAATGTGATATTTATTTACCTTTTTTCGCGTATTAGATCGGTGAGGCCTTGGGGAATACCTCAACAATGTATACTCAGAACGACGGTTTGTACGTGAAAGTTGCATTTGAAGGCCATCGAGTTCATCTGAATTGAAGCCCTTAGATTTTCTTCAAGTGGATTTATATCAAATCCAGGTATTACGAAATGGAGCGGGAAAATCCAGATGTGTTAAAAGAACGATACGCCATTCTTGCGCTTCAGAATCTGCAAACATGGTAAGAGATGTCCATGCTAATACCGAGAGGCGCTTATATAAATGTATCCAACAAGGCGGACTTGCATTTGAACATTGCCATTAAGAATAATTCAATAATAAAGACGTCAGTTGGAAGAAACATCTTTTATTATATTCATTATTCTATATTGCAATCAAACATATAATAGAATTTATTTAAAATTGCCTTGCGAAGCATGAATTGATGCTTCATATCTTTTGTATATGTCATGGTCAGCGCAACTCCCTAAATAGCAGGAGACCCGGCTTCGAATCCCAGTTGGGTACACATTTTCAGCTTTGCCTATTTCGCAGTTAATGTCATACATTCCTTGAAAATGAATGGATAATAACTGCAGGATCAAAAGTGGCGTCTGTTCTTTCGGACGTGTCCGAAAATAAAATGTTTGTGAAGCTCATGAGACTTAACTGCGGGGCCATCAGTCCCTAAACTTACAAACTACTTATGAATAACCTTATATTAAAGACCACACAAACATCCATGCTCGAGGGGGGATTCGGACCCCCGACCGTAGCGGCCGTGCAGATTGTGACTGAAGCGCCTCAGTCCCCTCGGCCACCGCGGCCGGCCATTCAATGATGAAAAGAAGCTGTAAAATGATTTATATAACGTATTAATTACTCCAAAGAACACTGCTAGGGCAGTTCAGCGCACTGTTACAACAAGATTAATTAATTAAACAGTCTAAGATCGCAATATTTTATTTAAAATGACCAGTTTCAGAAAAAGTCTTTTGCCATCTTCAAATATAGTCCACCATTCGGCTGTTGCTTGTGGTATTGAACAGCGACAGTCAATAAACTTGACTTGACTGCACGTCGCTGCTCAAGACCACCAGCAACAGCCAAACGGTGGACTATATCTGAATGTGGCAAAAAATTTTGCCTAAACTAGTCTTTATAAATAAAATATTGTGATTTTACACTGTTTATTTATTAATCTTAGATAAGTTGAATGGTGCAAAAATTGGCCAGTTGACCCTACATATTGTAAAGCTTGAAGTCATCCTCATTATATGTAAAAGAAGTCTGTTAAACTGCAGTTACACGATAAATGAGTCAAATATAATGGCCGTAAATTCAACTCAATACTTAGGAATTAGAATTACGAACAATTTTAATTAAAGAAAACACCTTGAAAATATCGTGGGGAAAGTGGACCAAAGGCTGCCCTTCATTGGCAGAACACTTAAAAGAAACTACTCCCTGTGTCTGTTTTGATGCTTTTCATTAGCTGCAGATTATTTGTTGCTAGGAGGTAAATCACGTTTTCACAACTATTTACTATTCTAGTGGATTCACGAACCAAGTGCTCGAGATAATTTTCAGAGGATGCATTACGTACAAATTCGGAAGACGTTTTATGTTGCCTCCGGTTTTGGACATGAATTTTTTTAATATATAAAAAAAGGCAGTCAACAATCCTAAGAATCGTTTGAACACCACAGTGCTTTACCAGGCATGGTCCAGTTTGGAGGTTGGCCTTCCTCCGACCTTCGAACTGACTTACCCAGCCAGTTATAGGGGGACCTAAAGTTTAACGTGGGTTCGGACCCACGGTGCTACTCGATATTTTTCACATCAGCAACACTGCCAGAGGTGAAAGAAATTGAAACGTGACAGATAAAAATCGTACAACCTGGTGGGGATCGAACTCGGGACTTTTGGATTCATAGTCTGACACTACCACTTTTTACCGAGCAACACTTTGTAATTAGCATAAGTTACTTTAAATTAGTGTAAGTAGTTTGTAAGCCTATGGACTGATGACCAACGTAGGTAAGTCCCTTAGATTTACAAAAATTCGAACTACGTCATGTTTGTATCTTTACTGTAAACATCTTATCCCAATCCAATGAAATTACTGAAAGAATCTCGATCCCGAAATGGTATGTGAAATACGCTGATGACAGCCAATATGTCTAGAATATGTGCGTTATACTTACGGAAATTCATATTTTAACTATGTTCCTCCACAAATCGAAATTATTATGGAGATTCCATTGCGTTAATGTCTCATAGCACGTGTTTCAGATTGGTACGCAGCTTCTCTAGTGTTCCTCTGCCGGCAATTCGCTGTATAAGCCATCGACGAGTCCAGAAACTTCTTCCCTTTTTCTACGTCGTTCTTTAATGATTGCTAACAGAGATAATGCAGCCATTTTACGCGCCTTAGTTTTCGTAGAACTGTGCGAATAGTGCGCCAGATAAGCCAACTATCGCTTGAGAGCGTTGCCGTCGCTAATCGGGTCGAGGAGCACGTTCCGTGAAATGTAGCAGGGCGTTCCAGAGCGCCTAACGGCACAACGGACACCACGGCTGGCGTGAGAAACACGTTTCACGTGAGGTCTGCTTCACGTCAGTCTAGATATGAGCTTCACTCAGTAATACAAGTTAGTCGTATGGACTAAATTAAACTCTACACATTACGGTTTGTATTTGTTTCTGAACAAAACGTTTGATGTTAGTTTTTCTTTCCTACGAATGCCTTCCGTCGTCCGTAGTTTTGGGTGTACTTACTTCAGCTTTGGGCATAATTATTGGCTGTTTTTACCGACCACCAGACGCATCTGTACATACAGACACATTTTGCAGTACCTGAGCCGTAACAACGCCGTTCACAATTTAATAATGTTCTGCAGCTTCGTCAGTCGGGGAAATTCATTGCCAATGCTCTGCTCTGCCTAGGACTCGATTCATTAATAAGCTGCGTGCCAGACTTTTGTGTTCGAACTACAAGCAGATTACTAATGTGCAAATTTCCCTTCTTATGTTTGAATACACAATTAAATAATTAAAATAATGAAAAACACAGATTAGCTTAAACGAAAAAGTAGAAAGTATTAGATTATAGTATCACCTACCAGAAGTCACTGCTGAGAAATTTATTTTCCCACTCTCTCCAATTCTTCTTCCTCAATTACAGTATCAACTAGATATAAATGATAATAATGGAAAAGTGTAACACATCCGTCAATAATGAAAACTACAGCATTAGCAACAATCTGTCAGAGATGCCCTGATGATCAGTGTCTCCGCATCTACACAGAGGGGTCATTAATGCAAAAGAAGGAAACGTTGGTGTTGGAATATACAGTAAAATTTTCTGTCTTTATCAAACTTTAGGATCACACCACTCTAATTTTAAAGGTGAAGTAGAAGCCATCGGAACTGCAGTAATTCAGCTAAATAGCTATTAGCACACATTTGACAAAGCAGTCATATTCTGTGACTCCAAAGCAACAATAATAGCGATTGTTAACTTCTGAGATCCAAAAATTGCTCAAGTCAAAGATATACAAGAATTAAGTCCATACAACAAAACAATAACAAAAATGCAATTCAATTGATACCATCACACTGTGGTATAGATGGTAATGATAAAACTGATTTTCTAGTCAAAAAGGGCACAAAATTAAACAAACTGGAAAATTACCCTGTCGTATTTTGCAGTAAACGCATGATTAAGAACATATTTAAAGAAGAATTGAGAAGAGTCAATAAAATCTCATGTGAGGGAAGATCTGGGAAACCCTCTTGCCGGCCGCGGTGGCCGAGGGGACTGAGGCGCTTCAGTCACGGTCTGCACGGCCACTACGATCGGGGGTTCGAATCCCCCTCGGGCATGGATATTTGTGCCGTTCTTAGTATAAAGTCGTTGATAAGTAGTTTGTAAGTTTAGGGACTGATGACCCCGTAGTTAAGTCCCATAAGCTACACAAACATTTGAACATTTGAATATTTGATTCTCAGAGACAGCCGCAGATCATCAGCAAGCATCCGTCGCACTCGTTCAATGTTGTCTGGGACTGTGATTGTGGACGTTCGATCCGATCGTAGTTCATCAACGACACTTTCCTTTCCGCCTCTAAAGCGTTTAAAACACTCAAAGACCACGTTTTACTCACTGCTTCAACACCGTACACTTACACTAACATCGCATGTGTCTCCGTCGACCTTTCGCTTAATTTGAAACAAAACTAGATGTTAACTCGTTGTTACATTTTGCGCTTCATGTTGCAATGACACGAGTTCTCAAAATGACCCTATTAGGTGGGTCGCAGCGTGTACTAACGCTTCACTGCAGTAATTGTCACGACAGAGGACGATTGTTGACATGTCTCTCAGTGTGCATGCGCCGGCACCTCATCATCGCCAGCACGCTGTGAGAAATATGGGACCATTCACCGAACTTTTCAGACGCATCTTGTAGTTTCAACTTCTTTCGCCAACAGACAGCGTAATTACAGCTACGAGAGCTCATCTGTCTGTGTGTTTATAGCCATAACGATGAATGTGGCAGACAGGTTCCATGCCACCGAGACACACTCGTGCTTGCTACTGAAAGATCAAATGTTCAAATGTTTGTATAGTCTATGGGACTTAACTACGGTGTCATCAGTCCCTAACTTACAAACTACTTATGAACTACTTACGAACTAGGACGGCACAAATATCCATGCCCGCGGGGGAATTCGAGCCCCCGACCGTAGTGGCCGTGCAGACCGTGACTGAAGCGCCTCAGTCCCCGCGGCCACCGCGGCCTGCTACTGAAAGATCTGTAAGGGGTCGACTTGTGGCCTTCCTTATGGAGAATTGCCACACCAGTTGAACCACCATCCCCTAGAGAGAAGGCCGCGGCGTTCTCGTGTGACGTCAGGCAGAGTAGGTTGCGCGCGCATAGCTGACTGGGTAGCCGCTGGGGCACGGCCCACTATGCCGAAACAGCGAAGCACGTGGTTGGACGCGCTGCGTTAGATGTGTGACAATGCTTATTGCAGTGGTGACGTCAACATTTTCATACCAGTAAACTATGTCCGCCAAGATCGTCGTGTTGCAAGTACAGCAGTAGCAGATAACAGATAGAACAGATAGGATTTTTTGGCCAGTTAAATGTCAACAAGAACTGTTGTCATCCTGTTACTATCACTAGCAGTGGGATGCCCGGCAAGCTCCTTTGTAGGCCGTCGTTAATTCAAGCCACACCATCGACGTGCACGTTTCAACTACGAGGGTTGTAACTTAAATAGTGGCAACACTGTTGTGGAGACACTTTGCAATGGAATCTACTATTATCGTTGATAGCTAACTTTGTTGACACACCTACCTTGCCTTCGCGCGCAATCGAGGGAAACACAGTTACTTGTGAGCCTAACGTAACGGTGTCACTACGTTTTCGAAACAGCAACCACGGAGTTGGGTCAAGATTGAATGTGCCAAAGATCGTACAGCACTACATGATCATCAAGGCGTGCGGGGAATCGGCATTGCCGTACAGAAAGTGGCACGTTGCGTACGAATGTGATTGTGTTATCCTAAGGTATTACTTTCTTCCACGGCACAGTATTACTGTTCGTTTTTGGAGCATCACCTGCGAGCCTCGCGAAAGAAGCGGCAGTACTTTCTGCGCAACCCGCCCATAATTTTGCACGACAACGCGCGGGCGCATACAGCACAAGCTGTGGCTGAACTGTTCCATCGATGGAACTGGGAAGTTGATTTGATTCACAAGATGAAAGAACCACTTCGTGGCATTCGCTTCAGAACTATTCCAGAGATTCGACAGGCAGTAGACCGCTCCATTCGCATCATCAACAGAAAAGGCTTTCCTACGCCTTCCACATCGCTGGCAACGGATGCTACACAACACCGGTGACCATTTTGAAGGACAGTAACGCTTTTTTATCGGTTGTGAATAAATATTTGTCAGTATCTAAGTTCCAACCCGCGTTGTTCCATCCACCGGCAACATGAAATGGCGAGGCTTGCTCTTCGGTGATGAAAACAGATTCTGCCTGTTCCCAAGTGATGGTGTTTGCGAGTACGATTTAGTACGAGTTAGCGTTGTCCCTAACAGTACATTTGTCCAATAAACAATGGGCCTATCCTGTGCCTTATGGTGTGGGATGCAATCAGCTACAACTCTCGTTCAACTTTGGTGTTTGTGGAGAGAGTGCTGACTAGCGCTCGTTACGTGCAGAATGTTCCAAGACTCTTTTGCAACTTGAATGTAATTACGCTGTTTCGTATTGCCTGTGAGACTCAACGTGCTCTGCAAGACTCGCACCAACGTCCCTGACACGATCTCCGTGCTTGCCTCCAATCGAGAACAACTGATACGTGGTGATGACCTCGCATTCCTTACCCCTACAACTGACACGTACAACTCGTCAGCTCACAGCTCTTGCAGGCGTGGAATAATGTATCTCAAGACAGTACTCGCCATCTGTATGATGGGATTGATGCCAGAATCAACGCGTACTTTGCTACCCGTGGTGGCTACACCATGTACTAGTATGGGTCTTTCAGCATGGATGGCCGCACCGACACCTGTACCTCAGTACAGCTTGAGCTACTGATATGTAAGTGTAATCATCTCATGTACTCCATATGCACTGTTTCAACAATAAAACTTGAGTGTAATAGAAAACTCTGACAGGGTATATTAATTGTTATTCCCGGCAGTGTTTATAAATATTATTCTCATGACAAGGTCCCTCCTCACCTTAGGTTCGTCATTACTCCATCTCCTCCGTTCTACAGTGGCCTCGAGGCCCCAACGGCTACCGACCGGCCGCCGCGTCATCCTCCGCCCGAAGGCGTCACTGGATGCAGTATGGAGGAGGACGTGGTCAGCGCCCTGCACACCAGACCATTGTGTCGGTTTGCCAGACTGTAGCCGCTACTTCTCAATCAAGTAGCTCCTTAATTGGCCTCACAAGGGCTAAGTGCTCCCCGCATGCCAACAGCGCTCGGCAGACCCGGATGCCGCGGCGGATTAACCGTAGGCTACATATTGGGGCGCTGGGCTGCGGTGCGCACGGCCGTTCGCCGTCGGGGTTTCGAGTCCCCCCTCGTGCATGGGTGTTTGTGTTGTCCTTAGGTTAGTTTACCTTAGGTTAAGTAGTTTGTAAGCTACGGACTAATAACCCAGCAGTTGAGTCCGACAGATTTACAAACATTTGAACATATGAACAGACCTGGATGCTTACCCATCTAAGTGCTAGCCAAGCTCGGCAGTGGTTAACTCCGATGATCTAACGGGAACCGGTGTACCACTGCGGCACGACCGTTGGCTTAATTATTACACGGTTAATTTATTTCTTGCGTCAGCAAAACTTCCATTATTTATTTTTTTGTTTTCTTTAAACAATCAACTCAAGAACAGTGTTGTGGTGTTTCACAGACTCGTACATATTTACAACAGACTGAACTGCAATAACAAGGTTAGTAAGACGAGTAATAAATGGGAGAGTCTTGAGAAGTTCATTCAAGCATGGCCACGTGAAAGAATGATATCTGCCTTCTGTCGTTCTGATACATCTCTGAGTTTACAAGTTACCTCACTCATTACACATAATCAAATGGAGCAGCATACACCAATGAAATCACATGACTTGCGTCAGCGGTGAAGGACTGTTCGATCATCTGGCACCAGATATACATAATATGGATCATAGGTGGGCAGTTGTTTTAAGTGGGGGGACCTTCTCTGAATTATAAATTACCGGAAAGCCGCAACTTTTATGATTGCATTCGTTAGTCAACTTCGGATTTAAAAACGGTATAAATTGCACAATAAAGATCAATAAATATAAATAAGACGATCCTAACTTTCTTCAATTGATTTATACTGAATTTCGTAACATCTATATCAGGCAGGCACATTTAATGTTACAACCAGTTTTATGAGATAAATGTATTGTATTCTTCTGAACAATTATCTCTCTCTCTATCTTTTTTTTTTTTTTAATGAGGTGTGAGATCTCTTTAATCTTACGATCTGCGTGAATAACAAAAGTCAAATTGCCGCTCCTCAGGTTCTGCTACATTATCAATAGTGATGGGATAAGATAGCAAATCGAAATGATGCTGAATTTCCTTAAAATCTTGAAATCGTCTTGTTAACTTGTTCTCCAAACTCTGCAGATGATAACTAATATTAGCAGAAACACCTTCCAATACTTCCTGATTTCTTGCCTTCACCTGCTTTTGCAAATAGAAATAGCTTTATTTTACGTTCTACACTGAAATGTTTGCAGTCAAATTCTCCTAAATTTTCTTCGTGGTGTTGTGTCACATTGTACTCCTTATACACGGCTTTTGTTTCTTGATACAGTAAACACGCTACTTTATTCTCTGAACCGACAAGTGAACATTGTTTGTCTATTCTTCACTAAACAGACGACTTTCACCTTCGAGTATACACTTTTTTGGAGGGTTGGTGGTTCCAGTGAAGTAGGAAGTTTGTATACTTAATGTTGCACAGGCAAAACAGAAATAAACCAGATGAACAGAAAGCGGTGTGCGCAGAACAATTCGAAGTACACACTCACCGGAGATTTAAATCGTTTCTGGGAATACGACTCACATTGCGCTTTTGTACTGACATACTTGCTCCAGCAGAAATCTTGGGTCGCAATCGGGAAGTAAAACGTTGGTTAACGGTGGATTTTTCTGACTCTTTCCGGGCAGCATAAAAACCATTACAGGGCATTATGCGGCCCATGGTCCGGTTTATACCCACTACTGATCTACAGCACTACAGTAACCATACAGACTAGCATTTACAAATAACTTCAGGTGCGTGAATATGTCTCACTTCACCTCAATAAATGACTTCCACAATAAAATCTTTAAAAACAAATAATTGTAGTGGTTACGATGAAATATCATCAAAGTTAATTAAAGCGTTGTTCTTGTGAATTTATCACAATTTTAAGTAATTTGTTTAAGCAGGCTAAAATATGCGGATATTAAACCTCTATTCAAGAAAGGGGATAAAGAGATGCCATAAAACTACAGACCGATTGCACTTTTGCCAGCAGTGTCGAAAATTCTAGAAGATGTACAAGTGGCTTCTGAACCACCTGACCACAAATAACATATTACCCAGAACACAGTTTGGATTTCTGGAAGGTTCCCATATCGAGAAGGTTATTTACATCCACAGTGAATATGTACTTAACTAATTAGATAATGAATTACAAGCAGCAAGTATTTTCTGTGATTTTAATAGGAATTTTATCGTGTCATCCACAACATCGTTTTAAATAAATTATTGTTCTATAGTGGCAAGGCTAATGCTGCAAAATGGTGCTAGCAGTACCTCGCTAATAGGAAACAAAGGGTGACTGGGCAAGGGACTAGTGAATTAAACCCTCAGTCATCATCAGATGTGGAAGAAATTACATGTGATGTCCCACAAGGATTCATCCTAGGGCCGTTGCTTTTCCGTGTGTGCATTATATTTCTCCCATCCGTTACATTGCCAGAAGCAGAGTTCTTTTGTTTACAGATAATACAAGTATTGCAATAAATAGCATGTCGAATATAGTCCTAGAAAGTTCTGCCAATGATAATTCCATGGATATTAACAAACGGTTAAAAGCCAACTCATTGACATTACACTTTGAAAAGACTCACTACATGCAGTTCAGAACATGTAAGATGTTTCCATCCAGCATATGCGTAGAGTGTAAAGACGAGCAGATAGAATAATATGACAGCATTAAATTACTGGGATCACAACTTGATAATAAATTAAGTTGGGAAGAGCACACCACAGAACTGCAGAAACGACTTAACAAATCTGCATTCGTAATTCGAGTGTTATCAGACGTAGGGGATATAAAAATAAAAATAATCTCATACTGCGCTTACTTTCATTGCATATGTCGTATTTTATAATATCGATTTAATTCCTCGTTATAATGGAAACGGGACTGCGGCTGTTCTAGTTTTAATTCCAAATAATTAACGTATCCACTAACAGCCTTAAAGTTTATGTTGTTTTCTTTAACGACCGGTTTCGGTATTACATTAATACCATCTTCAGACTATGTCATAACATACATCCAAGTGATCTGGCGAAATGGCCATATATACTGCTTTAGTTAATGATTCTCCAGATCCTGAATAAACATTTGTCACCTCACACATGTTTATTCAAGAACTGTGGAATTAACAAGTATAGCGGTATATATGGCCATTTCGACAGTTCACTTGGTTGTATGGTGTGACATGGCCTGAAGATGGTGTTAATGTAATACCAAAACCGGTCGTTAAACAAAACATAAATGTAACGGTTGTAAGCGGATATTTTGGCGGTAACTCTTCAAGTCAAACAATCGAGTTCAGAGTCCAAATGCATGTAATTATGTATTATTTCTGTAGTAAATTCAAGTACATCCTTTAGAGCTCTCTTGAAAGAACTGAGTATACTAACTACTGCCTCTCAGTATATTCATTCCTTAATGAAATTTATCATAAATAATATATCCCTTTTTCCAACAAACAGCTCAGTTCATACATACAAAACTAGGAACAAAAACAATCTACACAAGGAGATAAAAAGAACTTACATTAGTTCAAAACGGGGGCAAGTACTCAGGAACACACATTTTCAGAAATTTGTCAGCAACCATAAAAAATTTAACTACAAATAAAGATCAGTTTAAGAGGAGTGCCCAACTCCTATCTCACTGGCCAATTTCAGAATAGAACCAAATTATGTACGTATTTGTACTCTTTGCATTATTATTTCAGTCTGTAAAAGAAAATACCGGGTGATCAAAAAGTCAGTATAAATTTGAAAACTTAATGAATCACGAAATAATGTAGATAGAGAGGTAAATATTGACACACATGCTTGTAATGACATGGGGTTTTATTAGGAGAAAAAGGCAAAATATTGCTAGACGCGTGAAAGATCTCTTGCGCGCGTCGTTTGGTGATGATCGTGTGCTCAGCCGCCACTTTCGTCATGCTTGGCCTCCCAGGTCCCCAGACCTCAGTTGGTGCGATTATTGGCTTTGGGGTTACCTGACGTCGCAAGAGTAACATGATAGCCCGACATTTCTAGGTATGCTGAAAGACAACATCCGACGCCAATGCCTCACCATAACTCCGGACATGCTTTAAAGTGCTGTTCACAACATTATTCCTCGACTACAGCTATTGTTGAGGAATTATGGTGAACATACTGTGCATTTCCTGTAAAGAACATCATCTTTGCTTTGTCTTAATTTGTTATGCTAATTATTACTTTTCTGATCAGATGAAGCGTCATCTGTCGGACATTTATAACCTTTTTTTTTTTTTTTTTTTTTTTGTTCCAATAAACCCGCATGTCATTACAAGCATGAGTGTCAATTTTTACCACTCTATCTACATTATTCCGTGATATATTAAGTTTTCAAATTTATACTGACTTTTTGATCACCCGATCTCCTCAATATGGATATAGGGAACGAACAGCTAACGGAATATAATCATGAGAGGCCAAGCTACGGCATGCTATATAGGTTATACAGTGCGATTAATGTTTTAAATGCCTGTCACCTGACAATTAGCTGTCACCTGATGTGCAGTGGTGACTCAGCAGCCTCAGCACAGACATCCGGTACCGAACGTATTCTGAACTCCCATTGGCAAGCCGAATTTGTCTATGGTGCACCTAATACAGCATATTTAAATAAGGTCTTGCAAATCCGTACACCTTAATCAGTCCAAGACTGCACGGATGCTCTGTAAAACTGGAGCAAACAACACTCGGCTACCCCAGCCCTCCTCTTCCTGTCCAATGAATTGTGACTAGGACATTTTGAAATACTGAGTGCTTTGGGGCACCATCTTTTCATGTACTTAAGGTGCGTAAACTTTGGAAGTCTAAAGTCCAATACAAGACCCAGAATATAAAAGGCTGTAATTGTCTATATCCCAAACAGAGCTGAGTTCATTCATGCAGTACTAGGGAAAAAAACGTTCTTCACAAGGACTTACAAGCACTTACTTTAGTTCAAAAATGGGCTTACTACTCAGGAACACACATTTTCAATAATTTACCAGACACCATAAAATATTTAGCTAGAAATAAATATACGTTTAAGAGGACAAAATTTTACACGCGTTTAAGAGGAGCATGAAAGAGTAATGGCCACCTCCTTTTACTCCATTAACGAATATATGAATAGAACCAAATTATGCATGTATTCATACTATTAGTATTATCATATCAACTTATAAAAAAATTATACGAGGCGTGTTTTTTTAAGTAAGTACCGTTTTGAAATTAAAGAAAGACGTGCAAAAAAATCTCAATAATTTTATGAGCACTGTGTACCTACATCTGTTGTGTACACACTGACGCCATTACAGTCTAATTCTTCCTTGTTTACGTTGTGTACTCAGTGTTTAAGATGTCTCCATAATCGGGAGTAAAAAAAAAAAGTTCAAATGTTTGTAAATTCTATGGGACTTAACTACGGGGTCATCAGTCCCTAAACTTACAAACTACTTATGAACGAGCTAATCCTAAGGACGGCACAAATATCCATGCCCGAGGGGAGATTCGAACCCCCGACCGTAGTGGCCGTGCGGACCGTGACTGGAGCGCCTCAATCCCTTTTTTTTTTTTTTTTTTTTTTTTTTGTTCATCAGGTAGATCTATGCTTTGCGGTCGTTTTCATTGTTCGTTCTTTGTCGTTCGTTGATCATTTGGCTCAGCTTTTTTATTGCAGAGGACGTTCAGCCCTCTGACCGGGCGCGCTGAGCCACGGCGCCCGGCTTCCCCTCGGCCACCGCGGCCGACATCGGGAGTCCCGCAGACTATGAAGTACGGGCTGTTATAAGATTTCTTAGTGCTAAAGACCTAAAAGCGATCGATTTTCATCGAGAGATATGTGCAGTTTACGGAGAAAACATTACGAGTGATAGAATGGTCCGACTTTAGGCGAGAGCATTTAAAGATAGCCGCTCAAATGTGCATGATGAACAACGGAGTGGGCATTCTTCGGTCGTTAATGAAAGTTTGTAGCAGAAAGTGCACAATAAGGTGAGAGAAAACAGACGCTTTACGATTTCCTCCTCGCGGGACGACTTTCCTAATGTTTCCCGTATTGTTTTGCATGACATTGTGACCGAGCAAGACGATGACAAAGTCAAGAGTTGTGATGCAGTGATTAACAAGTCAGGCGGCAGAACACTATGAGGAGGGTATTAAAAAAGTGGTACAACGTTATGGCAAGTGCCTCAATATTGACGGAAATCTCTATCTATATAAAAGCGAAAGGACACTCATTCAGACACTCACTCACTGACTCACTCACTGGCAGGAATGTAGTTAATCAGTAGAAGACTAAGAAAAGCTAAGAAAAGGTTTGGAGATAGGGCTGATAGTTAAGGAGATATGACGTCATACACTATGAAAACATCCCCGTATTGCGGCACGTGATAGTGTGACTTTATTAGTGCAGTTTTTGAGAAGGAGAGGACTTAGCGACTTGCAACACACTTCAAACATAATTTCAAACCTTTAGGAAAGTTTTTCTCGCTGACAACCACAGCAAAATGATGATAGGAAAAAATACTACTTTATCGACATTCATGAAGTAAAATTACGGCATTTGGCATGACGCTACAATTTATTACTCGTAAACTATTAATTGTATTCTTGAGAAATGTTACAGACAGTATCCACTCATACCACTGAACGTACTTTCGAAATTTTATCATACTAGGACTCACAGTTCTTGAAATATGGAGTAACAAACAATTACGTTACTGAAAAACCGCCACATCACGCATGTCGTTTTGATTTGTTACGTCTTTCCTACTAACTCCATTGCAAACGTTTTACATATGCACCACTGGATGTAGTTCAGGTGCTAGTCGGCCGCGGTGGCCGAGGGGACTCAGGCACTCCAGTCGCGGTCTGCACGGCCACTACGTTCGGGGGTTCGAATCCCTCCTCGGGCATGGATATTTGTGCCGTCCTTAGTGTTAGCTAGTTCATAAGTAGTTTGTAAGTTTAGGGACTGATGACCCCGTAGTTAAGTCGCATAAGCTATACAAACATTTGAACATTTCAGGTGCTATGGCGTCAAAGACATTGAAATACATGAAACTTCGCCCTAAAAAGCATGAGGTTGTTTACTACGTCTTTACTACCAAATCAATTTACAACACATTTCTCTGGCAGTTTCCTAATACTCCTCTCTACGAACCTGGTAAATAATGTCTTTGTACGACCCATAATTCAGGAGATATCTCTATATATATAAAAGCTAAAGGTCACTCACTCACTCACTGACGAAACACGAAATCTCTAAAACTACTGCACCTTTGAAGCTGAAATTTTGCCGGTATGTAGTTTAAAGGTAGAAGATGTTAGCTAAAAAAGTATTTACGGTAGGACGGAATGAAGGTGCACGGCGGAGGATACTTTACCTACAGACTGACGAAATCTACAGTTTCATTTCGACCTTCACGAAACTTTGCACGCTTGACCTTCAAAAGGAAGGTCACCGTTTACCTAAAGTTTCATACGGTGCATGGGGGAGAGTATCTTGCAAGATAAAAACGGATACCTAAGCATGTTGGTCGCGCCATAACTTGAGAACGACTCGACCGATTTCACAAATCCTTTTTTTGTTGTTTTCGTCATTCTCAGAACACAGGTTGTCTAATATATAAAGGAAAGTGTCCGTATGTTTTTACGTGTTGCATACAAATCTACAGTTTTGTACCAATCTGTATGAAATTTTGTACACGTAAGCTTCAATCCATGAGGACGGTCGCCGTAAGTGTACGAATCACATACGATATGTAATTCACGAGATATGACGTCATAAACAATGAGATGCGCGAAAAACCGCTGCATTTTGCAACAATGCTGTTCATTTTCTCCTAAACCATTGGACCGATTTCAACCAAATTTGGTACACACATTCCTTACCGTGAGGTAACACTTGCTGTATGGTTAAGAATCACGTACGGCACATGGTTCAAAGGATATTACGTCATAACCAATAGAAATTGCAAAAAATGCCTTATAATGCGGCGAGACTTTCGAAATATACTGTATGAGAATGAGAGTACTTACCGACATGCAAAGACTATAAACATAATTTCAAACCTTTATTAAACTTTTTCTTGCTGGCATCTCCTGTTTATGGAGTAAAACTACGGCTCTCGGTATGACGTTACAATTCATAATTGGAACACTACAAATTGTAGCGTTAGGAAATTTTACAGACAGTATACACATATATAGTTGAATGTAGCTTCTAAATTGTATCACATTCCGACGCGTAGTTAATGAGATATGAACACATAAACAGTAACGCTCCTCTGTTAATAGACTAAAACTACGGCATTCGCTATGACGTTACAATTTATAATTTGTACACTACAAATTAGAGCCGCAGGAAATTTTACATACAGTATACATACATATATATTTGAGTGTACCATCTAAATTGTATCACAGTACGACACGTACTTCATGAGATATGAGCACTTCAAAGTAACGTTCATGGAAAAAAAAAACAACATGCACCAAGTTTACCACTTATTGTATTCTCAAGAGATTTTACAGACATACAGCCCTTGTACAAATGGATATATACCTGAGATATGGCAGGAATAGATAGATAAATACCCGGGCAACGCCGGGTTTCCAGCTTGTATGAAATAAAAGTGGAAAATTTGAGAACAACAAAGTGCGTGTTTCAATCTGACTGTGTTTCTATTGCATACAAATCTATACTTTTGTTCCGATATTTATGAAATTTTGCACACTTAACCATAAAAACAAGAGGAATGTCAGAAGTCTGTATAAAATTTCGTTCGGTGCACGGTGGAGGGTACTTAACATACGAACTTTGACAAAATGAATAGGTTTTCTCAGAGCTTGATGAATTTTTGCACACACGACTCTTACACCAAGAGGAAGGTCACAAGATACATATATGTTCGTACGGTACATGACAGAGGGTGCCTGGCAATAAACATTGCCGAGAAAGGGAAAGGTGGAAACGAACAGGGACATGGGACAGGGACAGGTAGAGGAGGGAAGGGGAGGTGGGCTTCGAGTGTAGAATAAATAAACACCCTGGCAACGCCGGGCTTAGAGTTAGTGTAATCTAAAGTCATACTATTATAATGATACACCAACAACACTGCTTTATACTTGATGTTATTATTTATAAATCACATTGAGCTCATTTCGGCCTTTAGCCATCATTAGGTGCTCTGTAAATACATTTGTAAAGGTCTAAATATATATGTATTGTAACTATAGATGGAAGTGGTTTACAATTTCTTAGTTCTTACCGTACATGGAATATCGTATGTGTCACTGCTGTCTTTATTTTTCACCTATATGTCGATTGGTGCCTCGTTTGTGTCTATGCTGTCTTTATTTTTTACACCTAGATGTCAATTGGTGCCTGTTAGCTTCTTACGTTATTTCGATCTTGACAGCTTGGTTTACAGTGTATTTGCGATATTTCATGTTTAAATAGTTCCTGTTGAAGTGTTTTGTGGAGAACTCTGTTGTAATTTGTTTATTTTATTGGGTTTGCTTTAATTAGGTCTGTTACTAGAATTTTCGATAAATTTTGTTGCTTTTATGCTTTATTATTAGTAAATTTTTCGTAATTATTTTGTTATATTTCGTTATTTGTATCGCCTTCATTGTGTTGTATCTCTGTAGTACACTGTTTATTTTGTCTCTATGGATACACGTTATTTAGTATCTCTGCTTGAATTTATCTGTTTTCTAATTTTATGATATCAATAAAGTTTTCTATATACTTTTTGTGTTTAAGGTCGGTTTTCTCATTAAGTAAATTTTGAGGGTTTCTGTGTGCGTGGAAAAATATTTCTATTTCTTCTAGAACGGTTATGACTGCTCCTTTTTGCGTAATATGGAGGACTTTTAGTGCTTCGTTTATGGGTTTCACATCGTGTTTTTATGTTTTAAGATGTTGAAAGAATGTAGATTGGTTGTTTTCACTCTCTTTGGTGTGTTCTTTAAATCGAATGTTGAAATTTCTCCCGGGTTGTCCCATGTAGAATTTATGGCAAGTGTTACACGAAATTTTGTAAATTCCAGGGTGGTTGTATATGGGAATTTTTGAGTTGTCGACATGTAGGTGAAAAATTAAGACAGCATTGACACATACGATATTCCATGTAAGGTAAGAACTGAGAAATTGTAAACCACTTCCATCTATAGTTACAACACACATATGTATATTCAGACGATTACAAATGTATTTACGGAGCACCTGATGATAGTTAAAGGCCGAAATGAGCTCATTGTGATTTATAAATAACTAGCTTATACCCGAGGTCCGCTCGCGTGTTGGTTGATTATGATAGATAAGCTATCTTTCAGTAGTGTGCTATTTATTTATTCTTATATTTCCTTATTCGTATTCTTATCCTTACAGAGAAAGAGCTGAAGACATTGTAGCACGCATATAACCAATGATATGGTCTGTGGCATCACGTTTCGCTGTATGTAACCTCCTTGCTATAGAATCGCAAACGTCATCATTGCCTTCAATCGGATTTTTTTTATAATTTGACGACTTTCAACCACCCTATCTTCCATCCCCTTATAGCTATCGGCATGGAACTGCTATGGTGTACAACGGGAGACTTCGGACAACAATTACACACAGACCATTCGTTTGCGTTCTGTAGTTTTCGCTGCAGAATTTTATAGACACGGGTAACTTTCCATCCCAATATATTTCACCCTTCTATCATTATCAACCATCAAGCAACAATGCAACCAATAAAACCATTTTCAAAGACTAAATATAATTTTCAACTGTAATTATTGTTCCGCATTTCGCGTTATATTCATCAAATTACTAAATATCTGTCAAATCGCTATAAAACCGCGCCTAAAACCTTCCTCGGTTATAAATTAGTAACTGTACAAACATTTAAGTCATTATATATATATATATATATATATATATATATATATATATATATATATATATATATATATATATATATCCGATCGGCATAAAACCGTTCCTAAAGCCTTCCCCGGGTAGACATTAGTAACTGTACAAATTTTTAGGTCTTTATGTCTTGTGGTTCAGACGTAATAAACGTACACCGAACAGACATTCACATTTATAGATATAGACTAGCTTAAACCCGTGGCTCCGCTCGCCTGTTGGTTGATTATGATAAATGAGCTATCTATTCGTAGGCTTATCCTTACAGAGAAAGAGCCGAAGACATTGTAGCACGCATAGACCAAAGATATGTTCTGTGGCATCGCGTTTCGCTGTATTTAATCTCCTTGTTACAGAGTCGCAAAAGTCATCGCTGGCCTTCAGTGCGAATTTTTTTTATAATTTGACGACTTTCAACCAGCATATCTTCCACACCCTTATAGCTATCGGCATGGAACTTCTGTGGTGTACAACGCGAGACTTCGGACAACAATTACACACAGACGTTTCGTTTCGTTCTGTAGTTTTCGCTGCAGATTAAAACAGACACACATGTAGAATTTTATATATACCGATAACTTTCCATCCCAATATACTCCACCCTTTTATCATTATCAACCCTCAAGCAACAATGCAATCAATGAAACCATTTTCAGAGTAAATATAATTTTCAAAGAGTAATAATTTTTCCGCATTTCGCGTTATATTATTCAAATTACGAAATATCTATCTGATCGCTATAGAACCGTGCCTAAAGCCTTCCTAGGTATAAATTACTTACTGTACAAATATTGAAGTCTCTGCGTCTTGTTGTTCGGACGTGATAAGCGTACACCGAACAGACATTCACATTAATATATATATATATATATATATATATATATATATATATATATATATATATATAGCTATCCGACTGCCAAAAAACCGTGCCTAAAGGCTTCCCCGGGTAGACATTAGTAACTGTACAAATTTTTAGCTCTTTATGTCTTGCGGTTCAGACGCGATAAACGTACACCGAACGAACATTCACATTTATAGATATAGATAACAGCAAGTATAAAGCAGTGTTGTTGATGTATCATTATAATAATTGCTGTATCTGGGGTTATTCGGGAATCGGTAGTGGGATGATTGAAGTCTCGTCGCTGCCGGGCCCAGACTGCCTGCCTCCTGTTGCTCCTCGCCCCGGTCCGCCGACGCCCACTCCGATTGGTCGGCGTCCGCGCACGTCCGGTACAGCGCCCGGAAAGACGACGCGCCACATCTTCGGTGCGCGGCGTCGATATGTGTGTCGACACAGCAATAATCGTGTCATTACAAGACATATTTCACACTGCGGGTCCCAAAGAACTGAAATGAAAGTGCTAGTGTGTGCGGTGAGAATAGCGTTACCTGTGAACTCCGGCGGGCAGAGGCAGCGGAAGGAGTCGGGCCCGTGGGGCCTGCAGGATCCGGCGTGGCGGCAGGGCAGCGCGCGGCAGGGGCTGGTCGCGCAGTCGCGCACCCGCACGGCGCGCACCACCGACTCCTCGCCCTCGTGCAGCCGCACCTCCTGCTGGTTCACACGCAGCTGCCGCACGCAACCCACCAGCCCGCGAGCCGCCCAAGCGCTCTCCGACACCCTGCACACGCAATACAACTGACAACTTCTGAAATCTACATCTACATAGATACTCTGCAAATCACAGTCGGCCGCGGTGGCCGAGGGAACTGAGGCGCTGCGTTCCAGTCACGGTCTGTACGGCCACTACGGTCGAGGGTTCGAATCCCCCCTCGGGCATGGATATTTGTGCCGTCCTTAGGATTAGCTAGTTCATAAGTAGTTTGTAAGTTTAGGGACTGATGACCCCATAGATAAGTCCCATAAGCTCTACAAACATTTGATTTTTTGCAATTCACATTTAAGTGCCTGGCAGAGGGTTCATTAACCACTTTCATAACTTTTCTCTACCGTTCCATTCTCTAATAACGCGCGGGGAGAAAGAACACCTAAATCGTTCCGTTTTTGATCTGATTTCTCTTATTTTATTGGGATGGTCATGTCTCCCTAAGTAGGTGGGTGCTAGCAAAATATTTTTACATTAAGAAGTAAAAGTCGGTGATTGAAACTTAGCAAACAGATCACGCCGCAATGAATAACGTCTTTCTTTTAATGATTTCCACCCCAATTCGTGCAACATTTCCGTGACGCTTTCCCCCCTGTAACGTGATAAAACAAAACGAGCTGCCCTTCTCTGAACCTTCTCAATATCTTCCGTCAGTCCCACCTGGTGAGGGTCCCACACTGGGGAACAGTACTCCAGGAGAGGACGCACAAGCGTGATGTAGGCAGTCTCTTTGGTGGAGCTGGTGCATCTTCGAAGCGTTCTGCCAATGAAACGTAACCTTTGGTTCGCCTTCCGCACAATATTTTGTATGTGTTCTCTCCAGTCAAAGTTGCTCGTAATTGTAACTCCTAGGTATTTGGTAGAATTTACGACCTTAAGGTTTGACTGATTTATCGCATAATTGAAGTTCAGCGGATTTCTTTTAGTGGTCATGTGTATTACTTCACACTTTTCTTTATTTAGTGTCAATTGCCAATTTTCGCACCAAAATTTTAGTTAAGGAAAATGTCGTGCACTACAAGGTTGAAAGAAAGACCCCTCTTGCATAATGTCATTAATTACAGTTGTGGCAAGGCCGGCGCAAGGCACGTGCGAAACGTGCGGCCGCACAGGGCGGCACTTTCCAAGGGCGGCAAATTTGCCGACCCCTTTTTTTTAATTTTAAGGAAAAAACTCAACATTCATGCCCAAGAGGGGATTCGAAACCAAACCTCGGAGGAAGCGGCTTCTGGAACTAGGGCATGGCGTCTCAACTACCTGCCGGCCGCCCCTGTTGAACAAGAGGAGGGAGGAGGACTAATTTCTTCCTCGCCACTGTGGTAGCAGCGTCGTATTTACGCCGTAGGAACAGAGAGGGGAAGCAGTCTGGCGTACACGCCAGTATTCTTATGAGTGGAGCGCTTCCAGCCTGTTACGCGCCATGCGTTTACTCACAACTGATTTTGCAGAAGACAAAATCTAATGTGAAAAATGGAAAACAATGTTCGATACTTAGATTACGTGTTAAGTCTGAAGCAGTTTTGCTAAGCCCTTCAATGGTAGTTTCCCAGTGTTTTATTCTTCCCGCATTATGGAAAAAAATCGTTGAACATTACTGCATATCCATATCTACAATTGCTAGATGTATTCCGAATGGGTAAATACGCTGCGAGTAATTACAAGGGATAAAGACATTGGTAGTAAGCCTGGCATGGGTTTCGGCGATTTTTAAAAACTTTTGCTATCCGTTTCTGAGCTATAGTCGGGCGTTTCGATTTTGAACCATGAAACACCTGTCTCCGCCTGCATGAACAACTAAACCCTGACCGGCACTTTTGTTTGACATTACTACTCGCACACTATCACTTTGCCAACATTTATTTACTGTATACTGTCTTCCATTGAATACATTTTCTGTTCAAAACCATTGAAAAATGTTTATTTACTTTAACTGTAAGTTCATGCCACGTGGTATTAGTTGGACAGTCTAAGGCGCTACAGTCATAGTGGAATGTGCGGTTGGTCCCGGCAGAGGTTTGAGTCCTACCTCGAGCATATATATATATGCCTGAGGTAGGACTCGAACCTCCGCCGGGACCAACCGCACATTCCACTATGACTGTAGCGCCTTAGACTGTCCAACTAATACCACGTGGCATGAACTATATATATATATATATATATATATATATATATATGTGTGTGTGTGTGTGTGTGTGTGTGTGTGTGTGTGTGTGTGTGTGTCCGGGATAATTTAAGTTGAATAGTGTGTAAGCTTAGGGACTGAGACCTTCCCAGTTAAGTCCCATACACAAACATTTGGACATTTTTGTAAATTCATAAGGCTTATTAAAATTAGCTAGATTTCTTCTATAAGGTTTGACTCCAGCTGGTGCCCAGCGACTGTTTTGTACAAATCAGTAGAGAATGTCACCAATCAGTCGCAATTTTTGTATTTATTTTCCAGATTTCGGGCACAGTGTGACTATTCTCAATGCTTTGAGTTATGTTTACATCTATACCGTCAAACTGTCAACATGGCGGCTTAGATGTAAGCACATATTTAAAAGCTATGAGACTGGCCACTTAGTGACCGAAACCTAGGTAGATCTGAAAATTAAAAACAAAAATTGCGATTCATTACTGACATTTCCTACAAATTTGTTTGCATAAAATTCCACAAACGTTCGGTAAAAAAAAAAAAAAATCGATGGGGGGGGGGGGAGGGGGGGTCGGCATTTAGCAGATCACACGGGGCGGCACTTGGGCTTGCGCCGGCCCTTACTTGTGACATTACAGATAAAGGGGGAAGCTGATTGTTTCCATGTGAAAAGCAAGTTTTGGCAAGCTGTTGGGTTCCCCAGCCGGCCGGATAACAGTTTGGACTTAGTGAATGGAATACAGGTCGTTAGGAAAACAATAATCTGCTCGAAAACAGGAACGGTGTTCTCGGACTAGCGAGAGCGGCTATCCCAGATTGCAATTGAAATATAATATAGCCACACATATTAGTCTAAAAATCTATATAAAATCAGGTAATGATCATACAGCAAATACAATTATATGAATGGATTCAGGAGACTTGGGAGAACCAAACGCCGTAGTTACAATGATTTCAATATCCCTTACAGATAAAAAGCCGATAAATTTCATTACTGTTATAATAATATTATAAGACTTCTATTTACAATTATTGGTACATAGTGTTTATCAATAGCAGTTTAATAAGCACATAGGCAGCACTGCACCATACTACATACTACCACTTAAACCTTTCGGACCCTCTGGCTACAAATGTGTACATAATTTCTACGGTGTCTAAGATGGTTCAGAAGCATTTTTTCCCAATGAAAGAACATGTACACGACACCTGAGTGTTCAATCATTTCATCATGCACAATTACTGCCACCTGCAGAAGATCACTCTAAAATATTAGGAAGCGGGTGTTGCACTGCGCAGCAGTTTGCGAAAAAGCCTTGATTTTCAGTATACGCAGTGTTGTAGTATGAAAATGGGTGCATATAATAGCATAAATCTTGCTTCTAAAATCATTGAAAATTTAACTTAAGTGTATCATAGCATTAAAAATAATTTCCTTGAGAGAGGAAAAAATCATGTCTTAAAGGCTTAAATATTTTATGGCCGACTAAAAATAATAGATATGCAGCCGATAATTTACATATAAACAATTATATGTATTTGTGGACAAGAACTGAATATATTTGCATAAAAAGCCATGATAAATTAAATATTAATTGTGTAACTATATTTCGACGGCGGCAGTATATTTGAACAATAAGACGCCATGCTCAAAAGCTACCTGTGCAAAGAGCTTCAGTCTCCACCGATTTTAGTATTGTTAAATATATATTTGTTTGTTAAATGTAAACAACTTTTGCAAGCAGGTGGTCAAAGCATTTAATTCTGTGATATTCAAATATATAATACTTTGCAAGGGAAGTTGTATTTTAAAGATGAGGCGTTGGATTCAGCGGAAGGATACACTTTTGGGAGCAGGTAGGGAGCGGGTAGCTTATTTCGGCCTTAGGCCATCTTGAGGTGTTCTGTAATTACGAGTAATTTAGAGGAGTTGTTACATATATTCTTATAATATAATTACGTAAAAGTTTACAATATTTTACTTACAGTACTCATAATATTGTCATTTATTTGCTGCCCAATTGATTTTAAAAACTGATATTATGCGTATCTATTGCTGCTATCTGTATATGTGCAGCAGCACTGGTTATATTAATCGATTTCTTATCAATTTATAGACTGTAGTGGCAATATTTCAACAATATTATAAGTTTACATAGTTACCAGTAATTTATACGCTAATATCTTCGATTTATTTATTGGATTTATATATGGAGTTTTACTATGGATTTGTATAGTATGATTCTTTGGTGTTTATCCATTCTCTTGTCTGTTTATAAATTGAATAAAATTTTCGATGTATTTTTTGTGTTTTAGTTCGGTTTGTTTATTTAGTATATCGTTCTGGTTGTATGTGTGAATATAGTTCGATTTCCTCGAGAATATTAATTTTTGGGCCTTTTTGTGCAATGTTTAAAATTTTTAAGGCTTCCTCTTTATGTTTTATGTCGTGTTTTTCGTGATTAGATGTTGATAGAATGTAGCGGGATTATTTTCGCTGTCTCCTGTGTGTTCTTTATATCTAGTGTGGAAATTTCTGCCAGTTTGGCTTATATATGATTTTTGGCGTACATAAGCAAAATAATCTCATTTCTAACACCATATCCTTTCTTCCAGGAGTGCTAGTTCTGCAAGTTTCGCAGGAGAACTTCTGTGAAGTTTGGAAAGCAGGAGGCTAGATACTGTCACAAGTAGAGTTGTGAGGAGGGGCCACGGAGTGTGCGGGGGTAGATCAGTCGGTAGAGCTCTTGCCCATGAAAGGTAAAGGTTCCAGGTTCGAGTCCCGGTTCAGACACATAATTTTAATCTGCCAGGAAGTTTTACATGCAGAGATGTTTGGCTAGTAGGTAAGTGTGAAAGCTTACAAGAGATATTATATAATGACAAAGACGAGTGTAGTACGAAATTTACGAATAAAAGTGAATGTCAAATTGCTCTTCATCCCCTTCACGTCGGAGCATGGGCTGTCGCATCCTACAGAAAAAGTCACAGGACTGTCAGTGCTGTAGCATGTAATATGATTACTTTTGTAACTGTCACTTGTGTACACTAAGATCTTTCTGAAATCCATATGGATAGAATTTCAAAATCTTTATCTGGTCATGAGGTACACCATGGAATTGTTCTGCCCCTTCTTTTTACCTTGTAGTGCCCTCTGTTCGTAAACGAGACCTAGAAACCAGTAGATACGTGGGCGGGACGGCTAGTTGAATACCGTCTTCTTCTTCGTCGTTAGCTGGTGTCCGACAGAGTTCCGCACTGCTGCCATAACAACCATAATACGAGCGTACATGAGAGCGCGACGTCACAGACACAGCTCATCTGTTCGACGATCCTCCTTGTAAACGGAAAGCAACCTTTGCTTGTTTTACAATCATTAGTAATGCTTCACATGGACTACAAGCACGGACTACAGTGTACCGCTAGTTGAAGGGGAGCAAGTTCTTTCAAACACGTGTATTATATAGAATCATATTTGTATCCGTGTTCTCAATAATCCGGCGTACCTGCCAATCCGGCATCCATAAGTATAGTGCAGTTATTTATTTTATAATCTTCAAAATTACGGTTTATATTTGGGAAACGAACTCTGCAACCTACAGTTTTGTGGATAACAATGCATGTATATATTGACATATTTTTTCGTGGTACTTATTAATGTTACGATAAAAAAAGACGAAACAAAAATGACAATACTGCAGTACATCATACTACCACAAAATAACAAATTTAATGCATCATATCCAACAAATACTACAGGTGATGCCGCGGTGGAGTGGCCGAGCGTTCTAACACCCCAACCTCCAGCTGTCAGACATTCAGATCGGTAGCAAATGTTGTGTATCGACAGAGTATCAACCAAAATTCCAATATAATTCGTGATATATGCTGTCGGCCAGGATAACGTGAATAAACTATAATAATGAATAACACCTGACCGAAGGACCACAGTTAAAGCATAACTTTGAGACCGTATCATAACGAATTGCTGTGGACAGACTGATAGAGAGTCAGTTTCTTATACCGAAGGTCGTGGGTCCAAGCTCTGCTCATAGAACTTTTTTACTGCAGTACGCTGGCAATTGTTATATGGGGCAACGTGTTCCTGACAATTAAAAGGAATGATCGGTTTTTTTAGCAGTGTGTTACCGGCAGTTTACTTTTGCTACGTTTATTTAAATATAGCAAACCTGTATGATTTATTCGTAGTTTCACATAATAAACAACCACAATCGGAAAATAAGAATAAAGAAACTGCATCACACGTCCAGCAGGTTATTAGTAATATTACTATTAATACTTCTTCATGTGTGGTGCAATGGTTTTGTATTCTTCTGTTCCGATTGCTTCTGTATATTCTTTGAAACTACGAATATACGCTACAGGTTTGCTACTTTCAAACAAACGAAGCGAATGCATACTGCCGATAACATAGTGCTATAATATCCCAACAGAGCTTTTACTTGTCAGGAACACGTTGCCGCATATAACAATTGCCAGCATACCGCATTAAAAAAGAAAGTGCCAGTTTTTGAACCCAGGACCATTGATGCAACAAACTAACACTCTACCAAATTGTCCACATGATATAGACGCGAGGCTCGGGTGTAAGACTCCTTGCTGCGGAGCGTACGGTTGCTCGCCGTCGGAGGTTCGAGTCCTCCCTGGGGTATGGCTATGTGTGTTGTCCTTCGGTTACTTTAACTTAGTTTAAGTAGTTTGTAAGTCTAGGGACTAATGATCACAGCAGTTTGGCCCAGTAGGTTTACGAACATTTCAGCTACAGGTGGTACTATACATTCTGTTTTATTGATGTTTATTAGGGCCGCCTAAACACTAGATCGATTGGGAAAATTGACGTTAATGTCTTGGAAACTATATACACTCTATATATACAGCTTCGAAGAGGAAAATTATTGAATGAAACTCAACACTTGGGGTAGTGGATTTGACACCGGTTAATCTTAATAGTAATCCATGTTGAACTATTCTGAGTAATATATCTGGTATCAGAAGCTGCAATCTATGCACAAAACGGTCTTACCATATCCTCAACTGATGCTATTTTAGATTAGTCGCAAGCTTTGTTTTCAATGTTAGAGAAAATTAAATATTTCTTTTCTACTTCCATGACTTCCATTCTTTATGAAAGTTCGTCCAGGAATATCCTCAGATATCTCGGAGTATCCTCAGATATCTCGGAGTTTTGGTTGATACTCTGTCGGTATACAACGTTTGGTACCTATCTGACGGACTGACATCTGGAGGCTCGGGTGTAAGACTCCTTGCTGCGGAGCGTGCGGTTGCTCGCCGTCGGAGTTTCGAGTCCTCCCTGGGGCATGACTATGTGTGTTGTCCTTCGGTTACTTGAACTTAGTTTAAGTAGTTTGTAAGTCTAGGGACTGATGATCACAACAGTTTGGCCCAGTAGGTTTACGAACATTTCAGCTACAGGTGGTACTATACATTCTGTTTTATTGATGTTTATTAGGGCCGCCTAAACACTAGATCGATTGGGAAAATTGACGTTAATGACTTGGAAACTATATACACTCTATATATACAGCAGTGTCCAATCGTTAACAACCGTTTTGAGTCAGCAAGCAAGGCTGTTTTTGACAGATACGAAAGCATTTAACGCCAGGTATTGACCTGGGTGCTGTCTGAACAACACCAGGGAATCCCACTTATGTCCCAGCAGCATATTAATCCCGTACTGGGAGAATTAGCAGCAGCTTGTAGGCATGTCAGACGGCGCTGACGTCTCAGCTTTATATAACATTATTGGTGAAATTATCACACTATCAATGTTACGTCTAATGTTACCACAAGGAATTCACAGCTCATCTTGTCGAGTACTAACATGTAACTGAAGGCTGTATGGTCGGGGCATCGAATTCCTGTAAGACACTGAAGTGCTTCTTGTTCTGCATTTGCTTTAGTCTTCACCTCTCGATTATGTGAAAACATGCCAGGAAAGACACATTGTTTGAATTCCAAGTTAAACTGTAAATCCCCTTTTCCCGGTAGGATTACTGGGATAGGCGGAGGGCGTGAGAGTTGCCGAAGTTACATTTCAGTGAACAAACTTGCAGAGCGGCTGCTGAAAACATCTTTATGCCAAGGGGGGAGGGGACTTCCAAGCAATCATGCCATTAGAATTAATGTTTTTCCCATTTGTATTGCGCAGTTAAATGCCTCTTACTTTGTCCTTCATCCTCTTTAACAATAGACATTTCGTGGCAGAAATTGGATACTGCCAGGTGATAGGTCTAATAGCTACTCCATACCACAATTCGAAGTGTGATACTGATTTTCAGTTACACCTAACTGAAAAGCTTATCAAAAAATCAGATGATACAATGAAATATATTTTTCCGGTTTTTTCCTTACCATCTTCACTGTCCAAAGTTCACTTGAGGCAATTTTTATAAGGCTATTGACGACTTTCATAAACAAATAATTTTTAATTCGATGTTGTAAGTCAGGTAGATCACAAAACTGTCATTCATCCAAGACACCATATTTCGAGATAAAATTGCGTCAGTTCGTCTCTTCAGCATCTATATCTGTATTCCGTGAGCCACCTTACAGTTTTTTAAGTGCGGTGTCAAAAGCCTTCTGGAAATCAAGAAATACGGAATCAATTTGAGAACCTTTGTCGGTAGCACTCGTCACTTCGTGTGAGCAAAGAGCTAGTTGTGTTGCGGATGAACGATATTTTCTAAATCTGTGTTGACCTTGGGTCAATAGAGCATTCTGTTCGAGATAATTCATAATATTTGAATACGGGATATGTTCCAAAACCCTGCTGCAAATTGACGTCAATGAAATAGGCCTGTAGTTTAGTGGGTTACTCCTAGTGCCTTTCTTGAATACAGGTGTGACCTGTGAAACTTTCCAATCTTTTGGTACGGATCCTTCTTTGAGAGAGCGATTGTATATGCCTGTTAAGTAAGGAGCTATCGCTTCAGCATAATCAGATAGAAGTCTAATGAGTATACAGTCCGGACAATTCCTCCCTTTTCTTGCGACAGTATAACACGAAGTTCCTTTTTTTTTTTTGCATTGAATTTGTTCGATGTTCCTTGTTATGTGTTTGATGGTAGGGATCCTTTGCCGCTTACAAATGTTTCAGATGAAGAAAGAAGTCGCGGAGTAGGTAAACTAATAGGTTTTTAAATATTATAAGTAATCTGCCACTAACACGCAGTCTTTGGTTCACTATCGCCACTCAAATATCTATGCAGTGATTCCACTTTTTGTTGTTCTTAATTGCAATATATAGATATTCAGCTGCATCCGCATTCTTTCAATTTGTAGTAGTGATGCCATCCGACATAAGGGATTACCGTTCCTGTAGGGACTATATAGCACGCCTCCCGTGAGAGGCAACTTTTAAAATTGTCAGAAAGAGCAGATATATGTATTTAAGGCGAAGTCAGCAAGTCATCACTTCTTCAGAGCGAATGTTCATCATTTAAGCTTAACAAACATTTGAACATTTGAAGTTGAGCGTTTACGCTCGACGCGAGGGTTTTAGGGCAGTTCGTGCAGGTGAGCCGAATGTGTAAACAGTAGAGCCCAGTTACAACCAGTCCCGCCCAAGATTTCCAACAATCGAGATATATTTTGTTGAATCAGAGTGGCACCTAATGTCATTAATTCCTTTGTGACTTTATTGTTGTTGTAGCGACCTTTTTCAGTCATGTAATGCGATTTTATAGTAACTGTATCAAATGATGTTGTTCTCTGAAACATCCTCGGAGATGAGTACAGGCATGAACGAAATTTCGCAGACGTACATCGCCAAATGAAAACACTAAAACATTCCTATAAATTTATGTAATTTATTGTGTAATCGAAGATTAACGGTGTTTCAAGTATTCCTGTAGAAGGCCTCACTCTGTTTATTGTTCAGATTTAGTTGATACGTTTCCCACCATTCAAATACCTTGAGTAAGTTCTTTAACAGTTTGTTTCGGTCATGTAATCATTTAACTAAGAGATACACAATTAAGAGATGTGCCCACGATATTACTCAAATGTTTTATATCGGTTATGAACTGCAGAGGATCTACAACAGTTTCTGGTGTATGCCAGATATCACTACCTACAGTTACTACCAACTGCGACTTTTCTGGCAGGTAGCCACGAATCTAGCCGCAACTGAGATCCGGTGCATCTAAGATAAATCTTTCAGTCCGTAAAAGTCACGTCATAGAAAATAAAGGTGATCATATTACACTCCCTCGGGGTACCTCTATAGTTACCTTGATTTTGATCCGTTGAAACAAAGAGTTAATTAGCGAGGAAGTTTTGTATCCAACCTCAAATTTTGTCCGATTCTGCATAACCTAGTGTTTTGCGAAGGAATATGATATTAACCTGAGCGAATTTGTCTATAACATCGCCCGAGTTACGAAGGATCTCTGTTCACGAAATCCATGTTTATAGAGGACATTTTCATCGTTTAAAAAATTCATGATTCAAAAATATGATATATGTTTAACAATAAACGACAAAGACATAGTTCAGCGTCTGCATGATTTGTATAAGGATATGATTGCTAATATAGAGGCAGTCGACTGGAAATAATACACTGACTGACGATTGCTAAGGAACAAACATTGCTGCACAGGAAAAATTAAAAGCATTGACGGCCTATATGAAACACAGTATATATGTAGTAAATGGGGGAACTGGAACTCTTTAGTAGGAAAGTGAAGAGAAGGATGCGTAGTACGTGAATATGGACTGGGGAAGAGAAATGAAAGAGGAGATGGCCTGGTAGAATTTTTTACACAGCGTAATTTAATCATCACATACATTCGGTTTAATCATCATGAAAGAAGGTTGTATACATGGAAGATACCAGGAGACACTGTAACGAACCATACTGACTATATAATGGTAAGTCATAGGTTTAGAAACCAGGTTTTAATCTGTAAGGCATATTCAGCGGCAGATATAGACTCTGACAATAACTTATTGGTTATGAACTGTAGATTAAAACTTAAGAGACTGCAAAAAGGTAAAAAAAAATTAATGAGGTGGAACCTCGACATATTGACTGAACCAGAGGTGGTTGAGGGCTTCAGAGGGAGCCTTAGGAAAGACTGGCCGAAACAGGGGAAAAATATACAGCAGAACGGGAATAGGTAGCTGAGAGATAGAGTAGTGAAAGCCGCAGAGGATCATATAGGCAGGAGGACAAGGCCTAATAGATGTCCCTTGATAACACAGGAGGTACTGAACTTAATTGTCAGTTTTGATTTATGAAAAATGTAGGAACACGTGAGGAAATACTCAAATTACGAGTTATGTTAGATTATAAGTTAAGGAAAGGCAAACCTACTTTTTCAGCATTTGTAGATTTGGAGAAAGCTTGAGAGGAGTGCACTGTTTCAAATTCTGAAGGTATCGGGGGTAAAACAAAGCGAGCGAAGAGTTACATCCAACTTTTACAAAAACCAGACAGCAGTTACTAGAGTCGAAGAGTATGAAAGGGACGCAGTGGTTGGGAAGGGAGTAAGACCGGGTTCTAGCCTTTCCCCAATGTTGTTCAATCTGTACATTGAGCAAGCTGTGAGTGAATGCATGGAGATATTTGGAGAGGGAATTAAAGATCAAGGAGAAGAGATAAAAACTTTACGGTTTGCCGATAACACAATAATACTGTAAGAGACAGCAAAGGACCTGGAAGAACAATTGAACGGAATGGACAGTGTCACAGACAAATATATATGTTACTCTGTGACAGTGTCTTGAAGGAAGCGTATAAGATGAATATTAACAAGACCAAAACAAGGGTAGTGGGATGTATTGAGACAATAAAATAGTACATGCACTTGGTTATTTGGATAACGAAATAACTTCTGATGGCAGAAGTAAAGAATGGAAATATGTAGATTGGCTATGAAAAGAAAAGTGTTTCTGAAGAAGCGAAATTTGTTGACATAATATTAATTTAAATGTTAGGAAGTCCTTTCTGAATGAATTTGTCTGAAGCATAACATTGTACGAGAGTGAAACGTGGACAATAAGGAATGCAGACAAAAAGATGTTGGAAGCTTTTGAAATGTGGTGCTGGTCAGACGGGTAGATCACATAACTAATGAGAAGGTGCTCAACAGAATTGGGGAGAAAAGGAGTTCGTGGCATATCCTAAAAGAAGCGATAAGTTGGTAGACACATTCCGAGACATTAAGGTATCGTGAACTTAGTATTACAAGGAAGTGTGTGGGATAAAAATCGTAGAGCGAAGCCGAGGGACGAATACAGTAAATAGATTCAAAAGGATGTTCTTATTCTGAAGCCGCGCGGGAGTAGCCGAGAGGTCTGTAGCGCCACGTTGCAGATCGCGCGGCCTCCCGCGTCGGAGGTTCGAATCCTCCCTCGGGCATGGATGTTTGTGTTGACATTACTATAAGTTAGTTTGTAAGTTTAGGGACTGATGACCCCGCAGTTAAGTCCCATAAGCATAACAAACATTTTAACTTTTTTTTTCTTATTCTCAGATGAAAAAGCTTGCACAGGACAGGACAACGACAGTAAAAACAAACTTTGCAGTAGTTCAGAAACCTGAATGTTCAAATGTTTGTATAGCTTTTGGGACTTAACAACGGGGTCATCAGTCCCTAAACTTATAAACTACTTATGAACTAGCTAAGACTAAGGACGGCACAAAAATATCCATGCCCGACGGGGGATTCGAACCCGCGGCCGTAATGGCCGTGCCGACCCTGACTGGCGTGCCGCAAAGCGCTCGGCCACCGCGGCCGGCGAACCCTGAATATTCCAGTAATGTACGGACGAGGGGATCTAGCTTTCACGATATGTAGCGAACTTGGGTGTCGTCTTGAAATCGGCTGTCGTGAATCGAAGCCAATTTACTAAAATAAAAAGGAGGTAATGGAATGTATCAGACAGCATCAGCATTTTACAACTTCATAACTATAAACAGATGTTCAAGTGTTTGTTAAGCTTATGGGACTTAACTGCGGAGTCATCAGTCCCTAAACTACTTATAAACTAACTTATACTAAAGATAGCACAAAAATTCATGCCCGAGAGGGGCATAGCGCCTCAATGTGCTCGGCTACTCCACCGCTGCCTATAGATTGGACATAGTCGTTATAAAACGCGAAAGGAAAAGGTCCCAAGTTCGAGTCCCGATTCTGGCTCTCAATTTTAATCTGCCAGGAAGTTTCATATCAGCGCACACTCCGCTGCAGAGTGAAAAGTTTCATTCTGGAAACATCCCTTAGGCTGTGGCTAAGCCATGTCGCCACCATATCCTTTCTTCCAGGGGTGCTAGTCTTGCATGTTTCGTAGAAGAGCTTCTGTGGAGTTTGGAAAGTAGGAGGTGAGGTACTGGAGGAAGTAAAGTTGTGGGGCGTCATCGTGAGTCGTGTCGGGATACCTCAGTCGGTAAAGCGCTTGCTCGCGAAAGGCAAAGGTCCCAGGTTCAAGTCCCGGTTTCGGCACACAATTTTAATCTGCCAGGAAGTTTCATATCACCGCACACTCTGATGCAGAGTGAAAAATTTCATTATAGTCGTTATAGTTCAAAATTTACAACACATTCTGTTTAACGGTGGAGAATGGACTGTTCTATGTAATGTGATTCAGAAATATTTATAACTGGCTTATATGCCCGTGCTTCGCAACGGTTGTTAAAGAGGGACCACCTGTGTATTAGAGGTCTGAAAATCGCCGGTTTCGCTCGCTCGTACACGGTCGAGTGCGAAACGCTCGGCGGTGGCGCGCGTGTTGACACCCGAACCAGGCTACGTGGGGCGGGGTGGGCAGAGGCCGCACAGCGTAGTGCTGCCGCTGTACTCACAAGGAAACCTAACCAAGTCACTCTCCGATTTTTATGAAATTTGCATATTTTATAATATATGAAAAAGTATGGGACACGTAATTTTTTAAGCGGCGGAAAAACATATTTAGGGGGTGAAACGGTCCCTCCAAAATTAGGCTAAAATAGAAAAATGGCGATAACTTAGAGATTAGTGAAGCGGTTTTAATGACTTTTAGTATGAAAGTATCTTTTTATAAAAGACAAATTTCATAGATTCAACTTCGATTAAATAAAAAAAATAAATAAATAAAAAACATTGACCACAAAAAATTGGTCACTTTAGGGGTAGTTGCCCCGCTAATTGTCACTCCCCCTGCAATGTACCTATGCCGATCTCTTATAAAAAGATACTTTCATACCCAAAAATCATTAAAATCGCTTCATTAATGTCTAAGTTATCAAGATTTTTCTATTTTAGCCCCAATTTTGGAGGGACAGTTTCACCTCTTAAAATGTTTTTCCCCCCTTAAAATAAATAAATAAATAAAAATAGAAATACGGGTCCCACAGTTTTTCCATTTTTTAAAACAAATCCAAATTTCACAAAAATCGGAGAGTGACACTTGGATAGGTCTCCTTGTCAGTCGCTACGGCAGCGGCTCTGTGGCTCTGAGGTGTGGGCTGCTGTTGCGTCAGACGCAGCCTCGCTAACTAAAGGAACTAAAATCAGTTATTCTGTAGACGTGTACTCCTGCATAGTAGCATGTAACCGCAATATCATTACACCGCAAACGAGACAAAAAGGTTGTTTTCACTAACTACAACATTTTAAAGTAATGTAAAGGATCTAAAGAGAAACTACGGGACGAACAACCTTATTATTGCAATGTACAAAAGTGAAAATTACCGTACAACAAAGTATACATCCAAAAGTAACATTATCCCCAAATTATTCGTTAGTGGCATTTTAATTGCAATGTATTTTTAAAATATCATTGACACGTTGTAGATCGAGTCGAGTTCTTCTATCAGAGAACAGGTTAGCCGAGCGGTCTAAAGCACCTCGCTGCGGAGCGCGCGGTTGCTCGCCGTGGAGGTTAGAGTCCTCCCTGGGGCATGGGTGTGTGTGTGTCCGTAGGTTAGGTTACGGACTGATGACGACGCAGTTTAGGCCGATGGATTTACAGAAAAGAGAGAGAGAGAGAGAGAGAGAGAGAGAGAGAGAGAACAGGTTCCCTGCCACACTGAAAGTGCGTTCACTATGTGCATTTGAGGCTAGCACACAAAATACTGTTTGCCAATACAGCTAACTTAGGAAAGAGAGTACTGTTGCGATTCCCCATTCATGCGGATCGTCACCAACGCCATCAATTCGTGACAAATAAAGGTCTACCTCATTGATGGATATTGCCTCGCGCATTTACAGTCCAGCCATTCCGAAAACTTGCACTTCATTCTTTTGGCTGATGCACCCGGGTGACATTCTTCAGACGGCCCTAAATAAATATAACACAGATATCACTGAAACAGCACGAGCACCATAAATTCGTACAGCTGTGTAACGTAAACAGTTGGAATAAGCGGATTTCAAACAGGTACAGGATATATGAGCATTAGACCGGCATATGACCCTGACGACGGGAAAAAGCGCGGATCCTATATATTGCACAAAAGCTCGCATGCGTTCTTTATTATGTAGATAAGAAAGACGACAGTGGCAGTGGGGAATATATGAATGTTGCAACTGGACAAATTCCCGTAAGGACTCACTCGGAAAAGGTAGAGGCGCAGCTACCAGGCACAGCGCCAAAATGCTACGGGATTGTGTATTAACGGGTGCGACAGAGAGAGATGCACAAACCTAACCTAACGGGTGTACATCAATTTCGTGTATTTAATATCAATGTAAAAGACGGACAAAGTATTCCAGGACTTGAGTGTGATAAGAGGAATGGATATAAAATACAATCATTTCCTCGTTAAGGCGGCGAGTAACACCTACCATTAAACAGGAACTAACAGTCCACAAAATGGGAACAAGGAAGTAAGAAAGATCAGGGAAAACTCATTTAGTAAATGATCTTAGCACAGATACTTTAGGTTAATCACGTATGGTAACTTGTATGGAGAAGTACAAAATGCGAAAGTGAATAGCTAGTTCAACTGGATCGAGAGAACAGCTTTCGAAGCACCTGGGAAAGAAAACAATTCCAAATTTCGCATTCGGGATGAATTCTCTAGCGTATAGTTTGCTCCCGCCACTCGGCTTGGACTCGAGTGGCGCTGCGGTGGGCGACCGAGTGGCGAGCGGGCAGTGTGCACGGTCGGGCCAGTCGAGCGTGCCCCGCTCGAACGAGCGCGGAGGAAGTCGAGCGCAGCCACACGCCTTGCCGCAAGCTGCAGTACCGACACCTGTCGGACTGTCATAGAACTACATGTGCCACGCGATTCGAGCGAGAAACCGAGCGAGGTGCAGACCTCTACTATGTATATCAAGGTTTGTTAGTGTTCCGGACCTAAGTCTGCAAAAACAGAATCCTTGTTTGATCCCTCTGTCAGTAAACTCAGTTCTCGTAACCAAGGTTTCAAATTTAAGTAGAAGTCCTTGTCGAAAACGATGAATTGAAATGAATTAAAGTCCGTACTATGGAACGATGTAAATTCAATGTTAGGTTGTGTTCATAAAGTTAAGACTACGTTGTGTAATGGTCTGTTTGGCATAAACTTCTGAAAACACTTCTATCGTTGAGATAAGACATAGTAATAATAATAATAATAATAATAATAACAGCGCCATGTATTGATTCTATGGTGTAGTACTTAACTGATATCTCTCACAGTAAGTGTATGCTGAAGTATTAGTATGTTACATTGTAGCACTGGGGACAATGTAGTTATTCTGAGTGCAGTGCTGCCTATTATCGAAACCACGAAGAATGCTGAAAATCTGGTAATTCAATCAACAGAGCAGTTTAAGTCTGTTTAAATAAGACGTCATGGCGGTGTTAATGTGCGATAAAATAAGACTGGGTAATCGTTGAAGGAATGGGGTCAGCTGATCGTCTGTCCATTCTTTCCAGTATATTGCAAAGCATATGGGATACAGCTAGGCAGAAAAAAAATTATTTGTGTCCTACCTGGATTAAATTTTACTTGTAGTGGCAGCGGTTTAGTATGCTATCGTTGACGACGAACTATTCCCTTTAGGACGATGATTAATTTACTGACCAGAACAGCATAAATTATTCATTTCATCGTGAATATAAAGAAATATTCCCCGCATTCTACGTGACTGATTTTTCAAGAATGATTCAACGGCCGTTGCCAACGTCAATACATTACACAACTGCCCTAAGGAAAATTCGTAAATCGTAGCCCTTGTTTCAGTGTATTACACCTTTGTTATGAGCATCGTCATATATTAGTTATTTGGTATACTATTTAAGTAACAGCACCTCTATCGGATCTTTGCTATACTACGTTGCAATTCAAGCTTAGCATACACCAGAAACTACAAATTACGATATCTTTTCTTCCCCTGATCGGATCTTGTTGAAATGAAGCTTGCCCAAGGTACTTTCAGTTGATCTATGGAACTCCATGAAAGTTTGTATAGTACTCTTGGAGATTTGCCGTACTACACCATACTTACAAGCATAGTATACACAAGAACTTCAAATTATGATTTCCTTTCCCATCCTTACCCAAGCAACCCGAGCGGAAGCTCCGCCTGCAATGACCACCTTGTCGATGGGGTGTTAAACGCTAATATTCATTCCTTTCTTGACTATAACCAATATGTTTGTGACTTGTCCAGGATACAATATGAATATTTTCTGTGGAGAGCCCATGCCTGGGCAACCTATATAAAGCTGTCCGTGTGAGAAACATGGAGATTTCAAATACACTGCACAGTATTGAGTAGATTGCCCTATGATTTATTAATCATAATAGAAAATGCAAGTCCCACTGCAAACTGCAGTCTCTTGAAGGAATAGGCCAGATCTGCCGGAAATAATGGGTATTCGTAGGATGTAATCAGTTTCATTCTCTTCCTTTTCTTGTAGCTCTATAGATAATTATTGCTTTTTCCTACAGCGGTGTGTGCTTCACAGTTCAAAGTTGCTTCAAGATTTTCAACAGCACTCTCATCTTTCAGGAATTTTCTTAAGCTCACTGGAATACAGGAGTGTCTTAGCAGTAAATAAGAAACGTGATGCCTGATGTGAAAAGTTTTTACCAAAAAATCAAAATGTTCAAATGTTTGTTAAGCTTATGGGACTTAACTACGGGGTCATCAGTCCCTAAACTTACAAACTACTTATGAACTACTTACGAACTAGGACGGCACAAATATCCATGCCCGAGGGGGATTCGAACCCCCGACCGTAGTGGCCGTGCTGACCGTGACTGGAGCGCCTCAGTCACCTCGGCCACCGCGGCCGGCAAGTTTTTACCCATCGCAGTATATATGATCTCATACTTACTGAGTTATATGTTGTACAGTTGTATAATTTTTCAGGTATATATTCATTTGTATAAATGCTGTATGTCTGGAAAATCTGTTGCGAATGTAATTACTAGTAAAGAAGTTTTAGATTAAAACTTGGTGCGTGATGGGGAGGTTTTCCATGAATGCGACCGGTTATGTGTTCGTATCTCATGAACTAAGAGTCGTACTGTGATACAATTTAGAAGGTACATTGAACTATATGTGTGTGTACTGTTTGTAAAATTTCTTGCAGGTACAATATGTAGTGTAGAAATTATAAACGCCGTAGTTTTACTCCATGAACAGCTGAAAAGTAGTAAGCGAGAAAATTTTTTCCTTTCATCATTTTGCTATGGTTGTCACCGAGAAAAACTTTCCCAAAGGTTTGAAATTATGTTTAAAGTTTGTTGCTAGTCGCTAAGTGCTCTCCTTCTCAAATAGTGGACTGATAAAGTCACAGCTGGCCGCGTTGGCCGAGGGGACTGAGGCGCTTCAGTCGGCATGCCCCCCTCGGGCATGAATATTTGTGCCGTCTTTAGCATAAGGTAGTTCATAAGTAGTTTGTAAGTTTAGGGACTGATTACCCCGTAGTTAAGTCCCATAAGCTTAAAAAACATTTGAACATTTGATAAAGTCACAGTAACACGTGCCGCAAGACGGGAAGTTTTTATTGTTTATGACGTCAAATCTCCTGAACTATTGGTCCTATCGCAAAATAGTTTTTTAGCTGACGGCTACTACCTATAGACTACATTCCTGTCGAATTTCAGCTGTATAGGTGAAGTAGTTTTCGAGATTTCGTTTTTAGTTAGTGAGTGAGTGAGTGTATGAATGAATGTCCTTTCCCTTTTATATAAATAGTTATACACCAAAAGTCGTAAATTTTGATTGACTTTTACTATATTATTTCTCTGCCTGTTTCGATACTCCATTAGTATTATCTCTAGGTCCATCGAAGTCCATCCAGTTAAATGTAGTGTCAATATGGCCGTATTTACCGGAATTCGCAACTCCTGGGCATTCATCTGTGCCTGACGGGACGGCTCATTCCACCACTCATAAAAAAAGTCTCATCACTCAACAAGACAACTTGTTTAAAAGAGGGATCTCATTTTAACTTTTGAACCATAACAACTACGTCGAGCCGCAATGTAAAGGTCGATGACGCACAATCCGTAAGGAATACACCAACCCCAACTACTAATGCAAATTTTACCTGTTATTATTACTGTCTACAAAACTGCTGAGAAGTGTCTTTCCTCTCTAACGCGATCTAGAAACACTTCTGTTACAACTGCGCTACTCAACGCCTGCCGTACGGCCTACCCTGCGGACGACGCGAGGCTACACAGCCAGCTCGGTAGGCGCCATTTTCCGTAAACAGCTAAGAAGTTGCCAATCAATCCTGAAATGCGTAAGCACCGAAAAGTTGGACCTTCCGATCCGTTAGGAGTCTCCGCTGGAGCGATCCAGCACGTAGACAGCACTCGCCATGCCACGTGGAGGAACCACGTAACGCCTATATAAAGCCAGTGCAGACATATCAGCAGAACGCGCCTTTGACTGGTTGTGGCATTACGGTCTGCTCTTCAAACTCCAAACCTACGCTCTTTTCATCAACTACGTGAGGGTGTTTGCCTCCTTCCTCTCCCACCGTCCCTCTTATGTTCCCATCCATAATTTCGACTCTCGCACCTTCTACCCCTCCACGGCGTGCTACAAAGATATCCTCTCCCTTCTACTCTACACCTCAGACATGCCTCATCCTTCCTCGTTCCACATATTCCAATACGCTTATAACCCCGCCTTCTTTTCCATGGCTCCCTCCCTCCCCCGGTACCATCCTCTTGGTGCAATCCTGTCTATTCATCCCGCCAAACCCCAGGCTACCATTATAGGTCGAACCACCCCTTCTTCGCTTCATGACCGTCCAACCCTGCTCACCCATACCCTGAAGTACCTAGGGCTTACCCTTCACCTCTACCTTTCCTCGAATCCACACCTCAAATCCGACCAAGAGGAAGCCGGCAACCAACTCCGTCTTCTCAAGCTCCTTTCTGGGCGAAGTTGGGGACTACTCACTTCCACCATCCTCTGTCTGAATATCTGCCTCGCCGCACTTCTACAAATGCCTCCAAATCCTAGATAGCCATGCCCTTCCCTTGGTATTCCGTACCCGCCTTTCGTCCCCTAGGCGGAACCTATATGATCTTATCCTCTTAGCCTACCAACTACTATTCCTTGAACATATCATCCTCTGGTACATCTCTCGCAGTTGCACCCTCCTAAGCCCATCGTAAACTCCTCCTCTATGACCCCAGCCCGCTACCGCGCTTCCACTATTGCATCTCCCCGCCCTCCATCTCCCCACTCTCTACATCCTGTCCAGTGGCAAGTTCCGATACCTTCCCGTCCCGGATAATGCCCTCCTTCCAGACATCTATCCCTCCTACCAACTGTTATCCGCCTCCCTCTTCCCCCCAGGGCACCCCCATAACCCTTCTCTCTTCCATTCCACACTCCATCTTCTCCTATACCCCCCTCTTTCCCTACCGTTCTTGCAACTGTCCATGCCCTTCTTCCCCCCTATTTTCTCCTCCACTACCCCTGCGCCACCTTCCAACCTTATTTAGGTCATTCGACTTCACACACCATTACAGTCAACGAGTACGTTCAGCGCATCGCTGCCCAGTGTTTCGTGTTCAGTGCGTGGTCTGGTTTTATAATTTTTCAATGTTTATTTTATCATATACCGCGGGCATCAAATGTTCAAATGGTTGTAAATCTATCGGACCAAACCAGTCCGTAGCTAACAAACTACTTAAACCTAGGTAAACTAACCTAAGGACAACACACACACACACACACACCCATGCCCCAGGGAGGACTCGAACCTCCACGGCGAGCAACCGCGCGCCCCGCAGCGAGACGCTTTAGACCGCTCGGCTACTCCACCGCGGCTACCGCGGCATCCAATCCGCAGATGACGGCTCCGTATTTTAACTGTCCTCGTCCTTCGCTGGCTTCCTGTTTCTGTCATTTCCGCCATTGTTTCTTGATGCAATACTCCATACGTAACATAATGTTCATCATCACTTGTATCGTGTTCTATAATGTAAGGTCCACAAAGTTTTTCTCCTTGATTACTTTTGTAAATTCCTTCCATTTATTCTTCGTGTTTGAAAACAATTGCATACCTCTTTGTATCCGTGTAATATCACAAGGCTGAAGAGCGGCATGTCGGTCAGCTACCAGCCCGCCTGTACCCGGTGCAGGAACTGAAATCACAATAAAGGTCATCGCCCGCCGTCTTCGACGCACGCCGGAATCGTCTGACATCCAGGAACTCTGACGACGCTGATAATGTGGCGGAGAAGATGATATGGAGAGCGCTGTCGCATACCACGCCAAGGATCGCTCCAGTGGAGAGCCATAACAGATTGAAAGCTCCGACTTATCGCTAGCAACTTGCTGGCCGTTTGCGGGAACTGGCAACGTTGTGCCGTCGGCGGTGTAGCCGACACGTCAGGCGTTACAGTAACGTCTGCCAAGAGCATCCTCAGAACACTGAATAGCAGCGTATCTCATGCGGTGTGTTCCGACCCACAGAGGAAGCAATAAAGCTTACGGCCTAACGTCCCACCGACAGCGTCGTCATTACTAACGGACCGCACACTAACGATGGGGAAGAAAACTATCTGTGTTCTTACGTAGGATGCCGTGGTGGAGTGACCGAACGCTCTAAGGTGCCTTGCTGCGGAGCGCGTGGTTTCTCACCGTCGTGGTTGCAGTCCTCCCTCGGACATGGATGTGTGTGTTGTTTTTAGAATAACTAGTCTGTAAGCCTCGGGACTGATAACAACGGCAGTTAAATTCCTTAGATTTACAAACATTAGAAAATTTGAACTTTCAAAGAATCCTGACTTTTCCTAGAGTTATTTACGAAAATCAAGGGAAACCTAAATCTGGATGGGCGGAGACTGATTTGAACCACCGTGCTTCCGATGCAAGTCCAGGGGTTACCACTGACCCATAGAGGGGTCACGGGCAGGCGGGGTTCACCTGGGTTCCTCAAATGACTGGCTATTTTCTAGTAAATATGTAAGTTCAAGAAATTAACAAGGTATAAATAAATAGTTCGCATAAAATATACAGAGAAAAAAGTGATTAATAACAACCATTAATTTTAGTGTGTAATTGTGCAGTTATTTCGTTCGAACTCTATACACTCATCAGAACAATTAGGGGGTCAGTTGAGATGTCTAGGTTCTGAAATATTGCCATCGTCAGAATGAATTAAAACGGTTCAACGTCTTTCTTTAGGTTCTACGGGGTGGAGACAACAACAGTACGACAACCGTAATAGTGGCAATAAAACGAAAGCTGCCGCAAAGTGGGTTGGTGTTTACTTGTGTGTACTCCACCAAACGAATTATCCAAGCAGTTGGGTTTAGATAGTGTAGTGAGTGGGTAATGCAATGCAACAATAACGTGACTTACCGAAGCTCTAGCATGGAGAGCCATAGGAAAGATAGAAGCGGGACAGACACAATGAGAGGTGGCCGCAGCTACTGAAGTGTCCCAAAGTGTACTTTTCAGAATGTGGACGCAATTTCAGACAACAATAACCGTTAAAAAAAAGCCAAGGCAAAGGTCCTCCATGGGTAACATCAGCAAGAGAAGGCCGTTATCTCTGGTCAACAGCCCGTCGAGACAGGAGACTGAATGCAATTCAGCTGCAACGCATCCTTCAAAAGGCAACATGACGCTCAATATCAACACACACAGTCCGATATGGCCTTCGAGAATGTGGCCTCTACGCACGGAGGCCTATGATATGTATCCCATCACAACCACGACATGATTTACCCCGCAGAAATTGGGCGGAGGAACATCAGGACTGGAGTTACAATGAATGACGTCGCTTTCTGTTCACAAATAAGTCAATATTTTGTGTTCAGCTGGACAATGGTTTTGGCTAAGATATGTGTACCGGTAGGGGCTGCCAGGTTTACAACGTTCTGCCTAGCAGTGAGATGCCTGTTTCCTACTAGGGCTACATGTCGATCTTCTTGCGGAGTGATAGTTCGTCTACCAGTTCCGGCATGCTTTCGCATAAGATTTTCGGCTTCAGATGCCTTTTTAATCGCGAGATATCACTTCTGAAATAGCCCATTACGGTGGCCACAGCAGTGACGCTCTGACTGATTTCGAGCCGTCTAACTGTGGGTCCACGATCGTAAATGCTGAAATTGCATCTTACAGAGACGTTTCTTTATTACGCAATATTGCACTTATTGGTTTGACAACCACCTTCGTCAAACACAGAAGTGTATGTATGAACTATGGAATGTATCAGTGTCGCAACAACGGCGGGGGGGGGGGCATTGCACCAGCTGGAGCATATTTGTGGAGCAGCCGAACTGGATAAAAAACATCGCACTGACGTGTTTGACGGCCTACTTTAGATCTGTAGTGTTATAAGTTTTTGTAAAAATTTTGGGCCAAAATAATTATATAAATAAAAAACATTAATTAATAAGAGTGTCTTAAACCCTTTTAGGAAAAAAAATTAGGTAGTGACGGGTTCCGAATCACTGACCTTCAACGCCACAGTCCAACACATTGGCCACTACGCTACAGCAAACAGTTAGCAATTACGTTCTTAAATCTTATATTATTGATGGCCGTTGTTAACTGATATGGCATTTGTAGAAACTAGATTATCATTTATCGTACGAAGAACGAGTCTTTTTGTTAATTCTTCAGTGCGCCATTGCTTTAAAATGACAACATGTAAGTTACAATAAGAAAATAATCAAATACGCTACGCAAGAAAGAGTTCTGGGCGAGGAATGTCACGTGACATCTGCGAATGGCTGGTTAATGCAATTGAGGGTGTAAAAACTCCGTTATTTTTGCAAATATCTCTCAAACGATACGAGATATGAAAAAAACTTAAGGGAGCAAAGTTGTAGAGAATTTTCTCCTCTACAAATTCGTTTATTCAATTTTCGCGTCAGATAAACGGTTTATTTGCAATTAAAATTACATTACAAACGGCTTTTTTATGTATTACTAACTTAATACTTGTCCGAAATATTTCAAAAAGCGAGGTTCTGGTCTCTGGTGGCCACCAATTATGCCTGTAAAATTTGGTGCCGATCGGTTGAACGGTTCGACCTGTCGACCGCGGTGGCCGAGGAGACTGAGGCGCTCCAGACACGGTCTGCACGGCCACTACGGTCGGGGGTTCGAATCAACACCACCTAACAGACAAGGGCTTACAACAGGCCGTGCCTACGTCACACTTAGAGGCCCCGGCCGCCATCTGACTGGCCGGCCGCTGCGCGGCGGTAGGCGTGCCCCAGCCAACAGCCAGTGAGGTGGTGGCCGGGGCCTCTAAGTGTGACGTAGGCACGGCCTGTTGTAATCCTTGTCTTGTAGGTGGTGTTGTTTGAATCCCCCCTCGGGCATGGATATTTGTGCCGTCCTAGTTCGTAAGTAGTTCATAAGTAGTTTGTAAGTTTAGGGACTGATGACCCCGTAGTTAAGTCCCATAAGCTATACAAACATTTGAACATTTGATTTGGTTCGACCTAAAAAGTGGGAACACGTTACAGCCAGACGGACATCGTCAAATTGCCGTTACGTTTGCAAAATCTCTGCAACGATGCAAGATATGAAAACATAATAGAGCGAAGTTGTAGAGAATTTTCCCCTCTATCAATTAGGTTATTCCATTTTCGTGTCAGATGAACGGTTCGTTTGCAGTCACAATTATATTACAAACGGTTTTGTATTACTACCGTATTTTTTGTCCGAAAAATTTGAAAAAGGGAGGTTCTGGTCTTTGGCGACCTATAATTATGTCTGTAAAATTTGGTGCTGATCGGTTGAACGGTTCGTCTTAAAAACAGGGAACACGTTACGGACAGACAGACAGACAGACATCCCAAAATCGCCGTTATTTTGGAAATATCTCTGAAACGATACAAGATATGAAAAAACATAACAGAGCAAAGTTGTAGAGAATTTTCTCCTCTACAAATTCGGTTATTCAATTTTCGTGTCAGATGAATGGTTACGCCGTTATTTTCATTTAAATTTCGAGCTGTCAAAACACGATCGCAAAGGCCCACTTTTAGTGTTACTACCGTAACCTAAAGTGGGCCAAAAGTCTGCTGCGAAAGACGAGATGCAGTGACTGCTGTAGGTGCGTCAGCCGTCTGTAGTTTGGAAGCGGCCGAAACCATGTTAGGAGCTGGCGTGTGCAACACGGTGTACTAGCGAGCAGCCGGCCTGACTGCCTGCTGTGTGCGGAGGCGGCAGTCAAATGGGGCAGCAGCCAGCAGCCCAATCAGTGTGTTCTGAGAAGCGGCCAATGATTTACTCCTCGCTGTGTAACGATCGAGCGACGCGCAGACGTAGTCTGACTTCGACTGCTGGATCAGCCCTTAGTCATATCAGCTAACTGTAATACCATCGCCGCTGCCATGTGCTTATGCAAAATTTCAAGCCAGTTGAGATATAACATTTGACTAAGTAAATATACCATAAACTAGGGCTGTTTGAACTCTGAGGATTATCTTCAGCCCAAAACAGAAAAATCTGTCCTATCGTTTTCGGATGGATAGGAACAGTTTCTTCTGCGTGGACAGATTTGTTAGTTCATATGCTGGCTACGAGAGACTCCGTTCCGGTTCTGGCACCTTTGTTACGGTTAATCGTTGCTTCGTTTATTACTCAAACTTTCTTCTACACATGCACCATAAAACTGTTTCGTTTATTACTCAAACTTTCTTCTACACATGCACCGTCAAATGCTACAGATTTACAGATTATTGGTAAGTCATTATTTTAAATTTCCATGTTGCTTCTGGAGTTCCTGGAATTCCAGGGGAAACAAAGCAGGTGGAGGGCTCATAAAAATGGCCTTCCTCAAGGCAGCGTACTGGCACCCTTACTTTTCAATATATATACTAAAGACCAACCGCTGCCAGCTGCTATGGAAAATTACATCTACGCTGATGACCGTGCTATGGCCGTGCAGGGTGACTCCTTCGAGGAGGTCGAGAAAAGGCTTAAGGTCGCGCTAGATGCGCTCGGTCAGTACTACGCCGGCAGCCAACTCAAGCCGAATCCCAGCAAAACACAAGTTTGCGCTTTCCATCTCCGCAACAAGCAGGCAAACCACAAGCTGCGTGTCTCCTGGAGGGAAACACCAATCGAACACTGTGCCAACCCCAAATACTTAGGTGTAACCTTGGACAGGGCTCTGACGTATAAACAGCGCTGCATTAACACCAAAATGAAGGTAAGCGGCAGAAACAACATTCTACGAAAAATTGCAAACTCTTCTTGGGGTGCAAAGCCAGAGGTAGTGAGGACCACAGCACTAACAGTTTGCTTCTCAGCAGGCGAATACGCGAGCAGCGTCTGGTATAATTCAGCCCACGCTAAACAGGTCGACATCGCTCTGAACGAGACCTGCAGGCTCGTCACTGGATGTCTGAAACCTACGCCAATCGACAAGCTAAACCACCTTGCTGGCATTGCACCTCCTGCCGTGCGTTGAGAAGCTGCAGCCTTCAGTGAAAGAGCGAGGGCTGAGTTGTCTGAGAGCCACCTCCTCCACAACATTCAGCCAGTCACCAGACGCCTGAAATCCAGACGGAGCTTTCTCAGAGCAACCCACAACCTCAGTGACCAACCCGGATCTAAAGTGGACAGATGGAAGAGATCGAGAGAAAGGCATTGGATGGAACCAAAGGAAGAATTGGCACCAGGCCACAATGAGGACTGTACGGTTTGGAAGTCACTAAATAAGCTACGGACCAACACTGCACGGTCAAGAGATAAGCTTATGAAGTGGGGACATTCTACTGTATTTAACCTCTGTGACTGTGGAGACATGCAGACGACCCAGCACATGTATAACTGCCCTGAATGTCCTTCACACTGCACCTTAGAGGGCCTGATGTTGGCAACCCCAAATGCTGTCGACGTAGCCCGCTTTTGGGCCAAATGTATATAATATTTCTGTCTGTTTATAGTTCGTAGTTCACATGTATGTAAGTAATCTCTGTATGTTATACCTTTATAAACATATGTACACATGATGCTTCTGACACGAATAAAAATTTTAAATTTCATATCTTTAATGACTTTATTCATGAACAGTTTTATATTTTCCGGTATAAACAGTTAAATTACAAATCTATAACATTAATATGAAAAAGTGGGCTACTTAAGCCTATTGTTTTACTAATGTGACTTGGAGTTCAAGTAACAATTAATTGCATTTCTAAACTTCAAATGCAATATCAAAGTGGGCTCAAGTAGCATGGAAAATCTATTCATTTGCAAACTTATGTTACTCTTTGTGTTAACTAGGTTATGGAACGGTTTACTAGTACTTAACCAAACAGAAGACGAGGTTGCTCTCATCAAATGTACTGAGTCAACCAAAATAGTTTGGAGGTGGTCAGCTTTGTAGGAGATTTTGTTCTTTAAAAGATAATTTTGGGAAAATCTCCATAACTTGTCCAGAAGTCTTCACAGTCACTCTGAGGAATAATAATACAGGATGTTCGACAAAATCTGAAAACGCATACTTTCTGTGTTATGTACACTTGTTCTTAGGATACGTCCAACCTGACGTCCATGCGTAGGAGGTGCTCAATGTGACGTCCGTCCATGGCAATGCATCACTCTGCCCTTTAGCGTAACGAATCACGCACTCTTCGAAATACACCCGGTTTTTGATGTAAATTCTGGCATGCATGAAGGAAATTTACTGGTGTGCCGTCATGCATGAAACACATTTGTGGTGTTTGCTGACATGAGACAGCCTCCAACAAGGCAGGTAAAACATTTACAGAAAATGACGACAGTGAGCCCCATTTAATCTGTGTGGTAAGGCGTAGGCGCCATTAACCTATCACCAATAATGCCTGCCCATAGGTTGACGGAGGATCGATGTTCATGCCCTCTTTATGCAAGTACAAAAGGATTTTCATCTTCCAAGATAGCTGATTATGAATTTTCACAACTCCATCTCGTGTGAAACCCGCCTCGTCGGTAAATAAATCTTGTACAAAAATAAAGGTCCTACTGGACACTTCTGGAAGAGCCACTGACAAAACCGCCATCTCCTAAGATGGTCTTCTGGTCCTAGTGCCTAGACGCAATTAACATGATACGTATACAGTAACTGTTTGAGTAGCACCCCACCCCCGACAAGGGAATGACTCAGGGCTTCCGCTGCGGCTAATCGCCGCACACTAATTGTACTTATTTCCTCCAGTAAATATAGCACACGATCCTCCATCTGCGGTGTGCAGGCGGACCTACGAATTCCATTGTTCACCTTGCGGGATGCTAGAGAAACTGTGTTCCTACGACACTGAAAAAGCCGGATAAGCAGCTTATTGGATGGCACTCTGCGATCTGGAAATTTATTCGCGTAGAGGACTGCGGCTCGCAGGCTACGTCCGTTTGCTAACCCGTAACAGAAAATCATAGCCGCCATCTTACGTATGGAGTAGTACGCTACCATTGCTAAGATGTGGAGAGAAAAGAAAATGGAATGCTTGTTGTAAGGTTGCAATATAAATAAAGGAGAGGAAGTGACGAATAGTTGGAGGAAAAGAGGGGGAATTTAAAACACCATGTACCACTTCAATATGTTAAATATAATTATGATATGAAATTAACAAGAAATCTAGGGCATTCTTTAAATAATTGCTAAATTTAACAATAGCTGGTAGCATTTCCCAAAGACGCTGCAACATACGCTAGGTTTAAATCTAAAATTTAACAAGGCCTGGGAGCATTTATGAAACCCTGTAATATATGATAGCCTGTGTGTCCGTCAGTTTGGAAAACTTCTGAAAGGTAACCACTCCGGTTCAGTTTCAAAACTCAACACTTGAAAACAGTTAACATCAAACATATTCTTGTATAATTTACAAATTTAAGAATAACCGGTGGCATTTACCAAGGGAACTATAGAGTACGATAGCTTTAAAAAAATTAAAATTTAACAAGGCCTGGGAGCATTTATCAAACAGTCAAATATGCTAGCCTGTGTGCCCTTCAATTTCTAAAATGTCTGAAAGGTAATAGCTCGGCTTCATTTTCAAAACTCTAAACTTGGACATTGGATTTTTTTCTAAACTTGAAAACAGTTAACAGCAAACATCTTCTTCTGCTAGGAAGTTTCATATCAGCGCACACTCCACTGCAGACTGGAAGTTTAATTGTGAAAACATCCCTTAGGCTGTGGCTAAGCTACGTCTCCGCCATATCCTTTCTTCCAGGACTGCTAGTCTTGCAAGTTTCGCAGAAGAGCTTCTTTGAAGTTTGGAAAGTAGGAGACGAGGTACTGGCGGAAGTGAAGTTGTGAGGCGAAATCGTGAGTCGTGTCGGTATAGCTCAGTCGGTAGAACGCTTGCCCGCGAAAGGCAAAGGTCCCAGGTTCAAGTCCCGGTTCCGGCACACAATTTTAATCTGTCAGGAAGTTTAATGTCAGCGCACACTCCGCTGCAGAGTGAAAGTTTCTTTCTGGATCTTCTTCACAAATTTAACAATAACTGGTGGCATTTACCAACGGTACTATAAAATACGCTAGCTTAAAAAAAAATTTAACAAGGCCTGGGAGAATTTATCAAACAGTCGAATATGCTAGCCGGTGTGCCCTTCAATTTCTACAATGTCTGAAAGGTAACCGCTCTGGTTCAATTTCAAACACCAAACTTGAAAATAGTTAACACCAAACTTAGTTCACCTCCATGCATCCACAGGACGCAACCTTTTAGGAGATTTCAAGGAACTGCGTGCGCCCCTTTAAACAGCTGGCACGATCAAACCACAGTTAAGGAAAGGGATAAAACACACAGGCTAAGATCTAACCGAGAGCCCTTGAAAAGTACGGACGTGCGCAATTTGGGGGGGGGGGAGGGGGGGAGAAGAAAGAGACAACACGAAAGGAATAAGGCTCTACGCATGCATAATATCGTGCCCTCGGCGGCTACAAAACATGGAATGCCACAAGACCAAAAAAAGGAAAACACTCCAGGAAACTCTTCTTAAGGTTACGCGCGGGGAACCGCACTGAAGGGCGTAATAAGAACCAGGAGCACTGCTCCAAAGCACTTGTCGATCTGAATTAATAAGAGGTTCGGTCAACTTGCCTCTTCATTCGCACAGCGGAGCAACGGTGGGTTTCATCCTCCAGCTTTCAAGCATGGAGGTAACCACTCGAAATCTGAGCCCGACACGGCTCAGAAAAAGTCCTGTAGGTACAGGAAAATACAAACAACGTAATAACAGTAGATATAACAATTAAACGTAATGTTTGTATTGCACAATAATGCACGCTATGAAGACTGAAAATACAGTACAGTAAGCCACTATACAACCACTGTACGTTACTCGATGCCCCTACTACGTTTATAAGTTCGATGCTAAAATGTTCAAATGTTTGTATAGTCTATTGGACTTAACTACGGGGTCATCAGTCCCTAATCTTACAAACTACTTACGAACTAGGACGGCACAAATATCCATGCCCGAGGGGGGATTCGAACCCCCGACCGTAGTGGCCGTGCTGACCGTGACTGGAGCGCCTTAGTCCCCTCGGCCACCGCGGCCGGCTAGTTCGATGCAGAGAGACATGTCGTCAGTGGCAGACCCTGTTGATGGCTCATAGAGGCAAGGACATGTCCAGGCAGTATAGTACGGATTTGTTTCCTAAATATTTACCTTGTCGACTTGTAATTGCTTGCAAAATCGCTCGTGTTTTGATAGTCAAGAAGAACGACCGATTGGAGGTAACATTGCTGGCCTGCATAGGCGGCCCTGACAAATTGTATCTGCAAAATAATAAAACAATGTCAGCAGATACTTATGCAAAAAAATTCTTAAATGTTATATCAACTTCACAACTATATTAGATTTTGTTGTTCTCAAATTGACATGATACCTAGGATATTAGGGGAACAAATCCAGAAGGTAGGGAAACTGAAACATTCCTCACCCTGTTTTCGCTACATCCATGAGATGATACGTTGTCCTCATCCTCATGCTTCAGTTGAAGTACGATGCACTTTTATATCGTTATACAAAGGAATATTAATCACATAATTATTGCTGAAGGAACCGTAAATTAGATTTATACCGACGATAATATAAATACTTAAACGTTTACTTTAATTTGCAAGACAAGAATATTTCGTCACTACTGTTATGCCATTTTGCCCTAGCTATAGACAAGTTCGTTCTCTCAATCGAAAGCTTTCATCAACTAATAGCTTACAATCTAACATGTGGATACCTGTGAATGGTAATGAATGTTTAAGATAATACATATGCATTTGCCCTAGAAAATCTGAACTGCCATAAATTCCACCACTTTTTCCTTAAACCCTGATCGATGCCTACATGACTCGATATTTAGTGACTGAAGGCCGTTCATTTTAGTTTAAACGTTTCAGCCAAAAGTACTGCGGTAACAGACTGACTGGCTTTCTCCCCAGTACAAACAGTCCCGGTGTTTCCTTAGCCTATCCTGCTACTAGTACTTTCCTCCTTGTTCTCAGTTCCTTGCATGACCATTCGTTCCTATTATTTTCATCCTGCTACACGAAATCTTTCAATGTCAGTGTAAGCTCTTGTGATAGGCCAAGTTCTCCTGAATACAAAAAAGTCTGGTTTCATTGCATCAACACCGTAAGCGTTCGAAATAGTGCGTGTCTGTCCATAGGCAGAATTGATGCACTTTGTTTAATGGGAACTGATGTCCTATTCAAAAGCAATTACTATACACTTAATACATGTAAGAGTAGGCCCCCTACTTAAATCAAAATAACATAATTTACTGCTATGAAAGGTCCGCAGGCTGATAAACACTATGTTACAAATTATTTACTTCTCACTGCCTGATTTCATTTTAAAGCGTTATAGGTACCCTACACTTCCTTTTTTTTTATAAACGATTTAGGAGACAATCTGTTCGCAGCTGATGCTTTTTGTTTGCTCCTCAGTTCTCATCAGTAGCCCCTTATTAGTTATGCGATGTACGCATCTATTCTTCAGCGTTCGCCTATAGCACAAATTACGAAATTTCTAAATTTCCTATCCTCTTTGTCGTGAACTGTATATCATTACTGACTGACTTTTGATAATCTTATTTTACTTGGAATTGCGTTCTCAGGTGTTACCGTAACACTTCTTGGCAAGTTTTACTTAATGTAGACGCCGTTGCACAAATTATCAAAACATTTTTACCTATTTTTCAATACGCCTCCACAGAAAATTCGTTTACCAATTCGATAACTAGAGTGATACATTATAGAATCGCTGTTTTATGTCGCTGGGAAACGTTAGTTGTCACAAGCGATTAGCAGGATTTAATTAAACTATGGGTTTTTGTTACAACACGATCAAAATTTGAGTCGACTGACAGCTTGCGTCATGTGCCCTGGCTTTTAACCGATGAATTTTCAATCAAATCTAGAATGACACGCGTGCAACAGTAAAACAATCAGAGTAGAGGGTCGCATTATGTCACATGGCTAACGTTAAAAGAACTGCCCTTAAATTTGATAAACGCTTCCGGGTTTCGGCATTTGTGCAAAGAGAATAAGCCAATCGTAACAGCATGATTTCATCAGCACTGTCACAGATTATCAAGTAATTACCTCTAATGCTGCAATTTTTATTGTTATTTTCAAGAAACTCATAATTTAGATGTCTGTAAATCTATCTGACCAAACTGCGTGCTCATCAGTCCTTAGCTTACAAACTACTTAAACCTAGGTAAACTAACCTAAGGACAACACACACACCCATGCCCCAGGGAGGACTCGAACCTCCACGGCGAGCAACCGCGCGCTCCGCAGCGAGGCGCTTTAGACCGTTCGGCTACTCCACCGCGGCATAATTTAGATCACTGGTTTGTGTGATATAACGCAAGTTATATTTATGTTTGAATTCGAGTATATCCATAAAATGTAGGTGTGATGAGTGTTTCCCAAATCAAGTAACGCGCTGTCTGAGATGTTCCTTTGAAACGCCATGCCCAGTTTCGCTCTTCATTTACACCTAACTTAAGATTGTGTTCTGTAATTCACGACTTATCATTTTTAATAGAGCCCTAAGCACCCATTCATGACATTTTGTTTCATTTGTTAGTCTAATAGCACTAATGCACGTATACCTTGATATTCTTACTGGAATACTGCTGTGAGAATCTCAATAGCTCACTCACAATTGTTTCACCAACGCAGAGCGATTGCTCTATGTACATAACGTCGCCGCTACATAGTGTAAAAACATTTTGGAAACAGTTATATGTTAGATGGTATTTAAATCTTTTATTACAGTCTGGACAGAGGAAGTTCAAACTACGTAAATTAGGATTCGAAGAAACTTCCCCGACTTAAAAACCAGTGCCAACTATAGTACGATACCTTCATGACTAATGTCATGTTACACTGACTACAGTTTGTATAGTGTCTTTGGTGAATGCCACAAGTCAGAAGACGTCCTTTCAACAGAACTGCATCAACACCAAAGCGTAAAGAGGCAACCGGTAATGACGTTGCTGTTAAACAATGAGAATATCGAAATGAACGAAAGCAGTGACTGTAAAAACTTAATAGTTGTTTTATGCCACTTAACAGTCTTAACTGTCGCTGAACCGACGTTACGATAAATCGTCCGACCGATGCCGATATTGATGTGCCGAGGCTAAAATACTGATTTTTCTGAATAGGAACTATAGGAACTTCAAAATAAAGATTTTTAGTATGAAAAATTTGATAGGTTTGAAACTAGAAATTATTATTAGTTAAATTTGTTGTACAATAGGTCTAAGGCTGTACAAAATGTTCAAATGTTTGTAAACACAAGAGACCAAATTTCTGAGGTCATCCATCGGCCTGCGATTGTTAGAATGCACGAATATTTTTCAGAATTTATGTTTGTTACCCGTGAGGAACATGTTAATACTTTCATTACTTGTATTTCAAAGAAAATTTTTAAATTAGAGTAATTTAATTAAACCCATATTAATATACCAGAGAAAAACAGTGAGAACAGTTTTTGTTGTTGTAAAATTGATGGCTATAACATTTTTGGGAGTATTTTGTAATAGATAGTAACAACTGACAATCTGTTTAGTTACTCAGCGATAATGTGTGATATAGCTTTGAAGATAATGTAATTACACTGACGTAAAATCTTAAGTATGCTATCAGTGCACTTGATTGATTTTTCATTCTCTGTGTGATTAATACCTTAGCATCTTAAAAGTACAGCGATATTTCTACTAAGTCATATTTCGCAATTACGGAAAATCCTATTTCTGTTAACTTAGTTTTATTAAACTTGAACGAACTTTGACGAAGACGTTAACATGAAGACGATGTCTTTTATGGCAGCACTATAAGAAGTTATTTGAATCTCATATCAATTTATATAAGGTAAAATCTAGAAAAATAACTGGAGCTAGTAAATTTTTCCTTGCTTATGCCCTCGTACCAACCGGGCAGATTCTTTTGAAGATGAGTAGAAGAAGAAGCGTAAATCTAAACGTTGTTTTTGTTATCATCGTGTATGATGGAGCTATCAACGATACTTTTATTCCAGTTTCTTCATGAGTGTATTTAGATCCATTTAACATTGGAGGGAAATGTATAAGTAAAAAATTGCAACGGGAGACAAATACAGTAAGAGGGTTGAAATGGACGTGGGTTGCCGTTGAAGAGGATTACTCAGGGTAGTGTAGGGTGGAGAGCAGCATCAGTCGAGACTCCAGACTGAAAACCATAATAATAACATCCCTGGATAATATGGGTAGCCCATATTCATTTCAACCTGCTTAATGTTATGTAAGCCTTAGTCTCATTCTACAAATTTACCCTTCTCCTCCCGTCACTTCATTTACAAATCAATACTTTATTACTGCCATAGTATACGTCATATTTTTCATTCAAGTAGCAGCATGTTCTACCTAATTAGGTCAACTTTTTCATTAGTTATTTAATCTACCCACTTGATTTCTTCCGTAGCACAAAATCGCAAGAGTATCTATCCTCACAGAGCTCTCGACAGGGTCTTCGTCGCCTACAATCAGCGTTGCCTCACATCGCACTTATTTAAGGTTAAATCTAGCTTTGACACAGAAAGGGGTGAATTATGCTGCCACAAAAGTCTTTGGTCACCTACCAAACAGCATCAAAAGCCTGACACATAGCCAGCTAGCATTCAAAAAGAAATTAAAAGAATTTCTGAATGACAACTCCTTCTACACTATAGATGAATTTTTGGATATAAATTAGTAGATCTGAAAAATAAAATAAAAATAATAAAAAACAAAAGAAAATAAAAAATAAGTAAATAAAATAAAAATAAACTGTGTCGTGTATATTTAGTACAAATTAATAATTTGTAAAGACACCTTTCATTGATCTGACACGTTCCACATCATCACGAAGTGTCGTATTCATGATCTATGGAACAAGTACTAATATAATTTATACGCGAGAGACGGCGCGTTTAAAACTCACGCCAGCGACATGGTCCTTCTGCTAGGTGCTTTAGAAGCTAAGCTTCCCTATTTACACACAAAAAGAATAGTTACATGAAAAACGTGAATAGCGACAGGAAGAGCAATGTGTGAGCTATTATTCTACATACTCACGAAAATAACTGGGACAGTTGTATCGTTGCATGGACTTTTTTTATTCCTCGTGACAGAAGTCTTACGCCTGTGAATGGAACCAGCGTGTGGCAATGGTCGTCAGCTCTTACTGTCAAACAACTGCTACGTGCCATTCAGAGCCAAAGGCGTGGAAAATAGGGAGTTATGCTGTTCCTTGCTAATTATAGCCCCATATGGCTCGGTGCATTGCAGGCTGCCTGATCTTCCAGCATACAAGTACTTACATGATTTTCGCTCCCTGCGATTTACATCTTTTATTGCAGCTCAAGAAATTGGTGTCCTCGGGCCAGCGTTTTGACAACGGCCAAGAGCTGAAAGAATCTGGTTTCATTCATCGGTGGCAGGCTTCTAAGTCACAGGAATACAAATTTTCTCACACGATATGACTAGTGTCTCAAACTGTTTCCTAAATATGTTGAAAAGTAGCTCAAGTGTTACTGTACCTTTTGCCATAAGGTTTTTATGTAATTATTTTGTCTTAGTTTTATAAAATGTAGCGAAACTTACTTTCTGGATGCGCTTTGTAACGCTATAAATCTCCGATAGGTGGTTCCAAACATACGTACCACCAGTGGATGTAAGTTAAATGCCTGCAATTGAGATAGAACGGCGCGGCTTTTTATGTAGCCACACTCATAGCTTCTCGCAGAATAAGTTTTCATTAGAGTTGTATTGTCACAGTTCGGATGATTGCAGTGAGATATCTCGAGACTCCCCACCTTAGCGATATGCTAACTGCACAAATTTGCTGTCTGTTAATATAGCATAAAATGCAATCAGGTAGAATGGTACCAACGTACTGTGTCAGGGATGTAGTTGAAAAATTATCCGAGCATGGTCAAACAGTTTTATATAATGCGAGACACTGTATGACTGCTTATTAATATATCTCTCATGTTTATCTGCTCTGTTCAGTAATCATAAGAAACAAGTTTAAAACTATTAACTTTCATTATGAATACCGAATGAAAAGTAGTGCGCCATAGTCATCACAACGGTTTGCCCATCAAGATCGAAGACGAACTGGTAAGGATTACAATACGTTCACTACATTCAGCTACATATCCACTAATATAGAATGAATGGTTTTCTTTGAAAGTTTCCTGAATGTATAAGAAGCACATTTTGTGAAGTATAATGTTTACATTACATGGAGTGTTGATCTCTGCACCTCACGGACATTCATATTCTACTGCGCTCCTGATACACATTGGGTGTGATTAAAAGCTATAATTTTCCTTGCCATAATTGTTCACGCAAAAGTTTCAAATGAACCTAACTAGACATTGCAATAGTGACATAATAATCAAAGGGATTCTTATAAACCTCGTGGAATCAGTGCAGACTTTATACATCTTTTTACAATGTAGCATATGTACTGTGTAACGTACTGCAGAAGACGTGATAGAAGTTGCTGTAAATATAGTTCTGTTGCCACAGTCGTATCTGTAATTGTTTTAGTAACGGCTATAAATAAAGAAATTAAATGTCTTGAATACTCTTGCAGACGCGTCCGAAAGAACAGACATTACACTTATATACGTACACGATTATATCGTCAAGTGCGTTCATCACCGTAGATGCCGGTACGGTGAGCATAAGAGGACTGTGAACAATATAGACTCAACTTCCATAGCGTGCGACTTCTGCGAATGTCGGGTGAACAAGAGACGTATCCGGATAGCAAAATGGTTAAGGTCACAGCTGACTCAAAGTTGGAAACCCGGGCGCGAATCGCAATCCAGTTCCAATCTTCACTTTTTACCAAATAATTATCTCATTACGCAAATCCAGACAAAGATAATTATTTCCCATCCCCTTCATTCTTCCTTCCCCCAACACGCAGAAACTGATTTTTCTGATCTACCCGTAAACACGCTCACTGAGATATCCTTCAATCGCCCTAAGGTCGTGATGGCCGAGGGGACTAAGGCGCTCCAGTCACGGTCTGCACGGCCACTACGGTCGGGGGTTCGAATCCCCCCTCGGGCATGGATATTTGTACCGCCCTAGTTCGTAAGTAGTTCATAAGTAGTTTGTAAGTTTAGGGACTGATGACCCCGTAGTTAAGTCCCATAAACTATACAAACATTTTTTAAGGTCGTGATGATCAACTTTGCCAAGAAAGAAGGTAAACTCACTTTTGTAGTGTAGACTAACGCCGCGTGGAAATGGGCGCAGCCGCGATGGAGTGGCCGAGTGCTCTAAGGCTCCTTGCTGCGGCGCGTGCGGTTGATCGCCGTCGGAGGTTCGAGTCCTCCCTCGGCCATGTTTGTGTGTGTGGGTGTTATCCTTAATGTAAGTTAAAGTAATAAAATTCTTCTGGGTATTGGACCACATCGTCAATATATCAAATTTCACCGACGTTTTGGCCAATATTGCAAGCGGCACTTTTGGGTGTCACGCTTAAACGTACCCAGAAGAATTTTATTAACAATGACAATTGTTGCGGAAGCCTTCACTTACATTAAGTTTAAGTAGTTAAGTCTAGCGACTGATGACCATAGCAGTATCGTCGAATAGTTTAAAACATTTGGAAATTTATACACTAACTAGCTAAACCCAGCCACGATTCGCTGTGGCTGCCGGCCGCGGTGGCCGAGGGGACTGCGGCGCGTCAGTCACGGTCTGCACGACCACTACGGTCGGGGGTTCGAATCCCCCCTCGGGCATGAATATTTGTGCCGTCAGTAGTGTTAGCTAGTTCATAAGTAGCTTGTAAGTTTAGGGACTGATGTCACCGTAGTTAAGTCACATAAGCTATACAAACTGTGGCTGTGGCTCACTCTCATATGAAATAAATAGAAAATGAAATACTGTAACTCATGTAAACATAGAATCACCAAGAGAATGCTTCAATCATATCAATAACCTTCATTAGGCTACTGTGTCTATGTAAAACGAAAGCTATAAAAATATAGTTTTACAGATAAGTTACTCATTATCTTAAACCCTTAAGATAGATAACATTTTTGTCGTTCGTTTTCTCCACAAACCTTACAGATCAGATTACCGACTCTGGACCATCTTAGTAAAAAGCTATTATTTTCTACATTCTTTCCATCTGTTTCCCATCCGCTATATCTATTTCCTGCTTCCCCATTATCTACCTCTTCATTCTCCCTCTATCTAATTCCCGGCCTCCGTTCCACTCCCTTTCCTTCCAGCCATCTTCCATCTCCTCCTTCATCTGTCTGTATGCACTTATCGTCTTCCGCTCGTAGTACATATATAAAACGTAGAAATTAAAAATTAGGGATTTGCTTCAAATTATGTGTTATCTGCTGGAACCTATCACAAATTTACTGTTGCATAAAATTAATTGAAATATACGCCCATAAATAACGTTTCGTTCAGAATTCGTTTCTATGGTGATTTGATTTCCACTGCTAATATCACGATAGATATTACTGAAAATTAACTATTAAACATGAACGTATCTAAAAGTTGCTATTTTCCTGTCGCATTTTTACTATAGCACCTGACCAGTACGCAAGGCAGAATTGGTAATACTTCAGTTTCCGACGCGCACTTATTTGGCAACTGGGGAATTTAAAGCGTGGTCAGGTATACAGGGCGTTACAAAAAGATAAGGCCAAACTTTCAGGAAACATTCCTCACACACAAAGAAAGAACTATGTTATGTGGACATGTGTCCGGAAACGCTTAATTTCCATGTTAGAGCTCATTTTATTACTTCTCATCAAATCACATTAATCATGGAATGGAAACACACAGCAACAGAACGTACCAGCGTGACTTAAAACACTTTGTTACAGAAAATGTTCAAAATGTCCTCCGTTAGTGAGGATACATGCATCCACCCTCCGTCGCATGGAATCCCTGATACGCTGATGCAGCCCTGGAGAATGGCGTATTGTATCACAGCCGTCCACAATACGAACACGAAGTGTCTACATTTGGTACCGGGGTTGCGTAGACAAGAGCTTTCAAATGCCCTCATAAATGAAAGTCAAGAGGGTTGAGGTCAGGAGAGCGTGGAGGCCATGGAATTGGTCCGCCTCTACCAATCAAGTCTGCGTCAGGCAGTGCAGCGGTGCGGACGGACTGTTTACGTCCCGCCGCCGAGTCTGCTGCTCGCGTGTGTTTACGTGGCACAGTCGCCTTCGCTTGCGTAATTTACTTAGAACAAGAATGGCCCACTCCTGGCGAAAATCAACATTGAAAATCAGTTTTTCGAATGAATATGCACGACCGAAGGCACTTGAAGTCGAACAATTTATTAGAGACGAAGTGAAGATTGACTGTAACGATCTTATCGGCATCCACTTCTCTATAGTGAGCAGTGTAGTGTATGTGAAGCTTACCAGCGACGCCGTCTGTGAGAAGATTCTAAACAGATCAAGAAATGGACTCAAATTCCGTCACTCAGATGGAAATATCGGTGAAGTGACTATCGAACACGCAGGTCTTGGACTACGAACAATTAGAGTGTTTGAACTTCCGTTTGAAGTACCTTCAGACGTGGTTGTTTCTGCGCTGCGCCCTTATGGGAACGTTATTAGCCACATGGCCGAGAAATGGGCTCAATTTACAACATATCCGGTATTCAATGGGGTGCGGCAGGTACGCATTGAATTGACCAAACACGTGCCATCTTATCTATATATTGGAGGGTGCCGAGCCATCATAATTTATGATGGCCAGCCGAAGACGTGCTCCGGTTGTGGCCAAGAAGGTCACGTTCGTTCTAGCTGTATGCAGCGCAGAATAACGCAGTTACCACCTGGTGATGAGCAGATCCCATCGGCATCCACGACGCTCCCATTGACATATGTACAGGTTCTTCAAAATGAACGCAGCCAGCAGCCTGTGACAACACCACTTGATGAAACTATGCCAAACACGGTAGAACTTCAGGGCAACGAGGACAGGATGGAGGCTACACCTGCGCCGGCCCCTGAACGTCACGTGAGGAAGGATAACGAAGTGTCTCCGAAGGAGGGAACAGATGCCGCCTCTATGGTCGTGCCTACCGCCGCCTTCGTGCCAGACAGTCAGAATACCCAGACTTCGTCTGATACTGAAGTACACGTGCGAAAACAACGGTCACCACAGAGAAGGAAGAAACGTCGGCTTGCTCCGTCTGATATCAGCCGATCACAATCTAATGATGAATCCCAAGACCTTCTACCATCAGAAGACCCTAAAGTGGAACTTCCTGCCTCACTCCAGTCGGAAGCGGAATCAACACGGCGTATGTCTATAACTCCTACTACAGATGATGACCAGCAGTCAGCCATTCGTCAGTCGTACACCGACGACACATCAATGCATGTTGACTCACCAGGGGCTTCAACTGACGACCAGCGTCCAAGCAACGCAGCATGGCACGAAGATGTTGAAGATAATTCATCCACAGCTGACGTAGCAACAGATGTTGCTACTAAACTAAATGTATGCTAATCGATGAGGGTTTGGGGGAGAATGTGCTACCTGATCTTCGTGTTACAATGAGCATCCCTGCAAATATGGCACAAGGGCAGGCTTACAGAATTGGATCTATCAACATTAATACAATCCAAACGCAGATAAAGTTTCAGTTATTCCGTGACATGATGCGGGCGTCAGATCTAGATATTGCCCTTCTACAAGAAGTTCGCCTCGAGTCATTTCCAGATATTTCTGGTTATGATACATATCAAACGCCATCTTCTTCCAACGGTAGTGGGACGGCCGTACTTCTGAGAGAAGGTATTGTCGTTGACGACGTCACTTATTTACCATCGGGCAGGGGCCTTGCTGTGACATTCCATGGTGTCCGGATCATCAACGTTTATGCTCCCTCCGGCACGGACAAACGAAGGGAACGCTCGCACTTCTACTCAGAAGAGATAGCTCCACTGTTTGCAGGTCAATACGATCACATTATTCTTGGAGGAGACTTCAACTGTGTGCTCGCCATAAAGGACCAAATTCCTCATTTTACCACGTGCCAAAAACTTAAATTACTTATTCAAGAACTGGACCTGATAGACACATGGGAGCATAAGCATGGTGATCGACCTGGATACACTTTTTTCACCAGCCATTCTGCGAGCCGTCTGGACCGAGTCTATGTCTCCCGCGGACTCACAACGGCAACACTTGATGCCGAGCTGTGGCCTACCGCCTTCTCGGACCACATAGCCTACATTTGTACTGTTTCTCTTCGACGGCAGGGCGTGTGGCGAAGTCGAGGTACTTGGAAGTTAAACGTTGCACATCTTAAGGATCCCGAGTGCAGACAGCATATAGAAGCGACGTGGAACAACTGCCAGAGACGTCTTACGGCATATCCTTCAACGATTCGATGGTGGCTCGAGTGTGCTAAGCCAGCTTTGCGTCGCACGTTGGTACAGTATGGACGTGACAAAATGAGTTGGCATCGACGAACCATGGAATTTTACTTTACGGCACTCCGTGAGCTTGCTAGCCAAGCACCGTCTCCTGAACGACAGATTGCAATTCAGCGGATTAAGGCGAAGATTACTTTACTTATGCGCCGCCGTCTTGAGGGAACAGTGATACGTGCGAGATGTCAAGATCGAGTCGCTGGAGAACCTCCTTCCATGCATCACGTTATTCGAGAGAAGCAACGGTGTAGAAGAGCGCTGGTGCACGCTATTGATACCCCAGATGGTCGTCGACTGACATCTCAGAATGACATCGCCGCTGCTTTCGTGGGTCACTATCGACAGTTGTATGCAGAAGAAGATCAGGGTGCTATATCAATGGAAGAAGTGCTCGACTCCATGCCTGGTACTCTTGATGGGGAGTCTGTGCAGACCCTTACAGATACGATTACTGCTGATGATCTCGCTGACGCTCTACGCAAGGGAGCAACAAACAAATCCCCAGGCCCAGATGGCCTCCCGCTGGAGTTCTACCGCGCCTTTCAAGACATCATGGCTCCTCGCTGGATAGAAATGTATAAAGAACTGACGATACCTGACGTCCCACTCCCACCTGCTTTTGTCGAAGGCCTGATCATTCCAGTCCCGAAGAAGTCCAGGGGACAAAAAGTGGAACATTTTCGGCCGTTAACCATGCTGAACTGCGACTTCAAGATTTTTACCAGGATCCTCGCTTCCAGACTCCGGCGTGTCTTGCATCAAGTCGTATCTACGGATCAAACATGTCTTGGTGGCAGAAGTAACATCCAGACAGCACTAAGTGATTATCGTGACATCATAGCCTTGGCCGAGACTTGCCGCATTCGTGGTGTCTTAGTGTCCGTAGACCTGGACCATGCTTTTGATAGGGTGAGTCATGACTTTCTTGAAGCAGTGCTGCGAAGAATGGCGTTTCCTCCCGCCTTTACACACACCGTCCTGCGCCTTCTCCGATGCGCCACCTCACGTGTACTGATCAATGGACGTGTGGCAGGCACTGTTACCATTTCGCGATCTGTACGACAAGGCTGTCCGCTATCGATGATTCTTTTTGCCATTGCGCTTGAGCCATTGTTACATGGACTGCGATGTCGACTGTCTGGGATGAAGATGAGGGACCGGTCCTTTATCTGTCGCGCATATGCTGATGATCTTCTGTTCTTGGCTCAATCACGGGACGAAGTGCGGATAGCACTAGAATGGATTACCAAGTATGGAACTACTGCGGGCAGCCGTATGAATCTGACCAAGTCTGCCGCTATGAACATTGGCAGGGGTCTTCCTGAAGGAAGCGTGGCCCCGCTACAATCAGTGGACAAGCTCAAGTGTTTAGGGATAACCTTCACGCGCGACATTCAACGAACCTCGGCAGTCAACTACAAACGCCTTCTTCAGGTACTACGAGCTAACGTCCGAAGCAATCTACTACGGTCGTTAGACTTAATACAACGAGTTGCTTTCGTGAACATCCATCTGGCGTCTAGGATACCGCACCTGGCCCAGATTCTACCGATGCCGAAGACGATGGCAACAAGACTGCTGGCTGTGTTTGGATACTTCGTGAGCGCCGGCCTTATCTTCAAAGTCCGTTATGAAACATTAACTCTCCCCCCTCGAGACGGAGGTCTTGGGCTTGTCAATGTACATGTCAGAGCGTCTGCCCTTTATGTCAGTACAATGATTAAGCTGTGGAAACATCGCCAGACCGGAATATCTGGGATTCTGATCGACGAACTTGCTCCTATATCTCTAATGCCGCCCATAGCAGTAGCGCATATCTCTACCCATCTCTCACATATTAAGACATTTTTTATAGAATATAGTTACGTCCATGAAGACTTGCCCCATACACGGACTCCAACGACACGTGATGTGTACCGCATAATGATGAAGGGCCACACCCGGAATTGCGTGGAGAGACGACATCCAACAATCAGATGGCCCGTGGTCTGGCGTTCTGTGCATCATGCCCTCCTCGATACAGATGCTCGTGCTACCTGGTATCTGGTTGTCAATGGAAAATACATGACGCGACATCGGCTGCATGCAATTAAGATGACGGACTCTCCACACTGCCCTCAGTGTCACGTGTTAGACACTGATGAACATCGGCTGATGTGTGGACCTGCTGCAGAGGTGTGGCTGTTCATAAAGAAAATACTTGCCTTTCTTTGTCGTACAGCTCCACACACTATTGAACCGCAGTCACTTCTATTTCCGGACGAGAGCTTTTTTCCACGCACAAAGACTAATGCAGTGAACTGGATCAAAGGCCTATCTATATATTATTTGTTTCACGATCGAGAAAAGAGTGTGTTTGATTTTTGGACGTTCCTCCAAGATCGCTTCACGTCTCTACTACATAATTCAAGACACCGACAATACTATGCCAATTTTCTGGGTAGTGTTTTCCTGGATCCTCCCCACAGCTTGGGTGTGCCGGGTATGAGACGATAATTTTAGTATGAATGATCCCTCGGAAGAATGAACCTATGTAACGGATGAAAACAATTTATTCGAGAAGACGTGCCCGGAACTCGCGTGAGGAACAGAAATTCAGCTAATATCTATCCGCATATGGTCGGTGTGCAGTCACCATTTATGTTTGTTCCGCCGGGAGGGCGGTCTTATTTATGTTCACTATCAGACGCTATTAATGCTGCACTTCATGTAGAGATATTTTACTTCCAGTGAAAATCCTCACAAAAGAAGGAGATATTTTTCTTTTTCTTTCTTTTATTTTCTCTTTCATTGATATATAGAAATAAAATGAAGTGCGTAAAATTAAAAAAAAGTGGTTAAGACGACCGCTCGCGAAAAGCGAGAAACCCGGGTTCGAGTCCCGGCCCGGCACAAATTTTCATATGTCACCATAAAAAAAAAAAAAAAAAAAAAAAAAAAACTAAGGCGCTCCAGTCACGGTCTGCACGGCCACTACGGTCGGGGGTTCGAATCCCCCCTCGGGCATGGATATTTGTACCGCCCTAGTTCGTAAGTAGTTCATAAGTAGTTTGTAAGTTTAGGGACTGATGACCCCGTAGTTAAGTCCCATAAACTATACAAACATTTTTTAAGGTCGTGATGATCAACTTTGCCAAGAAAGAAGGTAAACTCACTTTTGTAGTGTAGACTAACGCCGCGTGGAAATGGGCGCAGCCGCGATGGAGTGGCCGAGTGCTCTAAGGCTCCTTGCTGCGGCGCGTGCGGTTGATCGCCGTCGGAGGTTCGAGTCCTCCCTCGGCCATGTTTGTGTGTGTGGGTGTTATCCTTAATGTAAGTTAAAGTAATAAAATTCTTCTGGGTATTGGACCACATCGTCAATATATCAAATTTCACCGACGTTTTGGCCAATATTGCAAGCGGCACTTTTGGGTGTCACGCTTAAACGTACCCAGAAGAATTTTATTAACAATGACAATTGTTGCGGAAGCCTTCACTTACATTAAGTTTAAGTAGTTAAGTCTAGCGACTGATGACCATAGCAGTATCGTCGAATAGTTTAAAACATTTGGAAATTTATACACTAACTAGCTAAACCCAGCCACGATTCGCTGTGGCTGCCGGCCGCGGTGGCCGAGGGGACTGCGGCGCGTCAGTCACGGTCTGCACGACCACTACGGTCGGGGGTTCGAATCCCCCCTCGGGCATGAATATTTGTGCCGTCAGTAGTGTTAGCTAGTTCATAAGTAGCTTGTAAGTTTAGGGACTGATGTCACCGTAGTTAAGTCACATAAGCTATACAAACTGTGGCTGTGGCTCACTCTCATATGAAATAAATAGAAAATGAAATACTGTAACTCATGTAAACATAGAATCACCAAGAGAATGCTTCAATCATATCAATAACCTTCATTAGGCTACTGTGTCTATGTAAAACGAAAGCTATAAAAATATAGTTTTACAGATAAGTTACTCATTATCTTAAACCCTTAAGATAGATAACATTTTTGTCGTTCGTTTTCTCCACAAACCTTACAGATCAGATTACCGACTCTGGACCATCTTAGTAAAAAGCTATTATTTTCTACATTCTTTCCATCTGTTTCCCATCCGCTATATCTATTTCCTGCTTCCCCATTATCTACCTCTTCATTCTCCCTCTATCTAATTCCCGGCCTCCGTTCCACTCCCTTTCCTTCCAGCCATCTTCCATCTCCTCCTTCATCTGTCTGTATGCACTTATCGTCTTCCGCTCGTAGTACATATATAAAACGTAGAAATTAAAAATTAGGGATTTGCTTCAAATTATGTGTTATCTGCTGGAACCTATCACAAATTTACTGTTGCATAAAATTAATTGAAATATACGCCCATAAATAACGTTTCGTTCAGAATTCGTTTCTATGGTGATTTGATTTCCACTGCTAATATCACGATAGATATTACTGAAAATTAACTATTAAACATGAACGTATCTAAAAGTTGCTATTTTCCTGTCGCATTTTTACTATAGCACCTGACCAGTACGCAAGGCAGAATTGGTAATACTTCAGTTTCCGACGCGCACTTATTTGGCAACTGGGGAATTTAAAGCGTGGTCAGGTATACAGGGCGTTACAAAAAGATAAGGCCAAACTTTCAGGAAACATTCCTCACACACAAAGAAAGAACTATGTTATGTGGACATGTGTCCGGAAACGCTTAATTTCCATGTTAGAGCTCATTTTATTACTTCTCATCAAATCACATTAATCATGGAATGGAAACACACAGCAACAGAACGTACCAGCGTGACTTAAAACACTTTGTTACAGAAAATGTTCAAAATGTCCTCCGTTAGTGAGGATACATGCATCCACCCTCCGTCGCATGGAATCCCTGATACGCTGATGCAGCCCTGGAGAATGGCGTATTGTATCACAGCCGTCCACAATACGAACACGAAGTGTCTACATTTGGTACCGGGGTTGCGTAGACAAGAGCTTTCAAATGCCCTCATAAATGAAAGTCAAGAGGGTTGAGGTCAGGAGAGCGTGGAGGCCATGGAATTGGTCCGCCTCTACCAATCCATCGGTCACCGAATCTTTTGTTGAGAAGCGTACGAACGCGTCGACTGAAATGTGCAGGAGCTCCATCGTGCATGAACCACATGTTGTGTCGTACTTGTAAAGGCACATGTTCTAGCAGCACAGGTAGAGTATCCCGTATGAAATCATGATAACGTGCTCCAGTGAGCGTAGGTGGAAGAACATGAGGCCCAGTCAAGACATCACCAACAATTCCTGCCCAAACGTTGACAGAAAATCTGTGTTGATGACGTGAATCGAGGAAGTACAGTACATACTAACGAAACAATTGGGTATTTTGACAATTGTCTGCACGAATTATTTCAACTGACATTTAAAGATAAATACTAAAATGAGCTCTAACATGGAAATTAAGCTTTTCCGGACACATGTCTACATAACATATTTGCTTTCTTTGTGTAAGAGGAATGTTCCATGAAAGTTTGGCCGTACCTTTTTGTAACACCCTGTACATATGAAAACATCTGCTTCCTTTTGCCTCTCTTAATGGCTACGTATACACATGATTTTCATTATGCACGCATCTATGGCAGAGCCCCTTTTGAATTCAGTAAGTTTCATTGGCCTCCTTGTATAATTATAATAGAAAATCCATACGTCATTTCCATGTTGATGTATTTGTATAATGATCTAGGTAAAATTTCACTTGCGGCAGCGGCCGATGTTGCCAAAAATCTCTTGACTGCTCTTTGAAAACTCAGTTACATACAATGAGGCTAATAATGTTTCGCGTGTACCGTGAAATATTAGATTCTAACCGAATGCCGCAGCTGCCGTATGTAAAATTAAACAGTTATTTCAAAGTAATTCTACGATGGTAAACGTCCATTTTTTGTCGGCAGGGATTCAGAAGCGCACATTCGATATCTATCGTTAGAGGCACGGCTACTTCAATTTCAAACATTGTTATGAAGCATCTGGATCCCGAGCGTTACTCGGGAATGTTGTTCTCTGTAATGCAGTGGTAATTCGAAGGAGATTCTTGTCAGATTGAATAATTTGAATGAATCGTTCTTACCATAAAACAACCATTTAATGCAGTTCCTGTTCTGTCGTTAATACGTTCTTGTACGAATCACTGGCAATAAATTAATTCTCCTTGTAAACCGAACATTTCGTTGCCAACATTACTACTCTGCGCTGCCTAAACCATAACTGAAATTTAGCCGAGCAACGAATAACAGAGGCTGAGAGGAACATTCTTTTGTGCTTACGACGCGGTGGAGTAGGCGAGCGGTCTAAGGCGACTTGCTGCAGAGCGCGCGGTTGCTCGCCGTCCTAGGTTCGGGTCCCTTCTCGGGCATGGGTGTTTGTGTTGTCCATGGTTTAAGTAGTTTGTAAGCTACAGACTAATGACTATGCAGTTGATCCCGATAGATTTACAAACATCTGAATTTGAAATTTTGTACTTACAATTTATCAGATAAGTCTGTGCTTGCGCTCTGGTTGACAGGTTGCCCTGAGAAAAAAAATTATCCTCATGAAACGAACATTGCGTTGCCAACATTAGCAAGCTGCACCGCCGTCTTGGGTAAAATTTAATCATTACCTTAAAACTGTAAATATGACGAAATGATACCTGTTTGTCCATATTCCTAACGTTTATGACATCCAGTATCAACAGTGATTCGTAGCACGATAGGGGGCTATTATATAGCACTCAGGGAATCGATATGTTCGTCGTGCATCAGATCGTTGAGTGACAGGGTCGTCCTCACAGTCGTCCGATTTAGTAAACGAGTTTGTGAGCGACTCCGCTGCGCTACGCTTGGTTCAAATGTTCAAATGTTTGTAGAACTTATGGGACTTAACTACGGGGTCATCAGTCCCTAAACGTACAAACTACTTATGAACTACTTACGAACTAGGACGGCACAAATATCCATGCCCGAGGGGGGATTCGAACCCCCGACCGTAGTGGCCGTGCAGACCGTGACTGGAGCGCCTCAGTCCCCTCGGCCACCGCGGACGGCCTACGCTTGGTAATACTCAGTATATAACTGGGGACAGCCGGCCGCGGTGGCCGAGCTGTCTGCGGCGCGCCAGTCACGTTCAGCACGGCCACTACGGTCGGGGGTTCTAATTCCCCCTCGGACATGGATATTTGTGCCGTCCTTAGTGTTAGCTAGTTCATAAGTAGTTTGTAAGTTTAGGGACTGATGACCCCGTAGTTAAATACCATAAGCAATACAAACATTTTCGAAAGATATCACAACAGCTTGCAACGCGTTATCTCTATATATAAAAGGCAATGTTCCGAGTGACTGACTGACTGACAGATTACGTGAATGACTCATCATTGCCCAGCCACAACCACTGAAGATAAAAACTTGAAATTTGTAGAGGGTTTTCATCTTACACTGTTGGTGTCGTTTAAGAAGCGATTTTTCGATATTACGTCCCTAGGGGGGGGGGGGGGATAAGCGATGAAACGTTTTTTGAAAATACGCTGTTATCTAGTCAATTTTGATGCTAGACGTACATAAATTGGTATATGGATTCTTGGTTAGAATGGAAAGAAGGCGTATTTCAGCTTTTTCTGAAAATCAGCCATTAAGAAGGTGAAATAAGGGATGAAAAGATTTTTGAAAAATGTTTTGAAGCCTGAACTGCAAAATATGATATTTGGAGTCTTGGTTACAATTAAAAAAGTACGTGTACATCTCCCCTACCCGTCTTCGTCATTGCCTACCCTTCCTGTATTTCGTCCTAGAAATCTAACTTAGAACCATGTTTAGTCTTATGTTCACAATCTTATATCTCCGAAAGTTCTTGACCGAATGCTTTGAAATATTGATACAACGTACTACTGGATTAACCGCATGTTTTTCCATACCTATTACTTAAATATATATCACATACGAATTTATATACATTTTACAAAGTGGAAACGTTGTTGCCAAAAAGTGTCATATATATATATATATATATATATATATATATATATATATATATATATATATATATATATATGTGTGTGTGTGTGTGTGTGTGTGTGTGTGTTATCAGTAATATAATAAATAAATAGGTATCTAAAAACCTTCCTGTGTTACAGTGCAACGTTGTGACAAATTTGGAGCTCAATCGGTGAAGAACATTTTGAGATTTTCAAATACACACAAACCAACAGAGCATTTGTACATATAGAGATGTACAAGCAGGCAAAATGGTAATAAATTGTTTACTAACAGCTCGATTGTAGATTATTTTTGATGTCGAAATGAAGCCCTTTACAACACAGCAGGTAGGACAGCAAGCAGTCTCGAACTATTCTACGAATAGCAGACGACTGTTTTCCATTCATACTCCAAAACGGTACAAATGTAATTAACGTTTACGCGGGTTGGAACTTAGATAGTGGCAACACTGCTGGGGAGACACTATGCAATACATGTTGTTGACATATCTACCTTACCTCCGAGCAAATGGACTCGCCCGTATCACGTAACCGGCGTTCGCACAATCGAGGGAAACACAGTAACTTACGAGTGAGCGGTCTAACGTAACTGTGTCATTACGTTTTCGAAACAGGAACAGCGGAGTTGGATCGAGATTGTAACCGTTCGTTTCTGGAGCTTCATCTGCGACCAGATTGCGAAAGAAGCGCCAACAGTTTTTGCGCAACCCACCCAATATTTTGCAAGACAATGCGCGGGTGCATAGAGCGCAAGCTGTGGCTACTCTGTTCGGTCGATGGGACTGGGAAGTAATGTACCACTCACCATACTTCCCGGACTTAAGTCCTTGTGACTTTGACTTGATTCCGAAGATGAAGGAACCACTTCGTGGCATTCGCTTCAGAACTGTTCCAGAGATTCGACAGGCAGCAGACCGCTCCATTCGCACTATCAACAGAACAGGCTCTGCTAACGGTATATTACGCCTTATACATTGCTGGCAACGGGTCCTATACAACGATGGTGTCTATTTCGAAGGACAGTAACAGGCGCAAATATGTAACGCTTTTGTGTCGGTTTTGAATGAAATTAGTTGCTACTATTTAAGTTTCAACCCTCGTATGAAGAGACATGCGAACGGTTATATCAAACAGATATTCATTTTATAACGATTTCTTATTATACCTTGCCTATAACATGCCACTATGGTTTTTCATCATTATCGCTATTGTTGTTACATGCTTAAAAAACGTTTTTCATGTCATCGTTGTAAAGATTTCGTAGGAAAAGTCATAAGCAAACGTCTACAGGAATAGGGGCACTCCATTACAAATTTACAAAATAATTTAAAAATTCTCCACAGGGAAAGAAAGGGACATAACCTTAAAATCCTGGAAGAGATCGAAATATTAAGATGCAAGAAGCGTCTCCCCACGCACACACTCAATGGACAACTTGAGCTGCACCATCGCCACATTTTAGCAAATTTTGATTGTTTAAATAAAAATACATAAGACATGCAGTTTTCACGTTGGAAACCCAAAGAAAGCCTACTGAAGCAATATTTAAATTATAAATATTTAATATAGTAATGAAAGATATAATTCATGTGGAATCATTTCCAAACTAAAACGTGTGTTCAATAAATCTGTCTTTTATTCTTATATTATTAAAAAAATGGTGTTTTTTTAACGATGTAAAATAGTGATTAAGTTCATTCTATCCTTAACAACAATTTTTTTGATCTGTAAAGACGTAACCCAACCTTCTCTGCTACAACACTTGTTTCAAAGCGTTAACCGCCTCACGCTCAGTTTGATATTCGCGCATGCGCACTTCTGATGTACCTACCAGCTCTGTCACGAGCACCACATAGTTGACGACGGTCGGCCCCAGCTCAACGCCACCGGTATGTATGCTTAATATTCTCATAATTACCATTTTGACATTGTTTCAATACGGGCAATCCAATTTATTTATCATTTTTTGAATAGGACCAGAGAAAGTTGAGTCGTCTAGTGTCACAGAGAGAAAAAAATATGAAATAACTTTTGAGTACTTTCACCTACCGTTTTCTTATCTACAGCCCAAATGTAAAATACCATAACGCGATTTTTACTGGCATTTTCTCTTTGTTGTATACAGATAACCCTGATGATGTGGCTCTAATACCACTAAACTAGTTGGTTGTATAAAAGAATACCATACAGCTGAAGCGGTTTCCATTTAATATGACTCAAGTCTACAGCTGCGAAATCCCTCAATATATAATTTGTTAAAAAATCACAATTTTTGAAACCAGTGTGTTATATGTAAGTACATACAACGATATTAACAAATATTTGCAAAATAGGTAACCCGCTGAATGTATGCTTCCCTTGTCACTTAAAATGAGCATAACTGTGTCGTTGAGTTTACACCTCTGCAACGATAGGGCAAACGCGGCTAATTTCGCAGTACGGCTAATTTCACCGTTTCGCCGCACCATACAAATCCTTTCACTGCGAAATTGTACGAGCCGACGTGAAGTGCAAAGACTGCGTTGTGGCTGTGGTGGAACTTTTTCCAGTGTAGTTGAAAATATTTTCAGTGTAGCACGTGTTCGGTGACAGCTGTCTGGTTTTCTATCGATACTGCCGATTAACCTGAAGTATAAGACTTTTATTGATGGATTCTTCACAGGCCTCTGTTTAATTTAAGGTCTTGTTCACCATTTTGACACTAATAGTTTGCTCATAATTCACTTTTGCCGGTAGTGAATTTCTTAATGATTTGGTTAGTTGCAATAGGGGTGAAGACCTCTGAAGTAAGGAAAGCAGACAGAAAAAAATTCGAAATCAAAGGGGTATATACCAGCACAGTGGCGGATTCAGGACTTTGATTTGGGAGGGGCTTGACCCAGTTGAGTTAAAAGCAAGGTACTTTTGGAGGGGGCTAGATCCAGTCCAGGATGGGAATTACCAAGGGAAACACTAAAAGCAAGGTACTTTGGGGGCGCTTCAGCCCCTTAGCCACCCCCCTGGATACGCCACTGTTCCTGCAGACAGGCGCAAGGAAAAGTGAGCACCTCAAAAGCTAGAATGGGGAAACAGCAATCGTGCGAACACGTAGCTCCTTCAACAAGACCATTAATAAGGATGATAACATTGTTCCTCATGTGTGGGAAATTACGAAGATGATAATGATGGCCAAGAGTGGATATGTTGTTTGAAGTGTGAGTGCTAGTTTCATATGTCTTGCGAAAGACTGAAGGCGTACAGTGCTCAGTTCACATGCCCTTTATGCACTGAGGCTGATTCTGATTAACTTGAATCAGATTTTCGATTTTAAGAACTACCTTTAATTACATTTTCGAATTTAAGATTTTCTATGACTGCAGTAATTAATTTTGTTTGTTTTGTTATTCATTTTTATGTTAAAGCATGTAATTAATTAATCATATTACCTTTAATTACATTACTTATATTTTAGGAATAGTAAGTACAGTAAATGCTAAGTGTATGATGTGTTTGGTTACATTAAATCATGTTCTGACGACACAAGAGTATTTTCTTTTAGATTCCAGCTGCTACTGCGAAATTACTCGAGTAGTGGTGCGAAATGCCCGCGTTCTTATTATTCCAGGTAAATTAGCACGATTTTTAAGAAAGCTTTTTATAATGAAATTTAACTTTCAATATTTAATATTTGCACCAACGAATTATACTACTTTTACTTACCATTTGATACAAAAATTCCATTTGTAATATATTTCTTTTAAATACTAGAGGGAAAAAACCTTAATACTGCGAAATTAGCAGAGTTTTCCCTATAGTGTAATGCAGAGTAAAGTGTTACCTGGTGAGGTTGGCAGGCACGGCGCCGACGAAGGCGTCCATGTGCAGGTCGAGCGCGCGCAGCGAGCCCTGCGCCTGTCCGGCCACCTCGGGGCCGGCGTCTAGCCTGAGCACGCCGTCGCGGTGGTAGCGGCGCGCGCTCACCAGGTGCGCGCTGCCCAGGCGGATGCGGCCCGCAGACCGCAGCAGCGCCGCGCCGTTCCCCAGGTCGTACCGGAACTCCACGTACCTGCCACACCACAACACCATACCTAGCGCCTCACTGCAAACTTATTTTATTAAGGGAGGAAAACTGTTTCAGGAGTCAGATTGCTCAGTAAGGAGCGAAATATGGCAGATAATCCGTTGAGCTATATTTAAACGATAAATAAGTCACATCCAAGGGATGTAAATTGAAGTGAATACCTAGGAATTACAATCACGAACAAAAATAATTGAAGAAAAGCGTAAAAAAAAATTTAAAAAAAAAAGAATCGCACTGACGTGTTTTACGGCCCACTTTAGATTTGTAGTTTTATAAGTTTTTGCAAACATTTTGGACCAAAATAATAATCTAAATAATAAAAAACCAATTAATAAAAGTGTCTGAAACCCTTTTAGGATAAAACAAATTTTAGGTAGGGGCGGGTTCCGAACCGCTGACCTTTAGCGTCACGGTCCATCGCATTGCCCACCACACTTTTTTTTTCTTTTTGTCTATGAGTAGATCTGTTGGTTGCGGACGCTGATCGTATTTGTGCGTTCTTGTTCTATGTGTTGTTGGCTCAGCTCTTTTTATTAAAGAGAGCATTTACCCCCCCCCCCCCGGACCGCGCGCGCTGAGCCACGGCGCCCGGCACTACGGCCAACAGTTAGGAGGAGCTTTAATCTCATACTACTGTTGGCCGTTGTTAACTGATGCTAATATGGCATTTGTAGACACTAGATTGTCATTTATCGTACAAAGAATGACGTGTTTTTCTTAATTCCTCAGTGCGCCATTGCTTTGAAATGACAATGTGTAAGTTAGAATGAGAAAATCATCAAATACGCAACGTAAGATGGCGTATGCCACAGAGAGTACTGGGCGAGGAATGTCACGTGACATCTGCAAGACGCGGTGCAGTAGCCGAGAGGTCTAAAGCACCTCGCTGCGGAGCGCGCGGTTACTCGCCGTGGAGGTTCGAGTCCTCCCTGGGGCAGGGGAGTGTGTGTGTTTGCCCTTAGGTTAGTTTACCTACGTTTAAGTAGTTTGTAAGCTACGGACTGGTGACCACGCAGTTTGGTCCGATAGATTTACAGACATTTGAAATTTTTTTTTGACCTCTGTGAACGGCTGGTTTTCGTTAATTCAATGGAGGGTGTCAAATCGCCGTTATTTCTGCAAATATCTCTGCAACGATGCAAGATATGAAAAAAAAAAAAACATAATAGAGCGAAGTTGTAGAGAATTTTTCCCTCTACCAATTAGGTTACTCAATTTTCGTGTCAAATGAACGGTTCGTTTGCGATTACAAACGGCTTTTTTTTTGTATTACTACAGTATGTTTTGTCCGAAAAATTTGAAAAAGGGAGGTTCGAGTCTCTGGTGGCCTACAATTATGTCTGTAAAATTTGGTACTGATCGATTGAACGGTTCGTCTTAAAAACAGGGAACACGTTACGGACAGACATACAGACAGACATCCCAAAATCGCCGTTATTTTTGCAAATATCTCTGAAGCGATACGAGATATGAAAAAAAACATAAGAGAGCACAGTTGTAGCCATTTTTCTCCTCTACAAATTCGGTTATTCAATTTTCGTGTCCGATGAAAGGTTAAGCCGTCATTTTCATTTAAATTTCGAGCTGTCAAAAGACGATCGCAAAGGCCCACTTTTAGTGTTACTACCGTAACCTAAAAGGGGCCAAAATGGCAAATGTTCCGTTGAGCTTTATTTAAACGATAACTCAGTCACATCCAAGGGACGTAAATTGAAGTGAATACCCAGAAATTACAATCACGAACAAACATAATTGAAGGAAAACATAAGAAAATGTTGTGGGGAAGGCAAACAAAAAGCTACGTTTCATTAGCAGAACATTTAGAACATGCCACATTTCCACTAACGAGAGTTCCTGCAGCACAATTGTGGAGGGGGGGGGGGTATCCCGACCAGAAGGGGCGAACTAGCCAAACGGAATTGTGGAGATACAGGCACTTACAGGTGGTATCTCAGGGCGAACTCTACATTCTTCCCCCTGTCTAATTTAAAGCACTATGGGGTGTTTCACTGAAACGACAGAGTCCAATTATTCATTCTTTGGAAACACGGTAAGAGAGGAATATTATTACAATAATATTGGCCTTATTACTACAAAGTAATGCGCTCAGGAGAACCCAGTTGTCACATTCAACGCAAGTATCGCTTTTATTGAATTGGGCATTGTTTTTGGATTGAACCTGGAGTATGGGGTAGAAATAGTGGTTCCACGGCATAGTTATGTACAGTTGGAGGTCTGTTATGTCTGTAAGCTTAGCCGAGGGTAGAATGATTGAGAATCGTTTAGCGGCACTAATTCTTCAGATGCGAGGCTGGACTTGCCGGATCATAGCATTGCCGCTTATTCTGTTGCAGTTTAATTGTTTTGACATTTAGGCTGTATGTATGTAAAATGTTTCTTCGAAGTCATGAGCGTATTCAAAAATATTGATCTTTTAAATTTAGCACCCGTAAAAGTAGCTTTTGTTATCTTCTTCTCTAACACAAACATTTCTGATCATGTCTTGAGTAACTGCAACAAGACTGAACGTCGATTTTTTGCGGGATTTATTTATGAAATGAACGTAATGATCTCTGCAGAACAGAGATTTTTCAGTGTGTCAGAAGTCTCGGTCACAAGGCAGGTATGGATGCTCTGGTGTAGTAAAGTAATGGTAGATTCCGTCAAACTTATCACTATGAATTAATATCAAATTAATCAGAACGATGTTGATATTCTTATTCTGAACGAACAGTTATCACTAAAGTGGTAAATAGTCCTAATATTACGTAAACACTTGAATGGCAATGGATCAAGTAACTGGAGATTTCGCACGATTCACGTTTTGGTTGTAATTCGTTCCGCATGTACATAATGGCACGTAAGGTTTTACGTATGTGTGTATGCCAAAGGTGAACGTCCACAGTTTCCGTTTATAAAACTTTATCCGCTGGTAAGCTTAGGTTTTGGAATTGCCTGCTGGAGATCAAAAGAGATAGCCATTACCGTCGCATTTTCGTCTTTTGGCAGTTGTTGTATTAAACCAGATAGAACGGAATTATTTTAAGTTTAATTTTTTCTTAAGTTATTAATTACCTTCATATGACTGTACAAGATCGTTATATATATATATATATATATATATATATATATATATATATATATATATATATATATATATCTTTTACAATCATGCAAATTACTTCTGTAATACTACCCTTCATTCTGGAAGGACATCAAAATGAATATTTTAGAATTTCAATCTTATGAATCATTATCATCAAAACACCATTTAAGTTTAAATATGGGGGCACGTAAGGCGACCTTAGGATGTCAGTCCTTCAGTCCACCTGACGACGGTGACATGTTGACTGCCGAAATATTATGTCCGTGGGACACTACGAATCGGCAGTACATCCGTGGAATGTTCGATCAGAAAATACACCGGTAGAAGATGGAAAATCACTGACCATGTCTTATTTATTGGCGCAAGCCACTTGGTGATGGAATGATAGTTCTCTGAAAAGCGCGTTGGAAAGTATAATTCACTAGCTACAATACTTTAAATGTTAAATCGATGTTTAAACGTTCACTCCCAAACGATTCGTATTTGTTGGTAGACAGTAGATAATGAAGTAGACAGACGTAATTTCAATTTTCCACCAGCTCGAAGATGAGAAAACGTATAGATACCAAGTGAGCGTAGAAATGTTCGTCATTTTAGCTGTAGGACGTACTGGCGTACTGATCAGAAATTGCAGAAGAAGTGGTCTTCTTGTAAGAATACATCATTGGGTTGGAATAGACTGCCGTGTCAAATTTTGGGAAACATTTGCCCTAAGTAGATCAAATATAGATCCTGACAGTATGGCCTAGAAATATGTAATATATTTTGAGTTTATATATGATGGTTATTCTGGAAATCGAACACTATCTTTATACAAAGTATTACGGTTCATATAAGTTGTACATGTAGGGTGCGACCGTTGTCTTCTTATAATTTCTTTCATTTCCACATTTTCTTTCATTTCCACATAACCTGGTTCAACACATTATTCCATAAGATCTGAAGATAGCAATATAGCATATTCTCTGTTTTTATGTAAAAATAAATAAATAAATAAATAAATAAAACATAACGCAACCATGGCAGGAAAATAGTATGAATTATGGTTCAGATTCATACGTATTGTCGGTGCACGATCTCACAGACTGGGACAAAGTGTTTCAATAAATTTGCAATGTTGTCATGAATGCTATCTCGTATGTGAATGAAGTCATCATTTGCGTGAAATAAAGGAAACAATTGGAAAGTATACGACTACAAGTTTTGTGTTAATGTCTTGAACACGGTACTTCGTGTTATTACTCATTGGTAATACGAAGAAGAGATTCGAATATTCTTGCTAATAATTATTCATCTACATCTACATCTACATGGATACTCTGCAAATCACATTTAAGTGCCTGGCAGAGGGTTCATCGAACCACAATTATACTATTTATCTCCCATTCCATTCTCGAATAGCGCGCGGGAAGAAAGAACACCTGAATCTCTCTGTTCGAGCTCTGATTTCTCTTATTTTATTCTGATGATCATTTCTACCTATGTAAGTGGGAGTCAACAATATATTTTCGCACTCGGAGGAGAATGTTGGCGATTGGAGTTTCGCAAGTAACCCACGCCTCAGCGATAAGCGCCGTAATGATTCCCATCCCAGATCCTGTATCATTTCCGTAACGCTGTCTCCCCTGTATCGTGACAATACGAAACGAGCTGCCCTTCTTTGGACTCTTTCGATGTCCTCCGTCAAACCCACCTGATAAGGATCCCACACTGGGCTGCAATACTCCAAAAATGGAAGGACAAGCGCAGTGTATGCAGTTTCTTTTGTAGTTCTGTTGCATCTTTTAAGGGTTCTGCCAATAAAACGCAGTCTGTGGTTCGCCTTTCCCACGATATTATCTACGTGTTCTTTCCAGTTTAAGTCTGAAGTAATAGTGATTCCTAGGTATTTTGTGGAGTTTACGGCCTTCACATTTGATTGATTTATGTTGTAAACAAAGTTTAACGGATTTCTTTTCGTACTCATGTGGACGACTTCACACTTATTATTTAGAGTCAATTGCCAATTTTTACACCATACTGATATCTTATTCAGATCGTTCTGCACTTGGTTTTGATCTTCAGATGATTTTACTAGTCTGTAAATGACGGCGTCATCTGCAAACAACCTAAGAGAGCTACTTCATCAGGACGATCTACCATGCATTACACTTACGAGGTTTTCAGACTGTTTCATACGTTGATATCAACTGAAGTTCAGTTTATTCCTTCCGTTTATGGCCGTATGAAAGTAGTGGACTGTAAAGCCCCTATTTTTCTTGATTGTAAGTTATTGTTTGCGAAACATAATTCTATGATACTGTATATCTGAAAAGAACTGTTTTGAATGCAAAATCAAAATCATTACGGAAACTCACTCAACATGTATGGCTCTCTCTGAGGAAGCGTCTTTGGATTCGTAGTACGCACAGCACCAAGACCTAAGGACATGCATGCATTCAGATTTCATATGCCTTTGTGCCCCGCTTATCTTCCACCGTATACAGAGGAGACTCAAACGATTAATGGAAACTCATCGCTAGTCCTTTTATTTCCCACAAAATGCGCGTTTGCTACTATAATGTGTTCACTTACTATCCTGATTACAATGCCCTCTGCACAGTGTCTTTTATTTTGTTATTCACTTCGTTTGGTATTTATTGCTGAAATGACTGTATAACTTACCCTTCAACAATAGCGAGGGAGACGTAATCTCCTGTTCCGTCCTCCTTTTGTTGGTTATACAGGAGAAGTCCGTCGTTTGCGAATGAGATGAATTCCATTTCGATACTCAGTTTGTTGTACGCTTTGAGAGATTTCAGTTGAATGTAGGACTCACCATCAAATGCTGGTACTTGGTACGCTGAAACAAGAAAAACAACAGTGAAGTATATCACTGTAGCTACTGGGTAACTGAAACACCAACTAAGTTCAATATACTATAGAGCCTTCTAGTTTCTAATGTTTATAAAATGTGGGAACCTTTGTACTCTACCAAAGAGAATTCAGATTTGCTGTCTTCGTAAACACCAATGTTCTACGTTAGGGAAATTTAAGTTTTGACGTCCCTTGGCAATTACCTGAAGAACAAATATGTCAATACAAATCAACTGCCACACGTATAAAATATAATTACATCAGAATGGCTTGACTGATTTAGTAGATTTTCTTTTCATTCGTTCGTAATTATCAGGACATAGTTTTATGAAAGAAGAAATTTGTAAAAGTTGCCCGAAGAGTCAGAAAATTGCCGAAACATTGAATGACTATTTTTATGGGATTTTTGTATAAGAACAAGAACATAACTCAGCAATCAAATGATTTTGGTATTGTTTTACTCATTATGATCCTAGAAAATGAAATTTCGGGACCGGTACAGATGAAAGTAGGAATATTCGAACATAAAGCAAAAATCATATTTTTAATGCACTCGCCATCAAAACTGACGATAGGAATGATATATATCACCTTGAAGTTTGGCACATGTATGTGTTATCATACAGTAGCTTTTATACTCCACAAGTCACGATATGAAACATGGCGAAGAGTATCTTAAAATTGACTTCGTGCATTTTGATCAGTCACCATGCAAATTAGCACATGTGTCTAGGTTATCAAGGAGAAGATTTCTATACTCCACAAACAGATGTATGGAGAATATCATAGGGTACGTTGCTATAGATTTCGGCACCGGTTGAGCAATCAGAATGAAAGTTGGGAGATATTTTCAGTTTCCCATAGACAGGTGGAAGAAAGATATGGACTGATGGAGGGGAACGAGGAGATGGACGGAGAGGAGAGGAAGAGGAGGAGGAAACAGGTAAAGGTGGGGGAGGCCAGAAGTAGAGATGGAAAGAGACTGATTGAATGAATAAATAACGTAGGAAATTAATTACACGAACCATCGTTTATAAACATTGCGATCAAATGTATCCGGACACCCCCAAAACATACGTTTTTCATATTATATGCATTGTTCTGCGAACTACTGCCAGGTACTCCACATCAGCGACAACAGTAGTCATTAGACAACTCACGGACTGCCAATGTGGTCAGGTGATTAGGTGTCACTTGAGTCAGAAGTCTGTACGCGAGATTACCACTCCTAAACATCGCTAGGTCCACTGTTTCTGATGTGATAGTGAAGTGTAAACGTGAAGGGACGCGTATAGCACGAAAGTGTACATGCCGACCTCACCTGTTGACTGACAGTGCCCTAAAGTTGAAGAGGGTCATTCAGTGTAATAGGCAGGCATCTATGTAGACCATCACACAGGAATTCCAAACTGCATCAGGATCCACTTCAAGTACTATGACAGGTGGGAGGTGTGAAAACTTGGATTTCATGGTCGATCGGCTGCCCATAAGCCACACATCATCAAGTCAATGTCGAACGACGCCTCGCGCGGTGTAAGGAGCGAAAACATTGGACGATTGAACAGGGGACAGACTTTGTGTGGAATGACGAATCAGGATACACAATGTGACATCCGATGGCAGAGCGTGAGCATGCCGAATGCTCGCTGAACATCTGCCACCTTGTGTAGCGCCAACAGGAAAATTCGAAGGCGGTGGTGTTATGGTGAGGTCGTGTTTTTCAAGGAGGCGACTTGCACACCATGTTGTTTTGCGTGGCTCAGCACAGGCCTGTACTGATGTTTTAAGCACCTTCTTGCTTTCCACTGTTGAAGAGCAATCCGCAGATGGCGACTGCAACTTTCAACACTATCGAGCACCATTTCATAATGCTCGGCCTGTGGCGTAGAGGTTACACGACAGTAACATCCCTGTAATGGACTGGCCTGCTCAGGTCCTGACTAGAATCCAATAGAAGAAATGTTCAAATGTTTGTAAAGCTTATGGGACTTAACTATGGGATCATCAGTCCCTAAACTTGCAAACTACTCATCAACTAGCTTATCCTAAGGACGGCACAAATATCCATGCCCGAGGGGGGGATTCGAACCCCCGACCGTAGTGGCCGTGCAGACCGTGACGAGCGCCTCAGTCCCCTCGGCCACCGCTGCCGGCCCAATAGAAGACCGTTGGGATGGTTTGGAACGCCGACTTCGTGCTAGGCTTCACCGACCTACATCGATATCTCACTTCAGTGCAACACTCCGTGAAGAATGGTGCCGGCCGCGGTGGCCGAGGTGACTGAGGCGCTCCAGTCACGGTCAGCACGGCTACTACGGTCGGGGGTTCGAATCCCCCCTCGGGCATGGATATTTGTGCCGTCCTAGATCGTAAGTAGTTCATAAGTAGTTTGTAAGTTTAGGGACTGATGACCCCGTAGTTAAGTCCCATAAGCTTAACAAACATTTGAACATTTTGAAGACCCCAGCACTGGCGGCGCATAACACAACCGAAATGCACGGAGTCAACAACACGACTGGGGCGCACGTATGCACATGAAAACAATGACCTGTAAACTCCAAAGATGATCCACAAGCTAGTGGGTACATTCAGGTGTCACGAAATCATTTGCACATTAAGACAGAGGTTGAAATTTAAAATAAACAATTTTGTTATAATAGGTCTACAAAGTTTTTTAAAAAAAGCTATGTGTATTACGTTGAACTTGTTCATTTAATGAAACGTCGCTTTTAGCGTTATGTATTATAATCTCCTGCTGTTCTAGCAGATCTTTCTTCCCTTATCCTGTCTGTGGTGTCGCACAAGTCTGAAGTGCGCGCCACGTACTTTCGCCGCTCGCTGCCATGCAAGCACGGCGCGGCGTTCTTACGACGTCGGTCACGAGCGCCCTCTGCTGCAATCCCGCTCGTGGCCACCACTGAACTGCATCGGACACTTGGCAACAGGACCGGCACCAGATAAGACTCTCATCAGTAGGCAGGCTTCTACCTAGTTAATCTGTATGTCTTCTGTTAACAAAGTTAAGTATTGTACTATATCTACTAAATATATCTTGCGCTAATCTAGCTTAGTGTTTCTAGTTCCTGCTGTCCCACTGGCTTGTCACCTCAGACTCCGTACCCGCACGCGTGCATCCTATTTTCCTGTGGCGGTCTCTCTCTACTGGGCCACCGACACCTAGGACAACCGTCGGCAACGAGACACAAAACTGTCTATGCAAAATCTTAAGGTCATCTTCAATCCGCTTTAATGGGTGGCCAGTTTCGCGGATATGCGTAGCTACAGCGGACTTGTCAAAATTATTAAGTCGGAAGGCGTTCATATGTTGCTTGTACCTAACTCTAAACGATCTACCGGTCAGACTCGGTGCATTTCGGTAGTGTTACGCGCCGCCAGTGCTGGGGGCTGGTCTTGAATTCTGACGAAGCACAGTATGCTGAGGACCTTTCTTCGTAGACACAGTTACAAGGGAAGTAACCACGTTTTCTTTCGTTACGTTTTATATTTTTATTGTCTCATGTTTTAAGATTCTTGTACAGATTATCTGATGATAAGGGCTTGACCCTTCAAACGCGCCATATTTTAGTGTTTTTACACGATATCTGTGCTTGAGCCTACTTGACAAAATAATTAAGTAATACAACCACGACCTGACATCCATTGTGGATATAATTAAGTCTATTTAATTCCAGTATACCGATGGAGGGCGCCACTAGTTTGTAAGTCGTTTTCAGCCAGGTGTCCGGATACTTGATCGCATAGTGTACCAGTAGGACTGGAGGAGTAAGAACACGGGAACAGCCTGACAAACAACTACATATGTACACTCGGCGTCTGTTCCGAAAGAGCAGACGTCTTTATAATTTGTTTTTATCTTTTTTAATATGTAATTTCTAATTACCGTTTGTATTTTTTCTCTTATTATTTTGTTATTTTTCTATTTCATATTATTGCTCGTTAGACCAGTGTTTTTCATTTTTCAATCGCGAACTCTCGCTTGGCGGGGGGGGGGGGGGGGGGGGGGGGTGTCCCCAATCACAGGAGGAAGTACTTGCACTGTAAAGTATTTTGGTGTTCAGTAATACAAAAACATATGCCTAAGTGAAATTTATTTAATGTTAAAATTACGGGGTCATTTGTGTAATATTAATTATGAATTGGTCATAGATTGTTTTACAATACAATGTTTTAATCATGGATAAGCACAAGGTCTGAAAACAGTTTTCAGGAAAAGAATTTCATACAATAAGTAATTATGAAAAATTCGAAAAAAATTACAACTTTAATTGTCTATACAGTGGACCCACTTAATTAGCATAATTCGCTTCTGACTCTTGCCTGAAATGCGAAATACTTGTTCACAAAATGTGTTTTTCTGTCGGAAATCACTTAAAAATAGAATATGTGTACCATTCCGAAAAAATATCTAAACAAACTTCGTCCAACAATTTAATAGAAATCTGAAGCAAAAGAATGAAGACACTTGTAATTAAATTTCCGGATCACTGGTTATATTTTACTCAATAGCGCTACAGCTGTTTCAACATTTTGTCATTATGAAGCACCTGCGTATATAAGAATTAAATTAATTAATTATGAATCAAATAATACGAAAATATACATAAAATTTTGTTATAAATTTTCCTTATAAATTTCGTCTACGATGTTTGGACGTTATATGCTAACATCTGGCGTGACTGTTATATATAACGTCCAAACATCGTAGACGTAAGTTATAAGGAAAATTTATAACAAAAATTTTATGTATATTTTCGTATTATTTGATTTGTAATTAATTAATTTAATTCTTATATACGCAGGCGCTGGATAATGACAAAATGTTGAAACAGCTGTAGCGCTATTGAATAAAATATAAGCAGTGATCCGGAACTTTAATAACAATGTCATTCAACGACATTTATGACACTGCAGGCCCAACAATCAGGAAGAATGAAGAAACAATTTGTTTCCTTTGAGAACACTGTTTTGTTGCGGTTAGTGAGGGGGGAGAGGGTCGCCACAATATTTTTGTTTGACACGGGGTCGCCAGAATACTTTTACTTGACAGGGGGTCACATATTCAAAAGGGTTGAAAAACACTGCGTTAGACTAAATAGTAACGTGAAAGAACGTATGCCATAACATGCTGTATTATGAGACGTACGACGTACTTTTAAATATTACGCAGTAGGTTATAAAAATGTACAATAAATAAATAAATAAGAGAGGAGAGGGGATGAACTAACAGAAGATTCAAGAAAATAAGTACCCCGACGGAAAGTAGAAAACACGGTCGTCCATCACCAATCGTTGCAATTAACACATTGAAAACACCAACTGATTAACAAAACAACGAATTCCCATTTATTTCATGTTGTACTAAAACTGCTTTGATTCAATTAACGCAAAATTCATTAAAGATTCGGTTGGATGAACCACATACTGATGATCTGACTGACTGCCACACAACACACTGCCTAAACTACTGGAGTTATAGAAACGTTATAAAATCGACATACTTGTAAATGCCTTTGTCATTTTATTCATCAGACGTTTAATCACCTGTGCAAAGCCGGAGAGTGCTGCTAGTAGATTTGCAAAAATTTTACCCGGTAACAGCAAGAAATTAAGGTATCCGTTTATATACTTCGCAAATCGCGAAATTTTCCGACTTCTGCTGCTCCTGTAAGATTGAAAAACGATCTGCAACACATGAAAATTTGTGCCGGACCGGGACTCGAACCCGGGTCTCATTCAACGACAGGAGCAGCAGACGTCGGGAAATTTCGCGATTTGCGAAGTATATACACGAATATATTTATATCTGCTGCTGATCGCCGCCAACGTCTGTTCCCTTCAAACAGACATCATCATCATCATCATCATTAGAGACTGATTATGCCTTTCAACGTTCAGTCTGGAGCATAGTACCTCTAATAAAATTCCTTCATGATCCCCTATTCAATGCTAACATTGATGCCTCGTCTGATGTTATGCCTTTTACTTCAAAATCATTCTGCACCGAATCTAAGTACTTTCTTCTTGATCTACCTCGGCTCCTCTTACCCTCCGTTGCCGAGCTCATGAGTCTCTTAAGTAACCTTGCTTCTCCCATGCGTGTAACATGACCCCACCATCTCAGTCTGTTCGCTCTAACTGCTTCATCTATGGTGTTCATTCCTAGTTTTTCTTTGATTGCCTCATTGTGGACACCCTCCTGCCATTGTTCCCATCTATTAGTACCTGCAATCATTCTTGCTACTTTCATATCTGTAACCTCTAACCTATGAATAAGATAACCCGTATCCACCCAACTTTCACACCCATACAACAAAGTTGGTCGAAAGATAGATCGGTGCACTGCTAACTTAGTCTTGGTACTTACTTCCTTCTTGCAGAAGAGAGTAGACCTTAGCTGAGCACTCACTGCATTAGCTTTGCTGCACCTCGATTCCAGTTCTTTCACTATGTGACCATCCTGTGAAAAAATACATCCCAGGTACTTGAAACCTGTTCTATCTTTGTTCCTCCTATTTGGCATTCAATCTGTTTAAATCTCTTTCCCACAGACATTACTTTCGTTTTGGAGATGCTGATCTTCATATCATAATCCTTGCACCTCTGATCCTCTGAACCATGAGCTTAATGTGCTATCTACTCTAACTGCTGCCCTACAGTCTAAGTCAGAGGTGGGCACAAATCGGCTCAATGAGCAGTGCTCCGGCTCAGGCCGGAAAAAGAGCAGCGTTCGCGCTCGGCCGGTAGTTATCCTAGTGGCCGCTAGAGGTCTGCATGCTTGCTGGCGCACCTGACAAACGTTCGATACGGCGAGTTATAATAGGCCTCGACAGGCTCAAACTTGCGAAAGAACGTGTTAACTGTGGACATCCAAACTTTGCTTCACAAATTCACCGTCACAAAATGGTCGGTAAGTACGGGCTATCAGCAAAGCTATTCTGAAACTAGCATGAACAGCTGCATCGGAGGATGAGGCATCACATTCCTGTGTAAGAAATTAACAGAGTTGTCATTTCAAAGGAAAATTGGTTTTATTAAACGAAACACTGTGATTAAGTTATCTTGTAAGTAGGTACATGCCTCTACTTCCTTCCTCGCGTAGATTATTAAGACGATTAAGTCGCATTTCACCTTCTACACTTCCATACTGGTTGAAGTGATATGTTCTATAGTGGCGTTCTAAATTGTACTTTTTGATGCCTAGTATTTTACCACGTACCAAACATTTTGCTCCTCCTTCGCTTTCAGTGAACAAGTAATCATACTCCCAACTAGAGTTGAACTGGAGAATAGAACGCCGCTTTACCGCGCCGATTTGACTAGCCATTTCAACTCCACAGCGTACTGTACCATAATGTAATATCATAGATTATAACGAAAACCCTGAAGTACAAAATTCGAACTAACAGATGGTACTGTTAGCGGTGTCTTCTGAAACAAAACAAAAAACCGCTCTTATCTTTATAAGATATTTGCCGACTTGACTGCCGGCGCTGGACGTTTTAGAGAAGAATTTCCAGTATTATGTTTATAAGTTACCTACTTATAAACATAATAGCATTTTTCAGAAGATACCCCTAGCAGTGGAATCTGTTCATTCGAGTTGGATACTAAAGAGTTTGCACTATTATCTTTATAAGTTATTTTATAACACACTCAGCCAGGTGCATTTCTGCGGCTACGTCAGCGCGTTGGCTGCGCATAACGCCATCTAGTGCTTTAAGCAGGAACTACGTGATGGACGCCAGCTGCTCGCGGCTCTGCTCCCGCTCGGGCAGGCGGCTCCGAGAGCGTGTCTCGCTCATTGCCCACCTCTGGTCTAAGTAGAGCCCTTTAATTGCCTGCAGAAGTTTGCCTCCTATACCATAATCTTGTAGAACTGACAGTAGCTTCCTCCTAGGAACACGGTCTTAAGCCTTTTCTATATCTATGAAACATAGATACAATTCCCTGTTCCACTCGTAGCACTTTTCCATTACCTGCCGTAAGCTAAAGATCTGACAGCCTCTAAGAGGCCTAAACGCACGCTGATATCATGCTGTCAACAATCAGGGAGAGACATAATGATAAGAAATGAAGGGGCTTATCGGAGAAGAAGGCCAGCTGTGAGGGCACTGACCGAGGCAGCGCAGGCCGGCCGGCGCGGGTTGGAGTCCTGTCCTACAGCGGCAGGCGCCCTGCAGACAGTAGCTGCCCCAGGGCGCGCAGTCGCCGTCCGCCGAGCACGCGCTGCCCAGCCGACGCACCTCCACAGACGCCGCCGTCACCTCCACCACCACTGCAACACACCGCACACACTCATTTACACCCTTCTGATTCCCCACTTGTTCAGCGGGGATCTTAGCCTCAACTTCCTGTGATAATCTAACCCCATCATAAGGGCTAAGTGCAGCACCTTATCATACATACGATAAGAGAGAATGTTGCAGCAAACACACACACACACACACACACACACACACACACGCGCGGAGAGATAGAGTTTCTGTTCGTTTCGTACAGTGTGTCCGCAAAGGCACTCCGCAGCGCCGAGTTGTAACTGTAACCGGCTTCTCTCTAGAAGCTACATATTTTGACTTTTCAGTGCGCTTTCCCTTTAGTACATTAAAGTTATTGTGTGCTCCCGTTTTTATTTGATTCATATTCACGTTAAATGTCTGGTTAGTGTATTATTCCGCCGTCTGAATCGCGTCGCGACAGTCGTCTGTCTTTATTTTCTCATTAGAAGCGACATATAGTATTTCGATTGTCGTCTGCGTGTTCTCGCTTCAATTTGTAAATTTATACTGTGCTCTCGTGCATATTAGATTCAAACAAACAGTGTAGTCTTCCTTTGAACGCATCGCGACTGTAGTTTTTGTTTTTGTCGGCACTAATCATTAATAGGGACTGTGACTGCTGTGTGCGGATGCAGTCTGAGCTGGTGACACTTCGCTCCCAGCTTCAATCTGCATTAACCTCGGTTGCACAGTTAGAAGCTGCGATCGAGGGGCGTCGTTGTTGTTGGCTGGTAGTGGGGACCGAACGGACTCCCGTCGTCTTGCGAGGGTGAGGGTCGGGGTGAGAGTTTAAAATAGGGAAAGATTAATTTCTAAAACTCACAACCACCAGCTGCGAACCAAATTCCTAAACATGCAAAAACACTGGAACCGTCATTGCGACTGTTTGACTTGTTTTCTAGGGGATGATATCACACGTTCGCAGCTTTCCTTCCCTGCATATGATCAACAAAACAAATTCATAATAAAATCAAGTTCATGAGAGAAAAGGGTGTACTACTACTATTTTTGAAAACACGTGAAAGTTCACTTTATGTTGTTTATTTCACAATATTTGAACCCTGTGGCTGATACGTCTGTACGTCGACACATTTACCAAATAAAGTTATATCTCGTGAGCCCCCAGACAAAAATGAATATTTGTCGCGAATTGTTTTCACACCACGTGGCTGTCTCAAACACCGTTTATGTTCATGCCTATGCGACGACACGTGTTACATTAACAAATCACAGTCACTTTAATTCAGTGCGATGCACACCTTGTTCCACCGGCTAAATATTCACAAACACACAGTAGCACTCGATTTAACTTGGTGCAGTCTACGACGAGCAACCACACGTGGCGATTGCCACAGACAAATCTCAAGTCACCACCTCGAGATCCACATGCCGACTGAATGCAGAGCGACGCCGCCCGGCCAGCCACACCACGTGCTCTGGAGTCCTCACTTCCTGCCCTCGCGCACGCGCTCCACTGCCGGGGTTTTTTCCCCTACGTCATCAACTTCCCCATGTAAGCTGTTGTAACCGATTTGCCAACGTACAGCGCTCAGCCAATACATTTCTAAAACTTTACTTAAAATCAAAATAATTACACTACACATTAAACAAATATTTTCTTACGTTTTTATATTAGTATAAACATCCTTTGTACTGTTTATCATAATCGTGCAATTTCTTATATCACAGATAACTGATTTAACTGAATATTTCAAGGTAAAATACAAAAGATTGATTGAAAATAAAATGAAAAATAGTTAATATATTATTTTTATAAACAAACATTGCCATGCTAGTTGTGTAACTGTCTTGTCTTCGTTGGTAATTTATTACTTTTCATTGTCAATTAAACATATTACGTTAGATGTGACTATATCAGCTAATGTATTGTTTATTTATCAACAGGCTATTTTGTAATGAGGGCCTTAAAGGTTCCTAACTGCATCGTATTACTTCAAATGCCAGTAGTATTACAATATTTGTGCACTGCACTGTGCCTGGCACTCGCCATTGTCCCTCTCTCCCCTCACCGGAAACGAACTGTAAAATCCTAAGTTGGAACAAGCCACCAACGTCGGCCTGCTCGCTGGCCTCCCGTCAGCTACAAGCACACAGCAAATCTCAACGTGGAGAATTTCTACCTATGGCCTAACTATAAATGTTGTCACCCAACTGTGTACATACATTGCTACCATAATTAATAAGATTAAAATTGTGTAACATTTAGTGCATTGGCATGGTCAATGTTTGCAGTGAACTTCATACTGTTTAATTATCAAATGCTATTGATTACCAGTATTTCTATTTGGCGGTAATCTCACAGTCTCCACCGATCGGCCTGCGCCATCGAAATGCCCTGATACTGCCAGCAGCGAGGCAGGCACCCCACCTGTGGTTGTGTGGGAGGTTGCTCCAGTGCGTGGCAGGAGGCGCAAGACATTCCGGGGGAACGATCGTGAGGCCTCCCAATTTCGTCTTGCGAACAGGTTTGAGGCGCTATCTGCTCAAGACGACGTTCCTGAGTCGGATGGTGTCTCTCACCCTGTCACCACCCAGCCTGCAAGGTCCGGGCTTTCACAGAGGGTGGGTTTACTTGTAGTTGGGAGCTCCAACGTTAGGCGGGTGATGGAGCCCCTTAGAGAGATGGCTGCCAAGGAGGGGAAGAAGACCAACGTGCACTCCTTGTACATACCGTATGGAGTCATTCAAGATGTGGAACGGGTCCTCCCGGATACCATGAAGTGTACAGGGTGCAGCCAACTGCAGGTGGTGGCTCACGTCGGAACCAATAATGTGTGTCGCTTCGGATCTGAAGAGATACTCTCAGGTTTTGAGCGGATGTCTGAAGTGGTACAGACTGCCAGTCTTGCTTGCAAGACGAAATCAGAGCTCATCACCTGCAGCATAGTTGACAGGACCGACTGTGGACCTCTGGTACAGAGCCGAGTGGAGGGTCTGAATCAGAGGCTCAGACGGTTCTGCGACCGTGTAGGCTGCAGATTACTTGACTTACGCCATCGGGTGGTGGGTTTGCGGGTTCCGCTGAATAGGTCAGGAGTCCACTATACGCAGGAAGCGGCTACACGGGTAGCGGAGGCTGTGTGGCGCGGACTGGGCGTTTTTTTTTCGGATAAGAGACTTCGGGGAAAAACAAAACGGGCAATCTCAAAGGGTGCAGGTGGATCACAGGAGAAACGTAGATCTGGAAACTATCGGTATAACAGTTGTAAATTGTCGTAGCTGTGTCGGGAAAGTACCGGAACTCCAAGCGTTAATATAAAGCAGCGAATCACACATCATTGTAGGCAGTGAAAGTTTGCTCGAGCCGGAAATAAGTTCAGCAGAAGTATTTTCAAAAGATCTGACAGTGTTCAGGAAGGATAGATTAAACAAAATAGGTGGAGGCGTGTTTGTCGCCGTCAAAAGTTGTATTTAGTGTAGCGAAGTTGAAGTTGATAGTTCCTGTGAGATATTATGGATAGCGGTTGTACCTGAAAATCGTTAATAATTGGTGCCTTTTACCGGCCTCCCGACTCTGACGATACTGTAGCAGAAAGATTAAGATAACCTGTGTCAAGTGGTAAACACATATCCGACTCACACAATAATAGTAGGCGGTGATTTCAATTTACCCTCAATCTGTTGGAAAAAATATATGTTCAAATCAGGAGGTACCAATAAAACATCGTGGGAATTGTACTCAACGCATTCTCTAAGAATTACTTCGGACAATTAGTTCATGAGCCAACTAGAATTGCAAATGGATGTGAAAACACACTTGATCTCTTAGCAACAAATATTCCTGAGCTCATAACGAGCATCAAGACGGATACAGGTATTAGTGAACACAGAGCTGTCGTAACGAGATTGAATATCGAAAGTCGCCAAGTTACCAAAAATAAACGAAAAGTATATTTGTTCAGGACAGCAGATAGAAATAAAATACATTGCTTCTTGAAAGACAGCTTCCACTCGTTTCTAACACTAAACGTAGGTGTAAACCAAATGTGGATCACATTCAAAGAAGTGGTATCGACAGCAATTGACAATTTTATAACAAATAAATTAATAAAAAAGGAGGTGATCCACCTTGGTACACAAAACGGGTCAAGACACTGATGCAAAAGCAACGGAAAAGGCATGCGAAATTTAAACGAATACAAAATACTCAGTGTTGGCGATACTACACAGAAGCTCGAAATTTAGCGAGTCCGTCAATGCGAGATGCCTACAATACTTATCACAACGACACTCTTTCTCGAAATTTGACTGAAAACCCAAAGAGATTTTGGTCATATGTTAAATATACGAGGGGCAAAACACAAACAATACCCTCACTACGTGATAGTAATGGCGATCCTGCCGATGACAGCGCTTACTAAAGCAGAGTTACTGAACATAGCTTTTAGACACTCATTCACCAAAGAAGACGAAACCAATATTCCAGATTTCGAATTACGAACAGAGGGCTTTCAGAGGGCTTTTGACACCGTACCTCACAAACGGCTTTTAATCAAAATGCGTGGTTATGGTATATCGCCCCAAATTTGCGAGTGGATAGGGGATTTCCTGTCAGAGAGGACACAGTTCGTAGTAATCGATGGTAAGGCATCGACTAAAACAGAAGTGATGTCGGGCGTTCCACAGGGTAGTGTTATTGGTTCTCTGCTGTTCCTTATTTACATAAACGATTTAGGGGAAAATCTAAGTAGCTCTCTTAGGTTGTTTGCAGATGACGCCTTCATTTACCGTCTAGTAAAATCATCTGAAGATCAAAACAAAGTGCAGAACGATCTGAATAAGATATCAGTATGGTGTAAAAATTGGCAATTACTTTAAATAATGAGAAGTGTGAAGTCATCCACATGAATACGAAAAGAAATCCGTTAAACTTTGTTTACAAGATAAATCAATCAAAAGTGAAGGCCGTAAACTCCACAAAATACCTAGGAATTAGTATTACTTCAGACTTAAACTGGAAAGAACACGTAGATAACGTCGTGGGAAAGGCGAACCAGAGACTGCGTTTTATTGGCAGAACCCTTAAAAGATGCAACAGAACTACAAAAGAAACTGCATACACTACGCTTGTCCGTCCATTTTTGGAGTATTACAGCCCAGTGTGGGATGCTTACCAGGTGGGTTTGACGGAGGACATCGAAAGAGTCCAGAGAAGGGCAGCTCATTTCGTATTGTCACGATACAGGAGAGGCAGCGTTACGGAAATGATACAGGATCTGGGATGGGACTCATTACAACAACGACGCTTATCGCTGCGGCGTAGGCTACTTACGAAACTCCAATCGACAACATTCTCCTCCGAATGCGAAAATGTGTTGTTGACTCCCACTTACATAGGTATAAATGACCATCAAAATAAAATACGAGAAATCAGAGCTCGAACGGAGAGATTCAGGTGTTCTTTCTTCCCGCGCGCTATTCGAGAATGGAATGGGAGGTAAATAGTATAAAGGTGGTTCGTTGAACCCTCTGCCAGGAACTTAAATGTGATTTGCAGAGTATCCCATGTGGATGTAGAAACTCCGCGCGACTCGCCTTGCGGGGCTCCTAAGGGTGGTAGCACGTTGTATAAGCTTGCGGCAGGGTTTCACTGCTATTGGCTGCAGTTATGTTGCGAGATGAGATTCAACATTATTACAATTAAAACAATGACATTAATTAGTTACATTAATTACACGAAAATACACTGTACTCACCATTATCACAGTAGGTGCTGGAAACGATTTCCTCTTTCTTGAAGCCATAGTACAACACGTTTATATTCATTTTCAAATACCTTTACCAACGTTTTACGTGTAATTGAATGCAGATATTCCGTTATCGGTGTCTTAAGTTCATGTATTGATTTTGGGTTATTTTTATTAACAAATTTTGTAACTGCACCCCAAAGGAAATAGTCGGGAGGAGACAAGTATGGTGAGCGAGAGGCCAAAGACCTTTTGTAATTATTCTGTTTCCAAAGATTTCATCTAAAAGTCGTAGGGATTGGTGTGTCGTATAAGCAGTAGCTTTGTGTTGCTGGAAAAGTGAATGAGCCGGCCGCGGAGGCCGAGAGGACTGCGGCGCTCCAGTCACGGTCTGCACGGCTACTACGGTGGGGGGTTCGAATCCCCCCTCGATCATGGATATTTGTGCCTTCCTTAGTGTTAGCTAGTTCATAAGTAGTTTGTAAGTTTAGGGACTGATGACCCCGTAGTTAAGTCCCATAAGCTATAGAAACATTTGAACATTTGAAAAGTGAATGACTGATCTCATCTTCATTCAGCAGCGCAATAAATGGATAAATTTTCTGGCAACAATAGATTTCGAAGCTGACGGTAGTTTCGAAAAATATCAGCTCTATAATTCGTGCTTGTGCTATGGCAACCCACACTGATTTTCTCTCCGTGCAATGGCGTTTCTCTTAAGGCATGTGGATTTTCGGATGACAAGATACGTGAATTCTTTGAATTAGTGTAGCCAGATAGATGAAACCAAGCCTCATCAGTGAACAATGTTCGATCTAAAACACCAGCTCCATGTCTGTTTATAAATCGCTGAAACCATTCACAATATGCTAATCTTTTCGTATGGTCCATACAATGTAATTGTTGCACTGCAGTAATTTTGTACGGATACAGCCCTAGTTCTTCGATTACGGCCTTATGTGCTGTCGTATGAGAGACTTTAGCCTCTTGTGATAATTTCCTTACCGATTTTGTTGGACTCCGCAACGTGATGTTCGAAACGTTGTCGAGCTACAGTTCTGTTAAAACCGTGGGCTTAGCAGTTCGTGGTGCATTATGAACTGAACCTGTTGTGCGGAATTTGCGAATTAAATCACGTATAATCTCGCGATATGAACATCTCGACATAGGAAAACGCAGACTAAATTGTCATCTCACATGCTCCGTGAAGTTTCCTCCTGCCCGGAGAACCTCGTCTACTAAAAAGGCTCTCTCTGAAACAGTAAGCATTGTCACTACACTCAGTGTATACAAGAACAAGACAATAACACAAGTAACAGGTGCAGCGCACACGAAACAATTCCCTCACCCCACTGCCACTGCAGGTGCACGGAACAGTGCTGCCAACCTCACACGCTCCGCAACGCGAGACACGCGGAGATCGCCACTGCGGAGAGACTTTGCGGACACACTGTAGATGTTTAACAAGACTGAACTATCCCGCATGTACAGTAAATAATAGTCCCCTTCTTCTAGAGAAGGAGTTCTGCAGCAAGATACCGTCACTATATTAGCAAAATGTTCTCACAGCAACAGATTTACCATTGCTTGTAATGAATACAGAAGCTTGACATTTGAACTTGCTATCGGAAACGCGGAGACTCCTGATCGAATCTTGTGGAGGAAAAGTGGAAATTGCGACAACGGTAGCACCCATTCCTAATAGTTATTATTCTGGTACTGTCTATATGATCTGACAAAATTTCATTCTAAGTTCGTCAACGGTAGCACCCATTACTAATAGTTATTATAATTCTGGTACTATCAACACTACTTGCCATTAAAATTGCTACACCACGAAAATGACGAGATACAGACGCGAAATTTAACCGACAGGAAGAAGATGCTGTGATATGCAAATGATTAGGTTTTCAGAGCATTCACACAAGGTTGGCGCCGGTGAGAAAAAGGAACTATAGAGAAATATTATAAAAGTGATTCTTCAATTTCTCCAGGCGTATTTCATGATGATTCAAATGTTCAAATGTTTGTTAAGCTTATGGGACTTAACTATGGGGTCATCAGTCCCTAAACTTACAAACTACTTATGAACTACTTACGAACTAGGACGGCACAAATATCCAAGCCTGAGGGGGGATTCGAACCCCCGACCGTAGTGGCCGTGCTGACCGTGACTGGAGCGCCTTAGTCACCTCGGCCACCGCGGCCGGCTTTCATGATGATATAGATCTCGGGTGAACAGTCTGGTGTATGTGTGCATAGGACACAATATTTCGGCAATCGACCATGTTGCCATCATCAGGTGTGCTGATGTACTGCTATGGGGGCAGCCTGGGTGGGGTATATATTAAATTCCCCCCTCTTCCTTCGAGCGCTCCGTCTGAGCCCATCGCGGTCCGCGCCCTATCCGCGGTTCAGATCCTGTCTCCTCTCGTCGCCTGGAAGCCGATATACGAGTAGAATTCCTGCCATGTTTCATTCCCGGGAAGTAAACTTAGGCAGCAATTTGAAAGTATGTAACAACATTCTACCGTCCAAATGACTTTCTTCGAGTGGTCGCTATCCAAGGTTTCATAGCTATGCCAACCACGCTTTCCTATTACGCGCATTTCAGACGATGAAGTGTGGTTTTGGAACCCCCCTCGTACAGACGTTGCGTACTTATGGAGCTCCATTCGTGTTCTTTTGTTGCTGACTGGGTTCGCGTGTGCGACATTCAGTTCTGCAGTGATTTTGGCAGCTGTGTTCTTTTCATTTTCTCCCACAGTCCTCCTTAATGACCACCTGTCACATTTACTGAGCTCTCCATTCCGCCCGCCTTGTGAGTTACTGGATATCGTTTCTGTGGTGTCGCACAACTATGAAGTGCGCGCCACCTACTTTCGCCGCGCGCCGCCATGCACGCACGGCGCGGCGTTCTTACGTCAGCCACGAGCGCCCTCTGCTGCATCTCCGCTCGTGGCCACGACTGCTGCATCGGCCACTTGGGAATCAGATAGGAGCCAGTTAATACTTGGCTATCGGATAGGCACTAGGATTCATCAGTAGGCAGGCCTCTCTCTAGTTTAACTATGTATCAGCATTCTGCAGTCTTGAACTTTGTAAAAGATAAGTATTATCTTATTTCTACGAAATATACAACTTGTTCTAATTTAGCCTAGTGTTTCCAGGTTCTGCTGTCCAACTGGCTGGTCACCTCCGTACCTACACACGCGTGCATCCTATTTTACTGTGTTGGTCTCTCTCTACTCGGCCACCGACACCCAGGACAACCGGGGGAAACGAGACACAAAAGTTTTTCTCTGTCCCTTTATGCAGTACAGTATACATTTTTGATATTGTGCCCCTTGAAACAAAAAACACTTTGACTTACTTGGTCACGAAGCATCTACCTTATGAACTCATGGAGTACTAATCTGAAAAGCATTAACGCTTTCAGTTTATTTAGTACTTAAGTTCAGGCATATTTTTCTCACAGTTTTTCCACATTTTTTTCGTTGAGCACTGTACAATCTCAAATGTCTCTTCCTGAAAATAATGCCGATGGCTGACAACTTTTTGCTCGTGTTTTTTTTTTTTTTTTTTTTTTTTTTTTTTTTTTTTTTTTTTCCTACGAATTCCATCTTAGCAAGTACTAGGTTGTGTTTCGTGTCTTACGTACTTTTGTGCGTCATACGTTACTTTTCTTTCAAATAATGGGAATTCTTCACTTAGTTTACTTCGTACATTAACGTACTTTTCTGAGTAATGTCATTTGCGCCATGCTCCTTACTTTTGTCTTTCACTCATCATAAGAGGGTGTAAATTATAGAAGTAGAACCTAAACTGGTAGCTGAGTAGTGATGATGCTTTATAGTTATACTCCGGCCCTTTATGTTAGAAATCTGTGCGTTAACCTAAGATGATGCTATATTTATCTGTGTATTATTCACCACGAAACTGAAATTCGGATCAATTTTTCAGAAGCTTTGAAAACGGTACATCGACACCTTCGGATAATAAACATAAACGGACTGAATTGGATTTGCATCCCGGCCAGATACTAATTGCATACTCGTTAGTGGCTCAGTCTTGAGACATGTGTCTTCATTTTTTTTTCTTTATTGAATTTTAACTCCCCTCGTACGCTGCTATTCAGCCCAGGGTACATATGGGTTCGACAGTTGGTGAAGGTAGTTTAAAACAGGAGATAAAGAGAAGATAAAAATTGACGATAAAAATAAGATAAAAATTGGTGGATTAAAAACAATTAAATGAAGGCTTTAAAACACACACATAATCAGAATTAAAAACAATGAAATGAAGGCTTTAAAACACACATAATCAGAAGTAAAAACTGCCACGGTGGCTAAAAACGCAGATTGTGGACAGTTAATGATGACAACAGAGAGACAATAAAAAACATGGCAACACATTGTTCTGTCTTATGCGGCGGTTGCTGAAGTCTTAAAATCACGCTCACCACTTGACACTAAAACTTTAGCAATGGTGCACTGTTAAAAAACACGATTACATCTAAAGCACTATGACCCCGCAGGGGGAGAGGGGAAGGATGGGAGGCGCGGATAGGCGAGGAGGGGAGGGGTGGAGGAGTGAGGAAGAAAACGTAACAACTCCGAGGGAGGGGGAATGGAGATCCAAGTGGGGGATGGAAGGGGGCGAGTGGGAGAGGAGGGGGCCACGCAGTATGTGGGGAGGGGAGGCATTAGGGATGATATGATGGGTAAATATCAGGACGGAGGGTGTCATCCGGGAGGGGGAGTTGGCGAAACTTACCCTCGCAGAGGATGTGGAGAGTATGAAGGTGTAGGGAGGGAGGGATATGCTGGTACCGACGTGGCAGAGGTCCGGGATTCATCAGGAGAGACAACAGGGTGACGTGAGTCAATTTTGCGGGAGGTTTAGAGGATACGGATATGTTCGAGGAACTGTAGAAGGTGAGGAAAAGAAATGAGATCATAGAGGATCCGCGTGGGAGATGGGAGGCGGATGCAGTAAGGGAGGCGGAGGGCGTGGAGTTCTAGGATTTGGAGAGATTTATAATAGGTGGGGGAGACGGATATCAGAGCGGGGTGGGAACTCCAAAGGACAGGGCGCATCAAGGAACAATAGGCGTAGAGGATTGTGGAGGAGTTAAGTACCCATGTCCGGCCGGAAAGGAGCTTGAGGAGGTTGAGACGGGAGAGGGCTTTTTGACGGACTGTTTGAAGGTGAGGGTTCCAGGAAAGGGAGCGATACAGGATGAGGCCACGGTATTTGAGGGTGGAGGTTTGGGGGATGGGACGGTCATGGAGGTCGCGGTGACGGAAGGGTCGGGTGGTACGACCTATAATGATTGCCTGGGATTTGTCGAGGTTGACGGAGAGGAGCCACTGGTTACACCAAGTGGAGAATTGGAAGAGGTGAGACTGGAGAAGGTGCTGAGAACGTGCAAGGGAGGGGCGAGGGCTAGGAAGGCGGTGTCGTCGGCATACTCAAAGAGATGGGCAGGAGGTATGTCTAACCTACCTTCTTCTATTTTATAGTAAATGATAATTTTCTCTTTATCCAAGAACACTTCATTTACAGCAATATATTTCTAGCAAATGAAAGACATCAATCTATTTTCTTGTCAGAGGCCATGGAGACAAGCTGATGTTGAGGTTACTCACCGTCTCCTGAGAGTTCGTGCTGCAGCGAATCCGAGGTGATCTTGTTGTCAGCCGCTGTGCGCGGCAGCTGCTGCTGCGTGGCAGAAGCGGCCGGCTGCCTTGTTGTCTGTGTCACCTGCCTCTGCGGATCACGCGTCAAAGCTGGCTCCGACGTAGTTGACGTTACAACCATTTCCGACTCTGAAATTCATAGTCTTATATCAATTCATGAGCTATTCTGATGCATCATACATGCACCAAAGGGCCGAAACATTAATAATGTCTACTTAATGGATTATTGGTTCATCATCGAAAGTCATATATTAGAAATTATTGAAAACATTTTTGGTCCACCGCCTCCGTCCACCAACAAGGTGCCAAAGGCGCGATGATGGTCCCGTAGGACCGAAAACAGTTGCCAATAAAAAGTCAGAAACTTTTGATCTAGACTGTCATATTTTAGTTATCATATATTAGAGATTTGGTAGTTTGTTCAAATCACAGTGTCACTCTTCTAAACTTGGATCATGTACGAGTAAGTTATGTTGCTGTAAGTTGTGGTATTTGGAGGGAATACATAAAGCCGTACCTTATGCTTCACGGCGTGTCCTACTTTGATGGTTTGAATCTCATGTATGAAGGTGGATGAATACTGCTTCTAACACAATTTTGTGAAAGTCTAAGGTTGTCAAGAATGTTCAAATACATTAATAGATTAACGATTAAGTACAATCCTATAAACAAATATCCTAAAATTGTTTGGTAACCATCGTTAAGAGCTGATATATATATATATATCTAGTAAGTGGATATATTTCATCATCTTATATTGCAATTAAAATGGACTGATAGGCAGAAACGTTCACTACGAGATCGTATTCAAGATACGTGTTACTGTTTCATTGAATTTGCAGTGTTCATGTGTTCATCGTTGTTTAAATAGGTACTCCTTGTGTGTTGTTATAGTGTGAAACAGTAACAAACACACTTGTTAAAATCTTAGTTTGCGCAAGCAATCACCAGCCAAGCTAGGCGGAAGCAGGTCATCGGTTGAAAACAGCAGTTATTGCGCCGGTGAATTGAAAGCCTACTGTCAGAAGTCTGTTGACTGCCGCAGAAAACAAGAGAAGAAAAAGGGTATATTCGTTAGCTTGTAAACATTTCATACCTACACGTAACTCTTTCACAAGAATGAATAACCTCGTGATAAGTCAGCGGTTAACAGGCTCATTGAGTGAACGCTGCACTCTCATGTGGGAAACATTTGGTCCTTTCCAACCGACCCTCACGTGATAGCTGATTTCTGTATATATACTCCCGCTTTTGGAAGTTGTGATCACTTGATCTTTGGGGGTCGATGATGTTCAGGAGAGTAGTCGTCGATCCAGTGATCTAATCAGTGTATTCAGCTTATGTCTCAGATAAAGCAGTACAAAATAGTAGCCAATAGTCACAGCTAGGAGATGGAGTCCGAGAACTACTACACTACGAACTGATCATCATCCAGGGAAGATGGTGAACCGAGGTATTACCATCTTCACAGCGTTGAGTATGGTTTTTGCCTGAGGCCAGCTCAGAATTCATTGGTTGGTTCCCTAAAGGCCAATGAACCTGCCGACGCGCTAAGACTCTTCTGCTAACTCTGCTAGCCGACTACAGTGGTTCAATGTGTGGACCCACAAGCAGCTGTATAGACCGAAGTTGGGACCGAGCACAACTTCTCTATGGTGTCTTCTTCGACTCCCAGACGCAATGGCGGTTGGACCACCCATCCGAACGGCACACGGCAGCCAGCACATAGAAAACGCGGTGAGACGGCAAGATGACGCAACCGAAGGCGACGTCACCTACAGATCTAGCTCCTGTCGAGCTAGCGCCTACACCACGAAATCTTGTAACAACTGAATAAACTTGTAAAAACTAACACGATTTTACTAGTGTCCTCTGGCCTCAACTAGTTATCTTAGCCTCATCCTGAATATTAAGCTGGGAACCTACCGCTCGGCACCCAGCAGTGTGAGGTCGCAAGTACTGTCTCTAGAAAGGGTCATTTGAAAATGTCGTATTAATAACTATTCCATGAAAAATATTAGCTGCTAATGCGCATCAAGAGAGCAACGTATCATGAGTGTCTGACAGGTGCCGCGATCAACGTTCTATGGGTTGAATGTGTTTTCCTTCACAAACTTGACGTCGCTGACAGCCAATAAATCGTCAGAAGAAACCATTAACTTGCAATATGAACACCGAATTTAAAATAACACACTACAGTGATCACGAAGATTCGCATAATAAAGCTGAAAGAAGTACTCCTTGGGAGTTACAAACAGTGTAGACGATTTGGCAATAAGTTGACGGCAGACTATTTCGCCGAGGGGACTGAGGCGCTCCAGTCACGGTCTACACGGCCACTACGGTCGGGGGTTCGAATCCCCCATCGGGCATGGATATTTGTGCCGTCCTTAGTATAAGGTAGTAGATAAGTAGTTTGTAAGTTTAGGGACTGATGACCCCGTAGTTAAGTCCCATAAGCTTTACAAACATTTGAAAAACGAGCACGAGCGCTCGCGCTCGCTCGCTGCCTGGGCCGTGAGCGCTCGCGGTTGAATGGGGCAGAAGGCCAGGCGTCGTGACGTACTGCAGCTCAGGGGAGTAGAGGTGTAAACAGGCGCTGTCTTCACACCGCTGAGAACAAGGGCGTTCCGGCTAAGCTTTAGATGCAAGCGCCTGTCCCCACCACATAGTACGTAATGTACAGAGCACCTCTTTTCACGTCCAAGAAATTAAGTGCGATAGCTTCAAAGCGAAAAGCAGACACATCAACGTCAACGTACAAAACCTCAGTGCAAGAAGCGTATGTTTGTTATATGCGAGTGTCTGAAAATGCTTAGCATGCTTCAAAATCCTTAAAGAAAACGTTTAATTTACAACGGTATTACAATACTCTCCATGCGAAAGACTATGGGCACTTGCAAGATGAAGAGCGGAAAGCGGAGGTTCAAAGATTAAAGAACATACCACTAACAAGGAGAGGGTTTGACATTTGGGTCACCGATTTCGATCGAATTTTGCATAGGCGTACGTACCATATTGCATATAAAAGGACAAGTGTTTCGGCTTTTTGCTAGACAGTAGTTTATGAAAAATCAAGGTCAAATTTGATGATGGAAAATCGCGTTTTGAATTGTATACATTGAAAGATCGTCCAAACATGAGCATTTTTTAATAATATATATTTATGGGGCCAAAAGTTAATGACGTACGGGCTATTAACGTTTTTTCTGTTTTCATGCTGCAGCTATTAACATTCAATTGAGTGTATTATCTGTTTACAACTGTTTCATTTGTGATACACAATTTAAAAAAACGATAAAAATAAGAAACATATAGAATTTTCCTTTTATCCATCAGAAATCTTTCTTTCACAAGAAATAAATTGTATTTCCTCTTTCATATATCACTTTCATACAATCAATTTGCCACAGATTCAACCAGCGACAAGCGTTACGTCTTCGTATAACACATCATTGGTCTTAGGGTCGGAATGACCGACAATTAACCGTTGCGAAGTTAGTGTATTGTGATTGTTGCCTCCCTCACAACTCTTTTCCGTTACCGTTAGCCACCGCGAGCGCTCACTGCAGTGGCGCGATCGCGAGCCAGCAGATTGCTGAGCAGGCCTGCCCTACGCCAAGCACATTTAAGAGTGGATACCAAACTGATCATTGGATGGTCGATGAGGCTTTTCTCTGATGATGCTGTAGTTCATAGAGAAGTCGCAACAATGCAAAACGTTAGCGAAATGCAGGAGAATCTGCAGGTTGAGCTTCAACATAAACAAGTGTCAAGTGCTGCGTATATATAAAAAGGAATATCCTTTATTATATACCTACGCTATAGTAGGACAAAAACTGGATCAATTACTTCCATAAGAGATCCTGGAGTAAACATAAGAGGCGATTTTAAATGAATCGACCATATAAAATCAATCGCACGTAAAGAAGAGGCTAGACTGAGATTAATTGGAAGAATTCTCAGGACGTCCATCAACAGAGAAAATAGGTTACAAATTCTCGTTCGGCCAGCACTTGAGTATTGCTCCTCAGTATGGGGTCCATACCAGTTAGGGTTAATAGAAGACGTAGACAACATCCAACGGAAAGCAGCACGCTTCGTTACGGGCTCATTTAGTAAACGCGAAAGCGTCACTGAGATGATCAGGGAACTAAAGTGGCAGACGCTACAAGAGATACGTTCTGTATCGCGATACGGGCTATTGTCAAAGTTCCGAGAGCTTTAGTTTCATGCATAGTTAACCAATGTAGTGATTCCGCCTACGGAGCGACCATAAGGATAAGACTAAAAAGATTAGGGCCCACACAGAATTATAGAGGCAACAATTATTCTCTCGAACCATGCGAAACTGGAAGAAGAGGAAGAGACAGTGGTACGCAAAGTATCCCCCGCCAAAAACTGTGAGGCAGTTCGCGGAGGTTGGCTGTAGAGGTAGAACGTCCTGCACTGTTCACAACTTCCAAGGAGTTGGCTTTTGATGATGACGGTGCGGAACTTCGAAATCACAGTGGAACGCCGTTTTTCAATCGGTGTTCGTGGTGGACCTTATTGGTTTATTCTGAATATTTCTTTTATATCGTCAGTCTCGAATTTGTGAAGGATAATACGTGTATCTATATGGAAGATTAACATTTTCTGACCTTAATTGTTAACACAAAACTTTCAAATGTGCCTTACTGGCGATCGATATTACCACATCGTACTCAGGGGGTTCGTTGCATTGATCTCTATGCTACCTGGATGTTGAACTACAGATTTCTGAGCGTGCGAGCCAAAGATGTTCATATTCTGTTTCTTAACTAACTACAACATGGCTGCTATGAAACATTACGAGAAAACGAAAAGGAAATATGTTTCGATTCCGTACACATAAGAGTCTGTTAGTTCACATATTGGCATAAATTTCAAATCAGGAGGAAATCAAGCAATTAATTGACACGTACTAACAGTAACTCGTGTTACTAATTACAACATTGCGGACAATGCAAAATTGTTTTGCAAAACAAAAAATGTTCAAATGTTTGTACAGTCTATGGGACTTAACTACGGGGTCATCAGTCCCTAAACTTACAAACTACTTATGAACTACTTACGAACTAGGACGGCACAAATATCCATGCCCGAGGGGGGATTCGAATCCCCGACCGTAGTGGCCGTGCAGACCGTGACTGGAGCGCCTTAGTCTCCTCGGCCACCGCGGCCGGCGTTTTGCAAAACATATGACTGTGCAGGCACCCTACAGTTCTATGCTCAGACACCAGAGATAGAGATCAAGGTTAGAGTTCTCTGGTTCGTTGTAAGACTTGTTTGAAAATTGGCCCCCAAAACAAAACAAAACAAAAAGTATTAAAATGTAGTGGTAAAGAAACAAAAATCCGTCCTGTTAAAACCTTTGAGAATGTTGCATTGGATGGCGTCCACTAGAAATGTAGGCATACAATTTTGAATGAGTTTCTACACACGGAGACATCAAATGTAGGACGGTTGCCTCTTATTTGACTCCAGACCAGAGGGCGCTATTTCAGTTTATGGTGAGAGCTTAGATTATAATGTTTTGAAAACCTGACGAACTGTCCGAAGGAAGAGAGGCTTGGCCGGCCGCGGTGGCCGCGGGGACTGAGGCGCTCCAGTCACGGTCTGCACGGCCACTACGGTCGGGGGTTCGAATCCCCCCTCGGGCATGGATATTTGTGCCGTCCTTAGTATAAGGTAGTTCGTAAGTAGTTTGTAAGTTTAGGGACTGATGACCCCGTAGTTAAGTCCCATAAGCTTAACAAACACTTGAACTTGAAGAGAGGCTTATTGTGAAACTACAGCGAGGTGCAAATAAAAATGGTTCGGACATTTTGAAACCATTTGTGGCAGAATTAAAGCAGGAAAATTAGACCTGCATTACTTCCAACAGTACTGATCAGCTGTCCATACAGCTGACTCAAACGTGTAGCACATTTACACAATCTTCATGCATGGCAGAGTATTTAACAGAGGTCAATGTAATCGCGGTCCTAGCCAGCCACAAGAGTCGTCAGATCTGTCCGTGTGCGATTGCTTTATATGGGAATCCTTCAAGTCTATGTTGTATCGCAACAATACTTATAGTCGTCAAGAACTGCAGCAGATCATATCGCGTGAGATGGCAGCATTAGCAGTAGTCCAACTTTGAACCCCTTCAGCAAATTTCTGGCCAGAATCCAAACGTGCGAAGAGGTGAATGGTGGTCACAATCAACGTCTGCTATACTCTGGTTAGTACTGTATTTTCATTCCTCTGCTGTATTTACATGTACCCTGAGACTAATTTCTCTGGGTCAATATTATTTGAGCCATACTGTGTAAGGGAATCAAACAGCTCTCAACACAGTGGCCTAGTAAACGAAACAAGGAACTCGTTTTGATAAAAGAAATCCCATCACTTAGTAAAAAGAACTGTGGTACATATAGTCATTTTTATCATAGTAATCTTCCCTCGTATATGGAGGGAAAATAGAAAGAATTTTCTAATTTAGAATATTTATCGTCTCGGTGTATCGACACGAAATATAAAATAAAGACGTTTGAAATAAAATAAAGTAGCGTAATATGAGTCTCCTACTTAAAGTGGACAGCACAGAAACATCTGAAATTGTGGAGTACAGCAAAAAGAAAAAAAAAAAAAATACTAGACTTTAATGTCCGGCGGCGACACGATCATTTCGGAGGGGATATCGAATCGATATCCTGTGCAACTGATGTTAAACCAAATAGTTACATTTTATGGGTCTCTCGCACTCACAACTATTTGTTGGGATGAGAAACTAAAATGTATTTTTCTTTAATGGACAAGTATTTAGTGTCAATTAAATAATTCATTAATTACTGTTTTCAGACAAAGCCCATTATTTTGCGCCACTTGATACTCTGGTATAGGATAGGAACTCAATTAAATGTGTATCAGTTTCTACCACAAATAAGCAGGCAATGTTTTAGAAGGGGTTTACATATAACGGCTCAGTTCAGTATCGGTATCATTGCCATGAACACATCGCAAAACGATAATTAAAATACAAAATACAGGGTATCCGTGAAGTATGGTGCCGTTTTAACCGGTCACAGAAATGCAAAGAAGCAAGATAAAATGTGAAACCTTCAGTAAGTAAAAGAAAACCCCTTCAAGTGTATGTTATGTAACTTTCATCGTTGTGCTTGTTCTGCTGATGACGGAAAATTAAATAAAGCGAATTGCTTAGCTGTAGTAGATCAGTGTTCTGCGACTTGTCCATTAATTGCTCCTGCTCGCAGTCCATGCTGGATTCCACCATGGGATCAGGCGTATGGATGCGTCCTCATTCAAACTGTCATTTGCCTGTTATGGGAATTTTTTCAATTACTGATTGGCGTCTGTATATCGATAACTGTGGTATGCTGCCTGTATAACAATAATTGTAAAATATGCCCCCAACAGACAGTTGACAATTTCAATGCGCTCGCATCAATACCCTTGTCTCTTTGAGTAATATGAATAAAAGGATGGGAAGAGATGTTGAACATATGAGTACCTCACATACACTGAACACATCTACATGTATAATCCGCAATTCACTGAAAGGTGCATGGCAGAGAGTACACTGTACTACCATGCGCAAAAATATCCGAACGACCTGAATTTCGTTTCTCCTGATTTGCATGCAACATAACTAACGTACGTGTCTTGCGGGTGCTCTGCTCGCTCCGCGGTATAGTCGTTCGACTATTCGTAATGAATCCACTGCAGACAACTGCTCTTTATGACAATCACTACAGTTGTAAATTAACACCACGATTTTGCAAATTCATGGAAGTTCTTAACGTTTATTAAATCCAGTTTATTACAGTGACATATCTTAAGTATTATCACACTTATTACAGTCTCATATAACAAACTCCGTCACATAAAACATTAATTAATCCTTAAACAACATTTAATATTGTTACAAACAACAGATTTTACTTTAGTATCGGAAATCCTAAAGTCCTGTAGAAATTCGAAGTACTTTTGTTCTCTAAATAGTTTTTTCACAATTGCGGAACGTCGTTCCACTGGCGAGCGGATTTTTATTAACCGATTGTAGAACTAACCATATACTAAAATCTCAATTAACAGCAGCAAACGCACTATGGAAACTTCAATATTAACTGCGTATCACCAACATTTTCTCCGTATTCATACCTGAACAAATATTGTACACATCTTGGAACTTGAAATGATATGACAAACTACTTTGTTCTGGAATCAAACCAACCACCTGTAGCCGTAGCTAACTAAGCAATGCATTCGTGTCTTATAGATACTTAATTATGCCTAAGATTGTCACAGCTGACGAAGCATAAAGATGTGTGAAATATTGGAGGTTTCCTCACAAATATCAAAACGCGCAAATCAAATCATATAAAATGCCAATTCTAAAATATTTTTATTTGTTTATTTCTTACTGAACCAGGAACTTAATAATCACCGTTATGTCCCTAATCACAACTGCCCAGAATCAGTTCTGTGTGCGACTTACATACGAGGCTGCTCCTGTCGGAGATTCCAGTCCTTTCTCGGTCAGGGGTGTATGTGTTGTCCTTAGATTAGATTAAGTAATTCTAAGCCTAGGGACTGATGACCACAGTAGTTTGGTCCCATAGATTTACAAACATTTGATTTTGAGTTACATACCCGGTATCTAAATGGAAGATAACTAAGTGAAGTCAGATGTTAGTAGTCTAATTATTTCACCAGCAGCGTGACGTTTGAATCTGTAATCAGGATATAATTACGTTATGCGTCACCGGGAATCGAACCCCGAACCTACCGGTGTCCTTTCTAAGCACGAATGGACGTTAAATCTCAAATGTTAACTCAACAGGAATGACGATGCGTGCGTGTCTGACTAGTAACAACAGCACAAATTGTTGTTATAATAATAATAATTTCGTGTGGCTCAGAGTCCTGGTGTATGTCATCCAACTGTGCGCCACTTCAGAGACTTGCATGTCCCTAACCTGCCCCAATTATCCAACCGGGAAAGGCGACCTACAGTTTAACGTGGAATCCAAACCACGTGTAGTTTATGACACACATTGTTGAGACGTGAATGCTGGGTTAAGACACAGATTGAAAAAAATAGGTGATCTGACTAGGTTTCGAACCCGCGACCCTTCAGTTACCATTCAAGCGCTTTACCCCAAGACCACCGCAACACCTTAGCTTGCGTAGATAAGGCACGAAGAGACATTCAAAATAATTTTTTGTTAGTAGTCCAGTGTGCTGTGTCTAGGGCGTCAAATGAAATTATGAATATTTTGTGCTGGACCTGGATTCGAATCCATATACGTGCCTTTCGTGGAGACCTAGAGGAGTCGGCAGTCTTGGAGAAAGCAACGAAATGATTCAACCATATGATTCCGAGAGGGTCGAGTGAGAAAAAGAGGAGATCCGAATTAGAATCAGAGTCCAGCACCAAAATTTTTAACGTCTCAAGTTAAATTCAATACGAGACACGTGACCTTAAAGGACAAGTGGTTTATAAAATAAAATAAAGTTTTGTAATATAAGAAAAGCTTTCGAGCGACAGAGTTACTAATTGCCATGTATTCTACCTTTTACTGGCAACGATAAATCGGCTCTGTCAAAGTTGATAGCGAAATAATTCGGTTTAATACGGATTGTTAACTACGGTGCAACTTGACGTTCTTCACTTGGTGTTACCAGCGGTGAAGTAGCCAGTTGAAAATATACACATGTCAGACCCTCTCCTTGTTAGTCCCGTCAGCTGAAGAAGTATGATGTCGTGAAGACTGTTAATCTCTGCTCTTTCTTACCGGGAAGTACGGCAGTGGATTATTTTGCTCCATAACAACACTACAACACTTATTGTGCGTGTATGCAATGCATAAGGATTCGAGAATTTACTTGTACTGCGGCTTACATTTCTGTATATGCTTGACATAAACTGCAACTTCATTGTTTGTTTTACATGATTTTTGTACTCACTGAAATAAAATTGCCTGACCTTCCAGTACGAGACCTTTCTCTCGTCCTTACCTCCAGGTAGATTTACTTTCTAACCAGAGAAATAAACCCGGTAATTGATTCACAAACGACTAGTTCTCGCTGTTAAATTTCGCGAAGGAATTTCATTTCCTCTTAAAACGTGCTAAAATATCGTGTGACTCATTGGCCTGGTGCAAGTCTTTCGACTGCACGCCACTTCGGCGACTTGCGTGTCCCTAGCCTACCCCAGTTATCCAACCGGGGAAATGGGACCTACAGCTTATCGTGAAATCCGAACCACGTGTCGTTTTTGGCGACTCCTCACATCGTTAAGAGGTGAAGGCCGGAATAAAACGCTGGCATAAAAGGAATCCGAGGCCCGACCGGGTATCGAACTCGGGACTCTTCGGTTTCTAGTCAAATGCTTTACCCCGAGACTACCTTTTTTTTTTTTTTTTCCGGGTCTCCTTCCTCCCCTTCAACCCGTCCTTCCACTCGCCAATTATTGCCTTCTCGGCCCGGCTTCTGCGCCTTTAAACGAAATAATTCTTGAAAAGGAAGTAAAAGTCTTGCTTCTGTATATTATCCGTTGCCATGTTTGTTGTTGCGGTATTGTATACCGTTCTGTTCTGAACTCCATTAAAATAGTTGTAAAATAAATATAAAATGTTGTAAAATAAATCTCTCTCTATTACTTTTCGTGTTTATCGAGAGCAAAAATAAAGATTTCTTCCAGGCACAGAAATTGACTTTAAGTAACTAAATAGGTCTTCTTTGAAAGGGACATAGTACCTGTACATATAAACACATTATGTAAGTATAACATCATAACTGAATGCTATATTAACATAAATGCCTTCGTCGGCAAACAGTATGCCCCTTAATTTTTTCTATTTTGTTCTTGTTATTGTAAAAAGGCAAAATCAAAACGTTAGCAAAATAAAAGAACATCTTCCATGTATATTCCTTATTGTTTAATCTTTCTCCGATTGAGTGTTCTGCATGTATTACATTATAGTTTTAATCAGGAAGTTGGCATAACGCTCCTTGTATTTCTTCTTTCTTCGTATCTGGTCGTGTTGCATTATCAGGTAGTGTATGAAGTCCTCCTTTCTCTTTGGTTCTGTACTAAAAATATAGTACACGGTATGGCCCATTATCCAATTTACCGCATTTCGTTTTGTCTTTGGATATGGAATTGTGTCGGGGTTGAGGCCATCGGCCGGTGTTATTGTATTTGGCGAAGTTCTTCTGACCTGCGCCAACTTTTGCCTTGTGTACTCCCATATTTCTTTATTGATACTGCAGACAAAACGGTGTTCGTCGCTATCGACTAAATTACATGTGGGGCACATGGGAGAGTCTTTTATGTGAATTTTATGTAGCCTGGACATCGTCGGAGTTTTTCTATTAACCGTCATATACCACGTTGCCTTTACTTGTGAAGGTAAGTCAGAACTGTGGATGTTTTCCCACGTTGCTTTCCAGTCGTTATTCGGGAATTTCCATTCTATCGCATTTCTTTGTTTGTTTAACAATAGTGCCTGGTATATTTCCTTAACTGTTGTCATTTTTCTTTCAGGAATTCTCGTTCGTATGTAACTGTAGTCGATAAGAAAACACCTCAAGTGCTGCAAGGCATGTGATAAATGACTGACATTGATTGGCGGTCGTAGGTCTAGTGGGGCTATTTCTTCCAACAGGTGACTAGTCAAAGTGTTGGTTGACAGCTTCCATTGTTTATACGTTTGGCACACGTAGAGTGCTTGCGCCTTCTTGTGTACATCAATGAGATTCAAGCCACCTAGTAGCAAAGGGAGAGTCAGGGTGTCGTACTTGATTTTAAAAATATGTGCACGACATACGAAGTGTCCAAGAGCTGCCAGCATTCTTTGCGCTATGTCGTGAGGTATCGGCAGGACTTGAGCCACGTAGTTCACCTTGGCCATGATGTAGGTATTCGCCAGCGCCACTTTTTGCAGCTCATCTAATTTCCTGACACTGTGCAGTTGTACACACGCCCGTATCTTAGCTAATAGCTGTTTGTAATTCGCGGCAACGGTTTGTCGAATTGTTTTACGAAAATCGACACCGAGACATTGCAACTTGGACACCTCTGTCAACTTGTGATGATTGGGCAAGCCTATTCCTTTGCCTATGTTCATGATGCCCGATTTTTGCCAATTTAATAGTGCACCGGATGCCTTTTCATATATTCGAGTTATCTGAAGTGCGGTGTCTACCTCATTCGCGTCGTTGACCAGGAATCCCACGTCGTCGGCATAAGCTCGACACGCTAACTTCTGACCGTGTATTTGTATTCCTTTTAAACGCGCCGTCAGTGTGGATAGCAGTGGTTCTATAGCGATCGCAAAAAGTGTCGCCGACATGGGGCACCCTTGTCTTACGGAGCTTTTTACCGGGATTATGTCACCTGGTCGTCCATTGACAATCACCCGTGATATGCTATTTTGTAATAGATTCCTTATTACACTGATGAAGTTCAGGGGAAAACCTAGCGACCGCATGACGTTGAACAAATATCGGTGGTTCACTCTATCGAAAGCTTTATTAAAATCCAAGCTTACTATTGCACATTTAATTTTGCATGCGTCTGCCACCGATATTAGATCGCGGTAATCAACTAATGTTTGATAGATGGTTCTATCTCTCCCGACACTGGTTTGATAAGGGCCAGTAATTGTATTCATTACATTTTTCATCCTTTTTGCAAGAATACGTGCAAAAAGTTTATAATCGCTATTCAAAAGAGTAATCGGTCTAAGATTCGAGATAGCATTACTATTTGCGCGCTTTGGGACTAAGACGACAAGTCCTTCACTGAACTCTTGAGGAATCTGTAGATCTGGTTTCATTAATTCTGTACATATCTCTAATAGTTGTGTCTTCATTTGCGACCAAAAGGCTTGATAAAACTCCACCGGGAGTCCGTCACTTCCCGGAGATTTATTCTTGGGACTGTGGAACACCACATCTTCCAACTCGTCTTCTGTTATTTGTGTTATAAGTTCATCATATTCAGAAGGGGTAAGTCTGTTCGTTAAATTGTTAGTCAGTTCTTCAAAGGCGTTGTCATCAATCGTTTTCTCAGACATCAATTCCGTGTAGACAGTCTGAATCTCATTTCTGATATCTTTCTGTTGAGTTAAGATTGCGCCGTCTCCAGTTTTTAGTTCTGTGAGTATCTTCTGTCGTCCTCGTTTACTCTCACGTGCCAGATGGTAGATTGACGTCCCTTCATTGTGTAGCGAGTCCTGGGTTCGAGATCTGACTTTCAAACCTTCTAACTGTTTTCGTTTAAGAAGTAGTAGTTTAGCTTGCACTTTTTTAATTTCGGCGTAGTTCTCGATTACTGTCGCGTCCAGTTTATATAGTTCCCTTAGACTTGAGTAGTGAAATTCCATGGTTCGCTTAAGCCACCAGTTCTTCTCCCTTGAGTAATGTAGCATAGCTTTCCTTAATTTGGGTTTAGCACATTGTAGCCACCATTTGATTGCCGAATTATATGTCCTATACTTGGCGAGACTTTCATTCCACGCATGTGTGAAGGCATCCTTACATCCTTGATCATTTAAATGTGAGATATTAAGTTTCCATGTTCCTTTACTACGGTACGTTCCCTGTTTCTGCAAGTTTAAAGTACAAATATATGCAGCATGGTCCGTGAAAATAGTTGGCCAGACCTCGCAATGTATAATTTGGTGTTTTAAGTTGTCTGATACATATATCCTGTCTAATCTACTTGCCGAATGAGTTGTCACATACGTAAAACCAGGAGTTACTCCATACTTATGCTCCCAACTGTCTGTTAAAAGTAAATCCTTTACTATCCGTTCCAGTTCCACGGATTTGTTAAAATTAGGTGTCTGATCTTTAGGGTGCAGAACACAGTTAAAATCTCCCCCCACGATAAGCTGATCAGACGTTGATGTAAGTAGCGGAAGAATCTCCTCCGTGTAAAACTCCGCTCTGCGTCGCCTGTTATTGGATCCTGAGGGGGCATAGATGTTTACAATTCTAACGTTATTGATGGTGGCGGCGATCCCTCGATTGTTAACAAGCATTTCTATGTTTTGCGCCACAATTCCCTCTCTTAATAAGATAGCAGTCCCCAAATCTGCACCACGACCTTGGTTTGCTATGACGTTGTATCCGAATAGTTCTTCTAACTTAATGTCTGCAACCTCCTGTAGAAAAAGAATATCAATATCAGCAGAATACAGGAAATCTTGAATATGACGGAGCCTAATGGAGCTGCGACTCTTATTGATGTTTAACGTTGCAATTTTATAGGCTTGACGATCACACATGTGGGTTATGAAATGAAAATTGCCTACAGTTAATAGAAATCCGAATCCTCTTCTTTCTCCGCTTCTGGTATTTCCATTGCTTCCGTACTATTTTTATTCTTCACCGCAGCAGCAGTTGGAAGATCATGTGCTGCGTTTCCAGAATCCCCGGAAGCGTTCTCCATGTCTACCTCCCCTGTCCAGTCGACGCCAGTGATAAATTTGGAAGGCAAAGTATTTTGCTGTTCTTGGTTCTGCGTTGGGTACGCATGTTCCGAAGTAAGTTTGTCGGACGTCATATCTGCGGTTTCCTTACTGGGCTTGCTTGACTGCTTCTGTTTAGCTGAACCATCTGGTGACTTTCCACATATTTTTTCCTTCACTTCTTTTGCCTTGCTCGTAAAGGAGCAGCCTTCTCCTCTGCCCCCTCGCGGGCCAGTCGTCGTTTCTTGTGAGTTCGTGGTAACTTTGCTGGAGAGCTACTCTGCCCGTCTGCGAAGGTCTCAGGCTGACTTACTGGTGTCTGGTTGTCAGCTGTTTCCTGCTTCCCCGTATCCTCTTTACATACCGGAATCTCTTCCGCTGATTGTGGAGGAGACTGGTCAATGGCTTCTTTCTGTGGTGCCTGTTCTGGCGTGCTCTCCGGGATGTCCATTTGAGTTACAATGTCTTGCACGACGTCATCAGGTGGGATATTGTCTAAAGGAACCTCACTAATTAATGGCTCTGTCAGCTGACCACGTGCGACAGCTACATACGTAGCTGGCAAGATAGTCATATTCGGGGGCTGAAGTGTTTCACTGGTTGGGAGCTGAGCAATTCGTCGTTTGACACAGTCAGCGCGAACGCGCCCTGGTAAATTACAAATGGCACAGGTTTTCGGTTGACCGTCATACATAACAATACCTCTAAAACCGCAAACATTTATATATGACGGTATATGTCGGCACAGTTCAACCTTCAGTTGCCTAACACCATTCAAAACAGGCAATTTATGTGCGCTGGACCATCTCTCGGCAAAATTGCTGAGTACTCTACCATATGGAGCAATTACCGAGTTTATTGCTTCAGCTGGAACCTCGAATGGCAACTCAAAAATCCGAACAGTTCTAACTCCGAAACCAACAAGATCAACAGTGACATTACCTATATTGCCGTCTCTATGATTAAATTTCAATGAACCACCTGTGTTCTGCACTACTTTTTCACATAATTCGGCAGATGCCAGTTTCACATACATGACACTATTGATAATCGACATATGATATCCAATTATGTCTTCGAGTCGGATCTTAGCAGCTTCTATGAGCCAATCTTCAAATTCAAAGGACGTTGGTCGGGCAAATTTTCGTTCGAATGTAAATTTCAACGTGTCTCGTCTACTAATGTTATCCATTACTGCGTTTTCATTTTCACAATACACACTACAATAAACGCTGGCGTAAGCGAACAGACTTACCCCACGCGGAAGTAAACAAACCGCTGCCGCAGCGAGGCACCGCGCGAACTCCTTACACCGCCGCTGCCGCAAGCAGACTGACGACTACCGGGCAAGACGTATCAGTTTTCTCAAATTTCCTTAATAAGAAAAGCTCGTGTCAGGGTAGGATGAGATCTGGGTCAGATTAATCTTTTCGTCTGATAGCATAAGTATTTTGCCGTAAGAAGTATCATAAGTTGTGTTTCTGTAGCTATGGAAATCATCAGCTGAAATAAAGACCATAAAGTGCGGTACAGATAAAAATGCAAAACGATTATCAACCGAAGGCGTGAGAAATCTCAATACCGAATTGGAAGGAATTCATATATCAGGGCATAGTAGAGTGACCAATGCGTATGCAGATGATGTCGGAGTTGTCGTCAGAAGTGAGGCAGATATTCAACAGCTAACTGGTACTGTACAACTCTATTGCAGAGCAACTGGTGCGAAGATAAATGAGATGAAAAGTTCCTTCTTACGTCTTAATGGTTTCAAAAATGTGCAGTTAGATTGGGCGAAAACGGTTGACCAACATACGGCCTTAGGCGTGACCTTTCACAGGAATCCGCTCAAAACCATCACATTCAATTGGAGGAAAATGTCAAACCAAATTAGAGGTAACTTAATACTTAATCAAACCAGAGACCTGAACATTATACAGAAGGTTAAAATCATCAACAGCGTCATTTTGTGCAAAGCAGTATATGTAGGTCAAGTTCTTCGGATCCCAACGCCAATAGCAAAATCTATCATGAGTCACATATGTAGATACATCTGGCAGGGACAAATTTTTAGAGTGGCAGTGACTACAGCTACCCTGAAACCTGAAGAAGGAGGCCTTGGTCTGACCGATATCCCTCTGAAAAATATGGCATTATTTATAAAACGGACAAGTCAGTTGATCAGTACTTCCCAGAATAGTATCACATCAAAACTATTTACAATACTTAAACCTGCAAGCACGATGCCACCCATAGATATTAGCAGGTTACATTATAAACTGAAACATATTAGACAATTCTATCTTGAGCTGAGTTACCTCGAATCCACTGTGCCAGAGAAAAAAAAAGAAGTAATAGTAAACTCATATTGGAAGCACTCTCCCCAAAGGGCGCCCTTCATAAAATGGAATTAAAGTATCCTTTTAAAAACTGGAAAATGATATGGCGTAATATCACCAATAAAATTCTTTCAACACATGTTAAAGTGGCATGGTACCGCGTTATAAATAACATAGTTAGTACCAATGAGAAATTATAATCTATTGGTATATGTAATATAAACACCTGTCAAAAATGCAAGGAAATTGGTACGTTAAGGCATCGTTTCGTCTGTCAAGGTTATTGGGAAATATGGAATGCTGTGAAGAAACAAATAGCTTTTCTTAAACGCAGCGATGGAAGAGAAATTACATTGGAAAACATTTTTTTTTACCCAGAAGGCGTCTACTTTCTAGAACAAAAAAACAACGCGGTATGTTGGTTATTAGGTAACTACATATATTACGTCATCCAAAATAAAGGAAATGACGATGTAGTTGAATACAAAGATTATATACTAGGCGAATTTTATAAACTAAGCAAGTGGAAGGATCATCAAAAAAAGTTTGGAAACATGATAAAAATTTTGTTTTACGAAGATAGGATAATATAACCGCTTCCACTAAGCTGAAACGGTTGGAAATAGTTTGCAATGCTCAATTAAGGGATCGCTGCTGAGGGTGAAGTACGGTGGGGACTTCGTGGGCCCCGTGGTCGCTACGGTAGCCGTCAAGGCCTAAGCAGAACTCTTGAAACAGCAACGCAACCTATAAATTGTGTCTCCATAACAAAGACAATTAAATGAGTTCAACACATTTTTAAATAGAAAAGGTAATAAAGATAAAAATGAAAATTACATGATAATGGTCAACAAGAAGAATTGAAATATGTGTAGGTCATTTCAAGAAGTTTTAGTTGGATTATATGAAATATTAATAAATAAACTTCCTACAACAAAACCACTTTTGTTACATAAGTTAAATTGCAGGAAAAAGGCCTTAGGAGAGGCATTTTCGTTTTTAAATTTTAATACTTCTAAATTTTCATGAAGAAATAATTTATTTAAGTAATCGAACACAACTATAACAAAATAAGAAAATGAAATTGTAGTGTACCAGTGACAGAGGCTCACAAAGTTATGAGCAGATGATATTTTAAAGATGGCAAGGATGAATACAATCGAATAACACTGTGGTAACACTGCGGAAGCAGTGAAAAAGAAATGAGAAGACGAACTTTGCAGCTGTTATTAGTCGCTTGGAAGTCACACACACAAGAAAAAATTATTTATATGTTTTTTTTCTTATATTACTATTTTTTTCCATTTTGGCGCATAGTTAAAGGCTAAACTGTATGCAGAACATGTAGAAACAGGAACTCTTGTCTACAACGTTCAAGCAAAGAAAGAGGAATTATTTTCGTTTTACAACTCCTATGAAGAATAGTTAAATATAACACAATTTTAAAATTTCGAAAATGAAAGAGACAGGAAAAAAAACGAAAAAAAAAAAAAACAGAAAAAAGGCAGAGCTAATGCTCAAACTGTAGTGTACTTTTTTTCCTTGCCTTCCTCGACCGAGTATCGGAAGGCGTATGCAAAAATGTATAAAGTGTTATGAATACTTGGAACGCTACATTTACGTTGACTCTTCAAAAAAGAATACTTTGTTTACAACGAATTAAAATTAGTAGGCATGACGGGATTTGAGTCGATTTATGACAGATTACCAACTTACCGTCTTACTCACTACGCAAAGCCTCCATTCGAATACACTCGCCTTACTGACTGGTATAATGTCATACGTGAGGTAACACACTTTCTTAAGAAGATACGATAGCTGGGACAATCTAAATTTTACTTTTAATGTCAGAAACACTGTCAGTTATACTACGTATGAAATTTAGAGACAAAATTCATTTCCACGATATTCGTAATAATACTAGGAACTTGTTTATGAAAGCTTTATCAGAGCAAGTAGTTGGGAATTAATTTGACTTCTGAGGCAAAGAAAGTGTTTCCACATCGTATGGCATTTGCTTCTCTTGCCTTGTCGATAGGTGCTTACTTGCGAAATGACACAACTCAAGAGCTTTGATAAATGTCGTATTCTTGCACTTTATGAAGAGGGCTACAGTATCAGCGCCATTTCCCCTGCTCTAGGATACAGCAAATCCACGATACACCTGTGGGTGAAGAGGATGGCAGATGAAGGCCATGTTAATAGTCATCGTCGCCCCGGACGTCCACGCACTATGACAAAGGAGCAAGACAATGATATACTCCGCTGCAGTGATGAAGACCCATTTCGCACCAGCACCAAAATTAGGAACGTTCTACAACTACCTGTAAGTAGATAGGCCATCCACCGTAGTCTCAACGAGGAAGGAAGATATGGACAAAAATCGGCGATAAAGAAAATGTTGACAGAACAATATAAGACTGCCAGATTAAACTTCGTACTGGCATCTGGCATACGTAAGCAAACCAATTTCATTCTGGGAGCAGAGAAGGCATTTTCCACAGCACCAAAGGGTTCCGTCCATGTGTTTCGTCCAACTGGACCGAGATTCGACAGAAAATATGTCCATCAGAGGCAAAGGTGTGGCCGATCTGCTGTCACAGTTTGGGGATGGATGTCGGCAAATGGTTGCGGCATTCTGTGGGAACTGGACCGTCCGCCTACCAGTAGTTACTACTGTGAAATACTAGATAACAGAATGCTTCCTTCTGTTCGTGAGACGTTTCCGGAAGGCAGAATAATATTCCAACATGACCGTTCCCCGGACTACACCGCAAATTGTGTGAAACAGTGGTTTCGAGTGAACGGAGACGTTGATGTGTAGGACTGGCCTCCCAAAGATGCTGACCTCAATCCCATACCGCACGTGTGGGCAGAGATGGAGAAGATTATTAGCAGCCGAAGACCTACGCCAGCAACGAAGGCAGCGCTATCTGAAACAGTTCAGGATGCATGGGGAGAGCTGTCGCAGAATAGTGGGTTTGTAAGAAAACTAGTTACCTCTGTTCCCCGGCGGCTAAGTGCAGTTGTAGAGGAGAATGGAAACTGGACACGATACTAAATTATGTTGTCATCAGAGACAAAGGTTTGTTTATATTAAATGGAAGTGTCTTATTTTCTCGATTATTTTTCTTGAAGATTTACATTACTTCGAAGAAAAGAAAAATTATTTTGTGTTATTTTCAACCCTTCTGTAATAAAGTATTTCATCTTAAATTATTACACGAACTTTAAGAAAAACCAAAACCAGCATGAAAATTAAGAAGGCTTATGACGTCGATGCCAATGCAGGCATCAAAGAACGAACTATTTACTTTTTTTTATTAAGTGAAGAAGGCATTTCATTTATTAATGTTCTGTTTATTTAGATGTAGGCAGGGTACCAGTAAGGATAAAATCATAAGAGAGGTGTCATTTTTAAAAGTGTTGAAAGGCCAGCTGGTAGACGCAAACTCGAGCGTTTGGGTCCACTACATCCCCATATTTACTAACTTGCAGTCGAATATAACTCAGTGGTCAAAGCCTGCTGTAGTTTCATCTTAAAGCCCATTAAAACCTCTAAGTAACGCTTTTAGAGTAGACCCTGTTCATATTAACTTGGCGTCCAATACACCTGTTCATCGACTTTGTTGAGTATCACGTAAAATTTACGAAACCAGAAAAGGAGGATTAGGATTTAATATCCTGTCGACGTCGTGGTTATTTGAAATGGAGCCTAAGCTGGGATTGTTTCGTTAAGAATGTGGAAGGAAATTGGTTATGCTTTTGAAAAGGAACCATGTTGCCATTTGCCTAGAATAATTTAAGGAAATCACTTGAAAAGCAGAAGGACAAACAGACATGGAAACTATACACTTTCGCCATTGTATCACTGAACAGTCAAAATTCAAATAGTCGAAAACGAAAAGTGAAATACCGAATTTAATACTAATTATACCTGGAGGCAACAGAAACTTACATGATACGAAATTAAAAGTGATTTCTACACGTTGCCGTTAAGAGTGATGTTGCCTTTCTATTGAGCACTGAAATCTCCAATAATGATTACTGAATCGAAGTTTTAAAATAATACCAACTTCTGGCCTGTGTACCGATCCGGTTTTATGGTAGAAATGACACATAAAAGTAGTAAGGTTTCGTGAATTCACATTATATAGACGTTTCGGTTAAATGGTTTATTTGCAGTAACACTCGTACAACGCTAAACTACAATGTCACAACATCTAGTTTTACGATCTGGTCAGCAGTGGAAATCAAAACATCTTAGTAATAAAGTCTGTAAATAACAATGGTTCTTGCATTCGTTATTTCGCTTTCTTTATCTGTAAGAGAAGCTTCCTCGTCACCTTCGTATCACATAATCCTATGAAGTCCTTAAGTTTTTATTTCCTTAATTCCCAGAATCTATGTCGAGGTAAAGAGAGGCAGAAAGGAAGAGGAGACGGTGAGAGAGAGAAAGGAAGAAGAGAGGGAAGACACGATGAAAGGAAGTATAGGACGGACAGGATAGCGGGATATACAGAGGGCAGAGGGGGAACTGGAGGAGGTAGAAGGGGACCAAGAGACAGAGGCAAATCGTAAGAGAGAGAGAGAGAGAATGGGGAATGGTAGACAGAATTCAGAAAGCAAATGTTTTTCTCAAGGGCAACAGGGTATTTGACTGTTCTCAGGTAATCATCTTAAATGGGTGATCATGTTATCTTACGCTCATAACATGAGCTGCGGTGGAATGGCCGAGCACTCTAAGGCGCCTTGCTGCGGATCGCGCGGTTGCTCCTCGTCGGAAATAGCGTCGCCCCTCGGGCGTGTGTTGTGTGTGTGTGTGTGTGTGTGTGTGTGTGTGTGTGTGTGGTGTTGTCCTTACATTACGTTAGTTTAAGCAGTTTGTAAGCCTAGACTGATAACCGCGGCAGTTCAGTCCCAAATATTTACAAACATTTGAACATTTCATAACATGACTTGTTTTCCTCGTCAATTGCAGTATTCTTTAAAAACAAACGGAAATGGAATTCAAATATAATTTGAAATCCAGCTAAAACGCTTCTTTTGAGTCATGTGATGCCTGTAAACTCAACCCACATGGTGTGCTCCTACTGTTGTAACATGTCGGCCGCGGTGGCCGAGGGGACTGAGGCGCTCCAGTCACGGTCTGCACGGCCACAACGGTCGGGGTTCGAATCCCCCCTCGGGCATGGATATTTGTGCCGTCCTTAGTATAAGGTAGTTCATAAGTAGTTTGTAAGTTTAGGGACTGGTGACCCCGTAGTTAAGTACCAAAAGCTTAACAAACAAACAACTGTTGTAACATTCACTAAAAGTGGTATATTGTCTGTACATTCATATTTTGGGAAAAGGTCTACAAATATTGCGCAGAGCCGAACTGTAAAAATAAATCTATAAAAATCTAGAAAATATGATTTTGCATATTCCAAGCAATGATAAAGGCATAAAATGTAGTTTATTCTCCCTCGTAGAGATCCTAATCAGATAGTGGTCACTTGGTGCGTTTAATTTTAGGAGGATTACTTTGATGTAAGTAAACACTCCGTACAACAATTATTATTCCATTAGTTCACAACCGGTATTAAGAATCACTCTCTGCAGCCGCAAAGTTGTATAGTTTTTTTTGGGACTTTACTACGGGGTAATCAGTCCCTAGACATACAAACTACTTATGAACTAGCTACAACTAAGGACGGCACAAATATCCATGCCCGAGGGGGGATTCGAACCCCCGACCGTAGTGGCCGTGCAGACCGTGACTGAAGCGCCTCATTCCCCTTGGCCACCACGGCCGGCAGTTGTATAGTATTATTGTGTACACATCAGTGAACTGATGTTTACATTTGTGAAACAGGTGTTCACGATATATTTGTATTTTAAGTCGTTTACAAACGTAGTTGGTGAAAGTACAAATGTCATTATGGTTGTCTTTTCAATATTTACTTCGGTGAGGCAGTGTTTCGGTATATGATAAAGATATCAACAATTTGTCCAAAAACGCCTTTTTAGCGCATACACTGAAACCAACTGGATTTGAACACGGAATGCAAAATTTGTGAACGATACTGGAACCGCATCGCTACCAAGCTCCAACTGCGAGATACTATACAGTAATCCCATCTCATGCACTCTTAGGGCAACCTCTTCCTGTTTCTTTCGCCCCTCTCTGTTTCTGGGAGACTGGAAACTGGAGAGTTCATTCATCATTCACTTTTATTTAAACAGCATCACCAGCAGTTACACTGTAATCTTTACGAGTAGACCATACTTATGGTCCCTTTCGATTTTATAGAATGAATTACATATTCTAAACATTACTTTCGCGACGTTTTTTTCTTGTCTCATATTCTTATCACAAATTCTTCTCCTGTCACTTATAAGCTTGAATCGAATTATCATTGAAATTGTTCAGATGCTTAATTTTTTCGCGGATGATCTATTTTTCAGTCACTGGAAAAAAAATTATTTGCACGGTTCGTCTGATTGGAAACTATGTGCTCGAAACTTATGAAATATGTTTGTGAAGTTTGCATTTTGTAATCAGGATAATTCTATCTTTACATTTCTGCAGTTATGTGTTAGAAGTGGTGCCAACGAAAAAATTCGTAAGGAAACTAGTATTCAAGTATATAACATTAAAAAGTATTGTGCATAAAATGTTAGTAACGTCTCGTGATGCTATAGTTAAAGAAATCGATGAAGACTTATTCTTCTATGCTGGGTCTCTTCTCAGTCAACACAGTGGCAGGCTGCGCGCCGCGCCTTCGAAGCCATCTCCGTCAGCGCTAAGGCAGCGCGAGGAACACAGACGCCCAGCAAACGTATTCTGCCTGTCGCTAGTCTAATGGAGAATTGGCAACATAGCAGAGTACGCTTGGCAACTCTGTGAGCGAGGATTTACTTCCTTGTAAGCACAGAATTAAGCTGATAAATTCACTTGATTTTTCATGTCATTTCCATTCAATAATCTGAGTGATTTTCACTTAAGGTGTGACATAAAGTTATTAATTCATATTTTTGGGTCCAGGAAATTCGTTCCACACGAAAATTGCAACCAATCTCTTCTTTTAAAGTTACGCCTGATCTGGTCTCCTAACTTGTCGGCCAGTAAGGAGGAACCAAATACCCGTCCTCGCTAGTCATTCCGCTGTCGGCGGGCGAGCAGTGCGGACGCCTGGTGTTTACGTCCTCGCCGCTGCCGGCAGAGCGCTGTTTGTGTGGTAAGTGCCACGCCGCTGAGCGTGTTTACTTGTTGGTAATGATATTTCGAACGAGTTAACTATGACGCAACCACCACGAAGAGACACATTGAAATTGATGTTTGACCCGAAATTAGTGCGACCGACATCTTTTGAGATTGAGGACTTTATAGAAGAATCATTGAAATTGAATACCGACGATGTCATTGGTTACCATTTGTCGCTCTGTAGCAGCACGGTTTATTTGAAACTTCTCAGTGCAGCCAAATGTGACGCGGTTGTCGAATCTTGCGGAGGAATTTCAAAGTTTAAGCACTCCGACGGTAATATAGGAGAGGTTCGCATAACACAAGTGGGCCTAGGTATCAGGACGGTTAGAATATTCGAACTGCCTTTTGAAATTACCGCCGAGGATATCGACTCTGTTTTAAAGAGTTATGGCACCGTCCTTAGTAATGTTGCTGAAATATGGTCCGGTGCTCACAAATTCAAGGTGCTGAATGGCGTTAGACAAGTCAGAATCGAACTTCTGAAACACATTCCGTCCTATATTTCAGTTTGTGGCTATAGGGCAATAGTAATGTACGACGGTCAACCACGCACGTGCGGGGCGTGCGGCTCCACTGGTCATGTCCGCTCTCAATGTATGCAACGACGAGTGACACAGACCCCGGTAGGCGAGGCGGAAGCGCCGACCACCGTAACTTCACTGCCGCTCAAGTACGCAGCGGTAGCCCGCGGACACGTGGCCACACAACCGACCGTAGCGGCTCTCACATCTGCCACCGAGGACACGTTTGTAGAAGGTGCAACCAGAGAATCTAGCGCTGTAGTGACAGACACGACTGTTACCGTGAACGCTTCGGCAGACGGTGTCGTGGTAGATTCGAAGATAACAACGGACGCACCTGTCGCCGAAAACACTTCGGCAGACGATGTGCATATGGACTCCTGTGACACGGCGGTGTCGACTGCTGACGATCGCGTGGCGGATAAGAGTTGTGCCGCAGTGACACCGGCACACCACGGCTCGTCCGAAATTGCTTCCACAATTTTGGAGGCCAAAGCACACAGCGCTCCATCAGAGACGGACATGATGGAGGTAACTGAAACTGTAGGCGACGTATCTCCCCAGGAACACAAGAAGCGTCGCATCGCTCATGAAGCAGCGGAAAAATATGCGCCGACGCTGCGGGAAAGGGCGGCGCAAGTTCGCCAGAAAATCACGGCGAAGGACACGGCCGGCGGCTCACAGCCTTCTAAAACAAATAAGAAATCGCGGACGGGAGACATGTCGGACGGAACAACCGGAAAAGCGGCAACTTTTGCCCCCACGGGAAAAGACACAAAAGGTTCCGACAATAAGAATAAACCGTTAGTATCCACGGTACAGGAGAAGGAACGTCCGATCCCCGACAACCGTACGCTGGATTGGTACCAGGACATGGAAGATAATGCCGAGGACCACGGCGATGCTGATACAATGCAGGTGGAACCACACGGCGGACTGCCTCCTGGACAAGAGGGCCCGCCGCGGGATAGAGATGACGACCCGGATTTTTACTAAAATTTACTACATTTACGATGTACAACACCAAGACATCCTTGCACGATGAACTCCGTCGGACAGAGGGCGTCTGAACTTCCAACTAGTTGGATGACCTGTCTTTCCTGCCTGTACATGATTTCACTCGTGTTACAGGGGAACATTTGATCCTATACCCATAGATGTCACTTCTTCAAGCATATAAAATAGCAACCCTGAACATCAATAAAATAACGACGTTGCTGAAGGTTGGCGCCCTCCGAGATTACATCTACAGCGCCGATATTGATCTCGTGATGTTACAAGAGGTCGACTATGAGCTACAGCTAAATATAACTGGCTATGATGCGATTTTAAACACGACGTTGGATGGAGCCTTTGGGACGGCATTCCTGATTAAGGAGGGAATCGTAGTCTGATATAGAACGGATAGCAAACGGCCGAGGCTTGTCTTGTTTAATACATGGCGTTCGTTTTATAAACATTTACGCTCCTTCAGGCAACCAGCACAGGGCGGAGAGATCACTTTTTTATGAACAGGACCTCCTGTATCTAATACGACGAGCTGAAGAAGCAATGGTTTTAGCCGGTGATTTTAATTGTGTGCTTAAGAGAAAAGATCAGCATCCCAACTTTAATTACAGCGCAGAGTTAGACCGCGTAATACGAGAGATGCGATTTGCCGATACTTGGGAAGTTATTCATGGAGACCGTCAATGTTTTACCTTTTATACCCCCACCTCAGCTAGTAGAATTGATAGGATTTATGTAACACCGTGCTTAACAGCAAATGTCACTGGACCTGAAACATGGCCAGTGTATTTCTCAGATCATTTGACGTATCACTGTCAACTGAAAATGACCAAACAGGATATTTTTCGGGGAAGGAACATCTGGAAACTTAACGTCACTATCCTTCCAGAAGATAGTTTGAGGCTTTGTGTGGAAGAGGTATGGAATACCTGTATAAGACGACGCCGAAACTTCCCAAGTACGATACAATGGTGGTGCAAGTCTGCGAAACCAAAGATAATCAGTTGCTTAAAAACGTATTGCTTTCAACGGCGTCAAGACGAAAAGAGCGTGTCTGAGTTTTATTTCCGTTGCCTCCGGGAACTCCACGAATGTCGTAACAGAACAGCGGACACCATATTACAAATTAAAAAAGTGAAAGCAAAATTAACGGCGCTAAAGAGAAAACAGATGGAAGGCATCATAATCCGGTCGAGAGACCACAACAGCTTGTCCGGGGAAGCGCCTTCGCTGTACCACCTTGCGAAGGAACAACGTCACAAGCGGAATGGGCTGATACACAGCCTTCGAAGAGGAGACGGAAACCTATTGAAAGATCACCGGGCAATTAAGCAATACGTCACTGAGTATTATACGGAATTGTACGCTTCGGAGCGTGTCGACGACGAGTTGCTCAGGCAGATTATGAACAGCTTACCTGACCGACTGAATACACGAGAGGCGGAATCTCTGTTGGTGGACATAACAGTAGAAGAACTGAGATCAGCAATGAAAAGAGCACAGGGAAACAAATCACCTGGCGCGGACGGATTGCCAATAGAATTCTACAAACGATTTTGGTACCTCCTGGAAAACTGCTTCCTCGACATGTGCAACGAAATTAAGGACGGGACAATTATACCGGATGGATTCAACGAGGGGATCATAGTCCTTATTCCCAAGGAATACCCCTGTAACGAAATGCATAAAATCCGCCCGTTATCCTTACTCAACTCGGATTACAAGATAGTAGCCCGTGTCATGGCAGCGAGGATCAAACTGGTGTTGCATAAAATCATACATCTAAGTCAGACGGCAGCAGTACCGGGACGATCGATCCTTCAAAGTCTCACTGATTATAGGGAGCTCATAAGCTACTGTGCTCTTACACGTCCAGAAGCAGCACTCTTATCCTTAGACCTTAACAAGGCTTTTGACAGGATCAGGCATCAGTACCTCTTCGCAATAATGACCCGTCTGGGGTTTGGGGAAGAATTCGTCTGCATGCTCAAAAATCTCTTTAACAATGCCAAGTCGAGGGTAAAGATAAACGGACATCTCACGAAACCAATCCCCATAGAGAAATCCGTACGACAAGGCTGTCCTTTGTCAATGACTCTCTTCGTCATTGCTATCGACCCACTACTTAGGAGACTCAGCCAACGGCTCCAAGGAATGACCATCTACGGCAGCACTCTCAAATGCATCGCGTACGCGGATGACGTGGGAGTTGTTCTTAACAACGCTCAGGAACTGCGTGACGTGCACACGGTGGTTGGCGAGTTTGAACACACTTCAGGATCCAGACTGAACATACGGAAAACGAAATTACTGCCATTAGGAAGAGGGTTCCCAGAAAATGAGGGAGAAGACTACGTGCGTACCGACTTCCTGAAACTCCTCGGAATAAACATGTATAATTGTCCTCTGCGAACAACGGCTGCAACTTGGAGAGACATTTTAAATATGACGAGAGCATGTCTCCGACAGAACTACGGTCGTATGCAAAGTTTACTTGAAAGAGTTCACTTTGTTAACACCAAAATCCTATCGAAAATTTGGTACGTAGGCCAAATCCTTCCGGTCAATGCAACAATAGCTGGCAGAGTGATGGCGGCGGTAGGGTGGTATCTATGGCGAGGCAGTATATTTAAAGTCGGAATAGATGTAACGACAGTTCCGCCCAGGGAAGGAGGACTTGGTGTAGTGGATGTTGGTACCAAATGCAGAGCACTACTGATAAGACGAACTCTCCAAATTTATGACGAACAACCACAAAGCGTTCTCCGAGCCGTCATCGACGCATACAGACCACTTAGTTTAGAGGCTCCGGTTGACCTTAGTGCCGTACCACATGAACTAGTTCATATTCGCCAGTTCTTCCTAGACGCAAGCTACCTGCGAAGGCAGAGCAACACCATCAGAAATAAAACAACAGCGGAGATATACAAGTTTATGAATGACAACAGGAGACAGAACAGGATGGAAACCAAATACGCGCACATACGGTGGCCCACAGTGTGGAAAAACATCAACAACAAGATCCTCGACACAAACATCAGATCAACATGGTACAGAGTCGTAAACGAAACAATAGCCACGAAGGAAAAACTTCACAGAATAAAGCTGGCCAAGACACCAACGTGTAAGGGTTGCGACCTCATCGACACACTACAACACAGGTGTGTATGCGGAGAGAACACGAAGATATGGGAATGGTGTCGGAGGAAACTTGCTCTGATAGGCAGAACGACCACCAAAGAAATAGCAATTGGAACCATGTTACAACCTGATTTCGACTATTTCCCAATGACGAAACAAAACATGTGGACCTGGCTAGTCGGCCACACATTACATTATATAATTAATAAACCGGCGGAAGGCACTTACCACGATTTTCGACTCTATAGTATAAATCAGGCTATGAAACTCCTAAACAATCCACGACACAAAACATTATTTGCAAACTACCCAGTGGCGTTAGAATTAACGCAGATATGAAAAACAAAGGGCAATGAACGATATTAGTTTATGATGAACCCTACGACACTAGTGAAACATTATAAAGAGGATGTCAAAGAAGCATGACGCATAGTCATATCGGCGCGTGGCGCTACCGGAGTTAAGAGAGGACAAAGTAAAACAGTTTCAAATGAAGGAGATTAGTGATTTTTTTTTTTTTACGAAAAGAAGATCCCAAACGGAAATCAACCCAACCCAATTCACGAGAAGACGAACTCTGGTAGTAGACTGTGTTGAAAATGACATGTGTGTGAAGACAGAAGTGTCAGTTTCTTTATCATATTCATTTAGTTATTCTTATTTGTTTTATTATTTATCATTATTATTCTTTTCCTGTGACAGAAGTTGTCGCTATATTTTGTTTCCTTCTGGATGAAGTTCCACACCTGCGGAGGACTTCAAGACGGAAAGAGATCCACTACCTTAACGTGCAGAAGAAGAGCACATTACTTTAGCCAAAGGCCGATGAAGCCGACGCCGATGAAGGCGAATTTGGTGAGCGGAAGGACGGGTTGTAGGGTAGGAAGGAGACCCGACAAAAAAAAAAAAAAAAAAAAAAAAAAAAAAAAAAAAAAAAAAAAGCTAGCCTTCGGGTAACGTAGTCGGCTGCGAAACGAATGTGCTGTCAACTTTCGATGCCAATCGTCGTGAGAGCAAATATTTTTAGATCTTCTCTGACAGAGCTACAGGTATCCAGATTAAAAATCAATAGGGAATTCTTAACAAAACTACTCCGTCAAAAGGTGTTTGGCTGTTTACAGGACGGCATTCTCTCATATACTCTGAAAGTGACTTACAATGCTCAGGTGGTTTACCGATTCCGTGCGTGTAGAAACCAATTCCTTTCGAGTTAAAGCTGTCGCCGAACCATGTTGAAGTCAATTTGTCGAGAAATACATTTTCTTGACGGTTGGACAACTACTTCCAAAAATGAGTAAAAAGTCTTAACATGAGACTAGTATAATTTCTGTGTCAGATGCCTTGCTTATAGTTAATCATTTCATTGAGCACCAAATTGTCTTAACTGCGTCTAATCGATATGCTAAGTGCAGCTTCCATTAGAGTTGGATTGCACCCTATAGGTGTATATTTTAAACTGGCACGATCATGTGTACTTCACCTCTGGTAACACCAAGTGAAGAACGTCAAGTTGCACCGTAGTTAACAATCCGTATTAAACCAAATTATTTCGTCATCAGCTCGGACAGAGCCGATTTATCGCTGCCAGTAACAGGCAGAATACACGGCAACCAGTAACTCTGTCGCTAGAAAGTTTTTCTTATATTACAAAACTTTATTCTATTTTATAAACCAATGGTCCTTTAAGGTCATATGTCTCGTATTGAATTTAACTTGAGACGTTAAAAATTATGGTGCTGGACTGGGAACTAATTCGGATCTCCTCTTTTTCGCACTCGACCCTCTCGGAATTATATAGTTGAATCATTTAGTTGCTTTCTCCAAGACTGCCGACTCCTCTAGCTCTCCACGAAAGGCACGTATTTGGATTCGAATCCATTTGACGCCCTAGATACAGCACACTGGACTACTAACAAAAAATTATTTTGAATGTCTCTTCGTGCCTTATCTACGCAAGCTAAGGTGTTGCGGTGGTCTTGGGGTAAAGCGCTTGAATGGTAACTGAAGGGTCGCGGGTTCGAAACCTAGTCAGATCACCTATTTTTTTCAATCTGTGTCTTAACCCAGCATTCACGTCTCAACAATGTGTGTCATAAACTACACGTGGTTTGGATTCCACGTTAAACTGTAGGTCGCCTTTCCCGGTTGGATAATTGGGGCAGGTTAGGGACATGCAAGTCTCTGAAGTGGCGCACAGTTGGATGACATACACCAGGACTCTGAGCCACACGAAATTATTATTATTATAACAACAATTTGTGCTGTTGTTACTAGTCAGACACGCACGCATCGTCATTCCTGTTGAGTTAACATTTGAGATTTAACGTCCATTCGTGCTTAGAAAGGACACCGGTAGGTTCGGGGTTCGATTCCCGGTGACGCATAACGTAATTATATCCTGATTACAGATTCAAACGTCCCGCTGCTGGTGAAATAATTAGACTACTAACATCTGACTTCACTTAGTTATCTTCCATTTAGATACCGGGTATGTAACTCAAAATCAAATGTTTGTAAATCTATGGGACCAAACTACTGTGGTCATCAGTCCCTAGGCTTAGAACTACTTAATCTAATCTAAGGACAACACACACACCCATGACCGAGAAAGGACTGGAATCTCCGACAGGAGCAGCCTCGTATGTAAGTCGCACACAGAACTGAGTCTGGGCAGTTGTGATTAGGGACATAACGGTGATTATTAAGTTCCTGGTTCAGTAAGAAATAAACAAATAAAAATATTTTAGAATTGGCATTTTATATTATTTGATTTGCGCGTTTTGATATTTGTGAGGAAACCTCCAATATTTCACACATCTTTATGCTTCGTCAGCTGTGACAATCTTAGGCATAATCAGGTATCTATAACACATGAATGCATTGCTTGGTTAGCTATGGCTCCAGGTGGTTGGTTTGATTCCAGAACAAGGTGTTTGTCATATCAAGTTCAAAGATGTGTACAAATATTAGTTCAGGTATGAATGCGGAGAAAATGTTGGTGATACGCAGTTAATATTGAAGTTTCCATAGTGCGTTCGCTGCTGTTAATTGAGATTTTATTATGTGGTTAGTTCTGCAATCGGTTAATAAAAATCCGCTCGCCACTGGAACGACGTTTCGCAATTGTGAGAAAACGATTTAGAGAAGAAAAGTACTTCGAATTTCTACAGGACTTTAGGATTTCCGTTACTATAGTAAAATCTGTTGTTTGTAACAATATTAAATGTTGTTTAAGGATTAATTAATGTTTTATTTGACGGAGTTTGTTATATCAGACTGTAATAAGTGTAATAATTCTTAAGATATGTCACTGTAATAAATTGGATTTAATAAACGTTAAGAACTTAATAACGTGTTTCCTTGTATTTGCAAAATCGTGGTGTTAATTTACAACTGGAATGATTGCCATAAAGAGCGGTTATCTGTAGTGGATCCATTTTTAATAGTCGAACGACTATACTGCGGAGCGAGCAGAGCACACGCAAGACACGTACGTTAGTTGGGTTGCATGCATATCAGGCGAAACGCAATTCAGGTCGTTCGGATATTTTTGCGCATGGTAGTACCTCTACTGGGCAATTAAAAAAATTTCAAATGTTTGTAAATATATCGAACTCAACTGCTGGGTTATTAGTCCGTGGCTTACAAACTACTTAAACTAACACTCTTGCCCGAGAGGGGATTGGAACCCCCGACGGCGAACGGCGCGCGCACCGCAGTTCGGTGGCCCAATGCACACGGCTAATTCGCCGCGGTCCTGGCCATTTCCTTTCTTATTCCACTCCCCAATAGGACGAGAGAAAAAATAATGTCTATACGCCTTTGTACGAGCCCTAATTACTCTTATCTTGTCTTTGTGATCTTTCCGCGAAATGAAAGTAGGCGGCAGCAAGATCGTTCTGCAGTCAGCTTCAAATTCCGCCTCTCTAAATTTCCTCAACTGAATTTCTTGGAAGGAAGGTCGTCTTTCCTCCAGCGATTCCCATTTGAGTTCTCGGAACATTTCTGTGACACTCGCGCATTGGTCGAACCTACCAGTAACGAACCTAGCTGCTCGCCTCTGAACTGCTTCCATGTCTTCCTTTAAACTGATCTGCTGCGGGTTCCAAACACTTGAGCAATTCTGAAGACGTGGCCGTACAATCGTTTTATACCGGTCTCCTTTACAGATGAAGTACATTTTTCCAAAATTCTCCCAATAAACCGAAGTCGGCTGTCCGCCTAATTCACATGTCCGTCCCATTTCATATTGCTCTCCATTGGTGAGGCTAGATATTTGAACGACGCGACTGCATCAAGACGTTCACTACTTAGCCTGTATTCTAACATTATGGGATTGTTTTTCCTACTCAAGTACATCACCTTACATTTTTCTACATTTAGAGCTAGCTGCCATTCTTCACACCAACTATAAATTTTGTCTAAGTCATCGTGTATGCTATTACGTTCAATTAATGCCGACATCCTCCCATACGCCACAGCATCATCAGCAGACAGGCGCAAATTACAAGTTACTCTTTCCATCAGATCATTTATATAGATAGAAAATAATATCGGTCCTATCATACTCTCCTGGGGCACGTCTGACGATACACTCGCCCCTGATGAAGGCTCGTCGTCGAGAACAACGTACTGCGTTCTATTACTTAGGAAGTCTTCCAGCCAGTCACAAATCTGTGAACCTATTCGTTAGCAGTCTGCAGTGCGGCAGCGCGTTAAATGCTTTTTGAAATAGAGAAAAACACAATCTGCCTGTTGCTTTGCATCGATGACACGCATGATGTCATGTGGGGAAAAAGGCAAGCTGAGTTTCAGACGAACGATGTTTCCTAAACCTTTGCTGATTCATAGAAAGAACATTATCCGTCTCAAGTACATTTTATTATATTCTTACTGAGAATATGCTCCAGAATTCTAGAGGAAACTGATGTCAACGATATTGGCCTGTAATTATGTGGATCAGTTCTTTTACCTTTGTTATAAATGGGAGTTACCTGCGCTTTTTCCCTTTCACTAGGAACTTCACGCTGAGTTAAAGATTCGCGATAAATGCAAGTTAAGTAAGGGGCCAATGCCGCAGAAGAGTCTTTGTAAAACAGATCTGGTATTCCATCCGGACCAGGAGACTTTTTTGTTTTGACGTCTCTCAGCTGCTTCTGTACACCGAATACTCCTATTACTATGTCATCCTTTAGGAAGTAAGTGCGTTGATCAAATGATTGTGCGTTTTTACGGTCCTCGTGCATGAATGATGTTTTAAAGGTTAAATTTAAAACTTCAGCTTTCCGTTTGCGTTTTTCTATTACTGCCCCGGAAATGTCAACAAGTGACTGGATAGTGGCCTTTGACCCGCTTATCGATTTTAAATATGACCAGTATTTTTTCGGGTTCTCGGAAAGTTCTTCTGCTAAGGTACGTTTCTGGTAATTATTGAATGTTTTGCGCATAGAGGCGCACTAATCTCTATTAACTTTTGCCTGTCTTGATTTGCGTATTCATTTTTGAACTGAGAGTGCAACAGTCTTGTAATGCTAACAATTGTTTAACGGCACTTTCTAACAAAAAAAACTCCTAGCTTTCTTGATTGGTTTATTAACTTTGGTTACATTTGACGCTATGATGACATTATGATTACTAACTCCTGTCTTCACACTGATGTCGTTAACAAGGTCGGGCGTGTTTATAGCTATAAGGTCTAAAATATTTCCGCTGCGTGTGGGCTGTCGGTTTAACTGCTCAAGACAGTTTTCTGAAAACGTGTCCAATAGTAGTTCGCAAGACTGCTTGTTTGTACCGCCTGAAATGAAACTAGAGAGGTCCCAATCTATACTCTTAAGGTTGTAGTCTCGCCCGACTAATATTGCTTGGCCCGAATACCTGCATACTAACTGGCGTAGACTTTCCTTGAGTGACTCTAAAACTACTACAGTAGCACTGAGGGCAGGGGGGGGGGGGCGGTAAAAAAAACACCCATCTATTAACTTTACTTATCTCAAACCTGTTATACGTGCCCAGATAACTTCAGTCACTGTCAACTTCGACCTCGGTAGAAACAATATCTTTGTCCATTGCAATGAATACTCCCCCTCCAGTTGTGTCTGATCTGTCTTTCCGATATAAATTCCATGCGTCGTTAAATACTTCCAAGCTTTCCACATCATGATTTAGCCAGATGTCGTTGCCTAAAACTATCTGAACACAATAATTTCTCTGCAGTGCGGTAAATTCAGGAACTTTGTTTCCAATACTTGAAAGTTTACGGCTAATATTTTGATAGTAAAATTGTTCTGAATGCGGCCTATATTTGCTGTCTGAATGTTGACAGGCGAGTGCTCATCAGAGCTAGCGTGTAACCTAAAAAAAACAAACCATATGCACCCCACAAGTACTCTGCTACCCGAGTAGCCGCTTCCGTAGTGTAGTGTACCGCTGGAATACCTAGGGGCGTCCTACAGTTTCATCAAGATATCTGCAGCCATGACTGTCACAGAGTCGGCGAAGCCTATTGTTCAGACACTCCACTCGGCTCCAAACCAAAGGACTCCGATCAACCCTGGAAACAATGCTACAAATCGACAGCTCTGCTTGCACCCTGCGTGCGAGGGCAGCAGTCTTCACCAATTCCGGCAGCCACCCCTAGAAACTGATGATGACCTCAGAAACCAAGCGACACTGGTGCCGTCGTGAGCCAGAACTAAAAGCCGAACGCACCCCGAAGCCTCGATAGCCGCCAACAAAGCCGTCTCCACATCTCGGATAAGGTCCCACGGCAGACACACCGAGTGCACGTTAGAGTTGTTTCTGGTTTCTCGACATTATCTGCCTAAGGTGCTCCATCAGGAGTGTAACATTGGAGCTCCCAATAACTAATAATCCCCTCCCCCCGTGCACCTGCTCGGACCCTGCTGAAGGAGTGGCCACACGTCCACTCACAGGACGAACGGGCGTGGACGGACGGCCAGCCTCCACATTGGCCTTTCGTCTCGAGCGACGCGAACGCCGTTCAACCCGCCACCCCCTTGCGGAGAGAGCGGCTCGACCACGTCCGATACTCCTGAAGGTGCCTAGACAGCAGGGACAGAGGGCGAAGCATGGGACACATGAGGTGTCCCACTCGACGCACCAGACTCCCCACCATCGCTGCACCCCGAGGCAGCAGCCTGAAGACGGCTACCTGTAGCCAGCAGCACACTCAGCTGTTCGCGAACTGCGGCCAACTCCTCCTGCGTCCGCACTCAGTAGGCACACATCCTATACATCCTATCCATACAATTAACTGTGAAGAGTAAAAAAATAATCAGCTGGTAACTTTAATAAAGGCGGCTGGTAGCTGACTGAACTGTTGTCAGTGGTAACTATACTGTCAAAAACAACGAAACTGTCTCTGGCCGTTTTCACAATAAACACGTAAATCTATGGAGCACACTAATATCAAATACGCGGGAATAACATATTCGTAAAAGCGAAACACATGAAATAAAGAAGCGACAGGTAAGAGAAATATAGTTAATACTTAAAATACATACCTTGCAGCACAAACGAAATCTGCCAAGTAGGCCCTATGCTAGAACAAACCTCTTAAAAACAGAAGCACTAACGAAAATGAAGAAATTGTCTGGTAATGAAAATGCACAAAAATTAAATTAAATTATGCTACTTGGTGCTCTCGACGATGAGACACTGGCGGCTGTGGGCCGTAGACTCTGTTTATTGCCGGTTTACACCGTACCATTAAAAGGACGATGTAAATTGTATATATGGTTTCCAACGATGACGACTGACACAGAATTTTCCGCTGCAATTTCGTTTCAAGAAAATGAATATCATACAAATATAACTATACTGCTCAAAACAATTAGGTGATTAGTTGAGATATCATACAAATATTTTTATGGTAACGTATTTTATTCAGATATTAGTTACCTCTGAGCAGGCAAAGCGCCATTCTGAACGCCACAGAGGTCTGTCTCCTGCCTACACCATCGTCCACCAACATGATATGGTGATGTTTCCTGCACATAAGCTGCATTTTTCTGAGTTACACTTTCTCTCCAGATGATGGTACGACGATAGTCCAGCTGAACACAAAATCTTGACTAATCTGTGAACAGAGGCCGGCGCCATTCGTTACAATTCCAATTCTGATGTTCTTCCGCCCAGTTTTTGCAGCATAAACGGTGTCGTGGTTTTAATGAGACACACACCATAGGCCTCCGTACGTAGAGGTTACATTCTCGACGGCGATTTCGTACTGTTTGTGTTGATATTGCGCGTCCTGTTGCTGCCTGGAGGGTGCGTTGCAGCTGACTTGCATTCAGCCTTCTGCCTCGACGGGCTGTTAACCACAGATATCTTGATGATGTTACCCATGGACGACTTTGTACTTTCCTTTTTTAACGGTTCCTGTTGTCCGAAATCGCGTCCAGGTCCTGGAAATTACAGTACTTCAATAGCTGCAGCCACCTCCATGTGTGTCTGTTCCGCTTCCAAGCTTCCTATGGCTTTCTATTAGACTTGCGCATAATAGTTCGCGATCGGGAGCGCTCCCTTTATTTCGCGGCTCTGTCGCGAACTAGTTCTTTCTTTTAGTTCGTTCGCTCCCAGTCACGGCTGAGCGGCGTGGTCTGCGCATTCAGGTTTAGGGAGAAGTACCCCCACCTAGCTGCTTCATGCGCTTGCTGCTTGAGCCGCTAACGAGATCACGCAAACCAAAAGAAACAGCCTGTGGACAATTTCTCGAGTTTAAGTTTAGAGTTATCTCTATATCTTGGCATATGGAATTTATTAGTCAGATATTGCAGAGTGTAGAATACTTCAAAGCAGAAATTTTGTAGCACTGAACTTTGTAATCTAGCAGGCAGACGCTAACCTCGAAATGGCTCTCATCAGCAGAAGGCAAACACGTGATTTTTAATTCTGTTCACAACCTATCGCGCATATTTTAGTTCGCGACCTATCGCGCATATTTATTTCGCGACCTATCACGGATATTTTAGTTCGCGACCTATCGCGCATATTTTAGTTTAATTCGCGATCTATCACGCATATTTTAGTTCCCGACCTATCGCGCATATTTTACTTCACGACCGGTAGCTCTCCTTTTAGTTCGCGGCTCGACCGCGAAGTAGGTCGCTCTTTTTAGTTCGTCCGCTCGTTTTGGCTTTTGCTACCGCTACTAAAACCACAGCTGAGCTGCATCTCAGCTCGAAATGATGGTAACTGGTAGAAGGGAATCAGGCGATTCTGCGCGCTCTCGCGTCCTCTCGCTTTTACCCGTCAGTGTTCGGAAAAGTAGCGGACGAACTATGAGGCGAGGGATCTGCGAAATAGTTCGCGTAGTTCGCCTGTGGGAGTGCTCTTCCGAACTAGTTCGTTCGCGAGCTACACAAGACTACTTTCTATGGCATAGCTTCAGGTAAGTCGCGTAGCTGTTGCTTTGTACTGCCTGCTCATCTACACTGTCTGAACCCAACTGCTTGTGTTGGGAGAGTAAATACAAGTCAACAGCAACCCCCTCTGCAGCATCTTTCTGTTTTTACCAGTATCTCGGTTGCCGTAATGTTGTTTTCTCCAAAGCCAGAAATACGTCGAACTAGTTTAGTTCATTCTGACGGTGACACTACTTCAAAACCTAGATATCTCAATTAATCCCCTGATTGTTTTCACCAGTTTATATAATGATACTGCTGGTACATTCGGTGGTATTTGCATACTGTCTCGGGAAAGTGTTGTGAAGAGGATAGATGGCACAGAACTAATGAATTAAACTCTCGCGCATGATACGACAGTTTTATTTACATATCACAGGATCTATGACGTCATACTTCCTCTTGTATCAGGTGTACTATAATATAACTCTGCAGGCACATTGCCACGTGGCAAAAGCCGTGGACTCGGGGGCGCCGTGTTACGGACTGCGCCGTTCGAATCCGTTTCGAGGGTCGTGTCCGTCCTAGGGAGAGGGTGTGTGTACTGTCGTTAGCATATGTTAGTTTAAGTAGTTTAGAACTGTACCGGCCGATGACCTCGGCAGTTTCCTCCCTCAGTGTTACAGACGTTTCAACATATGGAGGCACAAGTGGTAAATGAACCGCATGCAAAATGTGTAATATAAATCAGTACGTTATGCCTGGTGCAGAAGTTATCCCCCATATAAGTGACAATGTAATCAGCGATAAATGTTTCTCCGCCCATATTTCTGTAGGACGTATTAGCGTGTCGCAAAGGTTTGAATTTATGCGTAAAATTCGTCGCTAGTCAGTATGTGTTCTCATTTTCAAGTACTGGATAAATAAATGCTGGATAATCGCGTATTGTGGGCTACACGTCTCTTTAACTCCCAGCTTCACCTTGAACTTTACTGCAATGTGAATAGCATAGAAACCTTTCCTATAAAAATGCAACTTTCTGTCAAAGTTTCAAGCCAATTGATTGACTACCTTGGCGTTTCTTGATATAGATAAACTCAGGATGAACTTTTTATACAAGTTGAGCATTTATCGTTAGTGTAAGACTATTCACCAGGCAGACGTAATATGGGAAGTATACAAATTTCAATGGAGAACAACGTATTTTGTTCAGTAAGTGATAAGAATTACTGAGAATCATATTTAATTCCAGCTGGATGTGCTACAAGAAAGCTGTGCATGAAGGACAGGTTTACTGTTGCAACTGAACAGGCGAACACTCCAAGTAACGTGTACTAATGTATTAATGTATTATATCCTTCCTAATATTTACAACAAAATGACAATGACTAAAAATTATGAGAAATTATAACATCACAATTGTGCTTCAGGTGCATCAGTCGTGAAGCAAACACGAAGAGTGGGAAATGATAATGACACGTGAAGTACCCACAATATCAATCTTACGTTGATTGTCGACTCAAACTCTAGACGAGTATAGTTTTTTTCCTGTTTCAGTGGCACCCTACAGATTCGGACAAGGGTTCCTCAAAATGTTCAACTGTTTGTAATTCTATCGGACCAAACTGCGTGGTCATCAGTCCGTAGCTCACAAACTACTTAAACCTAGGTAAACTAACCTACGGACAAACACACACACCCATGCCCCAGGGAGGACTCGAACCTCCACGGCGAGCAACCGCGCGCTCCGCAGCGAGACGCTTTAGACCGCTCGGCTACTCCACCGCGGCGGACAAGGGTTCCTGTTCTAACCTTTACATAACCAGCGCCCTTTAAGGGTTCAAGATGATAACAAAAATCATTGAACATTTTTCGTTTAAAAGTGTGTAGTATTAAATGTAATTCACCTTTCTGACGTTCTGGGAAGCGACCGAGGTGTATGATACTGGTTAACTTTTGCCTGTTGCAGGGAGAAATCACTGATAGCCGTTCATTTGAAGCAATACAGATGACACACAGGGTGTAATTTAATGTTCTGTGGCCGTAAACAATGAGTCACCACTAGATTCATTTGAATAGTCCACCATACAAGCACTGTTACTGATTACTGGGAAACGGAACTGAATGACGTATATTTGCAGTCAGAAGTAGCGTGGCCTGAGGCGCACTGGTGCGTGAATTTTAGCATAAGGTCTAAAATCAATAATAATTTGCTGTGCAAGGTGACCAAACTTCTGAATATAGCATATATAGCAAAACTATTAGCAACTATTACGTAGAATATTTTGATTCGTGTTTCACTAGAGAGTAAGCAAACAATATCAAAATCTGCACATTACATTTAAAAGCGAAGTTTCTAATTATAGGGGAATCTCGGGTAAATTGACGAGGAGTCTAAGATGACAAACTTTGAATTTCTCCGAGAAATCTACAAATTGTGCAACGTGCATTATGGTACCCCTTCCTTAGCGCGCTCTGCAGCGTGTCTCTTGAAATAGAACTGCTCGGTCATTTTGGTTTGTTGAAAACAGAGGCTAGGAAGTGGATGCTGTTTTTGTAACAATTTTTCCTGCCGTTTAAATAAGTTTCACGAAAGTAATACTTTTGGATTAATGAATAACAGTTGATTCTTCTTAAACGTCGTGTATTTACTGATGTTTTAATAACAGTTTAATGAATTTATTGTGTAAGGCTGTGTGCATGTATAAGTCTGAATCCAAAAAGTCGACTGCGTTTAAGATGACGAATTATGCAGTTCATAAGAAAGACAGGGTGACAGAAATGGAGCAAGGAATCATTGAAAGAGGCAATGCAGCGTGTAAGGAATGGTAAGCGTCTTAAATTAGCCGTTAGAAAGTTCAGCTTCCCTGAAGCTACTTTAGGTCACTATGTAAATAAATAAATAAACAAATAAATAAAATAAAATAAATGTCGATGAAGTAGGCTCTGCTCATTGTACGGGCCTAAATTACAGGCATGCAAAGGAGAAATGTTATGTCTGTGTCTCTTTTGATAAGTAGATAAGCATTAATAAAAATCTTGTTTCTAAATAAAACGTTCATTTCGTCATCTTACCCTACCTGCAGGGCAAGTTGACGAATGGTACTGTCACTAACAAAAACAGGTCTATCTAATACATCTTGTTTTAGGAAACTTTTAAGAGCTATATTAGAAAGGAGATACATTAAGCAATAAATAAAATATCTGATTTCAACGTAAGAGCCAGAAAAAATATAAATAAGCATTAGTGTCGTAATCTTACCCGACTTCCCCCTATATCTGATTACAATGGTAGTACATTTGAATGTTATTAGTTTTATTTTCAAAAATGTTCAAATGTTTCTAGGGCTTATGGGACTTAACTACGGGGTCATCAGTCCCGAATCTTACAAACTACCTATGAAATAGCTAATGCTAAGGACGGCACAAATGTCCATGCCCGCCGGCCGTGGTGGTCGAAGGGACTGCGGCGCGCCAGTCACGGTCTGCACGGCCACTACGGTCGGGGGTTCAAATCCCCCCTGGGGCATGGATGTTTGTGCCGTCCTTAGTGTTAGCTAGTTCATAAGTTGTTTGTAAGTTGGACTGTTGACCCCGTAGGTAAGTCCCATAACCTATACAAACATCTGAACATTCTTTTGTCCATGCCCGAGGGGGAGTTCGAACCCCCGACCTAGTTTTATTTTTCTCAGATATAAAATTACATTATAAATTTATAATTAAATATTGATATTGTACAGGTAATAGATATATTCGTGTTCACATGAAACGAAATGTTTGTACATATTCCGTTAAGGCTAACCGCGGTGGAGTAGCCGAGTGGTTTAAGGCGCCTCGCTGCGGAGCGCGCGGTTGCTCGCCCTCGGAGGTTCGAGTCCTCCCTGGGACGAGAGAGAGAGAGAGAGAGAGAGAGAGAGAGAGAGAGAGAGAGAGAGAGAGAGAGAGAGAGAGTTGTCCTTAAGTTAGTTTACCTTAGTTTAAGTAGTTTGTAAGCTACGGACTGATGACTACGCAGTTTGGTCCGATAGATTTACAAACATTTGCACATTTCTTTTCGTTAAGGCTGAGATGCTAAAGTACATTCTTAAATTAATGAAAAATGAGCTTTGCTTATATATAATTTAAGAGTATATTTTATTGTGTTGACCTGCATACGATATGTTAGAATATTTAATGTAATTTCCATCCCTGTTTTCACAGGATTTAATGTTAGATAATTGTGCTGCAAACTTGCATACACGGAATGGCTGTTAGCTTATTCATCTGTTTATATAGTTAAAAGCTGAATCGCAAGACACAACAGAGAGCCGCACTTTACTCAAATACACGCACACGTTTCGTTATTTACTCTCTTCCCACAGATAGCCCATGTCGAGGTTTATGGTGGTATTTCAGTTTGAATATCAGAGAATGACAAAATAAGACATCTCATAACAAAATTTATATAATAAACGTAGTGATGAAGTACCCATTGAAGCGGTACTGTTAGTTCGCTTCATTACTTTATTCTACAATATTCTTCAATTTTTTTAATGCCAACAGAATGGTTGGATCTTTTATTTTAGACGAGCTTTGTTGGCCGTTCAGGTCATGATTTTATTACAGTGCAGTTTTGAATTAGGGACCAGTGGACGCTGAAATGCAATAAATAAAGAAAATACAACGAGCTAGGCTCCACAGCACCCATTTCCCGTGTGTGTGTGTGTGTGTGTGTGTGTGTGTGTGTGTGTGTGAGTGTGGCAAAGGTAGTGATATGACAGAGATTGTAGTGGGTTTAGCAGTAGCAGAAAGATTCCAAGTAGGATAGCCAACATTTGCTTGCTAAGAAAACAGAGATTTTCTTGTGGTACCAAAGGTTGCTAGCCAGAAGAACGCGAGTCTTTTAGGGTTGGCCGGCCGCAGTAGCCGAGCGGTCTGCGGCGCGCCAGTCACGTTCTGCACGGCCACTACGGTCGGGGGTTCGAATCCCCCATCGGGCGTGGATATTTGTGCCGTCTTTAGTATTAGCTAGTTCGTAAGTAGTTTGTAAGGATTTGATGAAGCCGTAGTTAAGTCCTATAAGCTCTACAAACATCTGAACATTCGAATTCTTGTAGGGTTGTCAGGTTGCCGGTGGGTCACGTTATGCCTTCAGCCAATGGGAGAGCTCCGCCGAGCAACTTGAAACGTATGAGCGGTTAGGAGAAGTGTCCGCCATTAGAGACAGAGTTGGTGGAGTCCTCGAGCCGAGCGGACGTTTGTTAGGTATGGTTTGAGTATCGTAAATGTGCCTTATCGTCTTGACTTTCTTGAGTAATTCAAATGTTCAAATGTTTGTAGAACTTATGGGACGTAACTACGGGGTCATCGGTCCCTAAGCTTACAACCTACTTATGAACTAGCTAAGACTAAGGACGGCACAAATATCCATGCCCGACGGGGGGATTCGAACCCCCGACCGTAGTGGCCGTGCAGACCGTGACTGGTGCGCCTCAGTCCCCTCGGCCACCGCGGCCGGCTTGAGTAATTCGATCGGTAATGTTGCAAATATCGTCATTCTATAGCGAGATCGCTTCATCCCTTCAATTTTTAGTTTCAAATGATATCGGGGAGTAATGAGCTATGATCAAGTGCGTGTGCTTGTGTTACAAAATAAATGACAATGTTCATGGCAGAATCATATGTAATTGATTCATGCGTTCCCGCCATTTCCTATTTTCTATAATTTTGTGTCCTCAAGATCCAACAGTAGCTAATAATCACCTTAAGTGTGCTTTAGTAACTTTTCTTAATTACCGTGCCTAAATAAATTTTTGAAATCTCTCGTAATGTTTGCCCTTTTCTTAGTATGCGATTTTAACCTTTGCCAACAGTCTGAAGTGTTTTGTAACGGTCATGGGCCATCAGCTCCATCGACTTCCAGCTAGAAATGTGGCTCTATTGCGAGGAACTAAAGCGAACAGTATACCGCGCGCGTGCTAATTATGAAAATACGAGTGATGTCCGAGATATTAGTGCATTCTTAGTGGAAGTCCTCATGGTTGCAGTTGTTCCCCGCCATCGTTCATTTGGCTCGTTTTCATGTTTGGTATAATAGCAAATGCCCTGTAAGCATCTCCAGTGTAACGAAATTAATATTTCGATACGGGCGGGTAAAATTTGGTCCCGAGATTATCGTCAGATTTACGGTGTTTCTTAGAAAGAGGACATGAATGTTTGTGTGGCACCACGTGGCTGAGCAACGTCTCTTTGTATCGGTCTTGTTGTGAATTATTGTACCATTCTAAATTCTTCCTAACGGTCAGAGGTATTTTCCTCCTGCTATATTTGATTGATTTTTTTTATTTATATTATTATTAATATTTTTTTTTTACTTGTGGTCTTTCCCTTTTTTTCGCGAATGTTAATGGAAGTCACGGAATTTATGATTAGTATGTTGATAGTGCCAGAGAACCCCTGTGCTGTTTCTCTTAGGACGTACGTAGTCTAACGTCTTGTAATGCACATTTCCGTAGAGCATGCCATATTCAGTTTCTAGAGATTTGAGCATGAATTGCGGGGAGAACGAATGATGTTTGATTGGAGAATTAGCTCTCCTTGTGCTCTGTCCCAACTATATGAGATCATTCACGACAAAATACAACTACATATTGTGTGAGAACAGTTATTTTAAATATTTTATCCCTAGCCAGTCGGCAGAATTACGTAACATCATTGTGTTCATATATCCATATGTTTAGTGTTGACGTGTTAGCTTCAATAAATTTTGTAAACTTTACATCTCTCCCAATCTTCTCATTTATGCCCTATCTATCAATATAAAAATGAATGTTTGTCTGTATGTCCTCTGTTCATAAACCAGTCATTCGATTGCAATGAAACGTTGGTGAACTGTTCACCGTATGCCCACGAAGATTTCTGACCCAAAAACAAAAGAGCACGACACATAGCTCAGGAGATATGACGACATAAATAATGAGACCACCGCGTGAGAATATCAAGTTTTATGCGTCAATTATTGGCAAATTGGAGTAGTTAGGCACATGCAACAAGATTTGCATGTAATTTCGGACGTTTATGAAGCGTTTTGTAACTGACGCTCCCCTCACCCCCACACAAAATGAAGAAAAGAAGTCTACCGCTCACAACAGTTTCGCTGCATATGTCGTAAAACTGTCGCAACAGACATGACCTTATATCAAATGAAGTTAGCATTAGAGATTTCCATGTTACTATTTATTTGTGACTATAAGTCTCAGTTCATTCTCTTGCATCCAAAATTAAGCAAACTGTTTTCTTAAACTCTATCTGTATAAAAGCGAAAGAACACTCACTCACTCACTGACTAAACACGAAATCTCGAAAACTACTTCACCTATGAAACTGATATTTGGTAGGAATATAGTTTATAGGTAGAAAAGGTCAGCTAAGAAATTATTTTATGATAGGTGCATGGCGGAGCATACTTCTCTTACAGACTGACGAAATGTGCAGTTTCATTCCGATCTTCACGAAATAGCGCACGCTTGACCTTCAAAACAAGAGGATGGTCACCGTACACCTTAAATTTCATACGGTGCATGGGTGAGAGTACTTTGCAATATAAAAACGGATCCTTAAATACCTTAGTGGCGCCATAACGTGAGAACGGCTCGACCAATTTGACACTTGACATATCCTTTTTATTTTTTATCTCCTTTTTTATTTTTTTATTATTTTTTTATTTTATTATTTTTTTTTCTCAGAATGAGGGTTGTCTGGAATAAAACTGGCATATTTTAGAACAACACAGTGCGTTTTTCAATGTAACCCTGCGTTGCTGTTGCACAGAAATCTAGACTTTTGTTCCGATATTGATGAAATTTTGCACACTGTCCTTAAAAACAAGAGGAATGTCACTGGTCACTGTCTGTATAAAATTTCTTTCGACGCATGGTGGAAGGTACTTAACTTACGGAATTTTACAAAATGCATAGTTTTGCTCCAATCTTTATGAACTGTTGCACACATGACCTTCAAACCAAGAGGAAGACCACTGGATACATCCATCCCTTTCTCCCCCATCTCTCTGTTCGTTTCCATCTTTCCCTTTCTGGGCAAAGTTTTCTGCAAGGTATCCTCTGTCCTACACCATACAAATATTTATGTAGCCAGTGATCTTCCACTTGGTTTGAAAACACACTTTGTTGTTCTCAAATATTCCACTTTTAATTCATACTACCCTTGCTCTGAAAATAACGAAAAAAAAAAAAATCTGTGGAATCGGTCGAGCCGTTCTCAAGTTATGGCGCTATCAAGTTATTTAGGGATCTATTTTTATGTTGCAAAGTAGTCTCAACCATGAATCGTATGAAACTTGAGGTAACGGTGACCTTCGTCTTGTTTTGAAGGTCAAGCGTGCGAAATTTCGTGACGATGGTAATGAAACTGTAGATTTCGTGAGTCTGTAGGAGAAGTACGCTCCGCCAATCACAAAATAGTTTCTTAGCTGACGTTTTCTACCTATAAACTACATTCCTGCCAAATTTCAGCTTGATAGGTGAAGTAGTTTTCGAGATTTCGTGTTTAGTCAGTGAGTGAGTGTCCTTCCGCTTTTATATAGATAGAGATTAAGAAAACAGATTGCTTAATTTTGGATGAAAGAGAATTGAGAGAGACTTTCAGACAAAAATAAATAGTAACATGCAAATCTGTAGTAATAACTTTATTTGATACAAGGTCATGCCTGATGCGACAGTTTTACGGCATATGCAGCGAAACTGTAGTGAGCGGTAGATTTCTTTTCATTATTTTGTGTGCGGGAGGGAGGTGTCAGTTACAAAAGGCTTCATAAGCGTCCGAAATTACATGCAAACCTTGTTGCATGTCCCTAACTACTCCAGTTTGCCAATAATTGACGCATAAATCTGGATATTCTCACGCGGTGGCCTCTCATTATTTATGACGTAATATCTCCTGAGCTATGTGTCGTGCTCTTTTGTTTTTGGGTCAGAAAGCTTCGTGAGAGAACGGTGAACAGTTCATCGAAGTTTCATTGCAATCGAATGAACGGTTTATGAACACATAGAGGACATACAAATATAGGAGAGAGTGCCATGGAAATGGTGCACGATTTGGGGTGGAATCATTATAAGTAAGGCGCCACACGTTGCGTTGAAATCTATTTGCGAAATTTCTTTCACCAACTGTCTCCTCCGAATGTGACTATATTTTATTTTTTACCCACCTGCATATGAAGATATGATAGTTATAATAAAATACGAGAAATCAGATCGAAAACGGAACGATTTATAAGTTCCTTTTTCACAGGCGCTATTAGAGAATGGGACGGTATACACATATTATCAAAGCGGTTCTGTGAACTCTCTGCCCCGTACTTAAATGTGACTTTTAAGAGTAGATATGTCGATGTAGATGTATCCGTTTTACATGTTAATTCTTACATACTCGTGTTGAAGTCGCGATGGTATGCATATACACTGCACCAACGCGTTTTAATCACCACTTATACATTACGGGAGTACGGCTGCACTAAATGCATGTCCGAATGTTTTAAAATATTGATAGATAAAACAATTGGCAAGGTTGCGATTTTAATTCGAACTTAGTGATCGGAAAGGAATAAGGATCCAGTGGAAGCGTGGTATTAGCGTTATGTTACGAGTTAAATGTGTACCCATAAATTAAAATAGTCACAAGAAGTATAACAATTTACATGTTTTCACGTATAGAAGAGAACGTAAATATAGAAACAGATCAATCATTCAGTTATATTCAAATTTTTATAATTATATGGTACCAAACTACTTTGGTCATCAGTTCCTAGACATACAATCTACGTAAACTAAGTTAAACTAACCTAAGGACAACACACACACACACACATGCCTGAGGGATGACTAGAACCTCCGACGGATAACGACCGCGCACACTGCAGTAAGGTGCCTTAGAGCCCACGTCTAATGCCGCCCGTCCCATTCAGCTATGGAATTATAAATATTTGACTGTTTATCACATATAGAAGAGAAGGTAAGTACAGTATCCCATCAGTCATTCATTATAGCCAGTACTATTTCCCTTTTAAGACAGCGGGAAACAATAGTAAAAACTGTGTTATTCAAAGAATTCTATTTCAGTCGACACTAAAATGAACTTTGTCACCATATGGCTGCTTCCAGTCTAAAGTTTTTCTACCTGGAGGAGCATAATATTTTACGCGGTAATACGGTTCTTTAAATTACCCTGATACTATACTGGGACAATGTTGTTTCCCAAGAGAAACGGCAGGTATTGTGATACTGATTCCCTGAAAAGACTCAATGTAATGTGAGCTGCAGCAGGTAGCAATTACACACAGTTCCTTGCGGATCCGCAGACGGTGAAATCCGAGAATAGAGTGGGTGGACCCTATGTCGAAGCTCTGCGCGGTCGTCTCGTACCATCTCCCTGTAATCATTTGAAGCCTTCCGACCGCACTGTGTCATACACCATCCGATTGCTGCTTGCCTTGCGGTATTCTCTTACGTACGCTTCAGACGTCGTTGCTACGTATTGATCTGGATCTCTTGTAAGATTTTTATTCATCTGGGCACCGCATCATTGTGCGAAAATATATACTAACCATTTAATGTCAACGCTGAGTAGGATAGTAAACCAAGTTTATTTGATACTGAGAGAGAACACGCAGCTGGTTTAATTAGTGTTGGTAGTGAGATGGAATACATAACTTGTTTAATTAGCATTGCGCAATGTAATAACTGACTGATAACGAGGCGGTAGAAATGTATATTGCAGGACTCGCGTAAGCTGATTAGCAGAAGCTAAGTGAGCTGAGGTTCTCAGAATATCTTGACTTGGCACAGATGGAGAGAAACTCCGGCGCAATTCATATCTGAGAGCCAGCGATTTCGAACTGTTAGGTGCACTAAGCCGGTTTGACTGGAGCCAAACTACTCTTACTACAGCCTGACAAATAGACAGCAGCTAGCTGTTTGTTCACTTCGCTGCCGAATGCGGCGAACAGGACTCGCTCTCTGCTAGGCACTAACTTCTACGCCAATCGTAAGACACTGTTCTCATAATCCAAAGAAACCGCAGAAGTTAGTCTCATCATCGAGATGAATTTCACACTTTGCACAACAGTTACAAGAACGTATAGATGGATATATGGCCTTTTCGAAATGACTAATGCAGTTGTTATGTAACTAGAGAAACACAACAGTGCAAGAGAAACGAAACAACTCTAACACAAAATACTTCAGTAAATATTTTTAGTTGAGAATTATTTAACCACGAATGACATATTTACAAGATATCGAAAATCTTCGGTTTTAATTAATGATGTAGTTGTTTTTCTTCATTTATCGATGTGATACTCTATTCTTTCACTTGTTCAACATTACATTTTTATACAGAACTAGCTGAAAACCCGACGTCGCCCGGCTACTTATCTATTACATATTATATTGGGCCGCGGTGGAGTAGCCGAGCAGTCTAGGGCGCCTCGCTGCGGAGCGCGCGGTTGCTCGCCGTCGGAGGTTCGAGTCCTCCCTGGGTCATGGGTGTGTGTGCTTGTCCTTCAGTTAGTTTACCTTAGTTTAACACCTTGACTGCCGGCCGTGTAAACCATCCCATACCTTAGAATGCCAGACATTCTGCTTGCAGGAGTAAGCCGAGCTGCACCTGGTTTCCTTATCTTCTGTCTGTGATAAAAAAATTGTTTGTTCTTTAAAATGAGCAATAAGGTTCCCTGTCCTTATAAAACCATCGGTTGAAGAATCATCAAGCTCGAAATAATTTCACGCAGTTCTTGTTGCACAAATACTGGATCATCATCTGAATTGTCGATTTCGTCGTCCTCACTGTCATTATCAATAAAATGTTTCTCAAATTCATGTAAAATTTCGTCCAGCGTAAGAGAGCGTGAAGCTGTGTCCGTTCATTTACCTACTGAGAGAGCGGCCACCACTTCCTACCTGTCCCGTTTCATACTTGGATGCGACCAGTCGGCCGATTTAGAAGCTAAATTTACAAGATCTACATGCTGCTTTAGACTCTAGATTTATCAAGTAAGGCATTTAAGGTGGATCTAGCCCGTCAATAAACTTAATTTTGTGTTTAAAAGTACGAAAACAAAGATCACGTCAAATGACGTAATTGGCATTCTACAGAAGTTTCGATATCCCGTCAGTTGACGTGATCGGCAGTCAAATTGTTAAGTAGTTTGTAAGCTACAGACTTACGATCACGCAGTTTCGTCCGATAGATTTACAAACATTTGAACATTTTTATTATATTGGTTTGGTGTCTGTTCTTTTGGGAAAGAACAGGCACCACACCAAAATAAGAAGTATATATACACGCGAATACGGCGCTAGCTTCAATTACTTCACCGCAGACACGGTCATACGTTCGACCTTGCACGTGAATCCGTAATGGCGAGTGTAAGAGGGCATGGACGATAGCGGCGCTACAACCATAGCGTGCGACGCATGGGAATTTGAGACGGACGGGAGGCGAGCGCGGGTAGTCAAGTGGTTAAGGCGACCGCTGGCCCGAAGCGGGATTGCCGGCCCGGCTCACATTTTCACATGTCGCCATTGTTTCATTTCAGTGCCCTAATGCAGTCACTGTCATTCGTTTCTTTCCTAATCCTTCTTCCTTCCCCTGCTTTATCAATAATTTGCAAACTTATTTATTAAACTCTGAAGTTAGCCCTTCTGTCCCTTACTTTTTCCTCTCTGTCCACCTTCTCTTTTCTTCTCTTTCTCTGTTCACATGCTCCTCGCCCCGTCTCCTCCTGACCCTTTCTCTACCAATTTCCCCTCCCCCTCCCTCTGTTCACCTATCACCACCTCCCCTCTCTCACTCTGCTCCTCTCCCCTCTCTCTGTCCGTCTGCTCCTCCACCTACACCTCTCCCTCCCATACATGGAAACACATATTTGCGCCAAGTTTCATGGTGTCAATCGATGTCAAAGCCGCAAGGTATCCTCCGCCATGTTAAATTCACTGGCATGCATATTACGAAAATCTCCTTCATGAAAACATACCTTTTTGTGCCGACTTTCATAGTGACCAGTCAAACATTTTGAATGTTTTTTGTAACGTACCATCCGCCATGCACCTACGGAGGCTTACGATAGGTAGCCCATGTATTAATTCGGGATATAAACTATCTCGATTCCTAATTTCATTCAAATCTGTCCATTCTTTTTCAGCATGAGGGGAGTAGAAAATATATTAACCTGTTGTAAGGTACCCTCCGCCACGCACCATAATTAATCAGGGTATAAGCTACTTCTGCTCGAAATTTCATTCATATGCGTTCAGCCATTTCAGCGTGAAGGCGTAAAAAACGACTAATTGTAAAGCACACTCCGCCATGCACCATACGAAGTTAATTTTAGTATGCCTGTAATATTCGTGCGAGTGCAGTCAATGAGTAGACAAGGTTTTATCGCATTCGGATGTACGGTATGGCCGTATATAAAATACGAAAAATGACAAACATTAATATTTAAATATTTGATGTAGTATAGTAGTACCAAACAAAAATCGTATCATATTCCCAGAATATATGACATCAAATACGAATGGGCAAAGCTGAAAATGCGTACCCAGCCGGTATTTTTTTATTTTATTTTATTTTTTTATTTTCAGGAGGTGGGACTTCTTTTGGGTTGAAGAGGATATATATATATATATATATATATATATATATATATATATATATATATATATAATATTATTTATTTACTTCTTTTATATTTGTGTTTGTAATACTAACAAAATAAAACCATCTGTTTGACGGACTTCTGTTGTGAAAAGAAATTAATAGGAGAAAATAAATATGAAAAAGAAAAGACCACTCCTGAAGCCCGCATATTCTGCGTTTTACTCCACGGTTTCCGCTGCCAAATATTCACAGCATGTCTTCTCGAAATGTTTTGGAGTTACCGTTAATCTGTTCCCAAACTTTATTTTATTTTGTGACCGTTTCATTGTCATCTCTTGCCATGAATGATCCAGCTGCGGGGCGGATCGTGAAAGATGCTCTTCAAGAAGTTCGAAAAATACTGACCGTACTTCGGATTTTTCAAAACTGCACAGTGACGTTCGTTGAGGTAGTTCCAGATATCCATCACCCCTATGACACCACTTCCAAATAAGTAATGGGTTGCGTGGCTTCTTATCAGCGTGACAGCATTGTATTTTGTCCTTGGGTAGTAGGCATTGTCCGGATAGATTAATATGCGTGAATCGACAGCAGCTGGTGACACCCGTAAAAAGAGAGGAATTTGGCGCACAAAATACCAGATCTCTTCCGCCGGCCCGCAAAGTAATCGGTGCTCGTCAGTGTCTGGTACGTCGCATTTCACGCACATTGGTGAATCAGTTAAATGAAATTCGAACCTGGGTCTCCTGATTTCTAGGCAGTTGCGCTGACCACTACACCACCGGGGACACAGTGATCACCGCACCTGCAAGGACTACCCAAAAAGTCTCCCGTTAGATACAAATTCCCAGCTTCACGCTGTCCACAGTACTCAAACTCGTAGTTTTGAAACTAATGCCTCTAAGTGTAAGGGCCAGAAACTTGCCCAATCCTCCCCACTAACGAAGGGATCATTGTCCGTCACCGGCATATTATATATATGCATGTGGCGTCTGTTCCGAAAGAACAGACGCCATTTCTGATCCTGCAGGTGTTATTATTTCATATTCACAGAATATATGACATCAACTGCGAATGGGCAAAGCAAAACTGTGTACCCAGCCGGTATTCGAACCTGGGTATCCTGCTTTCTAGGCAGTTGCGCTAACCACTGCAGGATCAGAAGTGACGTCTGTTCTTTCGGAACAGATGCCACATGAATATATTATATGACATGCCGGTGACGGGCAATGATCTTTTCGTTGGTGAGGAGGGGTGGACAAGTTTGTGGCCCTTACTCTAATGGGAATTAGTTTCGAATATACGAGTGTGAGTACTGTGGGCAGAGTGAAGCTGGGAATTTGTATCTGACGGGAGGCGTGCTTGCATAGTCCTTACAGATGCGATGATCACTGTTTCCCCAGTGATGTAGTGGTCGGCGCACTGCCTACAAAGCAGGAGACTGAGGTTCGAATACCGGTTGGATACACATTTTCAGCTTTGCCCATTCGCAGTTGATGTCATGTATTCTGTGAATATGAAACAACTAGCTGTAAACCCAGCGTTGCCCGGGTGTTTATTTATTCTACACTCTCGTAGTCCACCTCCCCTTCACTCATCTATCTGAATTCATCTCTTTCTTTCCCATGTTTCTGTTCGTTTCCACCTTTCCCTTTCTCGGCAATGTTTTTTGATAGGCACCCTCTGTCATGTACCATACGAACATGTATGTATCTTGTGACCTTTCCCTTGGTATAAGTGTCGTGTGTTCAAAAATTCTTCAAGATCTCAGAAAACCTATTCATTTTTTCAAAATTCGTATTTTAAGTACCCTCCTCCGTGTACAGTAAGAAATTTTATACAGTCAGTGACATTCCTCTTCTTTCTATGGTGAAGTATGCAAAATTTCATAAATATCGGAATAAAACTATAGATTTTTATGCAATAGAAACACAGAGACACATTAAAAAACACACTTTGTTGTTCTCAAATTTTCCAGTTTTATTTCATACAACCTGTGTTCTGAGAATAACAAAAACAACAAAAAAAGGATCTGTGAAATTTGCCGAGCCGTTCTCAAGTTATGGCGGGACCAACATACTTAAGGATCCGTTTTTATCTTGCAAGATACTCTCCCCCATGCACCGTACGAAACTTTAGGTAGACGGTGACCTTCCTTTGAAGGTCAAGCATGCATAGTTTCGTGAAGGTCAGAATGAAACTGTAGATTTCGTCAGTCTGTAGGAAAAGTATCGTCCGCCATGCACCTTCATTCCGTCCTATCGTAAATACTTTCTTAGCTAACATCTTCTACCTTTAAACTACATACCCGCAAAATTTCAGCTTCATAGATGCAGTAGGTTTAGAGATTTCGTGTTTCGTCAGTTAATGAGTGAGTGACCTCTAGCTTTTATATATAGAGAGATATCTCCTGAATTATGGGTCCTACAAAGACATTATTTACCAGGTTCGTAGAGAGGAAGATTAGGAATTTGCCTGCGAAATGTGTTGTACATTGATTTGGTAGTAAAGACGTAGTAAAATACAACCTCATGCTTTTTAGGGCGAAGTTTCATGGCTTTCAATGTCTTTGACGTCATAGCACCTGAACTATACGTCGTAATACGATATTATTTCGGAGGTACATCCAGTGGTACATATGTAAAACGTTTGCAAAATACGTCGGGAATAGAGTTAGTAGGAAAGACGTAACAAATCAAAACGTCATGCGTGATGTGGCCGTTTTTCATTAACATAATTGTTTATTACTCCATATCTGTGAGTCGTACTATGATAAAATTGCGAACGTACGTTCAGTGGTATGTTTGTATACTGCCTGTAACATTTCTGTCATGCCAAATGCCGTAATTTTACTTCATGAACGCCGAAAAAGTAGTAAGCAACAACCTTTTTTCCTATCATGATTTTGATGGGGTTGTCAGCGAGAAAAAGTTTCCTAAAGGTTTGAAATTATGTTTGAAGTTTGTTGCAAGTCGCTAAGTCCTCTCCTTCTCAACTAGTGGACTGATAAAGTCACATTATCACGTGCCGCAATACGGGGAAATTTTCATTGTTTATGACGTCATATCTCCTGAACTAACAGCCCTATCGCAGAATCCTTTCTTAGCCGACGTCTTCTACCGATGAACTACATTTCTGCCAAATTTCAGCTTCATAGGTGAAGTAGTTTTCGAGATTTCGTGTTTAGTCAGTGAGTGAGTGTCTGAATGAGTGTCCTTTCGCTTTTATATAGATAGAGAGAACAATTGCAGGATCAGGAGTTGAAACGAGTCCATAAAAAATATTTTTGTAAGAAAATGTCTAATATTGTGCCTCCTGTTTTGTGTCGAGTAACTTGCTTGCAAGAAAATGTATAATATTGCTTCTATTGTATGTATCGATATGTGTACTTAAGTCTGCGAAGTTTCATCTTTGGCAAAGATCATGTATCGCATAGTATTGTAGCTCGCGCAGAGAGAGAGAGTGGGACTTGTGGTTTAGCTTGCTTAGAGAGCGGTTGAGTTGTGTGTATGGCTCCGATGTAGAGCAGAGGCTGCTGTGCCAGCAAGTTAATTTGATTGTATTTGGAACATATATACTGTATTTTTTAGTACTATGAAAACGTTGTACCACTGCTGGAATGAAGGTAATTGCATTTCATGTCATTAGAAAAAAGTTGTATTATGTAGGTAATGTAATGGTGATTATTAATAATAAGTAACAAAGTTGACCTTTCTTTCCTGTTTCATTTACGTAGTTAGAAGATTAACCTACTTCCTTTATTTGATGATTAGTTGTTTGTGGATTTAAAGTGCAGTATTGATTTTGGTAATCTTGTCGAACAGATTTCGTTATTTGTGCCATAGTCAATGATTGTTATGCAACACTCCAGTTAATTGATTATGATACTGAATTTTGATAAGCAGGTACTGATCTGCATAAAATTCTCGCAGTCAAACATTAAGAAAGTGCCAGAATGAAACTTTCACTCTGCAGGGAGTGTGCGCTGATATGAAACTTCCTGGCAGATTAAAATTGTGTGCCGGAACCGGGACTCGAACCTGGGACCATTGCCTTTCGCGGGCAAGCGCACTACCGACTGTGCTATCCCGACACGACTCACGATGCCGCCTCAGAACTTTACTTCCGCCAGTACCTCGCCTCCTACGCTCCAAACTTCACAGAAGCTCTCCTGCGAATCATGCAAGACTAGCACTCCTGGAAGAAAGGATATGGTGGAGACATGGCTTAGTCACAGCCTAAGGGATATCGTGTCGGGATAGCACAGTCGGTAGTGCGCTTGCCCGCGAAAGGCAAAGGTCCCAGGTCCGAGTCCCGGTTCCGGCACACAATTTTAATCTGCCAGGAAGTTTCATTAAGAAAGAGGTTTGTGTTTTTAATATCTTTCTCGCAGTCAAATTTTTTGAGTATAGTCAGTGTGTGTTTCATGCAGGTTACTTGTCACAGTTGTTTTGTTAAAAGATCCGTTGCGCACATAATCAGTTTAATGCACTGTTTCTTATTTAACAGTATATACATCAATATGAGGGCCATAATTAAACCAAATTGCTGTGTTAATGAACAATTTGTTGTCTGATTTAACGATAGGTTCAACATTAAACACACACACACACACACGCAGCTTTTAGAGTGACGTCTGTTCTTTCGGAACAGACGCCACATTTATTTAAAAATGGTATCAGTCAAATCAGTTACACATGCTTGTGCAAGCCCCCCCCCCCCCCCCCCCCCCCCCCTGTCCTTGGGACTAATGCTCAAGCGTACACATTGTTGAACGCATACACTAGTATTCGTATGAAGCTGCACATACAAGGTGGCACTTGAGCAGGGTGATGGTGCAGACAGGAGGCATACTGACCTCTGATGCAGCCGCGTCTCGTGAGCACGCGGCTGGGGTCTGAGCAGGCGGAGCACTTGCGGCCCTGCACGCCCGCGCGGCAAGCGCACCGACCAGAAGTCTGCTCGCAGTCCTCCCGCACTGAGCCCAGCCGCGAGCAGTTGCACGCTGCAACACAACACACCCTCATACTCTACCATTCTCTCTCTCTCTCTCTCTCTCTCTCTCTCTCTCTCTCTCTCTCTCTCACTCACACTCACACACACACACACACACACACACACACACGCTCACTCGCTCACTCACTCACTCACTAACACACACACACACACACACACGCTCACTCGCTCACTCACACGCTCACTCGCTCACTCACTCACTCACTAACACACACACACACACACACACACACACACACACACACACACACACACACACACACACGCTCACTCGCTCACTCACTCACTCACTCACACACACACACACACACACACACACACACACACATATATATATATATATATATATATATATATATATATATATATTGTAGAACTTACGGGACTTAACTACGGGGTCATCAGTCCCTAAGCTAGCAAACTACTTATGAACTAGCTAAGACAAAGGACGGCACAAATATCCATGCCCGAGGGGGAATTCGAACCCCCGACCGTAGTGGCCGTGCTGAGCGTGACTGGAGCGCCTCAGTCCCCTCGGCCCCGCGGCCGGCACACACACACACACACACACACAGGGTGATTCACAAAGTGTGTTTGCCTCTGTAACTTATAAAATAATCGGTGACGGGAAATTTAAATGCGGTAGGTCAACACAAGAAATGTTACACTTTCTGCGGAGCTATGAACATAGTTTATTGTATCATTTTCCAAATAAAAAAAAGTTCAAATGTTTGTAGAGTCTATGGGACTTAACTACGGGGTCATCAGTCCCTAAACTTACAAACTACTTATGAACTAGCAAAGACTAAGGACGGCACAAATATCGATGCCCGACGGGGGATTCGAATCCCCGACCGTAATGGCCGTGCAGACCGTGACTGGAGCGCCTCAGTCCCCTCGGCCAACGCGGCCGGCACACACACACACACACACACACACACACACACACACACACCACAAGTCCAAAGTGCGCGCCACCTACTTTCGTCGCGCGCCGCCATGCACGCACGGCGCGGCGTTCTTACGACGTTAGCCACGAGCGCCCTCTGCTACAACTCCGCTCGTGGCCACCACTGAACGACATCGTTCACTTGGGACTGAGATAGGAACCAGTTAAGACCTTCGGAATCAGATAGGCACCAGTGAAGACTTGGCTATCGGACAGGCACTAGGCAGGCCTCTAGCTCAACTATGTATCAGCATTCTGCAGTACCGAACTATGTAAAAGTTAAGTATTGTATAAATTCTGTGCAATATATATCTCGTTCTAATTTACTCTAGTGTTTCTAGTTTCTGCTGTCCTACTGGCTGCTCACCTCCGTACCTGCACAAGCGTGCTACCTTTATTCCCGTGTCGGGAATATATGGTGTTTCACTAAGTGTGTTTGCCTCTGTAACTTATAAAATAATAGGTAACGGGAAATATTAATGCGGTAGGTCAACACAAGAAATGTTACACTTTCTGTGGAGCTATGAACATAGTTTATTGTGTCATTTTCCAAAGAGTTACACCACAAAGATATACTTTTTTAAATGGAACAATAGTTTTTTTTTTCTATCGTGCATTGGAATCGAGGTGCAGCAAAGCTAATGCAGTGAGTGCTCAGCTAAGATCTACTCTCTTCTTCAAGAAGGAAGTAAGTACCAAGACTAAGTTAGCAGTGCACCGATCTTTCGACCAACTTTGTTGTATGTGAGTGAAAGTTGCGTGCATACAGGTTACCTTATTCATAACGTAGAGGTTACAGATATGAAAGTAGCAAGAATGATTGCAGGTACTAATAGATGGGAACAATGGCAGGAGGGTGTCCATAATGAGAAAATAAAAGAAAAACTGGGAATGAACACCGTAGATGAAACAGTTAGAGCGAACAGATTGAGATGGTGGAGTCATGTTACACGCATGGGAGAAGCAAGGTTACCTAAGAGACTCATGAGCTCGGGAGCGGAGGGTAAGAGGAACCGAGGTAGACCAAGAAGAAAGTACTTAGATTGGCTGCTCCTGACTGAACGCTTAAAGGCATAATACTTCTCTAGTGATGATGATGCTGATGATGATGATGATGTCTGTTCCACGGAAACAGACGTTGGCGGTGATCAGCAGCAGAAATAAATATATCCGTGTATATACTTCGCTAATCGCGAAATTTCCCGAAGTCTGCTGCTTCTGTAAGATGGACAAACGATCTGCGAAAAGCGGGAGACCCGGGTTCGAGTCCCGGCCCGACAAAAAATTTTCATGTGTTGCAGATCGTTTGTCCATCTTACAGGAGTAGCAGACGTCGGGAAATTTCGCGATTTCCGAAGTATATACACGGATACCTTAATTTCTTGCTGTTACCGGGTAAAATTTTTGCAAATCTACTATCAGCCCTCTCCGGCTTCGCACAGGTGAAGTTAACTGATGAATAAAATGGCAAAGGCGTTTATAAGTATGTCGATTTTATAACGTTTCCACAAGTAGTAGTTCAGACAGTGTGTTGTGTGTCAGTCAGTCAGATCATCGGTATGTGGTTCATCCAACCATAAAATTTGCATTAATTGAATCAAATCAGTTTTAGTACGACATGAATAAATGGGAATTCGTTGTTTTGATAATCAGTTGATGTTTCCAATGTGTTAATTGCAACGATTGGTGATGAACGACCCTGTCTTTTACTTTCCGTCGGGGGTACTTATTTTCTTGAATCTTCCGTTAGTTCATCCCCTCTCCCCTCTTATTTATTGCACGTTTTATAACCTACTGCCTAATATTTAAAAGTACTTCGTACGTCTCATAATACAGCATATTATGGCATACGTTCTTTCACGTTACTATTTAGTCTAACGCAGTGTTTTTCAACCTTTTCGAAAATGCGACCCCTGTCAAGTAAAAGTATTCTGGCGACTTCCTGTCAAACAAAAATATTGTGGCGACCCCCTCCCCCCTCACTAACCGTAACAAAACAGTGTTATCTCAAAGGAAACAAATCCTTTCTTCATTCTTTTGTTTCACATTTCTATTTCTATTTTTTAGGAATGGTACACATATCCTATTTTAAGTGATTTCCGACAGAAAATATATACAAGGTGTTGCACTAAGTGTGTTTGCCTCTGTAACTTATAAAATAATCGGTGACGGGAAATTTTAATGCGGTAGGTCAACACAAGAAATGTCACACTTTCTGCGGAGCTATGAACATAGTGCACTGCTAACTTAGTCTTGGTACTTACTTCCTTCTTGAAGAAGAGAGTAGATCTTAGCTGAGCACTCACTGCATTAGCTTTGCTGCACCTCGATTCCAATGCACGATAGGAAAAAAAAACTATTTTTCCATTTAAAAAAGTATATCTTTGTGCTGTAACTCTTTGGAAAAAAAGAAAGTGTAACATTCCTTGTGTTGACCTACCGCATTAAAATTTCCCGTCACCGATTATTTTATAAGTTACTGAGGCAAACACACTCAGTGAAACACCATATATATATATATATATATATATATATATACTACGCTCGGGTAATCACTTATCACTTCTAAGACCATAACATTCTTTATATACACTTGTGCCAGGATGGTTGAGCGGGATAGTGGGCATAGGGTTGAATGAGAAGGCCTGAAGTTAAGATAGCATCACAACAGGCATTTATTGCCTTAAGTTATTACATAGTGCTAAAGGGGATTCGGGGGGGGGGGGGGAGAGGTACATTTTGGAACGAACTAAGTAGAACCACAGTATAACATATACAGTCGCGACACTCACTGCTGTGAAAGTTGTTACCAACTGACAGTTGCAGCGACACTAGCGCTTGTAGCGGTGGGCAAGCTGCCGTAGTAGTGATGTTTGTTTATAATTATTTTTGTACGTAATTAACGGAATAGTTAGTATTATTTTTGTGTTACAAGCATTTGTAAAATATCAACAGACATACATAATACGGAAATTAATGTAAAAACAGCCGAATTGAACGGATTCAGTGGTAAAACAACTTCGTCTTGAACAAATACTTACGAATATGTGTGTATTTCAGGCTTATTCCACTGACAGTGAGAACACCATAAACATAAGAGAATAATAAATTTCTATTATGGTCTTTTCTTAATATGACAGGCAGTTTTTTGACATGTATCAATTCAGTGTGGAGTCTAATGATTCGCACATTTTTGCACGTCATACGTCATTCTTAAACGTGCATATTCTGTTCATTGTAATTACTTTAGCTTAATAAGCCAATTTTTGGATTATTCTTGCCATTTGTGGTTCAGCTGTTGCAACAATTGCATAATTGGCTTCTTCTCTGTTGGATAACACATTCATTGCTTCTGTCGTTTTATTGCGACGTTTGTGACGTTTTTCCTTCAGCTATAACGGTTGTAGCTGATTTGGTACGTTACATACCGTAGTTATTCCATCCTATATACGTTTGCTACGTTCAACTCCCACTCATTCGATTGGAATTGTAGTGAAGAAACGTTAACGTTCCTGAGTAGAAAAGCGACGTCTTTCTGCCAAAGGGAAGGTCTTTTGGTGTTTCCTAGCCATGTTTTATTTTTAACAGAAAATGAAATTGTTTAGCAGAGGCCTGTAGGTTACAAGATAAGTGTAAATAAACAGTACTGTAATGTACCGTTTCGTACCCTGTCAGGGATCTTAGGAAACTTAAATAATACAAATGTGGAGCTATTTTTTAAAGTTATTACTTATTTTTACGAGATTACACACGTTTACTAATGTAAAAAGTATGTTAAATTCAATATAAACGATACTATTCGCACTCGTCCAATATCGTCTTCAGAAATGTAGCTTGCCGGCCGCTTGGAGCGCTGATGTCGCAGTGTATAACAAAAATCTCCGGGAGTGTCGTGACTGTATATGTTAGACTGTGGTAGAACCGAGCTCAAGAGAGCACGTCTGATCAGGTTGGAGGCCGGGGGGTAAGAGAGCGTCCGTTGTTCGCGTGGCCGTTCAGGTCGCGACAGAGCGTGCCTCACGTGACCACTCATCTAGCTTCTGGTTGGCGGCTGGGTTCTGCGGAGTCTCCGAGGCTGGCGTACCCTCGTCAGCAGAGCCGAGCCACCCAGGAGTGCCGAATCCACAGGTAGTAAACGTAAAGCAGTCAACAATCCGAAGATTGTTTCAAATACCACAGTGCTTTACTAGGCATGGTCCTGTTTGGAGGTGGTATGCCGTTGCCTTCCTCCGACCTTCGAACTGACTTACCCAGCCAGTTATAGGGGGACCTACAGTATAACGTGGGTTCCGAACCACGGTGCCACTCGGTATTTTTCACTTGAGCAATACTGCCAGAGGTGAAAGAAGTGGAAAGTGAGAGATAAAAATCCTAGGACCTGGGGGGGATCGAACCCGCGACCTTTGGATTTGTAGTCTGGCACTCTACCACTGTGCAACCGGGTACGTGTCGGTAATCTGCGTCGTGTGGAAACTTCCAGCAGCAGGCACGCGGCACGGCCCGTGACTCGGCCAGACCACCAGGCTCAGTGAATTGCGTATTTTCAAAAAGAAAATTATTTCCCGTACTTATGTACCCCAGATGCAGGCGTCGTCCTCGTACCCACTGGTCAAAACAGTTACGCGATCTATAGAGATATCTAGGCTCTGAAGTACTGTCATCGGCAGAATGAGCTGACATGGTTCGACGTCTTTCTGTCGTTTCTACGGAGTGGAGACAACAACATTACGGTAACTGAGATAGTGCAAATAATAGAAAGTTTTTTTTTTAATTTTTCTCATTTTTTATGGGACTTTAACTACGGGGTGATCAGTCCCTAAAGTTACAACCTACTTATGAACTAGCTTATACTAAGGACGGCACAAATATCCATGCCCGAGGGGGGATTCGAACCCCCGACCGTAGTGGCCGTGCAGACTGTGACTGGAGCGTCTCAGTCTCCTCGGCCACCGCGGCCGGCATAGAAAGTTTCTGCAAAGATGGTGGGTGTTGACTTGTGTTTACTCTACCAAACGAATTACACAAGCAGTTGGGTTCAGATAGTGTAGTGAGCAGCTCGTGCAATGCAACAACCACGTGACTTACCCGAATATATGGATTTGTCGAGCTATGGGAGGTTGGAAGCGGGATAGACACAGAGGGAGGTGGCTGCAGTTATTGGAGTGCCCGAAAGTGTCCATTCCAGGACTTGGATGCGATTTCAGAGAACAGGAACCGTAAAAAGGAGGCAGTGTAAAGGTCGTCCAACGATAACATAAGCAAGAGATTACCGTTGTCTCCGGTTAGCATCCCGTCGAGACATGAGGGTGAATGCAACTCAATTGCAACGCACCCTCCAGGCAGCAGCAGGACGCGCAATACCAACACAAACGGTCCGAAATCGCCTTCGGGAATGTGGCATCTACGCAGGGAGGCCTATGGTGTGTGTCTCATTAAAACCACGACTCCGTTTAGCCCGCAGAATCGCGGCGGAAGAACATCAGGACTGGAATTGTAGCGAATGGCGTCGGTATCTGTACACAGATGAGTCAAGATTTTGTGTTCAGCCGTTCTCTCATCTGGAGAGTACGTAAAACTTGGAACAATCCTGCTTATGTGCAGGACACATCACCATATCGTGAACGAATGGACGAATGTTCAAATGTTTGTATAGCTTATGGGACTTAACTACGGGGTCATCAGTCCCTAAACTCACAAACTACTTATGAACTAGCTAATACTAAGGACGGCACAAATATCCATGCCCGAGGGGGGATTCGAACCCCCGACCGTAGTGGCCGTGCAGACCGTGACTGGAGCGCCTCAGTCCCTTCGGCCACCGCGGCCGGCATGGACGAATGGTGTGAGCAGGAGTCAGTATTGGCGAACGTATGGACTTCGTTCAGAATGGCGTTTTGAATGCTCAGAGGTAGAGAGACGAGAACTTTCGACCTGGTTTCATAGTAGATGGCGTCCTTCTGGTTGACGACAACGCTCGTCTCCACAGCGCTGCACTGATGAGCAGAATGCTTCAAACTGGAGGAACTGAACGAACTGTGTGAACAGCTCCTTCATCGTACTTAAATCCGATAGGTCGGCCGCGGTGGCCGAGAGAACTGAGGCGCTCCAGTCACGGTCTGCACGGCCACTACGGTCGGGGTTTCGAATCCCCCCTCGGGCATGGATATTTGTGCCGTCCTTAGTCTTAGGTAGTTAATAAGCAGTTTGTAAGTCTTTGGACTGATGACCCCGTAGTTAAGTCCCATAAGTTCTACAAACATTTGAATATTTTTAAACCCGATAGAGCGTGTCTATGACGCACTTGGCAGACGCATTTCAGCGAGACCAGCATCTCACATAACGGTTGCAGAGCTGGATGCAGCATTCATGGAAGAATGGCCTAATATCCCTCAAGAGCTGATTGATAACCTCTTACTTTCCATGCCACGCAGCTGTGCAACCGTACTGGCGGTGCCAGATGATCCCACACCACATTAGAGAGTTACGAAAACGACTTTTGATCTGTAAAGGTAGCCCACATGATGCCTCGATCTACGTAAACCCCATGTAAACCTCAAGTAATAAGTTGCGACAGTAAAATATCGTACTGTATCATACACAAAGTGCAACTGAAACCAATATCAGAATAAAATAAGATACCACATGTGTATTTTGTATTGTCTCACCTTTTCCCCTAATTGTTTTGAGAAGTGAATTATTTTGACTTAATGTTCTTTACTTAATGTTCATTACTTCAAAGAGTAACGTAAAAATAGGACACTGCAGCAAGTACGTATCATTTTACGCAGACACATGTAGTCTTCGTATTCTCCATTGTTCGCACGGGAGTCATGCTTACCATTCTGCACCTCTATTTCATATACATATTCTCTGCCAGTCCTATAACAATGAATTACACTAACATATTGATTGCTGGAAGAAATACCTCACAATTGATAGATGTACAAACACAGCAAAGAAAACTCAACTCTCTCTCTCTCTCTCTCTCTCTCTCTCTCTCTCTCTCTCTTTTACACACACACACACACACACACACACACACACACACACACACCTATCTTCGAACTGGCTGCCCGCTGAGGAATGACGGCCTGCAAATCCGTACAAAAGGCAGTACCTATGTCTCCTCGCGAACAGGCCACTGGAGTGATAAGCAAACATGGCGAAGTACTAAGGCTATGTTCAATGTGTGTTCAATGGCTGAGATTACCAGCTCTTTATCTCCATATGTGTTAACGGCCGAAAATTTCGTATCCCCTCCATGCTACTCTTCATGATTCGTGTAGATCATACACGCCGATCTGCAGCGGGTAACTGATACCGCTGTCTGTGTACAGTCAGCCACGCTCGAGCATTATGCAGGGACTTTATAAAACGTCCACAACATCACCTGCCTTACACTGTAAATTGATTGAAGAGCTGTATGTAACAATATTACTCCATAATGATCAGAAATATGCTTACAGAAATTATCGCATTGGATCATGTTTCGTCGTTCATGGACGTCATAACATTGCTGGCCATTAAAATTGCAACGCCAGGAAAGACCGGAGATATCACAGGAAAATTGATTTGCGACAAAACACGTTCTACTAAAATTATAATGATGAAAATACAGCCCCATGTGAAGAAAGGAAATTGATGAAATAAAAATGAGTGTCGCCGCCATTGTTGGCTAAAACCACTGCTACACGGTTCGGTATTCAGTCACAGAGATTTTGGACAAGTTGTTACGTACAGCAGTACATGCTGAATCCATATATTGACAAAATTGATTTGATGTAGCAGCGGCTGGTGTATCCCAGGACAGTCTATTCTCGGACACAAATCGTATGTTTCCGATAGCTGAGAGATAGAGGGTAGATAGCCCATGGCAGCATTGCAATGTCATGGGTGACGAAGAACAGCTGTACATCGCGTGTCACCTGTGGCCACGCGGTATCCTGATACAATGTCGCTGTCAGTGAGCTCGAAAGGTAGGACAGGACAACAGAACACACCACTTCAGTTATGTAACGCTGGCTGCTTAGTGTACCGACAATGCGTAATACTTCGCGGGAGTGGAATCCAATACCAGCCCAAACCGAATAGCGGGTGCAGGAATAGTATGACGATGTATAAGGCAGCGGTCAGCGGTTCAGTAGTATCTCACCTCGGAGTCTACACTCTAATCCGACAATCATGATGGTGCGGGGACATCCGGAATTGGAAAGAAATGGTTTTACCCACTAATCCCAATTTTGTCTGTACCACAACTAAGGTCGGTGTAGAGTCTGGAGACACCACAGCGAGAGGCTGTTCAACTGTTGCCTCATACATCGACACACTGGTCCTCACCCGGCGTTATGTTTCGAGGTGCTACTGGACTCCACGTCCACACCATCTTAGTACGCACTGACGGTACATCAACTAGATAGCGTTACAACTCTGAAGTGTTGGGACTCAAAGCCAAATTCCACAGAGTATAGACGAGTAGCAATGTTGCACAGCGCAGTACACGTAATTCCTGTATGAATTCGGAGCTTGTAGGCAGCCACATTGCAGCAGGATAATGCGCGGTCACGTGGCATGCACTGTTCAAGACTTCTTGATCGCCCATCGTGTTACTCTGTCACCTGGGCCTTTCCTTTCTCCTGACCTCTATCTAATACTTCTGGTTGTTGTTTGCTTCACGCAGATCGACTTCGCCAATGTGTAGAAACAGCATTGGCTGCTGTAACCGAATAACTAATCCAGAACTTTCTGATTTACTGCCGAGGTGTGTAGCAGTCGTTTTAGCCAGAAATAGCGGCACCACTCAATAATGGATTCATTATTTCCTTGCCTTGCATGGGGATGTACTTTCAATCATGTGATATTTGTGTAATGTATCACCTAATAAATAAATGCTGCTGTTTTTATACCTCTGGTACTGCATTTTTTATGACCAGCAGTGTATGCATTTTTTAAACCGTTAATATACGCAGTTTTATCCTTGTTATTTTTCGATATGAATGGTTGCTGACCAAACTGTGGAAATCATTTCGTAGCATTATAATCAGTATTGGGTGCAGAAATGCAATGACACAGTGATTACTAACTTAGTGGAAAACATTCAAGCCTCGCGGGAGTGGCCGAGTGCTCTAAGGTGCCTTGTGTCAGAGTGCACGGTTGCTCCCTGTCCGATATTAGAGTCCGCCTTCTGGCATGCGTGTGTGTGTTGTCCTTAGCATAAATTACTTTCAGTAGGTTGTAAGTATAGGGACTCAAATGTTCAAATGTTTGTAGAACTTATGGGACTTAACTACGGGGTCATCAGTCCCTAAGCTTACAAACTACTTATGAACTACCTAAGACTAAGGACGGCACAAATTTCCATGCCCGAGGGGGCATTCGAACCCCAGACCGTAGTGGCCGTGCAGACCGTGACTGGAGCGCCTCAGTCTCCTCGGCCACCGCGGCCGGCGTATAGGGACTGATGACCACTGTAGTTTGGTCCAATAACCTTACAGACATTTTTTAACATTTTGAAAATATTCACAAACCAGTAAAATAATATTGGTGGGTTCCATCTAGACAAGAGTATTACGTGAATTCCAATTGGCCTACGTCTTTTCTATACTACAGAGAAGTAATACTAATAGACAACACAGATTGTCGTCTTACTCCGTAACTCTATTTGTGAACAGTGTCAAGATATTATACTGCTGCTCCTGCAGCATATAATTACTGGTACACTGCGATTTTTTTAATGTTGTTAAACATAACACCGATGTGGCAATTTTAAATATAGGCATTAATCTAACACATTGTGCTGCATTGATACTCGTTTACACTCTGTAAAACTTGGCATCACAGTCATGAGTACAACCTCCTCTAAGTTCGTTTCAAATAGCATATGCGCTTTGGCATCATGTATGACGACATGGCCTTCCGGTCCAGTATCATAGGGATTCATGACGGCGTGCTCAGCTACAAGTGCTGCACGCTTACATCTACATCGATAGATCACAATTATGAAATTTTCTCGAGTTACCAGTCGAGTAAGGTCGATGTCTAATCGCAACGTTTAAATGGATTCCGCTCCCATTACCTTCAGGTGAAGTGACAAGGTGATTCAACTAGACTTTCTTGACGGAACTAAGCCGTTGGCCGAAGGAGAGCAGGCTAAATAAATACTACTAGTCTTCCAGATTAAAATTGTGTGCCGGAACCGGGACTCGAACCTGGGACCTTTGCCTTTCACGGGCAAGCGCTCTACCGACTGAGCTATCCCGGCACGCTTCACGGCCCGTCCTCACAACTTCACTTCTGTTAGTACATTCCTCAGGTTTTAACGAATGAAGCTGCTCACAGACTTCTCCCCTTATCGTATCAATAACATCGTCTTCTTCCCTGGCGACAAGGAATACCAGCCGCAGCGGAGCAGCCGAGCTCATTGAGGCGCTATGCTCCGATGCGCGAGGCCGTTCCCCCTCGGGGGTTCGAATCCCCCCTCGGTCATGGATGTTTGTGCTGTCTTTAGTATAAGGTAGTTCATAAGTAGTTTGTAAGTTTAGGGACTGATGACCCCGCAGTTAAGTCCCATAAGCTTTACAAACATTTGAACATTTTTTGAAGGAATACCAGCAGCTACTAGTCGACTGAGAGGCTTCAAATGTTGAAATGTTTGTAGAGCTTATGGGACTTAACTACGGAGTCATCAATTACACAAACTACTTATGAACTAGCTAATCCTAAGGACGGCACAAATATCCATGCCCGAGGGGGGATTCGAACCATGTGGGTACGAGGTCTGCTGAATGAAGCTACCTGCGAAGTTCGACGGACTTTAGTTCCCGTCTCATGTTGTTTATTCGGCGTTTCTTGTCTGCTGTTCACGAAACAGACCATTCTTCTCATTGATAGTTGTCAATATGCGCAGCAGCAGATGTTGCGTGAATTCTTGGGGTTTGCGTGGCAATCTTGTAGTTGATACTCCTTTCGCTCGAAGGATAGTTCCGAAAAGAGAATCGGGACAGCATGAGCCCCGACAATACGAGGTTTCGTGCGTCTTCCCAAGTGTTGGATTACTTTCGTCTGGAAGTCCTCTGACTACACGTTCGCCGGCAGCGGTGGCCGAGGGGACTAAGGCACTCCAGTCACGGTCTGCACGGCCGCTACGGTCGGGGGTTCGAATTCCCCCTCGGGCATGGATATTTGTGCCGTCCTAGTTCGTAAGTAGTTCATAAGTAGTTTGTAAGTTTAGGGACTGATGACCCCGTAGTTAAGTCCCATGGACTATACAAACATTTGAACATTTGAACTTTACGTTCTTGTACCTAGGGCACTGCTCCTGAAGGGAGGCGCCAACCATGTCCAGATCAAGGATGACCGGAACATGATCGCAGTTTATAACGTTTCGCGTCCCGGCGAACGCGAAGTGGCCGATGGCCTTCATAAGGGTGTTGTCGAGCACGTCAGGTTCGCCCCTTTCGAGGAACTGCGTGGGGTCAAACGGCGCAGGCTGATCGTGCCTTTGCGTTTGACGAATTGAGAAAGCTGCGCCCGCTGGTGTTGGTGTCGCTTCAGTTGCACTCCGAGTTCTTTGCACGGAAGCCTCCGGCAATGAAAAACCGCCTCTCAGATGATAGCAGAGTGAGGAAGTCGGCTATGACAAGTGGTCTTCCGGGCGACCGGTCTACTGCCATAAAAAGGATGTTTTCAGCGGTGCTGTGGACGACCACGCACGATTTCTGCAGCGTAGGTGTCTCCGGCAGATCTATTCGGTGATGGTGTAGCGAACTCGGCACGTAGAAGATACTACCGGTTTCGTGGGTTAGTCTGTCATCTCGATAGCAGCTTCCGTGTATCGCTGTCACTTTCACATCGGGTTTGAGGAAGAACACCTGTATGAAACAAACGACCGCCGCCTCTTCCCACAACGATAGGAGGATGTAGACTCCTCACATTAAACGTGAAGATGGTTATCTGGTAGATATGAGCTTTAACCACCATGAAAGGGATGACCCGAAGAGCCGTCGTAACTTCTTCCACGAGATCGGAGAGTTTATTCGGGAAGTGGTTCATCGCACGCAAGAGTGCTGAGCTGAGAATCATTGCGGCGCCTGCTCGCTTCTCGCCTGAGCTGCTGCGGCCGCGGAATCGTCTTGCAGCTGTGGAAAGGTCGGCCCTGGCTGTGAGGCCGTCCTCTGCGACCGGGGTTTCAAATGTTCAAATGTTTGCATAGCTTATGGGACTTAACTACGGGGTCATCAGCCCCTAAACTTACAAACTACTTATCAACTAGCTAATACTACGAACGGCACAAATATCAATGCCCAAGGGGGGATTCGAACCCCCGACCGATGTGGCCGTGCAGACCGTGACTTGCGCGCCGCAGTCCCCTCGGCCACCGCGGCCGGCCGGCAGGGGTTTCCCGTGGCCTCTGACCTCTTAGCACAGTAACAGATAAAATCTCACAGACCGTAAAGAAGACAGCGCATGCAATTAGCAAACACATTGCACAAGCTGGACCAACAGTGGACCCAAAGTTGTGAACGCGATAGCGACACCGACGCAATCACAGACAGTGATCTTGTAGTAGATATGATACACAACAATTAGTGTAATTATTGGTAGTAAGAACAAATATAAAAGTGTCAGCTAATTGACCATCTCGTCGCCGGAAAAACGGTACAATAAACGTGTACCGCACGGGAGTAGCTGAGCGGTCTGCACCGCTACGTTGCGGATCCGAGGCCTTCCGCGTAGGAGGTTCGAATCTTCCCTCGTGCATGGATGTGAGTGTTGTCCCTTAGTTTAGTTTAACGTAGTTTAAGTAGTTTGTACGTCTAGGGACTGCTGACCAACGTAGTTTGGTCCCATAGAATTACAAAAGTTAGAATAAGCCTGTAAATTGATAATAACGAAACACAAGCACCGCTGTTCTTCCTAGTCATAATTGGATTTTGCAGATAGTATAACATATGAGATGATATGATGAGCATGTCAATTCCTCAAACCACGAGCATAGAATGGTTTCTGGTTCCATCTTATACTAACAACTGTTTCTTATCAACTATCTTTTACAAAATTCAAATTTATGTTATTATATTTCATGCAATTAAAGTATTATTGGCCCACTTTAGGTTACGGTAGTAAAACCTAAAGTGGGCCTTTCGATCGTCTTTTCACAGTTCGAAATTTAACCATTCATCTGACACGAAAATTGAATAACCGAATTGGTAGAGGGGAAAATTTTCTACAACTTCGCTCTATTATGTTTTTTTTTTATATCTTACATCGTTGCAGAGATATTTGCAAAAATAACGGCGATTTGACGATGTCTGTTTGTCTGTAACGTGTTCCCACTTTTTAGGTCGAACCGTTCAACCGATCGGAACCAAATTTTATACATAATTGTTGGCTACCAGAACCTCGCTTTTTCAAATATTTCGGACAACGAATACGTTAGTAATACAAAAAATCCGTTTGTAATGTAATTTTAATTGCAAATAAACGGTTCATCTGACGCGAAAATTAAATAACCGAATTTGTAGAGGAGAAAATTCTCTACAACTTTGTTCCCTTATGTTTGTTTCATATCTCGTATCGTACGAAAGATATTTACAAAAATAACGGAGTTTTGACACCCTCCATTGAATTAACGAAAACCAGCCGTTCGCAGATGTCACGTGACATTTCTCGCCCAGAACTCTCTCTGGCATACGCCATCTTGCGTTGCGTATTTGATGATTTTCTTATTGTAACTTACACGTTGTCATTTTAAAGCAATGGCGCACTGAAGAATGAACAAAAACACGTCGTTTTTTGTACGATAAATGATAATCTAATGTCTACAAATGCCATATTAACATCAATTAGCCGGCCGCGGTGGCCGAGGGGACTGAGGCGCGACAGTAACGGTCTGCACGGCCACTACGGTCGGGGGTTGGAATCCCCCCTCGGGCATGGATATTTGTGCCGTCCTTAGTGTTAGCTAGCTCATAAGTAGTTTGTAAGTTTACGGACTGAGAACCCCGTAGTTAAGTCCCATAAGTTAAAAAAAAACAATCAATTAACAACAGCCATCAATAGCCATCAATAAAGAACGCAATTTATAATTGTTAGCTGTAGCGTAGTTGGCAATACGTTGGACTGTGACGCGGAAGGTCAGTGGTTCGGAACCCGCTACTACCTTTTTTTTTTCCTAAAAGGGTTTCAGACGCTCTTATTAATTGATTTTTGATTATTTAGATTATTATTTTGGTCCAAAATGTTTGCAAAAACTTATAAACTACAAATCTAAAGTGGGCCGTAAAACACGTCAGTGCGATTTTATTTTATGCAATTGAAACGCTGATAAAGAGAAAAGGAGAAGGAAAAAAAGAAAGAAAATAAAAGGCGCAGAAATACAATAATGAATGACTCGTCTCCCCGTGGGGGAACACGGGCAACGGTGGAACGCGTTTTGGGCAGTGGTGGGAAGAACAACATTCCCATCAGAGTCTACAAACCTATCTGAACGTGAAAGAGGCCTCTAACGACCCACCTTAGGCAATTGGCTGATGGTTAAAAGTCTCGGCAAATAAGTAAATCAAAGGTCATTTGCTCGTTGCACGTTCACCCCGGGTTTGACGAAGAACATGCCGATGGTTAGTCCACGAATATGGGCGATATCCATCGTGACTGTTGCTCATGACGAGCGTTTGCCTGGAGGGCTGCCGTAAGTGCCTCCCCGAGATGGGCAGTAAAGGAGGAACTGATTCAGCGAACGCGAAAGTGTGCTGAGCTCAGCACGCTTTTGGCCGGCTGCTCGTCTAAACAGTAGTCTTGTGTAGTTCGCGAACTAACTAGTTCGGAAGAGTGTTCCCACAGGCGAACTACGCGAACTAGTTCGCAGATCCCTCGCTTCTTTGTTCGTCCGCTCCTTTTCCATAGAGTGCGCAGATTTGCGTGATTCCCTTCTGCCAGTTACCGTCATTTAGAGCTGAGATGCAGCTCAGCTGTAGTTCACTGCCATAAATGTTCTTTTCTAAGGTATTCAGCAGTTTATAAATAATATTTACTACTAGTACTCTGTATGCAAAGTAGTTGAATACCATTGTATCACCCATTCGTGTAAATAACTGGTTTATTTGCTTAAGTATTTGATGTCTAATTGCCCGAAAATACGGGTAATAGCACACGCTTGGGAAACAAGATCATTATATAAAAAGCTGTCATAACAAAAGAAAGAGCTCTTTTAGTAGCGGTAGCAAAAGCCAGAAAGAGCGGACGAACAAAAAAGAGCGACCTACTTCGCGGCCGAGCTGCGAACCAGAAGGGGAGCTACCGGTCGCGAACTATTGTGCCAAACGTATCTCGCTTCTTAATTCGTTGGATTCTTTTCCGAAGACCGATGGGCAATAGCGAGAGGGCGCGCAGAAGAATTAAAAATCACGTGTTTGCCTTCTGCTGATGAGAGCCATTTCAAGGTGATCGTCTGCCTGCTAGATTACATAGTTCAGTGCTACAAAATTTCTGTTTTGAAGCATTCTGCACTCTGCAATATCTGACTAATAAATTCCATAATGCCAAGGTATAGAGATAACTATAAACTTAAACGCGAGAAATTATCCACAAACTGTTTCTTTTGGTTTGCGTGATATCGTTAGCGGCTCAAGCAGCAAGCGCATGAAGCAGCTAGGTGGGGGAACTTCTCCCTCCACCTGCATGCGCAGACCACGCCGCTCAGCCGTCACTGGGAGCGGACGAACTAAGAGAACGAACTAAAGTGAGCGCTTCCGATCGCGAACTATTATGCGCAAGTCTACTGAGCAGAGCAGTCTTGGTGGTGCGCGTCCTTCTCCTGGCGGCGCGCAACCCGCTCGGCAGCCGCGATTGCAGGCTGGCCAGCTTCCACTGCGGCAGGCGTTTTCGGTGTCGGCTGTGACGTCATCTGGATACCACCACCCTGGCCTTGGCCTGGTGGCACGTGAGCAGCGCAGCTGCCGCGGGCGCCGGCTTGCGAGCAATACTGCTGCACGCGTTCCCCGCTGCTAGCGGCTGTCCTCGGCACGCTGAGTCTGCGCGCTACGGCGCCGGGTTTTCTGATAGTGGCAGCGGCGGCGAAGGTACGGCCCGGCACTGTGGTGTCGCACAAGTCTCAAGTGTGTGCCACTACTTCGCCGCGCGCCGCCATGCACGACGTCAGCCACGAGCGCCCTCTGCTACAACTCCGCTCGTGGCCACCACCGAACTGCATGGGCCACTTGGGAATCAGATAGGCACCAGTTAAGACTCGGGGTTAAGACAGGCACGAGGAAAGTCTCTCATCAGTAGGCAGGCCTTTGCCTAGTTCAACTATGTATCAGCATTCTGCAGTCATGGTACTTGTCCAAGTTAAGTAATGTATTATTTCTATGAAATATATAAACATGTGTTCTAATCTAGCTTAGTGTTTCTAGTTTCTGCTGTCTCACTGGGCCGGCCGTGGTGGCCGAGGGGACTGAGGCGCTTCAGTCACGGTCTGCACGGCCACTAAGGTCGGGGGTTCGAATCCCCCCTCGGGCATGGATATTTGTGCCGTCCGTAGTCTTAGCTAGTTCATAAGTAGTTTGTAAGCTTAGGGACTGATGACCCCGTAGTTAAGTCCCATAAGTTCTACAAACATTTGAACATTTTTGTCCCACTGGCTAGTCACCTCAGACTTTGTACCTGCACACGCGTGCATCCTATTTCCCTGTGTCGGTCTCTCTCTACTCGGCCACCGACACCTAGGACAACCGGCGGAAACGAGACACAAAAGGCAGCACGCCATTAAAGTGCGGCAGCCCATGTAGCCGGCCTCTGCTCGTTGCAGTTGCAGCACAGCGGCGAGTCGTCCTTCTTCTTCACACAGTCCCTGAATTGGTGGTGGCCATCGTACTGTGAACAGCGGAATGGCATCCTGCAATACTTTGCCAATGTTCCATACCCTTGCATGAGTAGGACTGCACTCACTTATACCCTTATCCCCCAGTGACTTCACTTAACCATAACATCTCCGATCTGGTAAGCTCGAAACTCTTCTGGTTGTCTGTGTTGTCCACGAAGACGAAGCGTACTAGCTATATGTGTTGGTGTGTCCTGGGGTACACCAGGAGATTCCGGAGGTCGATACCCGCTTTCCTGAGTAGTTACCTTAGATATCGTAGCTCCATATTGATCGAGAGATGGCAGAAAATAACTCTGAGTTGTTTCAGCCACTCCGTATTTTGCGTGTAGAGGCTCGCCTCTCCTCGGCAATTACCCTCGTGACCTCGTCGTAGCTATTCCACTGTTCAGTGTAGGTGGCGTACTAGTCTACTGCGTTCTTGGAGCGAATGTAGCGCGGCGTTACCACCGAATTACCTTTATAGAATTATACGTAGTTTCCGGACAGTGGTAGGCTGTGGTCAGTTTTGTTTCTTTGCCGCTGGCGTCGCGCCTTTTCCTTCCGCGTGTGACGCATCAGTAATTCCATGAACCGGTTGCCAGTACCGAACCCCTCCGCCTCAACTTGCCAGAAAACTCAGTAACTGGCGGTGTGACGATGTGCATTAGTGATGAAACCGTCAATGCTTTTTTCCTCACCATGAAGCAATTTACTAAAACTATCTCTAACAAAGAAGGAACAAATTTCATTGCCGTTAACTAGTAACGAGATGTGCAGACCACGCCAACAGGATGTGGAATTGTCGGAGCAGGGGCCGGAATCCGCTGCATTGTGATCCAGGGAGATAAGTGAAGCAATCACAAGATGATGTTTAGCTCGTAGCATCCTGTAGTTATAATCTTAGATTTTAGGTGAAAATAAATTTAGAGGGCAGAAAGTTTTACTTTTCAGATGCAGTGTGAACAACAAGCAAAACACAAAGAAGGTTCGTGGATAAACTGGCGCCACTTGTAATACGCTGAAGGCGTAGGTTGTTACTTAGAAACAAATTAACCTCCACAACATTGTAAAAGTAGCAAACTAACGTAGTCTACTAGAAGATTGTAGAAATATACGTAAACAAGTAACAGTAATCCCTGCAGACAATATGTAGCATGAAACTTCCTGGCAGATTAAAATTGTGTGCCGGAACCGTGACTCGAACCTGGGACCTTTGCCTTTCGCGGGCAAGCGGTAGAGCGCTTGCCCGCGAAAGGCAAAGGTCCCAGGTTCGAGTCCCGGTTCCGGCACACAATTTTAATCTGCCAGGAAGTTTCATATCAGCGCACACTCCGCTGCAGAGTGAAAGTTTCAATCTGGAAACATCCCTTAGGCTGTGGCTAAGCCATGTCTCCACCATATCCTTTCTTCCAGGAGTGCTAGTCTTGCGTGTTTGTAAGAGAGCTTCTGTGAAGTTTGGAAAGTAGGAGGCGAGGTACTGGCGGAAGTAAAGTTGTGAGGCGGCATCGTGAGTCATGTCGGGGTAGCTCAGTCGGTAGAGCGCTTGCCCGCGAAAGGAAAAGGTCCCAGGTTCGAGTCCCGGTTCCGACACACAATTTTAATCTGCCAGAAGTTTCATATCAGCGCACACTCCGCTGCAGAGTGAAAGTTTCATTCTGGAATATGTAGCATATTTGGGGCCCGTTAAATATTTACGTCAGCGGTTGTAATGTAACATACATAGAGTAACATGGAGAAGAGGGGGCGCCCTCCATGGCGATAGATTTTGCATTTCCAGCGACCGCTCCACCTGCATAGCCTCTCCCTGCGCGAGGAGATTTCCTCCATCTACCCACTTCTTCCTATCCGGCAGTGGAGTACGAAAGACGTCGTCTCTGATACTGTAGCAGCAAGAGTCGGCTCATGTGTGGGACGAACGGCTGGGGGTACGGTAGGCTCGGTCTGGCCTGGGTGGTTGAAGGCAACTGCATAAGCCATTTTCTTGGCCGGTTACGGTGCGAGTCACCGGCGTCGAGAGTCTGGACAACTTCAGCCGACAGTTCGTCGTCGACCTGGCGGTACAGATTCTCTGACGTAGCCAGACGTTTATTGGGCCCATAACTCTTCACTTCGCAATTACCGAGTTCGTTTGAGGGTGGGGGTGAGGAGGGCTGGGTGGGTGGGTGGGAGGATGGGGGAAACTGATGACTTTGTTCAAAAATGTTCCAATGTTTGTTACACTTAAGGGACTTAACTGCGGGGTCATCAGTCATCAGTCATCAGTCCTTCAACTTACAAACTGTTCAAAACACTTACGGGTATGGTGCAGGGTGACATCGTCGATAACCGCCGATATTTTGGCAGGATACCCTGCCATTCTCAAGGCACAACTGCACTTAAGGAAGCAATGTGCAAGCGTATTTAATACCTCGGTTTGCAAATGGTAAACAAGGAAGATAACACACACAGTACAAGTCACTGCAGAGTCAATACAACCATCAACCATAAAAATTATCGATAGTGAATTAATTAACAGGTGAAGCAGCATTAATTTTGTCCATCTGTTTTTTGACGAGAGACAGTGCCGTATCCCAAGCAGAATTTAAACAAAAACCTCCATATCTGTTTATAAGGTCGCTTGCTAGTTTAATTTCATCACTATCCCAATAGGTGGAATTGCATGCCAGAATCTCCGTGTTGTTGTATTCCATAGGATGACCGGTGCCAAGACAGTGTTCTGCAACAGCGGATTTGTTTCGCTGTTGTAAGCGCGTGTAACGTTTGTGTTCGATACACCAGTCTTCCACAGTCCTGATTGTCTGACCAATATATGAAGTACCAAAACTGCAAGAAATACGATATACACCTGCCTTACGCAAACCAAGATCATCCTCTACGGACCCCAACAGGGCCTTTATCATAGACGGTGGTGGAAAAACACATTTCACATCATATTTCGGCAAAATACGACCAATCTTCTTGGAAATGCTTTCTGCGTAAGGCAAAAAGTCCATAGATTTAGGTGCCACTTCAATGTTATCGACACTCACCCGTTGCACACTAGGCTGATAGCGCAACGCACGTTTTATCTCTCACTATAACTATTCTGACGAAAGGTGACCTCGAGATGGGACAACTCAGCTGACAAACTTTAATGGTCTGAAATGACATGTGCCCTGTGAACCAAGGTACGAAGTACTCCTTCACGCTGAGCTGGATGGTGACAACTATCAACTCGCAGATACAAATCAGTGTGAGTAGACTTCCTATAAACCAAATGTCCCAATGTACCATCAACCTTGATGTGCAGCATGGTGAGACATTGGAGATATTAGGACTGATATCATAATATGGACTTCTGTCTCAAAACTAATCAATTTACTAACACTGTTGATATTAGAGAAATGGGACGCCAGAATACAAGTTTACAGATAAGGACGTTTTGCAAAAAATAAATAAATTTGGGGATACTACAACAAGAGTTTGTTTGTATATGTAATGTGTAATGGTATTTGCTGTTAATTAATTCATTGGGGTTCAACGTCCAGTCAACAGCATTAGTCTTATAGACGGAGCTCAGGCTCGAGACTGCTAAATGAATATTCCCTACGAAATGTATCTAACATAGTTTCTCGTATATAATTATGTAGCTCATTGATGGAAGTCTAGTTTTCTGTGCAGACAGGACGGCGGTGCAACTTTTACGCATCAGGGAAACTTCCATGCGCAGATACTTCTTATACACGTGTTTTAGTACTGCATGCTTAATATTTAGAAATTGTCACTCTCAAATGATGTGGAAAACGTCAATACTCCACAAACTGTAGTGCAGTAAATTGCACGACTCACAAATACAGCAGGGGAACAAAACAGTTATTTTTATAACTCTAAATGCGAAACGTATGATGACACTTCTCCATTGTGCGAAGCCGGCCGCGGTGGCCGAGGGGACTGAGGCGCTCCAGTCACGGTCTGCACGGCCACTACGGTCGGGGGTTCGAATCCCCCCTCGGGCATGGATATTTGTGCCGTACTTAGTATAAGGTAGTTCGTGAGTAGTTTGTAAGTTTAGGGACTGATGACAACGTAGTTAAGTCCCATAAGCTTAACAAACATTTGAACATTTGAACATTGTGCGAACACTTCTGTTTTAGTAACTCGAGTTACTTCAGCCAGCCAGTAACAACTCAAGTATTACGTTAACGGTGCTAGGTAAGTCTTATGTAATGATAATTTCGCAAAATATATTAATTATACTGCCACGATATATTTCGGAAGTGCAGTCACCACCCTTACAATTCTAAAATTAACATATTTAACATATCATTTGTTTAGCGGCATGTAGTAACGGCAAAGTATTTTGTGAGAATTTTAGGAAAATGAACGCAGTATTCACAGTGAGGCAGATGCAGGTAAGCGACGCCCAGAGTTGATGCAGGCGGTTGATGCAAGAGGGACATTTCAATTACGGAAAAAGCTTTGTGTATTCTGCACGTGACAAGCACGGCGCAGCCAGACAGACCCGTGAATGCAGCAGCAGCAGCAACGGCCATCTTCACTGTATAACGCCAGAGTTCAGTACACCAGGCGCGTGACGAATTTTTGACTTGTATGTTACTCGAAGCGGCAGTTTTTGGAAACGGGGCCGTGGAAAACTTAATAAATAGCGTTTATTTTCACACCAACTGTGATCAGTAGTTCGCAGTTCGGAGATCGCCATCCGCACTACGCAGGTCATCCTCGAAGGCTTCCAGCCAATAGCCCGAAACATCAGTGCAGTCAGAGTGCTTGACATTGTGTCAAACTGTAATAGTATCGAGCCAAACCCCTAGTCTCTTCGCCAGCCAATGGCAGAAGCATCGTCGAGGCAAGATGAGAACAAGTTCCTGCCCGTAGTTCAGCACCGATGTGTGAACCACTTCCCTTGGTTCCACAGCAGAACCCGATGGTGCCTTACGTTCTCTTTTCTAACAGTAAGACGTAAACGAAAGATGTAAGTATCAATAGCCTAGCAGACTAATAAGCTTTGCCGACTCGAACGACCTACGGCTGTTTGTACACGCATCGATTTTGGACGGCCGGTAAAATATCGGCCGTCCACATTCCATTGGAAGGCACTGCATCTTGCACACTGGCCGACCACGAAGGTTCGAGTCCTCCCTGGGGCATGGGTGTGTGTGTTGTCCTTAGGTTAGTTTACCTAGGTTTAAGCAGTTTGTAAGCTACGGACTGATGACCACGCAGTTTGGTCCGATAGATTTACATACATTTGAACATTTGATTTCGACCACGGACCGGCACCGGCAAAAAGCCGGTCAGCTGCCGGCCATACAGTGGCGCACGTGGTCAAATGGAGCTTGCACACACAACGATTTTTAACGGCCGTCCTCGCTGCACAGTTCTCGCTGTGCCTTCTCGCCATACAGTCGACATAGCGCATATAGGACTAAAGTACAAAATATTGATTCGGCAGCGAGTTCTGCATAGAATAAATTACAAATATTTCAGATTTTTGTCTCTTTCAATGCATTTAATGAAATTCGAGGGTAAAATTGAAACTTTGTGTTAGACTGGTACTCGAACCTTGTTTCTCATGTTTGTTTTTCTCTTTCCTTCCCCTCGGGTAGATCGTGTCTTTGTTCTATGACGCTCTTGAAATCTTCACTCTGTTTTATTACCGAGCCCTCTGAGCGATTGGCTATCCAGATACGTTGCTAGTCCTGATCAAATCATCAACTTATCACATACTGAGAGTGTCCATTGTTCCATTTTCTAGGAGCTTCATCTGAATTCCCGCAAAGAATCGAACAGCTTGCTACATCCGAACAGAAATGGTCATTTGCTTGTTTGAGACATATATTCATACATTCAGTGGCGGATTTTCACATTTACCGCCAGCAGATTTTTCAAATTTTGTCGCCCTACTAACCTCTGGAAATCGATACCCTATTTCAGTCATACTGATTATAATGTTTTGTACTCTATCGTCCTAAGAATAACACCTTTCTTCCATAATTCCTTCAAATCAAATGTCTAAATGTTTGTAAATCTATCGGACTCAACTGCTGGGTTATTAGTCCGCAGCTTAAAACCTACTTAAACTAGGGTAAACTAACCTAAGGAGAACACAAAAAAAGTTGAAATGTTTGTAAAGCTTATGGGACTTATCTGCGGGGTCATCAGTCCCTACAACACAAACACCCATGCTAGAGGGGGACGCATACCCCCGACGGCGAATGGCCGCGCGCACCACAGCATGGCGCCCCAATGTGCACGGCTAATCCGCCGCGCCTCCGTAATTATTATAACTGTGAACTAGGAGATTGGAGTGTCACTTCCCAGATGATTTTTAGAACACAATTATTTGGATACGATGGTACACGAAATAGCTTTTGTATACATTTCTGATCTAATAAAAGCACGACCGGCCGCGGTGGATGAGCCTTCTGCGGCGCGCCAGTCAGTCTGCACGGCCACTACGGTCGGGGCCTCGAATCCCCCATCGGGCATGGATATTTGTGCCGTCCGTAGTAATAGCTAGTTCATAAGTACTTTGTAAGTTTAGGGACTGATGACCCCGTAGTTAAATCCGATAAGCTCTACAAACATTTGAACATTTAATAAAAGCACAGTCAAATACCACTAATAATGTGGAGGTAAGGTATACCTTGATGAATTCTGTAAACGTAATTAAATTTCTTTTATTACACTTACTTGCAGTTTAAAAATGATGGCCCCAAATTTGCCGCTCATAAATCTGTCGCCCTAGGCTCCAGTCTACTGAGCCTTCTGGTAAATCCGTCTATGCATACATTCATATATGCATATATTTGCAATGGATTAATTGACTAATAGATAACTGATAATATACTTATTTTGCCAGTGCCAGCACAACCAGTTTTGTGGAACAAAACATTGGACACGTTTGAATATAGAAATGCGACTGGAGATACGTAAAAACAATTTATGTTTGAAATAAACTCTTCCACGTTAGCGAAGCGACTGCTAGTTTGACGAGTAAATTTCCGGCGTGTGTGCAAGCAGGGCTCAGCCGATAAAATAACGGCCGATGTTTTACCGGCCGTCAAAATTCGGTGTGTGTGAAACCAGGCTTGAGAGGCGTGCCGGCGTAGTAGCAGACGCCAGCACGGGTACGGCTGACTCAGTGGAGTGCGGTATTGCAGCCGCAGCATATAACGGTAACCGCCTCCAGCCGATGACAGCGGGGCATCGCCCGTTATTCTGGCACAGCGGGTAGCTTCGGGAGGAACGAAGACAATTAACGCATTTCCGGAGTCTCAATTCTGCCACAATACGCACCCATCTTCCAACAACGTGTTTTAAGTCTGCGCACATAATTTTTAGTGTATGCCACTTTCCAAAGTATATAGAACCCGCCAATATTCCGCAAGCAGCAGTGTGGTATACTGCACCACTCGGAAATAGAGATGGGGAGCAAAATAACTATCTTTGTAACTCTAAATTCAAATGTTTGCAAATCTATCGGACCAAACTGCATGGTCGTCAGTCCGTAGCTTACAAACTACTTAAACCTAGGTAAAGTAACCTAAGGACAAACACACACACACCCATGCCCCAGGTAGGACTCGAACCTCCACGGCAAGCAACCGCGGGCTCCTCAGCGAGACGCTTTAGACCGCTCGGCTACTCCACCGCGGCTTTGTAACTCTAAACGCGAAACGTATGTTGACTATGAACGTCAGTTCTCTATTATGCGGAAAGGTCAATTTCAGTTAATATGATACTCGAGTTAATCGAACCTACCAGTAAAAATTTAGTATTATGTTAATGGTACTAGTAAAGTCTTACGTAATGAGTGTGTTATAGCATTTCCGCAAAAATACCGGGTGATCAAAAAGTTAGTATAAATTTGAAAACTTAATAAATCACGGAATAATGTAGAAAGAGAGGTAAAAATTGCCACACATGCTTGGAATGACATGGGGTTTAATTAGAACAAAATAAATAAATAAAAGTTCAAAAAAATGCCCGACAGATGGCGCTTCATCTGACCAGAAAAGCAATAATTAGCATAACAAATTAAGACAAAGCAAAGATGATGTTCTTTACAGGAAATGCTCAATATGCTCACCATCATTCGTCAACAATAGCTGAAGTCGAGGAATAATTTTGTGAACAGCAATGTAAAGCATGTCCGGAGTTATGGTGAGGCACTGTCAGTTCCGATCGGAAGATTCACTTGAATGCTGGTCTTGTTTAAACAACTGTATTACAGCCCCGGTGCATACTCTGTTACCAAAACATTCAACACCAGATTAATCGAGGGTAAAACCTATGACCTAGAGGAATTTTAGTAGTGAGAGCTCGTCATCTGCTGCGACTCTCATTAATGTGTTTACTCCGTCATTTTTAATTTTTTTTGTTCTAATAAAACCCCATGTCATTCCAAGAGTGTGTATCAATTTTTACCTCTCTATCTACATTAATCCGTGATTTATTAAGTTTTCAAATTTATACTGACTTTTTAATCACCCGGTATATTAATTGTACTGCTACGATCTGATCTCCTAACCTTGCAGTTCGGAAGGTAACAAATTTAACACATATGTTTACGGGCGAAACCATTAGACGATAAAATGTAAATGAGTGAATGAGCATTTCGAAGACGATAATACGTCGTAAACCCATAGACGCCGGCCGCGGTGGCCGAGGAGACTGAGGCGCTCCAGTCACGGTCTGCACGGCCACTACGGTCGGGGGTTCGAATCCCCCCTCGGGCATGGATATTTGTGCCGTCCTAGTTCGTAAGTAGTTCATAAGTAGTTTGTAAGTTTAGGGACTGATGATCCCGTAGTTAAGTCCCGTAAGCTGTGCAAACATTTGAACATTTTGAAACCCATAGACGATATAACACATATGGACGACTAAGCGTCTCCAACATGATAATTTCGCTTGTTTCATTTCCGAGTAGCGAAATGAGTAATATAGAACTTTAATGCGTGTTTCAGATAGCGCTGGCACAGAGTAACTTAGGTACGTTACGTGTTACGTGCTTTATCCCAGTATCCCGTTAGCTAAAGTGCTGACTGCGGGAGTGTAGTTATATCATTTTATCTGCCGCAAAGAGGACTCTCCGTGTTGTAGATGATGCACGGGGAGGGTCATGGCAGAGGAAAGCAATTTACGGCCGTTAACATGTGACATAAAAAAGGGCGGCGAATATCAGCCAGTGGGAAAGCGTGGAAATCTGGGGACGCACTTCCCCGAGCTAGTATATCTTTCTAAGCGCCTCAGCCTCATGCTAGCATATCGTTTCAGTCGGACAGATAGATAGAAATTACGTTATTAGCGAAGGCTTTTGTCGTATGTTTTTGCTGTTTATTTACGAGACTAATAGTATGCCCCATTACAATTGGGGATTTCGTATATTTAAGCATAGGTCAAGAAATTAAGAGGCTTCATGTGACCTGGGATCCGTGGTAAACTGAAAATATAATCTCTAGGTTTTATATTGCATGGTTTTGGAATCACAGATCTCTCTGATCGGAAGACGAAAATGAGGGAGGTGAGGGGGTGCTTTGCGCTTAAACTGCCAGAAACATTGATATGCAAACTCGCACAGAGGTTTATGATGACAACACTTGTGCGCCGGCGAGCTGTAAGAGACCTGCAACGTGAATCAAATGTTTGCAAATCTATCGGACCAAACTGCATGGTCATCAGTCCGTAGCTTACAAACTACTTAAACCTGGGTAAACTAACCTAAGGACAACACACACACCCATGCCCCAGGGAGGACTCGAACCTCCACGGCGAGCAACCGCGCGCTCCGCAGCGAGACACTTTAGACCGCTCGGCTACTCCACCGGGGCGCAATGTGAATCAGATGCCTCCCAGAGTACCTCCCAGGGTTTTGTAGTTTTGAATTTTGTGCCGGCTACCAGATCGGAGGCGATAACATGCATGATAATTAAATGCAGGACATCTCCCTGCCATTCTTAGGGAGACAGGCAGATGGCTGTCACAATGGCAGCGTATTTTAGTTAAATACCATATGTAGTATCTGTGTTTTGTGCAAGTTAATAGTTAAATATGAAAATTTGTGCGGCACAAGGACTCGAAACGAAATTTTCCGATTATCGCGAACGGACGCGTTAACAATTTTGCTATCCGAGCACGCCTCACGGACATACGGCCACTTCTATACACCACACATTGCCTACTACCCAGGAGTGGACGTACTTTCCAGTATTTTTGTTCCGACCAAGGATCGGGGGTAATTACAATTTGCGCAAATTTTTAAACATTTACATTCGATGTGCAGTGTCCGTTTTTATCGATGGAAACTACAAATATTTAATACATACGTGCATGCTTGCTTCATAACTGCTTTCACTATCGTAATCAGAAAAATCATAATCATCGGTAGATTCACAGTTACAGGAAGGACTTCTTCAGATATTTTTTTTTATGTTTTACATCCTCATTACACGCCTTTTTGATTTAAAGGAAGAAAATCTAGATAATAATATCAGTAGCAACAATAACGATAAACAAATATTAGAACACACACTAAATAAACAAACGACAGGCAAACGAGATTTGTTTTGCAAGGTACATCGATGTAACGCTTTACTTCGTTAGGTATGTAATCCAGCGCTTAAGTGCTGAATTAAAAGCACTAATGGGCCTATGGGTCTTTGGAGAAAACAAGAACTTAGATTGAAACGCAAAAACAACGAAGATTTCTGTCTGAAGTATATTGTCACTACCTGATTTTCTTCTTTTTCGCAGCCGACGTAATATGTAACTGTGCGGTAGGTATAAAAGAATCCAGGCTACGAACAGATAAATTCTACTTCTCTCTTCGACAATATAGAAGTGTGTTCGCACCTCTGTAGACCACAGTAACAACGGGTTACTAATAAATATCTTATTTTTGTAAGTATAATTATTATCATGATAGTGAGGATAGTATGGGGCTATGGAGGACGTCCACCTTGTGTTCCATGAGATCTGTGGTAGTTACCGAAGGCACTATGGTAACCATGTACTACATCAACAGTACTGCTGGCCACTTGCATACCTTCATTATCGATACCTTCCTCGAGAACAATGGAATTTTATAGCAGGAAGCTGCTCATTTTACAATGCCAGTATCGTGCTTAAGTTATTTCAGGGGAATTATGAGGACTTATGATAATGACGGAACGAAGGAAGTGTAGGGTATGACGTCCCGTCGACGTCTTGGTTATTGGAGATAAAGTTCACGGTCAGATTGTTTACGTATGGACGAAAAAAGGAAATCGCACATGTCTTTACAAAGAACCACGGCGGCGTTTGAATGGAGTGATTGAGGTAATCACGAAATTCCAAAAGCTGGATGGCAGGATGTAGGGTAGAACCACAGTACTCCCGAATGTGCGTCCAGTGTATTACCAGTGCGCCACCTCGGTCGGTCACGATGATGTATTGCTCATTAAATTTCGATAATCTTACACCGATGAAACATATATCGTGGTGTAAGCAGCAGCGTGAGACCTGTACACTCTTTGACAAAAAGCATGGCCGGCTGCCAACAGTCGCAGAGCCTAAGTCAGCGGCGATCGCGACATGGGACAATAAACTTGACCACGCTGATACGCTCTAAGTCCGGCGATCTGCACAATCGGGCAACACTGTAGACTGCGGCAGTTCGTGAAGTATGTCTTGTGTTCAGTTACAAGAAGTGTCGATCAACTGCATCCGTTATCTCGCGGTAAGGTGCGTGACTTGCAAATGCGAGTGTAGGCGATCGAACGCAACTATGGAGAAAATTCTTATTTCGCATCCCTCGTGAATGCTGACACCACGAGTGTAAGGGGAGCATATCGAAAACACATTTCACTTCTTGATACACTGGTAATAATATTTCTGCCCAGCAACATTGCCGCCTGTGGCCGTAGCATGTGGTAGAGCTCTCAGCGGCGATTTCGCCGGCAGCAGCGGTGGCGGCGCTACACAGCGCTGCCTCGCCCTCTGCCCACAGCGCCTGCCGCCGCTCATCGCCCTGGATATGTGAAATGCTGTAGTGGAGCTGAGTGGTGATCCACACTCGATATCAACGCAACAGGTAATCCGTATTTGAATGATGAGCATATTATTACACTAATGCACATTACATTAGAGATGCAGAAATTGTCATTGTTGTTGATCAAATCAAATAGCACTATACGAAGGTTAACACACATTTGTAGCTTAAATCTCGTCCCGTTTCGTTTCAGAAAAGCCCATCATGTGATTTATCATTGTCATCAGTTCGTATTTTTTCATCGAGTCACAGTGCGTAACTGCACTCAAATGTTTTAGTGTCGTTGTTTGATTCTTTATGGTAAATGTATGCGGTAAATTATATGAATACCTTTCAGTGCATACTCTAAAGAAACACAAGCACACTTCATGGTTCGTGTATCATTTCTACAGCAGGTATTTCGCATGAGGAACTATATTAATCATTATGTTTACATCCTCTGTATGTAACCCCTAGCATGTGGGTGCTAAGTGAGCAGTAAAAATTACATTCCTATTAGATTAGATTAATACTTGTTGCATAGATCATATATACGACATTTCGTAATGATGTGGAACGTGTCAGTTTAGTAAATGTTGTCCAAACTTGATAATCAATATTTTAAGGATTTTTTAATTATTTTTTTCAGTTTTTAAGCTTTATCTAAAAATTCACCTACAGTGTAGGAGGAGTTGTCATTCAGAAATTCCTTTAATTTCTTTTTAAATACTAGGTGGCTATCTGTCAGACTTTTGATGCTACTTGGTAAGTGACCAAAGACTTTTGTGGCAGCATAATTCACCCCTTTCTGAGCCAAAGTTAGATTTAACCTTGAATAGTGAATATCATCCTTTCTCCTAGTGTTGTAGCTATGCACACTGCTATTACTTTTGAATTGGGTCGGAGGAGGTCAATTCGAATTTCTTCAAAGGCGTTTGTATCGTGAAGCAAAGCAGATATCTATGAACAGTTCCACAATTTGGAGTCGACCTTTCGGAAAGACTTATTGTGTAAAGGTTTTCTTCCGATTTCGTTAAAGAGTTTCAACCTTGAAACTTTGTTTGTGTGTCCGTTTGTTAGTACAAATGTTGCAATTGATTTCAAACCAACTTTCCACTGAACAAGAGACTTTAAACTTTTAACATAACTTAGAACTGGATGACACTGCTACATTAATGCCATTTCTTAATTGGTGTGTGGTGGAGGTCACTTTTTATACCATTGCTATTTTCTCCTCTTTCTCTTCCAGTCGTGAATGTTTAGCCGTTAAAACTATTTATGGTAAGCCTTTGTGTGAGTTCATACCATCCTATCTTTTACCTTCGCGTTCTTTCTGTGACATATACGTAAGAGGTCTCAAGTGAAACAGAAATAAAACAAATTTATCGCATGTCTCTTTTGTAATCTCATGAAAACGTTTGAAATTGAATGAAATAATTCACATATGCAACCTAAGAAGTGAAAATAATTATTTAAATGAAAAAATATTTAAATGGGATTTTAAAATAGACTAAAACTTATGAAGTAATTTTTTTCCACGCGAAAATTGCTACCGCGTTAAAGATAGTTCCAAAATATTTTCACATTCGGAATCCATTTCGCACCTCATCAAGGAACGTGCTCAAAATTAGTGTTGGATTCAAATAGAACCTTATTTAGCGTAGCAAGATGTTCTATCAACAAAACGTCGCTTGTAACTTCCATGCTGACCTGCGGACATTTTAGTTAATCAGGAAGCAAACTCGAAGAAACTGGACAAAATTTGAGTACTTAGGACGACTTTTCTGCGATAAATTGTAAGTATTTATGTTGTTTAATGGTGTAAACATAACGATCTAGGATTAAATCATAAACCGAGTCTCAAAACTGACAATAACGCTCAGTGGGGTAAATTCATTGATTTTTTTCTGGTTTTTAACAGCTGGCCACGTGGAATATATATAATTTGGAGAGCACAGTGTCTAGAGCCAGAGTGGACTTACGGATCACACGGATCCTAACATGCAGGACGCCGGCTACAAAAGCTCGTTCATCAGGCCACCAATGTAATCAAGATTTACCAACACGGTAGGTATCGTTTGGGAAATCTAGCATCATGTAGGTGTAAGTATGATTTGTAATTCTGAAGTCGGTTGACTTTTTTGTTCAAATCAAATGTTCAAATGTTCGTACATCTATCGGAAGGAAACTTCGGGTTTAACGTCCCGTCGAATGCGTGGTCATTAGAGACAAAGCTAACGCTGGGAGTTTTGGGTAAGGATGGGGGAAGGAAATCGGCCGTGCCCTTTGAAAGGAGTCACCCCAGCATTTGCCTGGAGTGATTTAGGAAAATCACGGAAAACCTAAATCTGCATGGCCGGAGGTGGATTTGAACCACCATCATTCCGGTTACGAGTCCAGTGTGTTACCACTGCGCCGCGTCACTCGGTTAAATCTATGGGACTGCTGGTTATTAGTCCCTAGCTTACAAACTACTTAAACTAAGTTAAACTAACCTAAGGGCAACACACACACCCATGCCCGAGGGAGGACTCGAACCCCCGACGGCGAACGGCCACGCGCTCCGCAGCACAGCGCCTCAGCGCACACGGCCATTCTGCCGCGGCGACGTTTTTTGTCACCTCGATTAAATATTCTGAAAAATTGAACTTAGAATATACACATTGCAGTAGTTAACTGAATTTCTGTTCAATAAAGTCATTTCCTACATAAACTATTCCTACTCTCTTTCACGTTGCGAGCAATCTACCTCAGCTGTGAGTAAATCAATGAGGTAGAGCTTACTGCAGTAATTTCTAGGTATATAATTGTCACTTTCTAAAAAGGTAGCTCATTTAGATATCTGTTTCACTTTTGTTGCAAAAGCTGCATCTTATCCATTCGTCTCCTTACTACTTTATTTCTTTCTGGTTACTACAGAAAAAACTTATTGGAGATGTCAGAGCCATCTACTTCAGGAAAACTTAGTTACATCACAAACAAAACGAAGGAAAACAGTGCAAGGAATTAAAGGAAACGGACGATAACGATTTGCATTTTCTTCATCTATGCATCATGCTTTACTGCAAGGTGAAAAACATATGAATATACACAACTACCCATTTCTGCAGTTTTTTTTTTTTTTTTTTTTTTTTCAGCTTCAAGAGGCCCAGATTCAAAACATGCATGTGAAAATACTATTTGATCAGATATTACACTGATCCATGCTTTGGTATATTTTCCGTAACAGCTGCTAATTATTGTAATATTCCTCGAATGAGAACCGAGTATGACAAGACTGAATAAGTGGATGAGGATAAGGCATAGATTCATCTGTATTTTTCAGTTCTGTCATATGATATCGGACCGAAGCCTTAGAGCGGCAAGGCAAAAACGGAAGTGAGGATGTTGTGGGCTGCGCTAGAAGTTCTTCTCATTGCTTGAAAATACTGCTTACGAAGCTAGGCGACTCTGAACGTTCACTCAGTTCCAGCATTCGTCCTATTTTCCAACATTCATGAGGAGATGTGATCAGTCATTGCATTTGTATGACAGTGTCATCCTGTATTTAATTTTCCATCACAGGAAGGTCGTCCCTTGATTAAATTGCAAACAGTTTTGTGTTTTACGACGGGACTGTGTGTAATAACTGCCAACAGAGAGAAAAAAGTCAGACAGCTAAATCAGCACTGTCATTTTAGCTCTGTGGTGCTATTCCCGTCTCGTGATCTACAGCAACCATAGTTGATTCGTGAGACATCGATGTACTAGCAATGTTTGGGTTTAGGTCTACTTTTCTCCTCTAAAAAATGTTCTAAACGGTATTTAAGAAACAAAATACCAAAAAACATTGCTGTGTGTCAACGAACAGATAGATATTCTCAATTGTTATTTCAATCGTTATCGTTCTGCTGTAATGTGTTAAAGAATGGGTGGTTTGACGGAAAATAGGACAATATGAGAAAGAAAATCATAAAAGGGGCGAATGATACAGGTAAAAATGTTGTAATAATTTCTGTTGATTTAACATCGTGACTACAGATACTAAGCAACAACACAATAAAGTCGTGGGTGGCAACAATCGAAGACTCCATCAGAGACATGGGTTGGATTCTTATCATCATTTGTTGGCCCAAGAAGGCTGTAACAATGCAAAATCAATAAATAAGCTGGTTAGTAGTGTATAGCTTATATATCTATATCTGCAGATGAGAAACCGCAGAATTGCACATTGCCCACATATATTGTTTACTTTCTGTGCTACTCGCCGTAATTTTAAGTATCTTATCATCTGAATCCTCAAATGAACTGACTACCGTGTTGCACAAATAATCTATTAACTACGTTTCTTCTGACTTTCAACTAAATGAAAGCATATCTATTTTCACGATGTATGCAAGAAACATCCTTTCAAGGTGCGAAGTATCGTGACGGATGGGGCAACGTTCATTTCCAGTGACTTTTCATGAAACCACAATTAACTTTCGTCGCAATCTAACAAAGTAATTGATTTATTCTTTTGTATTTTTGGGGAAACTTTAACCTTGATGAAAGATTATAAATCTCATTCTTTGACCTGCCATATGTTGCAAGCACAATATCAGTATTTCCAACATCCATACACATTTGCTAAAATGCTTCAAAAAATTTAAACGCTGGTTTAGGCCTATTTGAACAACTTACCTATCTCAAGCCTAAATGTGACGTTGGAATGCATCACAAGATAGCGCCGCATATTAACCAAAATCCTCGACCCCCCTCTGGAAGCCCGTATGAGACGAGCGCGATTTAGCGTCGCTTGTCGCTACCGACGTCTTCCTAGCACAGCTAAGAACTGGCAACAACGTTGCTAATATTTGGCAACACTAAGATAGTGCAGTTACTTCCGTAAGTGGTAATGAATTGTCTCCCTACGTTCACTTGACATTTCTCTTCCACTTCTATGACTCACGCTGTATAACGGTCACGTGATATGAGAGACCGAAATTTAATTTTTGCACTCACGGGTAACTGTCATTCGTGTAAGTGACAAGTCAGGTTATCTTTCGCGATGCTTTAGAGGCACTGCATTGAATATGTCTCACACTGAGGCCAACAGGGGCAGCGTATCGTTGGCTGTGTAGTTTTGAGCGTGTCTTGTGAGGCAACCATGGTGTGAGTCGGCAGTTCTAATCCTGGTTGGAGACGGTATGGATAGGATTCGTATTTCATTTTATACGCTGCAAATTGCAAGTTGAAACTCTTTAACGAAATCAGAAGAAAACCTTTACACACTAAGTCTTTGCGAAAGGTCGACTGTGGAAATGTTCAGCCGGCCGCCGTGGCCGAGGGGACTGCGGCGCGTCAGTCACGGTCTGCACGGCCACTACGGTCGGGTGTTCGAATCCCCCCTCGGGCATGGATTGTGGATACACAATAAGTCTTTTCGAAAGGTCGACTCCATATTGTGGAAATGTTCATAGACATCTGCTTTGCTTCACGATACAAATGCCTTTGAAGAAATTCGAATTGACTTCCATCGATAGGAATGTAATTTTAACTGCTCACTTAGGACCCACATGCTAAGGGATACTTACAGAGGAAGTGAACACTATAAGTAATATAGTTCCTCGTGCGAAATATCTGCTGTAAAAATGAGACACGAACCTTGCATTGTGCCTGTGTTGCTTTAGTGCATGCACTGAAAGGTATTCATATAATTTACCGCATACATTTACCGTAAAGAATCAAACAACGACACTAAAACATTAGAGTGCAGTTACGCACTGTAACTTCATGAAAATATACGAACTGATGACAATGACAAATTACATGACGGGCTTTTGTGAAACGAAACGGGACGAGATTTAAGCTAAAAATATCAGTGTTAACCATCGTAGAGTGCTATTTGATTGGATCAACAACAATGACTATTTTTGCATCTCTAATGTATTGTGTATTAGTGTAATAAAATGCTCATCATTCAAAAACGGATGATCTGATCCGTTGATATCCAGTGTATCACCACTCGGCAACATTCAAGCATTTCACATATCCATGGCGATGCGCGGCAGCAGGCGCTGTGAGCAGAAGGCTAGGCAGCGCTGTGTAGCGCCGCCACCGCTGCTGCCGGCGAATTGGCCGCGGAGAACTCTGCCACGTGCGGCAATGTTACTGGGCAGAAATATTATTACCAGTGTATCAAGAAGTGAAATATGTTATCGGTATGCTCGCCTTACACTCGTGGCGACAGCATTCACAAGGGACGTGAAATAAAAGTTTCCTCCACAGGCGGGTTCGATCGCCTACACCCGCACTTGCAAATCACGCTCCTTATCGCAAGACCACGGAAGTAGTTGATCGATGCTTCTTGTAACTGAACAGAAGACATACTGCACGAACTGTCGCAGTCTACAGTGTTTCCAGATTGTTCAGATAGCCGGACTTAGAGCGTATCGGCGCGGTTATTTTAATTGTCCCATGTCGGGATCGGCGCGGACTTAGGCTTGTGGCGGCAGGCGCAGGCCATGTTTTTTTGTCAAAGAGTGTACTTTCGAGAACCTTACGTATACTTGGCGGAAACGCACGACGCAGAAGCGCTGCTGTCTTACCTTCCAGTGGTGAACAATCATATTATTTAATAGGTGACTAGATGACCTGTACGAATACTTCGCACCGTTAGTGGAATGACGGATAAAGTTGGGTAAAATGGAAGTAAATTTGAATGTACACGCATAGCTTTCTTCAGAATTAATCAATGCAAGTGTGTGAAAACTCAAATGAAACATCTTGATCCGCTGAGTGTCGTTAGGTAAAAAAGAACTGTATACTTTAATTAGAACCGAATATATCGTAAAACAAACCGATTAAAATATTCAATGCAAGGACAGAAGGATACCGCGATTGGCCTGCGAATGAATATCTTTCGTTCAAACCAAAATTGAAGGGAATCAGTCGGATAGAACGAACTGACGACTGACTTTATTTGGTAAAAAATGAAAGTGAATTTGAACTTTCACGCATAGCTTGATTCGCTGAAAGTTGTTAGGTCAAAAAGAACTGCCTACCTTAATTAGTACCGAAGATATAGTAAAAGAAACCGATTAAAATATTCAATGCAAGAACAGAAGGATACCGCGTTTTTATAATAATAAAGGATGGAGAGACTGAAGTTAATTCTGATACTTGTTGACAAATCTGCGAATGAATACTTTCCTTTAAAGCAAATATGAAGTAAATCGGTCGGATAGAACGACCTGACCGACTGACTTTCGTTTACTGCAAGGACATCCCTATAAGAAATATACAGAAGGAAATCGCGTTTGAGTACAGAAAAAGGAAGGCGAGACTTATGTAAATTCTTGTACCTGATGACAAATCCGTGGATGAATACCTTTCGTTTAAAACAAAAATGAATGAAATCTGCCGGATAGTTTGGTCTGGCAGACTAGTTTTCGTAGATTCTATTAATATATAAGATTATGTCAACAAATAATACAATTCCTCGAGACAACAATGTCTCATTATAGCAAAGGTATTAAACATAAGTAAAGGCATTAACTTAAAATTTATGCTGTGGACGGGATTCGAACCCGTGACATCCTGCCTACTTGGTAGATGCTTTAGACCACTTTTTTTCAGCTAGATCTATGTTCTGCGGTCTTTTTTTTTTATTCGTACTTGGTCGTTCGTTGATCATTATGGCTCAACTTTTTTGTTACAGAGGACATTCTGCCCTATGACCGGGCGCGCTGAGCCACGGCGCCCGGCAAACCACTCAGCTAACACAGCATTGTAGCCAAAGCAACTACAGGGACTGTCTTAAAGCACGTCTCCCTCCACATCACGTACTTTAATTCCGCCTCATGTTCCCTGTGAAATGCGTATCAAATTGCCAGGACTCTCCTACAATGGAATAGCACCCAAGCAAAGAACGCGAATGGGAACAATCCTGCCTTGTTCCTCACGCCGAGGTGATATAAATATCAACAAATAATACCATTCCTTTGGTATAATGAGACAATTTTGTCTCAAGGAATTGTATTATTTGTTGATATAAATATCATCTGGGTCTGAGGAACAAGGCGGGATAGTTCCTCTTCGTGTTATTTGTTGGGGTGCTATTCCAATGTAGGAGAGCCCTGGCAATTTGATATGCATTTCTCAGGTAACATGAGGCAGAACTAAAGTACGTGGTGTGGAGGGAGACGTGCTTTAAGACAGTCCGTGTAGTTGCTTTCGCTACGATGCTGTGTTAGCTGAGTGGTCTAAAGCACCTACCTATTAAGTATGAGATCCCGGGTTCGAATCCCGGCCACAGCATGAATTTTAATTCAGTGCCTCTCCTTATGTTTAATATAAGATTACTAGCTGAAAACCCGGCGTTGCACGGGTATTTATGTATTCGATCCTGCCATTTTTCAAGTATATATTCATTTGTATAAGGGCTGCATGTCTGTAAATTCTATTTGGAATACAATTAGTAGTAAAGACGTAATAGATTAACAGTTGGTACATGATGGCGTGGCTTCCCCATGAATAAAATGTTCAAATGTTTGTAGAGTCTATGGGACTTAACTACGGGGTTATCAGTCCAGATCCCCATGAACGTTGCTGTTTATGTGCTCATATCTCATGAACTACGTGTCCTACCGTGATACAATTTAGAAGCTACAACAGCTTTGCCAAAGATGTTTACATATATGTAAACATCTTTGGCAAAGCTGTTGTTAATTACGAAAAAAATATAAAACTTTTCTTTAATTTAAAGTTTTAACATAAAAAGCTGCATAATACCTGACAGCTAAAAACCGTACACAACAACTAAATAAGTGTATATTTCCATGTAATTTATGCAACAGTTACGCCAGATGTCAACATTTAACGTCCAAATATCGTAGACGCGCTTGAGAATGACAAACTGTCGAAACATAAGCAGCAATACGGAACTTTATTGCAAGGTCTTTGTACGACATATATGATGCTGCTGGTCCAACAATTAGGGAAAAAAATAATAATAAAAAGAATGTAGTTTAAATTGCTTTCGACGCGGCTGGTTTAAACGAATCCAATACACGATAGAAAAAAACTATTGTTCCATTTAAAAAAAATATATTGTGGTGTAACTCTTTGGAAAATGATACAATAAACTATGTTCATAGCTCCGCAGAAAGTGTACCACTTCTTGTGTTGACCTACCGCATTAAAGTTTCCCGTCACCGATTATTTTATAAGTTAGACAGGCAAACACACTTAGTGAAACAGCCAGTATATTAGATGTTTGGGCACAAGTAGGTAGAATGTACTCACGCAGACAGCCGCGCTGCCCCTGGGACAGCCCCCAGTAGCCGGGCAGGCAGCGGTCGCAGCGGGCGCCGCCCACGCCCGGCCGGCACGAGCACCCTCCTTGGTCGTCGCAGCTTCCCGGCACCGACCCTGCAACAGTCACACAGTACGCTCACTTCGCGTACACTCCATCCGCAGAGGTGGAATACATCAATGTAACCGTAGTGGACAAAATATTAGTCACCACGTTCCACTAAAGAAACTGCCAACACTACACTCGTGCGTCCTATTCATGAGTATTGCTGCGAATTGTGGGATCCACATCAAGTGGGACTGACGGACGATTTAGAGACAATTCAGAGAAGGGCAGCTCGTTTCGTATTATTCCGATATAAGGAAGAGAGTGTCACGGAAATGATTCACGAGTTGGAGTGGAAATCATTACAAGAAAGGCGTGGTTTGTTGCGTCGAGATCTATTTGCGAAATTTCTTCACCAACTTTCTCTTCAGAATGCGAACATATATTGTTAATACCCACCTACATAGGGAGACATCATCATCATAATCAAATAAGAGAAATTAGATCGAAAACAGAAAGATTTAGGTGTTCCTTTATCCCTCGAGCTATTAGAGACTGGAACTATAGAGAAATACGAGGCGCGTCCAGAAAGTTCCGTTTCAATTTATCTCCGCTGCAGCGCTGCGATTGCAAAAAATGTTCAAATGTTTGTAAAGCTTATGGGACTTAACTACGGGGTCATCAGTCCCTAAACTTACAAACTACTTATGAACTACTTACGAACTAGGACGGCACAAATATCCATGCCCGAGGGGGGATTCGAACCCCCTGCCGCAGTGGCCGTGCAGACTGTGACTGGAGCGCCTCAGTCCCCTCGGCCACCGCGGCCGGCTGGCGAGATCTATTTGCGAAATTTCTTCACCAACTTTCTCTTCAGAATGCGAACATATATTGTTAATACCCACCTACATAGGGAGACATCATCATCATAATCAAATAAGAGATATTAGATCGAAAACATAAAGATTTAGGTGTTCCTTTTTCCCTCGAGCTATTAGAGACTGGAACTATAGAGGAATACGAGGCGCTTCCAGAAAGTAAGTTCCGCTTCAATTTATCTCCGGTGCAGCGCTGCGATTGCAGTACCGCACATGCGCTGTAGACGATGTGTATCAAGGAGAAGGACGTGCGTCATTTGGAGATCGCTGTCAGTTACGTACGCTTTGTTCTGCTTCTTTGAAATGTCGGCGTTGACTGAAAATCCCGCCGCCTGTGAAATCAGGTAGGTGATTCGGTTTCTGAATGCGAGGAAAGTGAAACCAAGTGAAATTTATCGGCAAATGCGATCAGTGATTCGTTGGTGAGAAGATGGGTCCGACAGTTGAATGGCGGGCGTAGTGATGTGCACGATGAAGAACGAATTGGGCGTCCATCTTTGGTTACAAAAGAACTGGTTCATGCGATTGATGACAAGATCCAGGAAAACCGTAGGTTTACAATTAGTGCTCTCGCTGTGGACTTCCCCCAAATTTCACGACCACACACTGCAAATGTGACGAAACACCTCCTACAGGGATTTGGCTGGGACGTGTTTGACCATCCTCCGTACAGCCCTGACCTCGCTCCTAGCGCCTTTCATCTCTTCTTACGTTTTAAATCTTTCCTTGGCGGTCAGCACTTCAACAATGACGACGAGCTGAAAGAAACTGTTTCCAACTGGTTGAAGACAAAGGCGACAGATTTCTATGAAGAAGGTATACAAAATATGGTGCCACGCTATGACAAATGCCTGTTAAATTTCGGCAGTTATGTGGAAAAGTAGTTTAAGAATTGTAGAATTTTGTGCAATAAAACTTTCTACTGTATCTGTGTACAATTTCATTTTATTACCAAACGGAACTTACTTTCTGGACGCGCCTCGTAGAAATACATTCCTCAATGTAACCGTAGTGGACAAAATATTAGTCACCCCGCTCTACTAAAGAAACTGCCAACACTACACTCGTGCGTCCTATTTTTGAGTATTGCTGCGCATTGTGGGATCCACGCCTTGTGGGACTGTCGGACAATTTAGAGACAATTCAGAGATGGGCAGCTCCTTTTGTGTTATTGCGATATAAGGAAGAGAGTGTCACGGAAATATTGCACGAGTTTGAGTGGAAATAATTACAAGAGAGGCGTTGTTTGTTGCGGCGAGATCCATTTGCGAAATTTCTTCAGCATCTTTCTCTTCAGAATGCGACAATATATTGTTAGCACCCACCTACATAAGGAGACATGATCATTATAATAAAATAAGAGAAATCAGATCGAAAACAGAAAGATTTAGGTGTTCCTTTTTCCCGAGAGCTATTAGAGAATGTAACTATAGATAGATATCATAAAAGTGGATCTTTTAACCCTCTGACATGCACTTCAATGTGACTTGCAGAGTAGCCACTTAGATGTAGACGTAAAGGACATGGCGATTTAAAAACCTGCAGTCGGAGTATATCATCGACAGACTGTCATATAACCATCCCCTAATGTCGCAATGATGGTAGTTAACACTTTCATGTACAGGGATATAAGAGATATTTCAACTCTTATTGTACAAGAATTTTATTCGTCGAAAAAATTATAAGAAATCGATAAAATGCTATGTAATTACATAATTATGAGGATGTTAGTAGATACAATGATATATTTAAAAAACCGTAATGGTACATTATGTGTACCACCAGCCTGCAAGTTACATGATTGGATGTGGGATTTGGACGTGACAAATACAGGAACCTGCTTCGTGTAACACCTCAAGCTGCATGATAGTCCTGAAAACATGCTGTAAGAATTGTCTTATCCTAATCATACAGTTACCTCGCTACACATCCCGTCATTTACATTTTCACGTATTTATGCTGTACAAATAATACACAAAATGTCTATCACTACTAAATAAAGCACGCAATATCTAACTTAAAGAAAGTTGTTTGATACATGGTGATACAATCCTTCATTTGTGTGGCCATGACGTTTATAGTTGCTTTTACAATTATGTTGGGTAGTGTTTGTTCGTCTATGCAACTACAAATAAGATGCGACTCATGTCACCAGACACGTTTCCTTTTAATGAAAATAAAACATCTTCAATGGCGGAAAGTTTAGTCCTGCTTTTCGCCTTACATCACGGAGTGCCAATTTGTTCCATGTTGTGCCATAGATTCTTCTTCCTGCATCAATATTTTTGCAGCAATTTCCATTTCACTGATGCACTGCCCATGATTGTTTTTCGCAGATCAGACGTTTCTGATATGTAAAAAACAAAAGGAAAATGTGCTGTAATGACAGTCTCCATACACAAATTAACTCATTGCAACAAAATGATCTTCCCGGCAGAATAAAAGAAAACTTTGAAGGTCTCCAGGACTAGATTATGAATACAGAGGAAGAAATGAGGTGGTCATGTGAAGACTAGATTGAAACGCTTAGTATTCATTACAACGAAACTTACTCGTAAATAAGTAAACCAGATTTTTGGGAAAGGTGTTTAATATGTAAGAAGTGAACTTATGAAGATTTACAGGGTGGAGTGAAGATGACTGTACGAGTACTGGTGTCGCCGGTGCCTGAGAAAGAAAATAAATCACTGCCCAGTTGTAACCCACAGAGTACTTGCTATTGCATCACGCCATAGTGTACATTGCACAATTATGAATATACAAACCAACAAAATGTTGTGTATATTGTTCATCATTTGTTTATCTGTCTGTAACATAAATGCTAACAACGAAAAATGTCGTTGTTATTTCGCTAACGCCTTACCTATCGACTATCGTCACGTGGAGTGAAGTTAACAACTGGGGTAAAGTTGACCGAAAAGTTGAAAAAGAAGATTCTGTTACAAATAACTAAACAATGAAAACAACAAGTTTTTCATATTTGCTATTCTGTTTAGTGTCATAATGTTTCTATTTCACAGCAATGGCTAAAGGTATAAAATTTCATGCATCTACACGAATACTAATAATTATTGCCGGCCGCGGTGGCCGAGGAGACTGAGGCGCTTCAGTCACGGTCTTCACGGCCACTACGGTCGGGGGTTCGAATCCCCCCTCGGGCATGGATATTTGTGCCGTCCTAGTTCGTAAGTAGTTCATAAGTAGTTTGTAAGTTTAGGGACTGATGACCCCGTAGTTAAGTCCCATAGGCTTTACAAACATTTTTTTTTTTAATAATTATTTTCCGATTACTGTTTATCTGGATTTTTAATGAGCTATAACTTTCATCTGTTTGACAGACATGAAACAGCTCAAGTGGATAGGTTTTTTTGTATGTCATGCAATGATCCTTTATAATGACAAATAGAGCAACAACAAAAGTTTATCTATTATACTCATCTATTTATAGACATATTAATGAAACTTCGCTACTTATTGGTGGAATTGGGGTGAAGTTGACCACCTGAGAAACCTGGGTCTGAAGTTGACCGTTTTTTTTTTATCGAGCTGTTTTTTTTATGAAAAATCATTGGTAAATATTGCAAGAATGGTACCTCAGGTGCCTGGCAACAATGTGATACCATGTAGCAGCAACAGTTTAACACGCTGTAGCAGCAATAATTAACTATAACAGTCTAATGGTGTAGTGAAGAAGTTATTGTTTCACGTGTTTCTATGATACTTATGACTGCGTCACACAGACTGCAGTCCAATTTGTTGCATCATACACTTGAGCGTAATTTTTATCAGTGTGAAAAATGCCACGTATTTACAAGTCTTAAGTCACGTGAATAGAAGAAATAGAGCCAAGATGTTGTAGAATTGTTTCTCACGGAAATTTTAACTGGAAAAATAATCATTAACAAGGTAAGCCGAGGGTATAAAATTCCAAAGGAATTCCAAGGAATCCAAAGGATTCATCATGATCGTCACGGTTAAAGGTGATCAACCACTTTTAGTGTTAAAGAAGAGGAGGCTCTAGTTACGGGACTCTTTGAATGTGGAAAGTGGAGGTGTTCGGTCAAAATTTAAGAACAATTTTCCAGGTCATGACATGCAAGGAGCTTCTTGTCACGACACAAAGATGAAATTTGCGTTGTAAAAAAATTTCCAAACCCAATTGGACGAAAGGGAGAATTTTATTTTGAATTTGATATGTCAGATTTTAATCGACAGTAACCACCTTTTATTGTGTGTGAGTTTTTGTAAATGTGTGAAGCAAATTTGTGGTGTAATTTTTGTGTCCTTAAAATTTTTACATCCATATAATAAATTAGTAATAAATATCAATTTTTGTGTCATATGATAATCACTGGTAATGTTTCAGAAAAATTAAATCACCTTAGAGTCATAATAATCTGAAAATTATAACATAATATGTAATCCCAAATGGGATGAAGTTGAACAATGCAGTTTTTATTTAAATATTGAAAAGTGTTAGAGCAAAAGGTAATAGCAAAGAAACATTTTATTACTACAGCTCAATACTCGTGTTCTGAAAGCAGACCCGTTAACATAATTGCTTTGTTTTAGGAGTATTTAAGTTCAAAGTCAAAAATTTTACCACATTCGACGGTAAACTGTCCTATATAAATTTCTCACAATTAGTTTCTTATATGATATTTCAGTGTCAGTATCTATTTTAATCCAAGCAGCAAATATATTTGGCATGTCGGAGGAGGGAGAAAGAGATCTGTCTTTGTATCGTGAACTGATATCAACCTCTTACGCATAATATAGCTTATAATACAATTATACGTAAATTATTGTGTCAAGACATTATATGGAGTTTCTTGGCACTCTCCTTTCTGTGAGTTCAAATGCAGCGTAATTGACAATTAATGGTATATTGTTACATAGAAATGTGCGAAATGCTACTAACTTCCTGCTCAAAGAACCAGGAGGGAAGATGATGAAGTAACCTAGCGGAAAATAATTAGCTGTGTAATCTCCGTACGCCAGTTGCCGTGCCGTAGTTAATACACCGTCAGTTTGGCGCAGTATCTGGCTTGGCCAGCACTTAGAATGGTCCGCCAAGTGCTGGTGGCAAGCGGGAAGCACTCAGCCCTTCTAAGACGGATTGCAGAGCTACTTGACTGAGAAGTAGCGGATCTGGTAAGGGAAACAGATAAGGGCCGGGAGAGAGGTGTTCCGACTGGAAGCTCCTCATCCACGGAGGCTGGCGCTACCGCCGTAATTTCGCAGCCTATTCGGACAGAGAGTAACTCAGTATATTATTTGAAGTTTTGTTCATTTTTATGTCATCGTAATTAGTATTTGCTTTACTAATTTGGATTTAAATTTATAGCAGTTTCATATAATTATGGTTTCCTTGCGTAAATTGCTCTAAGGTTAATAATCATACACCAATAAAAAGAAAAAGTTATTGGTAAGGAAATTAGTGGTAGATTGGAGATTATTCGAAAAACCTGGTGCCTAGTGAACCCGAAGTTCTTCGCCTCTGCAGGCAGAGATACTTGCACCAACAATTCGTGTGTCTTTTACGAAACAAATTGCTGCCCTCATATAACATTGAAAATTATGGTTATGTCAGTTAATAATAAGTATATTGTTCTTGCTAAATGTGACAAAGCGAGAGATTCGTTGAGGATGTGTATGAAATACGACAAGTAGTGATAATTTAAGCAATAAAAATATTGGGTAAATTTTGGTTATTATCCAATTTCCAAGGGTGAAAAATGTATCCAGATAATCGACTGGTGTGCTTTTAGAGTATTTTCAATATACGTAAGGCTACGTGCAAAGGATGCACTTGAGTTTTCGGTCTCATGTTTTATTTCGCATTTGATTTAGATTTAGCTGAAAAAGTGACAAAATAAATAATGGATTTCATATCTATCAGCAAAGTATTGTACGTTTTCTGTAGCAATCGCCAAAAACCCAAATACGGGAAATGAACTGCTACTGGTATCTACAGGACGTGATGTATATTGAAAATATTATGTACATACATAAGAATGATTAAGAGCAATGGTATTGTTGAGACATGGTTCTGAGTGCATCCGAATCAGTAGTAACCCTGCTGCACCCTGCATCAGCACATGTATGACAGCCTCCCATTTTTCTGTGAATCTGTAATTCGACACCTACACTAAGTTCTGCAAAGTATATTTTCACGTTACTGTCATGCAATGTTGAGCTCTCACTATGAGGGCAAAATTGTTTCACAATACCCAAATGGTATGAAGCAGATAAAGAAACAGAATTATTCAAATTAACACAATGCTAAAGATACTTCGCCGCGGCGGAGCGGCCGTGCGCATTGAGGCGCTATGCTACGATGCGCGAGGCCTTTCCCCGTCGGGACCTCGAATGCCCCCCTCGGACATGGATGTTTGTGGTGTCTTTAGTCTCAGTTAATTTGTAAGTTTAGGGACTGATGACCCCGCAATTAAGTCCCATAAGCTTTACAAACATTTACTAAAGATACTTTTCTGTAGTGTGACCTAAATAGAGGTGAAACGTGGGTGCTAAAATGTTTGAACTATGATAGAATAGAAAGTTCTGAATTGAGTGCCGTGATGGAGTGGCCGAGTGTTGGAAGGCATCTTTCTGCGAAGCGTGAGGTTGTTCACCGTCGGTGGTTCGAGTCCTTACTCGGGAATGTGTGTGTGTGTTTTGTTTATGTGTTTGTCCTTAGGTTATTTTAAGTTACTTTAAGTAGTTCGTAAGCCTAAGTATTGATAAGCAGAGTAGTTAAGTTCCATACATTTAGAAACATTTGAACTCTCTTTTTGCACTGCGTTGCTACTGAGCAATGCTGAAGATTAGATTGGGAGTTAGCCCAAGTAATGAGACATTACAGCTTTTTAGAAAAGAAATTTGCGGCGTAACTTGCCTAAGGGATTGGAACGGTTGAGAATGCAAAGAATCGTCAATTTAGTATTGAAGGTACGCGTGAGAGGCACAAATTACTGAGGGATACCGAGAGACGCGTACAACGGAATTTTCAAACGGACATGTATTGCAGTAAGTATCCCGAGAGGAGGAGGCTGGTGCAATATACAGTAGCGTGGAATGTTTCGACAAGCCACTCTGAAGACAACAGAACAAATTAAATATGTGCTATATCAGGAGCGAAAACGTACCCATATGCTCATGTTGCGAAGACTGCGTTCTGAAGTACCGTATCTGTGAACGTCGCACACATGTATAACATTAGGTTAATTGCGTAACTTTATTTTAAAATAATATACGGTTGCTCTGAAATGAGTGATAGGCCAACACAACACACAAAATCTTCCACCCACCTTTACAGTCGCCCTCCAACCTCTCCCAAATATACAAAAACAGAGACAAAGCATGTACGGGCGGGTTTGAAGAATGTTGGGATAACATTTTGTCATTTGCTGTTGGAATTCGAGGCAAGCGGCTTACGAAACACAATACATGATACACAAATTAATTTTATTTCCTTATTTTGACCTACTCTATTAGTATAATAAGTTGGTTATCTGTCTTATCGTTTTCATTTTATTATCTTTTTATCTGATTACCACGTTATGTTTTAGCATAGTAATAACCATAATAATAAAGATGACAATGATATTAACAATAATAACTACAGAAAAACTTGATTAAATAGTAGTTCAGTAAATATGCATCTATTCGTGTACAGTGACTAGTAAGTACCCGTTCAAACAAAAGTATAGAAACATTTTTGAATAAATAGGAAAGTCTATAAAGAATATTAAGGAACTGAATGTACACGTGAAGAAGGTTAGTGTGCTGCAGGATGGGATCAAAGCACGATCCCTTTCTCTTCAGTCTCAGAAATGAATCGGGACTCATTCATCTGTTATTGACTTCCCTCTGATGAACATTACTCGTCGCCGCTGTCAATGTGGAACTGTAAACCAGTGCTGATGTCGTATTGCACGATAGGCATGGTGTGTCGCTGTGATCTCGATGGCGCTGGCACGTTCAGTAACGCATCGCTCACATTCATATCTTGCACAACACGAGTTGCACTTAGTTGCTCTTTGTTATTTGTGTTGAAGTACCTTGCTGATGCTGTGAATAATAAAAATGTTTCATAATTATCACACCCAAGCGAATTTTTCTTCATCGCGCCGGAAAATGATGTTAGTAATATTTTAGGTTAAGGTTACGAAATACTGTTCGTTATTTCTTAAAGTTCGTATAATTGTAGGTTAGTTTCTATTGCTTCCAGCCACGCCTTCCAGCCACGCGGGAGTAGCCGCGTGATCTAAGGCATCGTGCTACGGACTGGGCGGCCGTTCCCGCCGGAGGTTCGAGTCCGCCCTCCGGCATGGGTATGTATATTGTCCTTAGTGTAAGTTGGTTCAAGTAGTTTGGAAGTCTAAGGACTGGTGACCATAGCAGTTTGGTGTAATAGGTTTACGAACATTTGTACATTTCTATTGCTTCCATAGTCGTATTAAAAACGTCACAATGACAATGTGGTCGGGTGTTCCCGGAACACCACACTGGCTGAGGTTGCGGTCTTTCCTGTTAAAGCTGTTCCGGTGAACTGGGTTACCACGCCATAACTGGGATATCTGTTGTAAAGCGTTCTCATTTGCACGGGAGTATTTGTTAGACTCGTCTACCTATTTCTCCGTTGTTCCAGTCGTACTGCCATGTACACACAATCTACTTCAAGAGATCGGCCATGGTTCTTACTCTTTGGTCCAAGATTTGATTAAAATTCGTCCAATCCCATTTACGTAGCCAGTAGGAGGCTACCCAATATATTTCTTTAATGTCTACAAGGTAGATTCTGAGGATCACTACATCGAACCACCTTTATATAATTTATCTCAAATTACAATCTCCAACAGCGCGGGTAGAAAGAACATCTTAATCTCTCCTTTACAGCTCTGATTTCTCGTACTTTATTATGATGATCTTTTCTATATTTGAAAGTGGGAGTCAACAATATATTTTAGAATTCGGAGGAGAATATTGGCAAATAGGGTCTCGTAAGTAGCCCACGCCGCAGCGATAAGCGCCGTTGTTGTAAAGATTCCCATGCTTCTACAATAGTCTATGAAGCTATTGCACAGACGTTAAGACACCTATTGTTCACGTATCCGGGCATCCAACAACAGCCACCATAATTTGTCAAATGCTCCTGCGATGTCAATTAATAATTCTGTAGCGTTTTTTTTCCGTCGCTACTGTTTCTATCCGCTTATTAACGTATTAAATTCATCATCGGTACATTTACATGTCCGAAAACCAAACTGTGAATTATGAAGTCCGAGAAATTCTCTATGCTAGTGTAACTTGTCACAGAGGTATCTATCCTGAATCTTCGCAACTGTGTTAAACAAACAAATTTTCTATAAATTTTGAGGTTGGTTGTATCTTTACCTTCGGACTCTTTTATTATAACAGTTTTTCAGATTTCCAGCAGGTGCTCTATTGATTGTTACGTTACACTTCAATAATATAATTCGGAACAATTAATATGTGTGTTTGAGAACTGAATATATCTCCTCCATGAGTACTTTCGATTTTTAATTCCATTAAGCAACAAAAAGAACGAAATGAGCTGTAACAGCCAAATTTATTTGGAGTTAACACGCTGCATACAGGTCAGTACAGTGCCATGTAAAGCGATGAAGATGGTGAATCTAGTATTCAGTTTTTCTGCCATCCCTAGCTACAACCGCTGATACACGCCTCGGTATTGAATATAGTAGGCTTTGGCTGTGTTGTTGTTTCCATACGTTGCCAAAGTTGATCTGTTACAGCAGCGGGTGGTTTATCGGAGCCCACTCGTTCCGAATTATCAACAGCGCAATACGATTGGCGGCGAAGAAGTCTTGAACATTGGGTACCACGCTTGATCTCACAGTAAAGTGTTGCAATGCATGCAAGCTCCGAAAGAGTGGGAAGAGACACTTGAGAGATGTCACGCTGGCAGGTTGGTATACCTGCAATGCCTACTGTGGATGTGCCGAAGTGGGATCCAATATCACGCCAAAACATAATAACCAGTGGGGGACCAAAGTGGCAATGCCAAATGTCCAAATGTTTGTAAATCTATCGGACCAAACTGCTTGGTCATCAGTGCGTAGCTTACAAACTACTTAAACCTAGGTAAACCAACCTAAGGACAAACACACACACACACACACACACACACACCCATGCCTCAGGGAGGACTCGAATCTCCACGGCGAGCAACCGCGCGCTCCGCAACGAGACGCTTTAGACCGCTCGGCTACTCCACCGCGGCAATGGCAATGCGTAAGACTATAACTGAACAGTCCCTCACCACAGTGTCTGTAGACTAAACCAACGTATTGGTGCTGCAGATGGAATCGGGACTGGAAAGACATTATTTTCACCACCGTATCCAAATTCTGCCTGCTCAGTTAAGATGGTTTTATTGGTGTTTGCAGACACCGATATGACCAAGCCTGGCACGCATTGTTCAAGACTTCTTCATCACGAATCGGATTGTATTGCTGTCTTGGCCTTGTTTTGTAGACTTCTCGTTTAAAGGAAAATTATGATCTATGGTTGCCAAATAACCCGCTGCTTAACCAGATAAACAGCGGGAAAATTTGTAGGCGGCATGAGCTGATAAACTTTCACAACATATCTGTCTGATTCCATGCCGAAGCGTGTAAAAGCTGTTATTGCCAGCAATGGCGGCAACACTCACAAGGGACACCTCTGATCTCGAACAATCTGAAACGCACGAAATCATGCTTGAAATAAAAAGCAATCATAAACAAAACGTGTACGTTATTTGTCTGCTAGCGTCACTACATGGTGGCATAGTGTAGCTGCAATAACCAGTGCTCCAGTTGCGTGTGTGGTACAGCTGCAGTACGTATATGTCTCTTGCAGTGTTTGCAAGCGATTTACTGTGTAAACCGTGTACAGTGCAGTAATATCATGAACAGAATCAGTGTTACGCATGTGTTCCTAATATTTGGGACCATCTTGCGACGTGCTGAATACGGAAATGGCATCGGGGCCGGGGATATGGAGTTCGCGGATGTATTATGGAACATCATAATTAAAAAATATAATGGCAACAACACAGAAATACACGATGTTAGGCTGGATAGATGTACGGAATTTGGACAGGAAGAACCTGCTCGTCAAGCAATACACGACATTCATCTCGAGAGCAACAGGAGCAGTCAAGTCACAGTGAGTATGAACCCTCGTCGGCCAAAAAGATGAGGTAGAGTGTATTAAAAGATATTGATGACAGCGTACTAGCCGCGGCGATGCGCGAGGCCGCTCCCCGTCGGGGGTTCGAATCCCCCCTCGGCCAGTGATGTTTGTGCCGTCTTCAGTATAAGGTAGTTCGTAAGTAGTTTGTAAGTTTAGGGACATGACCCCGCTGTTAAGTGTGGTGTCGCACAAGTCCAAAGTGCGCGCCACCTACTTTCGCCGCGCGCCGCCATGCACGCACGGCGCGGCGTTCTTACGACGTCAGCCACGAGCGCCCTCTGCTACAACTCCGCTCGTGGTCACCACTGAACGACATCGTTCACTTGGGACTGAGATAGGAACCAGTTAACACTTCGGAATCAGATAGGCACCAGTGAAGACTTGGCTATCGGATAGGCACTAGGCAGACCTCTAGCTCAACTATGTATCAGCATTCTGCAGTACTGAGCTATGTAAAAGTTAAGTATTGTATAAATTCTGTGCAATATATATCTCGTTCTAATTTACTGTAGTGTTTCTAGTTTCTGCTGTCCCACTGGCTGCTCCCCTCTTACCTACCTTTATTCCTGTGTCGGTCTTCCTACTCGGCCACCGACACCTACGACGGAAACGAGACACAAAAGCGGCGACGAGGCTGGGACACAAAATTAAGTCCTTTAAGCTTAACAAACATTTGAACATTTGAATTTGACAGCGTACTACAGAACATTTATTAGGACTACGGCAGTTGTGGTTTCAATTCCCATAGCAAGCTAATGAAGCGTTATAAGTGCACAAAAATTCAATCGAATTGAAAATTTATTCTAAATTATGTGTCTAGGAGACGGGAAGCAGGTGCTCGTTTCAAAGGGAACAAACTATTGCAATTACAAACTATGACATTAACATACCAACATCATCATTTGAAAATCTAATTAGTGTGGCGTTTGATATTCGACTGCATGACTGCGAAAGTGTTTCGGAATGTAATAACGCGATTTTAGTGAGGTATGCACATTGTTCTCTCCCCCTTTGTTTTAACCACTTCACCGAAATGCCGCTGAGGACTAATATAAGCACTTTGAGGTGTGTGGTACTGCTGTATATGTATTTTGCGCTGTTATAAGTACTTTAGGTAGCACACCACTGTTCTGTTGATGATTGCCTGTTATTCCAAGCATACTTCCGTGCGGTTCCGAGCGTTCGAGGTGAGAGGTGTCCCTTGTCAGTATTGATTTCATGACCTTCCTGACTTGACACGGTGCTCTACTTTCTGCCATGTTACCTTTTGCACAACGCGTTATCTCCCAAATCAATTTCTCTTCAATACATCCGGTCGTTATTGTTATTGAATTTCGAACAGTCAGCACTGCAGCTAAGACCGAACGGGTGGAAGGCGATGTTCTCAAATGCCGCCTACATGTGTCTTTCATTGTTCGTCGGAAAAATTGTGCCAGGAAAGTGGTGAAAATTGTTCCGAGGAAACATACAGATCCTATGCTTGCATTTGATTTGACCAATGTTAAAAATACACATTCGAAAAGACCGTGTGTGAGAGGCCAATCGTTTATCTCTATGTACTATTCTCGATGGATAACCATACATCTATACTTCACAGTACGTTTCCCATTGTGGAATAAACATCCAGGCATCCATCCTTTCTTTGTTGAAACAACTTCTGTGGCCCAGGTGGATTTCGTTACTACACACACGAGATGGCTATCCATCGTTAAATGGGGCTGCTAGGGATAGGAGGGAGTTATCGAAAATCAATTCTGGAAGTCGAGGAACGTTTCCACGAGAAATTTCTGTATGTGCACGTGGTGGATATACTCTGAAACACAAATGTCTAGCCGGCCGCGGTGGCCGAGGGGACTGAGGCGCTTCAGTCACGATCTGCACGGCCACTACGGTCGGGGGTTCGAATCCCCCCTCGGGCATGGATATTTGTGCCGTCCTAGTTCGTAAGTAGTTCATAAGTAGTTTGTAAGTTTAGGGACTGATGACCCAGTAGTTAAGTCCCATAAGCTTTACAAACATTTGAACATTTGAACAAATGTCTGGTGACTTTGTGTCCTGCGTATAATATTTTTTTATTAGTGGTATGTCTTGCTTATTGAACGCAAAATATTTTCCTAAACCTTACAAACCTCTCTTCAGGCCCTACGAACGGTATCAAACTCAAAGTCTAATAAAATTCGTGAACATCTGCATTGCGTTAACGGCTATCAAAGCTGGTGGATTTATATGTACTCTACTCGTAGTCACTCTCCATCACATCCCGTAGACGAAACTGCATAATGAAATTTCTTCTTATTCCGTCATATTCGCATATATTCTACATTACACAATTCCCGCAATACTACGTAGGTACATATACAGCCGTATTTTGCGTCACTATGTTAGCGAATCGAGAGGACTCGGAAAGAATTACCTCTAGTGGTACAAGATACTATTCACCACGCACACGCACAGTTTGCATGCTGCGTGTGTATTCAGATATAGTAGGTGCCCCCGCAGGTTTTCATGTCCATAGGGGAAAACATTTTTCCCATGTGGATTATTTATAAAATTTGAGGACGTTATCTCCTCATTATTTTGTCCTATGGGTTCCGACAGTGCACGTTTAGCACATGGGCGATATCATAAACATAGGAAGCTAACAGTTTAATTATAGGAAAACCTGTTTCTCCTTTCAAATGTTTAAATATTTGTAAATCCAAAGAATTTAACTAGTTGGTCATCAGGCCCTAGGATTACAAACTACTTAAATGTTATGTATGCTAAGGACAACACAAACAACCGTGCCCGTGGGAGGACTCGAATCTCCGACGGCGAACAACCGCGCACTCCGCAGCAAGGCACCTTCGACCGCTCGGCCACTCCACCTTGCTTTTTGCATTCTCGCGTATTATTTCACGTCCTCTGCGGCTTATTCTGTTATTTCATTCATTAACTTTATTTTTGCATTTATTTCCTACCATTATAATTATTGCACGAAAACCTTGCCAACATTTTTCTGGTTTGAATCTGTAACAAAAGTATCAAAATCGACTTTCAAATTAGTTAATCTTACTCCCGCTCACACATAAGCAGTAGAACTGTGCATGACGTAATATCGTTGATGTCCCTCAGTAACTAAAATGTTTACGGTTCTATTACGAATATGAGTACCAGTTTTAGTATACTTTATGTAATTTTCCGTTTTTCCTGAGCGTACCGTTTCGGCAATAAAGGCCCCTCAGACGACTGTCGGATTGCTCCCGTTCATTTTGTAACTGTTAACATACATCTCGTACTACTTTTCAGTCACTTAATACCTACATTCCCGGTCCCTTTTTTTCAGAAGTTCAGACCATATGAATCAAGACTGTTCTTCAAACTCGTAAATGGACTTAGTAGGGACTCCTGCCACCTCAATACGGGCACTCATAGATAGTAATTACGTTTTAAATTTTATGGAGTGCAACAACTGGAAATGACGCCACTGATTCTACCATGCCCTGGCGCAGCTTAAGTATAGAATACGTCCCCAGTATCATATTGATCACCATATTCTTCATGTAGACCTCCAAATGTTCAAATGTTTGTTAAGCTTATGGGACTTAACTTCGGGGTCATCAGTCCCTAAACTCACAAACTACTTATAAACTAACTTGTACTAAAGACAACACAAAAATCCATGCCCAAGGGTGGATTCGAACCCCCGACGGGGAACGGCCTCACGTACCGGAGCATAGCGCCTTAATGCGCTCGGCCACTCCGCCGCGGCAATCTAGATCTCCAATCATATTTTTGTAGCGGATCACAGAGGTGTGCAGCATCTATTAATCTATCGGTCTTTAGAAGCTAATTTGGTGTAACGTCGTCTCTATATAGAATATCGATGGATTTGCTGCGATTACATGTCTATGAAAATCGTGATATTTTGCATATTGGTGTAGGGAACAATTTGAGATGAAACGTACGCTGTATTTTTTTTTTTTTTTTTTTTCCCAGACGGCAAATGGCGAATGGGTACGGTGCGATTGCTCTCTCTGTGGGAGCGGCTGTAGAAGCTACATATGGCGTTATATTCAAACGCAGCGTATAACTGGCCCCCGGCCTGGGGGTGATGAATAAATACGTCGTGTGTGTGTGCGCGTATGATATTAGAATGCTCCAATAGTCCTAGTCTGGACGGTAATTAGAACTCTCCATGTTGTCTGGATGTCTGCCTGGATACTGGAAACAGCCTGAGGTTCAGCTACTCTGGATCTTAGTTCTACAATGACTTCTATTAGCCAAATCGATTTCCTGTTTTAACAGCTCTATGAGGTCGTCATCCTAATCCATCGTTCTCCAAAGGAGTTCTATTTCAATGTGTAAACAAACGATTGCATATACCACATCGTCCTTAATACTTGCAGAAATTAAGCTGTATCTGTTCACAATAAAGCAGGTAATTTGCGCCACGTACCTGAAATGGAAGGAACTGCAAACACATTAGGGAGAATACTAAACAGATTTATTCTAAACTTGTAAGTGATTAGAGCGCTGAACAATTATGAAGGTGCATTACTTAACAAATTATGATGATGTTCGTCTGCAATACTTTTCAACAGTCTCGGTGCCACACTCGGCTAGGCGTGATTGTTAGGGGAACGACAAGTAACAGATTCGTTTACTAAAAAAATACCAGTGTGTATTTTGTATCATCCTCTCTTATTGAATAAAGGTACATAGTCATTCGTCATCCTAAACAATTTTGAATAAATCCAAACACTCTCCAACAAAAGGAATGTATGAAATAATACACAACCATCTATATATATCTACATAAAATATTGGGTATAGATTCTTGACATAGCTTAGCCATGACAAACGTACGTCCAGTGCCCACACGGCGACCCAAGTATCAGAAAAATACAGTTAGTTCCCACCACGCCTCTCGTTGGTTGGTTGGTTGTCCCCCGGTGGGGTTTATTGTACACTGTCAAAACAGTTAAGTGCTCAGTTGAGATATGTAGGGTCTGAAGTATGAACTAAACTGGTTCGACGTCTTTCTGTCTGTTGTACGGAGTCGAGACAACAACATTACGGCAACCGAGATGGCGGTAATAAGATAAAGCTGGTGCTGACTTGTGTTTACCACAAGCAGTTGGATTCAGATAGTGTAGTGAGAAGTAGTGCAATGCAACATCTTCTGGAGGACGATAACGGGCTGCAGTGGCGGATAACATGATTGAAGCTGAGGGAATTGAACGAATCGAGTGGCCCGCTTGTTCACCGGACTGAAACCCGAGTGAGCATGTCTAGGACGCAATTTGCAGACGTTCTGCAACTAGACCCTCAACGGTTGCGGATCTGGATATTGCACTCGTGTAAGAATGGCAGATATGCCTCAAGAGCTGACTGATAATGTCATACTGTCCATGCCACGCAGGTGTGCAACTGTATAGCCGTCCGAGAGGACAACGGTAATGACATCTTCACTATGATGGTAGCCGGCCGCGGTGGCCGAGGAGACTGAGGCGCTCCACTCACGGCCTGCACGGCAACTACGGTCGGGGGTTCGAATCCCCCCTCGGGCATGGATATTTGTGCCGTCCTAGTTCGTAAATAGTTTATAAGTAGTTTGTAAGTTTAGGGACTGATGACCCCGTAGTTAAGTCCCATAGACTATACAAACATTTGAACATTTGAACTATGATGGTAGCCCCATAGTGCCTCTGTCTACGTAAGGTCCATGTAAACGTCAAGTACAGAGTTGAGACAGCAAAATATCCTACTGTAGGGTAAGGTGGTACAAATTCGATATAGGTACAATTCTGATCAACATAAATTTTCGCGCCATTTGTCAGTTCGTAGTGTGGCATTGTAGCGTAGCAGGTTTCTACAGCTCCTCCTGTCTTTTCCAAGAATACACCACTTTGTGCTAAGGAGAGATAAATTTTTTCCCGTTAGGAGGTAAGTGAAGCTACTTAGTCTGACGAGCTGTTATAAATTTTCTATTTAAGGGTGACTAGATTCTCTACCCAAAATGCAATGTTTGGTACCACGAAGTATGCTTTGGTGCCTGACGGAAAAAGTGCTTTTTATGTGGAAGATGCCCTTAGTCAAAATTCTACTAGCAAGTGATCACAATTGTACCTAGTATGGTACATTTTCGATCGATTTTTCTCAATTCTGTAACCCTTTTGTGTGCCTATGCCGACATTTGTAATATTTGTGTTACATATTAGTTAAACATCCAAGAACAAGAGCTATAATTAAAATTACATCTTTTCTACAATAACATTTGTCCGAAATGATCGAAATTGTACCATCTTACCCTGTCACACACGAATTACAATTGCAACAAATATCTGAATAAAATACGTTCCCATACGTATATTGTGTATGATATCATACGCGATCCGGTAATTATTTTGAGCAGTGTATTAGTAGCATAAAAATGACTAAAATGGTGTGTGGGGGCAGAGAACCCATTAATCATATCGCACGCCAGACAGGGCATTAATATGATTAAAAATGTAACTCTTGAGAATAGCGACAACATTGTGGCCGCGAAAAATAATTAATTAGACTATAAAAATGACAAAACGGTACACGAGCGCAAAAAATTAGAGATAACGCTGAGACGTTGTTCGTCCACGTTGGGGATCATCAGACACATTTTGTAGTGGTGTAAACTAATAGTGCCAGTATCGTACTGATGTTTACTTTATTGATTGTATTCGATATAATTCAAGTCGTTCGCATACTTCGTGATGACTCATGTCCTGCATCGCATATAACCAGCATTATAGCAATGTTTTCTTTCACGATTATGCTGGCTGATCTGAAAAGACTCGCGAAAATAATGCTTTTTTGGTTTACTCCTAAGTACAGTTCGACTGTATGGGAACACTACTACACAGAAAGAACAATGACATATGAACATTTTATTCTTTACCCCCATCTTTGTAGAAGGAATAGGGCCATTTTGTGTGAAATCAACACCATGGCACTACAATTATGAACCGGAAAATAACGACAACCTATCAGTTGCTCAGTGACCGCCGGCAGGACACACGCGACAGCAGCAGCAGCAGCTCTACATTGTAAGATAACCGGCTTCTTAATAGAAGCGACTTATTTTCATTTCGTGTGTGCTTTCTTTTACAGTTCTTAAATCTTTAGTGTGCTGGCGTGTTTATTTTCTAAGAATCGCGTTTACTTATCAGTTCAGTTGTTATTTTGATTTATTAGCTTGCGTATATATTTTTCAGATTCGCCGTTAATAAACAGTTCAGTATTAGATCCATATTTTTCGAAGCTCACTGTTGATCAAACTTCTGTATTCCCAGACGTACTTACATGGAAAAAAAACAAAGATTTTTAGAATGGCTAGGAACTGTGACTGCTGCGAACGGATGGAGGCAGAGTTGGTGACTCTTCGCTCGCAGCTTCAGGCGGCGTTGGCTTCGCTGGCAACGCTTGAGACTGCGGTGGATGGGCGCCGCTGTTGTGGGCCGCTCGCGGGGGTGCAGCAGACGCCCTGTGCGTCTGTTGTGCCCTCCGATCGGCCTGCGGCTGTGGCCAGCCCGCTCACTGCCCGCGAGGAGGTAGCCCCCCAATCCGTGGTGGATTGGGAGGTCTCCTCAGCGCGTGTCAGGCGGCGTAAGACTACCCGGGGGACCGAAGTGGAGGCCTCCCCGGTTAGTCTTGCCAACAGATTCGAGGCACTTTCTGTGGCAGAGGATGTTCCTGACTCAGATGGTGTCGCTTGTCCTGTACTCGCCCCCCCTGCTTTCAAGATCCGGGCATTCACAGAGGGTGGGTATGTTAGTAGTTGGGAGCTCCAACGTTAGGCGGGTGATGGAGCCCCTTAGGAAAATGGCTGCTAGGGAGGGGAAGAAATCCAATGTGCACTCCGTGTGCATAGATCCTCGATGGTTTTGAGCGGCTATCAGAAGTGGTAAAGACTGCCAGTCTTGCTTGCAAGATGAAAGCGGATCTCACCATCTGCAGCATTGTCGACAGGACTGACTGCGGACCTTTGGTTCAGAGCCGAGTGGAGGGTCTGAATCAGAGGCTCAGACGGTTCTGCGACCGTGTGGGCTGCAGATTCCTCGATTTGCGTCAAAGGATGGTGGGTTTCGGGTTCCGCTAAATAGGTCAGGAGTCCACTACACTCAGGAAGCGGCTACACCGTTAGCGGGGGCTGCGTGGCGTGGACTGGACGGTTTTTTAGGTTAGAGGGCCTCGGGAATACACAAAATGGGTTTCAGTCTCAAAGGGGGCAGGTCAGACACAGGAAGAAAGAAAATCTAGAAATCATTGGTATAACAGTTATAAATTGTCGTAGCTGTATTGGGAAAGTTCCAGGGCTACAAGCGCTGGTAGAAAGTACTGAGGCACAAATCGTTATAGGTTCTGAAAGCTGGCTGACGCCTGAGATAAGTTCGACCGAAATTTTTTCAAAGGGCCAAATCGTCTTCAGAAAGGATAGAGCAAATAAAAAAAGGGGGGCGTGTTTATTGCTGTTTCTAACGGTTTATCCTGTAGCGAAATTGAGACAGATACTACCTGTGAGTTGGTCTGGGTTGAGGTTGTACCTGACAACCGGAATAAATTAATAATTGCATCTTTTTATCGGCCCCCTGACTCAGACGATGCGGCTGCCGAAATGTTGAAAGAAAGCTTGAATCACATTTCAAATAATTATCCGAAGCATACTGTTATAATCGGTGGGGACTTTAATTTAACCTCGATATGTTGGCATAATTACGTATTCAAAACCGGCGGCAAATATAAAACATCGTCCGAACTAGTTCTGAATGCTTTTTCTGAAAACTACTTCGAACAGTTAGTTCATGAAACCACTAGAATAGTAAGTGGTTGCGAAAATACCCTTGATCTCCTAGCAATAAATAATACTGAGGTAGTAAAGAGCATCAAAACACATACAGGGATTACCGAACATAGAGTTGTAGTAGCGAAACTAAATGTCGAAATGCCCAAATGCACCAAAAACAAACGAAAAATATATCTATTCAATAAAGCAGATAAAAATTCGCTTCACCGCTTTCCTGAGTGATAGTCTCCAGTCTAAACTAAAAATGCGAGTGTAGATCAGTTGCGGCTTACTTTCAAAGACATAATATCAGTAGCAATCGAGAGATTTATACCAAATAAATTAATAAAAGAGGGGGCTGACCCCCCGTGGTACACAAAACAGGTCAGATCACTGTTGCAGAAACAAAGAAAAACGCTTGTAAAATTTAAAAAGACACAGAATCCACAAGACTGGCAATCTTTTACTGAAACTCGCAATCTAGCGCGGACTTCAATACGAGAAGCCTATAGTAGTTACCACAACGAAATCCTGTCTCGTAATCTTGCAGAAAATCCAAAGAAATTCTGGTCATATGTGAAGTACACTAGCGGCAAAACACAAACAATACCTTCACTACGCGATAGCAATGGTAATACTACCGATGACAGTACTGCTAAGGCTGAATTACTAAACACAGCTTTCCGAAATTTGTTCACCAAAGAAGACCAAGTGAACACTCCAGTATTCAATCCAAGAACAGCTGCCAGCATGCGAAACTTAGAAGTAGATGTTCCTGGAGTAGTAAAACAACTTAAGTCTCTAAACAAAAATACATCTTCCGGGCCAGATTTTATACCAACCAGATTCCTCTCAGAGTATGCTGATGCAATAGCTCCGTACTTAGCTATAATTTACAACCGATCACTCAGCGAAAGATCCGTACCCAAGGACTGGAAAGTTGCCCAAGTTACTCCAATATTCACGAAAGGCAATAGGAGTGGCCTATCTCATATGACGTCGATTTGCAGTAGGATTTTGGAACATATACTTTGTTCGAATATTATGAACTACCTCGAAGAGAACGACCTATTAACCAGTAGTCAACACGGATTCAGAAAGTATCACTCTTGCGTAACACAGCTTACCCTTTATTCACATGATGTGTTGAGTGCCATCGACAAGGGATCTCAAATCGATTCCATATTTCTGGATTTCAGGAAGGCTTTTGACACTGTACCCCACAAGCGGCTTCTTATGAAATTGCGTGCTTATGGAATATCTCCGCAATTGTGCGGTTGGATTCACAATTTCCTATCAGAAAGAACACAGTTCGTTGTAATTGACGGTAAGTCATCGAGTAAAACAGAAGTGATATCTGGCGTTCCACAGGGAAGCGTTATTGGTCCCCTACTCTTCCTCGTGTTTATAAACGATTTAGGAGACAATCTGAAAAGCTCCCTTAGACTGTTCGCGGATGATGCTGTCATTTATCAGTTAGTGAAGTCAACAGAGGATCAAAAGCAACTGCAAAGCGATTTAGACAAAATTTCTGCAAGGTGCGAAAATTGGCAATTGACACTAAATAAAGAAAAGTGTGAAGTAATACACATGACCACTAAAAGAAATCCGCTGAACTTCAATTACGCGATAAATCAGTCAAACCTTAAGGTCGTAGATTCTACCAAATACCTAGGAGTTACAATTACGAACAACTTTGACTGGAGAGAACACATAGAAAATATAGTGAGGAAGGCGAACCAAAGGTTACGTTTCATCGGCAGAACGCTTCGAAGATGCACCAGCTCCACCAAAGAGACTGCCTACATAACACTTGTGCGTCCTCTCCTGGAGTACTGTTGCCCCTTGTGGGACCCTCACCAGGTGGGACTGACGGAAGACATTGAGAAGGTTCAGAGAAGGGCAGCTCGTTTTGTTTTATCACGTTACGCGGGGAAAAGCGTCATGGAAATGTTGCACGAATTGGGATGGAAATCATTAAAAGAAAGACGTTATTCATTGCGGCGTGATCTTTTGCGAAGTTTCAATCACCGACTTTTAGTTCTGAATGTGAAAATATTTTGCTAGCACCCACCTACATAGGGAGACATGACCATCCCAATAAAATAAGAGAAATCAGATCGAAAACGGAACGATTTAGGTGTTCTTTCTTCCCGCGCGCTATTAGAGACTGGAACGGCAGAGAAAAGTTATGAAAGTAGTTAATGAACCCTCTGCCAGGCACTTGAATGTGATTTGCAGAGTATCTATGTAGATGTAGATGTATAATAGATGTTTAGATACTGAAAAAGCAAACATAGTTAAGTTCAATTTTTTGATAATGCAAAAATTACAACATGTAGAATGTTTTTGATGCCATATTCTGTTTCAGCGGAAAATTTTCATCAAATACTGTCATCACACGTGTTTATTTTATTTGTACTTTATATAAAAGATGTAATTTTGTGAAAATACTGATTTGACTTCAGAGTAAAGCAGCGAGGGTACTTAATGCGGCCATTTTGGCTTGTTAGGAGCAGTCTGTTGGTGTCTGTTTGGCAGACAAGACGTGTCGTTACGCTGGGTGACTGTGGAGTTGCTTAAGGACAATTTCAGCGAAGTGTTCTAGTGTGGAACTTAGAAATATTTGTGCTGTGGTGCTTCGAGAACTTTGATTTTATTCTGCGTCTGTGGGACATAGAAAAAGTCTTCAGTGGTGCTTCGTTGGACTCTAATGAAATTCTGTGATAGTGGAACTTAAAGAGTTTCTCAGAATTGTTGCTGGACTTTGATTTTTATTTAGCTACTGTTCGATGTTCGACTTAGAAACTGTTGAGCAAGTTTCCATTTATTGGTGTGGCAGCATTAAGGAACTCGGCATTGCTCTGAAGTCAGGTGTAACAAATATTCACTGACGGATATTAGGTGGAATAAACATCAATTAAAAGTGAATGTGTCGTTTGTGCAGTTTTTTGTTCCTGCCTGCATTTATTTAAAGCTAAACATTTTGGGGACATTGTAGCAGGTGTGGCTGGCCCCTAGACACGACGCAGCCAGTTTGTATAGCGAATAGGGACTACAGCCGCACTTCACGGAGCGCCAAGCATACACAGACTGTGAATGGGTGATTTATTTATTTATTTATTTCTCGTGCTGTAGCACTGGGGACTCGAGCTAAATGAAGGAAATAACTAAGGAAATTTTTTATAATTTATCATCCTGCACAGAATAGTTTTTTTTTTTCCTAGTTAGTTTTTGGTAATTCTGTGTGTAAGCTCGCAGTGAGCACACTCCCATCACCGGGATGAAGACCATGCGATACCCTGTCACTGTGACAAAGTGTAGTGACGATGTTTGCATGGTTATTTCAGTCGTTGTTGCCGAATTTTCGGTGTTAACATGGTGCGGACGGACATGTTAAGATTGTTCGGTGCATTGTGTGTTCGGATGCAGTTATACTCTGCTCACCATTGAAGTATGATGTTAGTTTCGCCACAGTTCGTCAGCAGTGATCCACTTTTTTGCTGAAAAGTGTACGTATTTGCTGTATCTGGTGTGGATATTTGCTAGCTGCGTACGGGAGATCTACAATATCTAGCTGGGAGATGGGACAGACAAATTACGGTACAATTTTTCCCCTTGTAATTCGTCTGGAGTGCTTAGATCTTACTACGATGTGGAACATAACATCAGTTTTGAAGTATACCTTCGAATTAGATTTGAAGTTCAGGGAGAAGAAAGAGAAACTTTGAGATTTCACAATATCATTGTAATTTTGTCAGTGACAGCAGAGGACCTGAAAGAGTAATGGAATCAAACGGATATTTTTTTAAAGGAGAGTATGAGATGAAAATTATAAGAGAAAAACAAGGGCAATGAATGCATTTGAATTAAATAAGGTGTTGTTGAGATTATTAGATTTGGAAGTGATACAATAGAAATGGTGGAGTTGTTATATATAAACATATATGATTCACGTGTGAATGTATAATATGAAATACTGAATGTGGTAGCACACCCTGATAAAGGGTGGATATACAATACGTGATACACGTTCTTATACGATTCCAATATCGCGAAAAAGCGAATTCTCACAGCACTGCAATACAAAGCACACAGAGGGACGAGTGGAAAAACAGTGCAAGACCGTTACTGATCAAACAATATTACGAATTCACTCGCGAATACGAATACGGTTTATTTTTGAGCATATTCTGGTAATTTTTCACGAAGTACTTGTCATTACATCGTCACAGATCGATAAGTGTCTCTAGTTGAGTTCGCTGTATGGCACTAGGCCACAATCAATACTGATCTTATCACTAAGTTACCTCTGTAATTCATGTGGCTGGCGTCAACGTGGTTTCTTTCCTCACGCTATCTAATCTCAAGGAACCCTAATCAGGCTAATTTTCTTAAATGCTATGGAACATATTTCAGCAATAGACTGTAATGACAAATTTAACAGCGATCAAATGTAATTGATGTAACAAAATAATTGGTTTGTTACTAGAGAGAAACAACAAATGATTCAAATATTTTAGCACTACTTTAATTAAAGATGCTACATATGTAATACGCTGTCAGATCTTTCGTTTTTATTGTATGTTTCAGTAAAGAATCCAGGCTTATTGCCAGTGAAAGGAACGCTGTTACACACTGAATGTTATTTCATCCAATGTTACGTTTTCGTATATTTCAACATTTTCGTGTGATATGTAATGCTTGATGCATGATTCTCTACTAGAAATATGTAAACCGAAGTGTCTGTTGAAAGCCTTGTAATCATTTTTGAAGACGTCAGCGAAATAGAGGTACGCCAATTGTCTCGACACCGGACGTCAGCACAATGATCCTGGGAATGCTGAAGATTTGTGGATATTGAGACGCCACAGTGTCAATAATTCTTGGGTCGTTCTGCAATTGCCCTCTTACTTAGACGTGTTACCCAAACCAAACAGAAAAATTTGTGGTAGACCGTGACTCGAACCCAGATATCCTGCATATCGCCATATGTCGCCGTACCGCTTAGGCTGTCTAAGCACGCTCCCTGGACCGACTCAAACCTTCACACTCACACACATTTCCTGTTATAGGTTGTTGAGTCAGTTACCTGCATATTTCGGTTCTTGTGCCAGTCTTAGACTCGAGACAGCGGGAAGTCGTAGACTATCGTTTTCAGTTTCACCCCAGGCCCTTTTTTGTGAAATACACAAACACACACACACACACATAAGAGATTTGTTCCACACTATCGAAGCCAAAAATTTCTTCATTGCTCTGAGGGTGTGTATTTTAGAGCCCATATTTAGTTGACAACATTTTCTTTTTCTTTTCGGTTTACTAATTATGACGTAAGACACTTACATCCTAGACTTTTCGAGAACGGTGAAATATATCGAAACGCGGTTTCCGGCAACTGTTACAGAGCCAAGGGTTTGAATCTTTTTAATTGCGTATTTTATTGTTAATGGTTTTAACGCCTTGCGGAGAGTGTAAAGCTGGCACCACATACAAGTCGTTGTATAAGCTAGGGGCCTGGGAATCACTGTTACTGGTTGCATTTCGATTCAACTTTATTACAGTTAGAACAAGGAAATTAATTATATTAATTATAATTGAATACACTTAACTCAACGGCATCACAGTAGGTGCTGGAAATGTTTTCCTCTTTCTTGAGGGCATACTACAAAACGCGTACATTTATTTTCTGATACTGTTCCCAGTCTTTCACGTGTTATTGAATGCAGATATTCAATTAGCGCTGTCTTCGGTTTATCTAGTGTCTTTCGTTTATTCTGATACCCAAATGTTTTAGCCGTATCCGAAAGGTAATAGTTGGGCAGAGAATAAGCCGGTGTGCTTGGGGCGACAAAACCTTCGTAATTCCTATCTCTAAGATTTCATCTAAATGTCGTAGAAACCGGTGTGCCGTATGAACAGTAGCGATGTCTTTTTAATTCAGTAGGGGAATAAATAGATGATCCGGGAACAAACGAACAATATATATATCGGGAGCATCGGTAGTTTCGAAAAAGATGGACCCTATAATTCGTGCTCGTCTTATGGAAAACCACACTTCGATTTCCTTCGCGTGCAATGACGTTTTTCTTAGGGCATGTGGGTTTTCTGATTACTAAATTCGTGAATTTTGGGAATTAATGTAGCCACATAGGTGAAACCAAGCCTTATCGGCGAAATCGCTGAAACCATTCGCGATACGCAACTCGTTTTGTATGGTACATACACTGTAATTGTTGCACTGCAGTAATTTTACACGGATACAACGCCAGAACTTTGATTAGGGCCTTATATGCTGTCGTACGAGAGACTTCAGCCTCTACTGATAATTTCCTTACTGATTTTGTTGGGCTCGACAACATGATGTCCGAAATGTCACCAAGCTTCCCTCTTGCTAAAATTGTGCACCTACCAGTTAATGGTGAATCAGGAACTGAACCTGTTGTCCGGAGGGGGTTCGAATCCCCCCTCGGGCATGGATATTTGTGCCGTCCTAGTTCGTAAGTAGTTCATAAGTAGTTTGTAAGTTTAGGGACTGATGACCCCGTAGTTAAGTCCCATAAGCTTAACAAACATTTGAACATTTTTTGTTGTCCGGAATTTGCGAATTACATTACGTACAGTGTTATCATGTGGACACCTCGAAGCAGAAACATTCAGGGACTCGCGAAATGTTTATGGGTAAAAGAATGATTGTTCCTGAACAAAACAGTGTGTACAAGAGCCAAAGCATGTTAATTATCTGTTTCAAGGCGAATCAGCATATGAGAGCTAGTTATAAACGACACATAATGTAACGTTTCGTGCATAATAACTGACATTATTAAATAAATGCTGTTATATGTTTCAATATAATAAACAACAATGAATATGAAACTTCCTGGCAGATTAAAATTGTGTGTCGGAACCGGGACTCCAACCTGGGACCTTTGCCTTTCGCGGACAAGTGCACTACCGACTGTGCTATCCCGACACGACTCACGATGCTGTCCCACAACTGTACTTCCGCCAGTACCTCGCATCCTACTTTCCAAACTTCACAGAAGCTTTCCTGCGAACCATGCAAGACTAGCACTCCTAGAAGAAAGGATATGGTGGAGCCATGGCTTAGCCACAGCCTAAGGGATGTTTCCAGAATGAAACTTTCACTCTGCAGCGGAGTGTGCGCTGATATGAAACTTTCTGGCAGATTAAAATTGTGTGCCGGAACCGGTACTCTAACCTGGGACCTTTGCCTTTCGCGGGCAAGCGCACTACCGACTGTGCTATCCCGACACGACTCACGATGCCGCCCCACAACTTTACTTCCGCCAATACCTCTTCCAGGAGTGATAGTCTTGCATGGTTCGCAGGAGAGCTTCTGTGAAGTTTGGAAAGTAGGAGGCGAGGTACTGGCGGAAGTAAAGTTGTTGGACGGCTTCGTGAGTCGTGTTGGGATAGCACAGTCGGTAATGTGGCTTGCCCGCGAAAGGCAAAGGTCCCAGCTGCGAGTCCCGGTTCCGGTACACAATTTTAATCTGCCAGGAAGTTTCATATCAGCGCACACTCCGCTCCAGAGTGAAAGTTTCATTCTGGAAACAATGAATAAAATAACCGATGTTTCCTTAAACCTATGTTATAGATTGAGAGATCGTCATTATTGCACTATTCATAATACAGATTTTGAAACACATGTGCGCCTTGTTGGATGCATGGATATAAACACCTATCGGAATTAGTATGGACACCTCTCAAAATTTCTGCACATACTAAAGGTATTCGTTCTTTTAACACGTCCGGATTTCCCGGTTCCGTTTTGTAAAACCTGACTTTGATACATCCCCATAAGAAAATATCCATCGGCGTAAGATATTCCTACAATTTCCGAGCTATGTAAGGCGCCTTACTGCGGAGCGCGTGGTTACTCGGTGTCGGAGGTTCGAGTCCTCTTCAGGCATGTGTGTGTGTGTGTGTGTGTGTGTGTGTGTGTGTGTGTGTGTGTTTTCTTTAGAAGTAGTTTGTATAAGCCTAGGGACCGACTACCGCAGTAGTTAAGTCCCTTAGATTTACAAACATTTGAGCATTCCCTATAGATCACATCTACGTACTTCCTTGGTGTACATTTCAGTTGTTACCTGTCTGACTGTAAGACCTGCCTCGAACTATAAACAAACGGTCATGTGACCTTATCAGATTGAAACCAGGAGGAAAACGCACGCAGGTAGCGGTCCAGCTATTGTTGAGTTTAGTTTATACAATACACACACATCCCCTGTGGACAGCAGTGTAGCCGGCCGCAGTGGCCGAGCAGTCTGCAGCGTGCCAGACACGGTCTGCACGGCCGCTGCGTTCGGGCGTTCGAATGCCCCGTCGCGCATGTAGGTTTATGCCGTCTTTAGTATAAGCTAGTTCATAAGTCTTTTGTAAGTTTAGGGACTGATGGCACTGTCGTTAAGTCCCTTAAGCTCTACAGCATTTTTGTACAAGTGTCCTTTCTTGCACTAACGTATGTGGTAAACATAAAAATACGGAGAACGCGGTGCGTGGGCCAACTGGTATTTGTACCGAACAGTAGCTACATCCTACATGACGAATCCAACGAAGCAGTGATCAAGTCGAAAGCTGTATCTTTCCAAAAATTCAGAATGCCCATCATGTGCCACTTAGTTTTGGAAAAAGAAGACAAATGACTTCTCTATATTTACTGAAAGCAACAGAAAAAAAGGAGCCATAGAATTCATAGCGTGCACTTTTTACGGGATATCCAGCACTTGTGTAATTCGAGACAAAAATAGTGTATAATGGTTGTTACGTGTTCTTTACAAATCTCGTAATTATCCAATCTTGAAAGTTGGAGTTTTGTTCCTTCGGTTGTGTCTACCTTAATACTTAAACGGCTCTGTGTTTATTGTCATTTTTCTTGATGAATGTCTCACAGCCATCCGCACTGGTGATTATTCACATTTTTACACGTTGTGACAATATAGTGCTGGACAGTGTAAATGTTTGGGAATATGTTATGAAAGCGGGTGAAACGTTCCTTAACATGTTTGATTGGATTTACCTCTCTGCGGGCAACGACTGCATTCGTAACTAGAAAAAAGTGAAAGACATTTTCTGCAACTGTTATGAGTTTATGGCAACACAATTTTATTAATAATTCCAAACACAGTATATTTCATGCACAGTTCATAGGCTTTGTTTCCTTTTGAAATGTGAAAAATCGTCTCATACTTATAAAAATGAGGGAACCATTTCCAAATATATTCACGCTGAACGACGGAAATGAGGAAAAATTTATTTCACAAAATGTTGTTTCTCGCTTATCAAAGATTTTTAGATTTGCCCAAATTCGGGCGGGGCACCGCAATATGACAGCTGTGTGATTACTCGGATCACCTAACTGGAATATTTATGAATTGCATAAAATCCTTTTCCTTGTATTTGAGAAACAAGTAAACGTCAGATGAGCTTAAATCTGGACTGGAGGAAATATTTCCCATCCATTTGGCAAGTGTTTTTTCTTTCGAGGGGCAGTTGGAAAATAAGTTTCCCCTGTCGACTGTGGTCGACTTTCAGTATGAAAGGATATATATATATATATATATATATATATATATATATATATATATATATATATATATATATATATATATATATAATGAAACATTAAAGATCACCATATCTTTATTTTTCTAGATTATTTCCGAGAATATTGAGAATTTGTCATACCGCTTTATAAGCTTCAAAAAGCCTTCCAGAAAAAAAATCAGAGCGTTTCATCCCCTGTCACAATCCGAAAGTCTTGCCATATTCATGGTTGACCTCTACCCAATGGTGTATCAGTGTTTTGCACGTGCGCGTTCACCTGATGTGTCGTCTTTTGCCCATATACTTTCAAGGTTTCTTTCGTATGCAACGCCCAGATTTTTTCCTGGGCGTCTTTTTGTATCTTATAAAGCGGTTTGACAAGTGTCTCAATTTACTTGGGATTATGTAGAAAAATAAAGATGTGTCTTATCTTTAATGTCTCATTCTATTTTTTCCTTTCGTACACAACACTGTCCACAGTGGACAGGGGAAACTTATTTTCCAACTCCCCCTCATAGAAGTACAGCTACGTGGGGATATAAGAAATACTAGTCACTGTGTGCAATCAAAAATCAAATGTTCAAATGTTTGTATAGCTTATGGGACTTAACTACGGGGTCATCAGTCCCTAAACTTACAAACTACTTATGAACTAGCCAACACTAAGGACGGCACAAATATCCATGCCCGAGGGAGGATTCGAACCCCTAGCCATAGTGGCCGTGCAGACCGTGACTGGAGCGCCTCAGTCCCCTCGGCCACCGCGGCCGGCTGTGTGCAATCCAAGTAAACTTGGTTTCAGGCTGAGTTTTAAATATATTAACTCACGACCCAAACAAGCGACTCAGAAAGGGAACATAGAGGCATCAATCCTAAATTCTGATTCATGACTGACATAAATTTCAACTTGATTATGCCACCATAACAGTCGTACTTGCATCATTTGCATCATTGCAATGACTCTCGTGTTAATGATATAACGAGTATGATGAGTTAGGTATCATCGATAAGAAGATCTCACCCTTTATGCTTGAAAGGAACATCGTTTATCAGCTACAATTAAGTGAAAAATAAAAAGAACGCTTTAATCAGAACGTTAGGGTAACAAAAATACCAGATGGACTCCACATTATACGCTAAATAAGTCATATACAATACTAACTACTAAAATGGGAAGCCGTAATATTCTGAGGGGGAATAGTAGAACATGGTATCTTCTCTTATAGACATACTGTGCGAGGACCATGGAAATACCAATAGTTCTGGTACGTAGAGAAATATATGGAGGCTCTAGATCCACACGTAACATCTGTGGACTAAGTGCTAGAAAGAGGTAATGATTCCGTAACACCACGTACAGTCTCCATGATTCAGTAAAATGTGGAATGTTGATGTTGTTGTCTTCAGTCCGCAGACTGGTTTGATGCAGCTCTCCAGGCCACCCTGTCTTGTAGAAGCCTCTTCATCTGAGAATGAGGGTGGCAATCTATATCGTTTTGTATCTGCTTACTGTATTCGTCACTCGCTCTCCCTCTACGATTTTTACCCCACACACTTCCTTGTAATGCTACGTTGACAATTCCTTGATGACTCAGAATGTGTCCCACAACATATCCCTCCTCTTAGTCAGGATATGCCGCAAACTCCTTTTGTCCCCAATTTTCATGAGCACCACCTCATTAGTCACGGGATCTACCCATCTAATCTTCAACATTTGTCGATAGCACAACATTTCAAAAGCTTCTATCATCTTTTCCTCTGAACTCCTTATCGTCCTTGTTTCACACCCACACAATGATACACTACCGACAAATGCTTTCATAAAGGTCTTACTAAAATTTAAACTAATACTGGATGTCAACAAATTTCGCTTTTTCAGAAACTCTTTTCTTCCCATAGACATTCTGCATTTTATACCTTCTTTACTTCGGCCATCAGAAGTTATCTTTCTAGCTAAATAACAAAACTCATTTACTACTTTTAATGTCTCATTACCTAATGTAATTCCTACAGCATTACCTGATTTTCTGACACTACATTCCATTACCCTCGTATTACTCTTGTTAATGTTCATCTTATATCTTCCTTTCAAGACAGTGTCCATTCCATTTAATTTGCTTTTCCAAGTCCTTTGCAGCCTCTGACAGAATTACAGCGAAGAAGTGCAGTCACCCCTGCGGTTTAAAAAGGCGAAAAACGATATCAACAAAAAACATGCCGACAAGTTCAAACTATGCGTGAATCTACAAGAGAATCGACGGAGGATAATTCGGGTACGCAAACGCAACCTGATGTCGGTACAAATTGCAGGGAAAATACACGACCGAGGCGCGATGAAGTGGATGAATTACGAGAGCTTAAAAACAGACTATGCTCAATCCGGGGCGCGACACCACGCGAGAATGTCTCGCGGAAGATAGTAGATGAGATGGACGCAGTTGACAGTATACGTCACTTCGTCTCTGTGCTAAAGTATTCAATCTACCCTGACCTGTATACGAATGTAATATTTGTTAAGCTTATGGGACTTAACTACGGGGTCATCAGTCCCTAAACTTACAAACTACTTATGAACTACTTACGAACTAGGACGGCACAAATATCCATGCCCGAGGGGGGATTCGAACCCCCGACCGTAGTGGCCGTGCAGACCGTGACTGGAGCGCCTCAGTCTCCTCGGCCACCGCGGCCGGCCCTGTATATGACCAACATCCGTGTGCATGGAGGGGACAGTTCGGTCATGCATTACCGATATCATGGGGACCGAAATTAAATATGCAATTTTTGTGCAGTCACCCCCGGGACGAGCCCGCTGCTAGAATAAGAGTAATTATGTAGGACTGTCATAGTTACAAGAACTTTAGGGACACTTTCCTGGACGAATTCTGGCCACGAAATATGCAGGACCACGTTAAACTAAGCATATTAATGATGCCAAATTATTCTGAGTCAGGGTTTCGTGACTCCAGTGTGTTCTTTAAGGAGATGTTGAAGCCGGCCGCGGTGGCGGAGCCGTCTGGGGCGCGCTAGTCTCAGTCTGCATGGCCACTACGGTCGGAGGTTCGAATCCCCCCTCGGGCATGGATATTTGTGCCGTCCTTAGTATTAGTTAGTTCATAAGTAGTTTGTAAGTTTAGGGACTGATGACCCCGTAGTTAAGTCCCATAAGCTATACAAACATTTGAACATTTTTGAATTCTTGTTCAAATGTTTACTAAGCTTAAGGGACTTAACTGCGGGGTCATCAGTCCCTAAGCTTACAAACTACTTATGAACTACCTTATACTAAAGACGACATGCTCGAGGGGGGGATTCGAACCCCCGACGGGGAACGGCCTCGCGCATCGTAGCATAGCGCCTCAATGCGCTCGGTCGCTCCGCCGTGGCGAATTCTTGTTCATCAAAGGCTATATATAAAGGAATTTAAATCACTACTGTAGACTAATGGTAATAGTCGTCTGTCGAAATTGAATTGTACTGTAGGTCTGTCAGCTCAATTTGAATACTTGATGGGGCATCCTCTGCGTGCGCAGAAAGAGGCATCATAAAAACTTTTGAGTGCAGTTTTATTTTATTTACTCAAACCTATCTTAGAATTTTTTATGTAATAACTGTGTACTCCGGATGTGGCCATAAGTACAATTAAAAAATGTATATTTTTGGTTTTCTTCAGATCGTGACAATAGTGCTTTTAATTTAGTTCTGTTCCTTCAATTCCCTCGCGTGTTATTGAATGTTTATTTTTGTAGTGACAGCGCTTTTATATTTGCGGTACAGTGTTATATTAAGCCGGCCGCGGGGGACTGAGGCGCCGAGGGGACTGAGGCGCTCCAGTCACGGCCTGCACGGCCACTACGGTCGGGGGTTCGAATCCCCCCTCGGGCATGGATATTTGTGCCGTCCTTAGTTGTAAGTAGTTCATAAGTAGTTTGTAAGTTTAGGGACTGATGACCCCCGTAGTTAAGTCCCATAGACTACAAACATTTGAACATTTGTTATATTAAGCATTGTGGTTTCGCAACAGGCTTAAAAATCTTCTTATTAAGCATTAAAATGTCACACATAACTCCGAATCTTTTGTGATCATGGTAAACTTTCGCAAGATAGATTAACAGTGTCCTGTTTGATAAGGTTCAGAACGGATATTCAGCGCAAGCAAGAAGATGCGAGAGCGAGCGTTGTCTCTGTGACACACGTGCTGCGACACGGCGGGGCAAGAGTGGTGGCGGAAAGCACCGGGGCGCGCAAGCACCCAGTGCTCCAGTTGGAGGGGCCTGGAGGATATCGAGCAGTTAAATGATGGAGTTGATGGGCATAAATACGGAGAGATTCTCGACGTCAATGAAGGTCTTTATAATCTTGAAGAGGTTCGAGGTGCAATCCGAGAAACGATTATTCACTTTAAGTGCGAGGCTGAAATAATGCGTTTACAGAACATTTTGGAGGTATATGAGAACGTTTGCTGCCGGAATCAAGACCAGTCAAGGGGTTTGTGGCAGGCGGCACGAGCTCTCCCCTCAGCCTCCCCTCCACGCTACCCTCTGACGTGCAAGAGGCACCCTAAGCCAGCGATCAGCCTGACACCTGCTAGCATCTTACGGAACTACTAGGACAGCGTAAGACAGTGGTGTAGAGGTGGTTTCTTCTCTGTATATGTTACTCTGTGCCGGCACGCTTCACTTCCCGCGGGCGGATAGAGTTCTTTTCACACTGGCATTTGTAATCGTGACGTAGCAGCGCTGTGAAGGCGACCAAAAAGGAGGCTATCGATCTGTCGATCGCTATAGCCTCAACATCGAGACTTTATGAGTATACGGGAACAGTCGTAACTATAACTTTTTAAGACCAATTCACTATCCGTAAGAACATTCCACAATGTATTTCTAATGGCGGCATTCACACTATCCGTCACCGGACCGTCACGTCACGTCAAACTTTCTCGAGAAGAATGTTTAGTCCGAACAGTCGTCTGCTAACATCGGAAGTTAACCTATTTTCGTCACGCGAATTTCATGTTGTAGTCGATAATTATAGGGTTTATATACAAATGTGTCTTGTTAATATTTATTTTATTGTTTACTTTGTTTTAGCGGTAAATTCCAAATGTTTCAATTGAGTGTCCTAAATGCGAGGTCGGATATCTGAAGCCGAAAAACGGTTTACGTTTCGTAATATTGTAACCGAAAAGACTGAAGCTATTTATTTGATTAACATTGTAATTTGATGACGTATTTGTCATTAAATAACATTTTATATGAAAATAAAAGACAAAAATTCAGTTGTTTAGGACGGTATTAACAATGTCAGTGGGTTAATCGTAATGGATAAAGTAAACAGGCTCTATTTATCACCATCATCATCACCATCATTATCATCATCATTAGAGACTGATTATGCCTTTCAGCGTTCAGTCTGGAGCATAGTACCTCTAATAAAATTCCTCTATGATCCCCTTATTCAATGCTAACATTGATGCCTCGTCTGATGTTATGCATTTTATTTCAAAATCATTCTGCACCGAATCTAAGTACTTTCTTCTTGGTCTACCTCGACTCCTCTTACCCTCCACTGACGAGCTCATGAGTCTCTTAGGTAACCTTGCATCTCCCATGCGTGTAACATGACCCCACCATCTCAGTCTGTTCGTTCTAACTCCTTCATCTATGGTGTTCATTCCCAGTTTTTCTTTAATTTCCTCATTATGAACACCCTCCTGCGATTGTTCCTATCTATTGGTACCTGCAATCATTCTTGCTACTTTCATATCTGTAACCTCTACCTTATGAATGAGGTAACCTGTATCCACCCAACTTTCACTCCCATACAACAAAGTTGGTTGAAAGATAGAGTGGTGCACTACTTACTTAGTCTTGGTACTGACTTCCTTCTTGTAGAAGAGAGTAGATGTTAGCTGAGCACTCACTGCATTAGCTTTGCTGCACCTCGATTCCAGTTCTTTCGCTATGTTGCTATCCTGTGAGAAAATACATCCCAGGTACTTGAAACTGTCTACCTGTTCTAACTTTGTTCCTCCTATTTGGCACTCAATCTGTTTGAATCTCTTTCCCACAGATATTAGTTTCGTTTTGGAGATGCTGATCTTCATATCATAATCCTTGCACCTCTGATCGAGCTTTGAAATATTAGTTTGCAACCTTTCAATCTAATCAGCCATTACAACTAAGTCATCCGAATATGCGAGACTGCTGCTTATTTTGTTTTCACCTACTTTAATCCCGCCCTGCCAGTCTACTGTTTTCAACATATGATCCATGAATAGTATGAACAACAGTGGTGACAGGTTACAGCCTTGTCTTACCCCTGAAACTACCCTGAACCATGAGCTTAATTAGCCATCTACTCTAACTGCTGCCTGACAGTCTACGTAAAGCCCTTTAATTGCCTGCAGAAGTTTGCCTCCTATACCATAATCTTGAAGAACTGACAGTAGCTTCCTTCTAGGGACACGGTCATAAGCGTTTTCCAGATCTATGAAACATAGATACAATTCCATGTTCCACTCATAGTACTTTTCCATTACCTGCCGTAAGCTAAAGATCTGGTCCTGGCAGCCTCTAAGAGGCCTAAACCCACACTGATTTTCATCTAATTTGTCCTCGATTACTACTCGCACTATATTTATGCTCTTATAAATATTGTTTGACATGCTCATATGTTTATTTTATCGCTTGAAAATAGATGTCGATGTTTTGAAATGTTGTTTCAATTCCCAGCACTTTACCACACTACATTCGCAAAAAACATACATTGTAAAGTTTTCTTTGGCCGTGAATAACATGTAGCGTTGTTGTTCCACGCCATTTCTCTTTCTTATACAGCGAGATTCTATCAGTATTCCTGTAATGTTGCCTACAATGGCTTTTTATAAACATCTACTTCCCGCTTAGCACACATGATCGCACAATGGCACACACACACACAAAGAAAATGAATAACCGAATTCGGTGCGGTCCACGCTGAGTCACACAAACGCGCTCGTAAAGCCCTTTTTAAACAATGAACGAAGGTGAACAACATAGATAATAGTCTACTGAAGCGCTCCTAGCGTACTAGCCCAGAACTACAAACTCCAGCAAGATATTGTGGTAGCGTGTTTAGACGATAAACGTAATCGAACAGTAATACCCGATGTTGAAAGTGAGGTTACAACAGGCGATTTGTTATGTAGGAAGTCATGGTTTAATACTGGAATTGAGGAAAAAACGCTATTCAGTTACCTTAGTAGATCTGTTGCATCTTTTATGGTTTCTGCCAATAAAACGCAGTCTCTGGCTCGCCTTTTCCACGATATTCTCTACGTGTTCTTTCCAATTTAATAAGTAATAATAATTCCTAGGTATTTTGTGGAGTTTACTGCCTTCACTTTTGAATGATTTATCTAGTAAACAAAGTTTAACGGATTTCTTTTCGCACTCATGTGGGCGACTTCACACTTCTCATTATTTAGAGTAAATTGCCAATTTTTACACCATACTGATATCTTATTCAGATCGTTCTGCAGTTGGTTTTGATGTTCAGATGATTTTAATAGACGATAAATGACGGCGTTATCTGCAAACAACCTAAGAGAACTACTTAGATTTCCCTCTAAATAAAAAAAATGTTCAAATGTTTGTATAGTCTATGGGACTTAACTACGGGGTCATCAGTCCCTAAACTTACAAACTACTTATGAACTACTTACGAACGAGGACGGCACAAATATCCATGCCCGAGGGGGGATTCGAACCCCCGACCGTAGTGGCCGTGCAGACCGTGACTGGAGCGCCTCAGTCTCCTCGACCACCGCGGCCGGCCCCTCTAAATCGTTTATGTAAATAAGGGACAGCAGAGGACCAATAACACTACCCTGTGGAACGCCCGATATAACCTCTGTTTTAGTCGATGCCTTACCATCGATTATTACGAACTGTGTCCTCTCTGACAGGAAATCCCCTATCCAATCGCAAATTTGGGGCGATATACCATAACCACGCAATTTGATTAAAAGCCGTTTGTGAGGTACGGTGTCAAAAGCTTTTTGGAAATCAAGAAATACGGAATCGATTTGCGAACCCTTCTCAATAGCACCCATCACTTCGTGTGAATAAAGAGCTAGTTGTGTTTCGCATGAACGATATTTTCTAAATCCGTGTTGCCCTTGGGTCAATAGATCATTCTGTTCGAGATAATTCATAATATTTGAATACAGGATATGTTCCAAAACTCTTCTGCAAATTGACGTCAATGAAAAAGGCCTGTAGTTTAGTGGGTTACTCCTACTGCCTTTCTTGAATATAGGTGGGACCTGTGCAACTTTGCAATATTTTGGTACAGATCCTTCTTTGAGAGAGCGATTATATATGGCTGATAAGAGGCTATCGCTTCAGCATAATCAGATAGAAATCTAATGGGTATACAATCCGGACCAGAAGACTTGTTCTTGTTAAGTGATTTTAGTTGCTGCACTACTCCGATATCTACTTCTACGTTACTCATTACGACATCTGTTCGTAATTCGAAATCTGGAATATTGGTTTCGTCTTCCCTGGTGAATGAGTTTCTAAAAGCTATGTTTAATAACTCTGCTTTAGTAGCGCTGTCATCGGCAGGATCGCCATTACTATCACGTAGTGAAGGTATTGTGATTTGCCCCTAGTATATTTAACATATGACCAAAATCTCTTTGGGTTTTCAGTCAAACAGGGCACCCAACACGCTTCGACTGGCGACTGCGGTGACCTCCGGATGCTGCCGAGATGCCCGCCACCTGAGCGGGGTGCCATCATCGATCTGTCATTCGCGCCGAACTAGGGATGGGAAAAACCGACCGGTTAAAACCGATACCGGTATTTTAGTTTTGAATAACCGGTTCTTTTCGGTATTTATTTGGTGTAAGTTGTAACCGGTTTTTTTATTTATTGCCAAGAACCGGGTACGACTACTTCCTGTAGTAGTGGTTTTTTTGTAAATAATTTAAAAAAATTAAAACTAGTAGACCCTAATATTTAGGACTATTCCTAAAATTTCCACTGCTGTGAAATATTAGGTCATCGCAGTAACTAAGAAAAGCGATCATTGATAATTTGAGAACAATCCCGGCAGTCAGAAACGCGCAACAAACGCGTGGCATAAGAACTGGTGCAGCTATTGAGGCATCGATGCACCTGTTGCCGTGTGGCGTGGCCTATTAGACGACGCGCGTGCACCGGCAGTGTACGAGACTTGCCTCCGTCTGGTCATGCGGCAGTTCCTTGCTGTCGTCGCCAGACAGCGGTTGTGTCTTAAATGGCACCATCCCGAGTGTTGAGGTACTTCACGAAGTACGGTAGCAGTGCGGTACAATGCTCCACTTGCTTTAAAAAGCTGAAGACCGGTGGAGGTATACAAAGATGCTGTGTCATTTAAGGAGAAAGCATCCAAAATGTTTCTTGGAAGAGAAGGTAATTTGATTCATATACCTATTAATGTATTATCATATTGTTATGCTAACAAGTATTATAAATGTGATTCCTTGAAAGCGAGAGGCTTTTTTATTAACCAATATGGGTTTAGGTAACATTGATCATGTGGTGCCTCGCGAGGTAGTCTTGCGGTCTGAGGCTCCATACTTCTGCAGCACTGATTGAAGTTCATTTATTGACTGTAACTTATATATTGTGTATGTAACGAGATATTCGTATGCGCTGGCTCACAAGTCCAACTTAGGGAGTGGTTGGCTTAATATTCCCAACTGCCGGATGGAAATACTAGGCCAGTAAATCTGTATGCTTCGTATATCGTCATCTACGGACTGCTGGCTAGGCTTACACACACTCAAGAAGGCGTAGTACTGGTAGAGGATCTTGCAAAACATGGAAAGACTAGTGATTTGTCGTATAACGTAAATTTTAACTAAATTTCGTAAGTTTCTATTACGGTTTCTGTTTAGGCCACAAAATATGTTCGGTCGAACTCTACTGGAAATAATAGAAATAAAAAAAAAAACCGAAAACCGGTGCGATACGAGGGGCGGCCACCGCGCTCTGCTGAACACCACGCCGGAGCGCTCGGTGGAACGACGGCGAGTTGACACTCGCGTCAAGGGGCCGTGCTCGCCCCACAAGGTGGGGCACACATGAGACAACACCTAGTGGACTCACTCTTTTCTCTTCATTTATTGTCACATTGACCACAAACGACGCACTTAACCCTTTCGCTACGGTGAACTTCTGGAGAAGTCGGGAGCGAATGTGCTCCACAGGCGGTGGACTGCTGCAGCAGTCGAGTGCTGCCTGTGCCGCCCAGCCGGTGGACTGCTGTAGCAGTTCCGCCTCGCGTCATACATCGTAATGTAATGCTACTGAAATGTAACGTAAAGCAATTGTACATAAATATTATTTAACAAGCGAAGTATGCGTTTATAATAATAAAGTCCACACCCCACCAGAGCCAAATCCAAAATTTAGATCTTTTAGAATTTACGAAAAAATTACGCGAATTATCTGAAAGAAGGAAGAAAACTGTTTCTATTCCAAATGAATTTTCCCTAATAAATATATAGTATAAAGTCCAATAATTGCGATAACACTGAGTGTGAAAGCAGGACAGAGTAGCGCCGTGGGGAGTGCGGAAAATGCGCCGTACAGCGGGCACGGCCGGGCGCGACTGGCGCTCGTCCACAGCGCACGGCGCAACAAGCACGGCGCCGGAGTCAAAGGGTTAAGGCCAATTCACACTGTCCGTCACGTCACGTCACGTCACCGTCCGTCAGGACATTCCGCAATGTATTTCTAATGGCGGCATTCACACTGTCCGTCACCAGACCGTCTCGTCACGGTCACGTCAACCTTTCTCGAGAAGAATGTTTTGACGGAATGGCCTCTGCTAACATCGGAAGTTAACCTATTTTCGTTACTCGAATTACATGTTGCAGTCCAGGATTGCACTGTTTATATGCAAATGTGTCTTATTCATCTTTGAAATAAATCGCAATTTGCGATGTTATGGCATCACTGTATTAGGTTTAGATGGAATACGAAACTGTGGCGAATGAAAATTTGTGCCCGGCCGGGATTCGAACCCGGGATCTCCTGCTTACTAGGCAGACGCGTTGACCACTCCGCCACCGGGGACACAGTGACCAGCCTGACTGCAGAGGTCTCTTCCCTGCACGTCTCCCGCCACACACAAATCTCCATTCGCCACGCTGTCTCTTTCCTATACCACAGCCTATTTATTCTATAATTCTCGCAGCCACAATACTGTATTCCCGCATCAGGGAGAACAGACCATGAGGTATCGAGACAATTAGTTGTCGTCAGGAGTACAGCCTCGACTTGTATACAATTATATATATTTTTGACGAATTACATTGTTCAAATGAATGAAGTAAATCGCAATTTGCGATGTTATGGCATCACTGTATTAGGTTTAGATGGAATACCAAACTGTGGCGATTGAAAATTTGTGTCCTGCAATCGGGCTGGTCACTGTTTCCTCGGTGGCGTAGTGGTCAACTCGTCTGCATAGTAAGCAGGAGATCCCGGGTTCGAATCCCGGCCGGACACAAATTATCATTCGCCACAGTTTGGTATTCCATCTAAATCTAACACAGTGATGCCATAACATCGCAAATTGAGATTTATTTCATTCATTTGAACCCTGAAATTCGTCAAAAATATATATAATTATTCATCTTTATTTTATTGTTATACTTCGTTTCAGGGGTAAATCTCAAATGTTACATGACGACTTAAATATTTTTGTCAATTGAGTGTACCCCTAAAATCGAGGTCGGCTTTCTGAAACCAAAAAATGGTTTATGTTACGTAACATTGTAACAGAAAAGACTGAAGCAAACTGTTTATTTGAATAAGATTGTAATATGATTACGCATTTTTCATTAAATACGTAACATTTTCAATGAAAAACTCAGTTCTAATGAAAGACAAAAATTCATTTGTTTACGACGTTATTGTCAAGGTCAGCGGGCAAATCGTAATGGATACAGTAAATACGCGCTATTTATGCTCTTATAAGTATTGTTTGATGTCTTCATATGTTTATTTTTTTCGCTTGTAAATAGATGTAGATGTTTTGAAATGTTGTTTCAGTTCCCAATAAGTTGGCCAAAAACATACACCGTAAAGTTTTCTTTGGCCGTCAATAACATTTAGTGTTGTTGTTCCCTCAATTCTAGTATTAAACTATGACTTTCTACATAACAGATCGCCACTCATAACCCCGCTTTCAACATCTCGTATTGAGATGGGCGAATTGACGTGACGGACACTGACGGACAGAGTGAATACAAATTGACGTGACGGTGCCGTGCCGTGACGTTGACGTGACGGACAGTGTGAATTGACCTTTAGTGTTACTCCTTTTGTGTTCAAATTCATTTGAAATCGAGTAAGATTGCTCGCTAAGTGTTTGTCATTTTATCTTTTGTGCGTCTGATAGAACCTGAGATCTGTTCTAGACTCTTACCAGAAAAATGATTTTAAGTTTTAAATATAAACATCACACACTCGTGATATTAGAATTGATTTGTTTCATAAACATTATTATTAGATGGGTACTAATATCAAAACTGCAATGCCTAGTAACATTGGTCACTAGTTAGGAATTATTTCTTGTCATTTAATTGTTTTGATAAATTGTGCTGTATTGATGTTGATTGTTTGTAACACACTATACACTGCATCACTTAACAGATCCTGGATTTAACTGCTCCCATTCTTGCTTAAATTTTATGTGTACCACGGATGAACACTAAGGAAAATCTATCTTTCTCACATGATATGATAACATGGTTTCAATATATTGCTAATTATTTACGTTATCTTTGACAGGAGTCACGATTAGCTATTTTCACTCCTTTGCTTGTAGTATTAATAGATCGATAGTGTGTTACAAAATATTATTTCTTGTTTATGCTGTGCTGGTGTTATGCCCCTATTTGTGTTCTATTGAATGTTTGTGTATAATTGTTGTTTTTGATACTGTCAGTGCCTAAGGGTTATCTGTATTGCAGCCCAGGTTAATGTACAGAATAGCTATTAACTATATTCAATAGTGGGTCGTTTTGCCTTTATTCGTTAATATTATCTGGATTCATTTATCTACTCCGAGTTTAAAAGTTCTTTATTTGGTTCAAGTGAATCAGTGGACTATATAAGCATAGATTTCACCCCACTATAGGAGCTATACGATTAGTATTTCTTTTAGTCTATGTTATCGTTAAGTTGATGTCTTTGAATTTGTGAGTTTTTTCAGTGGCATGAAACAGCGCTGCTATTAGCAAGACTAATTGTGCGCTTTCTTTCCCAGAAGTCAGCGAACAATGAAAGGATCAATTGGACCCGCTCTCAACTACTATTTATTTATTACTGAACTTCAGTTATTGTGCTGGCAGTTTGTTATGTCACCGTGTTTCAGTTCATGTTTGTCTGTTGCCTCTGCCTTCGGTGAAGGAAAGTAAAAGGGTGGATGTATTAATTGTGTTACGCCAGTGTCCAGCAACGCATGCAAGCTGGCTACACGCAACCAGCAAAACACCGCAGATTATCGGAACTGCAGACCTCACTACGACAGGCGCCGAGGCTGCCAATCAACCTAGAAGTAAATATTGCCGGGCCACCACAACAACAACAACTGTCCGTTAATTCTAGATCTTTGTTTTCCAGAGGTCGCCAGTGGAGTTTCCAGCACGTCTAAGCCGGCTATATAAGCTCCACCAGGTACAGCTCACCCCGCCAGCCGGTCAGTTCAGTCACAGTCGTAGCTGACTCGCCAGCGTGAGGAGAGGAGCGTCGCGCCGCTGCTGCACTTAGCCGCGTAAACAGCGAGTAACTCTCGCCGGAAATGGCAAATCGAGCTGCGACAAGGAATCGACGGGGACAGCCACGAAGTGGCGTTCTAGCGGCGTTAGTCCACCTCGCTGCCGAGGTGATGGCCTTGGCAGGCGCCGGTGACTGCACGGCGACGTTTGCGTGTTTGCGCTGTGCGGGGCACACGACACGCGCAACTGCGCGCACCCGCGGGGCGCCGACAAGCGGTGCGGCAACTGTGGCGGCCCCCACGCCGCCAACTTCCGCCGTTGCCCGTACATGAAGAATGGCGCACGAAGAAGAAGTCGGGACGTGCGGAGAAGTCGAGTATGGGCACTGCGACGCCGGCTGCGTCCGCGGCCGTCCCGTAACCTGCGCCTGGTGCACCACGTGGGAACGTTCGAGGGTGGGTTGGTGGCGACGCCGTCACGTCGGGTGCACACGTTATTCTGCATCCCGCGGCGGATGACGCCCTGCTTTGTCTTCAGGCCGCGATGGCGGCAGAAAGGGAGCAGTATCGAGCCTCCCTCGATGCAGCGATGCGACGAATTGCGGACCTCGAGCGGGAGTTGAGGCTCGTCAAAGCGACGATTAGCCACATCCCGCCCCCGCATGCTGGGGTGACCTGCAGTTCTACTGATACTGCGACTGAAACAGGTTCCCTCGACTCCGCCATGACGGGGAACGCGGGCGCGGCGAAGATGGAGGTGGACGCGCCTCGGACACGAACTGACGACAAGGCTGCGCCTGAGGGGGCGGACGCAGCGCACGCGGAGGGAGAGGACGTGTCGAAAGACGACGCGATGTACTTGGAGATGCCGACGAAACATGACGTCAGACGAGTTCTGCTACGAGTATCGACGAAAATCCGCGACAAGGACAGCGACGACGAAGACCTCCATTACCCGTTCCTACCAGAATCGAAAATACCACCACCTCCCCACCACCCAGTTAAATTAGCTGAAGAAATTCAGCGTCCTAATTGACGGTTAGTGGGCCGTCAAGGTTTTAACGATTTAAATAATTATTTCGTTTTCACGGAAGAGCAGTTTAAACAGATAGCCCAAATAGCCCAGGAATACTTGGACCTTCGGCGCTCTCGAAATAGAGCGGCCCCCCACTCCATCTATCCGGGGTGCCTTACAGATCGAGGGCTTAAGCCCTGCAGGCCCTTGCAAGTCAGTCCCGAAAGTTTATGGCAAAATAAGGAAATAAAGTTAGCCTTCCTTACTCCTACAATGCTCTATCAGGGGTTGGAGATCGCTGGATAGTGATGGTACCCCATTCCACCTTGTTCCATTTAAAAAACAAAAACAACAGTACAGTCGTTGGGCAGGTGAGAGACGAGCGTTGGCGGTCGCACCTGCAAAATTCTTCTACCCCAGTGGTTGGCAACTCCCTCTCCCCTCCAGGTTCCCTAGCCGGCCGCTGTTTGAAACCGGCTCTCTGCCGTCGGTGGTCTGGTGAGTAGACACGCTGCGCTCTAGCCCCAGATTGCACAAAGCGCCTTCTTTGTTGAGATTTTACATTTAGGCACTTGTTACCTGCGTTAATGTACGCATGGGTCGACCTTTGATCAATATCGAGGACTCGTGGTGAATGATACTCAAATCATGGTATTACTTCCCGGCTAAGGCTCGTTTCTGACCTGCTCAATGTTAATTGCACTTCATATTCTATATCTTGATTTAGGTCCCCATATGAGTTAATGGTTTGTGTTGGTAGTACCTGCAAGCCACCTAAAGAGGCGGATTGCGTCACCGAGCTAGGGAGGTTGCGTATTTCAATGTATAATGAATGTAAATTGTATTTTAGAGATGGGAGACTAACAATTTAATCTCATATTAAATTTTCCTGTTAAAACTAAATGTATATCTTATATTTCCATAAAGTGTACTGCCACATCCCCCTCCTAGTCACCAAATAAGTTGGCCATTGTGTGCACATACACCTGCTATGACGATGTGCTTCTGACCTTGTAACGCCTATAACAACATCCTTTACTCAGCATGGACACAGTGAGTGAGAGATGTTGGAAGGGAAACTGATTCAATACGAGTAGGAACACCTAGTATCACTTTCGTTAGTCAATTCCAACCTGAAATAATAAGCAACGAGTAGGTGGGATGCTTTCAAGCTACATGTCCTCGGGAAAGTAGTGACTGAAGTTTCACCTTGCTTTCAGCCATTCGCAGTAACTGCATGGCAAAGCCATGTTTAACTGATGTTACAAGGGCAGCTCAGTCTATCGTCCAGACTGTTGCCCCTGTAATTACTGAAAAGGCTGCTGCCTCTCTTCAGGAATTGGCCTTTCAACATATACCATTCCTCTGTGGTTGCACCTACACTACGGCTATCTGTATTGTTGAGGCACACAAGCCAGCCCACCTCGGCAATATCTGTGGTTCTTGAGAGTGTGAATGTGGAATATAATACAGACGTAGAATTTGAATTAGATGATTTTATTTTTCAGGTTGCAGATAGTGGGTGATATTTGTAATGTAAGGCATAGAATTATGGTTGAGTCTAGCGTAAGGCGGCCAACCGTCCCGGATTCTGCGGGACAGTTCCGCATTTGGACTCGTTGTCCCACATAGCGACAATTATTACTGAAAATGTCCCCCAGAATGGCAAAAGCGGCCCGCATTCTCACAATTTTGAAATTGTTGATCCTAGAGCAAAAGTCGAAACTATTCGTGTACGGCACGCTATGTCTTCTTATATTAAAAACAAAAGAAAGATAGATTCACATTTTCTGACTATTTCAAAATGAGAAATTCGCTAGCAGTGTAAGTTATTTTTAACGAATATTTTGTGTGCCTTCTTAAGAACGTTTCAATAAGTGTAATGGAATATTCTTCGCTGATTAAGCTGGCAAACATGAAGTAATACTATCACAGTCTGTAAAAACGTATTTAAAATCTGGCATGCAAAAACAATATCAGCATTCATCTTACTTCCTTCAGGAATAAAATGTAGTGTAATTCTGAAAATGCAGCAACGAAAGTGAGTGAGCATTGCATGTAGTAAGGCACAGTTAAACTCAGCATTTCATCGAAGGAACTTCTACATTAAATGGTTTTAAAAAGTAGTTTTTATCAAATTTAATTCGAGGTTATTGCAAAATATAATTCTTTGGGCGGAGCAGGCTACTTATCAAAATGTGTGGAGGACATATAAGAGCTGGAACACATGAAAGTAGTACCGAGAACGAAGATGATCGGGAAAACGTAACGGAGAAAGAATATATAAATATTGCCAGACTCTAAAATTCAAAATAGAGACATGAGAAAATATTTATCAACTTTAAATAAAGATTGAAAATTAAAAATAAAATGTCACTCAGATATACGAGGCGCGTCCAGAAAGTAAGTTCCGTTTGGTAATAAAATGAAATTGTACACAGATACAGAAGAAATTTTTATTGCACATAATTCTAAAACTCTTAAACTACTTTTCCACATAACTGCCGAAATTTTGCAGGCATTTGTCATAGCGTGCCACCACGTTTTGTATACCTTCTTCATAGAAATCTGCCGCCTGTGTCTTCAACCAGCTGAAAACAGTGAAATTTGGGGGAACTCTATAGCGAGAGCACTAATTGTAAACCTACGGTTTTCCTGGATCTTGTCATCAATCGCGTGAACCAGTTCTTCTGTAACCAAAGGCGGACGCCCACTTCGTTCTTCATCGTGCACATCACTACGCCCACCATTGAACTGTCGGACCCATCTTCTCATCATCGAATCACTCATCGCATTTGGTCCGTAAACATCGCAAATTTGCCGATAAATTTAACTTGGTTTCACTTTCCTCGCATTTAGAAACCGAATCACCGACGTGATTTCACAGGCGGCGGGATTTTCAATCAACGCCGACATTTCAAAGAAGCACAACAAAGCGTACGTAACTGACAGCGATCTCCAAATGGCGCACGTTCTTGATGCACATCGTCTACAGCGCATGTGCGGAACTGAAATCGCAGCGCTGCAGCGGAGATAAATTGAAACGAAACTTAATTTCTGGATGCACCTCGTATTACTTTAAAAGTAAATGTGTAGGCCTGCTCTGCTCGCCTAAATTTTTTTCCTAGTTTAAGAATAACTGGCTCAATGAGCCCTCCTTCACATCTTCGAAATGTCCTGCATTGAGTTTTGAAAAAGTTGGCCGCCTTTGTCTAGCGTAGTATGAGAGACCTAGGTAGATAGAATGAAACTTTCACTCCACAGCTGAGTTTGCGCTGATATGAAACTTCCTGGCACATTAAAACTGAGTGCAGGAACCGGGACTCAAACCTGGGACCTTTGCCTTTCGCGGGAAACCGCTCCACCACTGCGCTATCCCGGGACGCTTCACGGTTTGTCCTCACAACTTTACTTCTACCAGTATCTTGACTCCTACTTTCCAAATTTCCCAGAAGTTTTCCTGCGAACCTTGCAGGAATAGCACTCCTGGAAGAAAGGATATGGTGGAGACATGGCTTAGCCACAGCCTAAGGGAGACCGCTTATCCGCGAAAGGCAAAGGTCCCAGGTTTGAATCCCAGTTCCGGCACATAATTTTAATCCGCCAGGAAGTTTCATATCAGCGCACACTCCGGTGAAGAACGAAAGTTTCATTCTGGTAACATCCCTTAGGCTGCGGCTAAGCCATGCCTCTATCATATCCTTTCTTGCGGGAGTTCTATTCATGTTAGGTTCGCAGGAGAGCTTCTGTGAAGTTTGGAAAGTAGGAGGCGAGGTACTGGCGGAAGTAAAGTAGTGAGGACGGACAGTGAAGCGTGCCGGCATATCTCAGTAGTAGAGCGCTTCCGCGCGAAAGGCAAAACTTCCATGTTTGAGTCCCGATACCGGAACACAATTTTAATCTGCCAGGAAGTATTAGCTAGGTAGATGTTCACAACGAGCAGTGAGACAAGAGTCATACGGCCTTTTATGGGCAGTGTCACTCACCGATCCGGTTGCAGCCACACTCGTCGCTGTCGTCGTCTGGTGGGCAGCCGTTGCTGCCTGCGGGGGTCGATCCGTCCGGGCAGCAGCCGAACTTGGAATCTTGGCAGGAGGGCGCCATCGCCATCTGCCGGCCCCGCTCTGCACACAACACAGCCAGTACAGCACCTTCCCTGCTTCAAATGTCTGTAAATCTATCGGACCAAACTGCGTGGTCATCAGTCCGTAGCTTTCAAACTACTTAAACTAAGGTAAACTAACCTAAGGACAATACACACACACACACACACCCATGCCCCAGGGAGGACTCGAATCTCCGACGGCGAGCAATCGTGCGCTCCGCAACGAGGCGCCTTAGACCGCTCGGCTACTCACCGCGGCTCGAGGTAATTCATAATATTTGAATATTGGATATGTTCCAAAACCCTGCTGCAAATTGACGTCAATGAAATAGGCCTGTAGTGTAGTGGCTTACTCCTACTGCCTCTCTATAAGGTGTGACCTGTGCAACTTTTCAATCTTTTGGTACCGATCCTTCTTTGAGAAAGGAATGTCACTGTCTGTATAAAATTTTGTTCGGTACACGGTGGAAGGTACTTAACATACGAACTTTAACAAAATGAATAGGTTTTCTCGGATGTTGATGAATATTTGCACACACGACACTTATACCAAGAGGAAGGTCACAAGATACATACATGTTCGTATGGTACATGACAGAGGGTGCCTTTGAAAAAGCATTACCGAGAAAGGGAAAGGTGGAAACCAACAGAGACTTGGGAAAGAAAGTGACGTATGCAGATAGAGGAGGGAAGGAGAGGTGGACTACAAGAGTGTAGAATAAATAAACACCCGGACAACGCCGGGTTTTAAAATGTTCAACTGTTTGTAGAGCTTATGGAACTTAACTACGGGGTCATCTGTCCTTAAACTTCCAGATTACTTATGTACTAGGTGAGACCAAGGACGCCGCGGTGGAGTAGCCGAGCGGTCTAAAGCGTCTCGCTGCGGAGCGCGCGGTTGCTCGCCGTGGAGGTTCGAGTCCTCCCTGCGGCATGGGTGTCTGTGTTGTCCTTAGCTTAGTTTTCCTAGGTTTAAGTAGTTTGTAAGCTACGGACTGATGACCACGCAGTTTGGTCCGATAGATCTACAAAAAAAAAAAAAAAAAAAAGACTAAGGACGTCACAAATATCGATGCCCGAGGGGGGATTCGAACCCCCGACCGTAGTGGCCGTGCAGACTGTGACTGACGCGCCGCAGAACGCTGGGTTTAGAGCTAGTTGTCAGTATATAGTGCCAGGACGTACCGGCGCTGGCGTTGCGGCAGTGTCCGTAGTAGGCGAGCGTGATGGGGTGCCGCCCTCGCGGGCGCAGGCAGGACGCGAGCTGCAGGTGGCAGAGGCTGTCGTAGGTGCGGCCGTCGCTGGCGCAGGCGCGCGGCGGCCGCGCGTCCACCGGGCACGCGCTGCGGCACGTGCACAGCCCGCCGTGGCACACCGCCGCCGGCTCCTCGCACACCACGCCTCGGCACGCGTCTGCAGACACACCGGCATATCACATCAAGCCCCACGCCGTTCCTCTGAAAACGGCCAGGGATAAATGAGTAGCCTAATATCAAACCTGGACATCTCACCTAATGGACGAAATTTAGTCAGCAATCTGTCCTAGAGGAAGTTTTTCCGCTCGTTTCATTGGTGAAGTCCATTTTTTTCAGAAATTGACTTAAATGTGATAAATCACACCGTTGAAATTGACAGTTCACATCAAAAGCGAACACCTACATAAGATCTTGACATCAAATTCGGACACTTGTTCAATGAAGCAGTGCCCACCAATGGTAACACAGTATATGATCACATGACCTCGAAAATCAGACATGGCGACAGCATGTGGCCAGGTACTAATAAAGAAAGTACTTGAGCTCGAACAAATACATATACACCAAAATCGTATGAGAGATAATGTAAAGATCCCTTATAGCACTAGTGATACTCCCGCATCTGCAAAACTCTGCAGTCGTCCGTTAGAGGCCTCTGCGTGTGCCTTGCCACATTGCACTTTGACCTGTCGGTTCGCCAGTAGGGACGGTGCAGTGTGCCTCCGAAGTTGCGTTTTGTGACATTTTTGTGGTCAAGCGTCAGATGAAGCGGCCATTGATAATCAATCCTGCTAAAGTATTGCGATTGGTCGAGATGAAGTTACGAAGAACCACTCTTCGTGAAGATGATATTAGTGTAGAAGATCATTCGCATGCTTTCTCGTATCTGTTATGGTACAGAAATATGAGCATAAGTTAGATACTGTTGTAACATTAACACATAATGATGATAATAGGGATGATAATGACGAAGAACGCATTGCTAGCGGTAGTGCTGGTAAGTGCGGGAAGAGGCGATGGAAGTAGTGGCAGAGAATACCAACAGTCTTCCGAGAAGAAGGTTAAAGTTGCAACTACCATCACGGCTAGAGATCATAAACGACGATTATTACATAAGCTATAGTTTAGATATCTGCATTACGTTTGGCGTCTACAATTACATCTACAGTGCTAACTAGAGCATGATTGCTCTAGCACCAGCCCACCAGCACATTGAGGTGTACGTAGAGATACTGTAACCAAACGTTCATACAGATATGTTTGTTCGAGCCCAAGTACTTTCCTTGTAAGACGTATTAGCCTGTACTTAAATTCTTCAGTAATTTTTATAGTATTATTATTAATAACCATCATAAAGCGAGTGAAATGGAACATATCACCAGCGTCCGAAGGAAAAGCTAGGAAGCGGTTGAGACAATCTGAAAAGTGGAAAATAAACATTGAAAAGAAACAAAGGTTAGACTAGCTTGTAAACTGCACTGTTCTATTGTAAGGTGTGTTGTACTAAATTATCACTTGTTGGAAAGAAGTTCGATGTCAGAAATAACGTAAGGATGTTTAAGGGAAAATCTGGCGATAGTTTCAACAGAACTTATGCTAATAATTTTAGAGATTCAGCGCCGTAACATTTCATTTTCTATATAAAATTAAAAAGATTATTATGATTATTGTAGTTCATTTTTCCAATATGTAATAAAGTTCAGAATTTTATATTTTCCAATTTATGTCGATATTCCTATAATTTCCCAGATTATACACCTGTAAAAGATTCTCATCAGCTGTAAGCGAATTATTGTGTATCAAAAACGGACATCTGAAAGCGTGTTCACATCGAAAGCGGACACCTACACGTTTTGGTTTCAAAGACGGACATCTGTATTTTCAAACACAATTTGAAGGTCTTTGAGTAATCAAATTGGTATTAACCACTTCCAGGTATAACTCCTCGGGCATTAAAGTTGATAATGCTCAAATCGGCTTATAAATATATTAGCTCTACGTTTCGCAATTAAAAAAATGACGTTTATCTCAGTTTCTGGCAAACGAAGGATGTCCGTCTTTGATAATAGGCTACTCAAATCATATATCTCACGGACGGTATTCACCCACATAATCTCTCTCTGTCTCCCCCCCCCCCTCTCTCTCCCTCACACTGTGTCATTGTTTTCCTGCCTGCGACAACACGAGGTACGCTCGCAAAGTTTGTCTCGGCCATTATCCCCGTGTTTTACACGTAGTCATAAACGACCCATTATACTCAGTTCACCGAAATGAGAGACGCGCTGTAAACACACCGAGCCACGTGATCAGGGGTGCACAAAACGGGCAGCTCGCTCAGATGCAAGGTCACTGTTTGTTTCGTTTCATAGTAGTGATATTAGAAGCCCAACATATTCCAATTTTTTAAACTAATCTATAAAATTTAAGAAAATTAATTGATTTTTCCGTCGGTACTTGACAGAACATGATAATAATATCAAAAAGGAACAACTTCCTGATGTTCTGCAAAACGTATTTATTCGTCACAAACCGGCTTTCGGCTTCTTAGGCCATCATCAGGTGACAACTGAATGTAGTACACATGATATCAGGGACGTTAAGATTTACAAAGATGTTATAACAGAAAAAGGTTGAATCTGTCTTTTTTAACCTTTGCTGAACATCTGCTAAGAGAAGGCCATGAAACTGTGAGATCCTACATCCCCTGCAGAAAATCAGAAAGATGACACTACTGGAAATATTGGAAATCAATAAACATTTGGCTGAGGATGCCAGTTTAGTATTAAACGATCAGATCCAGTTCCCCTCTACACCTCTACTGAAATAAGTTTTATTTTCAACCTTCCTTTTCAACAAAAATAATCATATTAGTATTGATTCTTAACACATACTTATTATATTTTTTATATAAATGTTAATAACTTTCATAAATAAGTACTTGCGATGAACTTTCCTGTGAAGTATCGATTGTCTGTGATAACATCTTTGTAAATCTTAACATCTTTGAAATCATGTGTACTACAGTCAGTTGTCACCTGATGATGGCCTAAGAAGCCGAAAGCCGGTTTGTGACCAATAAATAAGTTTTGCAGAACATCAGAAAGTTGTTCCTTTTTGATATTATAATATTTAAGCTTCTGAAAATTACCCAAATCGCCATATTCATTTACGAAAAAAAGCAGTTCGCCAGTTGTTGGCCATTCGTTACGAAAGAAACATTAATGTACTTTTCTTCGCATCACATTTCTATCAAAAGTTATCATCACTTTCTAGAAACTTTTGTCGTGATTATTTATTCATTTATTGACAAACTTCAAGGGGTGTGTAGCTTTGTATTGATTTGCCACCCGATACACTGAGGAACGACCAATGCTGGTAGATGCAGGTGTTTTTCACAACAGTATATGTATAGGTCATTGTCTGTTCTGGACACCATAGCTGTGTTTTACACACACGAAGTACTACAGTTTCTCTGAAAAACTTAATGATATCTTCTTTGACCGTTTATTAGCTGGACGCAAAGTGGAGGATGACGTAATGAGAGAGAAAAAGGGACAAAGGGACAATGAATGCTGAATGTGATTAAAAACATTAATACTTCCACCACTATTAAACAAGTGGTACTTCAAGATGAATTTTACAGTCACCATCTAATCTCACCGCCAAACAACAATACACACGACGGTTTTACAACTGAAGCAAATGGCCGCGGAGGAGCGGCCGAGCGCATTGAGGCGCTATGCTACGATGCGCGAGGCCGTTCCCCGTCGGGGGTTCGAATCCCCACTCGAGCATGGATGTTCAAATGGTTCAAATGTTTGTACAACTTATGGGACTTAACTACGGGGTCATCAGTCCCTAAGCTTACAAACTACTTATGAACTACCTATGACTAAGGACGGCACAAATATCCATGCCCGAGGGGGGATTCGAACCCCCGACCGTAGTGGCCGTGCTGACCGTGACTGAAGCGCCTCAGTCACCTCGGCCACCGCGGCCGGCGAGCATGGATGTTTGTGTCGTCTTTAGTATAAGCTAGTTCATGAGTAGTTTGTAAATTTAGGGACTAATGACCCAGTAGTTAAGTCCCATAAACTGTACAAACATTTCTGAAGCAGATGAGGCGACATATTAAGCAAGCGCCCCCGTTTTGTCCACCCCTGGCCATGCGCCTCGGCGTGTTTACAGTCCGTCTCTCGTTCCGTTGAACGGATTATAGGTGGCAGTAACGCGAATTTTAGCTGTTGTTGCCGACTGGTGAGTAACAGACTGCCAGTTGCAGGTAATCCGTACGCGTGGCAGCATTATCCCTGAGCAGTGCTAGAGAAGTGTGGTGTCTGTTCTTCGGCCATGTCCTTAAGAGCAGACACCACACCTGCTTCGCAGCCAAATTGCATTTGCAAATTATTGATGAAGGAGGGGAAGGAAGAAGGATTAGGAAGGAAAGAATTGGCAGTGGCTGCATGAGGGCATTGAAAGTAAACAATGGTGGCAAGTGAAAATTTGAGCCGTGCCGAGAATCGAACCCGGGTCTCCCGCTTCGGGCCAGTGGTCGCCTTAACCACTTGCCTACCCGCGCTCGCCTCCCGTCCGTCTCAAACTTCCACAAGTCGCACGCTATGGCTGTAGCGCCCCTATCGTCCATGCCCTGTTACACTCGCCATTAGGGATTCCCGTGCAAGGTCGAACGTATGACTGCATCTGTGGTGAAGTAATTGAAGCTAACGACGTCTTCGCGTGTAAATATTTTTTATATTGGTGTGATGCCTCTTCTTTCAGAGTTGAATAATGTTATGTAGGTTTTTTTTTTCTGCTGGTTCAAGTGATTAAAAAACCAAATCTACGTACAATGGAAGAGCATAGTATTATAATCTAAAACCGGTATAACCTTTCTTTAGGAAAGATTCATATCTGCAAAGACAGGTATTAAACCAGAAGAGATTAATTTGTTTCAAATGTTTGTATAATCTATGGGACTTAACTACGGGGTCATCAGTCCCTAAACTTACAAACTACTTATGAACTAACTAATACTAAGGACGGCACAAATATCCATGCCCGAGGAGGGATTCGAACCCCCGACCGTAATGGCCGTGCAGACCGTGACTGAAGCGCCTCAGTCCCCTCGGCTACCGCGGCCGGCGAGATTAATTTACTAAACGTACTATGCTTGTAAGTAAATAGCGTCTTTCCACTGAAGTCTAACAGTTCTTCGGAGGAGTTTAATTTACGAGGAGCGTCCAGAAAGTAAGTTCCGTTTCAATTTATCTCCGCTGCAGCGCTGCGATTGCAGTTCCGCACATGCGCTGCAGACGATGTGTATCAAGGAGAAGAACGTGTGCCATTTGGAGATCGCTGTCAGTTACGTACGCTTTGTTGTGCTTGTTTGAAATGTTGGCGTTGATTGAAAATCCCGCCACCTGTGAAATCAGGTCGGTTATTCGGTTTCTGAATGCGAGGAAAGTGAAACAAAGTGCAATTTATCGGCAAATTTGCGATATTTACGGACCAAATGCGATGAGTGATTCGATGGTGAGAAGCTGGGTCCGACAGTTCAATGGTGGGCGTAGTGATGTGCACGATGAAGAACGAAGTGGGCGTCCACCTTTGGTTACAGAAGAACTCGTTCACGCGATTGATGTCAAGATCCAGGAAAACCGTAGGTTTACAATTAGTGCTCTCGCTATGGACTTCCCCCAAATTTCCAAGATCACTGATGCATGAAATTGTTACAGGCGGCAGATTTCTATGAAGTAGGTATACAAAACCTGGTGCCACGCTATGACAAATGCCTGCAAAATTTCGGCAGTGATGTCTAAAAGTAGTTTAAGAGTTGTAGAATTTTGTGCAATAAAAATTTCTTCTGTATCTGTGTACAATTTCATTTTATTACCAAACGGAACTTACATTCTGGACGCGCCTCGTAGCATCAAAATATTCTTACGAGACACTACACTGGCGTATTTTACCTAAGCGAATTCTTTCAATGTGGCTGGATTTCTGCTCAACAAGAAATCCAAGGTATTTATATGAAGTGATGTAGGTAATAACTTCCAACTAAACTTGGATGAAATAAGTAAGTGATGCCTTGAAAATATTAAATACTGTTAAGAAATACAGTACTGCCAATCTTTCCTACATTTCTAAGCTATATCTGAAATCACTGCTTAGGAAGGAAAATCTCATACATACCACAAGGTCCCCTGTGCGAAATTGTGATATGCATTCTTTTTTCGCAGGAGGCCATCTTTAAATCACAGTCAGTCCTGTATGATACACCGTCAGAGCCGCAAACCAGCGAATCCTGAAGCTTTAGTAAAAAGAAAGAAGTGTTAATGAATGGGGAACATAATAGTGCATAAAACATTTTTATTAGTCTATATCACCATAAAATGATTATAAGTAAACGTTTAACTCAACTGAAGTTAATTTGCACAATGAAAATAACAAATGAAAAAATAAAGTTTCGCAAAGGTTTTTAATAATAATATCATGAATAAAACGTATAATTATATCTTTGTCTGTGTACCATCATTCAGAGTAGGAAATGCAAAGAGTCGGACAGTCTTAACAATTGGGGCAGCTTGGTATTCAGGTACATGAAGCAGCACATGTTGTGCTTTTGCATCATGTAAGTATATGTCTTGTAATTAGTAAAATTTAATTATTGTCACCACAGCTGGGGATAATCCACCTTCCTATGCTAAAATGATATTTATCGCTTTTCAACCGAGCATTGTTCCTTTAAAGTGACTGAAAATCAATAGTGTTTAATGTCTACTTCACCTGGACTCGTTACATTTTGCGTCAGAATATTTCCTCTTCGTTACAATTTTTGCCTTTAAGTGCAGTAGCAGTATTGTTATAATGTTAGAGTGGATTTACTAGGGATACCTTGCTCGTTTTTTCAGTCACTGTTTTATTTAGAACTACTTTTGAATAAAACCACCGCCGTACTCATATATGCATGACAACACTATTTCTGCTCTAATGAAATCACTAAACACCGAAAAATTCCTACCTGGCTGTCATGTCTATAGGGCTTAAGGTACAGAAACAATCATTGTATCATCATGCAGTTAGTTTCTCCAAAATTAAGAGCATGTACTCTTAACGCGCTTTTATAAACAAAGCAGCGTAATTTCAACGCGCAACTACCGACGATAGTAAACAGGGAGTGTAAACGAATTCCATTCAGTGTACTCAGTTGGACAGGACATGTGTGCCTCGCAGACAAGCGCGTTAACAATTTATGCAGAGGTCAGCATTAGAGATAGGACGTTTTCGTCGGAGACGCACTGGCAGCCCTTGGTTTGTCATTGTCATGGTTACAACATGGAAATGCCGTTCAGTGACCACAAAGAACATTAATAGACGACTCACAGATATGAGGCCGTTTCGCTGATTACCACTGACCTCCGTATACCAACAAGCCCGTTTGCAGTGGTGTCTGGCACATTTGGCCTGAAGCATCATTAACTGGAATAGAATCGTCATTAATCAACAGTGCTGCTTAGATGTGAACCATAATTATCTGCGAAGAGACGTCTGGAGACTCTCTGGATAGCAGCACAGAGTAACATATACAGAAAGGCAGCCCCCCTAAACCACTGTCCTACGCTCCCCTCGTAGTTCCGTAAGATGCTAGCAGGTGTCAGGCGGTTCCCCGGCTTTGTACCGGTAGGCCACACTAGAGGCGCTTTGGAGGGGAGCGTGGAGGGGAGGCTGAGGGGAGAGCTCGTGCCGCCTGCCACGAGGCCACGGCTGTGTCCGGCGTTTGAGGGGAGGTGGTGGTGGGGACAGCCGCTACCTGCCGCCTGCTCTGGCCATTTTTTAAAAGGGCTGCTTCTGACCTCAGCGCCATCATGGGACATCTTAAGGAACTGCTGACACATACCCCACCCCGCACCCCTGAGCGTGCGACCAGGCCCTTATGGAGGTTTCCCGTCTTTATATTTTATTGTCTGTGATAGTAGTGAATAGTGCGCCTCGGTTGCACAGTGGTAGAGAGCCAGACTACCAATCCAAAGGTCGCGCTTTCGATCCCCGCCAGGTCCTGGGATTTTTATTTGTCACTTTCACTTTCTTTCACCTCTGGCAGTAGTGCTCACGTGAAAAATATCGACTAGCTCCGTGGTTCGGAATCCACGTTAAACTGTAGGTCCCCCTATAACTGGCTGGGTAAGTCAGTTCGAAGGTCGGAGGAAGGCAACGGCATACCACTTCCAAACAGGACCATGCCTAGAAAAGCACTGTAGTGTTCAAACCAATATTCGGATTGTTGACTGCTTTACCTTTTTAGCAGTGAATACTAACTTGACTCTCGCTATATGGTCAGACAGCCTGCAGTGATTGTCTCAGGAGCCGTTTCATTTCTAAGCAGGACCCATTTTTTGTCATATGCGGCGACCTTACAGAAGTTGGTCTAAAATATTGTACGCCCCGTTTTGTTGCTTTTAATGGCATGCCATTTTAGGATATCATTTCAGCAAGATAATGCACGGTAATACACAGAAAATAATCTGCAATATATGCTAATAAGAATAATAGTTTGCATAAAGGTCACATGTGGACCAACGCATCACTGTCTTTCTCAATTTATACAGCACTTTCTTTTGAAGAAATCCGCCTCCGTTTCTGAAACTGTAATACGTTTTTGCCTCTAAATGTACTTCTATGATATCTGTCTTCTTCAGATAATTCCTTCGTGGTGAGTCTTTGTTTACCTTAAAGTTTAGTTTGAAATTACATACCAGTAGCAGAAAAGCAAGCGCTACTCACCTCAGTACAGATGTTAGAACACCGGCAGTGTGGATTCCCATCCAAATCGGTGAAGCATATGGCGTATGGAGGACACTTGTGATCCAAGCAAGCGTCTGAGAAGGAAAAAGAAAAAAAAATTAAGTCTTTTCATTTGGCACAAAAAACGTACAGCGTCAATATCATTGAATACGTAATGAAGAGTGACTTGCATGTAATTCAGAGGCAATTGTTCCATCAGATGGATATTTAGGAGAATCACAAATCACCATACAATATTTACTCATCATTTTTACTATTTTCACGGGCAACGTAAATATCTTGATCAATATGTAAACTGAATCTATATACAGGGTGAATCTGTTTCTCGGAATATTTGGAAATACATAAATCGGATTAAAAAAAAAAAAAAAAAAAAAAAAAAAAAAAAAAAAAAAAAAAAAAAAAAAAAAAAAAAAAACTTGCATTAAAAGTTGTTCACCTCGAAGAGGGAAACCCATTAACATAAAGTTCGACCCCTATCAACCATCCCTGTGGGCGGGAGCGGGTGACTTTGGATTCTGAAATAGAAATCCCTAATTTTTTACTTCATATTTCTATTCTCCATTTCATGACAGATGGCGCTGTAATCAGGAAAAGTAAAAATGAGTTGAAAATTGTAGAGATACGGTAGTATCTCAAACAAACATCACCTAAAGAGAATACTGAGACCAATAAATTGCTGTAAATATACCTTCGGTATCACCCTCATGTTTAGAAGTATTTAACAATAAACAATTTTGTAACTTATATAATTTGAAAAAGGCATAACGAGTGATGCGATTTTAATGTATAAAGTGCCAATGCAGAGAAATAGCAGAGCTCGGACTCTATTATAAAAAGTTTTGTAACTTTTCCATTTAAGAATTATTTAACAACAATTTTTTCTACAAACCTTAGTTGCTTAATGCATTGAGTTTATTTAAATAGCCAAAATAACGGTAGCAAACATGTTCTATGAATAGCGGGAAATCAGCATAGTAGATGAATTAATTATTTATGTGTATTTAACAGACCCTGAAACGACAGTTATAAACATGCAATTAAATATGTTTATATTAACAAAATTATTTAATGTACAAGAAAACTAATTACAGGATTGAAATGCTGACAAAATTTCTGTTCAAGTTATTGTACTGAAAAGTCCTATTTAAAGTGTTTGTAAAGTTTCCCAGTTCAGAGAACTCTTATAAATAGGTATCCGCCATCTTAAATAGGGTCCTTAACATCTAACAGTGCTGAACGCATGTTGTGTGTCGGTCTGCAACACAACTCGCAGTGGACTTAGAAGAATTTTCTTATCTGGCAGTTAAAATACGGAACATGGAAATTTTCATGCGGATCTTTTATGACTTAGCAAACTTTTTCGTTCAAGTGCGCGGGCACGAACCTTACACAGTCTCTAAGAAGATTGATAAATTTTACCGGAGAATGTTACGGATGTGTTTTTACATGGGTTTGGAATTGGGACTTGAATCAGTAATTTATTTTCGGGCACGCGCATTTTGAGTATTCGTTTTGGGAAGGCTGAACTTGTGCTAAGTGACACATTCTAAATTGTTACCATCTCGTAAAAGGGGCGTTTGAACAATGAAACCTCGTATAATGTTAAATAATTGTGAACGGGAAGAGCTCGCTATTTATAACGTTTTCACTTAACTAGGTCAATACTCTTCAGGACTTATGTCTGTGTGGAGAAACTACGCAATTGTAAAATGTAAACTTTTCATGGCCGGAAATGTCAATATTGCTAAAATTTTCCGAGCTATTATACCGTGGTCTTGTGGATTTGTTATTAAAACCAAATGTTTCATCCCCATCTGTGGAGGACATTCTCTTCTGATACACACCCTGATTTCCTACTAACCGCAGCCGAATTCCGTTGTCGCGTGCTCGCGCAGAAGTGTGACGTCAGATGTTTTTAAAAGGCGCGTGCAATTTTCCATTGCTAATTGCCGTTGTCCGTTGTTAATATCGTCACATGGTGGACGACTGTTACATTTCTTCTTCAACACCTGAATTCAAATTTCGTTCAGTTTCACGCCATCCTCCACCCTACTAAAATTATTGGGGTGTTTTACAACTTCTATAGCCTCTCTACACAGTCTTTCGTGATATCCGTTTGTGGCTCCAAAACCTGAGTTTTATCAAACTGAATAAGGTGGTCACCTGGCTGAAAAACATTCATCAACACCTACAACACCTAATCTGTCAATCTCTCCCCTTGTGATATTCTAGTCGTCTTTTGACCTTTTTTTTTTTTGGGGGGGGGGGGGGGTTCCTGCGTATACGTCTCCACAGTTGCGCGGAATCCTGTACATTACTGCTTTTTTCAGCGTTTTTCTAGCATCCTTTGCCGATTTCAGGCGATCCTGCATCTTTCGGGAAGGTTTACATATATACGGAGACATTCGGATTCGTCAAAATTTTATCGTAGGAGTCGGTGGCGTCCTTAATACAAGGCAGGCAGACTTCAGGGCCGGCCGCGGTGGCCGAGGGGACTGAGGCTCTCCAATCACGGTCTGCACGGCCACTACGGTCGGGGGTTCGAATCCCCCCTCGGAAATGCATATTTGTGCCGTCCTTGGTATTAGCTAGTTCGTAAGTAGTTTGTAACTTTAAGGACTGATGACCCCGTAGTTAAGTCCCATAAGCTATACAAACATTTGAAGACTTCAGAATTTTCAGGAACCTTTTCGTCGTTCTGAATTCCACGTGTCAGTCTCAACGCTCTTCTTATCTCTGTGGACGAATAGCCATTCTTGAGTAAAACATTAGTCAGGTGTTTTAATTCCGCGTCGAGTAGTTGCGGTTCGGAGATGATCCTTGCTCCGTCCAGCAACGTCTTTATTATGCCCAGCTTTCGTCGTGGGTGATGGTCTGAATCCCAGAGCAGCTAACGGTCTGTGTGTGTGGGCGTCCCGTAAACTGTCTAGCCCAAGCTGCCGTTCCCGTTTTTTGAAAAGTGACACTTCAACAAGATTCATTTTTCCGTTCTGCCTCCTTCTCCATGGTAAACTGAGTTCTAGGATTAATCCCGTTGAGGTGTTCAAGGAAACGATCCAGTTCCTCTCTGCCATGCCTCCACACAACAAACGTATCGTCTACATAGTGGAACCAAATGAGAGGTTGTTTGTTTGCTGTTATCTATGCCTGTTCCTGAAATGTTTCCACGTAGAAATTTGCTATAACCGTGATTAAGGGGTTCCCCAAAGCTAAACCATCTGTCTGTTCATAGAAATCATCGTTCCTTTTGATATAAGTAGTCGTGAAGCAATATTTGAACAGAACTGCAATGTCGGGAGGAAAATTGAGATTCAGCACGGCATCATCTCATTGACTGGAACCGTAGAAAAAAGGTATAACACATAAAAACTAACTAATACGTTGACAAACATGACATTTAATTTTCAGGCAAGCACACGCACACGCAAATCTCACAATTGCCTGATGCTTTACCATTAGCTAAGTTCCTTTTATACCAACGGACCGCGCTGCTGCGCATGCTCCCACAGATACATAGCCGCCAGGGGCTTCTTAGGGAAGGAAGCAGGTGGATAAACGTGTGAATTGTAAATGTGGCTGCGGGTTCGATACTTGCGGGGATATCGATGTAACACTATGAGCTGTGCTATAGCGACGTCTTTGTAAGTTTATTAAACTGGATTCTTTCACTACAGAGTGCGTGAAAGATCAAGTCGAGGCTAAAATTTCGACGTTATCGTACATCAGGGAGTGTCGACTATCAATAAAATTCTCTGCCACTACCGATTTGTTACGTTGTAAGAACCGTGCATCCCTGCGGCTTTCCTCTTTTCTTTCGTGGACTGTAGGCGTAGACTTTCCGGTATATGAACGGCCACATTCACTGGAGACCTTGTAAACCCCAGTCTGCCAAAGTGCCAAAAACAATTTTCACGCAGCTTAAGACTACTGCTGTCTTTGGATAGGGGAGGCGATAAATTACATTTAATTTTTATTCAATGAAGACCCGACGTATTTTTTCTGATAGGCTTTTGACAATAGTTGGTTGCATACGTAACGCGTTCTGTATCATCTGAGGAGAATACACGTTGGCTTCAAAAACTGTTTTCAGGTGTAGAAGAGCACCCTGATAACTTCTTTCGATAGCAATAGGAAAGACATTGGCATCTATTTGTACGTAAGTATAAATATGTATGTGCGGATTCCAATACAATGATTGTTCTAAGGTGCCATAGTCTTTGCGTCCTACCGTAATATATAAAAATGGAAGATATCTCTATTTTCCATTTCCATTGGAAACTGCATTTGTCTATGAATTGAATTAAGATGTTTCAAAAGTTATTGTAATTTACATTCAGGATATAACTTCAAAATTTTCTGGGCTTGAAACTAGCAGATTCCGACCCTTTTTCTTCGAAGTCTTCCATAAATTTATTTAACACCAAGGACGCAAGCGACTACCTATGGGGTCACTATCATTCTGTTTCCAAATTTTGTCATTTAATAAAAAGTTAGTCTATTTCAAGACATGTTCGAACGAGGCTGACGCTTTTGTCAGTAAGAGATAGCGAATCTGACAGAGGAACACTTGTAATTAAGGATACTATATCAAAAGTTATGATTTTACCGTTTCGAACTGTCCCGGTTAGCTTTAGTTTGTCAATGAAGTCGGAAGAGTTGCGTGTGTGAGAACGTTTGCCCCAACTGGCTCTTATAACGACGCTAAGCTTTTGGCACTATCACAGTTTCAAAATGTTCAAATGTCTGTAAATCTATCGGACCAAACTGCGTGGTCATCAGTCCGTAGCTTACAAACTACTTAAACCTAGGTAAACTAACCTAAGGACAACGCACACACCCATGCCCTAGGGAGGACTCGAACCTCCACGGCGAGCAACCGCGCGCTCCGCAGCGAGACGCTTTAGACCGCTCGGCTACTCCACCGCAGCTATCACAGTTTACGGAGTCAGCATTACTCACTATCGGACGCATCGGAATATGCCCCCTATGAATGTTTTGGAACTCCAAAAAGCTTCGAAGGGACTCGGAACTCATTCGGTACTTCACGTGTAATACTTTTACGCAACCGAGTAGCGAATTACAAGGTGCGCCAGAACAAGGAATAAATAATCCCATGACTGTTTGAGGCCCTCTGTCCATCTCAGTTATACTCAGGATTCTTCTCCTCCGACCGCTGTCCACACCCCCTGTCTCATTCTAACTATTCCTCAGTCTCTTTTGGTTTAATAATGACACCCCATTTTATGGTGATTGGACAAACGGTATTTCGGTATATTCATATAACTGGTGTGGGTGTAAAGGCCCACTTAAACGTTTCAACGCAAATTACGTATCGAAGAAGAATTTTCATGGGTATGAAGGATCTTGAAAGCTAATACATTGAGGCCGTCTAAATTGTGAGCAAATATTTTTATCAACACAAACTTTCTATTTTTTACTTGACAGCCATATTAATAACAAGAAAATCACAAAAAATGACGTAGGGTCCATTCAATACTTCAATTACATCCTGATAAATTACAATGCGAATTTGACGCTGTAGCATATCTCTAGTTTCAATCCTGTACTCTACGTTGTTTCTTAAGCACGATATTTTGATTATATACTGAGAGGAATGTGATTGAATACCAGCGTACATTTTACGTATATCTTACATGTGTTTGTTTTCTAGGTACTAATGAAAGTTTACGTAATCGCTTCAACATGTGCAGAGGTACTTAAAATGTTCATTAACATGTCTATACTTGTCATATAACAGAATGTAACTGATGTAAAATGGATGTATGTGAGCCATTAATTAAGTTTACCCTGGCCGGTGGTATTCAGTATTTCGTTACCGCGATGTATATTCTAGTATTGTTGTGAGGATTAATAATGCACAAACTCGTAAACACATTACTAATTTTTCATTGTGTGTGAGTGGAAAACTGTATTACCTCCAGCGCAGTATATAATAATCTAAATAGCTGTAGGTAATGCGATTGGCAATTCGTAATACGTCAATCACATTGGTATTATTAACAACGTGGCGTTTACGCTTCATTACCGGGTTGTGGAGTAGCAGCGATTTTCGTTTGTTTCAAGTGTCAGCCTCGGCCTGCAGTTTCTCTGTATGTAACTGGCATATTACTCAGCCACCACCGACATTCTCTTTGTGAATTTTCGTTATACTGACTCCGTATTTATTAGTATGGGGTTCCATTAAAAAATAAAATTGAATTTAAAAAAAAAATCCCTTGTTGTTTTCGTTGAAAACAGAAAACTAATGGTCATCCAAAATTCAGGACGAAGAAGGACTGGAGTAATCCGAGGCAAATTTATTTGGGAAATAACACGTTATACAATCATCACATGACTGAAAATGCAGCCGCAGGTGAAATGAGGAAGATGAAGAATTCAGGCCACACAGGAGTAGACGCGTGCTCTAAGACATCATGCTACGGACTGGACGGCTCTTCCTGCCGGAGATCCGACCGAGAATAGTTCTCGCCACTTCTAGTTTTATATACACATACACTTCAACACTAAAACACTTTTTTTTCTCTGATTTTTTCTTCATCTTTTGTAATTACATCTATGCTAATGCTGCACGACACCTGCTGATCGATGAAAACTTCAATTATTTTTAAGCACTAGAATTGCAAAATACAGCCAGTCCCATGACACATTAAGCTGAGCTACTGTGATCAGCCACGCGGAATGGCCACGTGGTCTAAGGCGTCATGCTATGGACTGGACGACAGTTCCCGCCGGAGTTTCGAGTCCTACCTCGGGCTTAGGTGTATGTGTTGTCCTTAGTGTCAGTTACTTTTAGTAGTTTGTAAGTCGCGGGGCTGATAACCATAGCAGTTTGGTCCAACAGATTTACAAACATTTGAACATTTTACTGTGGTCACCAGACACGAAATCTATAATACAGACAGTTTAGGTTTTAATGAGCGATATTCGAGTATCAAAATATGTGACATACATGGACGTATCCTTTGATTGCACTAACTTAGAAGCTTAAATTATATAATCTGCTAAACGACACAGCTTCCGACAAATATTTCAATTTGTCACTTCTACACGTTCCTGAGTAATGAGGGCTATACAGACGGCTGTATCTTTAGGTTGAGTTGCTTGGAAGTATTTGAGGTATTTGAAGAATATATGAACATGATATCCATTTCAATTACTGACAAAAATAGGCTTAACCGACAGACAGAGAGACGGACAACAAATGTAAAAATAAGTTAATGTAACATTCGTTCTGCCGGCCGCGGTGGCCGAGGAGACTAAGGCGCTCCAGTCACGGTCTGCACGGCCACTACGGTCGGGGGTTCGAATCCCCCCTCGGGCATGGATATTTGTGCCGTCCTAGTTCGTAAGTAGTTCATTAGTAGTTTGTAAGTTTAGGGACTGATGACCCCGTAGTTAAGTCCCTTAAGCTTAACAAACATTTGAACATTTGAACCTCTCCACGTCATTCGCACGCAGGCACGGATATAGGCGTCCTCGGAGATAGGGGCGTTTCCGTCAGTGGCAGAGTAGGTATAGTTACTCGGTCCGACATAGAAGTCTGCAAATCGCCGGTTACTCTTGCTCGTACTCGGTCGAGTGCGCAACGCTCGGCGGTGGCGCGGCGAGTGTGTACGCTCGGAGCGAGCGTGTTGACACTCGAACCAGGCTGCGTGGGACGGGGCGGGGCGGGCAGAGCGTAGTGCTGCCGCTGTACTCAAAGGAAACCAAACTAAGGGTCACCCTCCGATTTTTATGAAAATTTGCATATTTTATAATACATGAAAAACTATGAGACACGTAATTTTTTTAGCGGCGGAAAAACATATTTAAGGGCTGAAACGGTCCCTCCAAAATTGGGGCTAAAATAGAAAAATGGCGATAACTTAGAGATTAGTGAAGCGATATTAATGATTTTTGGTATGAAAGTATCTTTTCATAAAAGACAAATTTCATAGATTCAACTTCGATTAAATCAAAACAATTTTTGAGCAAAAAAAAAAAAAAAAAAAAAAAAAAAAAAAAAAAAAAAAAAAAAAAAAAAAAATTAAAAAAAAAATTTAAAAAAATAAAAATAAAAAAATAATAATAAAAAAAACTAACTGGTCAGTTTAGGGGTAGTTGCTCCCCTAATTGTCACTCCCCCTGCAATGTACCTAGGCCGATCTCTTATCAAAATATACTTTCATACCAAAAAATCATTAAAATCGCTTCATTAATCTCTAAGTTATCACGATTTTTGTATTTCAGGCCCAATTTTGGAGGGATCGTTTCACCCCTTAAATATGTTTTTCCACCGATAAAAAAAATAAATAAATAAAAATATATAAATAAATATACGGGTCCCACAGTTTTTCATGTATTATAACAAATCCAAATTTCATAAAAATCGGAGCGTGACAGTTAGTTAGGTTTCCTTGTCAGTCGCTACGGCAGCGGCTCTGTGGCTCTGAGGTGTGGGCTGCTGTTGCGTCTGATGCACCCCCGCTAACTAAAGGAACTAAAATCATTTATGCTGTAGACGTGTATTCCTGCATAGAAGCATGTAACCGCAATATCATTATACCGCAAACGAGACAAAAAGGTTGTTTTCACTATCTACAACATTTGAAAGTAATGTAAAGGATCTAATGGTAAACTACGGAACGAACAACGTTTTTGTTGCAATGTACAAAAGTGAAAGTTACCGTAGAACAGAGTATACATCGAAAAGTAACTTTATCTCCAAATTAATCGTTAGTGGCAGTGTAATTGCAATGTATTGTTAAAATATCATTGACACGTTGTAGATCGAATCGAGTTCTTCTATCAGACAACTGGTTCCCTGCCGCACTGAAAGTGCGTTCACTAGGTGCATTTGAGGCGGGCACACAAAATACTGTTTGCCAATACAGCTAGCTTAGGAAAAAGAGTAGTGTTGCGTGTCTACCATTCAAGCAGATCGTCGTCATCACCATCAGTTCGTGCTAAATAAAGTTCCATGTAATTGGTGAATTGCGCTTCGCGCATTTACAGTCCAGCCATTCCGAAAACTTGCACTTCATTCTTTTGGCTGGTGCACCCGGGTGACTTTCTTCAGATGGTCCTAAATAAATATATCACAGATATCACTGCAACAGCAGGAGAATCATAAATTCGTACAGCTGTGTAAAGTAAACAGCTGGAATAAGAGGATTTAAAACAGGTACAGGATATGTGGTCATTAGACCGGCATATGACCCTGACGACGTAAGAAAACGCGGATCCTATATATTGCACAAAAGCTTGCATGCATTCTTTATTCTGTAGATAAGAAAGACGACAGTGGCAGTGGGGAATATATGAATGTTGCAATTGGAAAAATTCGGGTTAGGGTCTCACTCAGAAAAGGTGGAGGCGCAGCAAGCACGCACAGTGCCAAAATGCTACGGCAATATATATATCCGGGGTGCAACAGAGAGATGCACAAAACTAACCTAACGGGCGTACATCAATATCGTGTAATTAATATCAATATAAAAGACGGACAAAGTATCCAGGACTTGAGAGTGATAAGAGGAATGGATATAAAATACAATCACTTGCTCGTTAAGACGGCAAGTAACACCAACCACTAAACAGGTACTAAAAGTCCACAAAATGGGAACAAGAAACTAATAAATATCATGGAAAACTCATTTCGTAAATGATCTTAGCACAAAAACTTTGTGCTAATCACGTATAATAACTTGTATGGTAAAGTACAAAATAGTTTGCTCCCGACACTCATGTTGGACTGGAGTGGCGGGCGTGCAGTGTGGACGGTCGGGCCCGTCGAGTGTGCGCCGCTCGAACGAGCGCGGAGGAAGTCGAGCGCAGACACACGCATTGCCGCAAGCTGCAGTACTGACACCTGTCGGACTGTCATAGAACTACATGTGCCACGCGATTCGAGCGAGAAACCGAGCGAGGTGCAGACTTCTAGTCCGACACAGCTACTAGATCGTCTGTCTGCTGAGTGCATTCATAATTAAACTCATTGCTAGATCCTACGCCTTACTGAGATTGTAAGCACAGTAACGTGTGATGAGATTGTCCTTGTTGCGGATTTCGATGGCCTCTCCAACGATACATAATGGACACGAATTCGGGAGAAAGGTGGTTCAATTCCACCGCCGGCCACCCAGTTTTCAGTTTTCTTTGTATTCCACAAATCAGTCCAGGCAAATTCTTGTATGGTTCCTTTGAAATGGAACGGCCGAACTTCCTTCCTAATCCTTACCCAAACAATCTGAGCCTGAGCTCTGTCTCTAATAACCATGCTATAGATGCGACGTTAAATCCTAAGTTTCTTTCTTTCCTATTTTCGAATTCTGTGCCATAATCCCAGGTCATATGTATTTCATGGCATGATTTCCAGATAAAGAGTGCTCTGGAACCATGTACTTGTTGGTGTGCCACAGGTGCTCTCATCATCGATCATTAATGGGGCGCAAATACATCCTTTTTCAAATGGCACTGAATCTTACGTATCATAGCCTTCCGGGAACAGAGCTGGGGGGTAGGCTCATGGACGTATCAGTTCTGAGTACCCATGGTTCTCCTGTCTTGAGGGACGTCCCTGGGGAAGTGAAGCATCTTACATTGTCTCTCCTTCCCAAGTGGCTCTTTCCACCTTCACAAGGTGCGAGGAGTGCAATCAGCACTGCCCGGACCCTGTACATTCTGGGCAACGCTGGCCACAGAAGGACTGAGCTGCGACCAAACCCAATGCGAAAGCGAAGGGTGCGTGGCTCACGGGGAGTGGCGTAGGGGCGTGGGGGTTTAGCGGCATGCTGGCGGCCGGGCAGTGAGGGTGTGCATCACGAATGTGCGCTTCTGCTGCCTGTTGCTGCCGCCACTGCTCCCCTCATTCCACAGGAGAGCACGACCATCTGCTCCTCTGCCTGTCGGTAACCGCGTTTGTCAGCGTGGGATCTCGGCTTGCGTCGGCAAGTGCACTCCGCCGTGTCCCTGGGTATCCGGGACATGTTCCGCCAAACCGTTGCAGTGCTGACATGGTGCAGTCAAGTTACCTGAGTCCAGACCCCTCAACGACTGGGTAACCAGTCCACCAACTGAGTAGAAGTGGATCCCCGGCCTTCGGGTGGGAGCTCGGGTTAGTAGGGGGCGAAGGGCGAGGAGACAGTGGGGATTACTGGCCGGCATGTGCCAGGTGAAATCGTCGATGTCAGGGCCACGTTGGCGATGGCGTGCTGAACCCGACAGCTCAGAATCACAGAACACATGGCCCTGTGGCCCTGTGGCTGAGAAAATGGATAGTGAGTCGAGAACGTCGCTGCCTTTGGCTCCGCCTGTGGGAGGAAGCCACAATAAAGTCTTGAGCACTGGATCTGCATCCCCGCCTGTACCTGTGTTGGCCTCTGGGTCAACGCAGGAAGGAGAGGAGGGCGCAATGGAAATGCCCATGTTGACGTTTGAATGGCATGTCAAGATCAATGCTGTCTTGGATGTGAGTCACAAAAATGGGACAATCTATCCATCAAACATTCAAAACATCAAGAGCTCGCTGGCCTCCATGGTCATTGTCCAGGCCCGCATGGAAGGACACCTGGTGGAATTGGAACAAGAGAATGAGAGGTTGTGGAAGAAACCTCCTCTGACCTACGCTGGGGTGGCTGCACAGTCCACGCCCAAGCCGCCAACGACAAAAGAAAATATGGCTAAGGTGATGCAGAAGCCTGGGTCTGCAGTCTTCCTAAGGCTGTGTCCTGGGCAGGATATTAAGAAGATCTAGGAGATCTTCTCCACGAATGTTGGAGGACAAGATCAAAATCAACAGAGGCAGAGCAACCAAGAATGTTGTCATTGTTGACGTTGCTTCAGAAACAGACGAGGAAAAAATTCTAGTTTATGAGTCTCTGTGCTCAAAATTCAATTGTGAAGGTCCTCGTAAGCACAAACCACTGGTCATCTTATATGATGTCCCAGTAGCTAATGACGAGAAGACACTTGTTGAGAAAATTAGAGGACACGGACCCTGACTCATTTGCAAAAGATTTCAAATTAAAATTGAAGACTGGGCCTCAAGAACGCGATACCATACACCATGTAGTGGATGTGTCCGGGGATATGTGGAGAAAGCTCACCAACATGGGGGGACTCTACATTGCCTTTAGTGCAGTGAATGTTAAAGATTACGTGGTGGTTCCAAGAAGTCACAATTATGGCGGCCTTGACCACATCCACAAATACTGTAGCAACAAGGCTGCTTGTTCCAGGTGTGGTTCAGAGCACCACAGGCGGAAGGACTGCAAAATGAAGGTGGTGTGTATCCCCTGCAAGAGGCGGGGGAAAAAGTCTTTTGAGGCCAAGGGAAAAAACTGCCCCACATTGCTCGCATTGATTATGGCTGATGCCGTAATCTGCAAGGGGATGCCCAAAAAGAAGTACAAGTCCTCCAGCAAGAGAAGGAGGTATGCTGAAAGGGCGAAGGTCTTCAAAGAATTTCTGCAGAACCACAAAGCAGGACGAGTATTAAAAGAACAAGTGCTGGATGCAAGTATTGGATAGGTCTTGTGGCAGAATCTCCCACAGGGATAAAAGTACCTGTGGAAGTAGGCTGGGGTTTGGGGTGGTATATAGATGGGCTAGGATGTTATGGAGATTAGAAGGCTGACAGAACACCACATTCAGAGAGATTGGAAGGATCTTGGGCAGAATGTCTATCATTACTGGGCATGAATAAATGTCAGTAACATTTACTACAATTCGGATAAATCATTATCACTTTGATGTAGATTGTAATGGCATTTATGTCATTTTTGGTCCTTTTATTTCATTGACAGGTATGGAATTAGTAGCACACATGGTACTACACTAGTTGGTAGATTTTAATTATTGACTGACCAATGCTGTAAGTACTGTGTTCGTTGCTTGGTAAAATTTGTACAGTTAAGAGCTCACATATTTTGTATGTATATAAAGTGTAGTGTACATATGTAACGTGTTACTGGAGCTTTTGAAAGGACTAGGCAGAGGAAAAAACATTAAAACAACTTTGTGCTGATTATGGAGTCAGTAAAGCAACAGTTGGAGATTGCTGTAGAAACAGACAAAACTGACAAGTCTTTGTCAAACAAGTCAGTGATCTGAAAGGAAGTTGATGAAAATTTGTTCATTCATTTTAAACAAATAAGACACAAGTAATTCAAATTTCTGCAAGAAAAATCTGTTTTGAAGAAATAAGTAAGAAGAAAGTTGAAGACAATTTTACTGAAAGTCCACGATGGTAAAAAATTTTCTAATGATTATCAAACTGTTACAATTTTGTGAGATGATGATAATACCATCAATAACTATAGCCTGAAAAGAAAAAAAGGCTGCTCCAATCTACAGAAAAAATAGAGGAAACAGTTCTTGTTGCATTGAATGCAAGTGGAGACCATAAAGTGAAACTGTTGTTAATAGGGAAGTCTAATAAGCTTAGAGATTTGAAAAGGTATCACTGCTTCTGCAGTGCCCTGTTTCATTCCTCTATCTTGGCTGTACACAGACTGAGACCCTTGCACCTGAGGTGACCTCCTCCTCTAACCTGGGGTCCTCCAGCCAACAAGAGCAAGGCAAAAGGTGGGGCACCCCTTGGCTTCACAGGACCAATGCACAAAGGACATGCATACTAGGACCAGCTCTGAAGTACAGATCAATAGTATCACATCCTCTCAATGAACGGAAAAGCAGGACACAGAGCCGGCAGTCCAAAAGGAGGCTTCTCCTCCCAAGAGGTAGGCAGCTGTGGATCCGCAGAGAATATATCCTAACTTAGAGTTGGCACTACAACTCGCCAACCTGGAACAGCCGACTGTGTTAACCACTGCGTTACGCCACGTCATCCGTGTGGGACATAAGTACGGCAGAAAAGTCACCTTTCTGACAATGGAGGCAGTAGACAGAATTCATCTCAAGACAATGAGTCTGCCCACGGACTTCGGAGCTGTTCAACATCTCATTGAAAAAGTGGTTCAGAGTAGGGGAGAGCAGTATGACCAGAATTAAATTTACCACCAGGCCGTACAGGCTACAGGGAGAATTGCGTTGGATCACACCAAAACCTGGCCTCACATACTTACTTCCCCTGAAGACACTCAAAGTCGCGCATTTGAATGCACACAATTCTATGCTTGTGCTACAAGAGCTAAGAAGGGTCATGGAAGAGATGAGTCCAGGTGTACTCTCTCTACAGAAGCCCTACACCATGGAAGGAAACTCCCTTTTTGGGCAACCACATGGCAGGTTGTGGCCCCTGGACGATACCCAAGGGTTGCAACTATAATCTGTAACAGGGCATTGAGAGTCACAGTCCTATCACAGCAGCGCTATCGAAGTACATTCCCCAGTGGGGTCTGTGTGCATAGTGACTATGTATTTCCAATACAGGGATCCGGTCGACCCCTATCTGGATCATCTCACCCAGGTGATGCAGGCACTATGTGGTCGAACGGCGGTTGTGGTAGCGGACTTGAACGCGCACTCCCCCCCCCCCCCCAACGCTGGTAACAGCCGCACCCACAATGCAAAAGGAGACAAGGTTGAAGAGGCTATCATGGCTCTCCAACTGGTTGTTGAAAACAGGCCTGGCAACCTGCCAACTTTTGTTGGGCAGGGTGGCGAGGGAACCAATGTCGATGCGACTCTCATAACACCAAATCTGGCATACAGAATGACTGGCTGGAGATTTCATGACCAAAGTACATCAATCGATCCAAATGTGATCGCCTTCCAACTCCATCAAGCCGAGTGCGACTGGGACGCAGAATAGACAAAGCAGCACAGGATCTTGTTGGGGTGGTGGTCCGAGCGATCAAAGTCACTGTACCACTGAGGAGGAGGGCCGACGCGGCTTCCCCGTCGCCATGGTCCCAAGAGCTCCAACAACTGAGACAGTCTGTCAGGAGAACGAGGAGGCACTATCAGTGGGCCGTGATATGGCAGGAGCGCCAGTACTGGCTTGACCGGTGCAGGCAGAAGAAAGAACACTTGTCCCACGTGTTGAAGGACACTCGGCTCAAGAGTTTGGGGACCTTCATCAAGAACCAGCTCGCGACTGATCCCTAGGCGTCACATACAAGCTCCTGCGTGAGAAAATACGTGCCTTGTTGGTGTTTTTGACACTCATGGATGCGGACTGGGTGACGGAGTCTTGGCAGGAAACTGCCAAGGTCCTTCTCCGAACCCTCCTCCCTGATGACAACGCCAGCACTGACTCTGAAGCGCAGAAAGTAATCAGAGAGAGGGATGCCCTGGAATACATCAACCACACTCCAGTATACCCCTTCTCGGAAGAGGAGGTGGCATATCAGATCAAAGCCCTTGAGAGAGGGAAGGGCCTGACAGAATCACGGCCGAGATAGTGTAATTTCTCACACCACAGCTGGACTCTGACTAGGCTTTTCAATGAGTGTCTCCACACTGGGAGATATCCAAAACTATGGAAAAAGGCCATAGTGGTCATGATCAAAAAGGGGGCTGACAATGATCTGGCCTTGGCCAAGTCTTATCGCCTCATATGTCTCCTAGACATCATGGGCAAGTTATTTGAGAAGTTGCTAGCTGACAGGCTGTCCGCATATTGTATGCTGTGTGGCGCGAGTGATAGGCAATTCGGCTTTCATCAGAGGAGGTCTGCGTCTGACACGATCACCCTGGTGGCCGAGGTCTGTTCCTCCGCACCATGCAAATACGTGGTGGGCATCATGGTGAATATCATTGACGCCATTGACAACCTGTGGTGATCTTCGCTCTTCTCCTATCTTCGGAAGATAGTGTCCAGGGACGCTATATGGGTGTGTCGGGAGCTATTGTGCAGAAAGGGAGGTCTGGCTATCATCTCCTAGTGGGAGAGTCAGCAAAACGATCACCAAGGGGTGCCCCCAGGGCTCTGTCTTGGGGCCACTCTTCTGAGATCTAAACATGGAACCTCTCCTTGGAGAGCTGCAACAACACCCAGATGTGCTAGAGGTGATAGCCTACGCGGACGACCTCCTCCTCATAGTCAGGGGTCGAAGTCGTGAAGACATCAAATCCAAGATCGAGAGCTCTCTGCAAATTCTCACTGCATGGAGCGACAGAACCAAATTACAGATAGCGCCACAAAAGTCGGTATACCTACTACTAAAGAGCCAACTGGCCAGAAACGCGATGGTGAGAATCAACGGAATACCTGTAATCAGGCGAAAGGAAGCCAGATACCTCGGCATCATCATCGATGGCCGCTGGAATTTCGCAGCACACATAGACGCGGTTGCTGAAAGATCACTAATAGCACTGCACTGTTTGGCTGGGATTGGGCACCAGAGGTTTCACCTCCCACCCGATCTCATAAAACTGTATCACAATAGCATACTGACGTCTATCATGGGCTATGGGTCTACAGTGTGGGCCCACAGGTTCACGAGGGTGATGCCTGCCATGGCCGTGAGAAGAGTGCAGCGGAACGCCCTTCTTCATTGATTGGAGCCTACGGACCACTCCTGGCGGAGCTCTCTTGGTGTTGATGGGGTTATGCCCCCTGGACATCAAGGTGAGGGAGATGGGAGCCTGGTACTGGGTCAGAAGTGGAGATGGTGAAAATTTACCAAAATTCTTGGGGAACCATTAATGAGTAAGGCCGAAATTAGGCGTAAAGGACTCTAACTCTGGCGACAATCTTGGGATGAGGAGGAGTCTGGGAGGATAGCACACGCTCTCCTACCGGACATCCCCTACAAGGGACCATATATTTTAGTTTGTAGCACAGATTTCAGTGTAACCGTCGGAGTGATAGACATGCATGTAAACAACAAAATAGCCCGTTAAACCTAGCCCAATACAGTCGGAAGGGCTAATGCACATGTGGCTAGCTTGTCAGAAAGCACACTTTGCAGTAGAGCGAAAAAGTGGTCCAAACCTAGTATTCTGGGCTCGCACGGCTGACATGCCGCCTTTTAAAACAGTTTCTGTGTATTCATGAAATGGCGCTGTGGGCTTGTGTAACTCTGTGGTATTCGCCGGCAGTTTATTTGCCGATGAGGTGGCGTCGGGCTCTTTAAGTTGGAGGGCCTGTGACCTTGTTACGGTCTTCAGTCCCGAAACAGGTTTAATGAAGCTCTCCGCCGTACTGTATCCTGAGCAAGCCTCTTCATATCTTCATAAGAACGGCAACCCACATCCATTATGAAATATAATGTACTCAGTACATGAAGTGCCTGGCAACGATAAAGGTGTGACCAAAACGGCTGTAGCCGTCATATTGTAAAATAACAACTTTGGAAAGTAATAATTGGGGTTGGGGTAAATCTATCTGCGTAACACAGTTTCACAGAGACCGGCCTTGTATACGAGTGGATTGAGGCTCCAGTCTCCATTTGACCAATGTGATTTACGTTTTCCATGATTTCCCAAAATAGCTGAATTAATGACTGGGTGGTGCCAACTATAAGGCCATGGCGAGGTACCTGCCTGACTGCATATGTAAGAATGTATATCTGTGTATATGAGCTACGTAAAGTTACGTTAATTTTCAAAAGATGTAATACATTCTTTACTTTTGTGGCTAGGATGACCATCGAAGCTTTGCAATTATGTAGGGTATTTTTGCTCATTTATGCAACTACAATTAGTTGCGATTTTTTACACGAGACGCCTTTCGTTTTATTGAATTTAAAACATCTTTAGTGATCTGCAAGATATCCACAATATGTTTCATTTTCTTGGGCCTCAAAACGGGTCATTAGGATAGTAAATTATCTTTTTTCTACTAACGGAAATTTTATTTTTTATTTTCGCCTCACATCAGAAAGCACCGTAGGGTTTCACAATTCATGGTAGTGTTTTCTTCCTGTATCAAAGTTTGTCGTTCTAGTTTGCACTCAACTATTGCACCATACACTTTTTACGCTTTTAAGCAACCGATGTCTCATTAGCAGGGTATTCCTGTACTTTTCTGTGCCTCGGTTTGTACCGTCAGTTTTTTTTTTAGTATGCCAACATAGCATATATTCTTACTTAAAGTTTTTGGCATATTTTTACTTATTTGTTTTATTGTTTTTAATTTTTATGATTTTTGGTATTTTTAATGACCTTACTTGTATTTATTTTTGATACAAGGAAATGAAATCAAAATACCCTGGGATGAGTGAGTGAGTGATTATGGGTTTAGCCGCGGTGGAGTGGCCGAGCGCTTAGGGGGCCTCGGTGAGGAGCGCGCGGTTGCTCGCCGTCGGAGGTTCTGGTCCTTCCTCGGGGAAGTGTGTGTGTGTGTGTGTGTGTGTGTTTGTTTTGTCCTTAGTGTAAGTGAATGATGTCACTTTAAGTAGTTTATAAGCCTAGGGACTAATGACCCCAGAAGTTAAGTTCCTTAGATTTACAAACATATGAACATTTATTATTATTATTATGGGTTAGAGGGGTTGGGACAGGGGTGGAGGTGTAGATGTGACTGGAAAATAGGTATAAAAGTATGTAAAGCTGCGGGACCAAACTGTATCTTATTTATGTGTTTACATAGATGTTGTTCGAAAATAAAATGTTCAAATGTTTGTAAAGCTGAAGGGACTTAACTGCGGGATCATCAGTCCCTAAACTTACAAACTACTTATGAACTAACTTATACTAAAGACAACACAAACATTCATGCCCGAAGGAGGATTCGAACCTCCAACGCTGATGGCCGCGCGATCCGCAACGTGGCGCTCCAGACCGCTCGGGTACTCCCGCGCGGCATAGACGTATTTTTTTCTTGGTTTATCTGCCATACATATTATTTCATCCAGGTATGTGCGCCAGTAATAATTATGTTTAAGCTTTCCTTTGTTATTATATATTCGAACATTAATTTTCCTATATGGCTCAATTTTACGTCCAACATTCTTCCAAAGTTGATCCATTAATGCTTAAAACTACTACTATTATTTCAGAAACGAAGATCTTCATCGGGTGCAAATAATATCCGTTTTTACTTTGTGACGGATTGAACGTCACTGTGAAATTTCGCAAAGATCGCTGAGAGACGTTCGTTACGAAGTAGGTAGACAATGCGGGTTACAGAGTAACAACACATTCAATAGGTGTTCAGTATTGTGAAACAGTCTGTGGATTCAAACCATCGATTAGTACGTTGCAAGCATGGCACTGTAACCACTAAAACAAGCGATGCTATATCCAGCACGCAACATTGAAATGCTGGGTCACCATTTCGCAGAATACTTTAGTTAGACATGGGTGCCCGTTAACCCTAGCCCAATGCAGTCGGAAGAGCTATGCACATGTGGCTAGCTTATCAGAAATCAAACGCTGCAGTAAAGAGAAAAAGTGGTCCCAGCCTACTATTCTGGGATCATACGGGTGACACGCCACCTTTTGAAATAGTTTCTATGTATTCATGAAATGACGCTGTGGGCTTGTGTGACTCTGTGGTATTCGCTGGCAGCTTATCTGCCGATGAGATGGCGTCGGGCTCTTTACGTTGGAGGGCCTGTGACTTTCACCAAACTGTCTCGAATTTGAGGATATGTCTGAGAACGAATCCATCGTTACAGGTGCCGCCAAACAGTTTACTGACCCTTACTTCGAACGGGGCATGTATCTCCAGGTGATTTGTTGCCTACCAGTTTCTTACTTTGCGAAATTTGTAACTATACGTTCATACACCACCCCCATGAACCACAGACACTGCCGAGGTGGGGTGGCTTATGCGTCTCAAAAATAGAGATAACCGTACCGTAGGTGCATCCACAACTGAGGGGTATTCTTCGAGACGCCAGACAAACGTGTGGTTTCTGAAAAGCGGCAGCAGCCTTTTCAGTAGTTGCAAGGACTACATTCTGTATAATTCACTGAGTTGTCCTTGTAACATCAATAAAGACAACACTGCCATTCAACGGTTCTGTGTGTAGCTTATTAGATCCCTTAATAGGGAACGTTCGTTAGAAAATTTAATAAGCAAACTGAGTAGGGTGAAGTTAGATATAGTGGGAATTAGTGTTCAAATGTTTGTAAAGTCTATGGGACTTAACTACGGGGTCATCAGTCCCTAAACTTACAAACTACTTATGAACTAACTAAGACTAAGGACGGCACAAATATCCATGCCCGAGGGGGGATTCGAACCAGCGACCGTAGTGGCCGTGCAGACCGTGACTGGAGTGCCTCAGTCTCCTCGGCCACCGCGGCCGGCTAGGGAATTAGTGAAATTCGGTGGAGAGTGGAACAGAATTTCTGGTCAAGCGAGTATAGGATTATAAATACAAAATCATTTGGGAATATTACAGTAGTAGGTCTAATAATGAATAAGAAACTAGGACTGCGGGTAAAGTATTATGGGCAGCGCAGTGATCTCATTATCGTGGTCAAGATAGATACGAAGCCAACGCCGACCACACTAGTACAAGGTTATATGACAACTAGCTCTGCCGATGATGAAGGGATCGAAGATATGTATGAGGAAATAGACAGTTAGGGGAGAGGAATTCGGTAGTAGGAAAAGTACGGAAAGGAAAAAAGTAAGTGAATATGGACCGGGGAATACCAATGAGCCGCGGCGGAGTGACTAAGCGCTTTGAGGCGATTTGCTTCGATGCGCGAGTCCGTTCCCCGTCGGGGGTTCTAATCCTCCCTCGGGCATGGATCTTTGTATTGTCTTTATTATCAGTTAGTTTATAAGTAGTTTGTAAGTTTATGAACTGATAACTCCGTAGTTAAGTCCCATAAGCTTTACAAACATTTGAACATTTTGAAAACGAATGAAAGAGGAAGCCGCCTGGTAGAACTTAACACGAAACATAATTTAGTTCTGACAAATACTTGGTTTAAGAATAAAGAAATAAGATTGTATACGTGGAAGAGACCAGGAGATACCGAAAGGTACCAGACAGATTTTAAATGGTAACACATAGATTTAAGAACCAGGTTTTAAAATGTAAGATATAGAGTCTGGCCGCCCACAGTGGCCTAGCGGCGCGCCAGTTATAGTCTGCATGGCCGCTACGTTCGGGAGTTCGAATCCCCCTGGGGCATGCATATTTGTGTCGTCTTTGGTATAAGGTAGTTCATAAGTAGTTTGTAAGTTTAGGGACTGCGGACTCCGCAGTTAAGTCTCATAATATTAACAGCAATTTGAACATTTTATAGAGTCTGACCGTATCTTGCTGGTTATGAATTGTACACTGAAACTGAAGAAACTGCAGGAAGGTAGGAAAATAAGGAGAAGGGATCTGGATAAATTGAAGGGAGCCGAAATTCTTGACAATTTCAGAGGGAATTTAGGCAATAATTGACAAAAACGGGGGGAAATAAAACAGTAGAAGATGAATTAGTAGCTTTGAGAGATGAAATAGTGATGGCTGCAGAGGACAAAATGGGTAGAAAGACAAGATCTACAAAAAATCCTTGGATATCACAGGAAATACTAAATCTAACTGATAAAAGGAGAAGATATAAAATGCAGTAAATGAGGCACGTAAAATGGAGTACACACGACTAAAATGAGAGTGACAGGATGTGAAAAATGGCTAAGCAGGCGTGACTAGAAGGCAAATGCATGTCTGTATAAGAACCTATAAACGGGAAAAATAGATACTGCCGACAGGAAAATAAAAGGGACGCTTGGAGACAAGAAAAACAGCTCTACGAATATCAAGAACTCAGATGAAAACCAGTTCTCAGGAAAGAAGGGAAAGCTGAAAGGTGGAAATAATATATAGAGGGGCTCTATAAAGGAAATGAACATAAGAGACAATATTGTAGAAAAGGAAGAAGAAGTAGATGAAGATGAAATAGGAGATACTATACTGAGAGAAGAATTTGACAGAGCACTGAAAGACCTAAGTCGAACAGGGCCCGTGGAGTAGACGATATTTTCTCAGAGCTACTGAAGTCTGTGGGAGAGTCAGCCATGACAAAACTATTTCACCTGCTGCGTAAGGTGTATGAGACGGGCGAAATACCCCCAGAATTTAATAAATATGTAATAATCCCCATTCCAAAGAAAACAGGCGCAGAAAGGTGTGAAAATAACAGAACTATTAGTTTAATTAATCATTCTTGCAAAATTTTAACACAAATTATTTACAGAGAGATGGAAAAGCTAGTAGAAGCTGACCTCGAGAAGTCTTATAAGACTTAGTAAGGAAAGGAAAACCTACATTTCTAGCCTTTGTAGATTTGGAGAAAGCTTTTGACAATGTTCATTGGAATACACTCTTTCAAATTTGATGCGCTGCCGCTCTAGCTCACCTAGAATATCACTGATATGGACAGTCGCACAATGCGGTCTTCATCGTGTACGCTTTGACGAACTTCGGGAAAATCTTACACCAGGGACGCATTACCTGTTTTCTCATTATATTTTTACGGTAGACCTGACAGAGCTGAAAACGAATTTTGATGGGTGCTATGCTTTGTGCATTAATGAAACTTATCAATGAACGAACCTCGCAGGCAAAAAGAGATGGAATACGTGATGTCATTTGCAAGTACTCCTGCGGCGGGACTAGCTGTAGGCGCGTTCTTTGCGGCTAGCATTTGATTGGAACGTCATTTGAGCATGTTAAATTTTCCCGGCTCAATACGTCTACTTCAAAGGAAACAACTTGGGGAAACTTACATTCTGGATGCGCATACTTACAATTTTTTTTCACTTCATGAAGTAACAATATAGGCTAACTGAAAATGTTTTGTTTCTTTTGTAATAATTATTGTTTTACAAAAGAGGCTGTGGGACTAGGTTTACGGAGAAATAACTTTTTACGTGATATACTGTGTGAGGCATATTTGAAAAGCATGATTACGTTTTAAGTAAATTTGAGAAATCCGAATAAATTATAGCATCAAGGAAACGTTTGAAATCCATTAAAAGTAATAACTTCGTGTGGCACTGTAGCCTGGTGAAATTCTTTAAACTAGATGCCACTGGATGCCGGCTTTAATGTCCCTACCCTACCTCAGTTACACAGCCGGGAAATTGGATTCGATAGTTAAACGTGCAATATGAAGCATGTGCCGTTTCTAATGACTCTTCACATCGTTGCGACGTGAAGCCCACGTACAATTTCAGAGTGAAATTATCCATAATCCGAGCGGTATTCGAACTCATGACCTTTCGCTTTACTGTCGATAGCTTTATCGCAGGTCCACTCGTGAATCCGAAACTGAGCCCTGTTTATTGTGTACTTATCCACCCTTGATTGCAAAACTGCCTTTAGAACAAAATATTTGAGGTTATTAAAGGAGATAAAAAGTATTCTACCTTTTAAGCTGGACCAAATCACACACACTGTGAAAATATATATATATATATATATATATATATATATATATATATATATATATATATATATGTGTGTGTGTGTGTGTGTGTGTGTGTGTGTGTGTGTATGCAAATTATAGCTGGCACTGTCGCCTGTTATTTAGGAAATTCAACCCAGAAAGTTAGGAATAAAACTGAATGATGTTACTCGGATTCTGAATTTCTCCCTTAGTAGAGCAGTCACATTGCGTATCTATTACTTTTAATTGCATCTCTGACAAATTTCTGACGTCAGCCGAACATGATGGAGATATCAAAGTTTTCGAATTTTTTCTCCTATGAAATGCCGATAGACTGAATGTATGACTCCCACATTAAATATACAGGAAATAAGGGGTTCTGGTATTTATTCTTCCACATATCCAATTTCATTTGCATTGCGCAAATTTTAAGATACAAATATAATTCATTACGACCTTTTGCTGCACAAGCTGAGGTGATAGGTCTGCTTACGGAGCCAAGACTGATAAGGTCTTATGCTAGGGTAACACGGACAAAGACACGTACTTGACATACCTCCTCTGCCACGCCCTTCATTAGGAGTGAAACTTTATCGATTCCATCGTGCTCGAGATTACTGTGAGACAGAGCACCAAATCACTCGTCACAGGATAAACTCTAACTCCAAAAGTAACACTTCTGGTGGTTTTAAGAAAATATTTCGAGTGACTCAGGGGCTCTAGTGACAAGTCAGGGAGTAACGAGTGTCTGTACCCCAGTTATCTTTGTTTCTGTGAATTTATATCCACGACCTTGAATCAGCCTGTAATTTCCAATCACATAAACGTACATCATAAAACTGGGAATACTTCAGAAAACCTCAGTTACTACATTAAATCGATGTGGATTCTGGAAACAGCTCAGTAGAGAGAAAGTGTTCCTCTTTCCATCTGCTTATTGGACGCATTCACGAGGTCCACGTTGGGAAAGTCTTCACCAGTAAACCTCTCCATACTGGTGTGTAGCAGTGTTAATATGCCACAAGTACTGCCGGAAAATATAATACGAGGTAGAACCGAAGGACCGAAGAGGAAGTAAAGTAGGCATTCACATAGCCAACGGGAAATAACTTTCAATGACTTGAAGTTCAAATGTTCAAATGTTTGTATAGCTAATAGGACTTACAAACTACTTATGAACTAACTAATTCTAAGGACGGCACAAATATCCATGCCCGAGGGGGGATTCGAACCCCCGACCATAGTGGCCGTGCAGACCGTGACTGGAGCGCCTCAGTCCCCTCGGCCACCACGGCCAGCAATGAATGGAAGTATGATTTCTCATAAGACACTGTTCACCACGCGAACTTTGAATTGTTATGTGAACGTTTTAAGTGATATATAGATGCAGTGACAATATAAGTTAAATGAATTATTACAGCTTTGTAGAAAACTACTGGGATCTACTGCTCTTTTGTGTGAGAACACTCAGAGAATGTCGCTTAAATGACGTCCTAAATTATGACATTGATGTTCGGGTTCACTCTTATACTTCTGTTCTTGGCGTTGAAATTTGTTAGTAAGTACTTCAGCTACGCAAAATTTGCAGTTACTATCGTTGACAAATATTTTGTTGGTTTCCAAAAGAAATTTATCCTCGGTCTTTGGTTTCGCTAGTTAATGACAGCCGCGGCGGAGCGGCCGAGCGCATTGTGTCGCTGTGTTACTATGCGTGAGGCCGTTTCCCGTCGGGGGTTCGAATCCCGCCACGGACATGGATGTTTGTGTCGTCTTTAGTATAATGTAGTTGATTAAGTAGTTTGTAAGTTTATGGACTTCTGACCCAGCAGTTAAGTCCCTTAAGCTTAACAAACATTTGGATATTTGAGTTAATGGTAAACTAATTCTGAAATAGCAATAGACTTCCCTTCTGTTTTATGGACAGGGTAGAATAATTTTGGACATTTCGCTGTATCCTAACTGACGTCTCCCGAAAAGTCGCTTGGATTTTTGATATGGTTACGATTCACCCAATGCTTATGTATCATTTGGCCATCTTGAGAATGCGAACCGTATGAGCAATGTGCTGGTTTCATTCGTATTCATATTCGTTAAGAAAGAACTATTGGAGTATCCTTTTTGAAAAACAGTGATGCCGTATCACAGCTCCCCTCTAAATTATACCTCGCAAAATTCAGAATCGAACCGGTGACTGAAGCGGAACCAGAAAACGGCTATCAAGGAAAGGGTTTTTTCATCTGGATCACCGATTTAGATGGAAATTTTGCATGGACGTTCTGTACTGAATATAAAGAGACACGTGTATCGGCTTCTTAATAGGCAATAGGTTTTGAAAAGATCAAGGTCAAAGTTGATGAAAAGTCGAGTTTTCAGTGCTATACATCGAAATATCGTCTAAAGATGAACATATTTTACTGATATAGAGGAATGCGGGGCTAGATGGGGAGGTGGGGTAAAAAGGGGAAGGACTGTAACTTACAGTTAGAGGGCTGCCATCTGTGGATAGGTACGTCTACTTCATCAGCACACAGCTCCCATTGTATTGACATTGTCGCGGTGGGTTCTGTGAGCTTTGCAAGGTAGGTGCAATTTTTATATTGATTTTCAATATTCTATAATTTCCAAGGACCTAAAACGAGTTTTTAGTGGTCATTTGTCCAGACGTCTTATTAACAACAAACTGCAGTGTCCGTATTTAGTGTTCAGTAAATAGTTTTCATGTAGGCTTAACATAACCTGAACGCATGCTTCGGTGCAAGCTGGGGAGCCTTCCCATCTTGCCCCTAAAATTTGCCCAACCATTACCGCCGCGGCGGATTAGCCGTGCGCGCTGGGGCGCCGTGCTGCGGTGCGCGCGGCCGTACGCCGTCGGGGGTTCGAGTCCGCCCTCGGGCATGGGTGTTTGGTTGTCCTTAGATGCAGTTGAGTCCGATAGATTTACAAACATTTTCCAACTATTACTCACTTATCCTGTTATATGTTTACCACGCTGCTAATTTTGAACGAATACATTGTACGTCGAATACAATTGAAAATAAAATGGTATTCGTTGTTCCAACTTTCCCTAATTTATTACAAATTATGCCTTAGGTATAATTATTTTAATTGAAACTTCTTAAAAGATTGAGCTACCTGAAGAAATTAAAAGAAAATAAACCCCCCAAATTTCTGCATCTAAACTAAAACTCTTCTCAAAGAAGTATAATGAACCTATTACATCAGAAAAAGAAATTAGCCGGCCGCGGTGGCCGAGGTGACTGAGGCGCTCCAGTCACGGTCAGCATTGCCACTACGGTCGGGGGTTCGAATCCCCCCTCGGGCATGGATATTTGTGCCGTCCTAGTTCGTAAGTAGTTCATAAGTAGTTTGTAAGTTTAGGGACTGATGACCCCGTAGTTAAGTCCCATAAGCTTAACAAACATTTGAACATTTTTTGAAAAAGAAATTAATGATGAGAGTTACTGACATCTTAAACAATCCCTCATGCTCAACAGACAATAAATGATGTGTAATGACGATTATGATGAGAGTGAAGACTGTTTACGCTGCCACGACTTCCCTGAAGGGGGCTGGATACGCTGAACTGGAAGCGGACGCTGGGCCCATGACTCTTGTGCAGGGATAGAAAGTGATGTCGACCGAGCTGTTCTCATTTGTATACTGTGTCAATAGGCCTAAATAAAAAAGGCTTGATTATACAATTCACAAAATAATAATTATCTTTCGAACATTATCTTCTCATTATTCCAATCTTTAGTTAAGCTCTAAAGATGAATTCATACCAGTTCCCCGTCTTGTGGGAACAAGAAATTCAAATACAGTGACGACAGTTTACGAGACGTTACTATTGTACTTGCAGGCTTCGGAATATGGGCTATTAGGATATTCGAATTGCCATTCTAAGTGCGGGCTGAAGAAATTAACGCCGTACGGAGCAGTTATTAGTAACGTGACTGAACGGTGGTAGGAACGCACGTAAATTTGAAGTGTTGAACAGAGTGAGACAAGTGAAGGTCGATTTGACCAATCACATCCCGTCGTATATCAGTGTCTGCGGGCGAGAATACGGACGACCGAGAAAACCATAACACGGCTGAGATAGCCGTCATAGACGAACCGGAAGAGAGGTCCCCTCAACCAATAACACCTATAGACAAGGCCTCACAACAGCCCGTGCTACGTTATACTAACCAGGCCGCGGCCGCCAGCTAAATGGCTGGCCACTGGGGCACGCCCACCCAATGACGCAGTGACAGCCGTCTTGGCTCCCACACAACTGGCCTCGACACATGATGTGACTCCTGTCACACCCTCCGAAGAAGAGCGCTTCCCTACGCCAGGACGATTCCCCATAACAGTGACATGACTCCTTCGCTTATGACGCACCCCCAGTGAAGACAATAGCGATCCTTCTTGTCTCAGAGCCACACTGCCAGGGCAACTGCTAAGTACCGAAAACCACAGTCCAAAGCAGAGTGCCGAAGAGATCCAGGAGAAAACAATTACGCAAATATAATAAAAATAAATAAAATAAGTTAAAAAACAAAGAAAGGATCCCAGTGACATACCTGACACAATTGGAGTTGGAAGTGGTGATCATTCTATAACGCCGGCCGCGGTGGCCGAGGAAACTAAGGCGCTCCAGCCACGGTCTGCACGGCCACTACGGTCGGGGGTTCGAATCCCCCCTCGGGCATGGATATTTGTGCCGTCCTTAGGATAAGCTAGTTGATAAGTAGTTTGTAAGTTTAGGGACTGATGACCCCGTAGTTAAGTCCCATAAGCTTAACACACATTTGAACATTTTGAACCAGTAGCACAGCCAGTAGAATAGAGAGAATGTATCACAGCTGTCTACAGAATATTATGGATTGTAGAATACGGCCCATTAATTTCTCAGATCATGACGTCTTTCATAAAACCGTGTAGTGCAGAAAACAACCAACATTCATGGGACGGGGCTTATGAAAATGAATGTCTCACTTTTGGAGGACGAGAAAATTCGGCAGCAGGTCAAAATTACTTGGACTAGTCAGATATCCAGCTCGCATAATGTGGTGGCTACAGGTCGCGAAACCACAGATAAGTAAAATGAATTGTGCAATATGCCCATATGAAAACTTATTGAAGAAAACGTACCATAGAGTACCACTTTTATGCCTTCTTGAACTCTACAGTGAACACAGCAGTTTAATCACCAAGAGCTTCGAATAAAAGCACTGAAGTCAAAATCACGGCCCTAGTGCGATGAGAAAAATTGGATTTCGTGGACGAGCGGCTGCCAGTTAGACATTACGCAGGCCAATACCAAACGACGTCCCGCTTGGTGTAAGGAGCGTAAACATTGGACTATTGAACAATGGAAAAACGTTGTATGGAGTGACGAATCACCCTACACAATGTGGCATCCGATGGCAAGGTTTTGTTTTGTATAGTTTATGGGACTTAACTACGGGGTCATCAGTCCCTAAACTTACCAACTACTTATGAACTACTTACAAACTAGGACGGCACAAATATCCATGTCCGAGGGGGGATTCGAACCCCCGACCGTAGTGGCCGTGCAGACCGTGACTGAAGCTCCTCAGTCCCCTCGGCCACCGCGGCCGGCAGTAATATTCGGAGTCGGTGGCGTTATGGTGTAGTCGTGTTTCTCATAAAGGGTACTTGAACCTCTCGTTGCTCTACGTGGAACTATCACAGAACAGGTCTACATTGATATCTTAAACACCTTTTTGCTTCCCACTGTTGAAGAGCAAGTCGGGGATGGTGACTTCATCTTTCAACTCGATAGAGCACCTCTTCATAATACACGATCTATGGCGGGGTGATTAGACGACATTACCGTCCTTGTAATGGACTGGCCAGCACAGAGTCCTGACTTGAATCCTATAGAACACTTTTGAGATGTTTTGGAACGCCGACATCGTGCCAGGCCTCACCGACCTGCATCAACAATTCTCCGCAGTGCATCACTGCGTGAAGAATGGACTGCCATTCTCCGAGAAACCTTTCTGCCCCTGATTGCTGATTGAACCTATGCCTGCGAGAGTGGAAGATGACATCAAGGCTAAGGTGGACCAACACCATATTGAATTTCAGAATTATCGATGCAGGTGCAACGAACTTGTAATTCATTTTCAGCCAGGTGTCTTGATGCTTTTGATCACAAGGTGTAGTTAAAAACCACAGAAATTGCCAAAGGATGGAAGAGGGTGTGTAACTGAATGACATTTGGATTTCTATGCTTAAAAAGAGGTGTACAAGTATTTACATCGTGGGATGATAGTAGTATCGGACGACAGCAACCAACAACGGTCAATTGCATCGGGTATTTTTTTAAATATGGTGTCGCGACAACAGAATTTTGCTGGCGTCAGCAAAGTGGCAGGCTGCGAGTTGAACACTGAAAGAGGCTCCGATCACCCTTGAAAATGGACTCCGAATATTATGACCAAGCATTGGGATTTAATGTAAAATCCATTCAACCACGCTATAATAGCCACTTAATTATTGTTAATTGTGGCCTTTCGACCATAAAAGTTTACACGGAACTAGAAATGTTCACAGTTTTGTGTGTAGATGCTACGTAATGCATATAATCGTCTGTGTTTACAAGGATATTATGCTGGTGGAATGTTCATTTAAACGAAGCGTCTAATTTGTAAATGAGTTGTGAAGTTTTTAAGGACACAGACCGATAAGCTTGTTCGAAGTGCTGTTTGAAGTTTTTTTTTCCGTTACGTTGCAGAATCCGTATGTTACCATATACAACGAAGTTCAGAATGAACAAACTACCAAAATTATTTCAGCCAGTGTTATTCACGTCGGATAAACTGATAATTGTCTAAATTAAACTATAAATACTGAACCAAGAACCTCGGACAGCTTCAAACAACATATTGACAACCGATCACTCCTTGCAGTTTGGTAAAGGCCCATTGTGTCGTATCTTCAGGAGAGGGCTATTCTGTTTCAAACTGGACAACAACAAATCATGCATTTTTTGTGAGGATCCAGTTTTCTCTCAGGTATACGACCCATTGTGTTAATATATTTAGAAACTTGCAGTTGCGATAGACATTTTCTTCAGAAATTTTTGAATTGTCTGTTACAATAATTTAATAAAATCAAGCGATTCTTGACTCATAGCTATAAAATTGCCCATTTATTTTAATGAAAATAATTTGGATTTGTCTGAAATAGTAATTGTGCTTTTTAATGACAAAATAAAAGTTTATTTAATTTTCCTCATGTTACATATATATTTTCTCAAACACGTCATTTGAAATTGATGAAAAGTTATGCAGTACATTTCTCGTATAACTTAAAAAAGTAATACAAACATTTAATGGTATATGCAACGCTGAATTGTAGAAAAATAAACACTAATAGAAACAGCGGAAAAACATATGAATCGTTGTCGATCGCCAGTTATTTACGTTTTACAGCAGAATATGGTAACCTAAACACAGCGAAAGCTTAAATATGTATTATTATAAGAATACGAAATATTTATGCATATCGACCGTTGCAGGGCATTGAATTAACTTCAATGGAAAAGTTGAAAATTTATGCTGGAACGGGATTTAACCTCAGGCCAACGGTCAACTTAACCATATCTATTGTTTTTTTTTAAGTTTTCTCTTTTGGGTAGATCGGTTTTCTGCGCACGTGGGTACGTGTTTGTTCTGTGTTGATCGTTTAGATCTCGACTCAGTTTATGTTTCTTATTAGAGAGAGCATCGAGCCCTCTAACCGAATGCACTGAGCCACCCCGCAACCACAAGTACATTATCAACACAAGCTTCCCGTCGTGCCCAAATTCTCAATTACCGCACACTACGGTGGTACTACTCTAAGCAGATTAACTTCTCTTGCTCGCAGCCCAACTGTATTCTCACAAAGGCACCCGCGTATGTGTGTCTCCGCGCAGAAATTGTTACTTGGGCTGCGTACCAGAGGAAGTGTGCGATAAGTTGAGAGTTTGGGCATAAAAGGAAGTGCGTCTGGATAGCCGAACTAGTTTGTCGGCGTGGTAGCTCATCGCTTTCGGTCGCGGGGTTGGTTGCTATCTGTAATAAAAAGAATTCTGAGCCGATAACTCAAGAATAACGTAAAACGAACATTCTGCAACGATCGCAAAGGCACAAGCTACACGAGAAACAAAAATTAAATAAAAACAAAAAAACCAAACGAAAAAGAAATTGTTTATGGCGACCGATTGCCCTAAGTGGTAAAGCCGGGTTTGTATCCCGGTCCAGAAAAAACTTTCAACTTCACCATTCAGTGTATTTCAATGCTCTACAACACTCGACTTGTTAAATTATTTCGTATTTGTAAAACACGGCCCTTAATGTCAGTTAATGATGACTGATCTTTCGAACATGTCCCAAAAGAACAAACACCATATCAGTAAATATGTATTATTTAATCACTTTTTCCATGTTTCAGAAAAAAATGGGAAGATGAGCTAAGGAAAGACCTTTGTCAGCTAGGAATCCACGACAACTGGATGCAAAGTGCGCAAGATCGTCAGTTATGGAGAAGCATTGTGAGGTCAGCGCGTGATCTACAGGGTCCTCGATCGCCGATTTGATTAGGATGTTTCAGGCAAGGGCACCATAAAAGCTAAAGCTGAAATGAATGGCCACGCGGGAGTAGCCGAGCGGTCTGGATCGCTATGTTGCAGATCGCGCGGCCTTCCGCGTCGGAGGTTCGAATCCTCCCTCGGGCATGGATGTTTGTATTGTCTTTGGTATAAGTTAGATCATAAGTAGTTTGTAAGTTTAGGGACTGATGACACCGCAGTTAAGTCCCATAAGCTTTACAAACATTTGAACATTTTTTTGAAGTGAATCGGTAATAAAAGCAGGTTAAAATCTACGTACGTTTAATCTGTATGAAACTTCCGTTGATTCTTTAAAAATGGCTACTTTTTTAAAAATTGAATTAATTATTGTCAATTATTATTATATAGTTCCATCGGTGTTGTGGTCTTCATTTCGGAGACTGGTTTGATGCAGCTCTCCAGCCTACTCTATCCTGAGAAACCTCTTCATCTCCTCATAAGAACGGCAACCTACCTCCATATGCATTTGCTTACTATATTCATCTCTTGGTCTCCCTCTGAGATTTTTACCCCACACACTTCCCTCCAACGGTTAATTCAATATTTCTTGATGTCTAAGAATGTGTCCTACCAATCGATCCCTTCTTTTAGTCAAGGTATGCCAGAAATTCCTTTTCTCCCCAATTCTGTTCAGTACCTCCTCATTAGTAACGCGATCCACCCACCTAAATTTCAGCATTCTTCTGTAACACTACATTTCAAAAGCCTCTATCCTCTTCCTGTCCGCACTGTTTATCGTCCATGTTTCACCTCCATCCAAGGCAACACTCCACACAAATGCCTTCAGAAAGGACTTCATTACACTAAAATTAATATTCTATGTTAGCAAATTTCTCTCTTTCAAAAACGCTTTTCTTCCCATTGTCATTCTGCATTTTATATCCTCTGTACTGCGACTATCATATGTTATTTTACTGCCAAAGTAACAAAACCTATATACCACCTTTATTGATTCGGTATCTAATTCCTTCAGCATCGCCTGATTTTAAAGACTGCATTACCCTTATTTTGCTCTTGTTAATGTTCATTTTATATGCTCCTTTCAACACACTGTCCATTCCGTTATATTGCTCCTCCAGGTCCTTTGCTGTCTCTGACAGAATTACAATGTTATCAGCAAAACGCAAAGTTTCTATTTCTTCGCCCTGAACTTTAATTCCTTCTCCAAATTTCTCCTTCTTTTCCTTTATAGCTTGCTCAAAGTATAAATTGAACAACATTGGGGAAAGGCTACAACCCTATCTTACATCCTTTGCATCCCTTTCATGCCCTTCAACTCGGATAACTGTTGTCTGGTTTTTGTACAAGTTGTAAATAACCATATTCCCTATATTTTATTCCTGCTTATTTCAAGATCTGCAAGAGTGTATTCCAATCAACATTATCAAAACCTTTCTCCAAATCTACAAAAGCTAGAAATGTAGGTTTGCCCTTCCTTAATCTACCTACTAAGATAAGCCGTAAAGTCAGGATTGCCTACCGAAGTCCTACATTTCTCCTGAATTCAAATTGATGTTCCCCAAGGTTGGCTTCTACAAACTTTTCCATCCTTCTGTAAACAATTCGTGTTAAAATTTTGCAAGCATGACTTATTAAACTAATGGTTCTGTAATTTTCACACCTGTCTGCACCTGCTTTCTTTGGAATGGGGATTATTACATTTTTATTAACGTCTGAGGGATTTTTCTCCAGTCTCATACATCCTACACACCAGGTGAAACAGTTTTGTCATAGCTGGCTCTCCTGGAGACTTCAGTCGTTCCGAGGGAATGACGTCCACTCCAGGGGCCTTGTTTCGACTTAGGTCTTTCAGTACTCTGTCAAATTCTTCTCTCAGTATAGTATCTCCTATTTCATCTTCATCTACATCCTCTTCCCTTCCTACAATATTGTCTCTCACTTCGTTTCCTTTGTAGAGCCCCTCTATATACTCTTTCCACCTTTCCGCTTTCCCTTCTTTGCAGAGAACTGGTTTTCCATCTGAGTTCTTCATATTCTTACAGCTGCTTTTAATGTCTGCAAAAGTCTCTTTTAGTATCCTGTAGGCGGTATCTATTTTTCCCCTATTTATACATTCTTCTATAGAGCCGCATTTTTCTTATAGCCTCTCCTGCTTAGCCATTTTGCACTTCCTGTCAATCTTATTTCTTAGTCGTCTGTACTCCATTTTGCCTGTTTCGTTTAATGTATTTTTATGTCTTCTCCTTTCATCAATTAAATTTAATATTTCCTGCGATAACTAAGGATTGTTTGTAGGTCTTGCCTTTTTATCTACTTTGTCCTCTGCTGCCTTCACTATTTCATCTCTCAATGCTACTCATTCTTCTTCTACTGTTTTATTTCCCCCCGTTTCTGTCAATTGTTGCCTAAAGCTCCCTCTCAAATTCTCAAGAACTTCAGGGTCCTTCAATTCATCCAGGTCCCATCTCCTTATTTTCCTACTTTTTTGCAGTTTTTTCAGTTTCAACCAACAGTTCATGATCAACACGTCAGAGTCTATATCTGCCCCTGGGTAAGTATTACAGTTTAAAACCTGGTTCTGAAATCTATGTCTTACCATTATACAATCTATCTGTTACCTTCCAAAGTCTCCTAGTCTCTTCCACGTATACAACCTTCATTCATGATTCTTAAACCTAGTGTTTGTTATGATTAAATTATGTTCCGTGCAAAATTCTACCAGGCGATCTCCTCTTTCATTCCTTTTGCCTAGTCCCTTTTCACCTACTATTTCCCTTCCCTTCCTTTTCCTATTACCGAATTCCATTCTTCCATCACACTTACGTTTTCCTCTCCCTTAATTGTCTGAATAATTTCCTTTACCTCCTAATACATTTTTTTCGATCTCCTCATCATTGGCAGAGCTAGTGGGCATATAAACTTGTGGTCAGTGTTGGCTTTGTATCTATTTAACTGTGATAATGCGATCACTGCGCTGCTCATGATTGTTTACCCACATTCCTATTTTCTTATCATCAGACCTACTCCTGTAATACCCCCAACTGATTTTGTATTTATAATCATGTACTCGCATGATCAGAAATCCTGTTCGTCTTTCAACCGAACTTCACTAATTCCCACTTTATTTAACTTCAGCCTAACCATTTCTTTTTTTAAATTTTCCAACTTGCCTACCTGATTAAGGGATCTAACATTCCACGCTCCAATCCGTAGAATGCCAGTGTTGCCTTTCCTGATGATCACATCCTCTGAGTAGTCCCCGCCCGGAGATCCGAATGGGGGACTATTTTACCTCCGGAATATTTTACCCGAGAGGATGCCATCATCATATATTCATACAGTAGAGCTGCATGCCCTCGGGAAAGGTAACGGCTGTAGTTTCCCCTTGCTTTCAGCCGTTCGCAGTAGCTATGTGGCAAAGCCACATTAGCTAAAGTTACTCGGCCATCTCAGTCAATCATCCAGACTGTTGCCCCTGTAACTACTGAAAAGGCTGCTGCCCCTCTTCAGGAACCACACGTTTGTCTGGGCTCTCTACAGATACCCCTCCGTTCTGGTTGTACCTACGGTAAGGCTATCTGTATCGTTGAGGCACGCAAGCCACCCCACCTCGGCAATGTCTGTTGTTCATGGGGGTGGATAGTTCCATTAAGAACAGATATTCAGCTTTAAATTGTATTTTATAAAACTGATATACTATGTAAGATTCGTATGTGACACAGCAGATAAATGTTCCTGCTCACGAAATAACGCAACCTTTGCCCTATTTCAGGACAAAAAGGGGGATAGGGTGAGAGAAGGATCATTTCGATTGAAAGTCAGTAAATTTAATTAAAATTCAATCAATATGATGTACACTGTCCTCGTGCTCTCACTACCTTACCACTTTCACTCTACGTACGTGAAAAAATATATTACTGTAGATCACATTACCCAGGAGATATGACATTAATATTAAATTGCATGGAAACAAAACTTAAATGGGCAGATAGTGTGGAAAAGTCGAAGAACAGAGGAGTTAGAAGGAAATGGTCTAACATAAGAATGGAATAAATGCATAACCAGTTAAAAATACTAGCTGATAATAATTTTGCGCAGAAAACTAGAGATTGTTAGAGAAAGTGAAATTCTGGAGCCGATAGATTGCTCACTGAGGCGAACGGTTGCGCAAGACGTTGGCTCGGGGGCATGCTAATATGAAAACTGTGTGCATGACGTTGTGAAGACACAGTGTACTGCAGAATCACGAAGGCAGCTCGCTGGAGCGAACGCGGCGTAATCAAGATGCCGTTCCACAGCAAGGACACACGCAGTAATTGCATTCCGTACTTTCTCAAGAACGCTATCGCGGGAACAAGCGCTTCCTAAACGAGCTTATGGAAACATTAAACTAAACACTATGCAAATCGAGAAGCTGACGTGCGCGCGAAGTAATAAATATTTAGTCGATTGTCAGCATTTCCAAAAAATAGCAGCTGCGATACTTTGTCATTTAACATCTTGTGTTGTGCATTAGTTGTCCAGGAGAGGGCATACAAGTAGGTGGCTTGACTCTTCATCAGCCCCACAGTCGCAAGAGGTGTCTGCGCTCGCTGGAAGGATTCCCCATTTCTTCAGGTTGCTCTTGCATCGGGGGACGCCCACTCTTAGGCGGTTGAGGGACCTCAATAGATTATATACGATACGTCAGCGGGCATTGGGCTCTTTCATGTTGCGAGAAGATTTGCCTCTGGTGGTCCCTCTAGTGGCGCAGTCCTAGCAAGCATAAGGCGGGATCTTGCTGCCTGGTGACCTTACAGAGGATGTCGATGGTCAGTCTCCTGCTTTGTTCGCTTATTGTCTGCAGCAATGGCCCTCCAGATATTGGATGGGGCTATTCCAACAATCGGGTATAATTTCAGCACTGATGTTGGCTTCAAGCATCTTGAGATGATCCTTGCTATATCGTTGACCGCAATATCGAATTGCTAAGCGTGCGCTGAAGCGTTCCACACGGGAGCAGCATACTCAGTGGCTGATACTCAAAGCACAAGTGCAGAAGTCCTTAGGAGGTGCTGATTGGCTCCCCAGCTGCTGCCAACCAGCTTCTTAAGTATCCCATTATGAGCACTGACTGTTTCACGTTCAGACCTTGCTGCCTGTACGTTAGAGCCCTGTCCAGAGTAACACCTAGGTAGACTGGTGTTGGGCAATGTTTCAGTTGCTCTTCTGGCCATGTGATGTTCAGTTTGTACTGCGCTTCCCAGATTCGTTGGTGCAAGGCGCTCACTTGGGTTTTAATCGGATTGGGCTTCAGGTGGTTGGCATCATAGTACTTAGAGAGTTCATCCATTGCTAGAGACAGTTTCCTCTCCAATACTTTAATGGCCCTGAACAGATACGGCTGTGTCATCGATATCGATGAAGAGCCTAGTATTTTCTGGTATTGGCTGATCATTTGTGTTTGTGTTTGGAGAAAGCACATTGCCCTGGGGGAGACCATTCTGCTGCGTTCGCTATCTACTCGTCTTGCCCTGCAACGAGACTTGGACTCTTCTGTTCTGAAGGAAGGAACTAATAACGGATGTTATTTGGTAGCCTTAGTAAGGTCATACACTTTCTTTAACAATTTCCTAGGGTTCACAGTGTCATATGCAGCTGTTAGATCAATAAAATCGACTCCAGCAATCTCACCACACTAAAAACCGCCTTCGATGTCCTGGGTTAGTTCAAGATCTGAGTACAGCATGATTTGTCAGCACGAAAGCCTGCTTGTTGTGGATGAAATTCTCTTCGAGAGGGTGCACTGAATCGGTTAAGTACCAGCCGTTCTAATATCTTGAAGATGCGTCATAAAAGGGAGATAAGTCGAAAATTTTTCGGATCTGTTGTTTCCTTCCCAGGCTTAAGTATTGCAATGACTTGAGACTTCCGCCAATTTTAGAGATGTGTAGCTTGGCGACACATGTGTTCATTAGGCTTAGTAGCCTCTCCATCGTTTTACATCCGAAGATCTTAATGTGTTCGACTCTAAGGTCATCGACATCTATGCGTCTTCAAACTGGAGATAGCAGCTTCGAGTTCAGCCATTGGGAAGGGATCTCTAAGAAAATTATGTTCTGTTTCTGGGACGCGCTGAAGAGCTTTTTTGGGCGTCTTTCATTTTATTTTATTCTTCTGCAGGAGCTGCATTGCCACTTTATGAGGAATCACACTCGTAAAATTGTCTAGATTTTACAGGGTCGCCGCTCAGGTTTTTAATCTGTTCCCAGGGTTGTCTACTGTTCAGCTTCATGTCAAGGTTCTCTAGCAAGTTACTACAATTGGCCTTCTGAGTTGCTGCAATGGCTTACAGAAATATTTCATCAACTTGGATCGTTTATTTTGCACATTGATCCTCCTTATAGAGAGTTTGGTATTTTTCTAACAGTAATTTGTCGTCGCTGGACATGCCTGGAACATACTGAGTTCTGCATCCTCTCGTGATAGTTTTCCTCGAATCCTGATGGACGCATTTGATGAATGTTTTTTACATTTCAGGCTGTGGTGGAATGTTTATTACTTTTGAGTCGAGCTCTTCACTGAACTTCTGCCAGTCGGCCTTCTTGAAGTTAAACCTCCTCTTGAATGGTATCTATTCATGCACTACTACAGTAGTAGTAGTCTAGGTTGTACCATCTGACACTGTTAAATGAAGGTGGTGGCTTCGGATCATCGATCAGATGTAGGTCGTGAGCTTCAGTCCATGTTTCTAGACTCTTTCCAGTTGTGTCGGAATCTGGATATCCCCATGATATGCTTCTGCATTGGAAATCGCCTATGACAAATTTTCGGTCCGGATCGTTGAAGTTGGCTGGTGTTTTGATGCTAAAACTGACATCGGGTGGTTAGTGCACTGATGTTACACAGAAGAATGTAGTTTGCACTGTGAAACTGTTTTTTTCTTCAGTCAGTGAGGCTGATGTGATAGCCATGTTAGGTCCGGCAAAAATGGCATTGCCAGATTTATCGTGAGGCCTTTCTAGTATTAATTCCATACCAGCAATTCTTGGACTGTTTTTAGTGCTTCCCATGTGAGTTTCCTGGACTAATCAGAATGACACACCCGATTGGTACTCATTTCTTGTTTTTCTCTTACTGCAATCTTCATGGAGGTTCCTTTCATTTTGTTAACAAAATACTACCTCCACTGCAGCTACTGGATTATCCTGATATTTCGTAGAACATTGGGCCACATCGCGCCCTACAACAACAAAATTATTATTATATACTACAAAATTGTTCCTGGAAAGGGGCAGCAGCCTTTACTGTAGTTGCAGGGGAAACTGTCTGGATGACTGACTGAGATGTCCTTGTAACGTAAGTTAACGTGGATTAGCCATGTAGTTACTGCGAACAGCTGAAAGAAAGAAGAAACTACAGTAGGTATTTTTGCCGAGGACAAATATGAATACATGGTGATGACGTCTTCTTGGGTAAAATATTCAGGAGGATATCGTCATCAGGAAAAAGAAAACAGGCATTCTAAGAATCGGAGCGTGGAATGTTCTATCCTTTAATGGAGTAGGTAAGTTAGAGATTTTGAAAAGAGAAATGGATAGGTTTAAATTACAATTAGTGGGGATTAGTGAAGTTCGGTGGTAGGATAAACAGCATTTCTGGTCCGGTGATTACAGGAATATAAATATAAAATCAGTTGGTGGCAACGCAGGAGTAGGTCTGACAATGAAACAGAAAATAGGAATGTGGGTTAGTTACTATAAACAGCATTGTGAACGCATTATCGAAGGAAGAAAGACACGAAGCCATCAGCAATTACAACAGTACAAGTTTATAAGCCAACTAACTCTGTAGCCGACCAGGAAATCGAATAAATGTATTATGAGGCAAAGGAAATTATTGAGACAGTTAACGGAGACAAATACTGGATTCTATTGGAACTTGTGGGACTGGAATTCTTTAGTAGGAAGGCACTGGAAGGTACCAGGTTGATTTGTAATAGATATACCCAGGGGAAGATATAGACCCTGACCTTAACTTATTATTTTTGTAGTGTAGATTAAAACTTAAAAGATTGCAAAATGGTAAAAAATTAAGCAATTGGATCTTGGAAAAATTGAAGGAACCAGAGGCGGTGAGAGTTTTAGAGGGAGCATTAGGCAAGGATTGGCTGAAACGGGGGAAAGTAATACAGTAGAAGACGAATTGGTAGCTCTTCGAGATTGAGTAGTGAAGGCCGCAGAGGATCGTGTAGACAGAACAACGGCTAATAGAGATCTTTGAATAACACAGTAGGTACTCAACATAATTGTTGAAAGTAGAAGATATAAAAATGCAACAAATGAAGCAGGCAAAAGGAAGTAAAGAGTCTGAAAAATGAGGCTGACATGAAATGAAGATTGTTTAGGCAGGGGTGGCTACAGGAAAAATTCAAGACCGTAGTGAATGTATAACTAGGGGAAAGGCAGATACCGCCTTAAAGGAAAATAAGAGACGTTTGTAGACAAGAAAAAAAGCTGCACGAATATCAAGAACTCTGATGGAAAAGCAATACTAAGCAAAGTAGGAAAAGCTGAAATGTGGAAGGAGTATATAGAGTGCCTATACAAAGGAAATAAACTTGAAGACCGTATTCTAGAAATGGAAGACGAAGTAGAGGATGATGAAATAGGAGATTCGATACTGCGAGAAGAATTTGACGGAGCACTCACTGAAAGATTTGATTCGAAACAAGGCCCCTGGAGTAGATGAAATTCGGTCTGAAATGCTGATTTCGATAGGAGAGCCAGTCATGAAGAATTTGTACCACATGGTATACAAGATGTTTGAGACGGGGAAATAACCTCAGACTTCAAGAAGAATATACTAATTCTAATTCCAAAGAAAGCAGGTGAAGACAAATGCGAAAATTACAGAACTATCAGTTCAATAATTCATGGTTGCAAAATACTAATACGAATTACTTACAGACGAATGGAAAAACTGGTGAAATCTGACATTGGGGAAGATTGGATTGGGTTTAGAAGAAATTTCGGAACACGGAAGGCAATACTTACATTACGACTTTACTTAGAAGATAGGTTAAGGTAAGGGAACCTATGTTTCTAGCATTTTTTATCTGTAGAAAGGTTCTAAATATGTTGACTGGAATACACTATTTCAAATTCTGAAGGTAGCGGGGGTAAAATATAGGTAGCAAACAGTTATATCCAACTTGTACAAAAACTAGACACTAGTTATTGGAGTCAAGGAGTACGGAAGGGACGTAGTGGTTGGGAAGAGATTGAGACAGGGTTGTAGTGTTTCCCCAATGTTGTTCAATCTCTACAATGAGTACGCTGTGTTAGGATACAGGGAGAAATTGGGAGAGGAAATTAAAGTTCAGGAAGAAGAAATAAAAACTTTGCGGTTTGCTGCTGACATAGTAATTCTGTCAGAGACATCAAAAGACGTGGAAGAGCAGCTGAACGGAATGGACAGTGTCTTAAAAAGAGGGTATGAAATGCACGTTAACAAGAGTAAAGGAAGTGTAATGGAATGGAATTTGGCGATGCTGAAGGAATCAGGTTAGGTAATGAGATAATAAAATTAGTAGATGAGTTTTGTTATTTGGGTAGCAAAATAACTTCTGATGGCCGAAGAAAGGAAGATATTGAATGCAGAATTGCTATGAGAAAAAAGTCGTTTGTGAAGGAGCGAAACTTGTTGGAATCCAATATTAATTTAAATGTTAGGAATTCTTTTCTGAAAGCATCTGTCTCGACTGTAGCATTTTATTGAAGTGAAACGTCGACGATCAGGATTGTGGTGTCGCACAAGTACAAAGTGCGCGCCACTTACTTTCGCCGCGCGCCGCCATGCACGCACGGCGCGGCGTTCTCACGACGACAGCCACGAGCGCCCTCTGCTGCAACGCCGCTCGAGGCCACCACTGAAGGACATCGGCCACTTCGGACTGAGATAGCAACGAGTTAGGACCTTCGTAATCAGATAGGCACCAGTGAAGACTTTGCTATTGTACAGGCACTAGGCAGGCCTCTAACAACTATGTATCAACATTCTGCAGTACTATGTAAAAGTTAAGTATTGTTACATTCTGTGCAATATATCTCTTTCTAATTTACTCTAGTGTTTATAGTTTCTGGCTGCTCCCCTCCGTACCTGCACCAGCGTGCTATTTTTGTTCCTGTGTCGGTCTCATTCCACTCGGCCACCGACACCTACGACGAGGCTGGGACACAAAAGCGGCGACGAAGTTAGGACACAAAAAGGATTTCAGACAAAAAGACGATATAAGCTTATGAAATGTGGTGCTACAGACGACTGATGAAAATTAGATGGGAAGATAACGTACTTACCAGGAGGTGCTCAACGAAATGGGGAGAAAAGTAGTTTCTGGCATATCCTGAATAAAAGAAGGGATACGTTGGTGGGACACATTCTGAGACATCAAAGAATCGTCAACTTAGCATTATAAGGGACTGTGTGGGGTAAAAATCGTAGAGGGAGACCGATGGTTGAATACAGTAAACAGATTAAAAAAGTTGTAGGTTCCCGTTTTCATTCTCAGATGAAGAGTCTTGCATAGAACTGGGTAGCGTGGAGAGCTCAAGAAAACCAGTCTGCGGACTAAAGACCACAACAACACTGCAACATTAATTTTCAGATGAGAAAACAATCTTTTAGAGTACTATAGGCGAAGTCAATGAGCCATATGTAGGGTGTCCGTTCTTTAGGGCGTGTCCTGAAGAATACATACTATGTATGTAATTGCACGGAGAGTCTAGATGACCAATGCCACCATTTTCTATGCAGATGTAGGGTAAAGTAGTACAAATTCGATACAGGTACAATTCTGATCAACATAAGGTTACAGTCTCGTAGTGTTGGTAACACTTGTCTTTGTGTGGCGTTGTAATGTCGCAGATTTCTAGAGCTCCTCCTGTCTTTCCAAAGAATACACCACTTTTTGCTACGGAGATATAAATTTTTTCCTGTTAAGAGGTATGTGACGTTACTTAATCGAATGCGTTCTTATAAATTTTTTAGTTCCCATGCGCTAGCAAATTCTATATTGTCCAATGATTGGTACAACGAATTGTGCGTTGGTGCCCGAAGGAAAAAGTACTATTTATGTGGAAGAACCCAGTGATCAAAATTGTACCAGGAAGTGATCATAATTGTACCTAGAGTGGTACATTTCCTTCGATTTTTCTCAATTTTGTAACCTTTTCTTGTGTTCATACCAACATTTGTAATTGTCTATTATTTATGTTACATATTCATTAAACATCGAACAAATTCCATAATTAAAACCTGTTTCTTCTCTCAGTATATAGGGTGACCCACTGAACTATTTCACCCCAGATATCTCAGAAACTACAAGAGATACTGAAAAACCACTTTCACGGTCATGAATGTACGGCAGGGGCTTATAAAAGGAGGTACTATGAGACACTCTAAAACGTGAAGAAATATTATTTTCAACATAAACTTATGTTTTTTTTTTAAATGGATACCTTATATTATTTCTTCAGCAATATTTTACGGTAATCAATGTACGGCAGGGGCTTATGAAAGTAGGTACAGTAGAACCTCTCAAACTCGATTCCCAAAAACTCGAGATTCCGCAAAACTCGACAGAGCTGGTAAATTAATATTTTTTACACCGCCCATAACGTAGAGCTTTCCATCAGTACATAGGCCGCCCGAGAGCGCTAGAGACTCAGACTAGGTTACTGGGTTTTCCAAGGTTTCGTGCCCTAAAAAGACTTGAGCGTGGTGAAAGCGTAAATAAAACAGCGTTGGACTTGAACATCGGTAGGTCTACAGTGCTCGGTTGGAAGAAAAATAAATCTGAAATTGAATCGTGGTGTTTGAAACGACAAGGTACAAAATCCATCGCGGAACGAAAAACAATGAGAAGTGCAGAGTTCGAAAAAAGTCGGCGAAACCCTTTACCAACGGTTCCGTGTGCACAGGGAGAAGGGAACGCCTATATCTGGACCCATCCTGCAAGAGAAAGCTCTTCAGTTTTATGAACAATTTAAGGACGAAGGAGAGCCTGGGTTCAAAGCGAGCAATGGTTGGTTGTCAAGGTGGAAACAACGATATGGAATCAAGCTGCTCAGTATCTGCGGGTAAAAACTGTCAGTTGACCCTAACAACGTGAGTGACTTCAAGACCAAACTACACGAGTTTATTGAAAAATAAGGACTGTCAGATCAAATCTACAATGCAGATGAGACAGGACTAAACTTTCGAATGCTTTCTACTAAAAGTTTAGCTCTGAGAGATGAAAAAGCTTCACCAGGTTTTAAGAGAAGTAAGGAGCGTCTGACTATTCTTGCCTGCAGTAATGCAACAGGAGGGTACAAACTCTAAAAGCGCTAATTGGCAAAGCAAAAAAACCAAGAGCATTTAAAACTGTCAGATGCACAAGTGATGGCAACTTTGAACTCCCAATTTGGTATAGAAATCAATCTAATGCATGGATGAGCGAAGCAATTTTTAAAGAGTAGTTTTTCAACAGTTCCTCCCAGAGGTTGAGAAGTTTCTGAAGAAAAAAAATCTTCCCAGGAAAGCTCTACTGATTCTCGATAATGCTACGACTCATCCTGATGTGCAATATTTACAGGACAAAGACATTAATGCAATCTTTCAACCGCAGAACGTCACGTCTCTCTGTCAACCGATGGACCAAGGAGCTTTGGTAGCGTTAAAGAGAAGATACAGACGTAAGCTTTTGTCATCTTTGGTGTTGTCCTTGGAATCGGGTGAGGAGCTAACGGCCAAACTAAAGAAGATCGATTTATTAGATGTCATTGGATGGGTCTCTCAATCTTGATTGGAGCTTGAGACCATAACCCTCATTCGTTCTTGGAGGAAACTTCTAGATCATGCAAGCAATGATTTGTTGCGTGACGATGGAATCAATTCTGAAAATGAAAAAAATCCCAGGGTGTGAAGAGTCGTCAAGCAATGATGTCAATGAATGGATGGATCTCGACGGAGCATCAGAACCATTAGGAGAAGATGAAATCATCGCAGCTTTCAAAGGGCGTGACACAGAAGGGGACGATTCAGAAGAAGAAGAAGAAGAAGAAGAGGAAGAGGACCATCGATAAGAAATAAAAGTTAGCCACAGCGAGGCTGTGACATTTATTGAAGGGACATTGCAGTACTTAGAGCAGCAACATGCGACTGGAATGGAGATTCTGTTCCTCAGGCGACTTCGTGATAAAGCTGCAAGACGCCGTGTGGAGACCTAAAATCAGTCTTCAATCAAAGGGTTTTTCAAACGACTTCAGTAAGTTTTCTTTTACACTTTTCTTCTAGTGTTCAGAAAACTTCCCATAACTAACTGTGATGGACTTTTTATAAGCGGCATAAACAACTTCAGTAATATTTATAATGAGCACTGTATTTTCAGATTCTACTAAGCCTTTTGTCTCAATTTTTTTATTTTTTATTATAAGTTATAAATGTTGATATAAATATATAATTGTATACAATAAATCAATAAATGTACCATTTTAATACTCTAAATAAGCGTTTTTATTCAACTCCTAGTTATGTTTATTTAAGTTTCCTAAAACTCGACAACCTTTTAAGTCCACAGTGTGTCGAGTATGAGAGGTTCTACTGTACTATGAAACATTCTAAAACGTGACGAAATATTATTTTCAACATGAACTTCTGTTTTTTTAATCGATACCGCATATTATTTCTGAAGCAATCGATAGAATGAAAAATCACAAAAAGAATGTCGTCAGTTGCATCGCGATGCGTCAATTACATCCGGAGAAACTGCGAAGCGAAGTTGACGTTTGAAATACATGAGGCGCGCAACTAGCGCGTGTCCGAGGCTGAATCGTCAGTCTCGCTTGAATCTGGGACATTCACTAGCAGCGCGCCTCATGTATTTCAAACGTCAACTTCGCTTCGATGTTTCCCCGGATGTAACTGACGCATCGCGATGCAACCAACTTCATTCTTTTTATGATTTTTCATTCTATCGATTGCTTCAGAAATAATATGCGGTATGCATTAAAAAAAAGTTTATGTTGCAAATAATATTTCTTCACGTTTTAGAATGTCTCATAGTACCTACTTTCATAAGCCCCTGCCGTATATTCATGACCGTAAAAGTCGTTTTTCAGTATCACTTGCAGTTTCACAGCTGTCTGGGGTGAAACAGTTGAGTGGGACACCATGTATTTTCGGTTACAATAACATATGTCCGAAATGATCGCAATTGTACCACCTTACCCTATAACATCGGTCGTCCCCTTGTTGGAATACAGTCAGGCTGCGAGAAAAGATAAAATGTATGGTATTACAAGATCAGTACTGTACAGCACTTGGGAATTTCGGTCGAACAGGTAGCCTCTCGGATAGCCGAAGTGGTTCGAGTCCCGGTCCGTCGGAAATTCCCAAGAGCAGATGTGGCAAAAGCAGGTGCTGGATACTGACTGCATCTGCCGCGGTGGCGCAGGGCCAGGTCGTCGAGGCCGTTGCGGCAGGCGTGGGCGCGCAGCTGGCACTCGGAGGCGTAGTCGCGGCCGTCCGAGCCGCACACCGGGGCCGCCTCGTCCGCGCCGCACGACAGGCATACGCATGCCGCGCCGCTGCCCGACGCCGACGCCTCGCACTGCGCCCAGGGCCCGCACTCCAGCCGCAGGCACGGGTCCACCGCTAAGCACACGACACCACATACAGTGTACACCAAGTTTGAGACATAAATATCACGAAAACATCACATCGACGAAAAAAAAAAAAAAATTTTGCGAAGGTGAAATATGCGTGTGCTAACCCCTCTTGCGTGAATTTTCAGATGTGAACCCACAGTTTTGTTGTACGAGAGCAAAATGTTCAAATGTTTGTTAAGCTTATGGGACTTAACTGGCCGGCCGCGGTGGCCGAGGAGACTGAGGCGCTCCAGTCACGGTCTGCACGGCCACTACTGTCGGGGGTTCGAATCCCCCCTCGGACATGGATTTTTGTGCCGTCCTAGTTCGTAAGTAGTTCATAAGTAGTTTGTAAGTTTAGGGACTGATGACACCGTAGTTAAGTCCAGAAATCAAATCAAATGTTGGTACAGCTTATGGGACTTAACTATGGGGTCAGCAGTCCCTAAACTTACAAACTACATATGAACTACTTACGAACTAGGACGGCACAGATATCCATGTCCGCGGGGGGATTCGGACCCCCGACCGTAGTGGCCGTGCAGACCGTGACTGGAGCACCTCACTCCCCTCGGCAACCGCGGTCGGCACGAGAGCAAATCAGAAAGTTTTTGAGCCTACTTTTTATTAGCCGAAAGAAGGTACATACCAAAAGAAAATCGCACTGGCGTGTTTTACGGCCCACTTTAGATTTGTAGTTTTATAAGTTTTTGCAAACATTTTGGACCAAAGTAATAATCTAAGTAATAAAAAACTAATTAATAAGAGTGTCTGAAACGCTTTTAGGAAAAAAAATTAAGTAGTGGCGGGATCCGAACCAACGACCTTTAACGTCATAGTCCAATGCCTTGCCTACGCTTTTTTTTTTTTTTTTCCTTCAGGTGGATCTAAGTTTTGCGGTCGTTGTTTCAGTTCGTTCAATGGTTGGCTGAGCTTTTTTTATTACAGAGGGCGTTGAGCCCCCTGACCGGGCGCGCTGAGCCACGGCGCCCGGCTTTAGGGCTATCAATGAAAATACCACTCCTTTAATCTCATACTTTTGATGGCCGTTGTGAACTGATGCTAATATGACATTTGTAGGTACTAGATTATCATTTATCGTACGAAGAACGACGTGTGTTTGTAATTCTTCAGTGCGCCATTGCTTTGAAATGACAACGTGTAAATTACAGTAAGAAAATCATCAAATACGCAACGCAAGATGGCGTATGCCACCGAGAGTTCTGGGCGAGGAATGTCACGTGACATCTGCGAACGGCTGGTTTTCGTTAATTCAGTGGAGGGTGTGAAAACATTGTTATTTTTGCAAACATCTCTCAAACAATACGAGATATGAAAAAAAAAACCGTAATGGAACAAAGCTGTAGAGAATCTTCTCCTCTACAAATTCGGTTATACAATTTTAGCGTCAGATTAACGGTTTATATGCAATTAAAATTACATTACAATCGGCCTTTTTGGTATTACTAACGTATTTCTTGTCCGAAATATTTGAAAAAGCGAGGTTCTGGTCTCTGGTAGCCAAAAATTATGCCCGTAAAATTTGGTACCGATCGGTTGAACGGTTCGACCTACAAAGTGGGAACACGTTACAGCCAGACAGACATCGTCAAATCGCCGTTATTTCTGCAAATATCTCTGCAACGATGCAAGATATGAAAAAAACATAATTTTCGTGTCAGGTGAATGGTTAAGCCGTTATTTTTATTTAAATTTCGAGCTGTCAAAAAACGATTGCAAAGGCCCACTTTTAGTGTTACTACTGTAACCTAATGCGGACCAAAAAAAGATAAATGTTAGTGAAGATGAAATCTACCTATGTTAACAAGCCCTCTTGAGTGAATTTTCAAATGTGAACCCACAGTTTTGTTATACGAGGGCAAATCAGAAAGTTTTTGACCCTACTTTTTATTAGCCAAAAGAAGGAACATACCGGTTATTTTATATATTTATTCGTATCAGAATCATTAATACTAAGTATACATTCACAAAGAAAGAAACTCTTACTGTATTATACAGGGTGAATCACCTAACACTTGCACCGCAAATATTGCGGAAACGGCAAGTGCGATTGATGTGCGGTTTTCACAGAATTGATTGGTAGTCAAGGACTCGTATTGATGGCCAATAAACAGATCGTAAAAATACCTAGAAAGTGTATTTTTTATGCAAACATACAATTTTTCAAATGGAACAATGGTTGTTTCTATCACGCACAGGAATTTTTGACACCAGCTGTGTACAAAGAAATTTGAATGACATTTTTATCACGTTAGTTTGGCAGCTACAACCATTCAAAGTTTTGGGGGCGGAGGCTACAACAGCGTAGCTGACTGGCTGGTGGTCATGAGACAGTAATGAGTCAGCTATGCTAACGCAACCTCCGCCCTCGAAACGTTGAACGGTTGTAGCTGCCAAACTAAACGTGATAAAAATGTCATTCAAAATTCTTTGTACACAGCTGGTGTCAAAAATTCCAGTGAATGATAGAAACAACCATTGTTCCATTTAAAAAAACGGTATGTTTGCATAAAAAACACACTTTCTAAGTAATATTACAATCTGTTTGTTGGCTAAAAATACGAGGCACTGACTACCAATCCATTCAGTGAAAACCGCACATCAATCGCACTTTCCGTTTCTACAATAGTTGAGGTGCAAGTGTTGGGTAATTCACCCCCTATACATTATATAGCCGGCCGCGGTGGCCGAGTGGTCTGCAGCGCGCCATTCACGTTCTGCACAGCGACTACGGTCAGGGGTTCGAATACCCCCTTGGCCATGGATATTTGTGCCGTCCTTAGTAGTAGCTAGTTCATAAGTAGTTTGTAAGTTTAGGGACTGATGACCCCGCAGTAAGTCCTATAAGCTCTACAAACATTTGAACATTTTACATTATATACAAAGTCACACTTTACAAAAATGTCTATACTACTTTTGCCCAGAAGTTGGCGATATCCAGTGCAATTTCTGTAGCATGGAGCAGATTTTGTACTGTGCATTTATAGAGCACCAACTACACTGCAACAAACGAGACGTCGTCTGGATTGCACCACACTCACACAATGGGGGCTCGGTGTTGAAACCCCACTTCTGTAGGTTGCTTTTGCATCTTGTCACGCCTGCCCGTAATCTGTTCACTGATCTTCGAGATCACCATTTTTCCATGTTACCAGGTGGTAGTACTTCGCTAGATGTCGGCCATTCTTCATAGCGAGTGCAGCTTGTACGCTGCTTCTCGATTCGGGATTGCTGAGATGCCCCTTTAAGATCCTCTGTACAGAGGAAACTTTTCCTAGAGAGAGTGAAAATATTAAAATGTTTGTAAATCTATCGGACCAAAATGCGTGATCATCAGTCCGTAGCTGACAAACTACTTAAACTAAGGTAAACTAACCTAAGGACAACACACACACACACACACCCATGCCCCATGGAGGACTCGAACCTCCGACGGCGAGCAACCGCGCGCTCCGCAGCGAGTCGCCTTAGACCACTCGGCTACTCCACCGTGGCACAGACGGTGAGCTTCAGATGTTTCCGCCTCTTATTCTCATTTTTTTGCCGCAACCTCTCGATGGATATTAAGATGGGCAATATCAGCAAGACGGCACAGTTTGTCCAACAGGATAGGTCTTCGATATCCGGAAATAATGCGACAGGTATCGTTGAGAGCAACATCTGCCATCCTGGGAATTCAGGGGTGATCCTCTTCTTTTGTTGTTAAGTGTATGTTCGAAATTGTATCACAGTACGACACGTAATTCACGAGATATGGTGACATAAACAGTAATGTTCATGGAAAACTGCCCTATCAAGCAAGATTGTATCACAGTACGACACAAAATTCACGAGATATGGGGACATAAACCGTAATGTTCATGGAAAACCGCCCCATCAAGCAAGAGTTTTTAATCTATTACTTCTTTACTACTAACCGTATTCACAACAGAATTTACAGATATACAGCACTTTTACAAATAAACATATAACAGCAAAATTATACAATAGTACATCTTATAATTCAATAACTATGAGGTCATATATACTGCGATGGGTAAAAGACTTTCACATCATGCACCACATTTATATTTACTACTAAGAGACTCCTGTATTCCAGTCAGCTCAAGGAAATTACTTGAAGATGATAGTGCTGTTGACAAATTTGGGCTAACTTTGAACTGTGAAACGCACGCAGCTGCAGGCAAAAGTAATAGACTTCCTGAGAGTTAAAAGGAAAGGAGAGAGTGAAACAGTGATCATCCAACGAGTACCCACAATTTCAGACAGATCTACAAAAGAGAAAAAAATTCAAATGTTAGTAAAGTCGTGGGATCTAACTACAGTGGTTATCTGTTCCTAAACTTCCAAACTACGTAAACTAAATTATCCTAAGATCAAGATAAACACCATTGCCCGAGGGAGGACTCGAATCTCTGACGGCGAACGGCTGCACGCACCGTATGTAGGCGCCTTAGCACGCACGGCTATTCCACCGTGGTGACGGCTCCACCTTTTAACTTCAAGAGACTGCAGTATCCATCGAGACTTGCATTTTTATTACTATTATTAAATCGCACGGCAATCTATTCAACAATGCGTAATGGATTTGATGTTTCCATGTTTCTCACACGGACAACTTTTAAGTTTCCAGTCGCTTGCTCATGGGTGGGCTCACCAAAATATTCATATTAGATCCTGGACAAGTAACTATAAATAATGTTTATAGGCAAGTTCTGAATTAAATTGATGTATGAATGTTACATACGATTTGTATTTTGATTACTTCCTTTCTTTGTTTGGGTACTTCACTCATAATTTTGTACGTTATGCAATATGGCCTTATTTCTTATATATTGTCCCAAAAATATAACGTGTATCTTAGAAAAGAGGAGATGGGCAGAGAGGGGAGGGGTAGGAGAAGTACTAACTCAAGCCTTGAATAATTAAATACCCGGACAACACCGGGATTTCAGCTAGTTCTACGATGAAGCCGGCGAATGGTCTCGCTAGTTGTGACAATTATATGGGCCCGTTGAACATACCGGCAGTCTGCACTGGACAGGAGCTCTCGAACATAAGTGGCCCAGCGGCTATTGATTGCACAGAGCAAGGTTTTATATACGACCTGCAATCCGAGGTGTGTCCCAGTATTGGAAGTGTCGTGGGAGAGAGATAGGTGAGGGGATTATACATATGCCCGCACTGAAACCCGACTTTTTGTGTCTGGGGAAATCAAATTTATTACGACGTAAAATAATATTTCAATTAATCTTGGTTAAAATTCACGAATACGTCATTTTGTTTGCTATTTAAAAAATAAAAAGGGATAAGGGCGCTTCGAAACTATTTTCTATACTTCAGTAAGAGGCTGCAGCCAATCGGTATTAATGTTTATATAATGCGCTTTTAAAAATGCTTTTTATTTTCATGTTATTTGGAATCGTAGCTGCCGGTCAGTTGCCAATAAAGAGCATCGAAAGAGATGCAGGGATTAGTGAATACACAGTTGTCGTAGCTACACTGAATATTGGAATTCTAAAATCCATCAAATTAAATGAAACATATTTCAGTTCAGGAAAGCAGATAAAAATACGCTTCTCGTTTTCCTGAGTGAGAGTCGCCAGTCTTTGGAAAGGAACAACGTGAGTGCAGGACTAACATCGACATCATTTGAGGAATACGTGGCAAATATATTAACAAAAGAGGGGACTGACTCTTCGCGTTACAAATAAGGGGCAGATCACTGTTACAAAAACAATTAAGAAAGGATACCAAATTAAAACAAACACAATTGTTCCAAGATGTTCGATCTTTTACTGAACTCGAAGTTTAGTGCGAGCTTCAATGTTAGAGGCTTGTAATAGGTTATAACCCCTTGTTGTAATCTGGCAGAAAATACAAAGAAAATCTGTTTATTTGTAAAGTACACTAGCGGCATAACAATAAAAACCTCCACTCACGTGGTAGCAATGGTGATTCTACCGACGAACAATGCTGCTAAAGCAGAGTTCTTCAACACAGATTTTCGGAATTCCTTCACCAAAGTAGACGAAGCAAATATTCGAACCAAGAACACCTGCCAGCATACTTAATTTACAACCATATATCCATGGAATCTTAAAGCAACGTAAATCCCGTAACAAAGGCAAGTCTCCCGGTCCAGATTATATACGAATTAGATTCCTTTCAGAGCATGCCGATGCTACAGCTCCATATCATATACAGCCACTTGTTCAGCGGAAGATCCGCGTGGTGCGGGGCGAGTGAAAGGAAAACTAGCAGATAGTGCCAATAAAGGAGATAGAGAAGACCGAAAGAAGAGCTACGTCTTTAAGTGCAGGCTCATGTAGTAAAGGGCAACAATAGCTGTTCCAACAAAGGAACTGTATGTCGCGGAAACGTTTATCACTAACAATCCTGAGCATTAAATGCACTGTATTTGGGGTTGTTGAGCCAAGATCGCAAACATTATTTTATTTACTTCTCATGACCGATTTAAATGCTATACAGGGTGGTCCATTGATAGTGTCCGGGCCAAATATCTCACGAAATAAGCATCAAACGAAAAAACTACAAAGAACAAAAGTTTTCTAGCTTGAAGGGGGAAAACAGATGGCGCTATGGTTGTCCCGCTAGATGGAATATTGACAAATATATTGCTCACAATTTTAGACGAACAGTGGGTAACAGGCCTTCAGTAATGTTCTCACATGCATTGACAATGCGCTGACGCATGTTTTCAGGCGTTGTCGGTGAATCAATAGCAAATATCCTTCAATTTGAAGAATGAAATCCGGGGATGTAGGATCCGGTGACGTGCGGGGCATGGTAAGGCGCTTCTACGACCAATACACCAATATTGCATTTAAGACGCGAGCCATGTGCCGGACATCCATCATGTTGAAAGTACATCGCCATTCTGTCATGCAGTGAAACATCTTGTAGTAAAATCGGTAAAACATTGAGTAAGAAATCGGCATACATTGCAGCATTTAGAGTGCCAGCGTTAAAATAGGGGCCAATTATCCTTCCTCCTGCCGCGGCGGAGCGGCCGAGCGCATTGAGGCACTATGCTACGATGCGCGAGGCCGTTATCCGTCTCGGGTTCGAATCCCCCCTCGGGCGTGGATATCTGTGCCGTCTTTAGTATAAGCTGTTTCATAAGTAGTTCGTAAGTTTAGGGACTGATGACCCCGCAGTTGAGTCCCATAAGCTTTACAATCTTTTGAACATTTTTTTATCCTTCCTCCCATAATTCCGCACCATACTTGTCGCAGTGATCGTGGATTTTATGTTGCCAAATAGTGCATATTATGCCGGTTTACGTTACCTCTGTTTGTGAATGACGATCGTCACTAAACAGAACACGTGAAATTTTTTTTTTATCGTTCCGTAATTTATTTTGTGCTCAGTGGCAAAACTGTACACGACTTTCAAAGTCTTCGCCATGCAAATCCTGCTGCATAGAAATATAGTACGGGTGAAATTTATCTTGTAGAATTCTCAGCACCAACGTTTTTGAGATTCCCGATTCTCGCTCAATTTGTCTGCTACTTATGTACAGATTAGCCGCAACTGCAGCCAAAACACTTACTCGAGCATCATCATTTGTTGCAGGTCATGGTTGACGTTTCATTTGTGGCTGAACTTTTTTTTTTTTTTTTTTTTTTTTTTTTTTTTTTTTTTTTTTTTTTTTTTGAAATTGAATTTTAATGCCCTAATATAGGCAGGCTGGCAGCAGCCGATGATGCTGCTCTACAGCCGAGCGAATGGAAACAATGGACAAACAGAATATAAAATTAAAGGTGATAAAATGGCGCTTTTATAATTACAAGATGAAAATATGGGAGAATGTTAAAAGACAACATGACAGTGGACAGAACATACATGGTTGTTAAAACAAGTCATTGCAACGGTGGCTAAAAAGCACTCACTGCAGACGACGAGACATAACATGACGGCGACATTGAGGTAAAAAACACTAGTCTCCCACAGGCGTGTACGCAACATTAAAAATGGCTGAACACTTCCTGTCTCTTCAAATAACGTAACTAGGTCTGGACACTTGTATGATGTCTTCCAGGATAACGATCAACATACATAGCACAGGGCCGTTGGGCATTTTGATCACAAAATCCATACATACGTACCATATCGACCTTTTTTGTAATTGGTAACCGGTCCATTTTAACACAAGTTTTTTTTTCTTTATTGTATTTCTACACCAGCGATTACACCAGTAGGCTGGCAGCAGCTCCAGAGGCTGCTCTTCAGCCGAGAGAATAAAATACATTGATGAGATGAAATTTAAAATACATGACAGGCGAAAAATCAACGGAGGAACAATGACACATACATGGCGACAATTGGAGGTACAAACAGTTCACAGGTGAACAAAAACCGGATGTAGTCAGTTAAAAACGAGGAGCCACGGTGACTTAAAAAGCACATGTTGGACGACAAGAACACAGGACGGCGAGTACACGGAGACACTAAGTAAAATACACGGTGCGACGCTTGTCTGGTTGCGGTGGACGCAGTTAAAAAACACACACTTCACTGTAGCACAATACACAACACTTGACGTAGCACTTGTAAAACTGTCGGTCCAGGACCCCGATAAAAAGGGGGCGGAGCAAAGCGTGGGGGAGAGGGGAGAAGGAAAAAAAACGGCGGTGAAGAAAAGGGGGGCGGCAGGGAAGAGCCGTAGGGACTCCAGGGCAGGGAGGGGGGTAGCCAAGCGGGGGAGCGGAAGGGGAGGGAGGAGAGGGGGCACTTTATCTATGGGTGGGGGATCAGAGCTGGTAGGACGGGTATATGTCGGAACGGAGGACGTCATCAGGAAGGGGGAGGCGGCGGAAATTACCCTGGGAGAGGACATGGAGGGTGTGGAGATGAAGGGAAGGGGGTATAACGCGGTAGAGGCGTGGCAGAGGCCCAGGGTTGGTAAGGATGGGGTTAACACAAGTAATGTATCACGAAGGAAATACCGTCCACACTGGCGAAATCTTACGCGATACCATGTACTTATACGTTTATGACTATTACAGCGCCATCTATCACAAAGCGAAAAAAGTATTCCAAATAAAACATTCATATTCATTTACTTACTAGACGAATATGTAATAAAAATGGAGGTACCTATTTAAAAAAATGCAGTTGATATCCGTTTGACCTATGGCAGCGCCATCTAGCGGGCCAACCATAGCGCCATTTGTTTTCCCCCTTCAAGCTAGAAAAGTTTTGTTCTTTGTAGTTTGATGCTTATTTCGTAAGATATTTCGCCCGGTCACTATCAATGGGCCACCCTGTATATCACCATCTTCAGCCATGCAACCTTCAACCTTCTGAAGGAGATGATGGTATATACCATCGAAAACGGCCATGAAAAATAAAATAAATTTTGCTATCTTCGCTCAATATCTTCAAATAAGGTGTATTTTTGTACATATTCAGATTGCTCTCCACAGGCATAACATGACAGGTAACTATAACACTGAACATGTTTTCCAAGATTTACTGGCCGAAAACCTCGTGAAGTAATCACTAGGAAAAAATCTAGTAATTATTGGCCGAATATAGACTTGCAGGTTTTCAGATCCAAATTTGAAGGAATGTTAAGACAGTATAGTTCAAATCACTCATTTATCTAAAACTTCAACTATAGAGAATATCATCAGCCAGTCACAAATAACACTGTGAATATTGTCGCGTTGAAACGGAAGCAGGATTGACTTCGAAGGCAGGGTTGTTAACTGAACACAGGACTTATACTGGAAGCAGGTTTATTGCTAACTTAACATACACGCAGCACTAACTGCCTCTCGGACAGAGTGCTCTGCTATTTATACAGAGACAGAATGTACCAGAAATTAGAAGAATAGTTAACATAAGAACCATGTAGATATTACAAGTGAACATAAGAAACATGTAGAATACTCTGGAAATTATAATTACAAAGAAATAAATTTTTGCCGGGATTGAGCCGACGACCTTCAGCACCGCAGTCCGGGATGCTATCCATTAAGCCACGCCGTCAGTTGGTAAACTTGGCATTTCGCGGCAATATCAAATGGACTGCAGCTCATGGAAGAATCAATGTATTAAGTCACGAGAGGCAATTGCTTTGCCTTATTGACTCTGTAGTCATAGAGTTCAACAGCAGCCATAACTGACAAGATGAATTAATAACCTACATCTTATTAGGATTATTGAAATAGAAGGACGATTTTGTGTTTCTTAAATTGTGGTATTTAACTGCTTTTAAAAATGATGGAACTTTTGTAGTGTCGTATACCATGCGAAGAAAATAGTGGCCGCAAAATCGAGGACTGATTAGTTGAAGGCAAAATACAGATGTTCAAATGTTTGTACAGCTTATGGGACTCAACTACGGGGTCATCAGTCCCTAAACTTACAAACTACTTACGAACTAGGACGGCACAAATATCCATGCCCGAGGAGGGATTCGAACCCCCGACCGTAGTGGCCCTGCAGACCGTGACTGAAGCGCCTCAGTCCCCTCGGCCCTCGCGGCCGGCAAAATACAGATGTTAGTTTGTCACCGGCAGTACGCAGTTCCGTTCGATAATGCACTCGCTGACTATCGACTGTAGTAGAATTCCAGGTTTACACGGCCGTGGCACAATCCTAGTGCACAATGAAGCTTTGTCCGACAGTTGCGGTCGGCCACTGAAGCCGTGCCACAGGCGCGGCGCATCACAATCATGCTCTTGTGTGCAGTGGGCTCCAAACCTCTGCACCTCCACACAGAGTAATCACACTCCATCAGCAAATGAGCAAACGCGACGGCGACCCACACAGAGAATAAAGTATCACTTAATTTTACGCGTGCTGAGGGAGTTATCGCATCACCACCTCCTATACGAGATTCTTCCATTTCTCACACTTGAGCTCACAGATTATCCATGTACAGTTTACATCTGCTAGGATGTGGATGGGATTAATTTTATCTTCCCCTAGATATCTTTATCTTCTTCTGTCTCTCGTAGCTTTATTATCCTACATAGTGATATCCCAGAAAGTCAATTCCCCCTGGTTTACCACCTTAACGACATTGATTTTGCTTTGTAATCCCCATATTTCTTCATTACGTCATTCCTATTCTCATTTTCATCAGTTACAGGTAAAAATTACGGTTTTTTCTGTTTAGGAACTGTTTAGAAAGTACGTGATCAAGCGCACGATGAAGAACGAAGTGACGCTCGGCAGTAGCAGAGCGGTCTGGAGCGCCACGTTACGGATCGGGAGGCCTCCAGCGTCGGAGCTTCGAATCCTCCCTAGGGCATGGATGTGTGTGTTGTCCTTAGTTTAGGTTAATTTAGTTTAAGTAGTTTGTAAATATAGGGGCTTATGACCAAAGTAGTTTGGTCCCATAGAATTACTAACATTTGAACATTTTCAGAACGAAGTGGACGCCCATCTGTGGTTACTGATGGACTTGTTCACAATGTTGAAGGGAAGATTAAGCACAACAGTAAGTTAACACATAGTGCCCTTGCTATGGAAGTTCCGTAAATCTTACGATCACAAATTCATGAAATTGTTACTGAAAAACTGAAATTTCTTAAACATTTTCATTTTGGGTATCCTTACGATGTCCCCGAAACAAAACGGCAATCAATGGAATGCAGGCACACTTCATCCCCAACGAACGTTAAGCCTAAGGAAATCTTGACACCTCGAACAGTTATGTGCACTGTTTTTTGCATCAGAAATGACATTTTGCTGATTGATTCCTCACCACGAGTCCAAACAATCAATGCACAGGGTTACTGCGAAATGGCACCACGCAATACAGAACAAGCCCCGAGGATTTCTATCATATATATATATATATATATATATATATATAACGATAATGCTCAACCTCACACGGCGAATGTAACCAAACAACTCTTACCAAAATTTGACTGGGATGTGTTTGATCATACTCCGTACAGCCCGGATCTCGCTCCTAGCGACTTTTCACCTCTTCTTACACCTAAAATCTGTTCTTGGTTTCAATACTTCAATTCGGATCAGGAGCTGAAAGAACACGTTACAACACGGTTGAATACACAGACGGTAACCTTGTATGATGAAGGCATACAGCAACTTGTGCCACGTTGTCGCAAGTACCTACAAAATTTCGGAAACTATGTAGAAATGTAGTTTAATAGTTGTAGAGTTTTGTACAATAAATACTTTTTCTGTATCTGTACACGTTTTCATATGACTAAACGGAATTTACTTTGTGGACATACCTCCTAGATTTCTTAATAATATCAGTTACCTGAGCGACAGTATTATAACCTTAAGTGACCACTAGAGAAATGAATGATGAATAATGAGAATTTTCGAAGTGCTGCGACTACTAAATATTTGTTGTAGATTTCAAATTTAGCAAAACATTGTATCTAAACTAACAAAATGAGGCTTGGCAAGAAGACTGGAAAAATCAGTTGGCTAATGATATGACGACACGAAATAACATCTGCTCAACAGGTGGCCCTGTCTTAGGTAACAGGAGCGCTTCATTTTAATTGAAATAGTGGCCGGCCGCGATGGCCGAGGGGACTGAGGCGCTCCAGTCACGGTCTGCATGGCCACTACGCTCGGGGGTTCGAATCCCCCCTCGGGTATGGATATTTGATATTTGTGCCATCCTTAGGATTAGCTAGTTAATAAGTAGTTTGTAAGTTTAGGGACTGATGACCCCGTAGTTAAGTCCCATAAGCTACACAAACATTTGAACATTCAAATAGTGCTGTGGACGTGTTTCCAAGATAGTCCACAAAAATGACTTCTAACATGGTGGCTACGCTATTGCACATTGCAAGCTATCCTTGCTAACGATAAGTTTTATAGTTAAACGCACAACAATTTTAGGCTTGTGTTATCATCAACAAATCGAATAATGCAATCATTTCACCTACATAAAGTTTTCGTGCTTTAGTATATTATTTTTGTCATGTCTAGATATTGTGTAGTGGGAACAGTGTTATAGAAATTAATGTATGTCCAAAGACGAAAGTGTAGCCTTAGCTGATATTCCAATGTCAGCTAATGTGCTTGCCAGACAGTAGTCTTTTTCACACCATACTATTACTGAAAGGCAAAAGAAAAAAGAAAAAAAATATGCCCCTAATTCAAGATTTTATTTAGCTAAAAACTGGTGAATGAAATATTATTAACTGTAGGTCTAATTGATTTCTCCATTTTATACAGCTTCAGGATACTAAAAAGACTCCTTCCCACACAAGCTTCTTAGGTCCAATGGGAACCGACCGGCCGCCGTGTCATCCTTCTCACGAAGGCGTCACTGGTGGATGCAGTATGGAGGGGAACGCGGTCAGCTCCCCGCACTCCCGGCCGTTGTGATGGATGGATAGGATGGATGGATAGGATGATGTGGGCGCACGACAGTTAGGTCTTTGGCGCCCTTACAAGATTATTAGAAGACATCCCAGCCGTTGTGTCGGTTTCCAGATCGGAGCCGCTACTTCTGAATCAAGTAGCTTCTCACTTGTCCTCAGAAGGCCGCGGCAGAATAGTCGTGCGCACTGAGGCGCCCTGCTACGGTACGCGCGGCCGTTCCACGTCGGTGGTTCGAATCCTCCCTGGGGCATAGGTGTTTGTGTTGTTCTTAGAGTAAGTTAGTTTACTTATTTAGTAAGTTTAGGGACCGATGACCACTAAATTTAGATCTCATAACTTTACAAACACTTGAACTATTTTATATAAGGAACTCATAGTTCAATGGGGCGATCTATAATTGTTTAATAATGATTTTGCAGCCAAGATCGCATTTTTCATTTATTTCATGTTCCCGGTTTCGGCGTGCTCGACGCCATCTTCAGACCTATTACACAAAGTTTAACAATTGATCTGTATACATGATTGCCAAGACACTACTTATATTACAATTACTTGGTTACATACCTGTCGTAATTTACATTACTTTTAGTATATAAAAATGTCGTGAAGTTATGTAAATTACGACAGGTATGTAACCATGTAATTCTAATATAAGCAGTGACTTGGCAATCATGTATACAGATCAATTGTTAAACTTTGTGTAATAGGTCTGAAGATGGCGTCGAGCACGCCGAAACCGGTAACATAATAAATGAAAAATGCGATCTTGGCTGCAAAATCATTATTAAACAATTTTGTCCTCATATGGGCTGAATTCTAGAAATAACCATTTTAAATGACCTTTTTCTTAACATGGAGACCACCACACATATTATTAACGGATTTTCATAAGCTTTAAGTACATTGTAGCCGGACCTGCTAGCGGTTTTTCATGCGATTCGCGCTAATTGCCAAAAATGCTGTAGTTATACATGTTAGCTCCTCTGCGGTATCGAGGATTAAATTAGATCCCAGGTATATCCTGCCTGTCGTAAGAGGCAACTGAAAGGAGTCTCCAAACTTTTTGGCTATATAAATACGGGTTTCATTGCCAAGTTGCACAGTAGTGCAGGCCATTTTGGGAAGTACGCCTTACGTGGAGCGTCATGTAGTCACTGTGGACCAACATTTTTTGCAACCATTATGTAAAGACTCTAAATCTAGCCATTAGGCAAGGACACCGCATGTGGTGCACCAGTTACGGCCGTTGCGTACTATAATTTCCTGCACATTCCATCATAATGGATTTCTCCGCACCCGATATTTATCATGGAAGTTAGTCCGCTGTTATGGAGGAATCGTCATGAACCTCTTGGTCGTAATCTCCTGACAAGACAGGAATCTCACTGACGATGCCTGAGCTACGAACTCCTCACGCTTGCCAAGGAGGAGATTCTCGTCTACCTGGGGCATCAGGACTCTCGGCAGTGGTCATCTAGCCTGGTGGCTTTTGCTGTGGCTGGGTGGCGCCCATAAGGAGAGACCCTGATCACAGTGGGTGGCATCGGGGCTGATGGCCCACAGTGAAGCGGTCCAAATCCGATAATGCTGGCTGTCGAACGGCCACCAACATCTCTAGAGGAGGAACATTTATGTTAGCCTGCAGAACATCTGGCGCCAAGGTCACCCATAGCGATTGCAGCATGCCTACCTCCGCAGGCGCGCTACCTAAATAACTACTTTAACGAAGCACAGCTTACATATCGAACATATATACTAACATAATTTGAATACACTGGAACAGACTATAATATGCACTGCAGGGGAGTTGTAACTCCCCCTATTGATGGTGCACCCCACTTTTTCTCCATTTGTTGTTAGTGAATCAGTTACTGGGATGACTTGGGATGGGTCACTACCGTGACCCAATTGGTGACTTTTTTTCTGTGTGTCATTGTTAAAATAAACTGTACACCACCAGCTCTTTTAAATTAAAAAAAAAACTCTTTATTTCAATGACTATAATAGTACATCTCCAACAACTCTAATTTTACTACAATTCAGCATTCCTTTAATCCAAATACCGACGCCTTCTTCATCGTTAACTGTACGATGATTACGAGTGCAACAAATGGCATGTTACACGAATAATACGATTCACCAATATCCTTGTTAAACACTTCAAACACTTGAAATGTACGATAAGCAATCACGTCTCTGTTATTAAAACTCTCAAGTCCACCTTGTGCCTTTAAACTGTCACCATTACCACGAACAATAGCAGCTGTAATCCAACCATTACAATGACTCAGAGTATTATCTGCTCTTGTAACAGTAAACTGGAAAACACCACCACAAAATACACTAGGCCCTTGCAGAAACACTTGGGCTCCTACATTAGTAGTCGTATTCTTAATGTCTATATTATCAATACCCTTAAACACAGTAAGACGAGCCGGCCGCGGTGGCCGAGGGGACTGAGGTGCTCCAGTCACGGTCTGCACGGCCACTACGGTCGGGGGTTCGAATCCCCCCTCGGGCATGGATATTTGTGCCGTCCTAGTTCGTAAGTAGTTCATAAGTAGTTTGTAAGTTTAGGGACTGATGGCCCCGCAGTTAAGTCCCATAAGCTTAACAAACATTTGAAGATTTTTTGAACAGTAAGACGAGAACGCTACATTTTCCGCCTACGAACCATACTGAACGCCTATCCGATCCAGAATGACCACGAGAGTGTTCCTAACGGCCCTTTTAAACAGTGGCGACTCTAGACGAAAACTGGGCGTCGGCGAACTCGTCTTTGCGAGGCCCCTTTCATTTTTCAAAAAAAAAAAAAAAAAAAAAAAGTTAAATAAATAAATAATAATTTCAAATGTTTGTGGAGCTTATGGAACCTAACTAAGGGGTCATCAATCCCTATACTTACAAACGGCTTATGAACTACCTTATATTAAAGACGGAACTAACATCCATGCCCGAGGGGGGATTCGAACCCCCGACGGCGAACTGCCGCGCGCACCGCAACACGGCGCTCCAGCACGCACGGCTAATTCGCCGCAGCTTCATTTTTCTTTTTCAGTAAGGAAGAAAACGTCAAATAAAATGAGCTAAATTCTACACCAACAATCATTATACTAAAATTTTATTATTATAAGTTACAAGTATTAATCAAATGACCAAAATTACAATAAACATAATATAAATAGAGAAACTTTTCGACTTTTCGGCTCACTGATTATTTTTTAAGCTCACATCATACATAATACTAGCCACTCCTTCGGCTTCAGTTGATAGTAATGACAACGCAGTGTCTTGGCTGACATAAAGCTGAGCTGGGCTGTCGTTATTGTGTTTTGTCGGAATATTTTCATTGTTTAAAAAGATGTTGTGTTCGTCTTTAGGTTAAACAAGATGTAATTCGTCGCTACACAACCTAGCAGTTGAAAAGCGCCGTTAAACATTTAAAAAAATTTAAAAAATTAGCAATGTTTTGCGAGTCCCCTACAGGCGCGAGGCCGTCGGCGGTCGCCGACGCCTGCTTTTAAACCTAGCGCGCAAGCGATTACGTCACGCGCAACGCCCTAAACATGATTAATCTCCAGCACGCGACTAGAAGTCTAGGGCCGCGTGCGCCTGCCTGCAGCACATCTGGCGCCAAGGTCACGCAGCGCGCTTGCAGGATGCCTACCGCCGCAGGCGCGCTACCTTAACAGCTACTGTAACGTAGCACAGCTAACATACCGAAGTTGTATACTCAAAAATTTAAATGTCTGTAGATCTATCGGACCAAACTGCGTGGTCATCACTCCGCAGCTTACAAACTACTTAAACCTAGGTAAACAAACCTAAGGACAACACACACACCCATGCCCCAGGGAGGACTCGAACCTTGTGAGGGGGCTGATACGGAGCCGTTTATTTCGCATATCAATATATTAGTCGTTAAAGAAGTTTTCTTGGTTGGAATACTGTGTTACGCAATAGTAGAAAGGGTGAGAGAGAGAGTGAGATAGTAGATGAGCTTGTATCCCGTGGGAAAGCTCCGCCCCTATTGCAAGTTAAGATCTGATTGGCTCCCGCCTATACTAGTTGTCCGCCAAAACATTAAGCTTCTTTTATTAATTTTAACTTTCCTATGTCTATTAAAAATCATCTGCATACTTTCTGTAATGTTTTTGTGCTAAGCTATATTCCGGTTAATTCAAACATTTAATTATTTGTATATTTTATAATAAGTTGAACAATGTTAATCTAGAAGTTTCGTTTGGCGACAAAACGGTGGCTTGTGGCGCGCAGCGAGAGGCGGCGGCAGTCAGTCGAGCTCCGACCGCGATACGTTGCACATTCATGTTAGTTCTGTGCGGGCCAGGGACAGTTTATACGTTATGCAACGTTTATATTTGTAACATTACTCAGTCTGTACATTTGTGCTTCGATATACACTCGCATTTCTTCAATAAAAACAAGCACTGGCATCCTACAAAAGCAAAAGTTATTCGTAGTGCAGTACTTCCTAGCCACATCTCAACACCTCTTTTAGCGTCACTTCAAGTACAACGGACGTGCGACCTGTGTGCTTCACCTGCGCAATGGAACATCAACTACGACAGAAGACACAAGGTTAGTAAAAGAGTGAATTCAGACATGCACTGAAGTTGCATGTCGACACGGCACCTCGCGTGCAGTGCTGCCCCGTTTACAAACCAGGGCACTGGCACGAAGTGTGATAGTAATATCGCCGAGGATAGGCATGAAAGAGGGGAGGTGTTTAGGAACTTTGTCAACTATGCACTGACCTTCCCTCCCTGTCTTTTAAAAAAAGAAGCCCCGCCGTAACCTCCACGGCGAGCAACCGCGCGCTCTGCAGCGAGGCGCTTTAGACCACTCGGCTACTCCACCGCGGCGAAGATGTATACTAACATAATTTGAATACACTTGAACAGACTATAATATGCACTGCAGGGGAGTTGTAACTCCCCACATTGATGGTGCCCCACAACACTTTTTCTCCATTTGTTGTTAGTGAATCAGTTACTGCGATTACTTGGAATGGATCACTACCCGTGACTCAATAGTTTTTTTTTTTGCTGTGTGTCGTTGTTGAAATAAACTGTACATCACGAGCTTTTTTAATTAAAAAAACTCTTTATTTCAATGACGATAATAGTACATCTCCAACAAGTCTAATTTTACTACAATTCAGCATTCCTTTAATCCAAATATCGATGCCTTCTTGATCGTTAACTCTACGATGATTACAATTTCTAACAACAAAAAATGTTCAAATGTTTGTAAATCTATCAGACCAAACTGCATGGTCATCAGTCCGTAGCTTACAAACTACTTAAACCTAGGTAAACTAAACTAAGGACAAACACACACACCCATGCCCCAGGGAGGACTGGAACCTCCACGGCGAGCAACCGCGCGCTCCGCAGCGAGACGCTTTAGACCGCTCGGCTACTCCACCGCGGCTTTCTAACAACAATTGGTATGTTACACGAATAATACGTTTCACCAATATCCTTGTTAAACACTTCAAACACTTGAAATGTAGTATAAGCAATCACGCCTTTGTTATTAAAACTCTCAAGTCCATCTTGTGCCTTTAAACTATCACCATTACCACGAACAATAGCAGCTGTAATCCAACCATTACCATGACTCGGAGTATTGTCTGCTCTTGTAACAGTAAACTGGAGAACACCTCCACAAAATACACTAGGCCCTAGCCGAAACACTTGGTTTCCTACAATAGTAGTCGTATTATTAATGTCTATATTGCTGGCCGTGGTGGCCGAGGGGACTGAGGCGCTCCAGTCACGGTCTGCACGGTCACTACGGTCGGGGGTTCGAATCCCCCCTCGGTACATGGATATTTGCGCCGTCCTAGTTTTAGCTAGTTCATAAGTAGTTTTTAAGCTTAGGGACTGATGACCCCGTAGTTAAGTCCCATAAGTTCTACAAACATTTGAACATTTGAATGTCTATATTATCACTAGCCTTAAACGCCGTAAGACGAGAACGTCTCATTCTCCGCCTACGAACCATACTGAAGACCTATCCGATCCAGAATGACCACGAGAGCGTTCCTAACGGCCCTTTTAAACCTAGCGCGCAAGCGATTACGTCACGCGCAACGCCCTAAACATGATTAATTTGCAGCGCGCGGCTAGAAGTCTAGAGCCACGCGCCTGCCTGCAGCACATCTGGCGCCAAGGTCATGCAGCGCGCTTGCAGGATGCCTACCGCCGCAGGCGCGCTACCTTAACAGCTACTGTAACGTAGCACAGCTAACATATCGAAGATATATACTCAAAAATTCAAATGTCTGTAGATCTACCGGACCAAACTGCGTGGTCATCAGTCCGTAGCTGACAAACTACTTAAACCTAGGTAAACTAACCTAAGGACAACACACACACCCATGCCCCAGGGAGGACTCGAACCGTATGAGGGGGCTGATATGGAGCCGTTTATTTCGCATATCAATATACTTGTCATTAAAGAAGTTTTCTTGGTTGGAGTACTGTGTTACACAATAGTAGAAAGGGTGAGAGAAAGTGAGATAGTAGATGAGCTTGTATCCTGTGGGAAAGCTCCGCCCCTATTGCAAGTTAAGATCTGATTGGCTCCCACCTATACCAGTTGTCCGCCAAAACTTTAAGCTTCTTTTATTAATATTTAACTTTCCTATTTCTATTAGAAATCATCTGCATACTTTCTGTAATGTTTTTGTGCTAAGCTATATTCCGGTTAATTCAAAGCCGGCCGCGGTGGCCCAGGGGACTGAGGCGCTTCAGTCACGGTCTGCACGGCCACTACGGTCGGGGGTTCGAATCCCCCCTCGGGCATGGATATTTTTGCCGTCCTTAGTCTTCGTTAGTTCATAAGTAGTTTGTAAGTTTAGAGACTGATGACACCGTAGTTAAGTCCCATAGACTATAAAAACATTTGTTAATTCAAACATTTAATTATTTGTATACTTTATAATAAGTTGAACAATGTTAATCCAGAAGTTTCGTTTGGCACCAAAACGGTGGCTTGTGGCGCGCAGCGAGAGGCGGCGGCAGTCAGTCGAGCTCCGAGCGCGATACCTTGCACATTTATGTCAGTTCAGTGCGGGCCGGGGACAGTTTATAAGTTATGCAACGTTTATATTTGTAACATTACTCAGTCTGTATATTTGTGCTTGGATATACACTCGCATTTCTTCAATAAAGAAACAAGCACTGGTATCCTACAAAAGCAAAAGTTATTCGTAGTGCAGTACTTCCTAGCCACATCTCAACACCTCTTTTAGCATCACTTCAAGTACAACGGACGTGCGACCTGTGTGCTTCACCTGCGCAATCGTACATCAACTACGGCAGAAGACACAAGGTTAGTAAAAGAGTGAATTCAGACATGCACTGAAGTTGCATGTCGATACGCCACCTCGCGTGCAGTGCTGCCCCGTTTATAAACCAGGGCACTGGCACGAAGTGTGTTGGTAACAACACCGAGGATACACATGAAAGAGGGGAGGTGTTTAGGAACTTTGTCAACTATGCACTGACCTTCCCTCCCTGTCTTTCAAAATAGAAGCCCTGCCGTAACCTCCACGGCGAGCAACCGTGCGCTCCGCAGCGAGGCGCCCTATACCACTCGGATACTCCACCGCGGCGAAGATATATACTAACATAATTTGAATACACTGAAACAGATTATAATATGCACTGCAGGGGAGTTGTAACTCCCCACATTGATGGTGCCCCACAACACTTTTTCTCCATTTGTTGTTAGTGAATCAGTTACTGCGATTACTTGGGATGGGTCACTACCCGTGACTCAATAGGTTTCTTTTTTGCTGTGTGTCGTTGTTGAAATAAACTGTACATCACGAGATTTTTTAATTAAAAAAAACTCTTTATTTCAATGACGATAATAATACATCTCCAACAACTCTAATCTTACTGCAATTCAACATTCCTTTAATCCAAAAACCGACGCCTTCCTGTTCGTTAACTCTACGATGATTACGAGTTCTAACAAAAAACGGCATGTTACACGAATAATATGATTTACCAATATCCTTGTTAAACACTTCAAACACTTGAAATGTACGATAAGCAATCACGTCTCTGTTATTAAAACTCTCAAGAAATGTTGAATTGTAGTAAGATTAGTGTTGTTGGAGATATATTATTATCGTCATTGAAATAAAGAAGTATTTTTAATTAAAAGAGCTCGTGATGTACAGTTTATTATAATAAGGACGCACAGCAAAAAAGAAACATATGCATATTATAGTCTGTTCCAGTGAATTCAAATTATGTTAGTATGCATCTTCGACATGTAAGCTTGTTTTTAGTGAAAAGATCCCTACCGTGCATATTATAGTCTGTTGCAGTGAATTCAAATTATTTTAGTATATATCTTAGATATTTGAGAATCGCGATCTAGGGCTACGCCATGGAAGGAGCGTCGTGGCTGCGACGGAGGGGCCGAGCGCATAGAAGCACTATGATCCGATGCACGAGGCCGTTCCCCGTCGGGGTTCGAATACTCCCTTGGGCCTGGATGTTTGTGCTGTCGTTAGTATATAAGTAGTTTGTAAATTTAGAGACTGATGACCCCGCAGTTAAGTCCTATAAGCTTAACAAACAATTCAGCATTTGATTGGATCGTCGTGTCAAAGATATCTTGTGTGTTCATACACTGACAGGGGATTTTTATGTCCATAAAGCATCTTTTCTTTATGGAGAATCTACAAGAAAAATTTGGGAAAGTGGATGGCATGGCAAAGATGAGAAACGGACCAGTTCAAATTCAAATCTTCAAATGTTTGTATAGCTAATGGGACTTAACTGCATGGCCATCAGTCCCTAAACTTACAAACTGCTTATGAACTAGCATATACTAAAGACAGCACAAACATCCATGCCCGAAGAGGGATTCGAACCCCCGACGGGGAACGGCCTCGCGCATCATAGCATAGCGTCTCAATGCACTCGACCGCTCCGCCGCGGCAAACGGACCAATTCTGATAGAAGTAGATCTAATGGCCTGACGCGGGAGAAAATACACACATGATACAAGCTGGATTGTGTTTCTGTCTCTGTCACTCCACATAAGTCTCAATATGGTCCAGGCGATTATTTTGCACCTTGATCTCTTCCTACAGTACGATGAACCTTGAGCGACGAGGTGCATTTCGTCTGGCGCGACTTGATGAGGCCTTGAGTAATAGCGATGCCACCGATACATTTATCTTGGCCTCATTTGCTGACTAGTTCAAGGTGATGATATATTAGTGTGAAGTGAGACCGTACGTTTCTCCCACTATGCCGTGTTTCAAGTGCTGAAAATTCGGGCTCTTATTTTCTCGCTACCACTCCATCTCTAAACGTAGAGACTGTTACCCATTACATCTGGGTGCTCCTGGGGCCTTACTCCCATTTGTGTCAATTGCGAGCAGCACCATTCCCCCTGCTCACCAGACTGCACCATCCTACACAAAGAGAGGAAGATCGTGGAATTCAAAACACTGGATAAGCTGTCTTACACGGAAGCCAAGAAACAATATGAGCGACTCTACTCCCTGCAAATGGATGTGCCCTCTCCGTAACGTTCCAATGAAGAATTGGCCGACAGTCAGAATTTGTCGCCAGCATTAGTTGTTCGCGACGCGTAGTCAGTGCATTGGATCTGAAAAGAGTTCAGTAAAAAAGAAGAAGACAACGTTTTTACAAGAAAGCCAAACGAAGATCCATCTGGAGTAGACGAAAGCCAGGATAAATCGCATGAACAACTGAATAAAGCTATCAGATATGCCAAGAGAGTGGTTCACGATTGAACATGTCTACCAATACATCCATTAGCACGATTCCTGCTAATTCGGTTGCAAATGCAGATGCATTACAGTATCTATTTACCGAGATAGGAATTACCGATGTCAGTGGTTTAATAGACGTTGATGAAACAGGTAAAATAAAGGAATATGAGATAGTAAGCTACTTTTTTGCCTGAACGAGTAATAGAAGTACAGAAGGCAATTTAATCTGCAGTGGTTGAAAATACAGGAGAATGACGACTTTGTCGGCGTGAGGTAGAGCAAGAAGAGAAAGTGGAAGAGGAAGAATAAGGAAAATTTTGAGGTTTTTAATAAAATTTTAAATCTTTGTAAAGCTAAAGGACCAAAGTGCAATGGTCATCAGTCCCTAGACTTACAAACGAATTAACTTATGCTAAGTACCACACACACACACACACACACACACACACACACACACACACACACACACACACACACATACACTCATATCCGAGGGAGGACTCGAACCTTCGACGGGAAACAGCTACGCAATCCTCAAAAAGGCGCCTGCCATTTCCACGCGGTATTTGAGGTTTACGTCCCACAAAATACGTAGTAATTTATAGACAGAGCATACGATCAGGATAAGAAAAGTGGGGTATGTTTTCGTCTGAGCTCATTTTTGGCAGTTTTGTGATTCCACGTAAAATCTAAACCTAGGTGACCAGACGGAGATTTTAACCGTCCTCTTTCCTACTGGGAATCCACTGTACTTCTATCTGTCGGTGTAATATTGCGAATTAAGGATCCTGTTTATAAAAATATTAGTTATTCTGTTCTTCAAACCTGAAACTTTTCCAAATGTTCAAATGTTTGTAAACAAAACTGATAAAAGTGCTAATTTCATCGGTCCCTAGATTTAAAAACTACATAAACGAGTATAGACAAATTTTTGGTAGTGTTAAAGTCACCAATCTGCATAGAGAATACATCTTATATCGATGCAGTGACATGCCACTCTCATACGAAATACCCAGCGAGGTAGCCACATATTAACACACTCGACTCGCATTAGGGAGGACGGCGGTTCAGACCCACCTCCGCCCATCATGATTTAGGTTTCCTGTGATTTCCCTAAATCACTCCAGACAAATGCTAAAATTGTTCCTTTCAAAAGGCAAAGCATATTTCCTTTCGCGTCCTTAGCGAAAATCAGCACAAGCGTATGCTCAATCTCTAATGACAACACTGTCGAAGGGACGTTAAACCTTAAGCTTCCTTCCCTCTTTCGTTTTAAGAATTGTCAAATATTTCCTTGCTCAGCTCCAAATCTGGACTAAATCCAATGCCTCCTCCCCCCCCCCCACAAATGTTTCCCTGTTCTTTCGTCAGCAGAGATTTTTACTCATATTTATATCCACTTCCTAACAACCACAGGCACTGTTTCATTTTTCAATCTTCTCCTCTTTCATTAATCTTTTCTTCTGTTTATATTAAACTTAGTTCAAATGTGTTAAACCAATCAATCTCCATGTAAATATCTATTGTTTTTATTAGTATTGGCATGCACCACAAATTACTATTGATGCTGTGACATTTGTGTTACTATTATCATTATTATTATTAGCATCAGCAAATATTATTAATACTGTGTTTTTCGTTTCTTAAGTCCTTTGTATATGTTGTTCCTGGTCAGATGTAAGAGCGGGCCTTAAGGCCCTAATCTGGTAAGGTTAAATAAGCAAATAAATAAATAAATAAATGGCGACAAATATAGAGGACTAGTTAGTCATACAAGGTAATATTTGTGACAGCTCTGTGTGGAAAATAAATACGTAACTCTCTACTTTCGTTGTTTCTGTGCGTGTGACATCTTTGTGCCGAGAAAGTTGAACACACTTTGGCATTACTCGGTGATAAATTTTATCCCAAATTTTGGACAACGTTTTGTGTGGATTGCGTCGGTATTTAAGAATAAACTGGCAAGACGTGAGTAGCCTAAGAGCAAGGTGAAAGCTTCTTGCACCACTTCATTACAGATATGTCTTAAGATATATTATCAAAGCAATTTTTCGGTCTACATAAGTGATTTTGATTGATGATGTACATCACTGGGCCAAATGGATGAAGGTGTCGGTTGGTGTCGGAATAACGATCAGGTTTAAGAATCTAATATTGACTTACTGGTTACTGTGTCTACCACCGTCTTTATCTGTGAGAATGATTAACGCAGCGAATTGGGCTTGAAGACATCCATGCTTCATACATATCATGAAGCAGACGTCAACATTTATTATGCTGTATGGTGTGGCTTTAACGCTACGATGCATGAATTATTAACAAATGAGAGAAAAAAATCTTAAGTGGGACTTAAATAGTAAAGATGAATGCCCATTTTCATAAGATATAAGAATTTATTGAAATTTACTATTTGTAAAATGATAATAATAATAACAGACATGTGCATTAGAGTGGTCACTGTGCACTTAAGTCCTCCCGAGTCCGTTCTGTGTGGAAACTTTCGAAGCAATTTGGACAGAGAGGTTTCTTGCATTTAGTTCAAATGTACTTCGTCTCCTGTTTGTGAAATCCATGGAATACTGCTCGAGAGAGCTCCCTGCGCTTCACGATTTCCATGACCCGATACTGACTTGCGGTGAAAAAATTAGGCTTGTCAGTACAGCTCGCAACATCGTCAGTGCATCGTCTGTTTGAACGGTCCCCTGAACTGGATTCCGTGTACTTACGATTTGAAAAACGATCTAGAATGTTCAGAAATGCTTCCAATAAGAACCCTGCTCTACAGTGGCCGCTGTGCGGCACAAGGTTAAGTAGGAATGCCGCACTATATAACATTTCAATTAAGACGAAATTGTTTTGAAAGAAAGCCCGTTGCAGTCGTTCCAGGTCTATCTTTAATTGTTGGAATTTTATTTCTCCAGTTAATATCGATAAGAGCCCTTGTGTTGTTCTATATGTTCTAAGCCATATGGTGTCGTGGACAGTCAGCTCTTGTAAACCTCTTGTAGTCCTAGATCGATGGTTAATGCAGCAGGTGTAGAAGTGCTCAGGAGTAAGCCGCTTTCATATTGATAATTTAAGAAAATATCTGGCGCTCTTTGTTTACCATCTTTGTTGTGAAACACGAAAATGATATAAGGGAACCAGCACTCTACGATTTGTACAACACTTAATGTGAATCCAGGTATTTTGTAATAGATCTTCCGTATTACGGGTTCAGTGGCAATAGTACGGAGACGTCCTTGATTAAGTGTTCATAAGACAAGTGATTTTTTAAAATTTTCTTTTTATATTATTTTTAATTTCAGTGTTTGTTTAACCTGTATTCTCGATTGAGCGATACTAACGTAATTTCGAGCGAGGGTAATAAAATGCTGACTAAAACCTATTGTTTCCGCGGATGCATAAATACAATAATTTTCTGTCGGTTTTAATCCTCACCCAAAGTCGCGTTATGTAATCCACACCAAATAAACTGAGAATGACGGTGTCCAGTGTTTGTTTGTGTAGGGTTTGGAACATAAGATGAAATTGCTGCCGTTGTACAATTAACCGTATCCGCTATTTTATGCGTCGAAAGTACTGGAAGTTACCAAAAAGGAATTTTCGTCGGGATATGATGATAATTCCTTCATGAAACATGAGAGGTATACTGATTTCTTGTAACAGTTCACTGAACGTCACTGTGAATTGCTTTCCTAAAATATGCTATTGACGAACGTAAAGTTCTGATGGAAGCCCGTCTGCACCTGCTAATGTAATGTTGTTGTCTTACTTAGTTGCAAGATAAAATTACTTCGTCGCAAAGGATGTATTGATAATTTTGTTTTCTGGTGAAATGGCGGAGAGAGTTTCAGTGGCAGTATTTGACTAATTGGGATGTTCTTTATATACAACGCCCACTTACTTCTGTATAGATTGTATCAGTTGGCTACGTGCGTCTTGGAACTCTCGAGTTAAACGGTGAACCGAATGAGTTTCCTGCGAACGGTGGGCGAAATCTCGCATCCATAGTCGTTGAACTGCTGCTGATAGGGTTATATTTGAGATATCATTGCTCGCAAGGCTTAAGCGGTGGAATGGCGTCTTTATTACAAACCCGGCAGACGGCTGAGATATATGAATTCATCATTCTCTGGGAACATTTAATACATATGGCAATAACAGAATTGTATCAGGATATGTCAAATTATTCATGATGGTCTCTAATAATTTAATATTCAGTTTCTAGTTCATGGCTCGTATTAAATACAATTAAGCTAAGCAGTTCACTCAAATGCTTTAATTAACTATGGAGAAGTTCTGATTCAATACAGTCCTTATTCATAGTTGTATTAGTGCAGATATCGGAAGATACATTGCTTTTAGAAGGCAACTAATTTTCGCAGTAAAAGTGAAGAATTCAATGTCAGTTCACTCTTAAAAATGCGATTAGTAGTTCTTTAAAAAGTACTGTAATTAGAATCCAGAAATAATGTATTCTGGACATCAGTAAGATGGGGTGCTACACCTTGACGCTGTTAAGTATCGTAATAGTGGAGAAAAGTTTAATTTCAAACAGATACCAGTTACAGTTGGTTACATTTGGTAGTATCAACATGCAAACTGGAAAGCAAATGGAGTGTCGCCCGACGATGATTTACCAGTTAACTACGATTACAGGTTTGACATTTTTCTGCCAGAGCCAAGAAATAAGGTGTATACACAAAAATGAAAATCTTTATAAAACAAAGGACTGTGGAATATGATTACGAATTAACTTCAGATAATGGGTCTGATGTCAAAATACACACTTACATCGCAAAATGACATCAAGAACAGGAAGAAGGAAAATGCAAATTACTATGATCATAAATATCACCGTTACTATTTTCTGTCAAAATAAATGATCTGACGGACAGAGTAAGTTGTAATTTGCGGCTGTTTGCTGCTGCTGATGTGGTGTACGGGAGGGTGTCGTCTTTAATTGACTGTAATAGCATACAGGATGACGTAGACAAAATTTGTAGTTAAATGTAAACGAAGGCTTCCGCGGCCGTTGTCATTGTATATAAAACTCTTCTGGGTGTTGGACCGCATCGTCAAAATATCAAACACTTCACCGACGTTTCGGCCACTATTGCCACTATTACCACTATTACATTTACTGTAACACCCAGAAGATGGCCACTTGCAATAGTGGCCGAAACGTCGGTGAAGTGTTTGATATTTTGACGATGCGGTCCAACACCCAGAAGAGTTTTATATACAAAATTTGTAGTTATTGTGAAGAATGGCAGCTAACTCTAAATGTAGAAAAACGTAAGGTGATGCGCATGAGTTGGAAAAACAATTCCATAATGTTCGAATAAAGCATTAGTAATGAGCTTCTTGATACAGTTGTGTCGTTCAAATATCTAGGCGTAACACTGCAGAGCTGTATGAAATAGAACAAACATGTAAGGACAGTTGTGAGTAAGGCGGGCAGCCGGCTTCGATTTATTGGGAGAATTCTGGGAATATTTACGTCATCTGTAAAGGAGACCGTGTGTAATACGCTTGTACGACCGCATCTTGAGTATTGATCAAGTGTTTGGGACCCGCCTCAGATCAGTTTAAAGGATGACAGGGAAGCATTTCAGAGGCGAGCAGGTAGGTTCGTTTCTGGTAGTTTCGACCATCGCGCGAGTGTCACGGAAATGCTCCGGCAACTCAAATGGGGATCGCTGGTGGAAAGACGACGTTCTTTTCGAGAAATTCTGCTGAGGATTTTTAGAGGGCCGGATTTTGAAGCTGGATATATAACGATCTTCCTGCCGCCTACTTAAATTTATGTAGGAGAAGTCATCATGTGTTGAATCTAATGCAATACATATTTTCAATTGGTTGTGGAACACTCCTTCGATATCGATGCACATGCTGGAAATAATGTGATGATTTAAATCGTCTATGATCGTTAGAAATAGTGCATGGACTTCAACATTGTGTTTGCCTCATACAAGGAAGTACAGTGACGTCAAATTAAAGGAACGTACATGCCACCTGATAACGCTTTTACAGCAGACATGGAAGCGTTGAATGAGCCCTTTCCTATACAAACGTGAGTAGCGAGAGGGGGCCCATCTTCCTAGTACCTCTTACGCTTACGTATTTCGAGAGCTACATCGTCTAAGACAACCGCTCATTGCAGGGTTCCTTTCACTGCTTAATTTTCAATGCCCATCCAGAAAAAATTTTTTGCATTTGGTTAAATGACATTCTCATTGGACAACGCGTATCGTTAGTTTCAGTTTTTCTCTGCACATTCCTTAAAGAAGATGCATATCTATTTTCCTTTGGTTTCTGAACGGCATTTAATTTATATCTTCTAACTATACATCACGCGCCGGCCGCGGTGGCCGAGGTGACTGAGGCGCTCCATTCACGGTCAGCACGGCCGCTACGGTCGGGGGTTCGAATCCCCCCTCGGGCATGGATATTTGTGCCGTCCTAGTTCGTAAGTAGTTCATAAGTAGTTTGTAAGTTTAGGGACTGATGACCCCGTAGTTAAGTCCCATAAGCTTTACAAACATTTGGACATTTTTTTATACATCACGCAGACCACCTGAGCGATGTAGACAGAGCAAAACCTAAATTTCCCTGTACCGCGTATGTAGAAAAACGAGTCATACCGCCGCTTTGTCTCCTACTTATACGACGCCAGACATTATTTGGGCATGCAATCACAAGCTTCAAAATTCGACGCTCCTCATTTCGTGATCGTCTTAGAAAGAAAATATTTCGTAAGTCCCAAAAACAGCAATTACTACGAATCTAGCAATATTTTTTGACGTAAATCGCCGTTAAAAATATTTTAGAACAATTACATTAGCAGCAGAAGAAACTATAGCTATGAAACTATATCGCTATGAAAGTATAGTGTACAATTTTTAATGAATACACTTGTTAAATTCTTTTGGATAAATATATAATTGCATATTTGTGGATGGTTACGTAATATTTTGAAATTACATTCAATGGCTGTATTATCCATAAGATAAGGATTTCAGAACCGAATCTGTAAATCTTCGCAATAAGAAAAATTAGATGCCTAGGCTTTGCAGGTTAACACATGATTAAAATCACTAAGCGAGACGATGCATGTACGTCGGTTGTCAATGAACACAATAATGATTTCCCTCGTAGCGGCTTTAGTTCCAGAGATCAAAGTTTTCAATGGGAAATGCACCACGAATTTAAATAGAATGATTCTACCTCAGGAAGGAGAAAGGAAGCTTAGGGTTTAAAGGCCCGTCGACAGCATGGTCATTAGAGACGGAGCTTACGCTCGGATTTTTGGGGAAGGATGTGGGAGGAAATAGGCCATGCCCTTTGAAGGAACCATCCCGGCATTTGCCTAGAGTGATTTAGGGAAATTACGGAAAACCTATATATGGATGGCCGGAGGGGGGTTGGAACACTTGCGGGGAGTGACACTTGCGGGGCCCTTGGGGCGGCTAATAGCTTTTCCTGGGTACAGGCACAACAGGAAGTCTAGCACTGTCAACATAACACGAAACTTGTTCTAACTACATATTAATTCGTCGAGTGTTCCTCCTGAAAACAAAACGGTATTTTAACAGTGATAATGTTTGGAGAGTTATTAAGACATTCTCTGCTACTACAAGACGATGACTTTCAACAATCATACCTCCTAAAAGCATATTATTCAGAACACTAAGCATATCAAGACACCTGCGCAAGCAATAAAAATATTAGGCATCCTGCACAGATACGTTGATGTAATTGAACGCTATGTAGTTAACCCCACTATCGCGCAGCTTCCATCTCTTTAAAAATAGCTACTATGCTTTTTAACAGAAGACGCAACCTTAAACCTTCAATCAAAAAACGTTAATAATAAGTCAATGAGTATTTTACATACTTGATGCGTTTATTCGAGACCCCAAAACGATTTCACTTTATTAGAATTACAAATACATCTAATAAATGTATGAAATACGGAATGTGTAAGGGAATGTCACACACCGAAAAATGCTAAAGATATTTTCTATCACCGTCATATAGAACCATTTTTACTCCGAACTTGGCATAAAGGAACAGGGAGAAACAAGTTGCAAGACTTCCAGGAAAAATGAAGCGAAATTGGCAGCCAATAGTTGGTTATAAATTGCATTGCCTGTTAACTGTATAAATATAAATTACGGAATACGCGGAACTCCAGTACAGTCAAAAAGGTCTAAGGTAATAGGCAGTGGCTTACAATCAGATATCCGTATCACTCTCCTCCTCAAGTTGTCTGTGTGAAGATTTATATTCAGAACATTCAAGAAAAAGGCTACTGTGATGTTGAAACTACAAGAAGCAGCTTATTTACTCAGGAAGGGAAAACGTTATGGTGCCCGTAAATTTGAATGGCTGTATCTCTTGTAGTAACATTAATTTTTTGATAAAATGTTAAAATCCAATATACCAGAATATTGTTTTTCTAAACTCAGTGCCAACTTTTTTGTCGAAATGTTTGCAGGAAGTAATCTTCATGTGATTTCATACTTCTATGCATTAAATTGATATTATCAAACATGTAATTTGTGTCACAAATTGCGCTGCCGGTCCGGTGGGCCTTTCCCTGAATACGGCACAGGTAGCGGCTGTAGGGCGTGGAGTAGGGGTGGTGTATCCCTACTTCTGGAACACCCTGTTCACTACCTGCAGCGTCCGGGTCTCCCCGCAAGTGTCTACACATTCCCTTTCCCCGCAAGTGTCACTCCCCGCAAGTGTCACAAACTCGGCCGGAGGTGGGTTTGAACCAACGTCCTCCCGAATACGAGTACAGTGTCTTACCACTGCGCCACCTCGTTCGGTGCCACTAACGTAATCGCCAATGGTGTGTACATAGTACCGGGCTTTTACATTAATTCGTGATTGCATAGCGTATTTTGAAAGTTAGTTAAAAGTGATATCTTTCCAAGTTAAAACATTTCATCCACAGCCTAGGATTTTTGTTTCAAAGACAATTATTTTCACCAACGTTCTGTTCCGAATGCGAAAATATTTTGTTAGCAACCACCTACACAGCAAGACATGGTCATGAAAATAAAATAAGGGAAATCAGATCGAAAACGGGAAGATTTAGGTGTTACTTTTTCCCGCGAGCTATTAGAGAATGGAGCCGTAGAGAAACATCATAAAAGCGGTCCGACAAACCTCTACCATGCACTTAAGTGTGGCTTGCGGAGTATTTATGTAGATGTAGGAAAAGTCGCAAAAGTTGAAGGCAGGTGGTGTGCATCTTCAGCTAAAAAATCGCACTGACGTGTTTTACGGCCCACTTTAGATTTGTAGTTTTATAAGTTTTTGCCAACATTTTGGTCCAAAATAATAATGTAAATAATAAAAAATTAATTATTAAAAGTGTCTGAAACCCTTTTAGGAAAAGGGGGGGGGGTTCCGCACTACTGACTTTCAGCATCACAGTCCAACGCCTTACCCACTACGCTACGGCTATCAGTCAAAAATTGGGCTCTTGAATCTCATACTATTGATGGCCGTTGTTAACTGGTTGCTAATATGGCATTTGTAGACACTAGATTATCATTTATTGTACGAAGAACGAAGTGTTTTTGTTAATTCTTCAGTGCGCCATTGCTTTGCAATGACAACGTGTAAGTTACAATAAGGAAATCATCAAGATGGCGTATGCCAGAGAGTGTTCTGGGCGAGGAATGCCACGTGACATCTCCGAACGGCTGGTTTTCGTTGATTCAATGGAGGGTGTCAAATCTCGGTTATTTTTGCAAATATCTCTCAAACGATACGAGATATGAAAAAAAAAAAACCATAAGGGAACAAAGTTGTAGAGAATTTTCTCCTCTACAAATTCGGTTATTCAATTTTCGTGTCAGATGAATATCTAAGCCGTTACCTTCATTTAAATTTCAAGCTGTCAAAAGACGATCGCAAAGGCCCACTTTTAGTTTTACTACCATAACATAAAGTGGGCCAAAATGACGTGAAATAATCTGAAAACGAGCGATGTGGTTCTTACTTTGAAGTCTGTTTTCGTATAATCTCTGTTAGTTCCTCGAGACTCTACTACGATTACTACGAACGCGTGCTGAAAAGCATGTGTCCGAAATTTTGGTCGATTTGTACATGTCATGTGCGTTACGTTCCTCCTTTGGGGTCATACGTAACAGACCTGTGCCACTATAGGGCGGACTGTAGGATGATGGCGGTGTGTAAAGTAAATTCATCGAGAGGACAAATGTCACTGGATAACAGTATTCACGGATGCAGTTAGCGTTAGTATCGCATACACAAGGAATAAAAGGGCGATCCATTGGCAGAGCTAGCATACATACACGGATGATCCATGTGCAAATGTTTGCGAAGTGACTATGGCCGCTCGACGGGAATTAACAGACTTTGAATCCTGAATGGTAGTTGTGACTGGAAGCACGGGGCCACTCCATTTGATGAATCATTAGGGAATTCAACAGTGTGAGATTCACAGTGTCAACAGTGCGTCGCGACTATAAAACGTCAGGTTTTGCCTCTCACCTCTGGCAATGCATGAGACTACGGCCTGCAATTAGTGATGGAGAGCAGCGGCATTTGCGTAGCGTTGCCAGCGCTAACAGGAAAGTAACACTCAGTGAAGGAACCGCATAAATGCGAGTGGCATGCAGACGAATGTACCCGTTACGACACTGCGGTACAATGGCACCAGACGAACGACTAGAGCGTTTTTGGTATCAACACGACATCGCCTGCAGCGCCTCTTCTAGGGTCGAGACCAAATCGGTTGGGCCCTAGACGACTGGAAAACCGTGACTTGTTCAGATTAGTCCGGATTTCATTTGGAATGACGTGTTGGTTCGGGTGTGGCAAAATCGCCATGAAGTCTTGGACCCAGGTTGTCAACAAGGCGTTGTGCAGGCTGGTGTTGTCATCGTCAGTCAGAAGACTGGTTCGATGCAGCTTCCCAAGTTACTCTATCCTGTGCGAGACTTTTCATCTTTGAATGAAAACGGCAACGCGCATACATTTGGATGTTCTTACTGTATTCGTGTCTTGGTATCCCTCTGTAATTTTTACCCTTTATACTTCCCTACTAAACTGATATTTTCTCGGTCTCAGAATGGGAATTAACGCAGGTGCCTTCTGTTATCAATTTATTCCATATATTACTATTATCACCTATACTATTCAGCGAACCAGCCGATGCCCCACAATTGCTAAATATGTTTGGGAATTTCACATACATCTTAAATTCCTTCCCCCTCCTCCCCACTCTGCTCATCTTGAAGTGAATCTGTCAAGACCTTTTCGATACTCCTCTGTTATGTCCGTTTGATCGCTCATTAGAGTGTAATGTAAGGATTGTAGTAAATCGTCCAACAACTTTAGAAGATTTTAGGAAGAAGACTGCCCTCTATATATTACATATATATTTATATATTATGTACATACTGTAAGTTAATCCTACTACACCTGTAACCTTCGCTGAAGTGCAAAAAATAAATTGAGAAAGTTTTATCACAATCAGGTGAACGGTATTGCAGCGCATTGAATATGAAGAAAGAAAGAAAGAAACAAACAAAAAAATACTGAAAAAAATTATTTTTATGCGTTTCTGAAAAGAGATTAGAAATAATAGAACAGTCAGACAAACAAAGAGATGTGCCCTCTCTCAGCTATGAATATTCAATTCGAACTGGGAAATGAATAATAATAACAAATATTCCCCCTTCATTGTGTTTATTGTCTGTTTTTTGATACATAACACTGATAGTTTTATTTTCTGGAGCGAAAATAAATGATGCTGAATTTGTTCCGGGAATATGCGAAATACAATTGGCTATCTGAAAAACACGGATTTTCAGGAATGATGCCACAAACGCTTAACCACTGCCCTAGCAATTTATTTAACGTCATTTCACTCGAAAACCACACTGGATATTCCAACCATTTAGTCGAATGACACAATATTCTGAATCATTAAGATGGTGGAAGCAAAACGTCTTCATCTTTGTACCTCCCTTTTAAAATTCTGGTTTCGATTACGTTGTTCATTTCCTTTTTTACCGCAAGTCCGGTGCCATTACAAAGACGTGGCTCTTTTATGTTTCGCAGTAACAATGGGCGATTCGACTGCAATTGCAGATTATGAGGTGGTAATCTGTGTAATCTAGAGAATTTAAAAATCCCATTGTATAGTTGGCATCATGAGATTACTTAATAACAGAATCAATAGATTAGTATGTCATCAATTCGCAAGCTATATCATTTTGAATCTGAATATTCACTTTATTGACATCAACACACTTTGCGACTAATGTAAAACGTTAGTTCAACCAAATATGATTTATGTAATTTTGAGCTTTGTTGAGCATTTTGTGGGAACACCATCTCGCTGATTCATTCAGTAACATTTGAACAAATTGTAGCCGCAGGAAATTTTACAGACAGTATACACACATGTAGCTGAATGTACTTTCGAAATTGTATCACAGTACGACACGTAGTTCATGAGATATGATCACATAAATAGTAACGTTCATGGAAAACCGCACCAAGTTTTAATCTATTACTTCTTTACTACCAATTGTGTTCGCATCAGGTTTTACAGACATACAGCACTTGTGCAAACAAATACATACTTGCAAAATTATATACGATAGTAAAACTTATAATTCAATAACTGTGAGATCATATATACTGCTATAGGTAAAAGCTTTCACACCATGCAGCACATGCGGCGCAGATGTCAAAACGACTTCCTAGTAAGCAGGAGGTCTAGGCACAAGTTTTCAGCTTTCCCAATAACTGTGAGATCATATATACTGCTATGGGTAAAAACTTTCACACCATGCACCACGAATTAACACATTAACATTTTTACTACTAAGAGACAAATTTTATGTCATTTGTATTTTGATTAATATCTTTCTTTGTTTCGATACTGCACTTATAATTTTGTACATTATGCTATGCAGCCTTAGATCTTATATATTCTCCTATAAATATAACATGTTTTCAGAAGAAAGGTGTAGGACAGATTGAGAAAGGGTAGTAGAAGTACTAACTCAAGCTGGAATAGCCGCGGTGGAGTAGCCGAGCGGTCTTAGGCGCCTCGCTGCGGAGCGCGCGGTTGCTCGCCGTCGGAGGTTCGAGTCCTCCCTGGGGCATGTGTGTGTTGTCCTTAGGTTCATTTACCTTAGTTTAAGTAGTTTGTAAGCTACGAACTGATGACCACGCAGTTTTGTTCGATAGATTTACAAACATTTATTACTATCAAGCAGGAATAAATAAATAAATACCTGGACAACGCAGAGTATTCAGCTAACATATTATATATCCAGTCTTCTAGCGGATGCACAATAGCTCCGAACTGTTGTGGTAATCGATTGATAATGGGCATGGGAACTACGTCAGTAGAGTGTGGATAAGTTGAGAATTTGTGTATCACCGAACTAAGGTAAACGACGCTGCCCGGCTATCCCTGTGTTCCAACGGCGCAGAGGTCAAAACGACTTCCTAGTAAGCAGGAGGTCTAGGCAAATATTTTCAGCTTTCCCTATTAATTTCATTCCCTGATAGCTGGCAATTGGAGTCATAAATTTCTCTGTATCTGTTCCGTACCTTTTCAATTGTTTCGCGATCTACACACATTACATTCCACATTCGTATCTATCACGAAATTTTGAAAGGTTTCTATCCTCTTAGGTGAACTGTTTATCATCTATGTCGCAGTCCCGTACAAGGCTACACTCCAGGCAAATGCCGTCAGAAAAGACTTCCTATCACTGATATAATTATTTTATGTTTACAAATTTTTTCTTCTTCAGATATGCTTTTCTTCCCGTTATCATTCTGCATTTTATATCTTCTGTAATCCGAACATCACAAACTATTCTACTACCTAAATAACAGACGTCATTAACTACTTTTATTGTCTCGGATTCAAATTTAATCCCCTCAGCAGCTTGATTTAATTCGACAGCATTCAATTTCACGTTTTGTTTTGTCTTTGATCGTGTTATTCACTCTTTGTGAGGTATCTGTCCATTCCACTAAATTGCTCTTTCGGGTCATTTGATGTCTCTGACAGAATGACAAAGTCATCGACGAATAGCAAAGTTTTTATTTCTTCTCCTCGAACTTTAATTCTGTTTACTAATTTCTTCTTGCTTTGCTTTACAGCTTGTTTAGTGTGTAGATTGAATAGCTACGGTAAAAGGCTACAACTCTTATCTTACTTCTTTCTAAACCGCTCCGTCCCATTCATGCCCTTTCACTCGTACAGCTGCTTTCTGGCGTCTGTGCATTTTGTATATAAGTTGTCGTCCCTACATTTTACCACTGCCACAGTCAGAGTTTTAAAGGTTGTAAAATTGTAAACCACTTTTCTAAGATAAGTTGTAGGGTGAGTATTGCCTCAAAAGTTCCTACATTTCTCCTAAATTTAAACTGACATCGAAGGTAGGATTATACCAGTTTTACCGTTCTGCTCTAAATAATCCACATTAGTACTTTACAACCATGGCTTATTGAATTGACAGATCTGTAATTTTCTCAAATGTCTGATTTTTCTAAATCTTTAAAAACTTTAAGTCCGAAAGTATTTTGCACAACATTTATAAAACAGTTGTAAAGGCTGGTTCTTCCGAAGACTTCAGTAGTTCGGAGAGTGTGTCGTCTACTCCAGGTATTTTGATTCGATTTAGATCTTTCACTACACTGTCGAATTCTTATTGCAATATCGTATCACGTATCTCATCTTCATCTGCCTCTTCCCTTTCTACAATACTTCATTCAAGTACATTTCCGTTGTATAGCCCACATATATATTCCTTCCGCCTTTCAGCTCTCCCTTCTTTGCTTAGAACTTGTTTCACATCTAAGTTATTAATACTTATACAGCTGATTTTCTTGTCGTCAAGGTGCCTTTTTATTTTCGTCTAGGAAAATTTGCGAAAAACTGAAAGTGCGTATTTCAATGTGTTTTTGACTCAAATCAGCACTATAACTGACTATTCGCACAACGGAGAGGGGTAATTCTTTCGTTGTCTTGTTCATTATGGTCTTGGAAAAGTTTTCACTAAAATAATAAATAAATAAAAAAATAAAAAACAAAAAATAGAGACAGTTAAAATAGAAAGTCGCTAAATTCGAAGCAAGTTTCTTTTTCAATATGTTTCTAAATGTACTCAATACTGTAAGTTGAGAACCGTTCATCCGCTTGCGATACAATTTTGATAATTTGACGTTCAACGATCTTATGAACTAAATTTCGAGAAAGTTACCCGGAAAATTTGGAAATTCGCGAGACACTGAAAGAGCTTTTTTCAATGGGATATCAATGTCATTCGTCTGGTTGCGATAAAAAATTGCATATTTGACGTTTAAAGCAAGAGTAACGTTCTTATGAAATAAAAATTTGGAAAAGTTTCCCGTAAAATTGGAAAATACAGAAGAAATAGAAAGAGATTTTTCTATGAAATATCAATACCGTTCATCTGATTGCGATAAAATTTTGCACTCGACGTTAAAAGTGAGGGGAAGGCTTGAGTTAAGTAAAAGTTTGGAATAGTTGTCCAGAAAATAGGACAATTTGTGGAAAACTGAAAGAGCTGTTTACTTTGGGATATCAATATCATTCGCACGATTGCGCTAAAATTTTGCACATTTGACGTTCAAATCAAATGTCTTTATAAAGCTACTGGGTCTAAAATACATATGACTTAAATTAGTATGGTTTATATTAAGAAGTAAGTGATACGAAGTTCACCGGGTCATCTAGGCTCACAAACTGCTTTACCTAACCTACGGACAACACACACACCCATGCCCGAGGGAAGACTTGAACCTTTAGCGGGGAAGAATCGAGCACTCCGCAGCTAGGCGCCTTAGAGTACTCTGCTACTCCATCGCACACCGCGGATATATATATATATATATATATATATATATATATATATATATATATATATATATATATATCGTGTCCCAATTGCCGCGGCAGAGCGGGCGAGCGCATAGAGTCGCTATGCTGCGGTGCGCGAGGCCGTTCCCCGTCGGGGGTTCGAATCCCCCCTCGGACATGGATGTTTGTGCCGTCCTTAGTACAAGGTAGTTCATAAGTAGTTTTTATGTATAGGGACTGATGACCCAGCAGTTAAGTCCCTTAAGCTTCAAAAACATTTGGACATTTCGTATCCCAATTGAGGGCTGTGTTATTATAAAAAGAAGCATACCGTACGTGTAAAATATTAACTAATGGACCAATAACAGCCTTTCTTTGTAGAAGTTGAGCTTGTTAATGACTCGGGCTTTCAGAACTGAAGATCAGCAACAACTTCCACATTTACAGCGCTGTACGAAGGCTGTCATGGAAACATAGCCGTGCGGGAGTAGCAGAGCGGTCTGGGACACCAAGTTACGGATCGCAAGGCCTCCCGCGACAGAGGTTCGAATCCTCCCTCGGGCATGGATGTGTGTGTTGTCCTTAGGTTAGTTTAACTTAAATAGTTTGTAAGTGTAGGGACTTATGACCAAAGTACTTTGGTCACATAGAATTACAAACATTTGAACCAAGTTTTTTTGAGGGACACATACTTCCTGCAGGGGAGGGGGGAAATGGGGTACCGGCAGGTATGGCATCAGGCTACTCCTTGGACCAAAAACGCCAAATCTAGAGTAGTCGCACCGACCCTGCACATGTGAGACAAGCACGAAAGAGAATGAGAAGAATGCTGTGGTGCATACATATTGCGATATTGTTTACTAATGGACGGGGCTGTGTTCACAAACTGCGGACACTCTACTTTGATGTATTTTGATCATAAATGATCTGTCACAGATAATAACCAGAAAGCCAGTTATCATCACACTTGAGGGTATATGGTTTTTCAGTTCGACTGTCAAAACACGAACTGGAATTTTATTGTCCTCTCACTTCATAAATCCGCAATATAAACGATGATTAAGCTTGGCTGTTAAGACCGGTTATATGAACATTACCCACTTATATCCAAGCCTTTTATGTCGCAATTAATCTGGGCCGTTTAGTATGTTTCTCTGGTATGTTTAATCTGGTGACCTCAACACACGCGTTCCCTTTCACTATGAAAGGCAGTAATTGTTCGTTTCTGTTGCGACAGAAGCGTATGATTCTAATATGATGTAGTCACTGTGACCATTTGTTTATTAGAAGAGGTTGTAGTTCCCAAATGTTTAACATTATGCAACCAAAGTAGCAGAACATTCTGTTAGCCACAGAGAATAATACTGGTATTAATCTCGTACTTCATCAGCCTATGTGACACCGTAGATCATACAATATCCAAATTTACAGGTTATATGAGCATCTGTCTTTATTTACTATAAACTACGAACTTGTCTTTGTCATCTCACAGGACGTTAGTTGGTAAATGCATTGTCTTTGAAAGTTGGACAATCACGAATAATTGGAATAAAGCGAACAAAACAATGAGATTATTGCGTGGTACATAAATGAACCGCCGTAAGTAGACTAGCGACTGTCACACAACACACTGAAGAGCGAAATTCTGAAAACGCAAGATGAAATTTCTTATGATTTTTGAGATGTATGGACGATCTAAGCGAAGCCTCATTAGTATGAAAGGAAATTTTTAAAAGTTACAAATCAAAATAGACTACCAAGTATAATTTTTAGTTAAAGATAAACAGATCCGATGTGTATTACAGTTTTTAATGTTTAGGGACAGTCAGTATATATCTTTACAAGCTAGAAACAATTACCCTAAACTCACATGGATGGAAAAATATTATGTTGACTTACAACGGAGCTACAGCAAGTATATCACTTCAGTCCTGTTATCCATATGTACGTGCGATGATTTGTAAGTTTCCTTTAGACACATTTCTACCATCTTTCTATGTTACTTTATGTAATGAAGAAGTCTTGTGCCCTTTGTTCTGGCATCTGCCCCTTGAGAAATTGTTCCTTCTGTTGCTATTCAAGAATTCTCTTTTAGAAGTGAAACGAATATGCGCTTGAGTCAAGATCAAACGACCCCGTTTGATAATACGGCGAATTCAATTTACTCTTGAATTGTATCATCCTCTCAGAACTCAGATAGCGATGTATAACCATTATTGCTTAAACATTCACAGCAGTGCACAGATAACAGCGATCCAGTGATTAAAAACGAGATATGGAACGATGAGTAGTGCAATTTGGGCAGAATTTCTTACTTTTAGTGGTTGTGTTATTCTTTTTATATTAAGAAGTCTGAACTCTGGACAGCCAGTGCCAACCTATACGTAAACTGAGTGAAAGCAGATGAAAAAACCAAATTTAAGCAAAATCAAAATTTACATTGATTAAAAACGTACTATCACGCTCAAAAGTCCCGGACCACCTGAATTACGTTCTGCATGATGTTCAAGACTCCCACATAACGTACCAGTCTTGCGGTTAATCTAAGCTAATCGCTTCGTTGTATAGTTGTTCGACTAACGAAAATGAACAGAATTAGGCTACACTAAGCATAGGTGAGTTGGGATTTCTATATAGTATCTCGCCGTTGGCGTAGTTTGTTCGTAGTTTCCTTCTCAGTTGTTTCACTCTGTCGACCATTATAGGCTATCACAATATTGAAGTGATAATTATTGGAATGTAATTGTTAGGTTGTTTATTATTTTATCACTTGCAGTCGAATCTAACTCAGTGGACAAGGCCTACTGTAATTTCATCTTAGAGACTACCACTAATTCTTAATAAAGCTTTTAAGATGGACACAGTACACACAACTTGTCTCCCGATACAACTGTTCATTGACTCTTGTGACTCATGTGAACTTTGTAAAACCAGAAAGGAAGATTAGGATTTAATATCCCCTTTGCCAGCGTGGTAATTTGAGATAGCGCACAAGTTCGGATTGTTTCGACAAGGATAGGAAAGAAAATCGGCTTTGCGCAAGTAGCCATCTCGGCATTTGCCTAGAGTAATTTAGGTAAATCACTTCAAAAACTAAAGGACAAAGAAACTTGGAAGCTGCAGACGTCCATATTTATATCACTTCGTAATTATAACAGAAATACTTAGAAACGAAATTTGTAGTACCGTATTTTGTTGCTAATTATTCAACAAGGCCAAAGAAACGTATATGATTCAAAATTACAAGCCATGTGTATAAGTAGCCGTTAAGAGTTGTAAAAGGAAGTAACTCTTTCGTATCTATATCCCTGACGTTTCCTTCGCTTTCACGCGTCTAAATCTTCAACAACAAAAGTGAACATGGAAAATGTATAAAGTAATGTCAAATTTTGACCTGTGTACCGATTCGATGTTACGGTAGAAATGACACAAAGTCTAGGAAGTTACGCTTAAAAGGTTCAATTGCAGTAATACTCTCATTACGCTAAGCTACAATAACACAACGGTTAAGTCGATGATTTAGTCGGCAGTGAAAATCAAAACATAATAAAGACTGTAAATGCCGCTACTTCGTGGGCCCGTTATTTCGCTAACTTTTCTGTAATATTAGCTTTCGTGTCACTTTCTTATCAAAAAATTCGGTGGAAGTTCTTACGTTTTAATTCCTTAATTCTCAAAAGCTACGGCGACGGAAAGCGAATTAGAGAGAGAGGAGGAAGCGGACAGAGAGAGAGAGAGAGAGAGAGAGAGAGAGAGAGAGGGCGGAGGGGTTGGAAGACAGACTGAAGGGAAGTACGTAATGGGCAGAGTTGCGGAATGGCTAGAAGGAGGAGGAGGAAAGGCAGGAGACAGCGAGAGTGAGAAAGAGAGAGAGACAGGGGATGGGGAGTGGATAGAATGTATAAAAGAACAGCATTTCTCAAGGGCAATAAGATATTTGACTGTTTTCTGTAAATCGTGTTAAATGGTTAACCATGTCATCCTATGCGCATAACATGCCATTTTTCCTCGTGTACTGCAGTAATCCTTTAAAAACTAAAATGAAATTTGTCCCGCCAGCGTCCAGCAACGCCTGCGTGCAGGCTACACGCAACCAGAAAAACACCGCAGATGAGCGGAACTGCAGACCTCACAACGAAAGGTGCCGAGGCTGCCAGTCTACATCTACATCTACATAGATTCTCTGCAAATCACATTTAAGTTCCTGGCAGAGGGTTCATTAACCACTTTCATAACTTTTCCCTACCGTTCCATTCTCTAATAGCGCGCGGGAAGAAAGAACACTTCAATCGTTCCGTTTTCGATCTGTTTTCTCTTATTTTATTGGGATGGTCATGTCTCCCTAAGTAGGTGGGTGCTAGCAAAATATTTTCACATTCAGAAGTAAAATTCGGTGATTGAAACTTCGCAAACAGATCACGCCGCAATGAATAACGTCTTTCTTTTAATGATTTCTACCCCAATTCGTGCAACATTTCCGTGACGCTTTCCCCCGTAACGTGATAAAACAAAACGAGCTGCCCTTCTCTGAACCTTCTCAATGTCTTCCGTCAGTCCCACCTGGTGAGGGTCCCACAAGGGGCAACAGTACTCCAGGAGAGGACGCACAAGTCTGATGCAGGCAGTCTCTTTGGTGGAGCTGGTGCATCTTCGAAGCGTTCTGCCAATGAAACGTAACCTTTGGTTCCCCTTCCCTACAATATTTTCTGTGTGTTCTCTCCAGTGAAAGTTGTTCGTAATTGTAACTCCTAGGTATTTGGTAGAATTTACGACTTTAAGGTTTGACTGATTTATCGCGTAATTGAAGTTCAGCGGATTTCTTTTAGTGGTCAAGTGTATTACTTCACACTTTTCTTTATTTAGTGCCAATAGCCAATTTTCGCACCTTTGCAGTTGCTTTTGATTCTCTGTTGTCTTCACTAATTGATAAACGACACAATCATCCGCAAACAGTCTAAGGGAGCTATTCAGATTGTCTCCTAAATCGTTTATAAACACAAGGAAGAGTAGGGGACCTATAACGCTTCCCTGTGGAACGCCAGATATCACTTCTGTTTTACTCGATGACTTACCGTCAATTACAACGAACTGTGTCCTTTCTGATAGGAAATCGGGAATCCAAACGCAAAATTGGGGAGATATTCCATAAGCACGCAAATTCATAAGAAGCCGCTTGTGGGGTACAGTGTCAAAAGGCTTCCGGAAATCCAGAAATATGGAATCGATTTGAGATCCATTGTCGATGGCACTTAACACTTCATGTGAATAAAGGGCAAGCTGTGTTTCGCAAGAGTGATACGTTCTGAAGTAAATATTGCCGGGCCACCACCACAACAACAACTAATATAATTTCGTAGGCTTCCACTGCCGGTGTTATTTTGAATAAAACAATTCTGGGTATTAGGCCGCGTCATTTTCTTTAAATATTTGGCAAATGAATTGACGACGTTTCGACCACTGTGCAGTGGTCCTCTTCAGGGCGGTTGGATGCTGCTGAAGGTACACCCATATATACTGTGAATTTTTGGGTTATCTAATACCGACGTCATGCATCTAAGATGGTGATTGGCAGGCAGTAGCGTATCAGCAGGCTCTTACGTTTGCTACCCAGTGAGTGATTGGTAGGCAACATCTTATGTCTGATTGGAAGGCAACAGCCAATCAGCACCTAGCATCCAGGGGATGGTGTTTCCTGCTGCGAACGTTCAGGCCGCGCGTCAGTTTTACTGAGGCCGCTGTTTATACTGCAGAGCCCGGGTCAAGTGGAGCCGATGGTTGGCGCACACACGCGGCCCGCTGGGCAGGGATTCAAAAATGTTTGTAAAGCTTATGGGACTTAACTACGGGGTCATCAGTCCCTAAACTTACAAACTACTTATGAACTACCTTATACTAAGGACGGCACAAATATCCATGCCCGAGGGGGGATTCGAACCCCCGACCGTATTGGCCGTGCAGACCGTGACTGGAGCGCCTCAGTCCCCTCGGCCACCGCGGCCGGCTGGGCAGGGATTGCCGGCAGCCACGTCGAAGGTAACTTGTAGCCATCCTTGCCATGTTGTTAGGTCCTTTAATTGTTTCGATGGCTTCTCTTATTTTGCGTTGTTGCATCCACGGTTCCAGAGCAAGTACGCGAGGTTCTCGGAAGTTAATAGTACCGCTGCATTCCTTTTGGTGTTCTGCCACATATGACTTGTTGACTTGTCCCAATCGTATGTACCGTTCATGTTTCGAAACGCGAGTGGTGATGGTTCTCCCGGTTTCTCCAACATAGACTTAGACGCACTCGCATTGGAGTTCATAAGATTTTGCCTACCAATCACTCACTGGGTAGCAAATGTAAGAGCCTGCTGATACGCAACTACCAGCCAGTCACCATCTTACAAGGAAAGGAAATGGCCTCGAAGAAACATCTGTATGAACGTTTGCTTACAGGATCTCTACTTACACCTCACTGTGCTGGTGGGTGTCGTTTTTATGCAAAACTTTGCAATCATGCTCTAGATAGCACTGTAGATGTAATTGTAGACGCCATACGTAAGGCAGATATCTTAACTATAACTTATGTAATAAGTGCATGTTCTCTAGTGTATTGTCATCAAAAGCCGTGATAATAGTTGCAACTTTAACCTCCTTCCCGAAAGACTGTTGGTATTCACTGCCACTGCTTCCATCGCCTCTTCCCGCACTTACCGTAGCACTACCGCTTGCAATGAGTTGTTTGTCATTATCACCCTATTATCATCATTATGTGTTAGTGTTACAACAGTATCTAACTTATGCTCATATTTCTCTACCATAACAGATACGAGAAAGCATGCGAATGATTCATCTTCTATACTAATACCATTTTCACGAAGAAGGGTTCTTCGTAACTTCATCTCAACCAATCGCAATACATTAGCAGGACTGATTGCCAATCACAGCCCCATCTGACGCTCCGCCACACAAATAACGTCACAAAACGCAACTTGGGAGGCACACTGCAACGTCCGTACTGGCGAACCGACAGGTCAAAGTGCAATGCGGCATGGCACACGCAGAGGCCTCTAACGGACGACTGCAGAGTTTTGCAGATGCGGGAGTATCACTAGTGCAATAAGGGAACTTTACATTATCTCTCATGCGAGTTTGGTGTATATGTGTTTGTTCGAGCCCAAGTACTTTACTTGTTAGATGCATGACGTCGGTATTAGATAACCGAAAAATTCACATTATATATGGGTGTACATTCAGCAGCATCCAACAGTTAACAGCCCTGAAGAGGAACACTGCACAGTAGTCGAAACGTCGGCAATTCATTTGCTAAGTGTTTTAAAACATGACGCGGCCTAATACCCAGAACTGTTTTATTCAACAACAACAACAACTGTCCGCTAATTCTAGATCTGTGTTTTCCAGAGGTCGCCAGTTAAGAAGGAAGTTTTCAGCGCGCCTGAACCGGCTATACAAGCTCTACCAGGTACAGCTCAAACCAGTTCTTCCTGGCCTACGGGTGGGTAAGAACTCGCCTCCTGAAGACCGAAGAAAGAAAATCCCTGCGCCGGAAAGGAAGATCCAGGTCGCCGCGACGGACGGGTACTCTCCTCGTTCTCTTTAGGCCTACCGTTGGACTGTCCAGGACTGTAAGGACTTGCTCATACGGCCGTACTTAGTACTGTTAGTGAAGTCTTCTGACGACCTAGAACAGAACAGGGTTGTGTTGTTTTTGTGTGTAGAAGTAGCGCGGATTGTAGTTCTATTCGAGAAAATAAAGTTTTGTGTTGTACAAGCAATCACAACAAAATTGTGTAAAGCCTGTGACGTCAACCCACATGATGCTATTCTTACTCTTGTAATATTCACAAACAGGAAATGCTGTGCAAATATTGCATAGCACTGCACTTTAGAAATCCCTCTATAAAAACTCCAGAAAATTTGATTTGGCATCTCCAAGAAATGATAAATTCGTAAACTTGGTTTAAAATTGCTGGTAGAGATCAAATGAGGTCACTACAGGCCTAGCTGATGCTCGGATTGTTTAGGTAAATCAGTAGCTGGAATCTAGTTTGCGTTGCAGATATTATGCCCTATTTTTGAGTCATTTTAATGCTGTCTTTACGTTTGTGCATGTATATGTTAGAGGTGGTTGCAATGAAATCATTTATAACTAAAGTCATATTCTGTAATGTAATTTTATATGTATCATACACAAAATGTTTGAATAGGAAATAGCTTCGGATGAAAGGTATTTTGAGTCTTCAGTTTATTAAGGAAGTTAAAACTACTTACGACAGGTATCGAACAGGAGGGCCACTCATCCAACACCTCCTAGAAGACAAGGCCTCACAACAGAACGTGCCACGTCACACCGAGAGGCCCCAGCACAGACGTCATGCCACGTAAGCAAGGTAGTTCCGAGCCGGCACGATCGCTAGCCAATTGGCCGGCCGCTGTGGCACTGCCCACTGCGTCATAGCGGGCAGCCACTGAGCTAGCGATCGCTCCGGCTCGGAGCTACCTTGCATGACGACTGCGCTGGGGCCTGTCTTTCTCGTAGGCCACGGAGAGGCCGCAAACTCCAGTTGACTGGCAGGCCGCTGGGGCACAGCCCACCGCCTCGCAGCAGTCGGCCAGTCAGCTAGCGTTCGTGGCCTGTCTGTGTGACGTAGTACGAGTTGTGAGGTCTTGTCTTCTAGGTGGTGTTGACTCAACCCCCTGACTTCATTTAATATGTTCGGGTTGTAGACGACGCACTTGGATATTATTCGTAACTACGCTTACTGCACAGCCAATAGTTTTAAAAATGCGATTAAAATTCATTGGTGTATGCTAGGTACTTCTCTGTCAACAGTGTGGCAGGCTACGCACTGCGCCTTCGAAGCGTCTATCTCAGTCATCGCTGGCCAGCACGAGATTGCTGTTCTAATGGAGAATTGGCAACATTGTTGATTACATCTGGCAACGCTATGAGGGGCGAGTTACTTATAGGTTATTACAGAATTAAGCTGATAAATTCACTTGATTTTTCATGTCATTTCCATTCAGTAATCTGAGTGATTTTCTCTCAAGGTGTGACAAAGTTTTTCAGTACAGGAAAGTCCTTCCACGCGAAAATTGCAACCAGTCTTGTGTTTCACGTTTCGCTTCATCTGTTCTAGCAACTATTGTGGCAGTCTTCGCTAATCCTGGGATTGCGTTTTCGCCTACGAAGAAAAAGTGCAGTTGGCTCCGGAGGCCAGTCTACTTGATGACAAGTATTTTAGCTGTCATGTGACTGATCTACACGTACCCAGGAGGATATCAGTAGGGAGTTGTTAACAAAACTACCCCATAAGAGGTTGTTAGCTATTTCCAGGACGGAATTTTTTTTTTTCGAATTAGCTGAAAGTGACTCAAAATTTTAAGGTGGTTTACCGATTACCTGCACGTAGAAACCAGATACTTAAATCTGCCGTCAAAGACTGTTGAAGTGCATTTCAAATGTTCAAATGTTTGTTAAGCTTAAGGGACTTAACGACGGGTCATCAGTCCCTAAACTTACAAACTACTTATGAACTACCTACAACTTTGGACGGCACAAATATCCATTCCCGAGGGGGGATTCGAACCCTCGACCGTATTGGCCGTACACACCGTGACTGAAGCGCCTCAGTCCCCTCGGCCACCGCGGCCGGCGAAGTGCATTTAGTCCCGAAACAGCTGTTTCTAAGAATGAGTACAAATCATTCAACGGTCTTCAACATTCGTGCTCCACCAATAGTACGTAGATAATAACAGTATCACTGACAGTAATAATCGAATTATCAGAAAAATTCACACCCTGCAGTTTTTTTTTTTTTTCAAAATAAGTTATTTGTTGAAATAGTGGAACTTTCATAAAGTCTTTGATTTGGGATATGATGGCTAGAGTGTCAGACTCTTGCTTATAGTTGAACATTTAATTGTGCGGCACATCGTCTTCATCCCTCTACTAGATATTCTAAGACAGAGTTACGTTATCTTACCGTAGTGGTCTTGTGGATCCCCTGTAGTTTAATATCTGGAATATGTGCAATCGATTCCCCCCCCCTTTCATGCCTATATTTCCAACAATTGCGATCACATATACTTCACTCCGCGTAACACCAAGTGAACAACCTGAAGCTGTATTAAACAAAATCAGTTCGCTATCAACTGGGACATAAGCGATTTATCGTTGGCAGTAACAGGTAGATATGTGGTAGGCAACTCTGATATTTCATGCATTTCTCAGTACGACAGAAAGAAATGCAGTTTCTGACTGTTGGTACCGTTGTATTACGTTCCCATTGTTTTGAAATAAATCTCCTTTGCTGTTAGAGCAGTTCTACATTACCCTCACTTCTAATAAAATGTCTCGTCAGTATCAGAATTACTGCAACTGTTCAAGCTGTTGACTTTTATTCAAGAGGAAGATGTCACATCTGTTTGAAGACTAAAACCCCTAAAAGGGAAAAGGACAAGATGACAAAAGTGTCTATTGTTTGTTGCAGATGTTCCAAGTATGTCTGTTCCACTCATTCTCAAAAACAATCATATGCACAGATTGTGAAATTGAAAGTGAAAGTGATTAGGAAGGAAAACCTCAATTGTAATTTTTACTTTGATTTTCTGTTTTCATATTTGTGGTTTGTATTGTACGTTCTTTATGATTTCTTAATACTAGTCTGATATATATCTAAGTGTTAGTTTCATGATAAAAATATAATAACATTTCTCATATTCATTACTTTATTTGTCGTGTTTGCATCTGTTATAATGTTCTTGATAACTATGAAAAGGGTGTTGCAAGCGAATAAAGAAATTCCTAGTTCATTAAATAATAAAAAAATAAACAAACAAAAATAAATTGTTAAAAAGTGAAAAGAACGTGAGGGCAATTTTTGGCTCCCCTTAGACATCCATGTGACAGATCCGAGCTAAGTGGTGCTAGGGTTAATCATATCATTCCAAGTTCAAAGATATGTACAAATATTTATCAAATATGTCTACCGAGAAATTGTTGGTGAAATTTAGTTAACATTGAAGTTTCCATAGAGCGTCTACTGCTGTTATTCGATATGTTATTATTCAGTTAGTTCAACAATCTGGTTAATAAAAAACCGCTCCACAATAGAACGACGTTCCGCAGTCATGAGAAAAATATTTAGAGAGCAAAATATAAAAATACTTCGAATTTCTAATTGATGAATTCCGATACTATCGTAAAAACTGTTGTTCATAACAATATTAAATGTTGTTTAAAGATTACTGAATGTTTTATGTTGCAGTGTTTATTATATCGGACCCTAATGAGTGTTCTAATACTTCTGATGTGTTGGTTATTGTGATAAAATGGAGTTAACAAACATTAAGAACTTAATAACATATTTCCCTTTAAGTGCAACAACGTAGCATAAATTTACATCTGGAAAGATTGCTAAAAAATCGCTATTTTGAATAAATGCATTTCGATACCATTAATTTCATTATTCTAACAGCATACATCTAGAGGAACGAAGAGAAAAGGAGTTTAATATAGTGACGGTCGAAATGAACTCAGCGGTAGCTAATAGATAGCGCATTTAAAGAGAGGTGTTTTTCATATGCAGCAACCAGTGACACGAGTTCGACTGGTCGATGTTAAAAATACGCAAGCATCGTCCATGGGAACGTGTGCGTGTTTTATATCGAAACAGTTATGCGGAGACACCTTGAACGTGTTCGTTTAACGCAATGTAATTCAGAGAATGATAGCTGCTTTCTGAAAAAGATATGTTATTGAATACAAAAATAATAATAAATCACCATCTTAATCAAGAAAATCTATATCTATAAATGTGAATGTCTCTTCGGTGTACGTTTATCACGTCTGAACCACAAGACACAAAGAGCTAAAAATTTGTACAGTTACTAATGTCTACCCGGGGAAGGCTTTAGGCACGGTTTTATGGCGATCGGATAGCTATTTATCTATATACATATATTAATGTGAATGTCTGTTCGGTGTACTCTTATCATGTCCGAACGACGAGACGCAGAGACTTAAATATTTGTAAAGTTACTAATTTATACCTGAGGAAGGTTTTATGCACGGTTTCATAGCGATCTGGTACATATTTAGTAACTTGAATAATATAACGCGAAATGCGGAACAATAATTACTCTTTGAAAATTATATTTACTCTTTGAAAATGGTTTTATTGGTTGCATTGTTGCTTGAGGGTTGATAATGATAAAAGGGTGGAGTATATTGAGATGGGAAGTTATCGGTGTATATTAAATTCTACGTGTGTGTTTGTTAATATTTCGCTCTGCAGCGAAAACTACAGAACGCAAACGAATGGTCTGTGTGTAATTGTCCGAAGGCTCCCGTTGTACACCATAGCAGTTCCATGCCAATAGCTATAAGGGGGTGGAAGATATGATGGTTGAAAGTCGTTATATTACAAAAGAATTGGGACTGAAGGCCAGCGATGACGTTTGCGACTCTATAGCAAGGAGGTTACATACAGCGAAACGTGATGCCACAGACCATATCTTTGGTCTATGCATGCTACAATGTCTTTAGCTCTTTCTCTGTAAGGATAAGCATACGAATAAGGAAATATAAGAATAAATAGATAAAGCAGTAAAAAGAAATTTCTTTTAATACATCTCTTTAAAAAAATCGATTTGACGTATGTTTCTAAAGAAGGTATTGTATTTTATTTCATCCTTCAAAATCAGTCTCATAGCACACTACTGAAAGATAGCTTATCTATCATAATTAACCACCACGCGAGTGGAGCCGCGGGTTTAAGTTAGTTACTAATATATTCAGATGAAACTTGTAGATATCCGTAATAGAGCTCTTCAAGTTATTTGTATTTCTTACTTGTTTAACTAACATCAATTTGAATAAATTTTTTGTATCATCTGATATACATCTTACACTCCATACCCTCACTCCTCTGCTCATCATCTCCTGTATTTCTATGTCTATTTCGCACGTTCCTGTTTGTTCTCTGTCTCTAATAGCTAGGTAAGAAGCTGTCGTTGCTAACGCATTCATTTATTACAATATTGTTGTTATCCATGCGCTCCTGCCTGCTCTCCCACTCTCTGTCCATCCCCTCCTGCCCCTCTATCAACCTCTGCCTGCTCCTCCTCCTCCACTATATCCTTCTATTCATCCTCCTCCTCCATCACCACTACCGCCACTGTCTCCCCTTCTATCCACCCCGCTCTGCCAATTTCCTCCAGTTCTGTGTATATCTATCCACTGTCTTGTGGATGAAAAAATACATACAGGGTGGTCATAAAGTCCAGAAACACCGTGATAAAATACAAATGGAGTAGCAAACAAGGAAACAGAGTCCCTAAATATGAGGAACAGGAGGGGGGAATCTTATAGGCTATGTCACAAACATGGCGGCCATCCTGAAAGCCGCCATCTTGGATTCAACTCCATAACTGAAAATAGGAAGGTGGTCATGTGACATATCAAACAGATAGAGAATTTCACCAGAAAAACAATGCCGTTGTTATTTTAAACATACCTTTATTTGTTCTCGAGTTATAGTCAATTACTTGCGGCAGCAGTGGGACGCTCAGCAGCGTGCGTTTTACGTACTGAGAATTCGTAAAATGGAGATTGAAACCGTCCAAAGTGACTATCCCATGCCAGGATATGTCACAAGTGTTTAAATGTTAGGTATCATTTACTCATGCTAACGTTTTAACCATTGTTTCCTTATTTACAGGTTACAAAATGTCCTTAACACATGTAGAACGCATTGAAATCATCTTGATATCAGGAGAAAGAAGCACACGGGTCATCGCTAAGGATTTCAACAGTCGTCACCCAACCAGACAGCCCATCACTCACAGCACAGTTGCCAAGCTTTTGGCCAAATTCCGAGCAACAGGTTCTGTCGCATATAAACCAAAGGCTCGAAGACCAAATTCCGCCACCGATAAAGCAACAACAGTGAACGTGTTGGCATCATTTAGCAACAGTCTGCAACGGAGTATCCGTCGTCTGTCACAAGAATGTGAGGTTAGCCGTACCTCCATACTGCGAATTTTATCGCAGCACAAATGGCACCAGTACAAAGTTCAGCTGCTACAACACCTGAACGAGGATGACCCAGACCGTCGGGTACCGTTCGCAGAATGGGTGACACAGGAGCTGCTGATAAACCCACGTTTCCCCTATCAGGTGCTGTTCAGTGATGAGGAGAATTTCTTTATCAATGGTGAAGTGAACAAATAGAAACACAGATACTGGTCCGACACAAATCCCACTAGACTGATGCTTCCAAAACGGTCGACTCACAAAAAGTGATGGTCTGGTGTGGTGTGTGGGGTACCAAAGTCGAGGGACCTTTTTTATTGATGGTACGTTAACAGCCAACGGTTATTTGAGGTTATTGGATGAAGACGTGTTTCCCTCGTTGTTAACGGAGGACGGGACATTTCCGGAATTCTTCCAGCATGATGGAGCCACACCACATTATGGGCACAATGTGCGAGCATACCTGGATGTACAGTGCCCTCAAAAGTGGATTGACCTTAGGGGTGCTGTGGAGTGGCCACCACGTTCACCAGATTTGACTCCTTTGGATTTTTATCTTTGGGGTCAAGTCAAAGCACTGGTTTAGTCTGTGAAAATAAAGCATCACATTGTTGATGCGTGTGGTCACATTCAGCCAGATGTGTTGGTCAAAGTGCATCAGGATTGGGTTGAGAGGATAGCATTAACAATCGAAAATAATGGACAACGATCGAGTCATTCCTATGACTGTTGGTGGTCTCTGGAGACTGTGTAACATTGGCTTGTCTCTTCGGCACATAACACACATGCTGCCGAGCGTCCCACCGTTGCCACATGTAACGGGCTGTAGCTCGAAACTGAATAAAGCTATGTTTAAAATAACAACGGAATTGTTTTTCTGGTAAAATTCTCTCTGTGTTTGATATGTCACATGACCACATTCCCATTTGAAAGTTTGGAGTTGAATCCAAGATGGCGGTTTCGAAGATGGCTGCCATTTTGGTGGCATAGCCTATAAAGTTTCCCCCTTCCCGTTCCTCCTGTTTAGCGTCTATGTTTCCTTGTTTGCTACTCCATCTGAATTTTATGATTGTGTTCTAATGTTCTAATGTTTGTAAATCTTATGGGACTTAACTACGGGGTCATCAGTCCCTAAACTTACAAACTACTTATGAACTACTTACGAACTAGGACGGTACAAATATCCATGCCCGAGGGGGGATTCGAACCCCCGACCGTAGTGTTATGATTGTGTTTCCGGACTTTTGGACCACCCTGTATATCTACAAAACTACTCGTATTATGGTGTCGGTCAAACAGTAGTCTGCCGGCTGCGGTGGCCGAGGAGACTAAGGCGCTCCAGTCACGATCTGCACGGCCACTACGGTCGGGGGTTCGAATCCCCCCTTGGGCATGGATATTTGTGCCGTCCTAGTTCGTAAGTAGTTCATAAGTAGTTTGTAAGTTTAGGGACTGATGACCCCGTAGTTAAGTCCCATAAACTATACAAACATTTGAACATTTTGAAACAGTAGTCTGAAGGTGAAGTGTGCATAATTTCATCAAGATCGGAATCGGAAGTAAGTTTTTTTTTCTTTCTTTCTTTTTTCCTTACTTATGGGACTTAACTGCGGGGTCATCAGTCCCTAAACGTACAAACTACTTATAAACTAACTTATACCAAAGACAGCAGAAACATCCTTACCCGAGCGAGGATTCGAACCCCCGACGGAAAGAGGGCTGAAGCATCGGAGCATAGCACCTCAATGCGCTCGACCACTCCACCGCGGCTTCTGTTGTTTTAAATATAGCGATTACAAATTTTTTTCACAGGTAGATGAACGGTGTGGCTGCACATAAAATACGAATCTAGTCAAAAATTGTCCAAACTGCGTGGTCATCAGTCCGTAGCTTCCAAACTACTTAAACTAAGGTAAACTAACCTACGGACAACACACACACCCATGCCCCAGGGAGGACTCGAGCCTCCACGGCGAGCAACCGCGCGTTCCGCAGCGAGACGCTTTAGACCGCTCGGCCGAATGTAGTCACAATACTAAATTACCATAATTACTGCCGGCCGCGGTGGCCGAGGGGATTGAGGCGCTCTAGTCACGGTCTGCACGGCCACTACGGTCGGGGGTTCGAATCCCCCCTCGGGCATGGATATTTGTGCCGTCCTAGTATTAGCTAGTTTGTAAGTAGTTCGTAAGTTTAGGGAGTGATGACCCCGTAGTTAAGTCCCATAAGCTATACAAACATTTGAACATTTTTGAACCATAATTACAAATTTAATTATTTTAGCGTCCACTCAAACATAAATCGCCGCGCGAAATAGCTGCGTGGTCTAAGTCGTCATGCTACGGACTGGGCGGTTGTTCCCGTCGGTGGTTCGAGAGCCCCCTCAGTAATGGGTGTGTATGTGTTGTCCTTAATGTAATTTAGTTTAAAGTTACATAAATCGCCGCGCGAAATAGCCGCGTGGTCTAAGTCGTCATGCTACGGACTGAGCGGTTGTTCCCGTCGGAGGTTACAGATACCCCTCAGTAATGGGTGTGTATGTGTTGTCCAAAGTGTAATTTAGTTTAATTTGTTGTAAGTCTTTAGTCTGATGGACAGAGCAGTTTGGTCCAATAGGTTTACAAGAATTTGAACATTTGAAACATACGTATAAATTTCATCAAAATAGGACCAGTGGTTTAGAAGTAGATCAGTGGTATACACATGGTTATTTCGAAACTTTTGCGTCGTGGTTTTTTGCTACAAGTATTTTGAACGTCAGTTTTTTCCGGTGCATTATACTGAAAAATTTGCATAGCACTATTAGTATTAATGTAAAATACGAAAAAAATAAGACCCGTTGTGTTGAATGTAAATTTGGAAAACACGTGTGATGGGAACTACCTAAGTTGTAGCAGCAAGGAAAGGTTTGAAACTGGAACACGACAACATCTGTTAGCTACTTATGCAACCTAAATAAGTAATATAATTATATATATTTTTACGACGTTACAGCGTTCAGCGGGCACAAATTTTCATTCGCCACACTTTGGTATTTCATCTAAACCTAAAATACCTGAAGCCATAACAGACCGAAAATTGCGATTTATTTCATTAAATAAGTAATGGTTAAGCTCTGTGTTCTGGCCGTTAATGGTCAATCGTACTCGACTGTCTGCCACAACATTTAATTTACAATAAAAATTATGAGATGATTAATCGAAATAAAACTAAACCCTTAAATGTACTAAAACACACACAGTGTTCAAAAGATGATTAAAATCAGCTAAGAGCTTTCGGAAAAAAAAATTGGACCGTTCGTACTGCAGCGGATAAACCGTTCAGACGTTCCTGCTAAATCACCACAGTTCGGGTGTGTCGAGCTTGCTTAGCATTTTTATGCGTCACCGTCTAAGTCCACAGTAACACACCCACCTCCTTCACTTTACCAATTGTTGTGTACACGCTGACGTTCTTAAATCCCAAGTGTGCAATATGTTATTGCAGTCAAATGAAGGGTATAGCAACTCATAAAATACCGTACAAAACTACCAATTTAGATTTTTTCGGTTTTTCAGCAGCGCCGCCGGCCGCGATGGCCGAGGGGACTGAGGCGCTTCAGTCACGGTTTGCACGGCCACTACGGTCGGGGGTTCAAATCCCCCCTCGGGCATGGATATTTGTGTCGTCCATACTTGTAGGTAGTTCATAAGTAGTTTGTAAGTTTAGGGACTGATGACCCCGTAGTTAAGTCCCTTAAGCTTAACAAACATTTAAACATTTGAACATTCAGCAGCGCCTTTCGGTTTTGCCTATTTTTCCCCCCACACTACCCGTTTGTTAAAGTAAACAAAACAAAACTAAATATTATTGAAATCAGCGAGAGTAACGCACAGCAGTTGAAAGTTCAGAGGTCGAAGTTTCTGTAACTAACGGACCAAACTGCTCGGGTCATCGCTCCCTAGACGTACATAGTACGTTTTGTGTCTCGTTTCCGCCGGTTGTCCTAGGTGTCGGTGGCCGAGTAGACACAGAGACCGACAAAGAAAAATATGATGCACGCGTGTGCGAGTACAGAGTCTGAGGTGACCAGCCAGTGGGACAGCAGAAACTAGAAACACTAAGCTAGATTAGAACAAGATCTATATTTCGTAGAGATAGTACAATACTTAACTTTGTTAACTGAAGACTAGTGGAATGCAGATATATAGTTTAACTAGGTAGAGGCCGGTCTACTGATGAGAGACTTAACTGGTGCCTATCATATTGCCAAGTGACCGATACAGTTCATTGATGGCCACGAGCGGGGTTGCAGCAGAGGGCGCTCGTGGCCGATGTCGTAAGAACGCCGCGCCGTGCTTGCATGGCGGCGCGCGGCGAAAGTACGTGGCGCGCTCTTCAGACTTGTGCGACACCACAGTACGTAAACTAAGTTGTGCTGAGGACAGCACACATACCATGCACGAGGGATGACTCGAAACTCCGGCGGGAGTGGTCGCATAATCCGTGACATGGCATCCCAGACCGCGCGGAAATCCGAGAGCGGCGAAGCATTTCACTTTTGTAATATAGACAATATACAGCAAAATTGCAGTAAAATTAAATACACGAAAAATTTAAAAAGGACGATTATGCTGTGTGTAAATGTGAGGAAAAAAGTGAATTGTCCAATAAGATCTTGTGGCTTATTTAGCTGGTTCAAGTCTTTCGATTGGACGGTACTTCGGCGCCTAAAATGTTCCTAACTTACCCCAGTTACCCTACCGGGAAAAGGAGGTATACAGTTTAGCGTGGAATTCGAACCACGTACCGTATCTGCGGACCCCTCGCAACGTTGAGACGTGAAAGCTTGGTTAAAACTCAAAGTGGAAGGATTTGTGGTCACAGCTAGTTTCGAACCCTTGACCTTTCGCTCTCCAACCGAGCACTTCGCTGCTAGCCCAGACTTCTAACAGGAGAACAAAATCGAAGACTTAACTGCTGCGGTTATAAGTCCCTAGGGTTACAAACTACTTAAACTAACTTATGCTAAGGAGGAAACTAACCTCCGCAGCAAAGCGCCTTAGAAAACTCGGCCACTCAACCGCGGCCGCAGGAGAACGGACCCGATTATCGGGTACTTATTCTACCTTTATAAAACATTTAATTTCCAATAAAAATATCATTGAAGTTATTAATCAGAATAGAAACTATGCTGTCATTTGAGCTGAATCAAATTGCAGACACTACGTAAAACAAATTCAGTAATTTATGAGTTCAAAGATTTAGTTGTCAGTTGGCCGCTGAAGGCTAGCTCTCGCTGCTAAACGCTTAACTTCCATCACATGGTGATTTCCCATAGCTTGTTCGGAAAAAATTCCATTCGGCAGTAATGCCAAAATCATTTTTATGATGGCGAAGTTTTAGGAAGCTCTTAAAATTTTTGTATTGTGCAGCAGAGCCGGCGCTAAAATAATGAATATGTTTAATTTATTTAAAACTACACTTCAGCGAGTTGATCAAGTACATTAACAACAAATGCACTGCTACTGTGTCATGTGGGAGGCAATCATTGATTGTGCAGTGAAATGCTGATTCCCCATGCCATTTAACGACATACAGTGCCACGAAACGACTAAAAGCTGTATAGTAAGTTTCTTTAGATGAACAAGAGTTACTTACCAGACGGAGTAGTTTAGACTCTACTGAAAATGCTCAAATGTGCTTCCATCATGAAGCTTTACTCCTACAAAGATTTGAAATTTTTAGGCGACATTTTTGCACATTACCCAAAGAGACCCCAAAACGAAAATACGTTTTTCTGATAGAATGAAATGTACTCTGTGGACTGGTGTTAATTAATATAACGTGGTAGATGTCCATTTTGAGATACATGACTTAGAACACGGGTACATTTTGACACATTCATAGTTTTTAGCATATTCAAAGGATCGTAGCATAGTAATTAAACACACAAGCAAGGTCCAAATTTGTGATATAGTAAACAACAAGACAGACAAAAGTTTGACAAAAGACCTGGTCTGTAGCGCAGTTTCTCCACTATTCGTGCCTCTTAAACTATGGGGCAAATAAAGATTCAAAATATATAACATCGGTGTCTTATAATGAATTTATATTCATAAAAAAAACTGACAAGCATCATGTCGATCGTTAGAATGACAACTAAAAAGCAAGGTGTAGCACCTTATCGCCCAGCAGGAAACGGTAACTTACCACACGATCACTGAAGAAGGACAGATCAAACAGAGAATAATGTGAAATTTGTTTGAAATGTATATTCTGTAAGAGGAGCGAAATCGTCGCACTGTCTACTCCAACTTATATACGAGTAGACCGATAGTCCTGTATTTAACCAGTGTTCTAGCTGCAGTTAATCACTGCAATTTCAGGGATAACCAACAGGATTATTTGGCACAGGCCTTGTCCCTCAATGTCGTCGCGGACACCGTGAGCCGCGAGGTGAACGCTGGGCACGTATGCGGGCAGCAGAACTGAGCGACGTGGCTGGCCGCTGGGGTATGCAGAATACACGGGGCAGCTGTGCACATGAGAGAGCTCTTTGCGCACAAAGCTGAGTATGGACAAGCTAGCGTACGTATTGCAGGTAGAAAGCACATACGTCTAAGGTCGTTTCACGCTTATGCGGGTTCCGTTAAAACAGCACCGGTATACAGTCACCGGGAGGCCAATTTTATATGGCACACTAGCTGAAAACCCGGCGTTGCCCGGGTATTTATTTATTCATTTATTCCTGCCATTTTTCAGGTATATATTCATTTTTAAAATGGCTGTATGTCTGTAAAATCTCTTGGGAATACAATTAATGTTAAAGAAGTAATAGATTAAAACGTGGTGCTTGACGGGGCGGTTTTAGATGAACGTTACTGTTTATGTGCTCGTATCTCATGAACTACGTGTCGGATTGTGATACAATTTAGAAGCCACATTCAACTATCTATGTGTATACTGTCTGTAAAATTTCCTGTCGCTACAATTTGCAGTGTTCAAATTATAAATTGTGGCGTCATACCGAGAGCCGTAGTTTTACTCCATAAACAGCGGAAAAGCAGTAAGCGATAAACAATTTTCCTTTCATCATTTTACTATGGTTGCCAGCGAGAAAAAGTTTAATAAAGGTTTGAAATTATGTTTATAGTTTGTTGCAAGATGCTAAGTACTGTCATTCTCATACAGTGTATTTCGAAAGGCCCTCCGCATTATATGGCATTTTTTGCGATTTCTATTGGTTATGACGTAATAACTTTTGAACAATGTGCAGTATGTGATTCTTAACCATGCAACAATTGTTACCTCACGGTAAGGAATGTGTGTACCAAATTTGGTTGAAATCTGTCCAATAGTTTAGGAGAAAATGAGTAGCATTGTCGCAAAATGCAGCAGTTTTTCGTGCATCTCATTGTTTATGACGTCAAATCTCAAGAACTATGTCTCGATGTCTCGTATGTGATTCTTACACTTACGGTAACCGTCCTCATGGAATGAAGCTCACGTGTACAAAATTTCATAAAGATTGGAACAAAACTGTAGATTTGTATGCAACACGTACAAATATAAGGACACTCTGCTTTATATATTAGATATGCTTGTGTAAGACTTAAGTGTAAAAAATGCTTCCCCGAAAATTGTGTATCCTGTACCATGCAACTGATGGCCATGTAAGGATGAACAATTGTAACACATTCTACTTTTATGGCCACAAATAGGACACAGACGTAAAGGATTAATAAAAATAGTACATTTTTATTGAAAATATTACGTTATATTTACAAAGAATCGAGTAGTTCAGAGGAGAGGTACTATGTACAAAAAAGAAATAATCGTTAATTGACATAATTCTGTATTTATTTACATTGTTTTCGAACTAGAATCTCGAAATTTGGTGTGAAATTACTGGTTCAAAATGTTCAAATGTTTGTATAGTCTATGGGACTTAACTACGGGGTCATCAGTCCCTAAACTTACAAACTACTTATGAACTACTTACGAACTAGGACGGCACAAATATCCATGCCCGAGGGGGGATTCGAACCCCAGACCGTAGTGGCCGTGCAGACCGTGACTGGAGCGCCTTAGTCCCCTCGGCCACCGCGGCCGGCGAAATTACTGGTCATTATACATACTGCACCAGTCAGATGAAGATCAATAAAACTACTTCTAAGCTGTGATTTTGTCAGTTTCATTATGGAGAAAACACGTTCGCACAAGTAAGTTGTTCCAAAAATCTATACACACGAATAGTTTTTTGAAATAACAATGGAAATTGCTAACGTAGAAAATCTTTGTAGAAGGTTTCCAAGTTTTCTGCAGCACGAAAACTGTCCTTCAGCACACGAGTGCACCGAATGTCAATGAGTTTTAATTGATGACATAAAACTGCGTAGGCTTCTGTGGCCAGAGTCAGATGACATTTTCTGGGTGTTGTACCGCGTTATGATGTAAGAAAGGCTATTACTTTAATAACAGACGTTTCGGCCAGCGTTACAGTGGCCTTCATCTGGGTATACTGATGTGAGCTGATTGTTACTGTACTTTATATTTACTGTCAATTAGACATTACGTCGTAATTTTTAAAATCAACGATGTTACTGGTGGTTTTTGGCGGAAGAATGGAAACTTTATTATGATAGCAAGCTGGGGTGGAGGCAGTGGGGGTTAGCCGTTACCCATTGCTTCTCGCATAGCGAGACATGATTGGTGGTCATCGGCGAATTAATTGAGGACTTCCGTTTCTCTCCTGCTGGCCGTGGGCCGCGCGGCGGCAGTTGCTTACTGGTGACGCTCGCGTGTTGTGTTGCCAGTGCGGCCTATTTCGCTGTGATAGCTGGTAGCCAGGAGGGGGCAAGCCTAAGTCCATCTTCTCTGTTCATGTTATTAGGATGTTTTACAATTTCGTTGGTTTCCCTTATCATGCGTTTAACCATTCCTGGTTGCTTCGCGAGTATTCTGGCATCGTTAATTTTTTTTTATCTTTTGGCTGCAATCTTTCTGGTGTTCGGCTACTGCAGATTTATTGTGTTGGCCTAATTGAATTTCAGGAGGCACATTTTCAACTTTGACTGCAAAAGGAGGCACAAAATGTTTGAAATCGATTCAACTCGATTTAAGTCCGCAAATCTGCATCAAAATCTTCTTCGAGAAACTTTAGCACTCTTACAAACCCATAAAACTATCTTTGAGCCTCTTCTTTTCCAAATTGTTATCAGTAACAACTAGTGCAACGCTCTGGAAGTGTACACAGGACATTCCCGACAGTTGCTTTGCCCAAAACAGCAATATTCTCTTGAAAGGCAAAAGAATGCCGTAAACGTGGCTAATTACCTTTTTCTAACTTGCAAAGATAGATTCAAGCAATTCAAATGCTCAGTTAAGTCAGTTACAAACGCAACGTCTAAAGTCCACTGTCAGTCGTCCAATTCTTCCTTTCGCACCCATAAATATTACTACATCTTAACGTAAATTAAAAAATAGTTCTAAAACAACACCTCGACTCGACTAGCGTACTTTACAAAAATAGGGAACATTGCCGTAGTCACAGTCGATATCTGCCTGGAAAGATTTGAATTGTCTATGTCACAAACCGTGTGATCTGAGGATGTTAACTGTTTTTATAGTCACTTTCATGACGCCAACTTTTTGCTAGCAAATTAACATAGTCAAGAATGCAATGTATTGTTGCTATATCCTGCTGGACCACTAGTTTCAACTTTTTTCTTATCAAAGCAACGACACCAGACTTATGACAAATCATTGCAGGAGCGTTGGTGTGTAATGCATTGGCACTTAATAGGGGACTTTCTCAATGAAATTAAAATGAGCATCAACTCCTAGCAAAAAGACTGCAAGATGAGCAACACCACATACATCAATGCTTTCTTGCAATGCTAAAGAACGGAAAACAAAAACTTTGATGCTGTTTCTTAATTGTTCAAATGTTTGTATAGCTTATGGGACTTAACTACGGGGTCATCAGTCCCTAAAATTACAAACTATTTATGAACTAGCTATCACTAATGACGGCACAAATATCCATGCCCGAGGGGGATTCGAACCCCCGACCGTAGTGGCCGTGTAGACCGTGACTGGAGCCCTTCAGTCCCCTCGGCCACCGCGGCCGGCGTTTCTTACTTGAGCTTCCACATCGATTGCCATTTATTCAATACGCCTGCAAACCGTTCTCCGTGAAAGAGGAACGGTTTCAAAGACAGGATATTTTCTGGGCACAAAATTGTTACGGTAGAAACAAAACATGCTTTGCGTGCTGTTTTAGCTATTTTAATAGCTACATAAAGGCTTACTATCATATGCTGCATCGTTGGGGATAACAAGATGTTCTTCCTGTATATACATTCAGGAGAAGATAAAACTGACGGAAAATGCACATAACATATTATTAATATCAGCAATAATTTGAATCAATGATACGATCGAGTGACCGAGTTTTCTAAGACACTTTGATCCAGAGCGCGCGGTTGCTCGCTGTCGGAGGTTCGAGACCTCCCTCGGGCATGGGAGTTTGTGTTGTCCTTAGCGTAAGTTCCTTTAAGTTATTTTAAGTAGGTTATAAGCCTAGGGACTGATAACCAACGTAGTTATGTCCTTTAGATTTAAAACATTTTATCATTTTGAAGATGATAATCTACATGTATAGTTACGTCCTTCTCCTTTTTCTGCTTCATTTCGATAAGTTTGGCTTTTATTACTTCATTATTCAAACTGACTATAAATTTTTCTCGTAAAGCAGTTGAAAATGCCGCTTGACATTGTATTTATTCCGCGAAGACCATGTTGCATTGCAAATTAAACACCGAGATTCACTTTGCTTTCCAACAAAAAAGTACTCTTTTTCCCACTGTGGATACAGAGTATGGGTTGGAAAGACTTCGTTTCAAAGATTTTCACTCCTCCTCAGCCATATTCCACTGACAAGTTCTACTGCTATTTCTACACAAACGGTGGAACAGACGGAAAGTAAACAGAGCGAACGGCACGGCGCGGTGCAGTGACGTGCGTGGGTAGTGGACACCATGGAGGGGTGGGTGGGGTTACTGCTGGCTGGGGAGAGGCCTTGCGGGCATCTGCGAGCGCCCCCGCTCGCCAAACCGGATTTGCCCAGCCCTGATCTAGACCCTCATTATGCACAATGAGACCCAACAGGCATTGATCTGTTGGTGCAGAGCAAATCGACTGACTGAGCCCCTGTGACGTTAAACGCTGAGCTACTCCATTCAATGATACTATAGGAGCGCCCCTCTCCAATATCACAAAAGTTATCAGTAAAAAGGTTGCTCGTGGTTGTATTGCTTACACATAGAGCTACATCTACATCCATGCTCCGCAAGCCACTTGATGGTGTTAGGCAGAGGGTACCTTGTGTACCACTGTCGATTCTCCCTCCTATTCCAGTCTCGTATTGTTAGCGAAAAAAAGATTGTCCGTATGCCTCTGTGTGGGCTCTAATCTCTCCGATTTTATCCTCATGATCTCTTGGCGAGATGACTCCTCGGTAAAGGTATGTTCTCGAAACTTCGACAAAAGCCAGTACCGAGCTACAGAGCGTCTCTCTTGCAGAGTCTTCCACTGGACTGGAGTTTATCGATCATCTACGTAACGCTTTGACGGTTACTAAAGAATCCTGTAACGAAGCGCGCTGCTCTCCGTTGGATCTTCTGTACCTCCTCTATCAATCCACCTGGTACGGATCCCACACCGGTGAGCAGTATTCAAGCTGTGGGCGAATCTCACGGATTTATGGAGACTCCTGCAGGATGCATGGCGTCATTTGCCTCTAGTACTACTTCAGACATAAATCGACTGTTTGCCATGTCGTGTTACCCCCCTTCTGCATAATCGCGGGGGCTGTACGCCATAATAAGCAGGTGTCCAATTTCTTTGCCTTTTCAGTGTATGAAGCGAATAGAATTAGTAGTCTAGAATGAATATATTTTAACGTCAATGCTATATGGTGCAGTTTAACTCCATGAATAGCAGTGAAGTAGTAAGTTACAAATTTATTTCCTTCTATCATTTTATTAGGTTGTCAGAGAGAAAAAGAAACGTAAAAGTTTTAAATTATTTCTCAAGCGTGTTTCAAGTCGCTAACTGCTCTCATATTCAAAAAGAGAATGAATATCATACCAAGCTAAAAAAATCTTTATTATTCTTATATTCGTGTCATCAAAGTAATACAATAGTTTTCAGAACGAACTAGAGGACCCGTGCGAATACTTCGTACCGTTACTGGAATGAAAAATTAATTGGGGAAAAATAGAAGTGAAGTTGAATATTCAGGAATAGATTTTTTCAGAATCAATCAATGCAAGTTTTTAAAAGCGCAAATGAAAGAGCTAGATCCGCTGAGTGTTGTTAGGTCAAAAGGAACTGCGTACCTTTATTACAATCGAAGATATCGTAAAACAGACCGATTAAAATATTCAATGCAAGGACAGAAGGATGCCGCGTTTGAATAAAAATAAAGGATGGAGAGACCTAAGTTACTTCTGATACTTGATGACAAATCTGCGAATGAGTACCTTTCGTTTAAAGCACAAATGAAGGAAATCGGTCGGATAGAACGGCCTGACCGATTGACTTCAGTTTACAGGAAAAACATCCCCGTAAGAAATATACAGAAGGAAATCGCGAATGAATAATGAAAAAGGAAGGCAAAAGTTATGTAAATTCTGATACTTGATGACAAATCTGTGGATGAATACCTTTCGTTTAAAAGAAAAATTGAAGGAAATCGTCCGGGTAGATGGTCTGGCCGACTGACTTTAGTTTTTGTAGATTATTTTACTATATCAGATTTTCACCTACATCAGGATATACTCTCATATTTTAAACTTAAGGCAGACATAAATGTGTGCTGAAGCAAATAAGAGTAGTTTTACTAACTCAGGAATTTTAGTAAAACTGCTGTGTGCTTTCTGTAAAGGATTCTAACTTCCTGTCCCTTAATTTTAACTCAGATATCGTCAACGTGTATTCGAATCATCCTTGTCAAAAACAATTCACCTAGTTACCAATGTTCTAAATTTAGGTTTGTGTTTCTTCAGCATCTTTTGTAAAATAAATCACCGGGTCAGTATTGCCTCGCGTATTTATATTTCTCTAAAAACCCAAATTTGTTAAACCTCTGCTCAGTTTATAAATTTGAAGTGAACATTCCTTGCATGATTTACAGTCTAACACTAATTGTACAAAATAAATATTCCCGTTTGTACACAAACTTACGGAACAAACAGTTGGCCGTTTGGCATACACATTAACTGGTTTGAGATACCTATAAATAGTTTGCTGTGAAATTGAATTTCCTGAGGCAGCTGTAAGCACTACAGCCTCAGGAATGCAGACCTGCGTAGTTGGATTCCATTGCGCATTAAAGGCAAATGTCGGTCTGTTTGTGGACTAGTACATCTTGCCTGCCCTTTTAATGAGTTACGAATAGTTTGTGTGTCTCGGGACCACTGCATAAGCTTCGGAATTAGATGTCGTGGAGCAATCAACGGCACTGAAATTGTAGATTGCGTTTCCGCTACTGCTTCTCGTAGGTTTGCCGAGAGATAGTTTCGGGAGGAACAGTAAAACCCTTAACATTTGCAACGTATTTAGACGATTTCAGGCGTAGATTAACCTGCTCGGGTTATTTTCAGCCAGTGATTCTAGCGTCAGTGTTTTACGAATCCACACTTTCCTACCCTAATATTGATCACAGGTGATCGCAGATGCACAAGAGTTTGCGTTATAGGCTTCCACAGTCGGCAGTTACAAGTATTTGAATGGTCACATGCAACTATTCCAGCTCATTACCGAATGTTTCTCTCTATTATTGTGTGGTCCAGTATCATCGTCGGTCAGATAATTCAGGTATACTGAGCTACGAAGCAGGTGAACATTTAACTCCTGAAAAACACAATACTTAATTTCCTTTTACGGGCGTGTGCTCTGCTAGTCGAGTTACGGGAGCACGATTTACAACCCGTCTTCTACATTACAAATCCCACAAATGTTCTCCTGCTTAACTGGCAGCACCAGCACTGCAGAAATAAATGATATTTCGGAGACATGGCTTAGCCACCGCTTGGAAGATCGTTTCCAGAATTAAAATGTTCACTCTGCAGCGGAGTTTATGCTGGCATTAAACTTCCTGCTAGATTAAAACTGTGAATCGGACAGCGACTCGAAGCCCGGTATTGGACAAGTAAATCTTCGTGGAGTCCGAGTCAAGTAGGCGCGAAACTGTACACTTTATTCAAAGGTAAACAATATTGAATACCTGGCGTTACAAATGCTGCATACATGAGCACATTTTCTGTATAGCGTGATGGTGTATTCAAATGTTCAAATGTTTGTAAATCTATCGGACCAAACTGCGTGGTCATCAGTCCGTAGCTTACAAACTACTTAAATCTAGGTAAACTAACCTAAGGACAAACACACACACCCATGCCCCAGGGAGGACTCGAACCTCCACGGCGAGCAACCGCGCGCTCCGCAGCGAGACGCTTTAGACCGCTCAGTTACTCCACCGCGGCGTCCCATAAACTCTACAAACAGAGTGGTGTATTACACAGTTCTTGCTCCAGGTATGGAATTACAAATTACAGAGACATTTGGAAACTTTGGGACTTAACTTACTCGTTTCGGTTTGACGAGGGGTTTCTTTCGTGCATCATGTACTAAATATGTGAATTTACAATGTGATGGATTACACTGCTGATGCAAACCTCTCGGGTTTCCATTCGGCTGGCAGTGTTGAAAGAGTGCGACGTTTCGAGGAGAATCATACTTACGACGTTTTGGTGAAGTAACGAGATGTGTGGATGCCGTTACGTTTATACTGTTAATAAGCACTCTTACATACGGCAACTTATTACTGTCCGGTCGGTTGGCAGGTTGTGGGTGAGGCTTCAGCGGTGGAGAGAGCGGCACGCCGTTCACAAATCCGTGATGGCATTCCGGCTGCGTCTTGTACGTTTTGTACGGTGCTGGATGCGGTCTCGACTTTTTACCCCTATTTTGGGATTCTGTGCCGCACCGGCAGTAGAACATTCCCAGGTGCAAACAAATGATCTTAATGGACTTTGTCGGTATGTAGGGAAGTAAAAATACACTACCAGAAAAAATGCACCCAGAAGGAATGGTTGAAAGTAAATCGACATGCTGGGTCCTTGGATTCACGAGGTAGTCTCCATAATCGTACACGTCTACCCACTCGGTACAATTGGAGCCGGCCACAGTGGCCGAGTGGTCTGCGGCGTCCCAGTCACGGTCTGCACGGCCGTTGCGGTCGTGGGTCGAATCCCTCCTCGGACATGGATGTTTGTGCCGTCTTTAGTATAAGCTAGCTCATAAGTAGTTTGTAAGTTTAGGGACTGATGACCCCGTAGTTAAGTCCCATAAGCTCTACAAACATTTGAACATTTTTGAACAATTGGAAACGGGATTCATCAGACCAGGCAACATGTTTCCCAGTCATCAAAAGTCCAGTCTCAGTATTGCTAGGCCCAGGCGTGGAGTAAAGCTACGTGTAGAGCAATCATCAAGGGCTCAGAAAAGCCATTTCGATGATATGCGTTGAATGGTTCGCACTCTGACATTTGTTGATGGTCCAGCATTAAAATCCACAGCTATTTGCTGAAGAGTAGCACTTCTGTCACCCTGAACGAATTTCTTCAGTCGTCGCTGGTCCCGTACTTGCAGGATCTTGTTGATTCGACATTTTACAGCGATTCGCGATGTTCAAGGTGTAACCGTGAAATGGTAATAAGAGAAAATCCCCAACTCATTGCCACATCGGAGACGGTGTGTCCCATCTGTCGTGCGCCGACTGTAACAGCATATTCAAACTCATTGAAATAGTGATAACCTGCCTTGCTAGCTGCAGTAACTCATCTAACGCCAGGAGAAAACTTCTTCTGTCTTGCTGCCGACCGCATCGCCGTCCTGTAAGTGTTTACACATATTTGTGTTTGCATAAGCCTCCCTATACTGGTTATTTGGCTCTTCAGTCAATGTTTCTTGATACGTTACTTTAAGTTCAAAATGTTCAAATGTTTGTTAAGCTTAAGGGACTTAACTGCGGGTTCATCAGTCCCGAAACTTACAAACTACTTATGAACTATCTTGCACTAAAGACGAGACAAACATCCATGTCCGACTGGGGATTCGAACCCCCGACCGTAGCGGCCTTGCAAACTGTAACTGGCGCGCCGCGGACCGCTTGGCCACTGTGGCCGGCGTTATTTTAAGATAAGAAGTTCCTAACGAAGAATCCAAAGCAGTCAATTCTTAATATAAACGCACATGATAAATAATTATCGAAGTCTAATATAAATATCTTGCATATTGCCTAACGGAGAATTAAACAGTACACTGTTCTAAGTTATATAACGATTAAGCTGTTAGTTCTATATTAATTAAAGCCTAAGCTAAACTGTCCATAACGAAACGTCATACCATACACCTCTGCAGGAACTATATATTGCTCAGCTGGTGACGAATTCGTCATCCAGGCTGCAGATTGAGTCCCAGCATAATGAAAAATAAAAAACCATTGACAAGTGTTTCAGTGCCGCAATGTAATATAATCTGCATAATAACAATACAGGTTGAGTTCTATGATTTTTGTAGCCTTTTAGCAAGCAACTTACTATATATGTGAGGCAACATTAAATTTGTACGAAAAATGAAAGGGTTGATGCTAAAAGTCTGGTGTGCTGTATTTCCAAAACTGTTCAGCGACTACCTGAAGTTACTAACAGGACTAGTCTGAAAACCACAGCGGGAAACTTAACAACTAAAATAGGCACAGCGACGGTGCAAACTATCCAGCATCCGCACAGTTAGACGCTTCGGCAAAAGTGATAAATATGAGACTTATTGAAACAGTGGTACCCGACTGGAAAACGGGCAGATTTTCATCTCATTAAAAATATTGAATTTAAATATTTTGTAAAAGTGCTTATGTTACGTTCATGCTGTTTCTCAGCTTTCTTCTCCTAATTTCTCTGTTGTTGCCTCATCTTCGGCATCCGCTCTCTTTCCCCAGCTGGTATCCTCTATTAATTCATCAACTTGCTTCATCCTCTTTCTTTCCTACAGCTCTTCAGTATCCGGTACATTAACAGAAAATCCCAGACGCAGCATCCAGTTTCTTACCCATTGCACAGCAGCCAGGTACCCATCTGCCCTTTCGTGGCCCTTCATGTCTCAACCATCCTCTTCCGCAGGAATTCCGACCAACTCTCACTATACAACGATGTAATCTGTTCTAAGATGTACCCCCATCTTTAAAACAAGAAAAAACATCAATATCACACCTATTGTCTCTTTGCCCCTACCCATTTCCCGCATTTGAAATGTTCAAATGTTTGTTAAGCTAATGGGACTTAACAACGGGGTCATCAGTCCCTAAACTTACAAACTACTTATCAACTACCTTATACTAAAGACGGCACAAATATCCATGCCCGAGGGGGGATCCGAGCCCCCGACCGTAGTGGCTGTGCAGACTGGAGCGCCTCAGCCCCATTTTAATAATTTGGACATTACGTGTAGTTCTACAGGACCTCATAATTATACTCATCGTTCCACTTCCTTCATTATTATGCATCACCATTACACCATAACATAATTGACATTATGGTAAGTGATAATGTATTATAATTTTAAATAATCTAAGTTTTCAAAGACCACCATGAATGTCTAGCGGTGTGTGAAAAAAAATCGTCACTTGTCATCAGTAATTATGTATTTCAAAACTTATTCTCAGCATTTGTATCAACAAATTATTGCAGTGATAAAATCGGTTTAAGCAGGATCACCAACGAGAAGTGCCGATAGGCTTGACTGACACTTGGATGGACAATCATGCGGGTAAGCCGAGTGCTGTTAGCAAGAGGAGGCTGAGCCCTTGCAGGGCCGATTCAGGGCCACTTGACTGAGAAGCAGCGGCTTCCTAGAAGCGACCTAACAGCCTTGTGCGGACTACTCACCCTTCCACATCCGTGGTCGGTCGCGGCCGTTGGGAGTTCATAACCTGTTCCGTCGGAGAGTTCTTCGTCTTACTGCAAGTCCTCCTTTTCGTGAGGAGTAGAGATGGCAGTAAAGGTAAAGAAATTGGATCCATCTAAAGATGCTTGTAATGATTGATACTGGTAATCGAATCAAATAAAAAATTAAAGATAGAAGACTGATTTAGTTTCTACTAAAGAGTAAATATCGAACATCGCGCTAAATAACATTGCAGAAATGTCTCTTTACTGGTCCTCTTCATAATGTGATATTTTGCCGAATACGCAAAACAACTTTGCTGTAAAACACCTATGTGTGTTCATAACTGTGAACTGCATACATAAAGATTGAGACCTCACCACTTACCTGAGGTAAAGTTCAACACTGACTAAAATTATTCAAAGTCCAAGTTGACGCGCAATATTTCGAACGCCCACCATTCTCCTAAACCTGTCCAGTCTTTGGGTGCGGATCTATAGCTATGTAGGGGACTACTGCATCAGCATATTCTCATAGGATACTGACTGGCATAAAATATGGAACGGAAGACTTGCTTTTATTAATTTTAGTTGTTCCATTAGTCCAAGGATATCGACTTCTAAAATAGGCATGCTGGCAGCTGTTCTTCATTCGAATTCTGGAATATTTTCTTCGACCTCATTGGAGAAGCAATTTTGGAATGCGTGTTTAGCAACTCGGTTTTACAATACTGTCATCAATAGCATCACCATTGCTATCGCGTAGTGAAGGTACTTGGTTTATTTTCCAGAGTGAGTACTTTATATCTGAGCAGAATTTCTTTGAATTTTATGCAAAATTACGACACAGGATTTGTTTGGAAATTAATATTTGTCATCACATTAACGTCCGAGATAAATTTAGTGTTACTGTACATGGTTTGCCAGTAAAACGGATTTTTTATATGTTTGCCACGGTGACGAAACAGCCCTCGACGTTGCGAGCAATGTGGACAGAAGCCCTATCGTTTTTGAAACCACTATCACCATTAGTCGACAAACATTGTGCCATTATGAAACTGGCCGGCTAAGATGGTACTTGATACTTGGCTACATTGCAAACTTCCGGACTAACCGTGTACAACGGAGCTGTTCGCGACTATCCGACTGATAATAACTTTCACTCACCTTGTGGGATACTTCTTTATCCAACAAAGTTGTCCACATCAGCACTGTAGAAAAATGCACTATGTTCTTCGGCCAGAGAAAATCTGTATGGAGAATTTGTCGCAAAGCACACATCCCAGGGTAGCGTTAGATAGTTAATTTTGTGAAAGGTTTTTCAAATTAACGAAATGTTGAAGTAATTTTTTGTCATATAAATCAGTTATTATTCATTAAACGAGCACATTACATCAATTACTTCCTAGCCCGTACTAAAACACTGTTCAGCACACACATGTACGCGCAGTCAGTCAAGCAGCATGCTTATGACAAATCGAATATCAGAAAATAAACTCGCGAATTGTCTTGTGTTAGAAAATACTCGCTTAAATATCATGCAATCCCGTTACTGCGAAAATTTTTACTTCGCGGAAATAGATTGCGAAATATGCCACGCGGATTTAAATACGTTCATATAGATACAGTTCATATAAAAGTCGGAATTTTTACGCCTTCGCATTCAATAAACAATAAACAACACTTTCGAATACACCACGATCTCCACACGTTTGGTTTACAGCGAAATTATAGTTACTTCAAATATTCAAATGTTTGATAATCTATCGGACCAAACTGCGTGGTCATCAGTCCTTAGCTTACAAACTGCTTAAACTAAGGTTAACTAACCTAAGGACAAACACACACATGCATGTCCGAGGAGGGACTCGAATCCCCGAGGGCGGGCTAGCGCGCGCTCCGCAGCGTGGCGCCTTAGACCGCTCGGCTACTCCACCGCGGCTATATTTACTTAACAGAGCTCATGTTCGCGTCACCAAACTGTTTAAATGTTTGTAAATCTATGGGACTTAACCACTCTGGTCATCAGTCCCTAGGCTTACAAACTACTGAACTAACTTATGCTACAGACAGAAATCCATACTCGAGGGAGGACTCGAAAATCCGAGCAGCGGCCCTCTCCGCAACTAAGTTCTTTTTTTTTTTTTTCCTCTATGGGTAGCTTTGGTCCTTGCAGTCGCTGATCGTATTTGTTAATTGTTGGCTCAGATTTTTTTATTATAGAGAGCGTTCAGCGCTCTCGCTCAGAGGGCTCCCGGTACTTGGAATGCTCTGCTACTCTATAATAGACAAGGCCTTATTCTTCTAGAAAATACGCGCAAATTATCTTACTTCTCATTGGCTGACAGCAAAACCGTCACCAGTCAGCTTATATAGGAAACTGCGAGGAGTGAAGGTCGGGGTGAGAGTTTAAAATTGGGAATGATTAATTTTTAAAACTCACAACCACCAACTGCGAACCAAATTCCTAAACATGTAAAAACACTGGAACTGTGATTGCGACTGTTTGACTCGTTTTCTAGGGGATGATATCACACGTTCGCAGCTTTCCTTCCCTGCATATGATTAACAGAACAAATTCATAATAAAATCAAGTTCATGAGAGAAAAGGGTGTACTAACTACTATTTTTGAAAACACGTGAAAAGTTCACTTTATGTTGTTTATTTCACAATCAGAACCCTGTGGCTGATACGTCTGTACGTCGGCACATTTATCAAATAAAGTTATAGCTCGTGAGCCCCCAGACAAAAATGAATATTTATCGCAAATTGTTTTATCACCATGTGGCTGTCTCAAACACCGTTTATGTTCATGCCTATGCGACGACACGTGTTACATTAACAAATCACAGTCACTTTAATTCAATGCGATGCACTCCTTGTTCCGCCGGCTAAATATTCACAAACACACAGTAGCACTCGATTCAACTTGGTGCAGTCTACGACGAGCACCCACACGTGGCGATTGCCACAGACAAATCTATAACCTCCACCTCGAGGTCCACATGCCGACTGAATGCAGAGCGACGCCGCCCGGCCAGCCACCCCACGTGCTCTCGAGTCCTCACTTCCTGCCCTCGCGCGCGCGCGCGCCAAAAGCTCAATTGCCGGGGTTTTTTCCCCTACGTCATCAACTTCCCCATGTGAGCTGTTCTAACCGATTTGCCAACGTACAGCGCTCAGCCAATACATTTCTAAAACTTTCCTTAAAATCAAAATAATTACACTACACATTAAACAAATTTCTTCTTAGGTTTTTATATTGGTATAAACATCCTTTGTACTGTTTATCATAATCGTGCAATTTCTTATATCACAGATAAGTGATTTAACTGAATACTTCAAGATAAAATACAAAAGATTGATTGAAAATAAAATGAAAAATAGTTAATATATTATTTTTATAAACAAACATTGCCATGCTAGTTGTGTAACTGTCTTGAATTTATTGGTAATTTATTACTTTTCATTGTCAATTAAACATATTACGTCAGATGTGACTATATCAGCTAATGTATTGTTGATTTGTCAACAGGCTATTTTGTAATGAGGGCCTTAAAGGTTCCTAACTGCATCGTATTACTTCAAATGCCAGTAGTATTACAATATTTGTGCATTGCACTGTGCCTGGCACTCGCCATTGTCCCTCTCTCCCCTCACCGGAAACGAACTGGAAAATCCTAAGTTGGAACAAGCCACCAACGTCGACCTGCTCGCTGGCCTCCCGTCAGCTACAAGCACACAGCAAATCTCAACGTGGAGAATTTCTACCTATGGCCTAACTATAAATGTTGTCGCACAACTGTGTACATACATTGCTACCATAATTAATAAGATTAAAATTGTGTAACATTTAGTGCATTGGCATGGTCAATGTTTGCAGTGAACTTCATAAAGTTTAATTATCAAATGCTATTAATTACCAGTATTTCTATTGGGCGGTAATCTTACAAAACCCACACTATCCTGAGCTTCACCAGAAGCCAATCAAAATAATCGAGCTCACCGAAACAATTTATATATTGAATCAACAGTACTATTGCCGTCTAAAGTTTTAATCTAACATTCACATCTCATACACGCTAATAATTAACACACGATATACATAACATTTACAAAAAATTATGTCTCATTCTACCTGTGTTTTGGTTCATTGATTTTGAATGTCTGTACGCTTTTGCCATCTGATGGGCATTAGAGTAACTTTTTTTTTTTTTTTTTTTTTTTTTTTTTTACCGAAAGAGTGGAGCCCCTCCACGCTCGCACTAGCATGGTGACCAACTCAAGAGTTCTACTGTCACCTCTGCATGTGTTAGTAAGTTAATGTAGGCGTCACAGGAGCGGGTACTGTGATGTGTTCCGTTCGTGTGGATAAGATTACCCATTAATACGGTCCATATCGGGAGATAGTATTGGTCGAAAACTTCGAAAGAAGAGCGGTTTTAAGGGCAGAGGGAAAAAAGTGCCAAGGCAAGCGCCAAGGGAAAAAAACCTCTGCGACAGTCAGGTGCGGGTAGTAAGGACACTAGCGGATTCCTTGCTAGCTGCGATAGTTCATGCAAGGGTAGGTTTAGTTAGTAGCGGGTATCGTGCATCGATTACCGTGTCAGAGCTAAGGTCGTCATAAAGACATCAATCCGTTAGTGCTGCAGCAGAACCTGCTGCGTTGGGCTGCACCGCTACTCTCGACCGGCTGGCCAAGTGCGGCAGTGAGCCGCGATGTTTCTGCGTCCTCTCTCCGGCGGTGGCGTCCATTCGTCGCGGTACCTCTGCGCGCAAATGACTGCGCGGAGAGGTTCCTGCCGCCGGTCGTCTGGGCCGCAACTTTACTGGGTGGCGCACGACTTCTTCAGCGACTCCTCCAGTGATTGCCCCTCCAGTGAGGCCGTCAGTTTGGCGTTGAATTCATCAATCGCCCGCTGCTGGGCAGTCGTCAATTTCTGGGCAGCTGTCGACTGCGGTTGCAAAACCACAGGAGCGCCGGTCGTCACAGCAGTGGGCGCCCCAGAGCTCTGCGCCACAGGGGCGGGCTCTGTAGCGTCCTCAGGTCGTCGTCGTCAGCGTCGTCGTCGTAGAGGTCGCGCGCCAGTTCGGCGTGCAGCTGCCGAATTTGTCGGCAGACCTCGTCCCTCTCCGCAGCAAGTTGGGCCTGGAAGGCCACCCTCTCTGCTGCCATGGCGGCTTTGAATGCCGCCGTTGCCTCTTCCGCGGCAACGCGCAGGTCGTCCCCGGGCCGCGTCGTCTTCTTTGGGGCGGATGGCGCCGGCCCCCTTTCCGCTCTCGGCCGGTCCGCGCCGCCGCTGGCGGTGTTTTCCGGCCGGTCGCGGTCAGGGGGCGCGGCTGCCGCGCCGTCCCCTCGTCGTCGTCGTCGCCGCCGTTTCCGCCGACCACTAGAGTAACTGTCTGCCCTGAAGCTACTGGGGGCCATCCGTCGTATGAGCTTACCTATGGCGCGCTGGCTTCGCTGCATAGGAGCTGTGTAAAGGCGCTACGCCTCACGTGGGGTCCATGGAATACCACTTTATGTTTACGAGATGATCTGTTCCCCACCATGTTTCTCTTTTGGAACCTAAATTCGGGTAAATGCTGTAAAAAGTGTAAACGATGAATAACCCGACCAAATGACATACTGTGATTATACCATGGGCCCTATTTTGTGACTTACGCACTACATTTTCCTGTTTTAGCAAGTTGATTTGATAGACGAGCTCTTCTTACAAGTTCCTTGTTATTAAGTCAGCTCATGGCTGTTCTCGTGCCGATATGATTAATTTCTGCAATTTAACAATACTAAAACCGATTGCCATTGCGAAGCTCTCAGAAACAGAATCAATTTGACAGGATGATATAGACAGAAAATTTAATGGGATATCAAAGTATTTTCGTAATATATTGCAGTAATCAGTAAATATATTCATAGTTTACATAGGTAGAGCTTCTGTTACATACAAAAACATGACCGGTATCCGGATGTACACTTTACCAAACAAATAGGTTCCCTACGGCTAAATCCATTACAACGCACATGAAGTATCTGATTTACGAATATTTATTGAAACTTCCAAAAAAATGTGAAAATTGGACGATAAATAGTTCAGACAGGAGAAGGGTAGAAGCTTTTGAAATGTGATGCTGCAGAAGAATGCGGAAGAATAGGTGAGTAGATCGCGTAACTAATGAGTAAGTACTGAACAGAATTGGAGGAGGAGGAATGTTTTGTATACCTTGACTAAAAGAAGGGATAAAAAAATGTTTGTATAGCTTATGGGACTTAACTACGGGGTCATCAGTCCCTAATCTTACAAACTACTTATGAACTAGCTAGCACTAAGGACGGCACAAATATCCATGCCCCGGGGGCGGGCGGGGGGGTCGAACCCCCGACCATAGTGGCCGTGCAGACCGTGACTGGCGCCCCGCACTCCCCGCGGCCACCGCGGACGGCTATTGAAACTTCACTGTGACCTGTGTAGAGCAGACGTCTTGTACACTTTTGTGAGGACGACGGACACTTTCTGCTTCTCGAAGCCATTGCATACGTTCCGCTCTGATAAGATACAATAGTACTACCTGCAACTTTGTTCAAGCTTTCAATTCCGTATTTCCATACTTTCGTTCAAATCTTTTTGAACAGCTGCCCTAAGATGGGAACAAAACCAGTACATTAAAAAAAGTCACTTCACAAACATGCAAAGCTCGTCTATATAGGAAGAAAGGCGAGCTAAACCAAGATTAGCACGTAATTTATATAACAACTGGTACTATGTAAAATGTTTCTTTTGCGATTAGAGATGGGTTTGTGTTTTCACTTTTTCGAAACTCAATAGACTGGTGAATACTAGTATCATCTTTCCAGTAGGACGCGCTGAAAATGATGATGAACAGGCATGCTCGAGTGCAACTCCTAAACAGCGGCATTATGTCACAGAGGGGAAAAGTTTACTTTTCACTTTAAGAACTTGAGAAGTTTTTTATGTTAATCTAATTTTTCTGCTAATATCAACTCGTATACAATAAATCTGATTCATGTGAATAGCTGACGCAGTTTCGTATTACTGCTTCCCTTTCTAATATGGAATTAAGCCAGGAATCTGATATTACAGGCGCTTTCACATTATGGGAAACAGACACAGATGCTCCTTGAGCAGGAGACGCAGCTGTGGTGCAGAACATCGTTTATAGACAAGATATGGAGAGACCACACTAAAGCTGGATAGCTGCGGAGAGCTTACTAAGAGTAGTCGTAACAAGACGTCAGTGAAGGCGCCGGCAGCGGTGGCCGAGGAGACTGAGGCGCTTCAGTCACGGTCTGCACGGCCACTACGGTCGGGGGTTCGAATCCCCCCTCGGGCATGGATATTTGTGCCGTTCTTAGGATTAGATACTTCACAAGTAGTTTGTAAGCTTAGGGACTAATGACCCCGTAGTTAAGTCCCATAAGTTCTACAAACATTTGAACTTTTTTTTTTTTTTTGTCAGTGAAGGCGAAAAACATTCTAACGCAGTGAAGCGGAGAAGGTGATTTTCAAACTGGGCGTAGGTCAGTAACTCACCTGTACACACGTTACAACAAATATTATAGGTTAAAAAAATGAAACGTGATGATATACAGAATGACTCAGCTACCTAGAAAATATTATGCAACCATGTAATACTTGACGCGATACTACTCGAAGCACGCATGTATTATGAAATAAATTAGAGTACATAACTCGTCAGTTCTGTGTTTAATACAATATTACTTCACTATGAGCTACTTTTAAGCATTAATTTCTCTGATGGCTACACCCAGTCACTAGGCACGACAAATTAACACTGTTAAATGGCAGTCGAATGTGATACGACATAAAGGATTCATATTTTGCCAATTGACTATACAACTTGTCAATCGTGTTCAGAATCGTTTTCAAAATGAACTAACCAGACACTTTCAGGCCATTAATCTTCTTCTTATATTTGTTACATGTTTTTCGGTGTGTTAACTAATTGGCTCTCCATAAGGACACAAACATTTTCATTTCTGCACAATTTCCATAAACAATATGACTTTTCAATTTGATATCACCCTGCACAATGCGGTCGCGTCTTACTCTCTGCCAAATAATTTCGACAAAAAGTCTGTGGCCCTGATATACCACTGCCCCTTACATGTGGATCTGCATCTTATCGATAACTTCCAAAGTTGTTACATTGGCTCTTCCGAAATACTGCACGCGTTTAATTGGCATCTTTCCACGGACTATCACTGCTGGAGGGACCACGACGTAGTGCAGTTAAACAGTGGAAGCTCCGTCAACGTTTGAAAATAAAATATCAACTATTACAAAACACAGGCTTCAATTTACATTGTAAATGAAAGGTAGAATCAAATTACTGGGTTCCTTACAGAAAGAAAAACAACTGATTTGATATTTGTGGATTACTTCGCACTCTACCAAAAATGGAAAACTGTATTTTGAACAAACCGTATGCATATACTTCACAAAATCCGGATATACAATATAATGGTGGTTCCCATTTAGAATAAAATAGACCTCTTCCACGCACGGAGGTGGTTATTAGGAGGCCTGACCGATGTGCCCTTTGCCAATATTATTATTTATTTTTCACACGATACTTCGGATTTCAGATAATTAGTTGTCGACCATTGTCAGCTGTTTCCTAAACATGGCCTAATAAGCAGAAAACGAGTTCGAAATAAATAATAATTGGTAGAACAAAAACAGTTTGTTTTCTACCTTAAATATTTAGTTGGCGTAAGGTAAAATAAATAACCTCTATGTAAGCAAATTCCGCCTGGAAATTCCTACAGTTCTCTCAACTGCAAATACAGACAATACAAGTGTTATGTCTAAATTCCACCCCCATGAACCACAGACATTGCCGAGGTGGGGTGGCTTGCGTGCCTCAACGATACAGATAGCCGTACCGTAGGTGCAACCACAGCGGAGGGGTATCTGTGGAGAGGCCAGACAAACGTGTGGTTCCTGAAGAGGGGCAGCAGCCTTTTCAGTAGTTACAGGGGCAACAGTCTGGATGGTTGACTGAGCTGGCCTTGTAACATCAGCTAATGTGGCTTTGCCACACAGCTACTGCGAACGGCTGAAAGCAAGGGGAAACTACAGCCGTTACTTTTCCCGAGGACATGCAGCTCTACTGTATGAAAATATGATGATGGCATCCTCTCGGGTAAAATATTCCGGAGGTAAAATAGTCCCCCATTCGGATCTCCGGGCGGGAACTACTCAAGAGGATGTTGTCATCAGGAAAGACAATACTGGCATTCTACGGATCGGAGCGTGGAATGTTAGATCCCTTAATCGGGTAGGAAAATTAGAAAATTTAAAAAGGGAAATGGATAGGTTGACGTTAGATATAGTGGGGATTAGTGAAGTTCGGTGGCAGGATGAACAGGATTTCTGGTCAGTTGAGTACAGGATTATAAATACAAAATCAGTTGGGGGTATCACAGGAGTAGGACTGATAATGAATAAGAAAATAGGAATGCGGGTAAACTACTATGAGCAGCACAGTGATCTCATTATCATTGTCAAGATAGATACGAAGCCAACACCGACAACAGTAGTACAGGTTTATATGCCAACTAGCTCTGCCGATGATGAGGAGATCGAAGAAATATATGAGGAGCTAAAGGACATTATTCAGACAGTTAAGGGAGAGGAAAACTTAATTGTGATGGGAGACTGGAATTCGGTAGTAGGAAAAGGAAGAGAAGGAAAAATAGTAGGTGAATATGGACTGGGCAGAAGGAATGAAAGAGGAAGTCGCTCGGTAGAATTTTGCACAGAACATGATTTAATCGTAACAAATACGTGGTTTAAGAATCACAAAAGAAGGTTGTATACGTGGAAGAGACCAGGAGACACCGGAAGGTATCAGATAGATTTTATAATGGTAAGACATAGGTACCGAAACCAGGTTATAAATTGCAGGACATACCCAGGGGCAGATATAGACTCTGACCATAACTTGTTAGTCATGAACTGTAGGCTGAAGCTGAAAAAACTGCAGAAAGGTAGGAAAATAAGAAGATGGGACTTAGATAAATTGAAGGAAAGCGAAGTTCTGGAGAATTTCAGAGGGAGATTTAGGCATCAATTGACAGAAACAGGGGGAAGTAAAACAGTAGAAGAGGAATGGGTAGCATTGAGAGATGAAATAGTGAAGGCAGCAGAGGACAAAATAGGTAGAAAGGCAAGACCTACAAGAAATCCTTGGGTATCACAGGAAATACTAAATTTAATTGATGAAAGGAGGAAATATAAAAATGCAGTAAATGAAATAGGCAAAATGGAGTACAGACGACTAAAAAATGAGATTGACAGGAAATGCACAATGGCTAAGCAGGAGTGGCTAGAAGCCAAATGCAAATCTGTAGAAGAATGTATAACAAGGTGAAAAGTAGATACCGCCTACAGGAAAATAAAAGAGACATTTGGGGACAAGAAAAGCAACTCTACGAATATCAAGAACTCAGATGGGAAACCAGTTCTCAGCAAAGAAAGGAAAGCTGAAAGGTGGAAAGAGTACATAGAGCAGCTCTACAAAGGAAATGAACTGAGAGACGATGTTGTAGGAAGGGAAGAGGAAGTAGCTCAAGATCAAATAGGAGATACTGTACTGAGAGATGAATTTGACAGAGCCTTGAAAGACCTAGGTCGGAACAAGGCCCCAGGAGTAGATGACATACCCTCAGAGCTACTTAAGTCTCTGGGAGAGCCAGCCATGACAAGACTATTTGAACTGGTGTGTAGGATGTATGAGACAGGTGAAATGCCCTCAGACTTTAAGAAAAATGTAATAATCCCCATTCCAAAGAAATCAGGCGCAGACAGGTGTGAAAATTACAGAACCATCAGTTTGATAAGTCATGGTTGCAAAATTTTAACACGAATTATCTACAGGAGAATGGAAAAGCTGGTAGAAGCTGACCTCGGGGAAGATCAGTTTGGATTCAGGAGGAACAGTAGGAACCCGGGAGGCAATACTCACTTTACGTCTTATCTTAGAAGATAGATTAAGGAAAGGCAAACCTACATTTTTAGCTTTTGTAGATTTGGAGAAAGCATTTGACAATGTTGACTGGAATACACTCTTTCAAATTCTGAAGTCAGCAGGGGTAAAATACAGGGAAAGGAGAGTTATTTACAACTTCTACAAAAGCCAGACCGCAGTTATTAGACTCGAAGGGCATGAAAGGGAAGCATCAGTTGGGAAGGGAGTAAGACAGGGTTGTAGCCTTTCTCCGATGTTGTTTAATTTGTACATCGAGCAGGCGGTAAAGGAAAGCAAGGAAAAATTTGGAATAGGGATTAAAGTTCATGGGGAAGAAATAAAAACATTGCGTTTAGCTGATGACATTGTAATTCTGTCAGAGACAGCAAAGGACCTGGAAGAGCAGTTGAATGGAATGGACAGTGTGTTGAAGAGAGCGTATAAAATGAACATTAAGAAGAGCAAAACAAAAATAATGGAATGCGGTCTTATAAAGTCAGGCGATGCTGAAGGAATTAGATTAGGTAACGAAACAATGAAGGTGGTAGATGAGATTTGTTACTTGGGTAGTAAAATAACGTGCGATGGTCGCAGTACAGAGGATATAAAATGCAGAATGGCAATGGAAAGGAAAGCATTTTTCAAAAAGAGAAATTTGCTAACATCGAATATTAATTTAAGGGTAAGGAAGTCGTTTCTGAAGGCATTTGTGTGGAGTGTTGCCTTGTACGGGAGTGAAACATGGACGATAAGCATTGCGGACAGGAAGAGAATAGAGGCTTTTGAAATGTGGTGCTAGAGATGAATGCTGAAGATTAAATGGGTAGATCGCATAACTACTGAGGAGGTACTGAACAGAATTGGTGAGAAAAGGAATTTTTGGCATACCCTGACTAAAAGAAGGGATCGCTTGGTAGGACACATTCTTAGATATCGGGGAATCGTAAACTTAGCATTGGAGGGAAGTGTGTGGGGTAAAAATCGCAGAGGGAGACCAAGAGACGCGTATAGTAAGCAGATTCAAGTGTATGTGGGTTGCCGTTCTTATGAGGATATGAAAAGGCTTGCTCAGGATAGGGTAGGGTGGAGAGCTGCATCAAACCAGTCTCCGGACTGAAAACCATAACAACAACATGTCTAAATTAAGTGATTTCTCTATTGACATTTTGAATTCATAGGAAGCAAAGTGGAAATTTTCTGCACTAAGCAGATTTTTCAAATAACTTGCTTGAAATGTTACGTTTCTGTAGAATTTATTTATAAACTTGGAAAATTGAAAAAAGTAAACTTTGTTTCTCACCTTGAGCGTTATGCAAGCACTATCATTCATTTAGTAATGAATTTATTCCGGCGATGTGCCGTTCTGAAGTGTTAATGATGCTCCTGTCATTTTCATTTTCACCATCAGCCTCTGTAGGTGTGTATGTACTTACATCCTGCGAGTAACTACATAGCTCCTGTCGTAGTAGACTTAACTCTCACATTCAGAAAAGATTTAAAGTATTTTTAGTGCCTCAAGGACATACGGTAGTAAACATAAAAGAATAAATGGATCGTGCAGAACAAAGTTATATAAGTGTTGATTTGAATATGGATTTCAACTGAAGTAATTCCACGAAACAAAATTCAGAGAATAAAATAGAAATAAAATGTGTATTAATAACATAAGAGGATATGCGAGCTGAAATACTGTTGCCTACATCAGCTTCCATGAATGTTGAAAACTGTTTAGTATAAAATAAGAGATATTCTGCTTCTGAGAACTTACATCCACAAAATATTCAGTTTATTAGGCGCTTAAATTATCTACACTGCACAGGAAAAGTACAGAAAAAGCTAAAGCTTAAAATACATGGAGCGTTAAACAAAGTGACTTGTTTCCTGAAGTGAGGAAAACAGGATATACAATTGTTCTCTTAAATAGCTGCCATCACTACAGAGAGACGAAAGGTAAATTGGATTCTCCGAGGGGAGCGTGATATTCTCATAAATCCTCATGGCGAGTAGAGTTTTGAGAGAGATTTGTGTGTGTTATTTTTCCGTGTGATGTAGCCTTTTAATGAGTATTTTATAATTTCTTTGTGTGCGTATGAAATTGCCACCTTAGTAATTCTTTAGTAGGAACTGCCACATATTACTTGCAAATTTGTATAATTTTTCTGCACTGTAAGGTATTCCATCTATATAATTACAATGTTATGGAACAAGGGATGTAAATGAAATATGAAGGTCATGACGGAGAGAGAAACACTAATATATCAATAATAAATGTTTCATGTCTTACGTCGTTGTTCTAGAGTAGACCTACAGTAAAAACCAAACAACTCTGAAGCCTATATTAATTTGTGTAAAAAGAAAAGAGAAGGAAGATTACGTTTTTGTGTGTTGTCGGCGTCGTGGTCATGAGAAACAGAGCACGCGATTGATAATTGCTTCAGCGATTGAAGAGGAAACCGGGCTTGGCCGTTGGAAACGAGCTATACCAGTATTTGTCTAGAGTGATTCAGGAAAATCGTGGAACACCTAACTCAGGATGGCTGGAGTCAGATTTGAAACGCCATCCTCCCCAATGAGGGCCAGTCCAGTGTGTCACCACTTTGTCACCTCGCTCGATGTGAGAGAAGTGATTATGCTAACAATACATGATCTATGAACTTATTCAATAGCGGCAAGAAATTGTATTTTATTGCTATGTCACAGATCCCATGAATTTTTACGCCTTGTACATCACTAGATCCTGCGGTATTATTTCGGAAACGGCATGTGAACCGTTCTTATGAAGCATCGTAATTGCAACATTTCTGTCGCTAATTTTATAAGGTTGTTTATGAGGCATTGTCTATATTCATAGATATGACAGGAACAATCATTCTAAGCAAACACTTCTAGTAAATATTTTGTGTTCTAAAACGCCCATCTTAACAACTATGTGCAAATCTTCATCTTCGATGTTGTGAAACAAATCTCTTCTTATCCAAACTCCTTCCTCTACATATTTTGGGACGACGTATTATGCAACTAATCAATAAAAATGTTTAGAAGGCATTGTACTCTAAAACTGACACCTTTATTCAGCACTTCTTAAATAAGAGTTTCACAATAACGTAGATGAACTAGTTCTGTGAATATACACATACACTACTTGCCATTAAAATTGCTACACCAAAAAGAAATTCAGATGATAAACGGGTATTCATTGGACAAATATATTATACTAGAACTGACATGTGATTACATTTTCACGTAATTTGGGTACATAGATTCTGAGAAATCAGTACCCAGAACAACCACCTATGGCCGTAATAACGGCCTTGATACCGTAGTTCATCAAGAGTAGTGACTGGCGTATTGTGACGAGCCAGTTGCTCGGCCACCATTGACCAGACGTTTTCAATTGGTGAGAAATCTGGGGAATGTGCTAGCCAAGGCAGCAGTTGAACATTTTCCGTATCCAGAAAGGTCCGTAAAGGACCTGCAACATGCAGTCGTGCATTATGCTGCTGAAATGTAGGGTTTCGCAGGGATCGAATGAAGGTTACAGCCACGGGTCGTAAACATCTGAAATGTAACCGCCACTGTTCAAAGGGCCGTCGATTCGAACAAGAGGTGACCTAGACGTGTAACCAATGGCACCCCATACCATCACGCCTGGTGATACGCCAGTATGGCGATAACGAATGCACGCTTACAATGTGCGTTCACCGTGATGTCACCAAACACGGATGCGACCATAATGATGCTGTAAACAGAACCTGGATTCATTCGAAAACATGACGTTCTGCCATTCGTGCACCCAGGTTCGTCGTTGCGTACACCATCGCAGGCGCTCCTGTCTGTGATGCAGCGTCAAGGGTAACCGCAGCCTTGTTCTCCGAGCTGATAGTCCATGCTGCTGCAAACGTCGTCGAACTGTTCGTACAGATGATTGTTATCTAGAAAACGTCCCCATCTGTTGATTCAGGGATCGAGATGTGGCTACACGATGCGTCACGACCATGCGGATAAGATGCCTGTCATCTCGACTGCTAGTGATACGAGGCCGCTGGGATCCAGCACGGCGTTCCGTGTTGCCCTCCTGAATCCACCGATTCCATATGCTGCTAACAGTCATTGGATCACGATACGATAAACCGCAATCGCGATAGGCTACAATCCGTCCTTTATCAAAGTCGGAAACGTGATGGTACGCATTTCTCCTCCTTAGATGAGACATCACAACAACTTTTCACCAGGGAACTCCGGTCAACTGCTGTTTGTGTATGAGAAATCGGTTGGAAACTTTCCTCATGTCAGCACGTTGTAGGTGTCACCACCGGCGCCAACCTTGTGTGAATGCTTTGAAAAGCTAATCATTTGCATATCTCGGCATCTTCTCCCTGTCGGTTAAATTTCGCGTCTGTAGCACGTCATCTTCGTGGTGTAGCAATTTTAATGGGCAGAAGTGAATTACAGGGTCTGTTTAATAAACTTTCCTGCTACGAATGATCGTTCTTGTATTAGCTACGAATTTTGAATATTTCTGTATAGCCTTTGACAATATTGTTTTTGTTAGTTGTAACTCAATAACAAAAAATGCAGCATTTATTCAGCAGACACCAAAAGTAGAGTCGTCAGGAATTTGGAAACTTTTTTCGGCGTTATGCAATATGGCGTATTATATTTTTTTAAGTTTCATTTGCAACAGTATTTCTACAAAACTGAAACGATGTTTAACTGTTGGTGAGGTACCTAACAAGTCATTTGGTACTTCATACTTTATTTCTGATAAGCCATTGTGTTTGAGAACGAGGAATAGAAGACGTGTTTCTGCCGACGAAGGAGTACATATTTGGGTTAAAGTTGTTGGCCCTTTTGAGAAGAAGTTTAATGTTCAAGGAGATGTGTTGGTGTATTATCATAATTGAATAAAGAGATCCTTTCCTTTTATCCTGTGAGATTTTTTTTAAATAATTAAAAACACTAATCGGGCACTTCGTGTCATTATGTGGTGTTTGTAATGCTGCAGCATTGCATTCATGCAATTTGTACATTTAGTTCTGACTTTCTCCGCCTGGCGCGCTGTTTATCTGTGGTGTATACAGTTGGTGGACAACACAATGCTTAGAAAATAAAGGTATTGATTGGTAAGGAGCTAGCCGAGCATTGGCTCTGAGATAAGCCACACACTGCCGCAGTCAGCCATCCACATCCAGCTGGGGCAGTATCACTCTTCTCTATACTAAAATTCAACGCAGCACCAACGAAAACAGAAGGACCATCAAGTACTGCCTGAGATCCTATTCGTTTCACCTTAATCTTATTGCTCTTCGTTACATCGCCAGAGTTAAAGGACTTGTTCTCAATCAACAATACGCGACTGCGCCTGTGACTATGGAAACGACGTATCCTGTGAGCCGTTCAGTGAAGTTGCCGATGCGGCAGCCCGATGCAGATTACCGGCGCGAACCGATTAGCCATCTTATCAGCGCGACTGCGCAACCGGAACTAATTTTAGTGCTCATAAACTACTGTAAAACTAGATAGTCGCGAGATGTCTAAACCGAGCGCCAGAGTACGGCCCAGTATTGCGCAGACGCAACTCACGGGCCGTGGTTCACGGGGATGCCCAGAGGTGCCACACGTAGAGTGCATACCAGAGGGCGCCTGAGGCTCCTCTGAGATAAGCTACAAACGTTGAGGCTTCAAATTAGCTCCTCACTCTCTGCTCTGAAGCTCCCCATAACGGTTCAGTTATATCGAGGCATGGCTATTTTGCTGTCCATGGAACCGTGTAATAATTTTCTGATGCCGCAAAAAAATCACGCTTGAACATTTTCGGTTGTTAGCAAGATGTTACTCACAGTAATCAGTTTGCTGTCGAGGATTGTCAGATATTCATTAACACTTAACCCGAACGATAAATGTAACAATAGAAAGCCGCGAGGGGGTAGCCGAACGGTCTGGAGCGCGACATTACGGATCACGCGGCCTCCCACGTCGGAGGTTCGAATCCTCCCTCGGGCATGGATGTGTGTGTTGTCCTTAGGTTAATTTAAGTAGTTTGTAAGTCTACGGACTTATGACCAACGTAGTTTGGTACCATAGAGTAACAAACATTTGAATATTTGATGTTTTGAACAATAGAAACAGTCGAATACCACCTTACAGATTTCAAAATCATGACGAAACCTCTCCCACGCTTGACTGTAGGGAGCAGGCATGCTTTACCGCAATCCTCTTTGAGATTTTAGACGCATAAAGCTGGTTATTTGTAGATAACAATGAAAATATGACTCATGGGACGATACCTCATATTTGCAGTCATCAAGTGTCCAGGTTGTATGCTCATGGAACGCCTTTCGCATCTCTGCATTAGCTTGCGTTATTACGTGTTTAACAGCTGCAGCCTTCCATTTCCTGCCACACGGTTTTTATCGAAAAATTATTACACATGAAGTGAGTGTTCATTTTTGCAGTCGCTGTTTCGATGATAATTTTGTTGTCTGGCCACAAGCGTTGCTAATGATCGTCGTTTGTTGCCAGTTAACTTCTGGTTCCGCCCACTTCTTCTTCACCAGTGATGTTTTACCTTGTTTTGTGCACGCATATATTATCGCGGTTACTGTCGCTGGTGATACATTAAACTGTGCAGCCGTTTTCGTCCAAGATGTTGCCACTAACTGCCGTCCATCTAGTTGGACTCTGAAAATCTGGGAGATCACGCATTTCACCCAACATTCTGGTTGACCGTCACAGAACAAAACGTATAATATGCTGCAACATAACGTTCAAAATCGTCAAGTAAGCACTGACGTCTCGCGACTCAATTATTTCACGTACGCAGTGGTGCCAATTTTCTACAATATTTAGTATATTGCATAGCGTTCACGTTAATTTGTTCACCTCCTGTAGGCCTACATTCAGTTCTGTAGTTTCCCGCACAAAATTAGACATAATTTCTGTAACGTGTAAATTAATCGCAGAGGGGAGACCGGGGCACGTTGGCCGTAGGTGCAGGATGGCCCAGTCGAATTAGTTCATACATTAGACACTAGATCGTCTTAAGAATCTATCAGAAAGTAGGTAGCACTATCCCTCTCCTTACACAGGACCAATATCGCAGGCGGCGAAGTTTTGACAACCTATAGTGCTCTTTTTTCTCTCTCTTTTTTGTTTGTTTTAGAGCTTATAGGACTTAACTGCGGGGTTCAAAAAATGTTTGTTAAGCTTATGGGACTTAACTATGGGGTCATCAGTCCCTAAACTTACAAACTACTTATCAACTACCTTATACTAAGGACGGCACAAATATCCATGCCCGAGGGGGGATTCGAACCCCCGACCGTAGTGGCCGTGCAGACCGTGACTGACGCGCCTCAGTCCCCTCGGCCACCGCGGCCGGCAACTGCGGGGTCGTTAAGTCCCTAAACTTAAAAACTACTTATGAACCATCTTATACTAAAGACGGCACAAACATACATGCCCGAGGGGGGATTCGAACCCCCGACCGCAGCGGCCGTGCAGACCGTGACTGGCACGCCGCAAACCGCTCTGCCACTACGGCCGGGCTGTAGTGCTTAATTGTTTTTGTGCATGTTTCAGTAAAGTTCTACTTGTTAATGTGTGTTATTTAACTTTTTCTTGCTTTACGGGGTGAGTAGTATAATTAAAGGTCGTAGTTTAAGGATTATTTCTATATGGCATACAGTCTTAATTGCTTCAGTGAGTTTTCTAAAGAACAGAATTTTTTGTGAAGATGGCGATGGGGCAGCTTGGCCGAGAGAGGACAGGGCACGATGGCCAGCCGAGACAACCTGACACGTCCTATAGGAGCTACGCTTCTTTAAACTCCATGTAAGGTTTGTTACATTTAATGATACTAAGATTTATAATTCTTCGAATTTATTAAATTATTAACATAATTGTAGAAGTTAAACATATTTTGATACGTTTCAGAGATAAAAAGTTCGTCATATTCGCGAGATAAAAAGCGTTGGAAAAACGCCAACCAGTAAATTTTATTTTAATTTTAAATAGTGATCTGAGAAGTCAGAATCTCATTCATTTCCTTGTTTTCAAAACATGAGTTGCGGCTCTGGTTTAAAACTTTATTGTATTTGTAGTATCATAAAAATGATCCGAAATTATAAAAGAATGAAAGAGGAATGATTTCTGAAGATACGATGCTAAGAGCAGTTATAGAAGTAAAAGAAAATGAAAGATCTGTGAGGACTGTTAGTGTAGACTTTGGGATTCCAAGAAAATCTTACCTTAGGTAGTGTGCTAACTACAGACAGGCGTCATGTCAGTCCGCACAGGTAATTGAAACTCAGGAAACATAAACTAAATTTAACACATGTCACTGGAAAGTAATAGCAAAGAAAAATCATGGGCTAGAAAAGCCCTTTGTCAAAAAGAAAGTACGAGCAATAATAGAATGAAATTAACTAAATCAACTGCAGAAGGCATAAAAGGCAAAAAATAAAAGGCAAAATGGTGATGATTATGATGACGATGAGGAAATCACTGTGCCTTTCTCAAATAACCTGGAGACCAAGGAATTCAGTGCACAAACTGCAAGCGTTTGGCTCATCAGACATGCGTGAAAAATGAAATCCGTGGACTATTTTATGAGTATTAAAAGTGTGCTGATCCTTTCGAGTTGGACAGTGATTAAAGTTGATTGGTTTGAATTAAGACACTATAAAGTCTAATAAATTTAACCTGTCCTGTTGTCATAGTCCTCAATATTAAGCATTTAACTCCATACTCAACTTGATATTATTTACATTAAAGTATATTTCTTGATAACTGTTAGCTTAATTTTGATTTCCTAAAGCTATACTAACTTACCAAAAAGTTACATGGGTCAACGTGCCTCAGCCTCTGGGTCAACTTACCCCGATGTAGGGAAAGATTGGCCAACTTAAACTTAACATCTGTCCAATAATTAATTTTTTGAAATACTTTAACTGATATTTTCAAGCTTAATAACTGTCATCCACATTCAGTAAAGACTTCTCCAAAATTTAACAATAATTTCATAAACTTAAATATGTAAAACAAATTAATATTAAGAAAAATTAAAAAAATATAGCCAACGTGCCCCGGTCTCCCCAACTTTCTATTAGTGTTTGTGTGTTTTCCTATTTTTTAGATAATTTATCTTATAAACTATCTAATGAGTGTGTACTGATTATTTCCGTGGTCTAGTAGCTTTGACTCGCGGGATTTCACAGCAGTGGACGATGATTGAACAATTATGCTAGATTTAAAAAAGATCTTATAGTAACACTAGAGCCACCAGATTTTCCAGAGACCCTAACACCACCGTCGGGACAAAAACATTTTATCTCTAGTCGATGCGTTTACAACCTCTTCAAAGTTTCGTTTTTATTTTAGGGGACGTCTTTGCATGAATGTCATTCCAATGGTCTGGTTTTTTTTAACTTTGTTGAAATCAACTTAAAATGCGAATGCTTGGAAATTGTTGCTAATATCATGAAAATATTTTGTATTTTCATAAAAATTCAACCAAGTCAAATAATTTCAGAACAAAATAATGTTTCGTATCCCCGAATGCGACTTTCACCTTCATCAGATGACACAATAAGAATACGTACAGCTCCTACCTAAGTTTGCATATAGTTCTTTGGCCATAGTCTGCACGACGTTGAGACTGAACTATCATCCTATTATTTGAATGTTTGTAGCTTGTAATTACATTACCCAGCTTACCATCTAGTTAGTTAAATACACTTTGTAAGTAGTCTTATTCTAACGTTCCAATTTGATGCAATTATTGCATCTGGATGGAAGGTACTGGAAATATTTAAATATATTCCTGGGTATACATGATACATAGTGAGGATCATATTGCCGTGATTGAAAGTGACAATTTTCCACAGTTTCAAAATGCTGAAATGTTTGTACATCTAAGGGACCAAACTGGTCAGGTCATAGGTTCCTAGAATTACAAACTACTTTAAGTAACTTATACAGCAACAACACACACACACACACACACACACACACACACACACACACACACACACACGTGCCCCAGCGAGGATTCTAACTCCCGACGGAATAGGTCATTCTTGTGCGGCTTCCCATAGTTTCCCGCGAGCTGTCTTCATTCGGTTATCTATTTCCCTTCGAATTCGTTCAGTTACGTTTCAAGATCGTGAAATGATGTGCAGAAGTTGTCAGATGCAATTTTTTCTTTAAGTATGAGTGTACAAGTTTCTTTACTACGAAGTCAAACAGACACTCATCCACAGAACTGGTGTTAGCTTCACCAAGACACGGGAAAGTATTTATTACATATGTGGAATGTTTGCTGCCAATACGTATTATTTGCGAAGCCAAGGAATAAACGAACGGCATCTACGTTTGAACAGGAACTACTTACTGTAAATCGTTGCAAACATATGGACAGTCACGGTCTGCACGGCCGCTACGGTCGGGGGTTCGAATTCCCCCTGGGGCATGGATATTTGTGCCGTCCTTAGGATTAGCTAGTTCATAAGTAGTTTGTAAGTTTAGGGACTGATGACCCCGTAGTTAAGTCCCGTAACTATACAAACATTTGAACATTTTTGAAAACATATGGAACAGGAATTTGCATGTGTTAACAGTTTGCTGTGACCGTCTCCCACACGTCTGCATTGAGACCAGAATTGTCATTGTCAGTTAGAGTGCATCGACCATCAATCAAAACTTAGGAAACTCATAATTTTCTTGAATCAGTTACGGGACATCATAGACTTGGAAAATCTTATTCCTTATTTGTTCTATCTTTAGAATAGCAGTAAATTCATCGAGTTCCTCTAACGGTAAAAGTTCTTCATTCTCTACGTGTCTTTATTTCAACAAAAATTTTGAATTTATTTGAGAAGAAATTCATCACTGAAACAAAAATGTATGACCTCAGAAATGTTTTATTTCTTGCCTATGGGATTAGTTGGTACACATGGATATTTATTATAATCTCCATAACTGCCTCTATTTCATGTAAATAATAGCTGTACTCTGCTTTGCATCAGTATCAGTCGAAAAAAGTATGTATTTTCTCCTTATAATACAGCTTCCTCAGAATGGTAACATTTATCAACGTTTACATCTGTTAGACTATGAGACCGAGACGTCGAGCCATGCCACTCAACTTCACAGCAAGGTTTATTTTATATGAAGAAAACTTTATTCTGTCAAAGCCACTGGACTTTATATTTGTACCGCAGTGGCAGACACAGTAAAGGTTTCCAGGAATGTGAAGTAATCGACAATATTGTTCCACTGGTGATTCTAGGTATTTATTATTATTTCTCGAAAATAATGCAATGCACAGCGCTGAATGGTATTGGGAAATGAACGAAGCTGAGAAATATTAAAACTCAGAAAATCTATCCGCCTCCTAATACAATTGGGAAAGTGAGTGGGGATAAAATTTTGGCATTGGACATAAATGTCGACGTTTCTGACGTTAATTCAGAATGTTCTCGAAAAGTGATTAGCTAGATGTCGAGGTTAGGGACGCTTTTTAATTTCTAGGCTAACGGATGTCGGTATGGGGAATTATTGATCTGGGGTGGACACGATGAAGGAAAGGGTGGTAGGAGAAGATGTAGGAGGGGAAAGGCTGACCATATTTTCTGCTCTGCGCAGACTTATTTATTGATGTGGTGCTTGTCGTGAGGGCTGTGTTACAGCGTTTCTGCTTCCTCTTTAGTGGCGTGAGATGTGTTTTTAAATACAATTCAGCACTGTGAATTGCATTATTTTCGAGAAATAGAAATAAATACCTAGAATCACTAGTGGAAGATTATTATTGATTGCCTAACATTCCTGGAAGAAGATTTGGAGCCGCGGTGGAGTAGCCGAGCTGTCTAAAGCACCTCGGTGCGGAGCGCGCTTTTGCTCGCCGCGGAGGTTCGAGTCCTCCCTGGGGCATGGGTGTGTGTGTGTATATCCGTAGATTAGTTTACCTAGGTGTAAGTAGTTTGTAAGCTACGGACTGATGACCACGCAGTTTGGTGCGATAGATTTACAGACAGTTGAACAGAAGATTTGGAGATGGTTCACGTCCTTCCGTTTGACTCCAAGTGTGTGTTGACTTCGTTGAGATTGTTGGGGACGCGTGTAAACTCTTATGCGTCATCGTTTGAAGGTCATCAGTGACTGACACCATTTTGCAAAGTACTTTTTCAGTTCAATAACTGGAATAAAGAATATATTCTTTCCCATTTATGAACTTTCTCTGAAGGTAATAACGCAGTTTAAAAGATCAGCAAGCTATTGCTCTCTAACATACCACGCAAATATAATTACTGCGTGAGGTAGTATGTCTTGAAATTTATCTGCAGACCACTATGCGTTTCACATGACAATGAGACTTCAAGAGCTTAGAGATGACATTGCTCGGGTCATGTACTGTACGTCCTTACCTGTCTGATACGTCACATTATTTGATGCTACTTCACCACAACGCTCGATCGCACCGTGGTTATCTTGTAGTGCAGTCTCTTCAGTAATTATTAAGACAACCTTGTACATTCGAACATGAAATCGGTTCTTGGTCTTTGTTTCGTGAATTATTTATGTCGTACCATAGTTAAAGGTTATGGAACGTGGGATCACATTAGACACTGCAGGTAATTTTTTTTTTCTATTTAATTTCATTCAATGTCGGCTGCAGGCTAAATTTTATGAAAGAAACAGGGACGAATCAGATATAGCCGAATCAGTGGATCCATTTAATGCTGTTATACACTCATCTCAGACTGAATCGATAGTTGTAATTGATGTTAGCTATATTTTGCCAGTGATTCTCTTCGCCACCAATTTAATCGATTTAATAAAAAACTTATCAGATAAAATGTAAGCAGCTGACGATATAAGCACACAGTCTTCACAGAAGTGTGAGAGATCTCAACACTACATTCATGAGTAAGCGAATTAGTTACCCATTTACATGGTGAGCAGTTCGCTCCTACTCCCAGAAAAGTGGAGTGACAAGTAACGACGTGGACTCCACAAGACTATGAATGCCCTTGAGAACCAGCAAAACCTAATATTAAAGATATGGAGTAGTTTGGTATGATGGATCAGAAGCATTCCGGCACAAGTCCATCTGTGCACTCACATTTGTGTACTATCCTAAGATATTTTTGATAATTACTATCTGTGAACGTTATAAGTTATATCGATATATTCTAAAACAGTGGTGTAGCCTCTAGGACAGCGAAGCAGGGGTACTGCACGTTCACCCTCAATATCGAATCCGTAATTATTTCTTCTGAGTTCATGTGCAGCATTGGGTTTTGAGACTGTTTCACTTAGGTTTATAAGACAGTTTTCTGAATGACATTTTGGAGAGGTTTCTAATGAAGGAGCAAAGTTTTTAATGTTATTCTGCTCCTAGCCAGGTCTAGTTGCTGCAAAAGATGCTATCTGTTGCACAAATACATTTTCTGTTGTTGTTGCCCCTGATAATTCTGCAGATATGATTTGCCAGTTTCCTGTGCCTGTCCACCTGACGGGGTTGGACAGATATATGGAAACACGGCGAGAAATACAGAAATCAACGTAAATATCGCTGATATTCAAGCCAAAATCTTCTACAATTTTTACATGTGTTTGAAATGAGGTTTTGCTTTATGCATCTTTTATACGTACACAAGTTCTAAATAAAGGGGTTGGTTGAAAATAAAAAAAAATCCGCAATGATTGCATTCTTTACTTGAGATTGGTGTCTTGTGCGCTGAAGGAAATAAAAATTAATACACCCTCTTTGAGTTTTCTAATTCGCTTAAGATTTATTATGAATTTCGAGCGAATGAAGTGATTACATATTCAGTCAATATGTAAAGCTGTATTGTCGTTTCATGTATCATCGATTCATTCTAAAATAGCCGCGGTGGAGTAGCCGAGGGGTCTAAAGCGTCTCGCTGCGGAGCGCGCGGTTGCTCGCCGTGGAAGTTCGAGTCCTCCCTGCAGCATGGGTGTGTGTGTTGTCCTTAGGTTAGTTTACCTAGGTTTAAGTAGTTTGTAAGCTACCGACTGATGAACACGCAGTTTGGTCCGATAGATTTACAAACATTTGAACATTCATTCTAAAACACCCACTTTAGTACGTGGTGTAAATGCCAAGGACGGCAAAGCAGGCGCTCCATCTGGCATCCATTCGATCATACAGATGACGAATTCTGTGTTTAGATACATTTTTCCACGCCTGGTCCACCTGTTAACGTAGTTCTGCAAATGTTGTGAGTTTACGAGAAGCAGGAGCCAGTAGTGTCATCATATCCTGGCCGGCCGCGTTGGCCGAGGAGACTGAGGCGCTCCAGTAACGTTCTGCACGGCCACTACGGTCGGGGGTTCGAATCCCCCCTCGGGCATGGATATTTGTACCGTCTTTACTATAAGGTAGTTGATAAGTAGTTTGTAAGTTTAGGGACTGATGACCCCGTAGTTAAGTCCCATAAGCTTAAAAAACATTGGCACATTTCATCATATCCTACATGTTCTCTATTGGAGACAAGTCCAGAGATCTTGCTGGTCACAAATGTTGCTGTACGTCTCGCAGAGCACGTTGAGATTCACGAACAGTATGAGGGCGAGCATCACTTTCCTGTTGCAAGAATGGCAAAAGAACGGGCCTTACAACTTTCTGCACATACAGAGTGCTAGTCAGCATACCCAACACGAACAACAAAGGTGAACGAGAGTTGCAGCTTATCAAACCGCAATTCATATTGCCGGGGTAGGGGCTAGTGTGTCTTCGACAACTGCACTCTACGAGACAATGCTTTCCAGGTCTCCGTCGTACAAGAAAACAACAATCGTACGCAGGCAGAACCTGTTTTCATCGCTGAAAATCAAGGCCCGCAATATTTTAAGTGATCCTCTGATGACGACACAAGTGGAGCCGTGCACGTCGATATTGTGGTGTGAGTAGAAAATGGGCTACATCTACAGCTATGTGGGATACTCTGCAAATCACATTTAAGTGCCTGGCAGAGGGTACATCGAACCACCATTATACTATTTACCTCCCATTCCATTGTCGAATAGCGCGCGGGAAGAATGAACACCTGAATCTCTCCGTTCGGGCTCTGATTTCTCGTATTTTTTCTGATGATCATTTCTACCTATGTAAGTGGGAGTCAACAATATATTTTCGCATTCGGAGGAAAATGTTGGCGATTTGAGTTTTGTAAGTAGCCCAAGCCGCAGCGATAAGCGCCGTTGTTGTAATAATTCCCATCCCAGATCCTGTATCATTTCCGTAATGCTGTCTCCCCTGTATCGTGACAATACGAAACGAACTGCCCTTCATTGGACTCTTTCGATATCCTCCATTAAACCCACCTGATAAGGATCCCGCACTAGGCTCCAATACTCCAAAAATGGGTGGACAAACATAGTGTATGCAGTTTTTTTTTTGTAGTTCTGTTGCATGTTTTAAGGGTTCTGCCAATAAAACGCAGTCTCTGGTTCGCCTTTCCTACGACATTATCTACGAGGTCTTTCCAGTTTGAGTCTGAAGCAATAGTAACTCCTAGGTAATTTGTGGAGTTTACGGCCTTCACTTTTGATTGATTTATCTTGAAAACAAAGTTTAACGGATTTCTTTTCGTACTGATGTGGACGAGTTCACACTTCTCATTATTTAGAGTCAATTGCCAATTTTTACACCATACTGATATCTTATTGAGATCGTTCTGCAGTTGGTTTTGATCTTCAGACGATTTTACTAGACGGTAAATGACGGCATCATCTGCAAACAACCTAAGAGAGCTACTTAGATTTTCCCCTAAATCGTTTATGTAAATAAGGAACAGCAGAGGACCAATAACACTACCCTGTGGAACGCCCGATATCACCTCTGTTCTAGTCGATGCCTTACCATCTATTACTACGAACTCTGTCCTCTGTGACAGGAAATCCACTATCCAGTCGCAAATTTGGGGTGATATACCATAAACACGCAATTTGATTAAAAGCCTTTTGTGGTACGGTGTTTGTGCCAGTTGACCAAATGTTCAAATGTTTGTAAAGCTTATGGCACTTAACTGCGGGGTCATCAGTCCATAAACTTACAAACTACTAATGAACTAACTTATACTAAAGATGGCACAAACATTCATTCCCCAGGGGGGATTCGAATCCCCGACGGGGAACGGCCTCGCGCATCGGAGCATAGCGCCTGAATGCGGTCGGCCGCTCCGCCGCGGCGTCAGTTGTCCCACTGATATTAACTGGACGGCACAGTTCGTGTTGTTACTTCTGCCCTAATAATACCGCATGTGTGTGCTGTTGTACATGTACTATTTGTCACTGCAGCTCTTAGAATACCCCAATCGTAGCGAACATCTGTCCTATGGACGTCCAGAACCTCGTCTTCAGGTGTGAGAATACTCACGTGACCAGAGCTACCAGCACTGTTGCACAACTGACGCAGCACTTCCAACTTGTGTGGCAATTCTCCGAAAGGTTCATCCCGACGTCAGGAAGGCCACAGTTTCGCCGCTTTCAAACCCGCCCAGTTGGTTGTACGTAGCATGAGTGCGTGTGCGTGGCACGGCGCCTGTCTAATCCACAAGTTAATATCGCACTGACAAGGAGACGGCACGAACGTGAGGTCGGGTATTTGTCAGAAATTTTGTGTGGTGAAAGAGAACCCCTAACACCTCACGTCGTTAAAATATTAGGACGCACTACTCGGAAAATCCCGAGAATAATCGATCCGAAGTTTCGTAGGTGCCTTATGAGTATAAAACGTTACTCCCTTGCCCAGCTGCCGTCTGGCCTAGATGGCCATTTCGAGTGACAGCTGCGGTGCTGGACGGACGTGTGGCGGCAACGCTGGCGTTCGGCAGGTAAACAACGGCTGTGTCGCTGTGTCTAAGGTCAGTCGCAAGCGCTCTGCTCTGCTAATTGTGGCTACGATTACTACGAATAAGAAGACAGAATGAACGCGATTAATATATTGAGGAAGGACACGATTAAATTTTCTTTCGACAGATGTCATGTTAGACCAAAAGCTTATGAAGTGAAACAATGGCTTATCAAACAAATCATGATTAATGAGAGTGACGTAATTGGTGTTCATTTGTCCTTTGTTACGAACGCTGCTTTCGTGAAGCTGAAGAGTCCAGAATTATGTTGCTCCATAGTAGACAAATTTGGCGGACTTGCTAAGTTTCATCATTCAGACGGTAGTGTAAGTGACGTTCCAGTCTGTCACGCCGGATTAGGTATTCGGACAGTTCGTGTTTTCGAACTGCCCTTTGAAATGCCGGATGAAGAAATACAAAAAGTTCTTAGACCCTACGGCAGAATAATTTCGATTATCGCTGAAAAATGGTCAGAGGCCTACATGTTCCCTGTCTTAAACGGCGTTCGTCAAGTAAAGGTCGAACTTCATAAGCACATACCGTCATACTTAAATGTGCGCGGTTACCGTGCTTTACTAATATACGACGGACAGCCCAGAACGTGTGCTCTGTGTAATTCCACGGAGCACATTAGAAGCGAGTGTAGCAGGAGGCGCGTCCCACAGCGCAGCTGCCGGCCAGGCAGTCGGCCTCAAGCTGACGTACGCTGCCGCCACGTACCCGCGCAGCCCCGCTAGGCAGGAGGAAGTTCCGGAAACTACGCAGAGCCGAGTCACGTCGAGCAAGCGCGTTCTAGCGAGGCGAGCTACCCGGCCGCGGAAACGAACGAAATATCGCGTCAGGGAGGAGCTTCACTGGATGTGCAGAAGACAACACCTGTCTCCACAGAATCTGAAAGTGGAAGCCGCTCTTCCGTTATTCAACACGAAGGCCCACTGACTTCCGAGGTAACTAGAATGAACATCGAGGACGTGACAGGCAGTCATATGGAGACAAATGAGACCCTACCGAAAACGACATCCGACATAGAAGACGCCCAAAGAGGATCTGGGAAAGAGAATCGAAGTACACAGGACAGCACAATTGAGGACCCTACACCTCGTAACATCACGCAGAAAGACCCAAATATGGAGATGCAAAATGGAAATCCGAAAAGGCTAACCGATAAGAAGAAGGAACAGGTGGCGACCGAGACATCGTCCACAGATTCTCAAGAGAAGTCACCTGCATCATCCAACGGGGGATCCCCAAAGCGCAGGAGAAATAAGAAGCGCAGGCTGGCTCATGAAGCCGCTGAGAGTATAGCCCCCATTTTGAAGGAAAAACTGAAAACCATTAAAGAACGCGACAAGCAGGTAACTGTTTCAGAAGCAGCAGTAACTTCCAAGGAACGTCCTACAGGAAGCGGAAGTGAAGCAACTGACAATACCATTGAGATGTCAGGAAATGAACCCATGTCAAGTCAAGCCACCTCAGAGGCACGACTAGACTGGGCACAAGAATCAGACGAAGACATGGCGGATGAAGCAATACACGATGAAGATATTTTTTACTAAAAGAGTGGGAATGAAACCGCTCAGACAAGAAGCAAGAAGACAGATAACGACGAAGGGGAGAAAAAAAAAGAAAGACAATGAATTGCCCTTATCGGACTTAGAAATTTAAATCACACCTAACTAATGGAACATGTTTATAATGTGACAACTCTTAACATCAACAATATTCAGAATGAAACAAAAGTGGCTGCTCTTAAAGATTTTTTGTATCAATCCGAAACAGACATAGCATTATTGCAGGAGGTTAACATCAAAGATCTATACGTCCTTGGTTATCAAGCAATACTGAATATTGCACCTGAGAGTAGTTGTGGGACAGCTATCCTTGCAAAGGACGGCATAGAGATGAAAGATGTCTGCCTTTTAGAATCTGGGCGGGGAATCAGATGCACAATTTTTAATACTAATTTGGTAAATGTTTACGCACCATCGGGCAATAATGCGAGAGACGAAAGAGCAACATTTTACAAAAGTGACATTCTAGTTTTACTTAAAGACAATCCGGGAAATGTTTTAGTTGGCGGTGATTGGAATTGCGTTTTACATGAAAAGGACCAACGCCCAAACTTCAATAAATCTAAAGAACTTCAGGGCTTAGTTAGTAACATGAAATGGAAAGACGCATGGGAAATTAAGTATCCTACCCTCGTCAGGTTTACATACATTACTTGTAGATCCCAAAGCAGAATTGATAGAATTTACGTTTCTTCGAACTTTGACAATAAAATTGCTGCAATTGAAGTTATACCAACTACCTTTTCCGACCATCTTGCAGTCAAATGCAGTGTTAAGTTACCGAAGCAGAAAACTTGATGGGGCCGACCATTGTGGAAATTGAACATAGGTATGCTGCTAGAGAATAACCTAAACGCACACATAGAAGAAACCTGGCAGGCCTCTTTACGACAGCGCCATAAATACAGGTCAACTATACAATGGTGGGCTGCGGTTGCAAAGAGGGAATGAGATGGACGAGACATACAACGGAATTTTATTATTCTTGTTTACGCGATTTCTATGAACAACCGATGACTAACGATATTTTCATAGAAATAAAGAGAATCAAAGCCAAGCTCATAAATATGAAGAGGTCCCAGCTAGAGGGCTTAAAATTAGATCCCATGCACAAACCATTGTGGAAGAAGAAAACGCTTCTATCTATCACCTCATAAGACATGAACAACGGAGGCGAAGAAATTTTATTGATCACATGCGGGCGGAGGATAACAGAATCCTTACAAACCATAAAGATATATTAGACGAGGTTAATCGATTCTACACTACACTTTACAGTGAACAGCAGATAGATGAAGATACGACGAAGGAATTCTTAATCACATCTGGCCTTAAGAATACAATAACGGAAGAGGACAATCGACACCTCCAGGCACAAATTACTGAAGAAGAAGTTTTCGATGTACTCAAGTCATCGCCAACTAAAAAGTCACCCGGCCCCGATGGATTGCCCATAGAGTTTTACAGATCATACTGGCATGTCATAGGCAAAGCTTTTACTGAAATGATAAATGAAGTACTAAATGGGGAGGCTGTTCCTACAGATTTGAAGCAAAGCATCACAGCACTGATCCCAAAAGGCAGGATCTTGGGAATAAAAGATATCACCAAGATGAGACCAATAAGCTTACTCAACACTGATTATAAAATAACAGCTAGGGTAATTAAGGAGAGGATAACACCAATCCTACGGAGGATCGTTGGTGTTCATCAGACATGTCTCCCAGGACGAAGCATTTTTAAGACAGTCACTGAATACAGGGACATAGTCGCAATTTTCTCCAACTCTGCAGCACATGGTGGTCTAGTATTCATTGATTTTAATAAGGCCTTTGACAGAGTTCATCATGGGTATCTTTTTAAAACATTGGCATTCATGGGCCTCAATGATAACAACGTGAAGGTTTTCAACAACATTTTAAAGGGAATGAAAACTAATGTATCTCTCAATGGTCATTATAGTAAGGATATTCAAATAACGAGTGGAATCCCTCAAGGGAGCCCATTATCAATGCTGCTCTATGTAATCGCCTTGGAACCACTTTTAAGAAGGTTAGAAGATGTACTAGAGGGCGTATCTCTTGCGGGACTGAAAACGGTTTGTAATGCATATGCCGATGATGTCGGTGTGCTGATTAGAAGTAACGATGACGTCACAAGAATGACAGAGAATGTAACCTTCTACTGTAAAGCAACGGGCGCAAAAGTAAATGACACAAACACAAAGAGTGCTTTTTTAAAACTGAACGGAATGGCCAACGTAAATATTGCTTGGGCAAAATGCGTTGAGCAACACACTGCCTTGGGTCTCACCCTCCATAGGTGTCCTTTTCGAACTATAGCCTCCAATTGGAAGAAAATTTTGGACAATATTCGTGGCTCGCTCATTTTAAATTATTTGAGGGACCTAAACATTAAGCAACGAATTAAGATCATTAATTGTGCAGTTTTATCAAAAGCAACTTACATTGGGCAAATTTTGCCAATACCTAAAGAAGTTGCAAAAGCTATCACGGCAACGGTTTGCCGATACCTCTGGCAAGGTCATATATTTCGAGTAGCTGCTGGAACAGTGACCCTAACTACCGCAGAGGGGGGACTTGAATTGTCAGATATTCTAAAGAAAATCAATGTTCTGTTTATAAAGAGGTCGTTGCAACTTATTGAAATGTATCCAAACAGTGTAACTTCTAAATTATTCAAACTTTTTGAGCCTAACAGCCTTCGGCCACCAATCGACATCGGAGTAATAAACTATAAATTGAAGCACATTCGGCACTTTTATTTCGAACTAAGTTACATGCAATGCCTTGTACAGGATATCAACAAGAGGAACTGCAAATACATGCTGCAAAAAATAAGATCACAGGACAACCCGAATAAGATGGAATTAAAGTACGCTCACAGAAATTGGAAACATATTTGGCAAAATATAAATAACAAAATACTTACATCAGAAGTACAGTCGACATAGTACAAAGTTGTAAATAATATAATTAGCACTAACGAGAAATTATATTTAATAGGACGCAGTGACACAAACAAATGTTCTAAATGCAATAGGACTGACTCGTTAGAACATCGTTTCGTTTGTCAAGGGTACAGTTACTTATGGCAAGAAGTTAAAATGCAAGTTGCGTTTCTCAGACGTATTGATGGGAGACACATCAACCCAAATATAATATTCTTCCCGGAAGAAGTATTTTTTCCATCTCAGAAAAATAATGCCATCTTATGGTTTATCGGACATTACGTTAACTACATTATAAATAAAAATGGGAAAGACAGTCTATTAGAATACAGAGAATATTTACGATCATAATACTATAAAATATACCAGAGTAAAAATCAAATAAAAACGTTTGGTAACATGCTGCGAATTTTGTTCGAGAAACAAGGAGTGGGATAGATGGTAGATGCATGCTAAAGTAGGGGACAGCTGCTGGGGGTGAAGTACGGTGGGGACTTCGTGGGCCCCGTGGCCGCTACGGTAGCCGTGAAGGCCTCAGCAGAACTCTGAAACAGCATGCGATTGACGACGAAGAAATACACAGTTTGATACCAAAGGACCAATACTCATTCTCAATGTGATATAAAGATATAAAATAAACGAAATTCGTGTAGATGTATGGTGATGTAATTCATTTATTGACGGAAAAAAGGGGGAGAAAAAAAAGGTAAATTCCTTAGGAAATTTGCTTTTGTTCTGTATGCATACGTTTAAGTGTACACGGAATTATGATTCAAAAATGAAACGCCCTAGAAGAGGGATTCATCTTTTAGTTTTTTTTTCCTTTCATAATCTAGTACACTTTCACAAAGAGGAGCTTTTTTTCCAAATTGTTAAGGAACGAAATGTTGATAAACAAGAAAGTAATTTCAAAAATATACATATAAAACAAAAAGACATTCACAAAAAGGTACTTTTCTGAACCGAGGGTTTCACAGTTATGAGAAGACGCAATAGGGCTGATGATGAATGCTGATGAACGAAACAAAAAAGAACAATCCAAAGATTGTGGAACAACCTGCATTTGGCAGGAATCTACGAGAAGACGAACTTTGAAGCGTTAGAGTGCAGTAGTGCCTCGACACAATCCATCAAATTTCACAGTATCCAACAGGTTGATAACGAAATCAGGAAGAGGAACCAAGACTCATGAACACAAATTTATTTTATTTTACATTGATTTACATTCTGTAATATAGCTATGAAGCTCTAGAGAACAATAATTTTACAACAGGCTGAAGTAAGCCTGCGCCGATGAAGGCGAAATATGGCGAGCGCAAGGACGGGCTAGAAGGGGAGGATGGAGGCCCGAAGCAAAAAAAAAAAAAAAAAAAAAAAAAAAAAAAAAAAAAAAAAAAAAAAAAAAAAAAATACGAAAAACATATTTACCGGCACATTTTTTTTCCTTCTGTTTCATTTTCTTTTGTTATTCCACCTATTTTTCAGAAAGTTTCCCAAACCTACATTATCTTTAACAAATTAGTTACATTATTGAATAGATCCTTACAAAGCCCCTTTAAACCCCATAAAACGAAATAGACCAACGAGCACGAATATTTTTCAGTTATTAAAAAACTTTATGTTCTTGAGCTAAGATAATGTTTTAAAAATAATGTAGGTTTGAGAAACTTTTTGAATAATTGGTGGAATAACAAAAGAAAATGAAACAGAAGAAAAAAAGTGCCGGAGGAGCAATCGAACCTGAGACCTCTAGCATAAGAGTCCGAGCCATAACCATCTAGGCCAGACGGCAGCTCGGCAGTGGACTAACATTTTATACTCATAAGATACCTAAGAAACTTCGGATCGATTTCTCTCGGGATTTTCCGAGTAGTGCGTCCTAATATTTTAACGATGTGAGATGTTAGGTGTCCACTTTCACCACAAAAAATTTCGTACAAATCCCCGACCCCACGGTCGTGCCGTCTCCTTGTGAGACTTGCGGCAGTAAGTTTTCGTTATTGAAGGTTACGCACAGATGACGCTCTAACAGCTATTTCACTGCTCTATCTGTTGTCGGACGGCGTTGAAACCATTATCAGTAGATCACTATCTCCCAGGTGCCATCTCCCGTGAGCGGATAGAAATCGATGTCATCTTCCAGGTGTATTAGTTTTTCGGAGGTTTATTTTGGCAGAAATGAAACTTGTGCAATATCCTATCTCTGTTGCAAGTGTCGGTCGTTGTAACGTCAGTTTTCTGTGTAGATGTGTGTGCGTTATGTAGAAAGTGAATTGAAACGCGCGAAAAGTATTAGTTCTCGTATAATTTGTATTTCTGTAATCTGAATAGCCGAACTGCTTACTGATTTTTTAAAGAGCTACTTATCCAATATTTTTGCCATTTGCAAAGATAGCGGTCAAACATCGTCAGCTAACTCGCAAATTGGAGGAAGCTGTGGTTTGAGTGGTGGGGATACGTTGTTCTTGGCGACGATTGTAAGAAAAGTAAGAGGCCAACATCCTAAAAAGTCACTATAGAAACGAATCTCCCTTTCTAAACCTTTTCGCGATCCAAGTGACACCAAGGGAGTTCCATAATTGGAAATTTCATGGCGATAGAGAATTCCAAAATCACCCACAAATTACGCAAATTGAAATAACAGGAAAAAATGAAGCCGTGGCCGTAAAACCTTGACACTTGAGTAGCGGGAGAAAGTAATTTATTCGGGTAACTCCTGTTGCATAATGTCACAGAGTAGCAGATACGCCGGCCGCGGTGGCCGAGGAGACTGAGGCGCTCCAGTCACGGTCTGCACGGCCATTACGGTCGGGGGTTCGAATCCCCCCTCGGGCATGGATATTTGTGCCGTCCTTAGTCTTAGCTAGTTCGTAAGTAGTTTGTAAACTTAGGGACTGATGACCCCGTAGTTAAGTCCCATAAGTTCTACAAACATTTGAACATTTTTTAGTAACAGATACAAAGAAGCCCCCCCCCCCCTAAACCTCTGTCCGACGCTCCCCTCGTAGTTCCGTAAGATGCCAGCAGATGTCTGGCTTAGTACCGGTAGATCACACTAGAGGCGCCTCTCAGGCTGCCTCTCGCACATCAGAGGGTAGCGTGGAGGGGAGGCTAAGGGGAGAGCTCGTGCCGCCTGCCACGAGGCCACGGCTGTGTCCGGCGTTTGAGGGGAGGTGGTGGTGGGGGCAGCCGCTACCTGCCGCCTGCTCTGGCCAGTTTAAAGGGCTGCTTCTGACCGCAGCGCCATCATGGGACATCTTACGGAACTGCTGGTAACCCTCCCTCCCCGCACCCCCGAGCGTGAGACCGGGCCCTTACGGTGGTTTCCCGTCTTTATATTTTTGTCTGTGATAATGTTTACTTCTAAGGGCTCACTTTGCGTCTGGCACAGGGTGTTCAAATACTACGATGCAGAGCGACTTAAGACTGTAGCAAAGTGGGTGAACTGTGATGATACGTGCACTTATATCGTCGTATTCCGTGAGTCTTACAGCTAATCTTAGAGATACAATTTCGAAGGTACATTCAGCTGTATGTGTATATATTGTCTATAAAACTTCCCGTCAGTACAATTTGTAAGGGTAGAGACTATAAATTGAACGTCATGTCGAACTCATTAGTTTTACTCCATGGAGAGCGGAAAAGTAGTAAGCGAGAAATCATCATTTTCCTAGCTTGGCAGCGAGAAAAAGTTTAACGAAGGTTTGAAATTATGTTTAGTTTGTTGCATGTCGATAAGTACAGCCCTTCTCATATAGTGTATAGTGTAATTCAGCGCAAAGTTCCTAGTGATTGGAAAAAAGCGCAGGTGACTCCCGTGTATAAGAAAGGAAAGAGAACTGACCCATACAATTACAGGCCAATATCGTTGACATCAGTTTCATGTAGAATTTTGGAGCATATTCTCAGTTCGAACATAGTAAATTTCCTTGAAACGGAAAAGCTTCTTTCCATGAATCAGCACGGGTTTAGGAAACATCGTTCATGTGAAACTCAGCTTGCCCTTTTCTCACATGACATCTTGCGAGTCATGGACGAAGGGCAACAGGCGGATTGTGTTTTTCTCGACTTCAAAAAGGCGTTCGACACGGTGCCACACTGCAGACTGCTAACGAAGATACGAGCTTATGGAATAGGTTCACAGATTTGTGACTGGCTGGAAGACTTCCTAAGTAATAGAACGCAGTACGTTGTTCTCGACGGCGAGTGTTCATCAGAGACGAGTGTATCGTCAGGCGTGCCCCAGGGGAGTGTGATAGGACCGCTATTATTTTCTATCTATATAAATGATCTGATGGACAGAGTAAGTTGTAATTTGCGGCTGTTTGCTGATGATGCTGTGGTGTATGGGAGGGTGTCGTCTGTAACTGACTGTAATAGCATACAGGTTGACTTAGACAAAATTTCTAGTTGGTGCGAAGAATGGCAGCTAGCTCTCAATGTAGAAAAATGTAAGGTGATGCGCATGAGTAGAAAAAACAATCCTATAATGTTCGAATACAGCATCAGTAGTGAGCTTCTTGATGCGGTCGCGTCGTTCAAATATCTAGGCGTAACATTGCAGAGCGATATGAAATGGAACGAGCATGTAAGGACAGTTGTGAGTAAGGCGGACAGCAGACTTCGGTTTATTGGGAGAATTTTGGAAAGATGTACTTCACCTGTAAAGGAGACCGCGTATAAAACGCTTGTACGACCACGTCTTGAGTATTGCTCAAGTATTTGGGACCCGCAGCAGATCGGTTTGAAGGAAGACATAGAGGCGGTTCAGAGGCGAGCAGCTAGATTTGTTACCGGTAGGTTCGACCAATGCGCGAGTGTCACGGAAATGCTCCGGCAACTCAATTGGGGATCGCTGGAAGAAAGACGACGTTCTTTTCGTGAATTTCTGTTAAGTAAATTTAGAGGGCCGGAATTTGAAGCTGAGTGTAGTACGATCTTGCTGCCGCCTACTTACATTTCGCGTAAAGATCACAAAGACAAGATAAGAGAAATTAGGGCTCGTACGGAGGCATATAGGCAATCTTTTTTTCCTCGTTCAATTTGGGAGTGGAATAGGAAAGGAAATGCCTAGTAGTGGTACAGTGTACCCTCCGCCACGCACCTTACGGTGAATTGCGGAGTATGTATGTAGATGTAGATGTAGATGTATGTATAAATTCTCGTCGCGTTATGTGAAAGTTTCTTGCAACTCCGACCGCGTATGGCGTTATAGCTGCAGAACCATGTATCTAATGTTATTAGTGCCCATACAACATTTGTTACCTCACAAAAAGTAATATGTGTACCAAATTTGGTTGAAATCAATCCAGTGTTTTAGGAGGAAATGCGCAACATTGTTTCGTGATGCAGCAGTTTTTCGCGCATCTCATTGTTTATGACGTCATATCTCCTGAACTATGTGTAGTACGTGATACATATACTTATGGCGACGGTTCTATTAGTTTGAAGCTCAACTGTGCAAAATTTCATAAAGATTGAAAGAAAACTATACATTTTTATGCATTACGTACTCACGAACAAACACACGGAGCCGGCCGCGGTGGCCGAGCGTTCTGCGGCGCGTCAGTCACAGTCTGCACGGCCACTACGGTCGGGAGTTCGAATCCCCCCTCGGGCATCGATATTTGTGCCGTCCTTAGTGTTAGCTATTTTATAAGTGGTTTGTAAGTTTAGGTACTGATGACCCCGTATTTAAGTTCCATAAGCTCCTCAAACATTTGAACATTTGATTTTTTGAAACACATGGACACGCTGATTTATATATAAAGTTGATTTGCAGAAATGATTAGCATTTGAATCATGTCGGTGCATGGATTTAATGTCAAAATGAATATCTAGTGCTAAGTGCCTAACATTTGAACATTAATACGCTGCAGTTACTCTCAATTTCACATATGTTTCATGTGGCGTTAATGGTGTTGCAATTTTAATGGTATGCAGGGTATTATGCAGTCTTAGAATAGTTGTAACACAGTACCTTTTTTTTAGCAACAAATTTCCTACGTAATTAACTTAAAATCTTAGGAACGTTAGATACATCATTTGCCAAAAACTGAACAATGTATTAACGGTTTCTGTCAAACTTATGTCAGTATAACCGAAACGTGATTTAGCCGGTCTCTCTCAGTGTACATTATAATGTAGTTTATCTGTGGAGTCTAACGGGCCTTAATTACCTCAGGGGGTAGTGAAGAGGGACAAGGTTTAGAGAGGAGGACAAATTTAATAACCCGGAGGAAATCAAATAATACGTTTAGGTCCAGCAAGTAGACGGATGGCACAATATTGCGCCTCTCCGGCTCTATATAGGTTCTCGGAGAATCGCAGCGATATTATTTATTCAACAGCCAGATCTGCGTCTGATATTAGCGACTCTACTGAACACGGTAACGCGAGGATGGGCGGCCGTTGGTAATATTCGTCTTCTGTAGTAATCAATCAGAACACCTCTCGGAAGCAATTAAATCGATAGCAGATCACCACTCTCCACAATTTTCCGATTTCCTTCTCATTTCTTTGTGGGACTTACGTTCCATGTCTTCCACTGTTTGGTTTTGTTCCTCAGTAGTAGTCTTCCTCTAGGTAATTTATATTAATATATAGATCTGTAACTGTGGTCAGGAGTCCGGCTTTTCTCTCCACATGACAAGTAAGTATTTACTTACTTATCCATGGCATTGGCCTTGGGGTTGGAGAGGGGGGGGGGGGGTAGCATCTGTACACTTTTCCTTTATCGCTCCCTATTTACGAGCTTTCAGTCACCACTCTCCTGCTCCTAATCTCATTCGCCCTGTGTCCTCGGTGACCCGGTCCTACGTCGACCCCAGCTCTTCCTTCGAACCACAACTTCCAGACACACATCTTAGGGTATGCTCCCTTCACTCATCCTACACTTATGTTTAGAGAAACATAAACCACGTTGACAGACTAGAGACAGAACGTTCGTATTCGAAGGATATGCTCCTTAGTATGTTCTAAAAATGAACATTTCAGCATATGTATTGTTGCCTAGTAGTAGTAGGCTCTTAGAGGTAAAAGTATTTCATTTAGTGCTGCAAGTGTCACTGTTATGCGGCCACTTCCACCTCTTCCCATTACCCCCTTTCCTACCTATTGTTGATTTGTTAACCTTAAGGTAAAGCAGTCAACAATCCGAAGATTGTTTCAAATACCACAGCGCTTTACTAGGCATGGTCCTGTTTGGAGGTGGTATGCCGTTGCCTTCCTCCGACGTTCGAACTGACTGACCCAGCCAGTTATAGGGGGACCTACAGTTTAACGTGGGTTCCGAACCATGGTGCTACTCGGTATTTTACACATGAGCAATACTGCCAGAGGTGAAAGAAGTGGAAAGTGACAGATAAAAATCCTAGGCGCTGGCTGGGATCGAACCCACGACCTTTGTAGTGTGGCACTCTACCACTGTGCAACTGAGGCTTGTTAACCTTAGCTGCAAAGAAATGCACTTAACACTATATCCCAGAGCAGTTCGCACCAGTAGGAATGACTGTACTTTGATATTCATACCACAAGCCAAAACTCCAAAATTTTTTGTTCCATCTACTATTCAGTTTATAAGAACGAAAATACCCTACATTAATTAGTTATGTCTTCGCAAAAAAGACAGTAGTCCTGAATATATGAAAAAATTAATGTGAATAAAGGCATATCATCATTAAAAAATACGAATAATCTAAATTAATTACTAAATTGTTATTGTCATACCTAATAACATTTGAAAATTGTAAGAAGTAGGTATAAGGAATCATTGTTGAAGAAAGTTAACACGACCTGCATGAAATGGGATATATATTGTCTCAAAGAGACGGCAGCACTAAAGATTTCGCATAGGCCTAGTAATAACAAGGAATACGTGTAAACCCTCGTAAATAGCAAAATATTTTTTCGGCGTTCAAAATGTTCAAATGTTTGTATAGCTTATGGAACTTAACTACGGGGTCATCAGTCCCTAAACTTACAAACTACTTATGAATTAGCTAACACTAAGGACGGCACAAATATCCATGCCCGAGGGGGGATTCGAACCCCCGACCGTAGTGGCCGCGCAGACCGTGACTGGAGCGCCTCAGTCCCCTCGGCCACCGCGGCGGGCTTTTTCGGCCTATAACATGTTTTAAAACTCCATATTAATTATTTTTTATATACACGGTGCTTAACAAATGTTGAACTAGTATCTGGAAGTATAAATTTGATTAAAAACAGTGATGTTTGCGACTAATATCCGCTCTTTCCCACCAAAATAGATTAGAACGGTACAGGAACTCCTGTATACTAATTTGACTGCTGCGACGTTCCTTTCCTCTTTATTCACGTTTAGGAGACTGTCTTCTGTGTTATTGTGTGTATATGACTGTGTTTCATTACCACCCATCCTGCGATTCAATCCTCGCGGTTGCTTTTCCCTCTACATCATCAGTCCATCTTTATCGGCGACATTAACTTCTCAGTCATAACTGCCTCGGTCTTCATTTAGTAAGCCCGATAGCATGACAGAAGTCATTAGCTAGCTCCAGTGCAAGATACTTTGTGAATGGTGTTCGCTATCGCGGTACGGGCTAACTGCATCCTCCTGCATAGTTTTTCTTTCCGATACTATGTTGATTCCTATTGATGATATTTTACGTCTCCAGAAGTGTTATAAAATACGACCATGAAATATGTTACAAACTTCTGTAATAAATTGACGCCTATAGTTCTGCACATATGTTCGGCGATTCTTTTTGGAAATGACCTGCGTCGTTTCCCATCATTAGTACGGTTTAGATTCTCTTGAGACTTACAGGACACTGCTGCTACAATAGTGGCAAGTTCATTCGAATACTCAGTGTAAAAAATAAAAATAGTATCCCGTCAGGTTCAGTAACTACTCAGCTGATTGCCTATCTCTTGATCGAGTGAAGTGGTGCAGTGGTAACACTCTAGACTCACGTTCGGGAGGACGGTGGTTCAAATCCAACTCCGTCCATACAAATTAAGGTTTCCGTGATTTCCCTAAATCACCCCAGGAAAATGTTGGGATGGTTCCTTTCCAAGGGCACGGCCGATTTCCTGAAGGAAACACAAACAATCCGAGCGTGAATTCCGCCTCTAATCTGTTGTAGAATTCCGTTACACGTTTCATGCTCTTGTATCGCGACATTTCTGGAGACCAGGATCTCGCCAATAGAAATCAAATTGGATTCACAAAATAACATCCCAGAGAAAACCAGCTCGATCGATTCGCCCACGAGACCCAGAAAGCAGTAGAGATAGTCGACCAGATATATGTCGTTTTTCTTGACTTCCGAAAGCCGTTCAGTGTTGTTCCGCACAATCTCCGAATGACCGAAATTCGAGCATACTGAATATCAGATTAACTATTCGATTGAAGAGTTTCTAGAATGACAGGTATTGCTGCGCGGGAGTAGCCGAGAGGTCCTGAGCGCTACGTTGCGGATCGCGCATGGATCGGGCATGGATAATTGTGTTGTCTTTAGTATGAGGCAGTTTGTAAGTTTAGGGACTGATGATCCCGCAGTTCAATCCCATAAGCTTAACAAACATTTGATTTGAATGATAGATATCATTTACAACTTCCATATGTCTGGCATTTTATATACTTAATTACTAAATTTTGGGGTAATGTTAACATGCAGTGACATATTCCGAATATGAAATGTTAACTTGTCTGAAGCTATAGAAGCTTAGGACAGCATTGAGACATGAAGTCTAAGCCGGCGAAAGTGGAGCTAAGCACATGTGAAGAAAGTTTGTTTGATCTGTTGTCTCTAAAACATATGGCTGGAGCTTTGTCACAGTTTTGCGCAGTTTTATTTGTTCTGTTTTATGCATACACAGAACAACAGTTATGACAAAGTTTGATAAAGTGATGAATTCAATTTTTTTTTACTTTCTTAAGATCTCAACTATTTGCTTATCATCAACGAAACGTAACAAAATGAAAATGAAACTAAACTGTGAGCAGTATAAAAAAAATCTTTCGCAAACTTATCAAAAAACTGTTCAGTTGAGGCTCATTAAAAAGAACAGGTCAAAATACTTAAAATATACGCCATTCCACTAAGCAAGAGCATCCGTTTAAACTGACAGACATTTACTTACAAGTTTAGTGATATGAGAGGGGAAAACAGTCATAGCAAGCATTCTGAACAACTGTTTGTTCTATTTTGAAATGTAAACTCTTTCTTTGTAACTAAACTAATCAGAAATGTCCCCAATTTTGCCAATAATCCACAGCTTTTTGTGTACCTTTATAACGATTTTCTTAATATCTATGGACATCGCACTTTGCCGTCCCTAATGGTTTGAGAAAAGATGTTTGTATAAATTCAGTTTAATGCGGAATGGATTGCACATTAACCCTAATTATCCTAGATATATTTATCGCCGGTCAGTGAACTCTTCAAAGTTAACGCAGTAGAAGAAAGTTTCCATCAAATCTGCAGACCTTTGAATATAAAATGTTATTGTGACCATCTGAAGTGTAATGCAGGTACTTGTAACTTCTACCACTAGCTATGTCATTTGCTCGTTTAAGTGGTGAGGTAGCCCAGTTTTACGATACTCGAAATTATAATTAAATGGAAAATATAACGCTATGAACAAAACCCTTTTTTGACGTTGATTAGCCTCGCGGGAGTATCCGAGCGGTCTGGAGCGCCATGTTCCGGATCGCGCGGCCTTCCGCGTTGGATATTCGAATCCTCCCTCGGGCATGGATGTATGTGTTGTCCTTAGGTTAGTTTAACTTAGTTTAAGTATTATGCAATTCTAGGGACCAATGACCAACGTAATTTGGTCCCATAAGAATTACAAACATTTGAACACTTTTTACACATTGATTAGTTAATTTCTCATCACCTACAACGAAATCTATTTCACAACTAAAAATAGTTTTCTGGTGTACATAACCATATGTTCACGGGTTTCACCGTTCGACTGCAAGACATATCTACAATATCTTTTCGAGAGATGAGGTATGGGTGACTGATATGGTAGTATGCAGTGTCGCATGTCATATAGGCCTACACATATCGTCTGGTTTGTTTGGGACTTCGTGGCAGACTGCAAGTTGGAGCGTTCCCCTCACGAACAACTGTTAAACATTCAAGAAATTTTCATTCAATATTTGCATTCTAACACGGGAAGAGTGAACAAGACAGTTTTTATCTCAGAACCACTTATTCTGTCTCTTACGTAGTAATAAGTCTTGTAGACAAACTGGCAGAGTATTCGTGAGAACATGTAGGTGCATGTTAGTATATTACATAGGTGGGATGAAATAAGGTCTCAGACTGAAATTACATACGACGCCACACCAAAAATTTACGTTCTACTGACGGTGCTGGTGTATTAGACGAAGCCAGCGTGTATTTTCTGCTGCCCAGCAGTGCATATTACGCAGATTTAATTACCGTGGTCAGTAAACGTTATTTCATAAGCAAAAAAGAACACAAATTTGGACACCTTTTAGCGTACTTCAGGCGTTGCAGAATACGACGCTCCTCACTAGAATGTGAAGAATATACACGGTCGCTACTTAATATAACTTAAATCAGGCATCACAGCAAGCGCGTTTTCGGTTCCGTTTACTGTGCTGCCGGAGATGAAACATTTCTGTCTGCATTAAAAATGGAGAAGCAGGACTTGACATGGGTACAGATAGGTCTTGGAAGTTGTAAGCAAAAGAAACTGTAGCTGTCCACCACTCTTTTGTCTTATAATGATGTTCTTGTCCTAGCAAAATATGCTACTCTTATTTTGAGACACACTTATTGTATGGCTGCACTGTAGTCACTAAGAAACCAGCTACGGCTCCAGTCACCTTAAATGATAAGACAGTTTCTTTTTTTTTCGGGTGCAATGATCTGTGTATTGTGGACAATTTATCAGACAAAAACGAAAGTTCATCATCAAACATGTGTGATAAAGAACATACACCTACATGAGTTTGTAAGTTAGTTACTAATTATCTTTATTAATCACAAACTTTGATAATACCACTCAGTTAAACGTGTTCAAAAGTGTCATAGTTTCTTCACAAACAAACCACACTTTCGGAGCTGAATTATTTTTAGCAATTCTTCTGGTATAGGACTTGAAAGAAAGGAAGGAAAATTAGGGTTTAACGTCCCGTCGACTCTGCGACTGGCAATGAAATTCATTCCCCCTTCGGCCCTTTCACTAGATATTGCACTGTTCGTCCCCTCTACTGTAGACATTAGTTCAGGATAGCGTGAACCATTTTGTTTACGCGGTCATTTGGCCCGAAGAAGCTAACATGGCCGGCCGCGGTGGCCGAGGGGACTGAGGCGCTCCAGTGACGGTCTGCACGGCCACCACGGTCGGGGGTTCGAATCCCCCCTCGGGCATGGATATTTGTGCAGTCCTTAGTGTTAGCTAGATCGTAAGTAGTTTGTAAGTTTAGGGACTGAAGTACCATAAGCTATACAAACATTTGAACATTTTTTTGAAGCTAACATGCGAAGTGAATCTGCTATTGATTCGTACACATATAACTTCCAAATATTTATAATCAACTAAAATTTTTATTACATGCTGACAGAGGTTCAACACAAGTATTGATAGAAAACTCGGAATGCAATTTTGGCAAGTATTGTTAAATAATTGTGATGTTTGGCGTACTGGCTCGAGGATAAACTTCCGATCCTCTATCAGCGCAAACAATCATGTTAAAAGATCACATAATTGGCGCAATTTGTCACGATAAACCGAGCGAAGTACGGCAGAGTAAGGGCCGCGTTACACGATACACCTGAGGCGTAACCCTATGCAGCAACGTCGCAAGCGTGATTATCTGGAACTACGTACTGCTTCGCGTAGACCTATTAACCAACTTCGATGCACGGCGGATATTCCTTGGCGCGAATCTCAGCATGCGCACTAGACGGCAGTAACGCGCATGAAACGCCAAGAAGAGCTCTTGTAATCGTTCATTTATACCGGACAAGAATCCGAGGGACACTCTAATTTCTTAGAACGTCATTCATTCAAATTATTTCTGTGAGCTCAAGGTTCTTATTTAATGGGAAGTTATCATTCTTATTCAGTATTTGCCGGCCGCGATGGCCGAGGGGACTGAGGCGCTTCAGTCACGGTCTGCATGGCCACTACGGTCGGGGGTTCGAATCCCTCCTCGGGCATGGATATTTGTGCCGTCCTATTTCGTAAGTAGTTCATAAGTAGTTTGTAAGTTTAGGGGCTGATGACCCCATAGTTAAGTCCCATAAGCTTTACAAACATTTGAACATTTATTCAGTTTTTCTCTTATGTACATAATTGAATAATTACTGCTTTGAGTTACAGACTCAACCCTTTCGTTTTATATTAAAGTTCAAAGTATGTGTAACTAACGGCCATCCCTTAGGTCATCGGCCACTAGGCTTAAAAACTATTAAAACTAACTTATGGCAAGGACAACATGCACAGAAATACCAGAAGGAGAACTCTAACTTCCGGTGGGAGCGGCCGCGCAATTCCTCACATGGAGCCTCAGACCACACGGCTTTTTTATATTACGACATTTTGTTGCAAAAGTATGTCTATCTAAATTTACATTTATACAGCATTTCGTACCTATATGACACATTTCTTGCTGTTGTGACAGTAAATCTTAAGATTAGGGCACAACAACGACGAAAAGCCAGATAACGGGCCGGAAAGAAGAAATGCTGGGGAATATACTCACAGCTAATAAAAAAACTGAGTCTCAGAGATCGGCAAGAATTTTGGAACTTCGCGAGGAAGGACGTGACCTGTTTTGAAGACCTGTTGACGGTAAAGTTACATGCATACCATTGACGAATAATCGATTGCTGAAGTAACTCATTATGATAAGAGGGCTCGTATGTGCTGTACTAACACCTTTCCAACCTGTACGAAGGAGTTAAGACTCAACGGCTCTCTGTTCCTTTGCAGTTCTTAAGTATGAAGCAACCGACAAAAGAACTAATTTTCATAACCACCTGGTATGTAAGTCTGCTGGGAAACAAATATTGTTCATTCCATAATTACTGCATTTATGAAAATCTACTAACTGAAAAAATAAGCAGAATCCGTAACATCTGAAGTCAGTCCTAACCACGCATGACATAACAGTAATACAAGCAGAAAGCTTATTGCAGTACCCGGCTCTATGCATGCGCGCGTTAGTTCTGTCTAGAGCACATACGTGAATTCACAGGAGTCTCTTCCGACGCGCGGATAAAGTTACTGACATGCTGTCTGTTCTTTTTGGGCATGTCCGCAAGAACTGACACCATTTGTTGCATAAACGGCTGTAATTTTAAGAATTTGAAATATTTAAACATTCTGCCGTTTCATGGCACTGAAATACGAGGCGCGTCCAGAAAGTAAGTTCCGTTTGGTAATAAAATGAAACTGCACACACATATAGAAGAAATTTTTATTGCACAAAATTATACAACTCTTAAACTACTTTTCCACATAACTGGCGAAATTTTGCAGGCATTTGTCATAGCGTGGCACCAGGTTTTGTACAGCTTTTTCATAGAAATCTGTCGCCCGTGTCTTCAACCAGTTGGAAACGAAATTTGTGGGAAGTCCATAGCGAGAGCACTAATTGTAAACCTATGGTTTTCCTGGTTCTTGTCATCAATCGCTTGAACCAGGTCTTCTGTAACCAAAGGTGGACGCCAACTTCGTTCTTCATCGTGCACATCACGCCCGCCATTGAACTGTCGGACCCATCTTCTCACCATCGAATCACTCATCGCATTTGGTCCGTAAACATCGCAAATTTGCCGATAAATTTCACTTGGTGTCACTTTCTTCGTATTCAGAAACCGAATCACCGACCTGATTTCACAGGCGGCGGGATTTTCAATCAGCGCCGACATTTCAAACAAGCACAACAAAGCGTACGTAACTGACAGCGATCTCCAAATGACGCACGTTCTTCTCCCTGATACACAACTTATACAGCGCATGTGCGGAACTACAATCGCAGCGCTGCAGCGGAGATAAATTGAAACGGAACTTACTTTCTGGACGCGCCTCGTAAAGCCATTGGCAAAGTTGAAAATTTGTGCTGGACCGGGATTCAAACCAGGATTTCCCGCTTTGGGCCAGTGGTCACCTTAAGGCTGGTATTACACTGTCAAATTATTGGACAAAGAATTGGACGAAAAAATTGGATGAAATATTGGTCATATTTTTTGACAAAGAAATTGGATGAAACGCAAAATGGGATATTACACTATCATCCAATATTTTGTCAAATTTGCTTCAAAATGACGGTGTAATGCTCAGCTATTATTTATACTACAGTTGCGTTTTGTCTGCATTTAGAAGAGAAGGAGGGAAAAAAGAAAAGAAAACGCACTTGGATGAAACCGTGGGTGTCAGGGAGAGATAAATAAAATTTGTTACGGGGCCGGAAGGATTTTCCTTTTTTATGCCGTCGGCAGAACAGCCAGGCCGTCCACTGCTAATTATTTTGTCGCTCTTCATCGTTCACAGTTTGCAATAGAGTAACAAAAAGGCTGACTCAAACAGTGTATACGAACAAGATTGTTAAGTTGATAAAGCAAGGTTTCATTAAATAACGTTTTAAATGGAAAATGTGAACACTGACAAAGGGGATAATCTAAATTGTTTATGACGTTATTAACAATGTAAGGGGGGAAACAGTGATGATAAAGTAAATAGGCTCTATTTATTTCCTTACAAAAATTGGCTGACGTATTTATATGTACATAGATTCGCTTGCAAACAGATGTCGATGTTTTGGAAGTTGTTTCATTTCCCAGAACTTAGCACACCACGTTACCAAAATCATACATTCTAAAATCTGCTTCGGCCGTATTAAGATTTAGGGGTATTACTTATTCAATTCCGATAGTATATAATGACTTTTTTACATCACGGATTGTAACTCAACCTCACTTTTGCCGCGGGGTATTGGGCTACGCGAATTGACGTGACGGACAGTGTGAATTGGCCTTGTCACCTGTTATATAACGCCCCATTTGATTTTTTAAAATTTTGTTGTTGCTAGAAAACACTACACAAACATTCTACCACTAGCCAATAGCCATGTTTACGAATACGAACGTTATGTCCAAGTAATGTCAGATATTTAACCTCCAAATAAAACAGCTGTAGTGGCAACGAAGCTGTAGACTACTAGCGCTCCAAGCGGTCACATTTCTCACTGCAGGAAACAGAAGACGAGCGATTTCTTTGATCAAATCTAGGCCGAGGCCTTAGATTGGATGAAATATTGGACGATGTTCCCATTACACTACGTCCAATTTTTCTTTGTCCAATTCTTTGACAAATAATTTGATAGTGTAATACCGGCCTAACCAATTGGGCTATCCAGGCACGCTTCCCTTAGAAGCCAAATTCTTAACTTACAACACATTACGGATTGTAGTGCTTGTTTGTTTGTTTGTAACTGCGGGGTCATCAGTCCCTAAACTTACAAACTACTTATAAACTAACTTATACTAAAGACAACATAGAAATCCATGCCCGAGGGAGGATTCAAACCCCCGACTGGGAACGGCCTCGCGCATCGGAGCATAGCGCCTCAATGCGCGCGGCCATTGTAGTGCCCGCTACACATTTGTTTCCGCTTGTTCGCAGCCTGTACTGGATTCCCGTAAGGGATCGAGCGAATTTATGCATCCGCATTGAAATTGTCACTTTTGGGGTATATTTACAATTATTGAAATTGTGTCTGTTGTAGTGGACATGTCCGAGAGAACAAACAACATCGGTTGACAATAACCCCCATAATTTTACGAATTGGAAATATTGAAACATTTCGACTATTTCAGGACATTGAAATAAATTCAATGTAGAAGCTGGAAATATGGACTGGTCCGGGATTCGACTCGGATATCCAGCTTAGGCAGAAAGGCATGCGCGTGCTTGGATAGCCTAATTGGCTATCGAAATCCGGATTCGAATCTCGGTCCAGCAAAAATTTTCAGCCTCGCTGTTGTATTTATTTCAAGCCCCTGAAGCGGTCGATGTGTATTAATTAAGGACGGACCGAATATTCCTTTTCGGCCATTTTCAGCCGAAATATTGGTTTCCACTGCAGTTTTGGTTGCGGTCATAAATCAGAAGAATCTTAAGCTTGGCCGAAAATAGCTTTCGTCAACTTGGATGAAGTTGGGTCGCGTTCAGCTGACGGCGCGCCGTTTAGCTATTAGGAGTCTTGGATTTTGCTGTTAATCACAATATAATACAATCGTATCTTATAGTAATATTTTAAAACTGTGTTTGTAGCAATTTAACTTATCTAGTAATGTACTTAATGGAACGGGTTATTATACTGTTACGCCGAAAAGTTTTATTAATGTTTCCCCTTGAAAGCGAAGGGCTTTTTTGATAGCCAATATGGGTTTAGGAAATAATGATCATGTGTTACACAGCTTTTCCTGTTGAGTAATCATACTGTTAGTGGGAACTATGATGCTATTTTTACAAAAACTTTCTGCAGAGCTTATTGAAGTTGATCTGTTGATCTACTAACAAGAAAGAAGCCGATTAGCACACAGTACTATGTAACAACAGTTTTCCTTCAGTTACATATAATTACTGTAATAAAAAAATTAAAAATGGTAACGTTAACGAAGAGATACGAACATCCAACGAAATTTTACGAAGTATATTCAAGGCCCTGGCTGTGCGCGAGTCAAGTCTAATCGGCGACAAGACGTCATCTGAGGTTGTCATCCACTGACCATGCTCCTCAATTTTGCTTAGATGGGAATTACAACGGGAAAAATGTCTACAGAGGGTATGCTAACCGGTCGTATATCATTTCCTTTCCTCCTCCATGTTGCCATGGATGAGGCACAACAGTTTGCGTTTGTACCGCAATGACAGTGTACGCGAGGGTGGTAGTAACTCCCCACTGCACTGTGTGGAGAGTAGAAACTCTGAAAGTTCACCAACCTGACGTATTCTATAGATGTCCCCACGCAGATGATAGCACGCAGGTCGGAGTTCTTGAATGAGGCTGAAATTGTTATACTATTGGCAGGAACTGTTTCAATTACGGAATAAAACTGTGGTAGTTCGGAACGCCAGCTGATTTATTTAAAGTAAGCAGAAAACCAGCAAACTGCATAATAATATCAACTTGTCACATACTGTCTTAACTGAAAGTAAATATAAAGTTATTTCCCTTGATCTAAGATGTTTAAACAATGTTTTATGACCGCCTACATATGCATGTTACTCCACCGACTGCGCGTACTGATGTCGCATGTTACTCTTCCGAGTGCCTGTTCTGAACTGAAGCGTGGCGGCTCGATGCAAGGCTGCCTTCGTTCCGCAATTTGGCGCGTAAACATGGCTGTCGTGCATCGTCCGTCTTATATTAACTGTTTTGTTTACGTTTTTAGTAATTGTAAACATGTTTTACCTACTCAGGGCATAGCTTGGCTTTGAGGGGTATTTCTAAATTGAGTTTGACTTTGAATATATTATTAGTTTATTAAACATTAATAAGAATATGAATGCGTTTTGGCGCTACAGTCAATCGGCGTCCAGTGCTTGCCGCTCGGGGACTTCCCTAGAACGCGGGGAGATTTGCCAGTGCTCTTTCCCATGAGAAACCGACCTCTTGTACCACCTGTCGTGGTTCTCACCAGCTTTTACCATCTGTCGCCTACTGGTCCTAACCGGCTGCACTGAAGCAATACTTCGATCTTAATATGATGGCTTTAAGCCAGAAATATTACAGAATGTTAGGGTTAAGAGTAAATGTTATTTCTTTATTACACCGCCATCAGCAATAAACGTATTGTATTTACGATCCCGAACTTTATTTTGAATATTCCTGCTTGCAATAACTTAATATATTTACAGCAACGAGGTGCGTCTGAAAAGGTCGGTGAAAGGTGCAATATTTTACAGACCGCGCTGGCGAGGAGAAAGTGACCACGCATACACATTGAGGGACATGTCAACACACGCCTCCTATCGTGCAAAGCACTGCAGGGAAGTGGAGGTGCACGCTGCGACCCAGCTAACAGTCAGTGTGAGATATCTTGTCATTGCAACATGGAGCGCGAAATGGAGCAATGGACCAACTCGTTAACTTGACGTTTTGTTTCAAATTAGGCAAAACGGCGACTGAGACCAATGGGATGTTAGTGAAAGTGTATTGTGTTAAAGCAGTGAGTAGAAAGTGTTTATTTGAGTGGTTACGTTGATCCAAGAACGCGTGGCTTCACTTCTTCGAGCAGTTCCACAAGAAGCGCTTTCTGGCGGTTTCCAACAGCTACAAAATCGATGGCAGAAGTCTATTGTAGCCAATGGCGATTACTCTGAAGGCCAGTAAAGGTATTTTGTTTGTAACTCTTGTTTCCTATATTTCCTAAGACCATTCAGCGATCTTTTCAGACGCGGCTTGTATTTTGCTTTGCATTTCTTTAGAAAACCGCGAGGGAAAATGACATAGCGTTTAGATTAGATTAGTTTTTGTTCCGTAGATCCGTGTTGAGGAGATCCTCGTCGATGTGGAACATGTCAAGAAACAAAATTTACAAGCTGAATAATAGATAATACTGATAATATAAATACAGATACATACATTTTTAAGGTTTTTTAGCTGATAATTTAATAATACTAATATAGTATGAATACCGATACATGCAGCATTTGGTAAAATTTAGAAATTCACTAATGGAGTAGGAGTTGGCTACTAGAAAGTCTTTTAGGTTCCTCTTAAACTGATCTTTATTTGTAGCTAAATTTTTATACTTGGTGGTAAATTATTGAAAATGTGTGTTCCTGCGTAGTGGACTCCTTTTTGAACTAAAGTAAGTGCTTTTAAGTCATTGTGTAGATCATTTTTATTCCTAGTATTGTATGTATGAACTGAGCTGTTTGTTGGGAAAAGGGATATATTATTTATGACAAATTTCATTAAGGAATAAATATACTGAGAGGCAGTAGATAATTTACCCAGTTCTTTGAAGACGCTTCTACAGGACGTCCGTGAATTTATTCCACAAATAATACGTATTACACGCTTTTGGACTCTCTCTAAATTAAGGAGTGGTTGGTTTATTATTGTCAGATGGAACGTTTAGGCCAGTAAATCTGTACAATTCCTATGTCATCTTCTACGTACTCTTACTAGGCGCAGCGGCGGAGCGCATTGAGGCGCTATGCAACGATGCGCGAGGACGTTCCCCGTCGGGGTTCGAATCCCCCATCGGGCATGGATGTTTGTACCATATTTAGTGCAAGCTAGTTCATAAGTAGTTTGTAAGTTCAGGGATTGATGACCCCGCAGTTTAGTCCCATAAGCTTTACAAATATATGGACATTTTTCTTACTAGGCTTACTCTCAGGAAGGGTTAGTACAGTGAGAGGATCTCTCAAAATGTGAGAAAACTAGTCTGTGGTGGTATAACCAAATTTTTCCGAAATTTTAACTTAATTACGTAATATTATCAATATTTTCTTGCAATAGCGAATTTCTTTTAGCGTCACTATGTAAGGTATGGATGTTCTACCAAATGGCGCGGGAATTCAGATTAAGCTGCGAGTGCTAAGGGATGAATGCAGTTGACTCATATGTGCAGTCAGTGTGGCATATGGAAGTTTGGGTCGGTCCTGGAGTCGTGTTCGGGTAGTATAATGGTTAAGGCGGGCGCTCGCGAAAAGCGGGAAACCCGGGTTCGAGTCCCGGCCCGGTACAAATTTTCATATGTCAACTCTGGATAGATCATTCATACCTTATACAGTGACGCTAAAAGAAATGCGCTATTCACTGTAATTCGTCACCATACAGTAATTTAATTACGTAAGTATCGGATTCGGCGAAAAAGAGAAAGAAGCCGAATATTCAGTTACTTTTTCGGTTTCGGCTGCAAATTATGTTTCGCTCGGATTCCAGCTTCAATATTTGGAATTCGCACATTTTCTGCGCTGGCAAGCAAACATTTAAGAGGCGTGATATAAGGTTGGAATGTGGCATCAGAGCAACGCATGCCGCTCTTTACACCGTAATAGCTGATCTTGCGGTTATTTCTTTTTAATTTTAGCACCTTTCTTCGATACTTTTAACAAGTACTTGAATGACAAAACTGAAGTGTCATATCGAACCACGTATAGTGTCAAGGTGGCATTTGCCGGAAACATAGCTTTGTTACGTGAAACCGTTTGTGAACTACAAGGGGACATACGTGTATTATAAGTCAGCCTGGAGTATTAAATAACTTTCCCCTGGCAGAAACGTTACAGTTTACAACTAATAAGGAGACCACATGAGTAGCGGACTTGAGAACTTTTTGATATTTATGGTACGTGAAGTTCAGTACACAAATAAGTCAGCCAAAGTCATTCCACTCTAAAAAATTCTCGAGAAAATCGCCTTTGAAGTTTTTACAGGTACATGTAAGTACCAATATTTATATAATTGCAGCGTCTGTCGGTGTAGCTCATGTGGTAGCTTTCTGGCCTTACAACTCGAGGGTCGATGGTTCGAATCTTGTCGTGAGAGATATTTTTCGTTGTGTTGGAATACTTACACAATTTTAATATATAATGGTAATTTTTACGAAAAGTACACGTATTTTAGATTATTAGTAATTTTCTATATTTTTCAGAAGGCTGTTAATAATAACGATTTCAATCAAAAAATATAAGTTACATTCTTTACAATGTTGTCTTCACTATTAGCAGACGACGGTAGTCTTTGGTTGTTCAGTTTGTGAAGAGCTACTACACTGTTTTTGGAAAGTCATCTCCGTAGCTACTAATGGCTTTCGAAGCAGCTAACCTACTCAACCATCGTTTTACGTGACAAGATTTTTAGCTCGTCTACATTAATATAAACAAAAACTGATGCAACACGAGGAATTATAGATCTCAAAATATTTTATGTAATTGAATTCGAAACTCTTGTTTTGGCAACTTAATGTTGGCCCATAAAACTGTCGCAAGTCTCACAAAGAGACCAGATGGGTATCGGATTTTAGAATTTCTTTATATTTATAGTAACTGAAGTTCAGAACTTAAAAAACAATCAGCAAAGCCATTCGTCACAACTCTCAGAAATTCTCGAGAAAATCTACTTCGAAATTTTGCAAAGTACACGTAAATACCAATAATTAAAACAGTTGCATCATCTGTCGGTGTAGATAAGGTGGTTGCGTTCTGCCCTCACAACCATTTAATTATTGGTATTTACGTGTACTTTGCAAAATTTCAAAGTAGATTTGCTCGAGAATTTCTGAGAGTTGTGTCGAATGGCTTTGGCTGGTTGTTATTTAACTTCTAGATTTCGCTTACTATAAATATAAATAAAGTCTAAAATCCGATACCCATCTGGTCTCCTTGTGAGACTTGCGACAGCTTTATGGGCCAACATTATGATGTTCAAACAAGAGTTTCATGTTGGTTTTCTCTTTGACAGTGCTTTGCGTACCAATTTTACGAACTAAATAGTGAGACAATGTGCCCTGAAACAGATTGTCGTAACTAATTATTAGAAAAATGGTGCGCAACACTCTTGGATCGAAAATCATCTTTAGCTGTAAATTATACACTTATGTTCAGAAAAGAGAAAGAATGACTTGAAAGGCTAGATATAGCAAGAATGTATTCACAGTACATGTTCGATAATATCTTTTGTAGAATTTTGGAACATGTATTACGTTCGAGTATAATAACTTTTCTGGAGACTAGAAATCTACTCTGTAGGAATCAGCATGGGTTTCGAGAAAGGAAATCGTATGAAACCCTGCTCGCGCTATTCGTCCACGAGACTCAGAGGGCCATAGACACGGGATCTCAGGTAGATGCTGTGTTTCTTGACTTCCGCAAGGCGTTTGATACAGTACCCCACAGAAGTTTAATGAACAAAGTAAGAGCATATGCTCTATCAGACCAATTATGTGATTGGATTGAGGGGTTCCTAGATAACAGAATGCAGCATGCCATGCTCAATGGAGAGAAGTCTTCCGAAGTAAGAGTGAGGTCAGGTGTGCCACAAGGGAGTGTCGTGGGTCCGTTGCTGTTCAAAATATATATAAATGACCTTGCGGATAACATCGGAAGCTCACTGAGGCTTTATGCAGACGACGCTGAAGTATATAGAGACGTTGTAACAATGGCAAATTGTATTGATATGCAGGAGGATCTGTATCGAACTGACACATGATGCAGGGAATGGCAATTTAATCTCAATGTAGACAAGTGCAATGTGCTGAGAATGCACAGAAAGAATCATCCTGTAACCTTTAGCTACACTATAGCGGGTCAGCAACTGGAAGAAGTTAATTCCATAAAGTATCTGGGAGTAGGCATTAGGAGTGATTTAAAATGGAACGACCATATAAAATCAATCGTCGGTAAAGCGGATGCCAGACTTAGATTTATTGGAAGAATCCTAAGGAAATGCAGTCCCAAAACAAAGGAAGTAGGTTACAGTACGCTTGTTCGCCCACAGCTTGAATACTGCTCACCGGTGTGGGACCCGTACTAGGTGAGGTTGATAGAGGAAGTAGAAAAGATCCAACGGAGAGCAACGCGCTTCTTTACAGGATCATTTGGTAATCGTGAAAGAGTTACGGAGATGATCGATAAACTCCAGTGGAAGACTCTGCAGGAGAGACGCTCTGTCGCTCGGTACGGGCTTTTGTCGAAGATTCGAGAGCGTACCTTTACTGATGAGTCTAGCAGTATATTGCTCCTTCCTACGTATATCTCGCGAAGAGATCATGAAGTTAAAATCAGAGAGATTAGAGCTCACACAGAGGTATACCGACAATCTTTCTTTGCGCGAACAATACGTGACTGGAACAGGAGGCAACACCGATAGTGGTACTCAAGGTACCCTCCGCCACACACCTATCGGGTGGCTTGCGGAGTATGGATGTAGATGTAGAAAAGATTAGCATTTCAGTCATCTCCGATCAGCACGAGGAACGAAACCGGTCGTTGTAAGGGGCAGGTTCTGTATGTGTTCTGTTAGGCATAGGTGTTGGCATTTAAGCGTATAAGAAACCAATGGCGTCCTTTAGTATAGCCGATTATGCTGCGTTAACCTGGTTCCCAAATCCATCTCTGGTGGTTGGCAATGGTCACAGCTCTGCGCCCGTCGTGTCACCATTATTCAGACACTTCCTACTGACGATCTGGTGATCTGGTGGGCAGGTGGAGAAGGCTATGACAACGAGAAGTTACGTGTTTGTGCACGAATAGGTGGTCATGCATTGTCTTTCTGAAAAATGACGCCATGGGTGTCGTGCAGAAATGATATGGCTACAGTATGTCATTCACGTAGCGCATATTGGTCACAGTTCCCTGGGCCACTACCGTAGTTTTGTGGTTGTACCAATAGTGACCGAAACCATAAGGCCTTACTTTGGCGCTCTATGTAATTCTAAAGTTACCCGTTGCACTATCCAGATGCCTCTCAGTATATTAGCTTATCATGCCTATTTCCATTCGCTGCTTTCGTATGGCAACATATTCTGGACTATTTCACCATTGAATAAAAACGTTTTCTTTGTACAAAAGCTTGTAATGGGAATATTCTCGCTCCGTGACACCGGCGACGTTACAACCCGGCCGCACCACATTTAGAAGGCGCATTGCATTATGTACAGCGTGTGGTATCTGCCCCTGAAACTTTGAAGGGTTATAGCTCCCAAACTAACAGTGATATGAATGTCGTTTAAATTGATTTGGACGCAGCTGGTTTCAACGAATCCAATGCACGATAGAAAAAACTATTGTTCCATTTAAAAAATTATATCTTTGTGCTGTAACTCTTTGGAAAATGATACAATAAACTATGTTCATAGCTCCGCAGAAAGTGTAACATTTCTTGTGTTGACCTACAGCATTAAAATTTCCCGTCGTCTATTATTTTATACGTTACAGAGGCAAACACACTTAGTGAAACACCCTGTATATGTTGGTAATTTTAAAGATGTGATACATAGCACGGCGGAGGCGTCCAAACGATATATATCATAGCGGTACGAATCGAAACGATAGTATCGAACAAGCGAATGTAGGGACGGGAAGCAGCGGTTGATTCGAATAGTGATTAGTGTGTGAAGCAGCAGTCGCCTCTAACAGTGGTCACTGTGTGAAGTGTAGTGCTGCGCAATGTCTAGTGACAGTCCTGTGATCGATGGTACATTCTGTTGTGCTAATCTGTAATTTACGAGGAGGTTAAATTTTACTTACCGTCTCGGCAGAGTAAAGCGCTAATGTTGGCAACAAAATGTTCGCTTTACGAGGATAATTAATTTACTAACCGGACAAGGGTACATACAAGAACCTATCAACCATAGAGCAGGAACAGCGTTAATTATTTATTTCACGGTCAATACGAAGAATTATTCCCTCTCAATCTATGTGATCGCGTTTTCAAAGAGCATTAAAAGGTCGTTGCCAACATCTGCACACTACATCGCCGGGACGTTATGTAAACTTTTACCTTACGAGGATAACCACAGATTGTTTATTATCTAAAATACGTAAGTATTAAGATTTTATCCAGATGGCACAGTGGTAATTATGTTTACTTGAAACAATATGAGTTCTACTCCTAGGTTCCTGCCTAACCACATCCTTTAAAACCACGACATTTTCGTAAAAAGTATAGAGATCAATGGCAAAAACTTAGTACTCCCTTGTTCGCTACAAATCGTTTCGATATGAACGGCTTGTATATATCGAAGCGATGTATATCGTTTGGTCGCCGCCACCGTGTTATATATCACATCTTCAAAAATACCTATATATTCATATATGAAATTTGTTATTACCAATCCGACCGAATTCAAAAGCAATAGCATTGTGCCTAACTACAACACTAGGAGGCAGAATGACTTTCACTATTTAAGGTTAAACGTAGATTTTGCACAGAAAGTGGGTGAATTATGCTGCCACAAAACTCATTGGTCACTTATCAAATAGCATCAAAAGTCTGACAGATAGCCAACTAGCATTTAAAAATAAGTTTAAAGAATTCCTGAATGGCAACTCCTTCCCATTAGATGATTTTTTGGGATATAAATCAGTAAACCTGCAAAAAAATAAATAAATAAATAAAAAATATTAAATAATTTAAAAACATGAAAAATTGTGTCATATTATATTTTGAGTAATGTAATATCTTTTAAAGACACCTTTTATTAACCTGAATCGTTCCACATCATTACGAAGTGTCGTATTCATGATCTATGGAACAAATATCATCTAATCTCTAATCTAATCCTTGTTCCACGGGAGTAATAATTTCCAGGATGCATGCATTACATTTTTCTTATGGCGATAACGCGCCCTATTTTAAACTTAATGATCTGCAGGAAGCATCCTGCACGTCTGCACAAGTCGCCGTCAGCCATTACCATCGGTTTATAGTGACAATGAGAACAACAGGGACATTTTAGCGGTATGTGTTATTTCGACGCGATATCGATGTTGACGTTGTACCCTATACCGACGTGGATCAAATGCTAATAATTTCTGTAGACCACTAATATAAATGTCCTATGACTGTGAATAATTTATCATCCCTAGCTTTTCCACGTTATTTTTTACTGTACATGATTGAAAATCTTTTATTACTCACTAGTTTGGGAGATCTAAGTCTTCATCATTGTGTGTCACATAACGGTTTGCTAAATCACAGCTGTGGGGCAGAAGACTCATTTCGTTATTTGTGATTAACTGGCTGGCCTATCTCATTTTCATGGAATTTTATAGATCTAGATGGAGTTACAACTCTCTGAAACTTGCGGAACTGAAGGAACATCGTTTATAAGTGAATTTTTAATCTAGTCAATAATTGCCTATTTATGTATATAACTAAGTAAATTCACTCAACTTTCGGAAGAAATATTTATTAATTTTAATGAAATAATAGGTTTCAGCTTGATAGGCGATGTGAGATGTTTATTTTATTAAAATTCACAACATATCGATTTCGTCCCTACGAAGGAACATCATCACTGCGTGCTGTTAAAAACAAGGTACCTTAGTCAGACATTAAAATCAAGATAAAATTACATACACGAAGAATGTTACAATTATATAATGGAATTACATACCAGAATTGCAAGTCATGATGACCTATGTGCTCTGCTTAAAACATTTTTTCGTCATATCATAAAATACATTTAAAAGGTCTTGCTGGTACAAGTCACAAGTATAAAATAAGGTAGCTGCATAGGTACACCTACGCAGCTTAGGCTGTAGACAGCTGGTGCGTGGCGCCTTCTTTGTTTAAAATCGATTACATTGTAACATTTAAAAAAAAGTTAAATCATATTAAACGCATAAGAAGGCAAAAATGGCGAATGCAGGTGAATTAGAGTTTAACAAATAACATACACAGATTAAGCAATGTGAGATCTAATATATAAAGCAGGGTGTCCGTATATTTGTACGTGTTGCATACAAATCTACAGTTTTGTTCCAATCTTTATGAAAGTTTGTACACGTAAGCTTCAATCCACGAGGACGGTCGCCGCAAGTGTAAGAATCACATACGATATATAGTTCACGAGATATGACGTCATAAACAATGAGATGCGCGAAAAACTGCTGTATTTTGCGACAATGCTGCTCATTTTCCCCTAAACCACTGGACCGATTTGAACCAAATTTGGTACACACATTCATTACCATGAGGTAACAATTGTTGCATGGTTAAGAATCACATAAGGCACATATTTCAAAAGATATTACGTCATAACCAATAGAAATCGCAAAAAATGCCATATAATGCGGCGAGACTTTCGAAATACACTGTATGAGAATGACAGTACTTAGCGACTTGCAACAAACTTTAAACATAATTTCAAACCTTTATTCAACTTTTTCTCTCTGGCAACCATAGTAAAATGATGAAAGGAAATAAGTTTCTCGCTTACTACTTTTCCGCTGTTTATGGAGTAAAACTACGGCAATCGGTATGGCGTTACAATTTATAATTTGTACACAACAAATAGTAGCAGCAGGAAATTTTACAGACAGTATACATACATATAGTTGAATGTACCTTCCAAATTGTATCACAGTACGACAGGTAGTTCATGGAATATGAGCACATAAACAGTAACGCTCCGCTGTCCATGGACTAAAACTACGGCTTTCGGTATGACGTTACAATTTATAATTTCTACACTACAAATTTTAAGCGTAGAAAATTTTACAGACAGAATACACTCAAATAGTTAAGTGTCCTTCTAAACTGTATCACAGTACAACAGGTAGTTCATGAGATATGATCACATAAACAGTAAAGTTCATGATAAACCGCCCCATCACGCACCAAGTTTTAATCTATTACTTCTTTACTACTAATTGTATTACCAAGAGCTTTTACTGACCTACAGCCATTATACAAATGAATATATACCTGAAAAATGGCAGGAATAAAGAAATACCTGGGCAACGCCGGGTTTTCAGCTAGTAAAAATATAAAATTGAAATTGCCATTTATCAGCGCCCTAAGGTGGGTAGGTATTAAAACATATCCTAAAAAATCAAAATTTGTCTACATCAATTGCTAAAAATTTAAGGTACACTGTATCACGTACAAAATTCTTTCTGTTTAAAAAAATATATTTTAATTAAGACTAGCATAAAAGGTAAAAAAAAAAATCATTGCCGGCCGCGGTGGCCGAGGGGACTGAGGCGCTTCAGTCACGGTCTGCACGGCCACTACGGTCGGTGGTTCGAATCCCCACTCGTGCATGGATATTTGTGCCGTCCTTAGTCTTAGTTAGTTCATAAGTAGTTTGTAAGTTTAGGGACTTATGACCCCGTAGTTAAGTCCCATAGACTATACAAGCATTTGATTTGATTTGATTTGTAAAATCATTACGAAGCACCATTGCATGGGTGTGTGTGAGAGAGAGAAAGAGAGAGAGAGGGAGAGAGAAACAGACATACACAGCAGTGCCCGCCATCTAGTATTTCAGAATAATACTATGCTGGCCGTCTTTGTTTACTTAGTACAGTGCGTCTAAACAAAAAAATGCAAATATACATGAAGGTTCCTCTTATAAATGACGGCTTTGAGAATGCTCAGGAGCTGAAGCAGCAGAATACATAAAAAGAAACAAATGAAGAAAAGTAAAATCAAGTGATAGGTTAGAGTGTTTGCGGTGAATCGCAGATGTGTACCGTGGACAAGTGAAAGGTGAAATTGGCTGTGTGTCCGGGCTATTTGCGGCTGGGTCCGGGCGGCAGTTAGGAGCGAGAAAGGTCGTCTTTAAGGTCAGCGGACAGGCGTCGCGCTGATAACTGCACGTAGCCGCTCACTTACCGTTGGTCGCGTAAAAACACAGACTGACCTCCTACCGCGTATGTGCCGCAGCAAGGAACCTCGCCGATGACACGGGTAATGACCTCGCGGAGCACTGACGTAATGGAAGTTCAAAGGATAGTGCTCCGTTCCCTCAGCTGATCTACTGAGACTATCAAAGATGCTAAAAAAAGCAATGCTGCTGCATTTGGTGGTTTTGATACGCTGTTATTATTATTGCTGCCGATGAAGTTTTATTCCTTTGATGTTATTATTGCGTGACTGAAGTGTTATTTAATAACATCAAAGATAAATAAATATATAAAACATCAAAGAAATAAAACTTCGTCACCTTGAAAGTCATTGATGCCCTATTGACGTACGTAAATCAAAATGTAACGCAAATTATAGCTAAATTTACGTATTTGCAGATGGGTATAGCCGCGGTGGAGTAGACGAGCGGTCTAAGGAGCCTCGCTGCGGAGCGCGCGGTTGCTCGCCGTCGGAGGTTCGAATCCTCCATGGGGCATGGGTGTGTGTGTTTGTTCTTAGGTTAGTGTACCTTAGTTTCAGTAGTTTGTAAGCTATGGACTGATGACCACGCAGTTTGGTCCGACAGATTTACAAAAATTTGAATTTTTTTTTTTTTTTTTTTTTTTTTTTTTTTTGCAGTTTTCTTGAACCAGAAAATGTTGCTTAGTTCCTCGAGAACGTTCTATCACACCGCAGATCTTTACACGAGGACCACATCTGACCTTTTTCATGTTTTATGACATACCCAAAGCCAGATTTTCCAGAATCGTCAATTCAATTGCTTTATATTTAATATACGCTTGTAGGTATAAAATGGGTATCACAACATTGTCCCATTGTCTAAATGAGCTTAAATCGAATGTTCTAAAGTTTGTAAACCTATTTGACCAAACTGCTATGGTCATCAATCCCTAAACTTACACTAAAGACAACACACACACCCATGCCCGAGGGAGGACCCAAAACCTCCTCGGCGACTAACCGTGCGCTCCGCAGAAAGGCGCCTTAGAACCCTCGGCCACTCCACCGTGGCCGAAATGAGGTCATCACAATAATAATAACAGGGTGATAAAACCATCAAATACAGAAACATTAATGGTTTTTAAATCATTCATAATGTCACTGCAAGACATCTACAACTCTGCATGTCCACGAGAAGGGTGAATATTTACAAGGAAACAATTTTCCACCAGCATTCATTGACTTGTGTCTGTAACGCATGTAGAGTACTACATCCATTACGAAATGTCTCCGTAAATTTCGGAAAATAAAGTACAATTAAAACCAAGAGACTCCTAAAGAACAAGATTTCTAAATATTTGCGAGGCATCTTAAACACAGGATACCAAGGTTTTCTTTGTCTAACAGGCTTCTAACGTAAGCGGTAGACATGGCCTGATCAGACAGGTAAAGGTGCACATTCAAAGGCGTATCGTATCAGTGGCCTAAAACAACACTTCGTCAGTTCACAGACATAACCGGCAAATCACAGAAAAACAAACGACCAATTTTCCATCTGAAGGCGATAAGGACTGAAAGAACCGGCACTTAAACATTTACACATTCAATTACTCATACCAGTGTTCTATAAAGAGGAGGTCCATCTACAGCAAATCCCTTGGAACGGCCAATATGCGAGAGTCGCCGGACCAAGCCGAATTTTCAGAAAAAGCAAGAGTAGGTATTTCCTCGGACATACTTGCTGTTAGAGACAAAGACCAGAACTACCCAGGAAATTCTGAAATGGGTTTGAAGTACCAAATCATGCGATATCATTTGTAGAATGGCCATGTCCGATGAGAGTCAAACATACCTGCCTTGTTTGAAACAAAATTCAAGAGATATGAAACAAGCAGCCAACCTAGGACTTGGGAGAAGGAGGGAATGAGGCTTCTCTAGTCATAGTAAACAAAAACGAAACAAATAATATACAATGCAGTAAATGCAGTATATGTATCACTGAATTCATTCCTCAAGCATCGTCATGTGATAAAAGGCGAATTTAATCAAACAAAAATCATAGAAGCAGAGCACTATGAAAAGGTACGAAAATAACGTACAACTTTCAAAGTAAATTTCAGTACAAAGACAGAGGAAGGGTCAAATGACAACAGGCATGCTTTTTCCTTCAGCTTTGTTCTTAACTGTTCTTACTTGTTTCATGAAACGATACACCAATGTTTTTCTCCTGCTTTACAATGACGTATTACAATTTACAGAAAACGTATTTTTGGGCATTTAATTGCAGATATAATCTTTTACCTGTGATCCTGTAGTTAAAACACTCTATGCATAGGCTGTAGTTCGCGAAATAGTCAAGAACTATTACATAAATAAGTGGTTTATTAATAGAAAGGATTTTATTCGAACGTTTCCAAATGATGTATGCGAAGTCAGATATTTAGTTGAACAAATTTTATTCAATCAAATTGGTTCCTTATTGGAAGTGGTCAGATAAAATATTAATAAAAAATTAAATACAATATGAATCAGTTGTCTGTGATTTGGTAGCACTTTCTCCCAGCTAAGTAATCATAACTTTATGCAACATTGAAAATCTATATTTCGCGAGCACTCAACATGAAATTGTCAAAAGTTTAAGTTTCCAGAACACAATTTCTACATTCTAGAGCAACATAAACACATATCAGATGCACCGCCGTGCACTTGTTCTCTCCAAATTTAAGAGTCCCCGAGAAACGACCGTTGGCGGCGTAAATGTTATCACTGCCTGATCGAATGACTCCTATCATCCAGGAAGGCCCTTCTTCTGCCAAGACTAGACAGGGAGTCATTTCCGCGCTCTCCTTCACTCCACTCCTCCCTCTCACACACACACTCCCCACCGCTTCTGTCCTTTGGCCGCTTCCTCATTGGCCGATCGCAATCCCTTCCAAAATTGTATACTAATATAACATTATTTAAATACAGAAAAGCACTGTTAATTAGTATTACATAAAGTCTGAAATGAAAAGACAAACCAGCTTTTATAAGCTTAGATGCTCTTGCTACAGAATATTTACGTGAATTACTGGCAAGTTATGCAATAAATCGACACACAAAATGAATATACAAGAAGTAAATCATGTTGCTTGCATTTTCAGAGTTACTGTAGAGTATATTATGATTTGTTTATTTTTCTATTATCAACTAATATCAGTTAAAACGCTGTGCAGGATACAGCGTTAAGTCGCAGTATGTATGTTCTCTAATATGATCGTAAGTATTCTACACCTGGTGTTCTTTTTCAGTCAGATCACTGGTATTTGCTTACGCACTTACCGCAGAGTTCCTGTGTTAGGCGTATTTTTCCCGAACACGGCTAGTTGTGTTGCTCTTTCAGAAGATACTTTGGAACTTCTTCCAGTTCCTTGACGATTTTGGTTAGTATACACTGACTTATGTTTGTTCATTTTCCAGTTGTTTTCTTCCACTGACTGCATAAACCAGCAGAAATCTGAAATTCCTGCTTTAGTTTTCCTTTTGTTACAACGTTGTAGAGGGGGGAAAATGTTTGTTTAGCTTATGGGACTTACCTTTAAATGTTCAAATGTTTGTGAAGCTTATAGAACTTACCTGTGGGGTCATCAGTCCCTAATACTACAGACAGCACAAACATCCATGCCCCAGGGGGGATTCGAACCCCCGACGGGGAACGGCCTCGCGCATCGCAGCATAGTGCCTCAATGCGCTCACCGCGGCGGGACTTAATTGCGGGGTCATCAGTCCTTAAACGTACAAACTACTTAAATAAATACATAAAAGTATGACGATTTCAAGTGCACAGCTGGAGATAATAAGCTATCATCTAAACCAGAATTTGTTGACATTGCATGACACATTCAAAAGTTGGTTATTTTAAACTTGATTTTTTTATATTTTGAAACATTTGTAGTTTTTTAAATATCGTTTTTTTTTTAGAATAATCAGATGTGCGTAATTATTCCAACATCGTATATGTCTTAAATGTAGCTGGTAAATACTTTGATATTTTATTTTATTTTATTATGAATTACTGGGGTATGGAACTCACATATGTCCTCCAGACATCAGCTAACAGCCATCGTTGCCGGCCGCAGTGACCGAGCGTTCTGCGGCGCAGCAGACGCAGTCTGCACGGCCGCTACGGTCGGGGGTTCAAATCCCCACTTGGGCATAGATATTTGTGTCGTCTTTAGTCTTAGCTAGTTCATAAATAGTTTGTAAGTTTAGGACTGATGACCCCGCAGTTAAGTCCCTTAACCTTAACAAACATTTTAACATTTTTAACAGCCCTCATTAGTTTTAAGTACCGTCATAGGGGGTGATTTCGGACACCGGGGTGGTTTCGGACGACATGGTTTATCTTCTCTTTCCCGCTGCGTAGCGACGAATTAGCGCTAATCTCCACCTCCGCGCGCTGCTTATTTTATGCATGAGTCTGTAATTCCCGCCTCCCACACTCCCGCGTTTGGATCGATTGTTTACCGACACAATAATCAGTCGGACAGTCTCATTGTCCAAAGTTCTCTCTGTGTTATGGAGCGGAAACTTTCTGTTGTTGCGACTGGCGGTAAAGTATTGTAGCTTCATTTGAAAACGAGATCAGTAGGCTGCGCCTCTGTGAGAAGTTTAGTACCAGTTTGTCACGAGTTTTGTGTAAAGTTTCAAAGTAACGGAGGTTTTTTCGAAATTGTGTACATTGTGGGGTGATTACGGACAATGCCGAGAACGTATAAATGTAAGAAAGGTGTTCAAGATCTGTCTAATTATGACCCGGAAATTATTCATTGTGGCACATTAACGTATAGAAAAGCCTTTAAAAAATAAAAATTTCTTCTCTCAGTCCTTACGCCTTATTTTAATGATGGATTTCCTTAAAATATGTTAAAAGTCATTAGAATCAAACAGAAAGAAAGTAGAATAAAAAAAAGGTCAATTTGTGCCCGAAGTGGAGTGGGGCGGAGTTATTTCGGACACTTTCTCAGTCAAAAGTAGATGAACGTGGACGTTCTGTTTCTAGGATATATTATCAAAATGTTCAAATGTTTGTAGAGTCTATGGGACTTAATTACGGGATCATCAGTCCCTAAGCTTACAAACTACTTATGAACTACTTACGAACTAGGACGGCACAAATATCCATGCCCGAGGGGGGATTCGAATCCTCGACCGTAGTGGCCGTGCAGACCGTGACTGAAGCGCCTCAGTCTCCTCGGCCACCGCGGCCGGCATAGTTTATTGATTATACATATACCCCACCACTTACGTAAAAAAACAATGAAATCTGACAAAACCTAGGAAAGTTACAGTGAAAAAATCGCAAAACGTCCGAAATCACCCAGTTTGACGGTACAAAGGATGGGCCTTTCCCAGATTTCCGCAGATTTGGACAAACCACGGAGCGGTTGCTCGGTTTAACCAGCTATAACTGCGCTGTGTGCCAGCTGATCCAAACGCTTGATGTGATCCTCTGCCATTCCATTCCATTACCTATACTAATTTCACGACGTTACTACAGCAAATTCACAATATCAAATTGTCTGGAAGGTTCTATAAACAGTTACTACATGAACGTCTACAGCTTAGGAAACTTGCTAACAAGAGCAACGATGTGTCTGTCAAATATTTTTATTGACATTTGTTAGTAAAATTGTAACTATACCGTTGAATAAGAATTATTTCAACTAGCAGAAATGTAGGGATTAACATAGCCTAAAACAAATACTTGATAAAGTCATAAATGGATACGATGTGCAGAGTCCGTGTCCTTCAGACATGCATGCGTGTCTGAAGGAACGGACACTGCGGCGACTACAGCTGCTTACGTAAATACAAGAACTGCATTCGGAATTGCGAATATTAATCAGCATCAGCTGTATGGTATAATGTTAACATATGAAAATTTGTGGCGGGTCGGGACTCGAACCCGGATTTCCCGCTTATCGCGAGCGGTCGCGTTAGTCGTTCCGACAAGCGTGCGCGGGTAGCGTAATGGTAACGCGACCGCTCGCGATAAGCGGGAAATCCAGGTTCGAGTACCGGCCCGGCACAAATTTTCATATGTCACCATTACACCATACAGCTGATGCTGATTAATATTCGCAATTACAAATGCATTTCTTTTATTAACGTAAGCAGCTGTAGTCGCCGCAGTGTCAATAAACACGGACATTGCACATCCTATTTAGAAATCAGTCATAGCAAGACTTGCGACAAATGTACCAAAAGTCTCACCCTATGCGGGAATTACATCATAGAATGTACGAGCACTCACGAGCAGTAGACAACGTGTGCCATATGAAGGTTTGGGTCGTTCCGGGAAGCGTGCGCGGGTAGCGTAATGGAAACGAGACCGCTCGCGATAAGCGGGAAATCCGGGTTCGCGTCCCAGCCCGCCACAAATTTTCATATGTCACCATTACACCATACAGCTGATGCTGATTAATATTCGCAATTTCTTGTATAAATGGGTACATTTTTTGCAGGGTCAAAATGAACACTTTCCACTGTTTCTGGAATATCAAACTACACAACTCTTATTAATAAACTTTATAAAATATACAGCTTAATTTACTAATAGTAAAATGTTAGTTTTATCACAATATGACAAATTACTGCCATCAGAATTTCTGTCTTTTATTTGAAAATTGCCGGCCGCGGTGGCCGAGGGGACTGAGGCGCTCCGCCGGCCGCTGTGGCCGAGGGGACTGAGGCGCGTCAGTCACGGTCTGCACGGCCACTACGGTCGGGGGTTCGAATCCCCCCTCGGGCATGGACATTTGTGCCGTCCTAGTTCGTAAGTAGTTCATAAATTGTTTGTAAGTTTAGGGACTGATGACCCCGTAGTTAAGTTTAACAAACATTTGAACATTTTTGTACAAACAGTTGAACAGCTGTAGTTATTTGAAAATTACAGAAGCAACGCCGATGAACAACATGTTTCTGTATGTGTTCTTTCTCCGTGACCACCAAAATCATATATTATGAAATTATAGGATGGATCAGACAGTTCTTAACACAACAGTACATAACGTCTCTAGTTTCTCCATGGTCAGACCAAATAGCAAGAATGGATTGTCTATCCACACTTCCTAAGTAGTTACGAAAATTCTAAAAATTGCAGTCATTCGCAGTTTCTCTGTAATCGACATTTGCCGTTTAAACTTTTGATCATTTAACAAGTTTTCCATGTAAATCTATTAGCTTGTATTGTCACAATAGTTACACTCTCAACACGAAACTAAGACTTTAAAGCAATAAACCAAAGTAGTCAACAGTTATCTGTAAAACTCAAAGATCAGTAAAGCAGAACCAATTAATTTTTAATTTACGTATGTTGATAGTCATCCAATACGATCAAGAACAAAATTTTATTGATCGCATATCCTATAGTACTTCCAGCAGCAGCGGTAGTAAGTAAATTGAAAAGATAATGTGATAAATATAGAATTACCTTACTTTGATTCAAAAATTAATGTAAGTAGACTTATCGGCTCCATGCTGTTATCAAAGCTCCGTCGCGAACGCTGCATAAAAGCTGAGGACCGCACTTTGCTTTAGTCGCTGCACTCTTCGAAGCTCGTATCGTTTATCACAGTTCAAACGTAAACGTACCATTAGTAGCGCTACATCGTTTAATGTCTGCAAGCTTCTGTAATGCTGGCGACACTGGTTCATTAACACAACTTTGCTAACAACCCCTGCTCTTCATCATGGAACTGATATCCTTGTGTGAGATCTGCTCCTCTTCAAGCTGTACTTAAAAGACTAAAAAACCGTTAACGTAAGTTTAGTTGATTACTGCTTAATAACTGGTGAGGATCATTTGAAAAACCTCGTCTGGGAGGAACAACTTGAGTACTGTGAGAAACTGTGCAGTCAGGTTTCAGTAAAATCTCCTAAACAAGATGATTCAAATACATGCGGCGTGATCCTTTCACTCTGGCGTGTCATTGTTTTAAACTATATCTACAGTAACTACATTCTTTAAAACAGTAACTTGTTCCCAAAATATTATGCTAAAAATTCGAGACAAGGCTTCCATTTCTCAGTTATAACTCAGAAATGCATCAACTAGACGGCAATATCACAGGTCATATTGAAGGCTGATCCCGTCAACGCACCTACACAATTCTCAAGAAGTTTGTGTGTGGCACGAAAAATCACAGCCAAACAAGATGCACGTATTCGTCACTACTCTAAAACTGGCGTGTTTATAACAGTTTATCCCTATGTCTTACGACTGTCTGACACACACTCAAGCATTTGGTTACACGCACTATACAGTGTTAATATGACGGAGAGTGTAGAACTGCTTCAAATAATGCCCGTCTAGGTAATGTATGTCACTGTTGTTTCGTGGCAGTGTTCACTGATACATGTATTAATAAAGCACATCAGTTACCACATTTTACAAAGTCTATTCAAATTGCAAGACCTCCGATTGCTTTTCCTCACAAACAAACAGTAGACCTATTGGGAAGTGCAAAAACCTGAACCTGGCCGTGCAATCCAGAGCAAGGCGTCTTAGACTACGCGACGTTTTCCCGCGCGGCTGAAAGAGTTCAAGACAGTTAAGTAATTCTTCACGTAGTGTTCGTCCCTGTCACCGTAGCGTTTGAGTGCAGCTAGTGAGACGCTAGGAACAGGGGAGGTGAGCAAGTTGCTCGGGTACGCTGCCTCTGCGACGTCAGCGGCTGCCTCTGTAGCTGGCCGAGTTGTGCGGCGACGGTCACGTTGCACGGGATCGAAGTGTGGGCCGCGGTTGGAGAACAGGGCGGCCGGCTTGCACGTAATTGGCTGGCTGACCTGGGCACGGCAGAGGTCCCGTGTTCCTGCCTCTGCGGCATCGGCGCTGCGGTTCGGAGACCCGTGGCGACGACCAGCACACGGCAGGAGACGTACGTGGTTCTGTCGTGGCGAACGTCAGAGTACTCGTGTGGGCTGCTATTTAAATCCCCTTTTGCGGTACTTACGGCTGCAGAAGTGGTGATTTTTATGCCGCTCGGAACTATCTGGAACGAGGACTATATATTATGAGTCATGGCGTAGCCAGCTGTAGGTCTCTACTAGTTGCAACACTTACTAGTTACAACGCTTCTGGTCTGTTGGCTAGTGTCGTGGTCATTGCTTCCAGACGTAGGGAATTTTCCCTACACGTAGGTACTTTTAAACACTAAAATCATGTAAGAAATTTTCATCCAAAAGTCCCCAACGCGTAGGTACTTTGGTAAATGTTGGCAACAGAACAGTTGTCAGCACGCGGGAGTGAAGCCGACCAATTGTGGCAGAGTTTGAAGTAGTCAATGATAGTTGTTTTCTGGAATGAAACTTTCACTCTGCAGCGGAGTGTGCGCTGATATGAAACTTCCTGGCAGATTAAAATTGTGTGACGGAACCGGGACTCGAACCTGGGACCTTTGCCTTTCGCGGGCAAGCGCACTACCAACTGTGCTACCCGACACGACTCACGATGCCGCCTCATTCTGGAAACATCCCTTAGGCTGTGTCTAAGCCATGTCTCCACTATATCCTTTCTTCCAGGAGTGCTAGTCTTGTAAGTTTCGCAGGAGAATTTCTGTGAAGTTTGGAAAGTAGGAGGCGAGGTACTGGCGGAAGTAAAGTTGTGAGGCGGCATCGTGAGTCGTGTCGGGATAGAACAGTTGGTAGTGCGCTTGCCCGCGAAAGGCAAAGGTCCCAGGTTCGAGTCCCGGTTCCGGCACACAATTTTAATCTGTCAGGAAGTTTCATAGTCGTTTTCTGTTCAGAGTAAGCAATATTAATTTGAAAACTTAATTTCAGGCACATTAAAATTGTGGCTAAATATTATGATTTCAATGTATATCAGTGGAATGGAGAGTCGGTTTGGAAATAGTGTTAGCACATGCCAGCAAAAGGAAAATTCATTGTTTCCATGAACGAAAGACGTTATATTACCTTGACTAGACTGTTATTTATTTTCGTCAGGACCATATACTAGTTAGTAGTTGTAAATGAGAAGATGCTGAGAAGAAAACGCTAACATATTTGCGACAGCCAACGTTATAAATGAACAAAGCGCTAGTAGCATTACTATTTGAAAATCGAATTTGCAGAATGATAGAATTCCTTTTTTGTGCTGACTGTGAACTAAATAACTGCTGCTGTTCCTACTCTATGGTTGATGGTGCCTCGATGTATCCTTTTGCGATCAATAAATCAGTTACGCTCGTGTAACAGTGCACTCGAATTGTTGACAGGTTCTTGATGTACCCTTGTCCGATCCATAAATCAGTAATCCTCTTGTAACAGAACACTTGGAATTCGCGACATAATCTACAGTTGACTCCATCAATCAGTAAATTTCAGTCAATGGAAAAACATCTCTAGCAAGTGAAGCATGATGCGAAATATTTATTTTAAAATTTTTCAAAATTGTTAAACATGTCACATTAATGAATTGGTTGACCTCTGCTGGCTGGACTCCTAGATTCAGCCCCTCCCAGACGCAAATCCTGGCTACGACCCTGATGTAGGGCATCAATGAGGTGGTAGGGAGAAAGTAGGGAAAACGTAGGTACATTTTTGTGTGACTGTAGGTATTTTCTCTCTCTGCCATCTAGCAACACTGGTCGTGGTCTAACCTGTAAGTTTGATGACCAGCAATCACTGTATCCCTGTTGCCACGTCACCATAGTGACACTGACTTATACTTGAAGATGCCGCGGTGGAGTAGCCGAGCGGTCTAAGGCACCTCGCTGCGGAGCGCGCGGTTGCTCGCCGTGGAGGTTCGAGTCCTCCCTGGGGCATGGGTGTGTTTGTTTGTCCGTAGGTTAGTTTACCTAGGTTTAAGTAGTTTGTAAGCTACGGACTGATGACCAGGCAGTTTGGTCCGATAGATTCACAGACATTTGAACATACTTGAAGATGATCTTCAGTTTTAACTGATAATACTCATTTTTTGGGGCGCGCGTGAGTAGCCACGTGGTCTAAGGCATCATGCTACAAACAGTGAGGCCGCTCCCACCAGAGGTTCGACTCATCCCACGGACATGGGTATGTGAGTTGTCCTTAGTGTAAGTTAGTTTGAGTAGTTTGTAAGTGTAGGGGCTGATGGCCAACCTAGTAAAATCCCTGAGATCTACAAACAATAATAACTGTGACCGAAAGTATTAAATATGTACATCGCTTCAAAATCAAAGGATGGACTAATCCGTTCCTTATGTTCTTTTCCTGGCGCCTTTGACCCACTTTCCCAGCGTCAGCGTAATTAATTATGTATTAGGCATGGTTAATTTAAGTGTGGCACACCACCATGATAGCTCCCCGAAACAAATTTGTGTACCTCAAATATCTGCGTATGTTGTTACACATGTGGATGTATGTGGATGTTTTTAAATGTTTTCGAATCGCGTAACTGAAACCAAACTTTGGTGCCAGCCTGGTATTTACCTACTGGGATGTAAAATTCATCCTAAAACCCGTATACATACTGTCCAGCATAGCGCCACACGTCCTTACCACCGCTACGGAGAGCTGAACGGTGGCCGACCTACTTCCTCGTCCCGCAAAGTGATGCCTTGAACCACGTGGATAACCTATCGGATGTCTAACGCGTATGTCTTCTAATTTTTATTTAACTGTGCGGAGTCGTAGATGCCAAACGAGACAAATCTATCTCATCTTCCGATCGGAAGAAAAACGAACACAGGAGATAAAGACTACGCCAAGGGAACTTCTCTCCCAAAAATTACCTGGCTTCAAAATAACAAAGATGTATTCATGCAAAAGAGAACGTATTTTAACATGTACCTGGAGAATGAAAAGAGCTAACCCCTTCCAAAGGAATGAACGAAGGAATGAGAAATCACCTTCGACGTATAAGGCATACGTTTCATACTATTCAAATGTTATTTTTTCCTTTACCTTATTATATACTTGTATTTCATCAAGTGTTCGTGTTTTTTATTGGTGACAGACGGGTTATACGTGTTTCCTCATTCATCTTTACTTATGGTACCCAAACGTTCAATGTCGCATTAAGCGCAAGGGGTCAAGAGATTTTAATTTCTAAAATTCAGTATTACACCAAGGTCAGTGAATAAAAAAAAATGTTCAAATGTTTGTATAGTCTATGGGACTTAACTACTGGGTCATCAGTCCCTAAACTTACAAACTACTTATGAACTACCTACAACTAAGGACGGCACAAATATCCATGCCCGAGTGGGGATTCGAACCCCCGACCGTCGTGGCCGTGCAGACCGTGACTGAAGCGCCTCAGTCCCCTCGGCCACTGCGGCCGGCACATAATACGATTATACTGGGTGATTCCTCAATCATCCTCTAGAATGGGATGACTACTACCTTATACCAAAGATTGTGTGGTCTTATTATCAATGTGTGCAAAACGCTCATTTCAAAAATTAAGGATTCATCATGATCTGCACTGATAACTGGATAAAAATCCAGATAAGGAGCATTAATCACGTTCAAAGGCGATGAGAATAACGCAGTCACACGGAAATACTCAAAAAAGAAATAAATGTAATTTACGTATAAACTACATAGATATACTTTAAGCCAGACTAAACAGGAATGACAAACTTACACTGACAGTTGACATCACTACACACTGTAAACACAATCAGCACACGGTAAAAAAAATGTGGCAAAGTGTGGAATTATATGAATTAGAAGCTATACCTCAAAGGCGGGAGCTGAATACAACTTCGGGACGACGAACATTTAGTAATAAAACAAGTAATTACAAAATGTAATATAACATTACCAACTTTATCTGCAGAAGTTGTTTTTTGTGTAAAAACAAGGGAATAAATACAAACTGTATAATGTCGTAAAATATTAGTATTTCATATACATCCCAATTATCAGAAAGGTAATGAAATTATCGAATTTGCAGTTTTGGCCCGGAGATCCCAGACGGGATTGTTCGGCCGCCGTAGTGCAAGTCTTTTTAGTTGACGCCGCTTGGCCGACTTGCGTGCCGATGACCTACATCTATATATACATAGATACTCTGCAAATCACATTTAAGTGCCTGGCAGAGGGTTTATTAACCACTTTCATGACTTTTATCTACCGTTCCATTCTCTAATAGCGCGCGGGATGAAAGAACACCTAAATCGTTCCGTTTTCGATCTCATTTCTCTTATTTTATTGGGATGGTCATGTCTCCCTAAGTAGGTGGGTGCTAGCAAAATATTTTCACATTCAGAAGTAAAAGTCGGTGATTGAAACTTCGCAAACAGATCACGCCGCAATGAATAACGTCTTTCTTTTAATGATTTCCACCCCAATTCGTGCAACATTTCCGTGACCCTTCCCCCCCCCCTCCCCGTAACGCTGGGGGGGGGGGGAACCTTCTCAATATCTTCCGTCAGTTTCACCTGGTGAGGGTCCCACAATGGGCAACAGTATTCCAAGAGAGGACGCACAAGTGTGATGTAGGCAGTGTCTTTGGTGGAGCTGGTGCATCTTCGAAGCGTTCTACCAATGAAACGTAATCTTTGGTTCGCCTTCCCCACAATATTTTCTGTGTGTTCTCTCCAGTCTAAGTTGTTCGTAATTGTAACTCCTAGGTATTTAGTAGAATTTACCAACTTAAGGTTTGACTGATTTATCGCGTAATTGAAGTTCAGCGGATTTCTTTTAAGGTCATGTGTATTACTTCACACTTTTCATTATTTAGCGTCAATTGCCAATTTTCTCACCGTGTAGAAATTTTGTCTAAATAGATTTGCAGTTGCTTTTGATCCTCTGTTGACTTCACTAACCGATAAACGACAGCATCATCCGCTAACATTCTAATGGAGCTATTCAGATTGTCTCCTAAATCGTTTATAACCACAAGGAAGAGTAGGGGACCTATAACGCTTCCCCGGGGAACGCTAGATATCACTTCTGATGATGATGAGATGATGATGATGATGATGATTAGGACAACCCACAACACCCGAGCCCCTTGTATCGGCGGTCAGAGACGCTGCCACTGAGCTACGGAGGCGGACATATACTACAGGACAGTGGAGAAATTCACAAAACTGCAGTTCATTTAACTTATTATTATATAGTATTCTGAGGCATTGACAGATGCGGAATCTGGCTACAATTCGTAAATGAAATATAGAACACCACTTAATAAGGCACTTAATGCCTCTAAATACCAAACACCTGATGATGGCACTTAATGCCGAAAGATATCTTGTGATGTATAAATAAAATAATCCATTACATTGTTTTGGACCAACCTTTCACAATATGCCAATATACGACAGTTCATTCAGTTGCAAAAACGGAATACAGATCTATAAGTATTAAATTTATTTATCACATTCGTGGTGGAAGCAGGTTAAATCTGGCTAATGGCTTTTAACCAACAGCGTCACCAAAACTTACTAAAATACAATTGGCAAACAATTATCATGAGCAGCTTATCTTTTGCGTGTTTACTAGTCGCTAGTCATTAAGCACCCTTTTTGGGCATATTAGTCTAGTAAAATGTTCGTAATACGTATATGAGAAAACCTTTGCAAAAATATTTTGATAATACAATAAGTCGATGTTAATCAAAGGTTTCCTGAAATGATTTGCCTGTAAGTAAGAAAACCAAGTACATCAGAGAAAAATTTGGCGCTTCTTTCTTAATGATCAATATCCAAGAGTTAGAAACAGAAATAGATCCCTGTACGAAATTTGATCAAAAATTATAATTTAAAAACTGAACTTTTTTAACTGTTAACCGGTATCGAATTTACTGCACCTCATGTTGATCACCATTCAAACCAACACAAAAAATTTTTCTATCCCCTATTTTATCTACCATGACGTCACCGGTGCTCAGTTCTTGATCGCATATGGTAATGTTTTGCTAGCACGACCGCCACGTCCCCTTCAACTCTCTAATCACAGGTTCCACGGCTTTACTGTGCTGAGATCCACCTCCTTTACTGAAAGTTTTAGCAGATATTTTGCTCTCTATTGACTTGTTTATTAAGCTTTTCTTGAAACCATTCGTCCGTTTAATAATAGATCTCATCGATCACAAGTCTATGTCCGTTTTCCTAAGCATGCGCGACTACAGCTGAATTTCTGAGACAGTTCAGTCGAAAACACTTTTCATGCTCTATGCGGTGCTGTTCTATAGAGCCGGGATTGGAAGATGGTTTCCCGATTTGTCATCGTCAAACACCACATAAGTACTCTGTCAACCAGAAGAATATTTCGCCGTGCCAGTTTCGCTATGTTGCGAGCGAGGATACATTTCAAAAGAAAAGAGTTGGACATAAACGGATATGAGCTTCTGGCCGTTCACCTGCTATTGACACGGTAACTTTCGGCATTAGCTTGGTACTGGATCGATGCAGCAATAGTGGCACAACAAACATCATCCAAGCTGAGAGCCACTTACAAGCAAAAGGGGAAATTAAGTCGGTTTAACAAAAACAGGGGACACAACGTAGAACTACGGAACGTACTGTGGCGCACATGATAGCAAGAAACATCGACGTGGAAGACATCTCAACACTCAAGAAATGACTTAACTCCTTCGTCACCAAGTATCCACCTTGCTGACGTATTACCTGGTGTTAAACAGGCGTTTCGTAATTTACCCATCAGAAGAAATTCGCAGAGATACGACACGCATCCTTTTAAAAACCAAGCTACCAACACCAAAAATTACTAGAGCTGAACGCAATGACCTTCGTGCTCTTGGCAACGATCTTCTCACCGTAGTCCTTCCAGCTGATAAGGCAATGCTCCGTTCAATTGGCATGAGCCGAATATAATGCCAAAACCTGACGGATGTCGAAGGAAGATACGTATCAAAAACTGCATCGTAGTTCAATATCCAGAATAATGAGGAAGGCTTCAGAGTACTCAAACGTTCATCGCTAGAAAGGTGTGACGGTACGGACCCATAAACTAACTTCGTCTTAGGGGATGACTTGTTCCTACTACTTTTGGCTCATTGCTGTCCGTACACGCATATATTTATTTGTAAAACTAAACTTTCAATTTAAAAGTCACGGAATGTTTAAATAAGGCGGCGTCTACTAAATAACTGACTACGAAATGAGGTTTATGTTTTTACTAAAATTGTTCATTTCCCATTGCATGATTAAGTCCGGCGAGAACCGTCTGGTATGATTAGCTCGAGCCCCCAATATTGCTAACAAAATTGCTATATGAATGTTTACTCATTTGGATAATGTTTGCCGGCCGCGGTGGCCGAGGTGACTGAGGCGCTCCAGTCACGGTCAGCACGGCCACTACGGTCGGGGGTTCGAATCCCCCCTCGGGCATGGATATTTGTGCCGTCCTAGTTCGTAAGTAGTTCATAAGTAGTTTGTAAGTTTAGGGACTGATGACCCCGTAGTTAAGTCCCATAAGCTTAACAAACATTTGAACATTTGGATTATGTTTCTAAAATGATTACTATTAAAGTTCGTTGTTCTATCCAAAAATCCAAGTCAGAATGTGATGAAGAATTTCTGAGTTCCGATAACTGTTTCAAAAATCGAAGTCCACATACGTCCCAAGTATTTGAGTCCAGCGCGGCGGATCCTGCTGCCACCCTTCTGCCATCAAAACTGAACTGCCGTCGACTGATCCTGGGCCGGCACCCCCTTATATACGATATGTGGGGTCTTTCCAGTAATACGTCCCCCTAACGAGGTTCAGTGGCTCTCTCAGTAGTGTACAAAACGTTTTAAATAATGATTGAAATGTTGATATGACGGCATCGTTAGCTGCGCGCTAAGATTCTAATGCAAATACATACAAGTACTTTAAAATGTTCAAATGTCTGTAAATCTATCGGACCAAACTAACCTACGAACAAACACACACACCCATGCCCCAGGGAGGACTCGAACCTCCACGGCGAGCAACCGCGCGCTCCGCAGCGAGGTGCTTTAGACCGCTCGGCTACTCCACCGCGGCACAAGTACTTTAATTTCCAACATTAATAATACCCCCAAAATCTTAAGTTTAACAAATGAGTATCTTCAGCGTGACAGATACATAAGTCTTTCGGTCGTCGGGCAATGAATATTTAAGTAACCACTTAGGTAAAGTGTTTTTCAGGTAGTTTTTCCAGTCCTCTTTCCAACGCACTGTTTAGAATTACTGTTCTCACAAATTTAAACAAATTATGGTCGATAAACAAAATAATTTAGTTTACACAAAGACAAGATATTAAAATAAATAAAATTAATATATTCTAAACAGGTTATAATGTGTGTTTACATCACTGGCATCTTATAACTGCCTCGCTGTTCGTGTATCTGTCTTTTATTAATTGTTATTAACAAATCACTCTTGTTCCTCCTTAAAAGTGCGCTATTGTGCGCAATATAAATGTTACAGATAATATGGTTACACCAAACTTTGCGGCTTGATGAGACCTTTCATTTGATCGCTCGCTCCTTACTGTAGTTCAGTTAGTTTAGCCTCTGGAATTTACCAAGTGAATAAATATTAGTTTTCTGAATAAAGTCTGATATAAAATTAGACCGCAGTTATTAGACTCAGAGGGCATGAAAGGGAAGCATCAGTTGGGAAGGGGATAAGACAGGGTTGTAGCCTTTCTCCGATGTTATTCAGTTTGTACATCGAGCAGGCGGTGAAGGAAAGCAAGGAAAAATTTGGAATAGGGATTAAAGTTCAGGGGGAAGAAATAAAAACATTGCGTTTTGTTGATGACATTGTAATTCTGTCAGTGACAGCAAAGGACCTGGAAAAGCAGTTGAACGGAATGGACAGTGTGTTGAAGAGAGCGTATAAAATGAACATTAACAAGAGCAAAACAAAAATAGTGGAATGCGGTCTTAGAAAATCAGGCGATGCTGAAGGAATTAGATTAGGTAACGAAAAAATGAAGGTGGTAGATGAGTTTTGTTACTTGGGTAGTAAAATAACATGCGATGGTCGCAGTACAGAGGATATAAAATGCAGAATGCCAATGGGAAGAAAAGCATTTTTGAAATCAGAAATTTGCTAACATCGAATATTAATTTAACTGTAAGGAAGTCTTTTCTGAAGGTGTTTGTGTGGAGTGTTACCTTGTACGGGAGTGAAACATGGACGATAAGCAGTGCGGACAGGAAGAGAATAGAGGCTTTTGAAATGTGGTGCTACAGAAGAATTCTGAAGATTAGGTGGGTAGATCGCATAACTAATGAAGAGGTACTGAAAAGAATTGGTGAGAAAAGGAATTTTTGGCATACCCTGACTAAAAGAAGGGATCGCTTGGTAGGACACATTCTTAGACATCGGGGAATCGTAAATTTAGCATTGGAGGGAAGTGTGTGGGGTAAAAATCGCAGAGGGAGACCAAGAGACGCGTATAGTAACCAGATTCAAATGGATGTCGGTTGCCGTTCTTATGGGGAGATGAAAAGGCTTGCTCAGGATAGAGTAGGGTGGAGATCTGCATCAAACCAGTCTCCGGACTGAAGATCATAACAACAACACATAAAATTATTACAAATGATGTCAACGCATCATCTGAATCGTGTTGTTCTCCTCTTTCATTTGCTATTAAGTGCTAATCTGTAACTCTAATAGTGTCAGCGTATTATCTCAAATTAAAGACAATGCAGTTTTTCGGCGAGAAAAATGGAAATTGGACTTAACGTCACGCCGCGGTGGAGTAGCCGAGCGGTCTAAAGCACCTCGCTGCGGAGCGCGCGGTGGCTCGCCGTGGAGGTTCGAGTCCTTCCTGGGGCATGTGTGTGTGTGTTTGTCCGTAGGTTAGTTTACCTAGGTTTAAGTAGTTTGTAAGCTACGGATTGATGACCACGCAGTTTGGTCCGATAGATTTACAGACATTTGAACTTAACGTCACGTCCGCCAGTGTGCTTTGCATTTGCACGCGGCCTGCCAGCGTTGTCTCCACGTGCTCTCTGCGCGCCGCGCCGATGGGAAACCGGGCTAGGCTGACCTCCTCGAAGCGGCCGATTGCCTTTTCGCTCGTCGCAACCCTCTACGCTCTCCGATTTCAAACGAGCCCGCTTTGCGCTCCAAACGATGTTGCACTTTGTTGTAATGTGACAAGAGGCACCCCGACTATCTACATCTAATCTACAACCATACTCCGCAAGCCACCCGACGGTGTGTGGCGGAGGGTACCTTGAGTACCACTATCGATTTTCCCTCCTATTCCAGTCACGTACTGTTTGCGGAAAGAAGGATTGTCGGTATGCCTCTGTGTGGGCTCTAATCTCTCTGATTTTATCCTCACGATCTCTTCGCGAGATACACGTAGGAAGGAGCAATATACTTCTAGACTCCTCAGTAAATGTAAGTTCTCGAAACTTCGACAAAAGGCCGTACCGAGCGACAGAGCGTCTCTCCTGCAGAGTCTTCCACTGGAGTTTAGCGATCATCTCCGTAACGCTTTTACGATTACCAAATGATCCTGTAACGAAGCACGCAGCTCTCCGTTGGATCTTCTCCACTTCCTCTATCAATCCCACCTGGTACGGATCCCACACTGGTGAGCAGTATTCAAGCTGTGGGCGAACAAGTGTTCTGTAACCTACTTCCTTTGCTTTCGGACTGTATTTCCTTAGAATTCTCGCAATGAATCTAAATCTGGCATCTGCTTTACCGACTATTGATTTTATATGGTCGTTCCATTTTAAATACCTCCCAATGACTACTCCCAGATAATTTATGGAATTAACTGCTTCCAGTTGCTGACCTCATATAGTGTAGCTAAATGATAAAGGATCTTTCTTTCTGTGTATTCACTGCACATTACCCTTGCCTACATTGAGCTTTAATTGCCATTCCCTGCACCATGCGTCAATTCGATGCAGATCCTCCTGCATCTCAATACAATTTTCCATTGTTACAACCTCTCTATATACTACCGCATCATCCGCAAAAAGCCTCAGTGAACTTCCGATGTTATCCGCAAGGTCATTTATATATATCGTGAACAGCAACGGACCCACGACACTCCCCTGTGGCTCACCTGACATAACTTCTACTTCGGAAGACTTCTCTCCATTGAGAATGACCTGCTGCTTTCTGTTATCTAGGAATTCCTCAATCTAATCACACAATTGGTCTGATAGACCATATGCTCTTACTTTGTTCATTAAACGTTTGTTGGGAACTGTATCAAACGCCTTGCGGAAGTCGAGAAACACAGCATCTACCTGAGAACCCGTGTCTATGGCCCTCTGAGTCTCGTTCAGCCTAGTTCAGCCTAGTTCAGCCATACACAACCTTTTTTCTCCTCGTGCCAAATTCTCGAAACTTTTATTTCAAGTGCGCCACAACATTATCACAAGACAAAGTAACACTGTGAAATAACTACACCCTTTAGTTTTATCATCAAAATCTATTTTAATATGGAATTGTTCATAGAAGAGTACGTTGTTTTTTGAAATACAGCTGAACGTATTATTAACTAATATTTTCTTAGCTTTTTAGAATTTGTGCACTTGGTCTTTAGACAAATCATAATTAATATCAAAGATATGTAAGAACTTAAGAAGTTTGAGTGGCCATTTGAAACTCTGTTTCAACATTTTGTGAGCCATTTCCAAGCAGTTACGTTTCTGTTAAATATCTTTATTCGTAACGTACGTTAATCAGTGGAATATGACATTAGCTTTTTCTTTTCAAGGTAGACAGGGCGAGTGATTACTGTGAACTGCAACTATGGTACTTGCCAGAGCTACACAGCGTTAACAAAAAGTTAACTTCACTAACCCGTAACTAAAAAAGTTAGCTTGGGTAAACGTTAAAGCGTCACTTTACAGATAATTTAATGGAAGTTGACGTTGATCGTTAACTCGGAACTGTATCGTGCAGCCACGAAATCTCGCATTCAGTCTCTGAATTTATATTCAAATGTTCAAATGTTTGTATTGCTTATGGGACTTAACTACGGGGTCATCAGTCCCTAAACTTACAAACTACTTATGAACTAACTAATACTAGGGACGGCACAAATATCCATGCCCGATGGGGGATTCGAACCCCCGACCGTAGTGACCGTGCAGACCGTGACTGGAGCGCCTCAGTTCCCTCGGCCACCGCGGCCGGCTCTGAATTTATATTCGTGTGTTATCGCACCATTGAAATAGAGGAAATTACCTATAGGCCATAAGAGCAACTGAGTTACGACAAATAATACAATTAGAATAAATTGCTTAATACCATATTTATTACACAAATTAATTTGATAGTTGAAATTGTGTACACTTTTTAACAATCTTCTTCTATATCCGGTTTACGATTGCTGCATGCTGCTCCTAAGACGCCATCCATATGATAATCAGGTATCAATGTATATTTTTTGAATACTTCAGTTTAGAATATGACGGTTCACGAAGATATGTTGATGAAAACATCTGAGGAAAATTTGAGCACCTGTTTGTACAGTTCTGTATTGTCCAGGCACAATTTTCCAAACTTCAGCATAATCTATCTCCGCCCTATTTTCTTTAAATGTGGCTTCCAAATGTGTGTTGTTCTTGGACTCTATACATTCGTCAAACAGCTGTAAGTAACTGCATCCCAACAGGCCTGCCACTTCCTATATGAATCTAGTCTCTAAGTGCCAAGAATTTTCGACAAACAATGTTTTTAATTTCCCTTAAATCACTAAATCTAATTCCAAATTCTCTAGATAATTCCACTAAGTAATATGAAATCTTCGTACAATTATCTGACGATACATTAATGCAGTCATTATTAGCTTTAGTCATTGTTGCAAAATTTTGTAGTAATTGGTTCTGTACCTCGATTTTATATATCAAAAGCTTCTTTTCGAACACAAATATTTTGTTTGCCAACTGTGAATTTATTTCATTTTCACCTTGTAAATCCAAACTGAGTTTGTACGTTTATCTGTGTTGCGACACATAAATGCTAAAATACGTCACCATCCATCATCTTGCAATTCAGAACGTATTTTATTGTTTTGCTGTAAATATAATTCCTTGGAACAAAGAAAAAACCTTTCCACCACCCTGCCTCTGCTAAGCCAAAGAACCGATGTATGTAAAGTAACTTCACTGTAGTGACTGCGCACTGCATCCAAAAGACTTTTTAATTTTCTGTGGTTTAGTTCTCCTGCTGGGATCTAATTCACTAGACTTAACGACAGTTTTCATCACAGACTATTTCAGGACATTTAATGCGTGCAGCCATATTTTGCTGGTGAATAATACAATGAAATGTTATTAGTTTTGTTAAATCATATTTCTTTTTTAACAGAGATATAAACCCATTTTTCGAGCCTGTCATTGAAGGACAACCATCGGCGCACACAGAAACTAGTTTTCTTATATCTGTATTGTAATGTTCGACGAAATCGCAAATAATATCAAGATAGTCTTTGCCTCTGGTTTGGTCCTTCATTGGGAGAAATTTTTAAAAAATCCTCTTGAACTGTCTTCAGTACAGTATCTAACAAAAATACTTGATGTTGCTGAAATGTCAGTACTGTTATCAAGAGCTAAGCTAAAGTACTTGCAGTTTTTTTTTTAATCTTGAGCTGTGTAGTCACAAATATGGTGTGCTATATCTTCAATACGTCTAATACAAGTTGAATCTGAGAGCTGGGGCTTTTTAATTTCTACAATTATTTGATTTTTGTTGATGAATTTACCAAATAGGACACTGTAAGCAGTTATAGAACATTCCTTTAGAATTTCTGCATCAGTAAATGGTGTCATATGCTTCCCAAGTATATAACAAATTTCATACGTTGTTATGTTACCGCTGCATCTTATAAAATCACCGCCGACATAACTCTTTGTTGTTGCACCAAAGAACTTTTTAAAGCTGCAAGTTTCTCACGTCTTACGGTGGGTCCCCGAGGAAAGTATCACTAACGATCGGTGTTTTATCGTGAAATGGCGATCAATATTTATTTCTTTAATAGAACACTTTCTCGGCAAATCAAACAAGTTGGTGATCCATGTTTAGTTTGCACTACAAAATAGTCAATTTCCACTGATCTTGAAACAGTCTTCTTCAGCAGATAGTTTTAGTTTGTTTTTAGAAGCCGCTTCTGACATGGTGAATAAATATTTTCTCACTCTTCAGTCGTGACTATCACGACACAAGCAAAACAAAGCACTGACTTGTCTACACATGAACTTAAATCCTGCGCGAAAAATCATCCTCTTCATCCCCGCCCATCGGACTCCAGCTCCGACCATCATCGGCAAGGGACTCAAGCCAGTGCCATCTAGGTGACACTGGTTCAACCAAACCACAAGGAACTTGGAGCGTCAGAGACGTGTTACACAAAACCTATGTATTCCACTGGCTAAGTTTTCAAGTATAACATTTTTTACAGATTCTGTCTTTATAAAATGAAATCAGATATTCTATGTAATGGTAATAGCAGGTTGCCACAACAGAATCACACGGTATTATTGTCAACTTCAGTCGGACTCTTGATGGGCCTTCCTGTGGTAGCAGCGAAACAGGCGCCATAAAAACTCTGAGTGAAGGTTTTAATTGTTTTATTTTTATAAAACCCATATTCAGATCCTTTCTACAGTGACTGTATATTACGTGAGTTCAAGGATTTTAGAGAGGGGGGAAAATATCCAAATTTCTTTATTGATGCTGACTTTTAAGAAGCAAAAGCTGCAATTTGAAACTTTCAGCACAGTCACGCATAGTACCGAAAAATTTATTTTTACTTTACTCCTCGTGTTTTATCGTCTTTTATCGTCACTGGCGGCGCTTTGATATTTACGGTTGAGTTGCTTATCAAGCACCGTGCTTTCCCAACACACTTTACAAACAAATGCGAATCTACCCCGTAAGCAACAGAAATGGCACACTTAAGGCTAGTTTACACGACGACACTAGGTTTCATGAAACTGCGCTACTCGCCATTGCGCAAGCGCGGCAGGCGTTCGCGCAACTCGTTGGCGAAACTAAACAGTTTCGGCACCTTCCAACTTTGGCGAAACTGATTGCGCGTGTTTTTAGGTTAGGTTATAGCCAATACAGAACAAAACACAACATAGAGGGGGAAACGGAAGAAATAATTCGGCTTTTGAACATGTATGCGATGAATAGTTGTTTGTGCGATTTTAAGCAACGGCGTGTTAGTGCTCTTGAAGCAATTATTCGTGAATTAAATATTGATGGGTTGACGATTAGTGAATTGCAGACTGAAATTCATTCAATTCCAAATATTTATTCAAACGAACTATGGCAATTGTGGATTTCGAAACACGGTACAGGTACTGCAGAGACGAATATCTACTTGACAAGAAACGTAATGCAATTTGTAATTTCAGTTTTGGTAACAATGCTTCACGCATAACAGTATCTTTTTTTTTCCATAAAATCTCGGGCGAACTGCCGGATGTCCGTAACTTCTTGCCACGATATTTCGGCGCAGTCTTCTACCATCTTCAGGTCAGTACCACCGAAGTACTTCCGCGGTACTCACCTGAAGATGACCAGAAGACTCTGCGCCGAAATATCGTGGCAAGAAGTTACGGACATCCGGCAGTTCGCCTGAGATTTTATGGAAATATCTGTACGCCGGGAAAGCTTTAAACATCACAACAGTATCTTGTTTCTTTATTACATTACTAACTCTGTTTCAAAGGAACGTAAACTGCTCTGGTGACATTCTAAGTTGATTAAAATAGCTTTAGATTCTTCAATTACAATTACAATTTCTGTCAGCAAGGTCACTAAGGCCGGCCGCGGTGGCCGAGGGGACTGAGGCGCTCCAGTCACGGTCTGCACGGCCACTACGGTCGGGGGTTCGAATCCCCCCTCGGGCATGAATATTTGTGCCGTCCTTAGTATTAGCTAGTTCGTAAGTGGTTTGTAGGTTTAGGGACTGATGACCCCGTAGTTAAGTCCCATAGGCTTTACAAACATTTTAACATTTTAAGGTCGCTAAGCAACCGAGCTGACGTCTTTTTTTTTTTTAATCTAGTCACAAACCCAAACACGTTTTTTATTCTTTTTATGTTTAGTCTTATGCAGTGACTTCACACAGAGAAGAAATAGCTCCGCCACAACTCTTACAGCTACCAAAAGCTTCATTCTACGGCGACTACGGCAGACATAAAAAAACGAAACTGAAGTGTCTACAGACACACACGAAACCAGTTGCGCGCAATTCATTTCCTGAAACGAGTGTCGCAACCTAGTGTCGTCGTGTAGACTAACCATTATATCCGAACCTTTTTCGCTCATGCTGAACGCTCGCAAAACAGATTAACTGTGTCATACTTGATAGGATTCAGAACGGAATTTTCAGCGCACCGAAAAGGACGCGATTGCGAGCGCTTGCCCGAGCTGCCACAGCCGCCGTCCGGAGAGGACAGGGAGGGGAAAGCACCGGGGTAGCACGGGGCGCGCAACACTCGACTGCTCCGGTCAGAGGGGCCTGCTTCCCGACATGTGCTGTGGAGAACGTGCTGCTTCATTTCAGACCGCTGGCTTCGTCGATTTCGCTGTACGCATCTCGCCCACTTTTATCAGCCAGTCATTAGAGATTTTTATTGCGAAATTTTGAATACTGGACGACCAGCTTGCAGGGCCACTCGAAAAAGCTCAGCGGGCCACAAGCGTCCTGAGGGCCACAGGTTGAGTATCACCGACCTAGTTTCTACTGCCTGCTAGAGGTGCATAAAGGCTAGTCTACACGACGACACTAGGTTGCGACATTCGTTTCATGAAATGAATTGCGAAAATGTTCAAATGTTTGTTAAGCTTATGGCACTTAACTACGGGGTCATCAGTCCCTAAACTTACAAACTACTTACGAACTAGCTAATACTAAGGACGGCACAAATATCCATGCCCGAGGGGGGATTCGAATCCCCGACCGTAGTGGTCATGAAGACCGTGACTGGAGCGCCTCAGTCCCCTCGGCCACCGCGGCCGGCCCAGAGCAGTTTAAGTTGCTTTTAAACAGAGTTAGTAACGCAATAAAGAAACAAGATACTGTTATGCGTGAAGTATTATTACCAGAATTGAAATTACGAATTTCATTACGTTACTTGTCAAGTAGATATTTGTCTCTACAGTACCTGTACCGTGTTCCCAAATCCACAATTGCCATAATGCGTTTGTAGAGGTACTTGGAATTGAATAGTTCGCAATTCTCTAATCGTCAACCCCTCAATATTTAATTCACGAATAATTGCTTCAAGAGCACTAACACGCCGCTGCTTATTCCTGAAATTTTCATCGTTAAAATGGCACAGCCGGCCGCGGTGGCCGAGGAGACTGAGGCGCTTCAGTCACGGTCTGCACGGCCACTACGGTCGGGGGTTCGAATCCCCCCTCGGGCATGGATATTTGTGCCGTCCTAGTTCGTAAGTAGTTCATAAGTAGTTTGTAAGTTTAGGGACTGATGACCCCGTAGTTAAGTCCCATAAGCTTAACAAACATTTGAACATTTTTGAAAATGGCACAAACACCTATGCATCGCATATATGTTCAAAAACCGAATTATTTCTTCCTTTCCCCCATTTATGCTGTGTTTTGTTCTGTATTGGTTATCACCTAACCTAAAAACACGCGCAATCAGTTTCGCCAAAGTTGGAAGGTGCCGAAACCGTTTAGTTTCGGCAACGAGTTGCGCGAACGCCTGCCGCGCATGCGCACTGGCCAGTAACGCAGTTTCATGAAACTTAGTGTCGTCGTGTAAACTAGCCTTTAGAAGGATACACAGTTAAGGACGATAGTGAGTACAATCGGATAGCTCACATATATACTTGTTAAACACCTGGCCAACCTCCTCTATACGCATGTTTGGCTCTGCGAACACCATATGGCGGACATCATAAAGCTAACTGAAGGTCAACATCTTGATGAAGGAGGTATTGTGGTTAGTTTCGATGTGGTTTCCCTTTTCACGTTTCTGCCCATCACAGACTCTGTGAAATTCCTTATCTACCTGTTTGACGAATCCATGGTGGACTTTATAGAACACTAGCTTAAACTCGCGGCTCCGCTCGCGTGTTGGTTGATTATGATAGATACGCTATCTTTCAGTAGTGAGCTATAAGACTGAATAGTAAGTAGTGTAGATCAAATCACACGTAAAAATGCACTCGTTTCGAAGAATCCAGTCACGAAATTCAACAATAATGATTGTAATAATATCACAGATCGGTCACTTGACGTAATGCGCGAAATGTCAATCGATTTTTTTAAAGAGCTGTATTAAAAGAAATTTCATTTTTGCTGCTTTATTTATTTATTCTTAAAAAAAAGGTAAAGCTGTAAACAATCCGAAGATTGGTTTGAACACCACAGTGCTTTACTAGGCATGGTCCTGTTTGGAGGTGGTATGCCGTTGCCTTCCCCCGACCTTCGAACTAACTTACCCAGCCAGTTATAGGGGGACCTACAGTTTAACGTGGGTGAAAGAAGTGGAAAGTGACAGATAAAAGTCCTAGGACTTGGCGGGGATCGAACCCGTGACCTTTACATTTGTAGTCTGGCACTCTAACACTGTGCAACCGAGGCGCACTTTATTTTTTCTTATATTTCCTTATTCGTTTGCTTATCCTTATAGAGAAAGAGCTGAAGACATTGTAGCAAGCATAGACCAAAGATATGGTCTGTGACATCACGTTTCGCTGTATGTAACCTCCTTGCTAGAGAGTCGCAAACGTCATCGCTGGCATTCAGTCCGAAGTTTTTATAATTTGACGACTTTTAACCACCATATCTGCCACCCCCTTACAGCTATCGGCATGGAACTTCTATGGTGTACAACAGGAGACTTCGGACAACAATTACACACAGACCATTCGTTTGCGTACTGTAGTTATCACTGCAGAGCGAAATATTAACACACACACACACACACGTAGAATTTTATATACACCGATAACTTTCCATCCCAATATTCTCCACCCTTTTATCATTATCAACCCTCAAGCAACAATGCAACCAATAAAACCATTTTCAAAGAGTAAATATAAGTTTCAAAGAGTAACTATTGTTCAGAATTTCGTGTTATATTCTTCAAATTAGTAAACATCTATCAGATCGCTATAAAACCGTGCCTAAAACGTTCCTCAGGTATAAATTAGTAACTGTACAAATATTTAAGTCTCTGCGTCTTGTCGTTCGGACGTGATAAGCGTACACCGGACAGACATTCGCATTAATATGTATAGATAAATAGCTATACTATCACCATAAAACCGTGCCTAAAACCTTCCCTGGGTAGACATTAGTAACTGTACAAATGTTTAGCTCTTTATGTCTTGTGGTTCAGATGTGATAAACGTACACGGAACAGACATTTATAGGTATAGATTTCGTGGACATCGATTTGTACCCGTCTCCTACAAACTCTAGTAGTTTTTATCGCTATATCAACGATACCATCGTCGTCTGGCTTAGTGGACAGAAAAAGCTAGAAGAGTTCATTGAACACAACAACAATATCCACGGCCACATCAAAGCCACATAGGAAGTAGATAAGGATTGTTACTTGCAATTTCTGGACGTTTCCGTTCGCCACAAACACAAGAGGTGCCTGGGTCAGAGCGTTTACAGCAAACCCACCCACACGGATCGATATCTACGTGACATGCTACCGCCACCCAGCCCAGACACGATCTGTTCTGAGGAGAGTAACTTCCGTGAAATTTTCAAGGAAAATTCAAGCTGTTTCATCCTAGCAACAAGAGCAGAAGAACACCAAATAAGACACCAAAAAGACTTCATTTTTGCCTTTTCGTGCCTCCATAAGCGGGAAGATCTACATTTACTTCTACATTCATACTCCGCAAGCCACCCGATAGGCGTGTGGCGGAGGGTACCTTAAGTACCAGTAGCGGTTCTCCCTCCTATTCATATGTTCATATGTTTGTAAAGTCTATGGGACTTAACTACGGGGTCATCAGTCCCTAAACTTACAAACTACTTATGAACTACTTACGAACTAGGACGGCACAAATATCCATGCCCGAGGGGGGATTCGAACCCCCGACCGTAGTGGCCGTGCAGACCGTGACTGGAGCGCCTCAGTCTCCTCGGCCACCGCGACCGACTCCCTCCTATTCCAGTCACGTATTGTTCGCGGAAAGAAAGATTGTCGGTATGCCTCTGTGTGGCTCTAATCTCTCTAATTTTATCTTCATGATCTCTACGCGAGATATACGTAGGAGGGAGCAATATACTGCTAGACTCCTCGGTAGAGGTATGTTCTCGAAACTTCGACAAAAGCCCGTACCGAGCTACAGAGCGTCTCTCCTGCAGTCTTCCAATGGAGTTTATCGATCATCTTCGTAGCGCTTTCACGATTACTGAAAATGAGCGTATTACTTTCTTGGCCGGGAGATCCCTTGCGGGATTGTTCGGCCGCCTTAGTGTAAGTCTTTTTATTTGACGCCGCGTGGGCGACTTACGTGCCAATGATGATGAGATGATGATGATTAGGACAACACACAACACCTATTCCCCTGCCGGGAATCGAACCCCGGCCTCCAGCGTGGTAGTCAGCGACGCTACCGCTGAGCTACGGAGGCGGACTCACGATTACTAAATGATCCTGTAACGAAGCGCGCTGCTCTCCGTTGGATCTTTTCTACTTCCTCTATCAACCCCACCTCGTACGGATTCCACACCGGTGAGCAGTATTCAAGCTGTGGGAGAACAAGTGTACTGTAACCTACTTCCTTTGTTTATGCACTGCAAGGATTCTTCCAATGAATCTAAGTCTGGCATCGCCTACTTCCAGATAATTTATGGAATTAACTTCTCCCAGTTGCTGACCCGCTATAGTGCAGCTAAATGATACAGGCTCTTTTTTCTATGTATTCGCATAGTAGATTAGCCATCTACTGAAGACACATAAAAGTGACATAAACTTCAGGCTTCCAGCAAAAGTGGGCGCTGATGACCACGTTGTTGAGCGCCCTAAAGCCCCAATAACAACAACAACAATCCAGCAAAAGTTTGGCAACTAATGAATCCTGTAAAAGACAATGTAGGCCTTAGAACACCGGGTATGTACCAAATTCCATGTGAATGTGAGCAGTTTTATGTCGGCCAGACTATTCGCATTTTAGAACAGCGCCTCATAGAGCATAAAAGCTGGTTTCGATAACGCTATCCCGAAAATTCAGCTGACTCGAATATGCTTAGGAAAGTTGTCATAGAATTGCATTCGATGAGACATCTAACGGATAAACTGTCTCAGGGATAGCTTAATAAACTGGGCAATAGAGATGTAAACATCTGACAAAATTCTCAATAAAGACGGTGGATCAAAGCTTAGTACGGCCTTGGAACAGGTTATAGGAGAGTTGAAGCGAGAGTGGTGATCGCGCTATCAAATCATTACGAAATTTGATCAATAATTGTGTACCGGTGACGTCACTGGAGTCGGCGCGGCTATTTCAGCATGGCAGTGGCATCGACAGGACAATCAACCTCTTCACAATGACAGGAGGTCTCTGCCGAAACTTCATGGGCAGTAAACTAACTGCTGCGGCTTGAAATCCGAGAATGTTTTATTTATATCGCCACGAAAATATACATTCATATATAAGTGGCATTTTCGTTTGAAAAATATTTCAGATTCCCTCAGATCGGAAAGAAATGTTTTAATACTTTGAATACTTTTGGGTAATTAAATAAATATTGTAAGATTATACATCATGCTGGTTAGTATGTTAACTAATTTGCTCCTTTCCAATACTATCGTTTGGCTAAGAAAGTTTGGAGCAATATTTTCCCTCAAACCACTTGTCTTGATAACGTTCAGAAAATTGACTTTCATTCGCAGATGTGGACTTCAAGCAGGAAAGATCTGATACCTCACATGCTCATTCCCCACTTTTCATATTTCTATGAAAAATTGGAATGAAAGTTTCCTTGCAACCAATAATTAAGATGTTCTCAATTGCCTTTATTGTTCTGAAGGAATTATACGTAGTTTTTGGGCATAATTGGGCATCCTACTCTTTAGTTTGATATCTCATTTGTTCATTTCGTATTCTTCGTTTGTCTTTTAAAATCTGTATGATTATGGATTTTGTAATTTCCTATCCGTTTACTAATCAATTATTCCGTAATACTTGGATTATTGCCAACTATATGTAGACTAGACATCACACTAGTAGATTCATTGTCCCGTTTGCCTATTTCTCACTCTCTCTTTAAACATGGAAATTACCACAAGGATCTATGATACGATTTCTATGTCATCTGCTTCTCATTTTACCACAAACGCATACAATAAATTTAGTAATTTAATATATTTAACAGATATTAACATCAAGTGTATTGAAAATTTTGTTGTACATTTCGATAAATAGTAAACATTTTTAAAATCAGTGTAAGCAAAACTCGAAATTTGCCAAATTTAGTGTTAGTTACTAAATAACATTTCCAGTTGACATATATTACTGTCCAGAGAGCAGTGCCTACCATGTAAATTCGTTCTGGGTGTCTTTTATAGCTGCAATTGAACACAATCATAGAAGTTTTTCTTAATTTTTCATTATTTTTAATGTTAACAACCACTTTAATTTATACTTCAGTGGCGCGTGGTATTTGAAATTTCATAGGGTTGTTGCAGCGGTACTCAGTCCTAACGCTGTTGTTATACAGTTCTCCACGATACTCAGTCTGGTATAAGTGTCTCTAAGTCTGTACAACTACTGCAACCTAGCACTACATTTGTCTGAAAAAGCTAACAGTGTTACAGCTTTGGGCTACTTTTGTATTTTATACCCCTCTCACCTCTGCCAACTTCACTATCCTGTATTGCCAAACAAATGCTTCTTTGGTGCCTCTGAATGTCTCCTATCAACATATTCCTGTTTCCTCAATCCGATTCCGTAACTTCCTAATTATCCGAGCTACCGATTTCATCTGTAGCGTTTTTTTTTATCATCATATTTAAAAATTTCTGTTGTTTCACAGTCAGACATATTCCGTGTTAAGGAATTTCTCTTTTTCGTACATTATTTCCTTTGTATTACCTGGTTGCATTTTAAATCTCCCCTGCTTTGTCTACCTTTAGTTATGTTGCTGGCCAAACAATAAAACCTCTGCAGAACAATTCCTGTCCCATGCCCTAATCGAAATGTCTCAGCTGCAGCCTGCTTTAATTCGACAACATTCCATTAATATTGTTTTACTTGGGTTGTTATTCATTTCATAACTATTTTAAGAGCTCTGTAAATTCCGTTAAAATGTTTTTAAGTCCTATGTCGTCTCTGATACTGTTAAAACTTGATCAACCAACCTCAAAATTTTCATTCATTTTCCCTTAACTTCATTTCTGTTTCCAATCATATTCCTGGTTTCCTTCACAACTGGTTCAGCTTGCCGACTGAAAACCATCTGTGAATGTCTTCAGTGGTGTATGACTCCAGTATCAGCTGCTGCCTCCCTATCATGTCGCAGTACAGCCAACATGCGAAAAGCACTCTCTAGGTCAGAGGTTCCCAAACACGTCTTCTGTGGGAAACTGCGAAGAATCCTGGTATCTTAATAGAACTACTTGTTTATATTGTAGGTGAATTATATCAGCTAAATTTCTAAGCAATGCAGAACCTTGTTTCCTATAAATAGTAGAAAATAACACAATAATCATATTACTATTATTATTATTTATAATATATCGGAACAATACCTAGTTAATAATGATTTTTCGCTGAACACTTACTCACTTTATTGGTAATAATAAAAGACCGTTCACCAGCTGCTGCGGATGTGGTTAACAAAAATTTCTTTTACGGAAGATAACATATTTAGAGCTTACTTTTTTCCGTTTGGAACATGAAATCGATTGCCTTCTCATGCGGAAGTTCGTCTTGTTCTATGAAACGATCGCCTCGGATCGATGGGACGTTCCAGCTTAATGCATATAAAAGCGACTACATATAAAAGCGTAGTAGCGACGAAAAACTGAACTTGAAATTACTGATATTCATCATTGTTAACTACATGAGGTTGGGCAGACTGGGAGGCAAACAATGATTAACCGTAACAGTTTTGCTCTTGTTTATGGGAGAATAATGGCAGAAAAATAAACATTATAAACTGAAGGTACTTGAAAATGTAAAAGTAACAGGGGTATAGAGAACGTTAAAAATAACTCCATGAAATTAATCTAGAGATACAAATTTACACTGCAAAATTACATTATTATCAACAAAAAAGAATATCACAAAATCATATGGTCCTAAGTAATTCCTTAAATTTCATTTTATCTTTTAATATTCATAGAATATATGACATCAACTGCGATTGGGCAAAGCTGAAAATGTGTACCCAGCCGGGATTCGAACCAGGGTCTCCGGCTTATCTTTTAATGTTACTCAAATGTCCACCGTCTACTGCAAAACAAGAGGGTCAGTTTTAAAGAAAGAATCGATTAGTAATGGCGTAACAGAATCTTTAATTATGAGCATAAGTTGTATCAGAAACTACAGTATGTACATTTTTTTCTGCTTCCAATAAAGTCAACGTGAAAAATTTAAACATTTGTCAAGCCCTAACACCAGATTCTGGATCGCAGCCTCAAAAATTTTATTTTATTCTATTTTATTTCTGTTTCTGTAGTAAAGATTGGCAGTAACAATATTATTATCGACTGATCCTTAAACTTCTGGACATATCTGATACAGCCGATAAACGGTGAAGTGCCTGTTTTGACGGCCGTCTGTCAGGAATGAAGACTTTTCACACAAAGTTCATGAGGCAGTTCGGCAGAACTGCGGTTTCACTATTCACGAGCTACATCAGAAACTCCTACAAGTTTCAAGATCAGTAGATTACCACATGATTACTGACAAACTTCACTACAAAGGATATGAGGGTAAGGCAACAAAGTTACTTGATGCTGGCATCTAATAGCGACTTGACAAATATTTAAAAGTTCATAGAGAATATGTTGAAAAGTGAAAAAAATGTACATACTGTAGTTTTTATACTATTTACATTCATAAATAAAGTTTCTCTCACTCCATTACAAGGTGGTTTTTACTTTAAAAATGGCCCTCTTACGTTTGCAGTAGCTGGGGAAAGGTTTTCTGAACAGACCGAAAACATTTAACATCCTGTGTCCTTACGTTAACAGCAGTGAGAAGATCTGAGTGACGTGCAGGCTAATGATAACACCTTTACATACTACCTAGCGAGCAAGAAATCTCTGAGACACATTTTTTTTTTTTTTTTGTTACAACCGAGCTGTGAGCCAGGCAGCCATTGAATTGAAACGACCTACATCTAACAATGGATATATTTAACTTCGGACACTCAGAACCCCGCGAAACCAAAATTAGAACACTCGATCATAAAAAATAATAAAGAAACAGTGGTATATCTGACTGCACGCAAACGATGCGTTCTACTACAAGCGAACAAAGTAAAAGATATCATTACTATGGGAAGTAAATTCTACGTAATTCGATGAGGACAGCGAATAATTACATTTTCAATCAAAGCACTAACAGTGGAAAGCAGGCACATCCTACAAACCCGTTAGTGGTCATATTAGTCCTCAAAATGTATATAGAAAATTCCAATGAAGTGGTTAAAACAAGGTGCAAGAGAACAATGTGCACACCTTACTAAAGACATGTTCTTATATTCAAAATCACTTTCGCATACAAGCATTCAAATTTCAAAAGCCACAACAATCACATTTACAGATGATCGTATTGGTTTGTCAGTATCATAGCCTACATAATGAAATGTATGCTTATATTTTGGTGTAGAAAATTGTATGTAAATTGGAACTATGATGATGAAATAACGATTATGTATCTCTTTTATTTGTTTTAATCTCTTGATCGAAATCCCACATCAGCACTTTGAGGACTGATGAAAGGACTAGCAAGTTTCTAGGATGTGTGCGTTTTCCGCTGTTATAATTACTAACGCAAAGTTTTTTTGACACTATTGATTAAAAATATAATCTTGTACTACATTCACGCCATTGAATTACGTACGATTTCCCTCCCGTGCTATTTCCTTTGTATTACCTGGTTGCATTTTAAATCACCCCTGCTTTGTCTACCTTTAGTTATGTTGCTGGCCAAACAATAAAACCTCTGCAGAACAATACCTGTAACATGTCTTGATCGAAATGTCTCAGCTACAGCCTGCTTTAATTCGACAACATTCCATTAATATTGTTTTACTTGGGTTGTTATTCATTTCATAACTATTTTAAGAGCTCTGTAAATTCGGTTAACATGTTTTTAAGTCCTATGTCGTCTCTGATACAGTTACAACGTGATCAACCAACCTCAAAATTTTCATTCATTTTCCCAGAACTTCATTTATGTTTCATCTTCCTAGTTTCCTTCACAGCTGGTTCCGCTTGCCGACTAAAAACCATCTGTGTGGTGTATGACTCCAGTATCAGCTGCTGCCTCCCTATAATTTCGCAGTACAGACAACATGCGAAAAGCACTCTCTAGGTCGGAGGTTTCCAAACACTGCGAAGAATCCTGGTACCTTAATAGAACTACTCGTTTATATTGAAGGTGAATTAAATCTTTTAGCACCATGTAATATTTTGCTTGGAAGTGACAGATGTCACTGTTGCTTTTATGACATAATGTTATTCTAAACTTAGCTTGAATGGTCCCAAACGTTCGAGGTGAAAGGTATTCCTTGAGTTTCACGTAGTGATTGCTCCTGGAGAACCGGTAGTTCTATAGTAAAAACCTCTACTATATCTTACACCTAAAGTAAAATGACCGGTTATATTGCCTCTCAAAAATTAGAAAATAAATAAACGCCCTACTGCCTCTTTCGTTCTACCTGCCTCAGACCTTTCGGCCTCTCAGTGTTCCAATAATACATATTTCTTACATCGTTAGAGAGAATTCTTTGAAGAATGAACCTATCGCAACGACGTTTCATCATAGCTAAGTAAGATAATCTATATCTATAAATGTGAATGTCTGTTCGGTGTACGTTTATCACGTTTGAACGACAAGACATAAAGAGCTAAAAATTTGTACAGTTACTAATGTCTACCCGGGAAAGGTTTTAGCCACGGTTTATGACGATCGGATAGCTATTTCTGATATTTAAAGCACAGTGTCCGTATGTTCGTACGTGTTGCATACAAATCTACAGTTTTCTTCCAATCTTTATGAAATTTTGTACACATAAGCTTCAATCCATGAAGACTGTCGCCGTAAGTGTAAGAATCACATATGACACATAGTTATTGAGATATGACGTAATAAACAATGAGATGCGCGAAAAACTGCTGCATTTTGCGACAATGCTACTCATTTTCTCCTAAACTATTGGACCGATTTCAACCAAATTTGGTACACACATTCCTTACCGTGAGGTAAGAATTGCTACACGGCTAGGAATCACATACGGCACATGGTTCAAAAGATATTACGTCGTAACCAATAGAAATAAAAAAAATACCATATAATGCGGCGAGACTTTCGAAACACGACTGTATGAGAATGACACTACTTAGCGACTTGCAACAAACTTTAAACATAATTTCAAACCTTTATTAAACTTTTTCTCGCTGGAAACCATAGTAAAATGATGAAAGGAAAAAAGTTTATCGCTTACTACTTTTCCGCTGTTTATGGAGTAAAACTACGGCTCTCGGTATGACGTTACAATTTATAATTTGAACACTACAAACTGTAGCGACGGGAAATTTTACAAACAGCATTCACACATATAGTTGAATGTAGCTTCTAAATTGTATCACATTCCCACACGTAGTTCATGAGATATGAGCACGTAAACAGTAACGTTCATGGACCCCCCCCCCCCCCGTAATCGCGAACCAAGTTTTAATCTATTACTTCTTTACTACTAATTGTATTCCCAAGATATTTTACACACATACAGCCCTTATATAAATGAATATATACCTGAAATTGGTAGGAATAAAATAAATAAATATCCGGGCAACGCCGGGTTTTCAGCTAGTACTACGATAAATACTAAGTGATGCAGTGACACATGATGCAGTTACAAAAAGTATTCTTGATTCAAGAAGCTCATATACCATGATCCCTCTTTGTAGCAAGATTTGTAGATTATAGACCATAAGAATGCGTGTGATAGGCAGTGTGGTATCGCAGCAGACAGTTTTGACATAGCGCCTATTTGCAGTAAAGCGTGGCACGAGGTTAAGGCTGAGCTCCCAGCTCGCTCGCGGAAGCCAAAGATGACACACCACCGACAGCGTATCGCGGCAGGCTTATGGCATAAGGTATTAGTACAGCACGCAGATGTGAATCATGCTCTTTCCGTAAAGCGAAACTGAGGGCAGTGCCCCCGACAAGGCCAGACGCGCACAGCCGTACCATCGTTTACTCAAAGCCATCCACGGCACTTTCGACCCCCTGTATCTTCGTTGTGGATACAGCCAGATGCCTTTCCGTGAGCAAGAGTACCCCTATATTTCCAAATTATACTATTTTACTTCTTATAGTTTACAAAATATTAGCGGTCAAAAATCGTTACATGTATCATTCACAAGGAAAGTACTCGGGCTCGAACAAACACAAATATACGAAAATAATGTGAGAGATGCTGTAAAGGTCCCTTATTGCACTAGTGACACTCCCGCACCTGCAAAACTCTGCAGAAGCCCATTAGAGGCCTCTGCGTGTGCCATGCCGCATTGCACTTTGACCTGCCGGTACACCAGTAGTGACGGTGCAGTGTGCCTCTGAAGTTGCGTTTTGTGACGTCATTTGTGTAGTGATGCGTCAGATGGGTCGGCGAACGGTAATCAATCCTGATAATATATTGCGATTGGTTGGGATGAAATTCCGAAGAGCCCTTCTTCGTGAATACGGCCTTGCTGTAGAAGATGAATCATTCACATGTTTTCTGGTATATATTATAGTGCAGAAATATGAGCATAGATTAGAAACACTATAATAGATACCAGGTAATATGCGAATGATTCATCTTCTACCTCAATACTATCTTCACGAAGAAGGTTTCTTCGTAACTTCATCTCAATCAGTCACACTACATTAGTAGGATTGATTACCAATCGCCGACCCATCCGGCGCTTCACTACACAAATAACGTCACAAAACGCTACTTCAGAGGCACACTGCACCCTCACTACTGGCGTACCGGCAGGTCAAAGTGCAATGCGGCATGGCACAAGCAGAGGCCCCTAATGGGCGACTGTAGAGTTTTGCTGATGCGGGAGTATCACTAGTGCAATAAGGGACGTTTACATTATCTATCATACGATTTTGGTGTATTTCTGTTTGTTCGAGCCTACTTACCTTCCTTGTCAGTCACTCACTCACTGATAGATGATCAAATTTCTCAGGGCCGCCAGCAGACATACAAACGCCAGATTTCATATTTAGATAATGTTTAGCCCGTAATGGAAGGAAAAATTCAAATATCCGTAAATAATAAACCCGTTTTTGAACGAATTATCGCTTGACTAAAGAGTATGTTTATATTACACAGGTCGACATGGATTCTGGGGTTTGGAAAGTAAGTGGTGTACTTTACTAAATTTGCACCCCTGAACATTAAAATCATATCAGTTTCTTTCCATCACCGTCAGTTTTTTCTGCGCAGCTACCCCTCTCCAAACCTACCATTGGCTGCGAAATCTATGTTATGCAGTGTCCACAACTACAGAAATGTGGCAAAGCTGCATTTTTGTGTGAAGGTGAGGCAGAGGGGGCTAATGAGCTTGGAGCTGACGTTCCATCATCGCCACAGAAATCAGTGAGTGAGTGCTACAGCTACAAGAAGGTGCTTTCGAGCTTTCTTGTGAGTGGTGGTATTTCACTGAAGGTGTGTTAAAATGTCAGGAAGGCAGTGTGTGAATAGCCCAGATACATTTTGTTATATCTGTGGAAATTATGTGATACGTGCAAGACGTCGACAAATAACAAAGTTTGTGCAGAAGTCAAATTTTGCATATTTCGGCGTGAAGCTTGGCGATCAGGACAAGTCATTTGCTCTACACATTGTGTGCCATACATGTGTGGAGCAGTTAAGGAAATGGAGTGAAGGTAAAATTAAGTGCTTGAACTTCGCAATTCCTATAGTATGGCGTGAACAGAAGAATCATGTTGATGACTGTTACTTCTGTATGACGAACGTAATGGGATACGACAGAAGAAATACGAGAAACATATCGTATCCAAAGTTAGATTCGGCAATTAGACCTTTTCCTCATGGTCCAGGGCTACCAATCCCCTCTCCACCAACATCTGTTAATTCTCTTGAATTCTCTGAACCAGATGTAAGTCAAGAAAGCAGTGAATCCGAATATTCTGAGTGTGGTACCGATAGTAGCCAAAAACCTCTTACTCAAACAGAACTTTACAATTTGGTGAGAGACTTAGGACTCTCAAAAGATGCAGCACAGCTACTGAGATCACGTCTGAGTGAAAATAACTTACTTGCACAGGGTACATCATATTCATTGTACAGAAATCGTGATAAAGATTTCAGGGAATTTTTTGTTGAAGATGGTTTAATGAAGTTCTGGAAAGACATCGCCGGATTAGTGATGAAAATGGGAGCTCAGAAGTATGAGAGTAAGGAATGGCGATTGTTTATAGATTCTTCAAAGCGAAGTTTGAAAGCAGTGTTGCTACATATTGGAAATGACCTAGGATCCAATTGCGTATTCAGTGGCCTACATTTAAAAGAGACATACAATACCATGAAAATACTTCTACAAAATGTGAAGTACGAAGAACACCAGTGGCTCGTGTGTGGTGACTTTAAAGTGTTTGGCATTCTTCTTGGTCAGCAAGCAGGGTACACTAGGATGCCTTGCTATATGTGTGACTGAGACTGTAGAGCTTCTCATAAGCAATGGAGTAGGAGAGAGTGGCCTAAGAGGCAAAATCTGACAGTGGGATGAAAGAACATAGTGAATGAACATTTATAATTCATATGCCTTTCTTCCAATTCTTTTTTAACCACTTTACTGTTCCATTTCGTTTCCATTGTCCCGTAATTGCTTTCCAATTTCCAATCTCATTGGGCGCAGAGTTAGACAATGGTGAATATGATGATGATAGTGGTGGTGCAAAAACCTGACGTGCTACAGAGAAACAGGCTGCAGATTTGTGATCAGCAGGGTCAATTTAGTCAGAAATTCATATTTTCATGCAAACCCCAGACAAAAAGTCAAAATTTGTCGACCTGTGTTATCAGAGTGTTGGGACGGTAGCTCAGCGCATTCAGCCAGAAGGCTTGACGACCCCTGTAATAAAAATCTGAGTCCATAACTGAACGAGTAACCTTGAACAAACACGAAGGAACTACCAAAAAGAATAGATCCACGCAAAGAAAAATAAAGTGATGGCCCCGTGGTAAGATACTGGCCTCCTGGTTTTCATTTAAACCTATCTGTCACCTTTGTATGATGTGTGGAGTCGTCGGAAGTGACATCTGGTCTGAATCCCACCTTAAACTTTAGATTCTATCAGTGCACTGACGAAAATATCATTACAAAAAGTGAACGCAAGTCCTTCAAATATTACATTATAGCCGGCCGCGGTGGCCGAGGAGACTGAGGCGCTCCAGTCACGGTCTGCACAGCCACTACGGTCGGGGGTTCGAATCCCCCCTCGGGCATGGATATTTGTGCCGTCTTTAGTATAAGGCAGTTGATAAGTATTTTGTAAGTTTAGGGACTGATGACCCCGTAGTTAAGTCCCATAAGCTTAACAAACATTTTAACATTTTTTTATTACATTATAAGACAAGGCAGAAGCTTGTATGGGAAAATCAGAACACAGGAATAAACAGGAGCGATATAACGCACACGAAGCTTACAAGCATATATAACTAAAGACAAAGCAATTGAATTGACAGTTCTGGAAAATCTGGCTTTGGGTATGTCATAAAACATGAAAAAGGTCTGATGTGGTCCTCGTGTAAAGATCTTTGGAGTGATAGAACGTTCTCGCAGAACTAAGCAACATTTTTGAAAACTCGTCGAATAAAACTGAAAAAATTACAAAGAATGAAAGATATGTATTAGATACAGGAACAACAGAAACATAATTTTCCTACCAGATAGCATCTTTTGCATAAAAGTGACTTGGCATGGAGCAGAATGACATTAAAAACATTGCTACTTCATTGCAAACGTTTAAAAATGTCTTGCAGAAAATCTTCTTATCAACTCAGGTGAAATTGTCTCAACTCTATGTCGCACGTAAACAAAGAGGAAAGAATTAAAGGATCCACATTAAGGGTGAAGGTAGAGTAATAGGCCTATAGACCTTTCTGAAATACAAGTTACTGATATCTTACCAAAATGTGGGGGCTGAAGTACGGAACTAATGCAGCGTGTACGATACTGCAAGTTCATTAAACGATAGTGCCAAAGTGAGCTGTATGTCGGATAGCGCTTTCAGATGGAACCCACAATAATGAAAATTAAAGAAATTCCTCTTTTATTTAATTGGTTATTACTAACGCTCTCCGACTAGATTTTCTTAAGAAGAAATTATTTTAAATTCTCATAAGTTATAATATTATTGATTCTATGAGCAAGATTTATAGTTATATGTAAGCATTTTCGTACCATATAATTGTATAAAGTGAAAAGAGGCTTCTCCTTATTGACTAACATAATTAATTTGTAAGTATTAACTGTTGTTTGAAATGAACTGTCCATTAATCCGACACTGCAGAATGGGATTCCGCAAAGAAAATATCTGGGAAAAGGGGTTCATGCCCTTTGGCTGCCATAAAGGACGATAGAATCCTTAAAGTTGCGCCAGTCGCAATTGCTCAGCACTTTTACAAGATAACATCGTCCCCGAGTCCAGTTCCAGGTTCCAAGCCTACTGCGCGGTCCAGGAGTGGAGACGACTTGGTTTCGCCTCTTCTAATGATGAGGCTTGTAACGTTGTCTGTTCTATGTGGTATTAGTTTCTGCTCGCGACACGGCCCCTGAGCCCTACTCGATACACTATGGCAAGCTACGGCATCTTAATTCAGAGTCTAAGGCTGTTCTCCTTAACTTTTTTAATCAGTTATGGACAGAAGGGGTATATCCCTCGGAGGAAATCCATAATGATACCAATTCTTAAATCGGAGAAGGACCGCACACTCCCTGATTGCTATCGTAGTGTCGCTCTAGCCAGCTGTGTCGGTAAGACGCTGGACGATTGATCAACTCGAGACTTGTTAGGACTCTCGAATCTCGGAACCTCCTTAGTCGCTTCCATTGTGGGTTTCGCAGGTATCGGTCCACTCTTGATAACCTCACCTTCCCGGAAGCGGCTACACAGGAGGCGTTTCTGCGAAAGCAGCACCTAATATCCCTCTTCTTTGACATTCACAATGCATATGACACTACGTGGCGACACAATATCATAAGTCAGTTGCATGAATGGAGTTTTCGGAGACGCCTTTCCATTTTTCTGCGTTCCTTTCTTGCTGACCGTTGCTTTCAGCACAGAGTTAGGAACGCTCTTTCCGATAAATTTCCTCAGATTCACGGAATTCCGCAGGGAAGTGTTTTAAGTGTAACTTTGTTCGCAGTTGCGATCACCGGTATAACGTCTATTGTAAGGAATCCTGTGCAATACTCCTTGTATGTGGATGCCTTTACTGTGTTCTTCTAGTCCCGCATGTGCTTCAAGCCAGTTACAGTTGATACTTAAAAAATTCAAATGTTACTAATTCTATAGGAATCAACTGTTAGGTTATTAGTCCGTAGCTTACAAATTACTTAAACTAAGGTAAACTAACCTAAGGACAACACACACATCCATGCCCGAGGGAGGATTCGAACCCCCGACGCGGGAGGCCGCGCGATCCGTAAGGTGGCGCTCCAGACCGCTTGGCTACTCCCGCGCGGCTGACACTTGAAAGACTAGAAGACTGGTCTGCTCTAACAGCTTTTAACTTCTCCCCTGAGAAAACCGTGTCCATTGATTTCAATCGTGGTCGTACACTTTTTACCCCCTGCAACTATTGCTGTGGGATACTGTTTTACATTTTCACGGTACGATGTTATTTGATAAGAAATTTACTTGGCTGCCCCACCTCAAGGAGCTCAAAATAAGAGCCCTTAAAGCACTGGACATCATGTAGTGCTTGAATGGAAAAAATTGGGATGCAGAAAGATCTTGCTTGCTGCAATTTTATGAGTTTCGTGCGGTCCCGCCTCGACTTCGGTCTATGGCTCGGCATCCCCGACGTCTCTGAAGATGTTGGATTCCGTGCATCACGAGGGTATTAGGTTGGCCACAGGAGCCTACAGGACAAGCCCTATACCTAGCCTGTGCGCCGAGGCAGGAGAGCCGCCATTACACGTCCGGCGGCGTTTCCTTGTTGCTAAACATGCCCTCAAGCTCCGTTCATTTCCGTCCTCTCCGGCTTTCTCTGTGACTACTGATATCTCGTTCTCCCTGAAGCGACTCTACAACGCACGGCAACGGGGGTCGAAACCATTTGGTATCATAGCGCAGCAGCATTTACTGGATCTCCGATCAACATACAGCGTTAGCGTTGGCGCAAAGCGCCACCCTGGCTGTTAGTGAAGCCCAACCTAATTTTAGACTGGATTGTGTGTGACAAATGTTCACTCCAGACTGTAATTTTAAGGACAAGTTTACTGATATTTTAAACGTTACATATACAAATGGGTCAAAACAGGGGGATACTGTTGGGTGTTCTGTCGTCTTCCTTACACGAATCCGATTTCGTCAGCCTAGTCAGTTCATAGTATTTGACGCAGAACTTTAAGCTGTTTTGAAAGCAGTGGATCAGATGAAACGTTATACTGGGTATTCCCTCCTGCTTTGCTCTGATTCACCCAGTGCTTTGCAGACCCTTCAGCATCTGTATGCAGTAGATAGGATCGTCCAGAACATCAAAGGCGTCCTTCTGCAGTTACAACGGCAAGGAAAAGTGGTTTCCTTCTGCTGGGTACCTGGCCATGTGGGTATCCGTGGAAACGAGTTGGCCGATACCGCGGCCAGGGACACCTGTCGGCTTCCGAACATAGCCGACTGTCCTATTCCTCATTGTGCCTCGGTGTCATTTCTTAGAAGCTCTGTCATGTGCCTCTGGGACCAAGAATGCTCAATAAAAGACACAGTTATGCCCTGGCAAACATCCGTACAGCCTGTCAGGTGTGATGAAGTCTGCTTAACAAAACTTGGAATAGGACACTGCCCCCTGATGCATAGATTCCTTCTTTGTGGCGACGAGCCCCCTACCTGAGATGCTTGTGGTGTGCTGATAACCGTTCAGCATATTTTAACTACTTGTGTTTCCTAAGATGCTGCGAGGGAACAAGATGGTTTGTTGGCTGACCTCCGCTCCATTTTAGGTGACGATGAGATGACAGTGGCACACGTTTTTCTATTTTGTGTTTTGGTCGACCTCCTACCAAAGATCTTAGGTCGACGGTACTGAAATATAGATAGAGGAAGATAGGAGTCTTCGGTCCGTCCCCCTATATTTAGCCCAGCGTCTTTTTAGCCTTGTCCCCCATTTGTCTGTTTTGTCTATTTTTGTTATTAGTGCCACTGAACCTTTCATTATTTTACATATGATGTAGGGGGAAGAGCGTACGTCCCTTTGTTTTCTCTCTTCCCTTGCCTCTCCGCTGTGCCATTTAGCAATATTAGACTCATCTATTCCTAATACGGGCGCTGATGACCGCGATGTTGAGCGCCCTAAAGCTCCAATAACAACATGAAATGAACTGATCATTCAATAAACACCATTCAAAATAACCATTACTACTTTCCGTTATACAGAAATATATTTGTAATCCGCAACTCTGGACACGGCAGCACTCGAAACAACTGAACAGAGAAATAAAATGTTAATATAGTATTACTTAAGTGTAGGAGCGTCTTTACAAACATCTCATAACTGATCTCACTTATAAATAGTCGCAATGCCCACATAATACTAGAAATGGAAGACTGGTTGAAACCAGACGGCAATAGTGATAAAACTCTTACGTGAGACAGGAACGTACATCGCAAAGACAGGCAGAACTCTAAAGGGAGAAGCGTGTTTATTCCGATAAAAAATACGATAATATCGCGTGAAAATATTACAGATACATAATGTGAAATATATGGGCGAAATTGAAGATTAAAATAGGTTAGATCGTGGTCACTGGTTGTTCTTGTAGACCGTCTAGGTCAGCAGCAGTACTGGCATAGCATAAGACGAAAAACTTTGAAAATATTTCGCGTTGATTTGCTAATAATTTTATGGATTTAGATGGCGAGTTTAACTTCACGGATATAGACTGGGAGACTCACGTGATTAAGGTTGGGGAGGCAGGGACAGCGAATCGAGCGATATTGTTCCAAGTGCGTCATCCGTGAATTAACTTCAGCAGTGATGTAGAGTGACTCGTGGAGGTAACGTCTTACACCTGCTGACCACAAATCGACCCAAATTTTATGACTCTTTCATCGTAGAACAGCGAATCAGCTATCATATGGTAATTACATCACCGATGAATACAGCTGTAAATAGTAATATAAGAATAGAGGATGATATTTGAATGTACCAAAGAAAAAGAGGGAGAGATTTCAGAATAATTGACTGCTGAACACGAACATTCCATCTCTAGCACTGGCAGTGTTGAAGATCAGTGGATGAAGATGGATGAAGTTCAAGAGCATCGTACAGTACGCGTTAGACAAGAATGTGCGGAATAAAATTATGAGAGATGGGAAAGATCCACCTTGGTTCAACAACCGACTTAAAAAACGTACACGAAAGTAAAGGGAACTTCACCGAAAATATAAACGTAGCCAGAGTCTCTCAGAGAAGCAAAAACCATACGATACCAAAATTTTCGTAAGAAACGCAATGCGAGAGCCGTTCAACGATTCAAATAGCAAAGTTATGTGTACAGACCTGGTAGGAAATTCTAAGTAACGTTCGTCATAAGTTAAATCGGTAAACAGGTCGAAACACGTGTCCAGAAATTCCGAGACCGTAATGACGTCGAAATAGAGGATGACACACAAAATGCCGAAACGCTATATGTCTTTTACTAAAGCTGTTTCACAGAAGAAGAGTGCGCTGTCGTTCCTTCTTTAAGCCGTCGTAAGGACGACAAAATGGCACATATTGAAATAAATGTCACAATGATAGGAAAGTAATAGAAACTGCATTCCTAATGGTTGGTAAAAGAGCAAGGAATTCCAGTTTACAAGAAGGGGCGTTGAACAGTTGTGGAAAACTATTGGCCTATATCTCTGACGACGGTAGATTGTAGAGGTTTGAAACACATTTTATGTTCGACATTTCTGGAGACCGGAATTCTTATATGTAGGAATCATCAGGGTTTCTAAGGCAACCACCATGTGGAATTCAGCTCGCGCTATTCGTCCACGAGACCTTGAGGGCAGTCGATGCAGGCTGCCAGCTACATGCCATGTATCTTGACTTCCGCAAAGCGTTCGACGTGGCGCAGCAACGTCATCTGATGAACTAAATGCGAGCATATGGAACACCAGCCCAAATGTATGGTGCACTGAAAAGTTTCTAGTTAACAGAAAGCATCATGTCATTCTCAGTGGAGAGAGGTCCTCCGAAGATAATGCGATTTCTCATTGCAGCAAGGGAGTGCTATGGAACCGTTGCTTTACACAATCTGTATGAATCACCTAATAGGTAACTTCGGAAGTTCATTGGGGCTTGATCGAGCGATATGGCGCAGTGGTAAGACACTGGACTCGCATTCGGGAGGATGGTGGTTCAAATCCACTTCCAGCCATCCAGATTTAGGTTTTCCGTGATTTCCCTAAATCGCTCCAGGCAAATGCCGGGATGGTTCCTTTCAAAGGGCACGGCCGATTTCCTGCCCCATCCTTCCCCAAAAATCCGAGCGTAAGCTCGTCTCTAATGACCACGCTGTCGACGGGACGTTAAACCCTAAGCTTCCTTCCTTCAATGAGGCTTTTCGCGCATGCTATATCGACAAGTCGCAACAATGTAGAAGTGTAAAGAAATGAAAGAGGATCTGATGTGTATCGACGCATTGCTCAGGAAGTGGCAATTGACTCTCAATATAAACAAATATATAGAAAAATATCCTTCACTATATAATTACTCAATTGCCGGACAAACACTGGAGATTGCTACTTTATAACGTATCTAGTAGTAGGCATAAGCAGCAGTTACAAATATTATGACCATATGGGTAAAGCAGATGTCAGACTGAGATAAAATGGAAGAATTCTTTGGAAGTGTTGTCCGTTAACGAAGGACAAAAAACTCTTTTGACCGACCCTTGAATATTGCTAATCAGTGAGGGATCCGTTCCAGATAAGGTTGACAGAAGACGTAGAGAAGATCCAAAGGAGAGCAGCAGGCTCATTTAGTAGGAGGGTGGAAATCATTAAAAGAAAGACGTTATTCATTGGGTGTGATCTGTTTGCACACGAGGAGATGACTTACTGTGTAGTACTGGGCAGAGTATTAATCAGTCATACACAAAATTATTAAATTTCCTTTTGTGGATGTTGCAAAGCCAAGGAAATCACACACACCGACTTTTACTTCAGAATGTGAAAATATTTTGCTAGCACCCACCTACTTAGGGAGACATGACCATCTCAATAAAATAACAGAAACCAGATCGAAAACGAAACGATTTAGGTGTTCTTTCTTTCCGCGCGCTATTAGAGAATGGAACGGTAAAGAAAAGTTATGAAAGTGGTTAATGAACCCTCTGCCAGGCACTTAAATGTGATTTGCAGAGTATCTTTGTAGATGTAGATGATAAGGACATACATGTTTTGTATCACTTTCCACTTAATTAGCGGAAGATTGCCCAGGCTACGAACACAGATCCCTTATTTCAAATATTTTGTAGGCGGTCGTGGTGGCCGAGCGTTCTGCGGCGCGTCAGTCACAGTCAGCATGGCCACGACGTTCGGGGGTTCGAATCCCCCTCGTGCATTGATATTTGTACCGTCCTTAGTATTAGCTAGTTCATAAGTAGTTTGTAAGTTTAGGGACTGATGACCCCCGTAGTTAAGTCCCATAAGCTCTACAAACATTTGAACATTTGAAATATTTTGTAACTAAATTCCCAATATACAGCAGAGCAAACTCTCTGGCCAGTAATTCGTTGATAATTGCTCATCGAAACACTCTTGCAGGCCAAAAGTTAACACATGTATATTCTTAATACGCATCATTATCAGACGCCTTTGGTGGCTCCACAGGCTACAGAATACCGTTCTTTAGTTATTCCATAACGATTATTCGGGTTTGGTACGAACCGAGTAAATGAAGCGACGACATTGTAACTGATACGAACTTGATTAGCACATTGCACATTTCACCGAATAAGGAATGTTATTCGCACACGAGGAGATGAAGTTACAGTGTCAGTACTGGGCAGAGCATTAATCAGTCATAGACGAAATTATTAAATTTCCCTTTGTGGATGTTGTAAAGCCAAGGAAACCACACACAAGTGCACTTTCCACTCACTATGAAATGGGAAGGCAGAACTCTTCGCCCACACATTTAATCAACAGATGGACAGACTTTGTGTGTACCACACGTGGATGGAAGCACAGTTACTCTTCGTGTCAACGTATCACTCAGAGCCACGCAATGGCGTTTCACCAGCGGAGTCGGAAGGAATTCTGTGACGACTCATCTCTCTGCTTTCAGAGTAGCCATAGTGGAGTTTATGTGGTCGCTGGCTGTGAGAGCTTTTCTTTCAATTGTTACCTTTATTCTTATAAGAACTATTCTAGACATTATTACGTTCTTTACGAATAAAAATACAGGATTTGTATTGGCAGTTGGCCGACGGAGTCAAGATCCATCTGACGCAATTTTATTGCTTTTCCTAATTTTCGAAAAAGAGGTGCGGCTCTAGTTGTTGTAACTCACGATCTTAGGCTGTAAATTACATTGATGTAACAGAGAAGTGTTTTTCATGTTAAGTACAATTGCACTTGCCAGATTGGAACCGTAAAACATCTGTAAAAGGTTTTAGAATATCGGAATTCTGGAATTGTGTTAGGTCAGGTACATTTTACAATTAAAAAGGTGGTTTTTTATTTTCAAATCAACTTCCTACATAGAGCCTTAACACTACTGGCAGATAATTATCATTTAATTTCACGTTCCCACTCGTACTTAGTATAGGACAGACTCATGCCACGAGGTCAACTTACACATTAAGTGGCAGACAAGCAATTCGTTTGTGTAAGTACACATAGGGATCGATTGGTAAGACACATTCTTAGACATCGAGGAATCGTAAATTTAGCATTGGAGGGAAGTGGATGGGGTAACAATCGCAGAGGGAGACCAAGAGACGCATATAGTAAGCAGATTCAAATGGATGCGGGTTGCCGTTCTTATGAGATGAAAAGGCTTGCTCAGGATAGGGAGAGCTGCATCAAACCAGTCTCCGGACTGAAGACCGTAACAACATAACAAGTACACGGACACAAGCGAGTAAGGATGTTGTTGCTGTTTTACTCTTCAGACTAAAGGGTGGTTTGATGCAGCTTTCCACGCTTTCCTGTCCCGTGCAAGCCTTTTTATCTCTGATTACGCTCGACAACTTTTGAACCTGTTTACAACATTTGTCTCTGCGATTTTTATCTCATACACATCCTTCTAATGCTAAAATGATGATTCCAGTGATGTGTTAGAATATGTCCCACAATAGATCCCTTCTCTTAGTCAAAATATGCCAGAAACATCTTTTTTTCCCAATTCTGTTCAGCACAACATCATTAGTTACGCTTCCTGCCCATCTAATGTAGCACCACATTTTGAAACTTCTATCATATTTTTGTCTAAACGTTTAACTCCCGTACAGTGCTACACTCCAGACAAATGCTCTCAGAAACGAATTCCTAACATTAAAATTAATAACCGATATCAAAAAATTTCACTTCTTCAGAAATGCTTTTCTTCCCATAGCCATTCTACATTTTATATGTTCCCTATTTCGGCAGTCAGAAGTCGTTTTGCTACCCAAGTAACAAAACTCACCTAGTATTTTTATTGTGTCATTAGCTAATCTGATTCCATTAGCATCGCCACATTTTCTTACACTACATTCCATTACCACTATTTTGCTCTTGTTAATGTTTCTCTTATATCCTTCTTTGTTCTTCCAGGTCCTTTGCTGTATCTGACTGAATTACAATGTTATCAGCCAACCGCAAAGTTTTTATTTCTTCACCCTGAACTTTAATTCCTTCGGATTCTGTAACACCTCCCTCAATGTTGTATATAACACTGCGTACCCTACATTTTACCGCTTTTGACATCAGAATATGAAACAGTCATCCCGGTCAACGTTGACAACACCTATAAACGTGGGTTTTCCTAAATCCAAATTGATTTTCACACCTGCCTGCACTTGATCCTTTGGAATTAGAATTACTGTATTCTTCTTCAAGTATGAGGGTATTTCGTCCGTGTCATTATCTTCCACACAAGGTGGAAAAGTTTCTTCGTCACTGGCTCTCCGAACGGTATCAGCAGTTCATAGGGAATGTCACCTACACAAGGGATCTTGTTTCGGGTCAACTCTTTCACTACTCTTTAAAATTCTTCTCACTGTTAACATCATCAGCTACTTCCACTCCCACTTTTACAATGCTGCCTTCAAGATCATTTCCCTTGCCGAGACCCTCAATATAAAACTTCCAACTATTAGCTTTCCTTTCTCTGCCTTTTACTGGATCTCTATCTGCACTCTTGAAATTCATATAGCTGCTTTTCTGGTTTCAGACTGTGTCTTCTACTTTCCTGTAGGCTGTGTCTATCTTTCCCCTAGTTATACATTCTTCCACGGACTTTCATTTGTCCTCTTACCGATCGTACTTAGCTAATCTGCACTTCTTGTCAACCTCATTTCTAGTCGTCTGTACTCCCTTTTGCATGCTTCACTATCTGCAGTTTTATATTTTGTCCTTCAATCAATTAAGTTCAGTATCACCTGTGTCATCCAACGATTTCCATTAGTCCACGTTCTTCTTCCTGTAGAAGCGTCACCGGTCTTAACTGCTTCGTCCCTCAAAGCTACCTATTTGTCTTCTACTGTATTACTTTCACCTGCATCGGTCAATTCTTGCCTCCTGGTGTCTTCCACGTATACAATCCTCTTTTAAGATGCTGAAACCAAGAAGTGTTTGCGATGATTAAACTGTACTCTGCGCAAAATTTTACCAGACGGCCTCCTCTTTCATTGCTTTTTCCCAGTCAATCTTCATTTACTATGAACATTAACTCTCCGTTACTCGCGCACTATTTTGTGACGCGGTTGCTCGTGCGGATGACAGGTGTCATCCACCAAAAAATTGGTCTATTTGGATACTTTTAGCTGTGTATATGGACGGTTTTAGGATTTTTTATTATATATAAATATAATAAACTTAACACTGTTATATGGGAGAATTAATTTTATCGTTTATGGGATTTTTCATACGAATTTAATAAGCTATACAAACATTGAAATACTTCTAACAATGCAAGTACTTGTAAAAAGAAATCGCACTGAAGTGTTTTACGGCCCACTTTAGATTTGTAGTTTTATAAGTTTTTGCAAACATTTTGGACCAAAATAATAATCTAATAATAAAAAATTAATGAATAAGAGTGTCTGAAACCCTTTTAGGAAAAAATAAAATTTAGATAGTGGAGGGTTACTGAACCACTAACCTTTAGCGTGATAGTTCAACTCCTTGCCCATTACGCTATGGCTCTCAATAAAAACATGAGTCCTTTAATCTCATACTATTGATGACCGATGTTAACTGATGCTAATATGGCGTTTGTAGACACTAGATTATCATTTATCGCACGAAGAACAATGTGTTTTTGTTATTTCTAAAGTGCGCCATTGCTCTGAAATGACAACGTGTAAGTTACAATAAGAAAATTATCAAGTACACAACGCAAGATGGCGTATGCCAGAGAGAGTTCTGGGCGAGGAATGTCACGTGACGTCTCCGAACGGCTGGTTTTCGTTAATTCAATGGAGGATGTGAAATCTCCATTATTTTCGCAAATATGTCTCAAATGATACAAGATTAAAAAAAACATAAGGGAGCTAAGTTGTAGAGAATTTTCTCCTCTGCCAATTAGGTTATTCAATTTTCGTTCAGATGAACGGTTCGTTTGCAACTACAATTGTATTACAAACGCCTTTTTTGGTATTACTACCGCATTTTTTGTCCGAAAATTTTTTTAAAGGGAGGTTCTGGTCTCTGGCGGCCTACAATTATGTGTGCAAAATTTGATGCTGATCGGTTGAACGGTTCGTCTTACAAACAGGGAACACGTTACGGACAGACAGACAGACGGACGGACAGACAGACAGACAGACATCCCAAAATCGCACGCTACGAGATATGAAAAAACATAAGAGGGCAAAGTTGTAGAGAATGTTCTCCTCTACAAATTAGGTTATTCAATTTTCGTGTCAGATGAATAGTTAAGCCGTTATTTTCATTTAAATTTCGAGCAGTCAAAAGACGATCGCAAAGGCCCATTTTTAGTGTTACTACCGTAACCTAAAGTGGGCCAATACATGGAAATTTTCAGTTTTCAAATCAATGGTATAATAAGTGTAAAGAACTATTAATTTAGGTAATAAAGTGCAGACAAACTGAAATAAGATACACATTATTTGCCAACACAGTTTGTGCAAATGGCTTTCAGGTGATCCACACACGTCCAGTTCTTGCACGTAGTACACCACCTACGGGTTGTTTTATTTCTTGCTCTTCCACATATATAGCAACGTCCACGTGCTCCAGTTTCTTTCGCTGGCTGTTCCACAATTTCTTGAGTGCCTAACAGTAATTTAGCCCTTCTTCGAATTTCACATGGAAGGCTTTCAATTCGAGAACGTCTCTCTATCTGAGGCCTTATTGGTTCCCAGCTTATTTTTTCTATAAAATCTTCTTTACAACCTGATTTGAAGTCGTACAAAGGTATTTATATATGCATAAGGCATTTATGGCTGCAATGTTCAAAATATTGTAAAATTTCATAGACTATAGCTTTCCGTCGCCCTCAGCGACTCTATACGAACCATTTATGATTTTCACTAAAGACTGATGGTTTACTGCACTTTGACTACGGTCATAATTTTTTGTTATGTGTGCATTGCATTCAGTTTTTATGCCAATTTATGTTTTTTAAATATTGAATTTAATTGTGCCTTTGGAACATTTGAACTTTGCCTTTAGCACACTTAACAAGTATATTTAAATCATTTCAGTGATGCTGTTGCTATTTTACAAATGTGTGATTTTTTTCTAAATTTTTTGTGTTTTTCCTAATTATTTCCATACTTGTATGTTATTTTTTTATGTCATGTGTTCTGTTTTGTATGAATTGTTTTACCTATGTTTTTATGTGATTGTTAAATTATTTGTGTATGTTGGCCCAATCCTGTGGTCTAACCAGCCACATTTGCATCCCCATTGATTTAGCATTTTAATGTGCTTTCATTTATATCTCTTGTGTTTTAAATTTTAAGTGACATTTCACTGTAAGGTTTTAAAAATAAACGCCTTTTGCTACTGCGACTGGTTTTATTTTTATATTTTTTTAAATCACCCATACGCGTTTCGCCTTTCTCTCAAGGCATCATCAGTGGGTGTCCTGAAATATTTACATCTTTTTGTTTAAACATATAGGTTAGGTCTCTTACATATCTAAAACATTTCATTTCTGATTTAAAACAGTTCGTTTTTTGGAATAAAATGGTGTACTTACAGCACTTGCTACTACACTTCAGTCTTATTCTGGCAACCAGGTCGAAATGTTACACTGTTTTTCGAAACACATTGCAGTTCTCTGCTTCTGCTGTCACCTGCTGCCATACTGTGTCTACTGCTGTTTGTTTTGTAGTGTTGCCAACCTTAGCTTATTTGAAATTCAACTGTTTTATTGAAAATGTTTGAAGGTATCTTTGTGTATGTGTGTGTGTGTGTGTGTGTGTGTGTGTGTGTGTGTGTACGTGGTGGTGGGGGGGTTGTGATTATGTGTTGGGATTTGTGTCTATCATATGATCAATCAGTGAGAACAATGATTGATTGGTCACTGATTGACCATATGATAGACACAAATCCCAACACATAATCACAACCCCCCCACCACCACGTACACACACACACACACACACACACACACACACACACACACACACATACACAAAGATACCTTCAAACATTTTCAATAAAACAGTTGAATTTCAAATAAGCTAAGGTTGGCAACACTACAAAACAAACAGCAGTAGACACAGTATGGCAGCAGGTGACAGCAGAAGCAGAGAACTGCAATGTGTTTCGAAAAACAGTGTAACATTTCGACCTGGTTGCCAGAATAAGACTGAAGTGTAGTAGCAAGTGCTGTAAGTACACCATTTTATTCCAAAAAACGAACTGTTTTAAATCAGAAATGAAATGTTTTAGATATGTAAGAGACCTAACCTATATGTATAAACAAAAAGATGTAAATATTTCAGGACACCCACTGATGATGCCTTGAGAGAAAGGCGAAACGCGTATGGGTGATTTAAAAAAATATAAAAATAAAACCATTCGCAGTAGCAAAAGGCGTTTATTTTTAAAACCTTACAGTGAAATACAATTCAGCTGCTGCTCAAAATGGCCACTGCAAGCAACGTATTTAAGTGACATGCCCGAGTTTTTCCTTGTTTTTGCACATTGATGGATGTTTGTTTAGAAATTTTTGTTCTATTTAAGATAATAGTATTACCTCAGCCTCCAACAACATTTTCATCTAACGAGGGGGTGATGAAAGACGGCTGTCTGCCGCCTTCCCTAAATTTTAATCTTGTATTTTATTTAATGTCGCTTAACGACACTATTCGTTTTTTGGGGCTTGAGGAGTAACGTAGTCTTTCAGTTCTTGTTTTTAAATGTTATTATTAGTAATCGTATTTAACTTCATTTGTGTTAGATTTATGTTACTAATTTATTAGTGTGTCAATTAATGTGGCAACATGAACGGCTTCTCCGTCTCGCCACCGTGCCTATAAGAGTGTAAAATGTGTTATCTCTGCATGTGTGAGTATGAGAATTTCTTGGCGTGCTAGTGTGACTGGAAGTATAAGAAATTTAGTCTTGGGCGATGCTCTCTGGACCTGCGTCGATATGTGGCTAGTACCAACCTTTCTTTCTATGCTCTCCAAGGAGGTTTCCACACCCTTTCGTTGCAAGTTAGGTTGGCAAGAGGCTGGTGTGAGCCTATACGCGTCCTTGTGGGAATCCCTGCGTTTCCTCCACCACCGATTTCCGGGCGGAGGCCCCCATGGCCCGCCAAAGTCTCACTCGTTCGGTGGCTGTCCTTAGGAATGGTGAGTTAGCTCTGCTCTTTCAGCCTGTAGATGGCAGCAATTCGTTGTTCAGTTAGTTCAACTTAGGTTTTAGAACTTGCATTCATTTTCGGAGTAAGTTTCTCCGAGCATGCATCGAAAGACTAAGCAGGATTTTTGCTTCTTGTAACTCGTGTGCAATTTTACTGTTCGTTTTCTCTGTCTGCGAGTAACATGTACTTCACGTGGTGTGTTCTCAGAACAAAGCCTTCAGCGGAACCCGTGTTTGTTCTATGCCCTTCAGGCTAGAATAACAGCATGTATCCTTCCATTTTCTGGCAGTACTGCACGATCTTCCCTCTTCCGCCTATTGTAAATTGCTATTTTATTCTCGAACTTGTACTCTGTTCCCAACCGTGGTCTGTAAATTCTTTACTAGCCCTGTACAATCTTTCTCATTTGCTTGCTTATGAAATTCTGCGCATTTCTATAGGTTGCAAGCCGTATTTCATATTTGTTTTTCCGCTTCTCCGAATTTATTAAACTTGGAGGATTTTTGAGATAGATTTTCATCCTTCTCTGTAAAGTACGAGCTATCGCGTATATCTGTGTTTCTTTCGTTTCCTTACAACATTCTACGTATTTCGATGCGTTCCATGCCGAATTCTGTATTTGTTTTTACCGCGAATCTGAATTTATCAAACTTTGATGATTTCTGAGAGCGGACCTTATCCATCTCTCGAAAGTTCTTTCTATCGTGTGGAACAGTGTTTCTTCCGTTTCCTTGTAACATTCCACGAATTTCTATGGGTTGCATGCTATAGTTAATTTTTGTAACTGATTTTCTTCATTTTACTGGATTTCGGAACCACGTGGTGCGCGCCTCAGTTAGTTTGCCAGCGCTTGGTTTAGCTTCAAAGGCAAACACATTTTGTTGCTATACGTGCCATCTCCAGTTAAGAAAGAATAGAACTAGCCACGTACGAAAGTTGTTTTTATTGTGTTTTGTCCTTCGTCTTGGTTCGCTGAAACGTTCCTTACGAGATCGACGGCCGTTTCTGGCTTGTTAAGCACGCTGGTTTTAGTAAGTTTCGCTTGCATTGCGTGTATGTGTGGATGAATGCTTGTTATTTGTAAATCCTCCCCCAACTAAAATTCAATTCAGTGTAGATAAATTTAAATTTCTATTATGGGCATTTTTAGCATAAGATATGATAGTGCTTGTGAGCTAGTTTCAATGGGATGCATTTTTATTGTGTAACTAAATTGGTTCCCCCCACGTGCTTGTGCTTACACTGAATAAAAGCATATTGTTTCACATGTGCTGAGAACAGATTCAGATGCTGATTACTTTTAATATTTCCGTTGCGCCTCTTGTTTCGTCCGCCACTTTCATAAAGTAATTTATTTGTGGTGGCTCGTTTCATGGTAAGTGTGATTCCGGTGAGGTACAATTTATATTTCCGCTGCTTTCCTAACTTGCGGCTGTGAGAGTAATTTAAGCTCAAACTAGTTCTCAGTTTAGGCCAGGGAACAAGTTTCAGCAGCACATCAAGTAGTTTACATGAATCTGTTAACTGGCTTGTACACCCAGAACTATAATTTTTAAAAGTAATCTTTCTAAGTTTTCTGCTACTAGAACCATTTCATTAAATTAATGTTGATCTTGGTTTTGGCTCCTCTCGTCAAGACTCTATTTACTAATTTTATAACTGTGAGTTTTTCATTAAATTAATTGATGGCGGATTTGATTACACTATTTAAGCAGTGCATTTTTAATTATTTATCAAGACTAAGATCAGGTTATTCTAGTAAGCAGACACCTACAGTGAATATACTCAGCTAAAATAGCTAAATATCACATTACATCTGCAGTGGTCAACTTTCAACATAAATAAAAAGATTCAAGTCCATTGCCCTTTGAGTTATCCCACAATTTTGATATATTCTTTCTAGAACATCTCAAAGAACCACACACATATAACAACCCAATGAATGCTGACATCTCTATAGCATCTGTTTCTTTAGCATACCTATCCCTAGAAAAGTTGCGACTAACATCATTGATGTAAATATTAGTACATGTTATCATGATGCGTACTAGATTTTCATCCAAGAACAACTTCAGAATGTCTATTTCTGTCTTTGTTGTACGAGCTACATCTTTAGGTCCAGGCAAATGAGTGATAATATTACATGATCTTGTTCTAACACTGGTAGGATATTTACTCTTCCTCCATTTAGTTATTCCATCTTTCCCTAGAAAAAAACGCGTCCTCTTGAATTTCTTCGTCATATGGTTCAGAGCCATCATTATCTGACACTACTTGTTTTGTTTCTGAATCATGACCACTTTCGTGTACATAATCTTCGTTCTCTGAGTCAGTACTATCACTGTCAGGATGTTCATCGCTCAGCTTATTGAGCCATTGCAGCCACACATTAGGATCTCTACTAAGCTCTGTCAGAGATCTTTTAGCCTTCGACATTTTTTCCACGATCTAAAAGCAAAGAGAATGCTAGGTGTGAACGAAATCAATTGCAATCACTTTCAATTCCACTTAAATTATGCGCACGAAAGTAGTATTGAATCTAGAAAAGCAACGAAGTGATATACACTCACCTCGCTTCAAACAGTAACACCAGTGCTCGCGCGGATGACCAGCGTCCTCCAGGCGACTTTAATGTTTCATAAACCATGTAACTTGCCTTACTGAAACACAACAATGGCTGAGACTAACAGAGGAACAGTGAACAGAAAGGTGCTGTAATTGTCGCGAACTGAATTCTGCTCTGTCAGACAAAATTGAGCGGGAAAATCAAGTGGATGACGAGTTTCATCCACGCGAGCAACGGAGGGATAATTGAATTTTCCCTCGGTGCTTGACAGAACATGATAATTTTATGATAAAGGAAAAATTTCTGGTGTTCTGAAAATTTATTTATTTGGTTACAGACCTGTAACAACTGAATGTCGCTAACATTTCTTCTCAGATATGCCACTTACAAAGAAGTTATTAAATTACAGACGATATAAATTCACATGTTCACAGGAAAGTGTTATATTTTATAGCACTTATTTATATTTATTAATAAATAAAATATATGAAATGGCTGATGCTATAAATTGTGGTTCGAATGTTAAATATTATCGTTAAACACATGTGAGGGGGGGGGGGAGGGAGCGGAGAGATAGGTCGGGGTTCTTACAATGCGAAATAGTATTGAAACCGTAACATTTGACTTATTTAACAAAGTGATAACTAAAACTTATTTTAGTAGAGGGGAAAAGGGAAACTAAGTTTGTTTATTTGATACTATACTGGCGTCCTCTGCCATATGTTTATTGATTTCTAATATTTCCAGCTACGCCATCTTTTCTGTTTTTCTTTAGAGAATGTAAGATTTCACAGTCTACATCATAATTGTGCTTTTCTCCGAGGAGATGTTCGGCTAAGATTGAATCTTTCTATTTTAATCTTCAGCTTCTCTCATGTTTTGATACTCTGATTGCTACACCCCTGCCAGGTTGACGAATATACACTTTTCCACAATGTCTACATATGATTTTATACACAACATTCTTTGCTAAGGTTTGAATTCTGTCTCTGCCGTGGAATAAATAGTTTGAAATGCTGTAAATATTATAAAATGCAGGTCTGTAATTTCGAGATTTTAACTTTTTAGCAAGGTTATCTGAAATGTTTCCTACATATGGGATGACACACCAGTTTTTCTGACTATTGACTTGCTTTTCAAGCATGTATACGGAGCTAATTTCTTAGATCTACCTACTATGGGTTGTACTACGTTGGACTAGCAGTCGTGATTTCATCCTTCACAATTAACCAACGGCTTCCATTACCTGTCTTTCCCAGTTATCGGCAGTCTTAGCCTAAAGCTCGCACTAACAATCTCTCATACATTCAATTTATGCCAATAGCAGCTCTTTAATTACTTGGCTTTACTAAAATTTGCACAGTTTTAATTTGTAGTGTATAATCATTAAACTAGACAGATTCCACATCTGTTCCTAGAAAATGTGTAATGATTTAAAACATGGCGTAGAAAGTTCCATCTTAAGGTTACATCGCATAATCTGTCCGGAACATTTTTATACAGGGTGTCTTACGATTGTCACATGTTTTTAGTGTGTAGAAGGGACTTAACAGAGCCAGTTTTACGTAGGAATCTGTGACTGTAAAAGTCATTCAACGCGCTATGAGCGCTTACACTGTCTGATACAGTGAAACAAATCGCTTTTAATTTAAGCTTTTAGCTATATATATTTCTTGTGGAAATACTATAAACTAAAACAACCAAAACATGCCTAACACACTTGAATTCCAAAATGCACACCTGAAGAGAGAGCGATGATATCTTGAACAGTAGAAGGGATGTGCTTTACAGTATCTCAGATGAACTGCTCGTAGCTCATAAGGCATGCATTTTAGGGCCCAAATTTACTGGAATCTTCAGGTTGTTTTAATCAATAGTACCTCCACCCAAAATATAGAAAGCAAGGAGCTTGCATTAGAAGAGATTTGTTTGATAGTATCGGAGATAAATTGGCCATTTCGTCGCTTGTGACATTATGAAATACAGGTTCCTATGTAAAACTTAATCTACTAAATCCCTTTTCAACCTCTAGAAGTGTGTAACATAAGGTCTGAACAAACATTTCCAAACAGAAAACTCTTTATACGTGTTGTTCACATGCGAAATTTTTCTTCCCGCGCGAAATGGCCTCGTCGTCTAAGGCATCATGCTACGGACTGGACGACCGTTCCCACCGGAGGTTCGAGTCGTCACTCGGGGATATGCTTGTGTGTGTTGGCCTTACTGTTAGTTTAAGTAATTTGCAAGTCTAGCGACTGATGACCGTATCAATTTGGGCCAATAGGTTTACAAACATTTGAAGATTTCAAATTTTCTTTGGGATAATCGATAATGTAGCGTTATTTTGTGTCACATTTCCATTTTAAAATTAACTTACAAATAAATTGAAACTTGTTTGTGATTACAATGTTAAGGAAAAAAATTTGCGTTGATTGGTATGTATTTGCTAAAATAGCTGCAGGACTTGTGCTTTCTTTATCTGACACGGAATTATTCATTTAGATTCAGTTGTACTAAATAAATATTCTTGTCACATAAAGGAATGATAATACATAGATACTGCATCAGTGGAAACTTTAACTGCTATTCTAGCTTTCTGGGTGATTTCATTTATATTCCAGCTGCGCTTTTGTTAGTAGAGCTTTATTCTTGTGCGTCCTCTCCCCGAGTACTGTTGCCCCTTGTGGGACCCTCACCAGGTGGGACTGACGGAAGACATTGAGAAGGTTTAGAGAAGGGCAGCTCGTTTTGTTTTATCACGTTACGGGGGGGGGGGGGGGGGGGAGAGCGTCACGGAAATGTTGCACGAATTGGGATGGAAATCATTAAAAGAAAGACGTTATTCATTGCGGCGTGATCTGTTTGCGAAGTTCCAATCACCGACTTTTACTTCTGAATGCGAAAATATTTTGCTAGCACCCAACTACTTAAGGAGACACGACCATCCCAATAAAATAAGAGAAATCAGATCGAAAACGGAACTATTTAGGTGTTCTTTCAAATGTTTGTGAGGCTTATGGGACTTAACTACGGGGTCATCAGTCCCTAAACTTACAAACTATTTATGAACTACTTACGAACTAGGACGGCACAAATATCCATGCCCGAGGGGGGATTCGAACCCCTGACCGTAGTGGCCGCGCAGACCGTGACTGAAGCGCCTTAGTCCCCTCGGCCACCGCGGCCGGCTAGGTGTTCTTTCTTCCCGCGCTCTATTAGAGAATGGAATGGTAGAGAAAAGTTATGAAAGTGGTTAATGAACCCTCTGCCAGGCACTTAAATGTGATTTGCAGAGTATCTATGTAGATGTAGATTCTTATAAATTGCACGCCAATTCTTTTCATCTCCCACACATGGCAATTTCGCCACATTTCTTTCTTGGTCAATGTGCTTCCACCACGTTGCAGACTCTGTTGACGTGACTTCTAGGCGATCTATATTGCTGGCGCCATACAGGTACAGATTCGGAGAGTTTCACGGCTGGCGTGGGGCGCTGAATAGTCGTCAAATGGTTCTGGGAAGTAATATCTGGAGCGTTTCTGGCGCTCGCCCATCGCCGCCTGCTCCTTTAGAGGTTTCCCGCCCGACACAATCAGTCGCCGCCCTCTGGCCATCGCCGAGGGAAAAACTGGCAACAGCCTCCCGTCTCACGTCCACCTCCCATCGATTGTCTGGCCGACGAATCCTTAGAAATAAATCACCGACGTTCGGAGGCCACATGACTGGTTATCACCAAAAATTAACTACTTAGTAAGCAATATGACGCCCATTACTTCATGACAATTTCTGTGCGCTTAGGTATACCTAAAAGAGTTTAAAGAAGTTCCAGATATTATAGATAAAATGCACGAATTTCCGTTTATCTTCATCGGGAGAGGCCACGAAAGAATACGTTTCATCGAACTAAAATCAATATATTGGGTGATCAAAAAGTCAGTATAAATTTGCAAACTTAATAAATAACGGAATAATGTAGATAGAGAGGCAAAAATTAACACACATACTTGGAATGACATGGGGTTTTATTAAGAAAGAAAAACTTCAAAAAATGTCCGACAAATGGCGTTTCATCTGATCAGGAAAGCAATAATAAGCATAACAAATTAAGACAAAGCAAAGATGATGTTCTTTACAGGAAATGCGCAATGTGTTCACCATCATTCCTCTACAATAGCTGTAGTCGAGGAATAATGTTGTGAACAGCGCTGTAAAGCATGTCCGGAGTTATGGTGAGGCATTGGCGTCGGATGTTGTCTTACAGCATCTCTAGAGATGTCGGTCGATCACGATATACTTGCGAATTCAGGTAAACCCAAAGCCAATAATCGCACGGATTGAGGTCTGGGGACCCGGGAGGCCAAGCATAACGAAAGTGGCGGCTGAGCACACGATCATCAATAAAACGACGCGCGCAAGAGATCTCTCAGGCGTCTAGCAATACTTTTTTGTTCTAATAAAACCCCATGTCGTTCCAAGAATGTACTTTCGTCAATTTTGTTATTTTGGTGTTACGTCGCTGTCTACGTTATATTTATTTGTATAACGTGTTCTTTCCTGATGCTAGAGACATCCTCGCAATATATAAAGATTTCGTTAGAGTATTTTAGAACATAAATGACTTTAGCAGCCTAATTGTTTATGCTTAACGACACAACACTTAAGAGATCTGTAGAACTGGAAGACAAGACGTTAGGAACATATACATTACATAGACCACGGCATAATGCCCGTACGTAGTAAAATCGACAACGATATGGCTCACATACATATTTCGCAAAATGGGAAACAATAATACACCTAAATACAATGACAGGCTTACGGTGGTAGAACTGTGTATCTCCCTCTCGCGGGACTCACACAATAACATGTGCAAATATTTGAGGGATAGAGATAAGTGTGACACATGGAAGTTCGGGTCTGGTCGGATAGTATCCTCGGGTTGACGAGAGGTGAAGGCAACCGCTCACAAAATGCGGGTGATCCGAGTTGGAGTCCTGGTACCGCACAAATTTTATTGTGTAACAGATCGATTGTCCATCCTTATAAAAGCAGAGTCGGCAAATTTCGAAATTTGCGAAATACATATGTGATTATTTAACCACTGCTACGAACCATTGCCAATATCTGTTCCAGTGCAACAGACAATTAATAATGAAAGGATGTAGTTATAGGCCCAGAAACTCGGGATTTTATGATAAAATTAGTAACTTTGCTGTGGACTTAAAACAACACAACAACCATTACCACGATAGTCCTGAATCTTCAGGATTTGGCCACGCAAAGACTGTTCCATTAAGTTTCGGGTGTGCAGCCGCAAGAAATCTCCTTCATCAAATATTGCGGCTGTGTAACGTTCAGCCATCTTCAGAGTGAGCCGTAAGACTGACGCTCCAGTGCTAGCTTCGCCTTTTATACTCGTAGAGATGTTGGTCGGCGGCAAAGACGTGCATAATGCACAAGTAACATCTATGACTGCGCAGTCGATCTGTGTTGGCACGTCGATATAGCACCGTTACATCGTCTTTGTCAGTTGATTATAGAAAGTGCCCGATTCCTTGATTTATCTAGATTGAAACCACTACCGGTACCTCTAATAATTAAATTCGTCGTCAAGCGAATTTCGATTGCCGTCTTCACTACCGATTCCCAAAACGATGATGTAGTTGCCAAAATTTCGACGTTGTCATACAACAATACAGTGCTCTGTCACTGCCGACTTGTTAGGTAGTAAAAGTCGCGTGTACCTTCGGTGTTCTGTATGTCTTTCATGGACAGTGCAAGTTGTTTGTCCGATGTAAGAAGACTACATTCACATGAAATTTTGTAAACTACAGGTTTTCGGGGCAAAAAATCATCTTTGGCGGATCCCACGAGAGGGAGGACGAAAAATCGCTTTCACTTAGTGTCTGTTGAGAATCCATCCTATATTGGCGAGAGTTTACCCACATATGGCAGGAAAGCCATGGATTTAAAGGTTTATTCGTCTTCTTCTGCATTCTTTGTGGCCTCTTTTGGTTTCATTTGCAGTGCCTTCTGTATCTGCTATGGAGGGTACCCACTGTCTTCGAACACTCTATGTGAGTGGAAAAGTTCGTCTTGCAGACTGCTTTCGTCAGAAATATCTGCCCTGTTCCGGCAGTGGCAGAGCACTGTATAGGTGTATGATAACGTCGAAATTTTGGCAACTACATCATCATTTTGGAAATCGATAGTGGAGAAGGCAATCTAAATGTGCTTGACGACGAATTTAATTAATAGAGATAGTGGTTTCAATCTAGATAAATCATGGAATCCAGCACTTTCGGTAATAAACTCACAAAGACGTCGTCGCAGTGCTATATAGACATGCCAACACAGATCGACTGTGCAGTCATAGATTTAACTCGTGATTTATGCATGTCGACCGACGTCTCTGGCGCATATGTATCTGCGGTCGATTGGGCAATTGCACGGTACACGAGTATAAAGGGCCGAAGCGAGCACTGGAGCGTCAGTCTTACGGTTCACTCTGAAGATGGCTGAACGTTACACAGCCGAAATATTAGGAGGAGAATTCTTGCGGCTGCACACTCGAAACTTAATGGAACACGAAAGTGTTATATAGTGTCCATGTCTTTGAAATTTTGAGAAATGCCCCTGTGTAATAATCAGTACTGTGTTTAACCGAGCTATGTAATGTCACGCACTTGGCTCCTCTTTACCACGCAGCCATCGAAATGGTAGAGTTGTTACTCCTCAGTTTCATCTCTGTGGTCATGTAGTGCGAAAAAAAGAAGAGAGAGAGATTTTGTGACGCAAAATGTCGTGTGCTCAGCTCGTCCCATGTTTGATCACTTGCGGTCAGATCAATAAGTACTTCAGGCTATTTTTTTTTGTAACGACCTGGTAGAGGACATTGACCAGATCGTCGTGCTCTATTCACTCATTATCGTTTTGTATGATGAACCCATCTCTGAAATACTGACTTAGGGTTATATATATATATATATATATATATATATATATATATATATATATATATATATATATATATATACGAGGCGCGTCCAGAAAGTAAGTTCTGAAATTTTACTCAGATACAGAAGAAATTTTTATTGCACAAAATTCTACAACTCTCAAACTACTTTTCCACATAACTGCCGCAATTTTTCAGGCATTTGTCATAGCGTGGCACCAGGTTCTTCGTAGAAATCTGCCGCCTGTGTCTTCAACCAGTTGGAAACAGTTTCTTTCAGCTCGTCGTCATTGGTGAAGTGATGACCGCCAAGGAAAGACTTGAGATGTCCTGGATCTTGTCCTCAATCGCGTGAACCAATTCTTCTGTAACCAAAGGTGGACGCCCACTTCGTTCTTCATCGTGCACGTCACTACGCCCGCCATTGAACTGTCGGACCCATCTTCTCACCATCGAATCACTCATCGCATTTGGTCCGTAAATATCGCAAATTTGCCGATAAATTTCATTTGGTTTGACTTTCCTCGCCTTCAGAAACCGAATCACCGACCGGATTTCACAGGCGGCGGGATTTTCAATGAACGCCGACATTGCAAAAACGCACAACAAAGCGTACGTAACTGACAGCGATCTCCAAATGGCGCACGTTCTTCGAAAAATGTTCAAATGTTTGTATAGCTTATGGGACTTAACTACGCGGTCATCAGTCCCTAAACTTACAAACTACTTATTAACTATCTTATACTAAGTACGTCACAAATATCCATGCCCGAGGGGGGATTGGAACCCCGACCGTAGTGGCCGTGCAGACCGTGACTGGAGCGCCTCAGTCCCCTCGGCCACCGCGGTCGGCTGCACGTTCTTCTCCTTGATACACATCGTCTACAGCGCATGTGTGGAACTGCAATCGCATCGTTGCAGCGGAGATAGATTGAAACGGAACTTACTTTCTGGACGCACCTCGTATATATATATATATATATATATATATATATATATATATATATATATAGGGTGTCCCACTCAACTGTCTCACCCCAGATATCTCTGAAACTACAAGAGATCTTGAAAAACTACTTTCACAGACATGAACGTACGCCAGGGGCTTATGAAAGTAGGTACTATGGGACACTCTAAAACATGAAGAAATGATATTTTCAACACAAACTTATGTTTTTTCAAGTGGATACCCCATATTATTTCTTAAGCTTTCTATAGGATGAAAAATCACAAAAAGGGTGGCGTTGGTTGCATCGCGATGCGTCAATTACATCCGGAGAAACTGAGAAACGAAGTTGACGTTTGAAATACATGAGACCCGCTGCTAACTTGTGTCCGAGACTCAACCGTGAGTCTCGCTTCAGCCTCGAACACGCGCTAGCAGCGCGCATCATGTATTTCAAACGTCAGCTTCGCTACGCAGTTTCTCCGGATGTAATTGACGCATCGTGATGCAACCAACGCCATTCTTTTTGTGATTTTTCATTCTATCGATAGCTTAAGAAATAATATGGCGTATCCATTTAAAAAACAAAAGTTTGTGTTAAAAATAATATTTCTTAACGTTTTAGAGTGTCTCATAGTACCAACATTCATAAGCCACTGCCGTACGTTCATGACCGTGAAAGTGGTTTTTCAATATCTCTTGTAGTTTCAGAGATATCTGGGGTGAAACAGTTGAGTGCGACACCCTATTAAACAACTATTTCAGAACAAGTTAATATGCACTAAAAAGTAAAAAAATAGCATATTCTTCTACAAGTTAATAATCAACTTACTTTTTTACTCATCAATATGTAGGTACGATCTAAGTGTATATCATGCAAAAAGATAGGTAGATATCTACTCACTTTAAATCTAACTCGCCACATACCTATGAATAACAAACAATGATCAAAATATTTTTTACAGTTTTCGTAAGTAAAATGAAATGAAAAATATTAGACTACTTGAAATGCAATCAAGTTATTACTATAATGCAATGTAGTTACAATTATTGTTATTCTTGGTGTCAGTGTCACCCAAGGAAACAACCGATCCGACTTCGGTCTGACAGAAATAGTCGGCCCTTCAAGGCGTTTTTTTATGGACGGAATCGTGGTAATAGTTCTGGCCTATGGAGCGAGCGCTCTTGTTTCTCCTACTTGTGAGTTTTGACATTTTCGATATGGGAAGCAGTGGGCAACTTGGCGCACCATTCCGAAACGGTGGGTGTGAGCAGACTTGTTGCCCCATACACGTTTTCCTTCTCCGATGCAAGTCTGTTGATTTTTATCCTTCAGCAGCCACGAAAAGAAAAGCTTTGGTCCTGTTTCGGAGGCATTGGGTAGTTAAATCGTCCTTGTCCACGTTTCCACATTTCCATACGCACACCGGAGACATAATGATAATACAATAATACCGTGCCATCATGTTGGTACTTTTATACAAGGGCGGATACAGGGGGGGGATGGGCACAGGGGCCCAGACGGCCCGACGAAAAAGGGGAGAGAGAGAGAGATAAAAGAGGAGGGGGAGAGAGAGAAGTGAGGAGAGAGAGAAAAGGAAGGAGAGAGAGAAGGGAGGAGAGAGAGAAGGAAGGAGAGAGAGAAAGGAGGAGACAGAGAAGGGAGGAAACAGAGAGAGAGAGAGAGAGAGAGATGGGACGAAGGGAGGGAGGGAAAGAATGTTAGTATTAGAATAATTAATTTATACCTACGGGCAGCGTGTAATTGTGCGTTTAAAAATGCAAAATCCCTGTAATTAACATAACGTAATTTGACTTTTTGTGTTATGCTTCCATTTAATTGCTTCTTTCTCTTTTTTCTCAGTAATTTACGATAAAAGTAAATAAAAGTTGTTTATTGCTTCGTGATTGGTTGGTAGTTAAATGAGCTAGTGTGTATGTTTTACACATACATAAATAAAGTAAAAACATTAAACTATATAAAAAAACTGAATTTCAAGGGCTGCATTCAGGCTGGCGCATTCAGATGTTTTCGGTAAACGGTTTATCTGATTCTTTTCCTAGACACTAAGAAATGGAACTCCCACCAATTATAAACAGTTTTATTTAAAGCTACACGTTTCGATTTTCCAGTTATTGGAGCAGATTAGAAATTTCAACAGCATTTTTCCTAACATCAGATACAAAGGATTTTCATGGTAGTAGAAATTGTACCGGTATCCAGCCAAGATCAAATTTTATTTAGGATGACTGATTTCGTCGTTACTCAGACGACATCTTATGATCTGCTATATCTTACAATGCCATACATGTGACATATAGGAGATCAGAAGATGACGTCTGAGTTACGTCGAAACCGGTCATCCTAAAAATAAAAACGCGATCTTCCCTGGAAACCTGTACAAAGTGATTCTGATCGCCCCTAACGAACCATGAGTAGTAGAAATTCTTCTTGAAACACAGTCAAGTGTAACTTTCAGAATCAAATTTTCACACTGCAGAGGATTGTGCGCTGATACGTAACTTCCTGGCAGATTAAAATTGTGTGCTGTACCTAGGATTCGAACCTTCGACCTTTGACTTTCGCTGGCAAGCGCTCTACCGTCTGAACTATCCCGACATGCTTCACAGTCCATCGTCACAACTTTAATTCTGCCTGTTCCTTAACTCCTACTTTCCAAACTTCACAGACGTCCTCCAGAAAACCTTGCAGGACTAGCACTTCTGGAAGAAAGTATGTGGTGGAGACATGGCTTACCCACAGCCTAAGGGATGTTTCCAGAATGAGGAGTGCTAGTCCTGAAAGGTTCACAGGAAAACTTCTGTGAAGTTTGGAAAGTACGAGGCGAGGTACTGGCGGAAGTAAAGATTTGTGGACGGGATAGCTCAGATAGTAGTGCGCTTGCCAGCGAAAGGCAAACGTCCCAAGCTCGAATCCCGTTTTGACCCTCAATTTTAATCTTCTAGGAAGTTTCAAGAGTAATTTCGTTGATCGCGAAAGTTTTCTTGAAAACTTACCTCATTTTGCATGTTAACTTTACAAATAATGAAGAAGAAATTGATTCCGTACAATGCAAATACAGGAAATCTGATTTTAGGTTTTGAGGGAATGTCAAACTTAGCGCGACATATTCGTATTGACTGTTTGTTTCTGGCCTGTAATTGGGCGACCTTTTAGGATACGCTGTTTTTCCAATTTCTGCATTATTTGGTAAAGACACAGCTACTCCGGTTACTGTACAATTCATCGGCGGTAAGTTGACGATTCGTGCGCTAGCAGTTGGCAGCGGCAGGAGACGTGCATCATGGTTGCCGGGGGGCGAGCACCAGCAAGCAGAAGGCAGCGTCGCAGTGTTGGAAACGTTACCCGCAACAATGTATGCAGTAATATTTCGTGTCTAGGGACAGCGTATCGTTGACAGCAAGCCGAAATAAATGGATAACCTTCAAGTAGTGAAGATGTTTTGTGCTGCTGGCATCACCAGGTAAAATCGTCTTCACTTGTCGAATTAATATACTTCCATCTACTTACTAATGCACTAGTTTCGACGCACTATGGCATCATTCTCAAGTTACTATGATTAAAAAAATATTACAATGATTCAACCACATTAAACATTTAAAAGTTTAATAATTTATCAAACCGTGCGCGCCGTACGGGAATGGCCGTGTCACCCCCACCAGAGGTTCGAGTCCTTCCTCGGGCATGTTTGTGTGTGTTGTCCTAAGAATAAGTTAAAGTAGATTGTAAGACTAGGGACCGATGACCTTAGCAGTTTGGTCCCTTCGGATTACAAACATTTGAACTTTTTTTGAAACATTATGTTCAAATGTTCAAATGTTTGTTAAGCTTATGGGACTCAACTACGGGGTCATCAGTCCCTAAACTTACAAACTACTTATGAACTACTTACGAACTAGGACGGCACAAATATCCATGCCCGAGGGGGGATTCGAACCCCCGACCGTAGTGGCCGTGCAGACCGTGACTGGAGCGCCTCAGTCTCCTCGGCCACCGCGGCCGGCAAACATTATGTCCTACGTTTTATAGAGTCTCCATTAAGTCATTTGGCTCATTTAATATGTACAAAACATTTTTCGACCATATTATACAATTGCTTGAATTTTGAAGTGGTCAGTCTTATTCAGTCTTATAGTCCACTTATTCCAAAGTTGTAAATATGTAAAGAAACCTACGCCAATTTCGCATATCTTCCTCTGTATAGGGATTCGCTAATACCCACCTGGCGAAACTCAGAATCAGTGCGCGCGGCCATCCGCCGTCGGGGGTTCGAATCCCCCCTCGGGCATGGATCTTTGTGTTGTCTTTAGTATAAGATAGTTCATAGGTAGTTTGTAAGTTTAGGGACTGATGACCCCGCAGTTAAGTCCCTTAAACTTGACAAACATTTAAACATTTTGAATCAAAAAAATTTGGAAAAATGAACTTGACGTTGGTTTGACCTTACAAACAGGATTCAAGATCATTTAGATACATCGACTCCGTGATCCTCTTCAAACATTAAAACTTTTACTGGAGACCTTTTCGTGTATAATTGCGCCCCTCCAGATATGTCGGCTGGTACCAACACCACCTAGAGAGAAGGCCGCGGCGCTCTCGTGTGACGTCAGGCAGAGTAGGTTCCGCGCGCATAGCTGACTGGGTAGCGGCTGGGGCACAGCCCACTATGCCGAAGCAGCCAGCCAGTCAGCTATGCGCGCGCAGCCTACGCTGCATGATGTCACACGAGAGCGCCGCGACCTTCTCTCTAGGTGGTGTTACCGGTACAGATTACAAAGGGAGACCCAGTATATTACGAATACGATCACAACACACGTGAAGGTAAAACGGAACCCCCATTTGCACCGAACGAATTCCAGTAGAACACTGTAATCCAGCGTTATCTACGTATGTGTCTTATTTCCCCTTATGGGAGCAACTATTCTTTAATGAAATAGTCACCATCTTCAGGTGGTAGATTAAAATTTATGACTTAGCTTATTAAAGTTCTGCATTAAAAAGACGAGAACAAATTCTTCAATTTGTGTAAGACCCGAAGGACCAAAGTACTTGGGTCCCTAATTTTACACACCACGCTAAGGATAACCAACACACCCATGCCCGAGGGAGGACCCGAACCTCTTGCAGAATCGGCCGCAAAAAGAGCTATACCAGTAATTCCAGCATGATGGAAGAATGAACATGTGACACATGACGTGAAAGTACTCTGTGTGCCTGAAATGTATCATGTTGCTTGTCAAAAATTATACAGCCGTCTGTAACAAAGAAGATGCTATGCACTAATTCTATGGTAACCCGGATCATGTCAACAAGACATGCCTGAATTTCCAAGAATCCAGATTGTATGTGACGCGTATCCCTGTCATAACATACAGTTACGGTACCTGTACGTGGAATGTTCTCGGGACTCAAAAGTTAAAATGTTCGGATGTTTGTAAACCTAAGGGACCTAACTGCTGAGTTCATCGGTCCCGAGACTTAGAAACTACTATAACCAGCTCACGCTAAGGACAATACACGTGCTAATGCCCAAGGGAGGACTCGAAACTACGTCGGTAGCGGACGAGCAATCCATGAAATGGCAACTGAGATAACGCGGCCAATCCACCTCGGCTCTTGGAGCCAGGGCAGACATCATGGCCGGCCGAGGTGGCCGAGCGGTCTGCAGCGTGCCAGTCACGGTTTGCAAGGCCGCTGCGGTCGGGGTTCGAATCCCCCCTCGGGCATGGATGTTTGTGCCTTCTTTAGTATAAGCTAATTCATAAGTAGTTTGTCCGTGGTTCGGAACCCACGTTAAACTGAAGATCCCCCTATAACTGGCTGGGTAAGTCAGTTCGAAGGTCGGAAGAAGGCAACAGCATACCACCTCGAAACAGGACCATGCCTAGTAAAGCACTGTGGTGTTCAAACCAATCTTCGAATTGTTGATTGCTTTAACTTCAAAGTAGTTTGTATGTTTAGGGACTGATGACCCCGTAGTTAAGTCCCATAAGCTCTACAAACATTTGAACATTTTTGATTTGAGACAGCATGGTAGGAGCAAAATGCTGCGACCAGAAGAGACAAACTACCAATCAACGCTGCGATGTGACGCATACAAAGGCCACACACTACTATCGTAAGACAGCCATCCCCAGTACTACAGTAAAGTTGGACGTATTACAGAACCTGCTTGTCCGATGAGTGAAGCGGTATAAATTCGGTTATTAATTCCTTGCCTACTCGTGACATAAAATCAAATGTTTGTATATTTGTGGGACTTAATTACTGTGGTTGTCAGTCCCTAGGCTTACAAACTACTTCAACTAACCTAAGTACAAACTACACATCTACGGCCGCGGGAGGACTCGAATCTACGACGGGGCCAACCGACTCGCGACCTCTCACTAGTTCACTAAGATGACAAAAGTCACGGGATAGCGATATACACAGACACAAAGGTATAACAGGTTTGTGCATTTTAACAGCAGCCATTTACTCCAGCGGTTAACGGCAAACTACTTCTGTACTAACTATGTACGTGGAATGGAACATTCCATTTCAGAAATCGTTAGGGCATTCAGTATTTCGAGGTCCACTGTTTCATAAGTATGCCGAGAATTCCAAACTTCAGGGTTTACCTCTGACCGCAGACAACGGAGTTACTGACGGCCTGCGTTTAAAGACCGACAGTTGTGGCTATAGAGGCAGCTTTACTCAAAATCCCTGCAGGGGATTTACAGCCACCTTTTTAATCCCTGCCACGTCGAACTGCTGCACTACATCTGCACCAGTACTCCGCAATCCACCACTGTCACTTCATTCTTTTCCTATTCCAGGTATGTATCCGTGCTTTCTCTAATCTTATCCTTGTGGTCTCTCCGCGAGAAATACGTAAGAGTAGATGATATTATATGTCTCTTCAAGAAACTTACGTCGTCGGAACTTTGACAGAATTCCACGCCACAATACATAACGTCTCTCTTGCAACGCATGCCTGCTGATGTTTCCCGATCGTGTTTGTCACGCTTTCATGCTTACTTCACCAGGCAAAGGATATCTGTCAAGATATTAGGGCCATCCCATAACTTTTGTTTACCTCGTTGAATATATAGGCACATCTGAAATACAGATACAAACGAATTAAAGACATTAACTGCTAGACGGCACTGAATTACGTCATTGGGCAAAGCTGTATCTCTGCGCCAGATCAGGATTCGAACCTGGTTCTTCTGCTCACTAGGGAGGTGCACTTGCCACTATATAGAATAATCCACCGTGAGAATTCTTCAAATGTTCAGTTTATTCCAACACAAATACATCCGTTTACTGCGACGTCAGTATATACAGTTACAACTGAACTTGAAAGTCGTGAGTGGAGTCAAAAACGCAAACTCTTCTAAAGTCTTGTTAATGAATAATAGCTGAGTCGACAGTTAATCGAGAATTTTGTGCACCGGGGTGCTGAGTCCTTCCGTGGAGACGATGATGTCCATCGCATTCCTAGCTTGAAGTCAGATTGTTGACTAACCATGCGAGGACTTAAACAGCGTTGTCTGGCAGAATACTTGTGGATTTACTTTCCGATCACATGGGATACAAAAGGAATCAGTTCCGCGGCAGCTGTGACCTCTGAGGGTGCTGGCCGGCCGCAGTGGCCGAGGGGACTGAGGCGCTTCAGTCACGGTCTGCACGGCCACTGCGGTCGGGGGTTCGAATACCCCCACGGGCATGGATATTTGTGCCGTCCTAGTTCGTAAGTAGTTCATAAGTAGTTTGTAAGTTTAGGGACTGATGACCCCGTAGTTAAGTCCCATAAGCTGTACAAACATTTGAACATTTTTTTTCTGACGGTGCTGCTAAAGCTGTCGGCACACGGTGCGTGTATCTGAACGAGTGTGGCCAACGTGGCTAGTTTCTGACGTCACAACGTGCGAACCGCACGTTGGCGAGACTTCTCTAACGTGTCGGGCAGTATCAAGCATGCCAGATATTCTCAACATGCGTCTGAACGCTCATGAATAAGTTAGGAGAACGCCACCGACGTCACACTACGTGACTATCGGTGAGGGGGAAGCTCTTTTCGGTAGAGATATGAAGACGCCATATTGGCCGTCGTATTTCATTGGTTTTATGTATATAACTTAGGTCTTATGTATGTAAGACTTTCAGAGCAAGTAAAAGTAACAGAGTAAATTGAGAATCTTTCGAAAAACTGGCATTAGAGGTACTATTTGTTGGTATAAATGACTGGAAATGTCTTATATGTGGTTAAACAATTTTCCACATTACAGTAATACGCCGTTTCAAGCCAAGGCAGACTGAAAAATCTAGCAACAAGAATTGTTCTTTACATCATGTCAGCAAACGACATATCTACGAGTATGATATACAATACGTCTAATACCTTCATCAACGACACGTGTATACGTTAGTGGCCGTAGCGTAGACTATAAAGTTGTAGACTGCAAAATCAGACATCCTATGGCGACAGTTCAAGGCTCCTGGGAGGCGATTTTTTTTCTTTTATTCGAGTTTCCTTGTAGACGCAAAGACTTTCCTATAAATTTCATAGAAGTATCCAGCATAATATTCGATGCTATGTAAACGTAAGTGCGCATCCTCTGAGGAACGAGTTTGTTGGATTCGTTTTGTGAACAGGACAGTTTGCACCTCACTTAGAGTAAAATACGCACTTTATCGTTTCACGTATTGCATTTTACATGTTCTTAACATTTTTCTATTGTATAGTAGCATTGAGCTTGGAAGAATGACCTTTCTAAGTTTTACTAAAAAGCGAGACTGTTGCAATAATGTTTACTTCATGTGGAGGCCATTTCTAATTTTATATCGCACTATCTTGAAAGCTTTTATAATTCGCTCAAAAAAAAAAAAAAAGTTCAAATGTTTGTATAGCTTATGGGACTTAACTACGTGGTCATCAGTCCCTAAACTTACAAACTACTTACGAACTAGCTAATACTAAGGACGGCACAAATATCCATGCCCGAGGGGGGATTGGAACCCCCGACCGTAGTGGCCGTGCAGACCGTGACTGGAGCGCCTCAGTCCCCTCGGCCACCGCGGCCGGCAATTCGCTCCACTTATTGACATAAAAAGGAACTTTTATAAGAGTCTTATGTTCATAGATATTTTGTTGTTACTTCTGTAGGTCTACAAAAACAGAACATGAACATACGCACAAGCACGGAAATATGCGTTTGTTAGTGGTAAAGGACGAATTCCACTCCTTTCATTTGGTAAACAGTGTTATTGAAGAACATGATACCGCCGACAACTGTCGCTGGAACGCCTCGTTGAGGCCCTGTCTATCGTTACTGATAACTGAGCAAAGATGTGTACAGTCCGAATCATTGGAGAACAATCAACAATATTATCACGGATACCTCGTTGAGGCACACGTCCCGTATGCACAAGTCGCGCCGTCTCCGGTGTTCAGCCGCACGTTGGTCTCGGCACGTTGACCACACACGTTTAGACACACGCTACGTGTGCCGACAGCTTAAGGCCGCCTGCTGGCTTCCTTGCCCAGGGCCTCGCGTGGCTGCGTGGGAATGCTGGCAACCCGCGACACTGGCGTGCCTAGTGGGTTGCCAGCCATGTAGGCTGCACGCCGCATTATTCCATTAGAAACAAAATCTCAATTATCCACACACCTCAGGCAAATTGCTACCACTCAGTTATTTCATTACTCGCGGCGTTTGGCCTATTCGTGGACGAATTTGACCATCGCGTGCATCTGCTCTGAAGGGATAATTATCCTGACTTTGTGTCTTGATTCATAGTAGCAGCAGCATCAAAATTGATGCCTATTGTCGCAGACGTGTGCGAAATAACAGATACTGTACATAATATTTTTGCACAAAACTTCGAAACTTGATTTGCTCGAAGATGGAGGAGAATTATGTCTTCCTCTATACATATGTTGATGTTCTATCCATATTCCGTACACACTATTATGTATGTGTGGTTCCCTTCTCAGACGTTCAGACGATTCAACCTTTAAATGTCTTTCTGGTTTACGGTCATGTCACCAATGTCATTAGAGACGAAGAATCAGAAAGTACACAGGAGGATAAGGATTGAAACTGATCACCTCCTTTTCAATTAAAATATCCTGGCATTTTCCTTAATCGATATAAGAAAAATACAGTCGTCGTCCTGCATGAAAGTCGATGTTCATACGAGTAAATAGAATACTTGTTTCACTGTTGCCTGTCATTACATCAGTTTTTGTTTCATAATTTGCCAAATCGTGTTTACTACTGTTGGTCAGTGGTAAAGCCCTGTCACAAGCAGTACCATTCGCGAGAAACTTACCTGCAGGCTGGCACGCCACCTCCCAGGTCGGATCCGCTGCCTGCTACCTGCTTGGTAGAGTAGGCTCCGTGCTGTTTCCCCTACAAGGCATGCTGCCTGCTCTCCCAAAATATTCAAATTCTTGTATATCTAAGGGTCGTAACAACGTTTGTCATCAGTCCCCCGGCTTACAAAATGCTTAATTAAAGTAACTTACGCTAAGGGCAACACAAATAATCATGCTCGATGGAGGAATCAAACCGACGCCGACGAAGCAATCCCTGCTACTCCCGCTGGCCAATCAGAAGTCCCGTTTGGTGTGTGACTTTGCAACCTGCATGGCGGGATCTCGCATCGAACGCAGTTAACCCTCAGGGAGGTACACTGTGTCACGCGCCCTCAAGCGAAGTGTAGTTTATCTCAAACGATGAAACTGAAATGCTGTTACTGTTTATAAAATCCTGGCAGCGGTGGCCAAGTACAACTGGCGTGCAGTAGCGTAAAATTAATCCTGGCCGAGATAGCCTAAGTAAACAACCTTGTAGTCACTGTCCTGTTAGCGGATGGTCAAGAAAAGAGAGAGCTGCACTAAACTAAATGACGATTCCTTGTAGTGTATCGTCTTAATGAAAAATAAGCAAAATTTGTGCGGAAAGGAATCGCTACTAGAGTTCTCTTCTCCAGAACGGAGCGAGAAACGGATTAAAAAATCTGACTTGACTCAATCAATAATTATAAAACATATATGGTGAAGGGAGAATTAGGACAAGGGGCTCACGTTTAACGAAGTTTATTTTCCAAAGATATGATCAATTAAAGGGGGAAACCAATTTAAATTAAATAAAAACACACCTTACAAAAGAGTGAAAAATGTACACTTAGATTATATGGCCCTAATTCTGCTCACCTGCAAAAGTTGTCCTTGCGAAACCAAAGCTATTATTTTTCAGAGGGCTGAAGGGAGGAATTGATACACATTCTCAAACAGAATCAAACGCCAAGCCATGCAGGTACTTAGCAAGCACCGAACACACAATAGCAGCAACGCCAGCAACAGAACGCTGATCGGAACAGCAGGTCCTAAGTTTCTCACTCGCGCACCATTAAATCAAATACTTGGTTCCGTGGCGTATGGGCTTGAGGCTTGAGCTCAGGAAATTGAGACCTACCTAATAAGCAACGTTGCAGGATGATACAACGTGCTACGGCTCGGATCACAAAATTTGAACGAAGCGAGAAAATTCAATTTCGAAAAAATAAAGACGCGAAATAGATCGTGTAACCATTCGTTTTACTCAGGGAACTGAGATCTTTCTAATAAGCAAGGTTACAGAATGATACAACAAGCTACGGGGTCGGATCACAAAATTTGAAACAAGTGAAAAAAAATACCATTTCGGGAAGAATAAAAACAGGAGATAAGTCGTATAACGGTTCAATCTACTCAGGGAGAAAAGATCTATCTCATGGGAATGATTACTGAATAGAACGCGCTATTTGGAAGACGCGTGGGCCAGAGAGTACTGAGATTACGAGTTTAGAAGTTCCAAAAATAGGGTAAAACTACCGCGTTACACGAACAAGAAACCATGGCACCTAAAGCAAGTTTATCATTAACCACTCGTGTGTACAGAGGGATGGAGTGAGCTGAAGGCCTTGTCTAATCTCGTCCACGTGTTCAATGGACAAAGGGCGCACATCGTAAGCACAGAAAAGTCCCCGAAAATCATCAAATTTAACTACCAAATGAACATGGAAAGCATTCAACCATATTTACGCGTAGGAAGGGAGGGTTATACAGTTTGGGAGTGCAAAGATTCAACTAACGAACTCTATTGAGAACGCGAAATCGAACTTCGGCAAAAATCCGATAGGAAACTAGGAAATTATATGGAATTTAAATAGAATCACACTGCTGCACATTGCAGGGTAATGGCCGACAAAACTAGAGAAGATGAGGAGCAATTGAATTTACAAGCGAATCTGAAGAAAGCCTACCCTCACGGTCAGAACAGAGCAGCACCAAAAGCGAGCCTCAACTTATCACACGTAGCCCCGGCCACCGACTGCGCAGCGACTGCTTCCGTCCAGCTACCGAGGGAGGGGTAAACCTCTGCAAAGGGCTTAGGCCATCCCCAGGTAAGCACCTTAACAAGTCTGGACTCAGGGAATGAATGGGGAACATTTCTGGGCAACTTTGCTAAAGATTTGCTTCTGTCTGGCAGTTGGTAACACTTGACCAGCCCAGAGGCAAGCTGTTTGAACCTGCAGAAGACTCCAGCAGACGATACGCCGCAAACGCTTATTTGAAACACTTTGCACACTAGTTACATTCATACTGCGCAAGCAGGAGTCATCGGGTACGTATCACAGCGTACACAATTAAACATCTGGTCCTCATACACCAAAGTAGACATTTAAACTTACAAAAAGGAACAAAGTCATTTAACAATTTGAGAAAAAATAACTCATACCACCTGGGTATCTCTCCTAGTGCTAATAACGTCTAGCTACAGTAGAAAAAAATGTCCAAAGCCAACAAAATTTATTCAGAGGGTATAAAATAAATGGAACACATGATATGGACGTGTTTCAACGCCCATAAAAGAAATTTTCGCAAAAAAATAATAATAATAAGTAAATAATAAAAATAAAAATAATAAATAAAAAAGATCTCACACAACTGATAGATGCAGTCTTCATCGTCATGATAAACTGCGTATTATTTTGTTTGTGGTCATAGTTCTTCAGATATTTAGTACGGTACTGCAAGACATTCGGAGATTTTGCATTGTAAAGATTTCTGTTACCGACTTTGTTGGCGGCTGGTTTCTGATCATCAGTAGTATCTGACCAAATAAAATCCTCTTCCTCAAAGGCACTGACTGTGGCTACTAATATTCCCTTACGTTACTATTTATCCTTCATCAAGAAATTGTCAATATGTACCGGTACATTTGCTACCCCATCCACGTACCGCACTTCTGCTGATCCAGGTCAAAAGTCTAATCACTTGCTAGAATTCAGTTATAGAAGCAAGAAAGTACAATAATGGATAGGTGGCATATCAGTGAAAGTGTGGGATAATCTGTAAATTTTGGGAAGATGGTAATCGTGTCCGGTGACATAATGGATAAGGCAACCGGTGACCTAAAGCGGAAAATCCGGTTCAAATGTTTGTAAATCTAAGGGACTTAACTACGTTCTTCATCAGTCCCTGGGCTTACAAACTGCATAAACTAACTTAGAATAAGTTAAGGACAACAGAAACAACGATCTCCGAGGGAGGACTCGAACCTCCGATGGCGAGCATCCGCGCGCTTCGCAGTAATGCGCCTTAGAACGCTCGGTCACTCCTCCGCGGGTGGAGGGGGGGAGGGGAGGAGAAGAGGGGGTAGGGGAAAAAGCCTGTTTCGATTAAAATCCGGGGTATTCAGATTAGCTCCAAGATTAGCGACCAAGATACTTAATACTACTCATTCATAACTTTATTATTCGCTATGATAAGAAGAAAACGATGTTTTCCTGCTGTCATAGAGTTTTTTCCTGCCCGAGGCGTTTCGCCTTTTCACTCCAAGGCATGCCCATTGTTCATACCTATATATCTCTAACATTACGAGCCGTGCGGAACTTTCACCTTAAAATCTGATTTAATCAAGATGGTTGAGGCATTAAGTCTAAAACTTAAATGAAACAAAATAACAATGCAAAAGAATAGAATATTCATAATTTATGGTTGAATTATTCTTAAATTACTATTAATTTTAGCATATTGTGTTCCGTTCATTAATAATCATCACAATATGGTAAAGTAACGCGTTGTATAATTTATTCGCAATTACGTTACGTGATTTGTATATGTTACATAAAACTCAGAAGAAAGCACTTTCCATTTATAAGGTTCGGGTACTTTTATAAATACACGCTACGTTGTTAAATTCTCTCGTTACGGAAAATGGTCTCTGATAATGAACATCCTGTGATGGTGGCAAAACCCGGCATAGCAAGAATATCACAGCTGATTTCACGATCAACACTAACGCTGACTTCACAAATTTTTCCATCAGCACCGTCGCCGTAAAAACTTTATCTCCATCACGCAGAAGATAAGCTGCTTGCGGAAAATTGTTGGCTGAGGTCTTAAAAAACTTGGTTTGCGCCTGGCAGCGAACAAGCTGGGAGTAGCCGCAGAATAGCCAAGGCCCGCTGATAGCCACACCGATCGTCTGCCGCCGCTATCGACAAGAAATGTCCCGGGTTTCCCCACAGGAAAAAGCGTTGTTCGTCGCGTAGGTACGGCATTCGGAGTATCCTTCAGATCATCTCTACGGATTCCCAAATTTAGTGAGGAAAATGAAGACGTTAAATTTTTGTGCGCATGAAAAGGTGTTACATAGAACATCTATATCTATAAATGTGAATGTCTGTTCGGTGTACGTTTATCACGTCTGAACCACAAGACATAAAGGGCTAATAATTTGTACAGTTACTAATACTACTCGGAGAAGGCTTTAGGCACGGTTTTATGGCGATCGGATAGCTATTTATCTACATATATTAATGTTAATGTCTGTTCGGTGTACGCTTATCACGTCCGAACGACAAGACGCAGGGACTTAAATATTTGTACAGTTACTAATTTATGCCTGAGGAAGGTTTTAGGCACGGTTTTATAGCGATGTGATAGATATTTAGTAATTTGAAGAATATAATGCGCAATGCGGAACAATAATTACTCTTTGAAAATTATATTTACTCTTTGGAAATGGTTTTATTGGTTGCATTGTTGCTTGAGGGTTAATAATGATAAAAGGGTGGAGTATATTGGGATGGAAAGTTATCAGTGTACATAGAATTTTACGTGTGTGTGTGTGTGTGTGTGTGTGTGTGTGTGTGTGTGTGTGTGTGTGTTAATATTTCGCTCTGCAGCGAAAATTACAGAACGTAAACGAATGGTCTGTGTGTAATTGTTGTCCGAAATCTCCCGTTATACACCATAGCAGTTCCATGCCGATAGCTATAAGGGGGTGAAAGATATGGTGGTGCCGATAGCTATAAGCGGGTGGAAGATATAGGTGGTTGAATGTCGCAAATTAAAAAAAAAATCGGACAGAAGGCTAGCGATGTCGTTTGCGACTCTATAGCAAGGAGATTACATACAGCGAAACGTGATGCCACAGACCATATGTTTGGTCTATTCGTGCTACAATGTCTTCAGCTGTTTCTCAGTAAGGATAAGCAAGCAAATAAGGAAATATAAGAATAAATAAATAAAGCAGTAAAAAAGAAATTTCTTTTAATACATGTCTTTAAAAAAATTCGATTTGACGTTTCGCGCATTGCATCAAGTGATCGATCTGTGATAATATTACAATCATTATTGTTGATTTTCGTGATTGGAGTCTTCGAAACGAGTGCATTTTTACGTGTGAATTGATGTACCAATACGCGATCGGAGCCGCGGGTTTAAGCTAGTAATCTATAAACATCCAATAACGGCGTGATCACGTAAATATAATTTGGAACACTTTTCCCAAGCAATCACAACACAGGCGAAACAATAGATAAGTTTCGTAAATTAGCGCCTCTCCATTTTAAAAGATCATCCACGTAAAATGTAAACGCGTTGTGCAAAAAAAAAAAAAAAAAAAAAAAAAAAAAAAAAAAAAAAAAACCCTCACATGCTTAAATTTTTGTATCACTATGACACTGAAGACTGTCTAAACATTTCCAGCAAGCAAAATTGTAAGCGAACTGGTGGAGCATTAACAGCTACAGGTAACTTTAAGGAAACGTTTTCCGTATTTAAAGTAAACACACGCCTGGAAAATGAAGAAAGAACACCATGAATTCGTCAACTCAACAGACCTAAATTTTATTGACGTATTCTTGAGGATGTATACAACACACGATCACGCAGTCAGAACCAAAGGCACGTCAGTACAGTCAGCAGAGCGTGCACAATGTCGACGCTAGTATCGTGTAAATCCCTTTTGCAGCAATTCAGAGTGCAACTTTCTCATAAAGACGATCGTACAGGTGCCTGCTATGCAATTTCCATCTGATGCCTCAGTTGGACCAGATCTCGTGCCGGTCGTGTAGGCCGCGCCAAGATGACGTTTCAGTCGGTCCCAGACATGCTCAGTGGGGGACTGATCTGGGGATAATGATGGGCATGGTAGCTGAAGTACACCTAGAAAAGCACATTGGGTTGTACGGGATACGTGTGGACGTGCATTGTCCTACTGGAAAAGCACATCGCCTTGTTGGTTCATGAACGGTGGAAATACACTTGCAATGATAGTTTCAATGTACCACGTACTCTTCAGTTTTCCCACAACGAACACCAGAGTAGAAAGGTCAGTGTAGGATATGGCTCTCCACTATGATGCCAGGTGTAAGTCCCGTTTGCCTCTGTCGCGTACACTCCAGATTTTCGCACTCCCCTGCGCGACACCACACACGCGTACGACCATCATTGGCTCCGAGGCAGCGACGACTCATGACACCATTGGAGGCGGACTGAACGATGTTGGGGCGTGAGGGGAGGACACACTAACGGCACATATGATCGTGCATTATTGTGAGAGGGAGCGATATTCTACACTCGCCATTCTCCTCTAGTAATCGTGAACAGTGCACGGTACACTGAAACCATCATTTAATCCGTCTTGCTATCACTCCTGCACCAACAAGGTGATATGCTTTTCCAACAGGACAATGCAGATCCACAAGTATTCCGTACCACCCAACGTGCTATTCAAAGTGTACGTCAACTACCCTGGCCAGCACGATCCCCAGAGCTCTCCCTCATTTAGCATGTTTGGGACAGCATGAAACGTCATGTTGGGCGGTCTGCATGAGCGGCACGAAATCTGGCCCAACTAAGGCACCAGGTGGAAATTGCATGGCAGGCCATTCCACATAGCCATATTCAAAACCTCTCCGATCGTTTCAAAAAAATTATAACAGCTTGCATTCCTACAAAGGGAATATACACGGTACTAACGCCAACATTGCGGACGCTGTGGTGACTGTACTCACGTGCTTACGGCTTTGCCTGTGTGATCGTGTGTTGTATACAACCACAAGAATGTGTCAATAAATATCCCACTGCTGGATCGACGAAGTCATGGTGTTTTTATTTTTTTTTTCATTTTCCAGGAGTGTATTAGGTATGTCCAGACATATACTGAAATAAAAAACAGTAAAAAAAGTAGTCTTCCTTCATCGTCAACATAATTCACCGACTTGTAATCGACGGTAGATATGATTTTTATTCGATTTGACGAGAATATGATATGAATAAAAAGGAAGAAATATAGTTTCTAGTTTGCGCCAGGAAATTAAACAAAAGCAATCTGTATATGCACTGCTGGCCATCTAAAATGCAACACCAAGCAGGACAGGAGATATCACAGACAAATTTATTTCGAGAATAAATTGTTGTACAATGATCACACGACTGATAACACAGCCCCATGTGAAGCGATATTATTATTAAGTATCGCTGCCCATCTCGGGCTGGAACCGCTGTTACACGGAATGAAAGAGTCTTTGAACGTATCGATGGGGTTCAGTAATCCACGCTGGTTCGACATACTGTCAGAGCTTATATGCTACAGCCGCGGGTGGTGTATTCCAAGATAGTCGTTCCACAATCGTCGACTAGACGTTTACGATATGGGAGAGTTGTGGAGGTGAGGGACGCCAATGGCGCTAAGCATTCCGATGGCGACGAACAAGCCGCGTGTGAATAACCAGTCAACGTTACATCTCTGAAGTGTTGGAGCCGGTTGTGCTCCCATACCTTTGGATTTAGCTGAAGGCCAATTTGTAAAACGATGTCGCGAGACCACGCAGCTCAAAGGCTTCTTCGTTGCCCATTGTACTGTATTGCTGCCTCGGCCTCTCTTATCTGTTTAAATCGTCTGATGGATGATGTCAGAACGACTGGTCCGAGATACACCACACGCTGCTAGACCAAATCAACTTTAACTTTGTCGGAAGCAGTAGGGACGGCTGTATCCCAACAACAGATTCAGAGCCTTTTTGATTAATTGTCGAGGCGTCTAGCAGAGCTAATATCCACCAATGCTGACTTCGTCATCTTCCTCACTTTACAGGGGGCTGTATTTTAAGTCACGTGATGTTTCGACATCTACTATCTTCCAAGTAAACTGTGCTGTGAAATGTTCGGCTCTTTTCGGTGTGGGTCATTTTCTATAAATATTGGTGTAGAATGCAACTCAACGACCTTACAAACGGAATGATTCAGATATGGACAGCCGATTCAGCTCATATTTTGCATGTGGCTCGTGTACAATCTAAGTTATTTTGGCACAACAACTCCTTCCACCCGTTACTGAGAAATTCAGCTCTTAAGTATTTTCGTTGGGATAGCGACTAACGCTACATTCAATTAATATTTTGTGACTTCAGATCCTAAATTAGTGTAATATGAAGCTCGCGGTACGGAGACTACGTTAGAGGGCGAAAACTCGTACCACCAAAAGCAACAGTCAGTATTTAAACATTTTGCACAATCTCCAAACACAGAGAGTTTTTTAAAGGAGAGATAATACGAACACAATAACAGCTTCATATTATTGGAAAAAAAATACTTTCTGAAGACAGGAAAATTCACTTGTATGTTCGAAAACGTCACCAGGTCAGTCATGTATTTTCAGTCATCATATGATACATTTTGAAGACAATTATTTTACGTAATAAGTGGGAACAAAAATGTTGCAAGCTCCCCTGTACCAAGTACGCAGGCTGCAGTCACCAAATGTGTGTATGCTAGGAATCTAATATAATGCTTCTTCAGTTTTACGAAAGGCTTAGCGACAGTTTCTTGAAGCATACATGAATAGTTTATCACTTGGTTCATAAAACCATCCATTTTTTGTTGGACACGCGACCTTACGTTGGCATGTATGAAAAAATTGTTGAAATGTCTTGGTCGCAGTTAGCTTTATTTCATGACGCGTTTCGAGACATCATCATCAGAAAAAGATTTTAAAAAACGATGGGAATTACACCATCTTCGTATAGATTCATGAATACAAATTTAAAATACCATCATGGATGTCTGGTGAAGGTGTTCAACCAGACTTACATGCTCAACTGTAGACTGTTGAGCATGTAAGTCTGGTTGAACACCTTCACCACACATCCATGATGGTATTTTAAATTTGTATTCATGAATCTATACGAAGATGGTGTAATTCCCATCGTTTTTTAAAATCTTTTTCTGATGATGATGTCTCGAAACGCGTCATGAAATAAAGCTAACTGCGACCAAGACATTTCAACAATTTTTTCATACATATATACATGAATAGCACAGAGCTCATTTTCAGATCTGCCATTACGTCTGTTATCAGTGTAATTAAATTTTCATTGAATTGGTTGAACTGCAACCATTTTGTAGATCAGTTTCGAAGCACAACAAATTTATCTTACAGATATTTATTTCTACCAATCACTCGATACGCATCTCATAATAGAGAAAATGATTTTCATTACTAGTCAATTCTTAAATTTCGTTAATTCTGCTGTTGTTTTAAGAGCTTTATTCTCGTGTAATTGGTAAATAGTGTTCTGTAAAGATTTCGTCTGTGATTTGTATATATCAAAACAAGTAACAGCTGCTTAGTCAGTTAGCCAATCAGTATAGTGTCAGTTGTCACACATTGGGAGCTCTAAATAGTATAATTAACATTTCTGGGTTTTTGTAGCTAGTCAAACTTCTTCAGTTTCGTTAGTGTTTCTGTTTTCTATGGCTTTTTTCTTGCGAGTTATGCTACATTCGGTAATTTTATGTAACACGACAGTGATGGATAGGGACTGCGCCTATTGTGCGCTGGCCGTAAGCAGCTGTAGGCTGTTTTGGGCACGGTCAACAGTCTTTAGGCTGCTGGCCATGGCTGCTGCGTCACTCGGACACCTGAGGCGATTGCTGGGGTAACTCAAGTACCTACTGCAACGTCTCCGATCCATGTACCGCTGTGGAAATAATTTCCAACGTCTCTGCCAGTCGACAGTTCCTTGATGGTGGTTGGCGAACTATGCAGAGGTCACGGAACTCTGGGCAGAGGGCAAAACCGGGAACCTGCTGTAAGGATGTCCAATTACTCCTCTTTAATAGATCTGAGATGATGTCCGCCGCTAATAATAACTCTGAGCCAGCAGGGGTTGCCTCGCCTGTTGCACCAGCGGCCAATTGTTCCGACAGGCCCGGACAGACGCCGAGGGTGGGTTTGCTAGCAATTGGGAGCTCCAGAGTTAGGAGCCCCCTAGGGAATGAGCGGTAAGGTCGGCAAAATATACCAGTGTGCACTTTGTCCGCTCGCTGGGGTTATCATCCTAGATATGGAGGAGCCTGTACCGACGACGGTTGAGAGCACTGGGCGCATGCGGCTTCAAATGGTTGCTCACGTAGGCACCGAAGACTCCGGCTGCCTTTAGTCACAGGTCATAGTCGGCCCCTTCAGACGGCTGAGAGATTTGGTGAATACAGCTAAACTAGTTCGCAGGGTAGAGGCGGAATTATCGATTTGCAGCGTCGTTCGAGAACCGATAGCGGTTCTCTGGTTTGGAGCCGACTGGAAGGGCAATGGCTCAGACTTTTCTGTGGTGTTTTTGGGTGCAATTTTCTGGAGCTCCGCTAAGAGGTGGGGAAATGAAGAATCCCTCTACAGGCTTGCACTAGATACACGAAGCGGCTAACAAGATAGAGGAGTACGTGTGGAGTGCATATGTGGGATTTTTAGGCGAGAGATCTCCATCCACAGGCCTGTTAAGATCTTTACCGATTCCTATCAAGGTAGCACTCTGCACAACAGAACAGAGAAAGGAATGATTAGTATAGTAACAGTTAACTGAAGGAGCGTCTATCGGAAGGTCCCAGAACTGCTTCAACGTTTAGGTGGACACAGTGCCCACATAGTACTAGGGACGGAAAGGAGGCTCGAGGAAGATGTCAACAGCACTGAAATCCTAAACTAAGACTGGAGCGTATGCCGCGGCGGATTAGCCGTGCGCACTGGGGCGCCGTGCTGCGTTGTGCGCGGTTGTTCGCCGACGGGGGTTCGAGTCGCCCCTCGGGCAAGGGCGTTTCTGTTGTCCTTAGGTTAGTTTACCTTAGTATAAGTAGTTTGTAAGCTACGGACTAAGGACCATGCAGTTGTGTCCGATAGATTTACAAACATTTTTTTAACTAGAACGTATAGCGGATAGATATGTTGAACATTGAAGGAGGAGTGTTTATACCAATAAACAATACGAATGTATCTAGTGAAATTAGTACAGATTCGGAATGTGAATAATTTGGGCGAAAATCAGTGTGAAGAGTGGTTCAAACATGATCAATGGAAGTTTTTATGGACTACCTGGTTCAACAGCAATAAAGGCGGAACACCTGAAGAAAAACGTTCCGTTGGTTTCCTAGTAATGTCATAGTTTTAGGTAGAGATTTTAACGTACCGGATGTAGAATGGGAGACAAGTGTGTTTAAGAAAGGTTGCAGGGACAGAGAATCGATAAATATTGTTCTAAGTGATCTATCCGGAAATTAATTCCAGCAGTAAAATTGAAAGCCTACTCATGGAGATAATGTGTTTTTAGATCTAAACATCACAAATTACCTTAACTTTCCGATTCAGTTAGCAGAGATCAAAGAATCAGCGATCATAAGGCTGTTACAGCACCAGCGAATACATCTGTAATTAGTAATACCAAGACAGGTAGGAAGATTTCCTTATTTAGCAAAAGATAACAAGCAGATTTCAGAGTTGTTTAACTGCTCAACACGATAGTTCCGATTCTAACACTGACAATGTTGTGGAACTGTGAATGCAGTTCAGTGCACAGTACTATACTCTTTAGGCACGTATGTACCAAGTAAAATTGCGAGAGATGGGAAAGATCCATTGTGGTTCAACAACTGAATTAAGGAACTATTACGAAAGCAAAGAGAACTTCACCCCGAGAGCCTTTCACCGACTTTGACAGCAATGCTTTGTGTGCAGATTTGACACAAAATCCATGAAATGTTGGTCGTACGTCAAATTGGTAAACGAGTCGAAACGAGATGTCCAGAGGCTCTGTAACCATAATGGTACTGAAACAGAGGATGACACACAAAAGGCCGAAATATTAAAAGTTTTTACAAAACTGTTTCATAGAGTAAAGTTGTAAGGTATTTATTCCTCTGAACCATCGAATGAACGCCGAAATGGCAGATACTGAAACAAGTGACCGAGATACTGAAAAGTAATTAAAATCACTCAACAGAGGAAAGTTCGCTGGGCCTGATAGAATGCCAATTCAGTTTTACACGGAGTTTCCGAGTGAACTTGACTCCTTTCTGCGGGGGTGTACCGAAGGTCTATAGAGGAGAGAAGTGTGCGTAAGGATAGGAGAGAAGCATATGTCATTCCCGTTTACAAGAAGCGTCATCGATCAGATGTGCAAGACTATTAGCCTATATCTCTGACATAAATCAGATGCAGAAATTCGGAACACATTTTATGTTCGAAAACTAGTTCATTTCTGCAGATCGTAAATCTCTTTTGTATAATAGTGGCAACTATGTGTTCACAACCGATACAAAAGCGTTACATGTTTGCACCTGTTACTGTCCTTCAAAGTAGTCATCAGCGTTGTCTAGAACCCGTTGGCTGCGATGTGGAACGCACAGTATACCGCTAGCAGAGCCTGTTCTGTTGATGGTGCAAATGGAGCGGTCTACAGCCTGTCGAATCTCTGGATCAATTCTGAAACGAATGTCACGAAGTGATTCCTTCATCTTCGGAGTCAAATCGAAGTCACAAGGACTTACATCCGGAAAGTATAGTGGATGGTATAGAACTTCCTAGTCAACGGAACAGAGCAGCTTGCGCTTATGCGCCCGCGAATTGTTGTGAAAAATGATGTTTGGGTTGCGCAGAAAGTGTTGTCGCTACTTTCGCAGAAGTGTTTGCAATTTATCCTCCAAAAACGGACAGTAATTCTGTTTCAGTAGCAGAACGCTTGTGGGTAGAATGGTTCACGAATAGACGTAGAATATGTCAAGATGGGTCAGGTCGCTCCATACAGACCATCCTCTGAGGAAATCAACATCTCATCCGAATGTCATTGAGGGAGAGATCTGCGTCCTCCTCGGCTATAGCGCCACAGTGTAACATCGCTTACACTTAGACCACGCCGCTCTAAAGGTGAAAATTTGTAATTCTTAATTTTGAACTTCATAAGCAGAATAAAATGTACTGCATCTTGCACATAAAGTGCCACCACATACGAGCAGCTTATGGAATGTAAGTGCAACATATGTATATTCAGGTATGTACCGTCAATGACGACGTGTATTTAAATTTTTCCATTTGTTTTAATAAAGGGACGTTCCCGCGATGTCTGACGCGTGTGCATGAATCGATTTTTATGCAGCAGTGCAGCTTAACATGGCGTTCAAGGAATGTATTAAGGTTTCTAATTTTCTTAAAGATGCACACTACGAAATTATTTGGATGCCAAACATGACAAAATTTCTTAGCTTATTGCATACATAAAAATTAAATGTTTGAGATTTTTTCTTAATTAAAATACCTATCTTTATGTAAAAGTTTAAGAATATTTCATACATGCAACCATATTGATTAATCGTCGGTTCCATCAAGTTACAAATAACGTATATCGTAATTAAACAGGAGTGTCTTTATTGACGTAATAATTACTGGTGTGTACCCGTTTAAATCTTGGCAAATGTAACATACCTTAAAAAAGTAACGGTGTTGGAGTATCGTCAAAGGTTGGACAAGCACCAAATGTGATTTGCGGTTGTATCCTAAAAAAAAAAGCCGTTGATTTTAATTTGCGCTGTATGTCTTGTGCGAATTGAGTCACTGAGTCTGCGACGAACCTTAATGCAGGCACCATGTTCAAACAAACAGGACCTGGATTAGCCCGAGAAAACTATTTGAAGCCATTCCTGAACCCAGTGACGTGGCTCCATACACCATGTCGTCTAGCGTGTTCCTGCACATTACTCAAAGGTAGACATAGACGTGGACGACGCGCACCTACCTCACGCTGCAATGAACGGCAACAGATTCTCATCCTTGATAGTGTAAGCGATGTTACACTGTGGCGCTAGAGCCGAGGAGGACGCAGATCTATCCCTTAATGACATTCGGATGAGATGTTGATTTCCTCAGAGGGTGGTCTGTGTGGAACGACTTGACCCATCAATGACATATTCTACGTCTATTCGTGGACTATTCTACCCACAAGCGTTCTGATACTGAAAAACTTCGTCCCGCACGAGCAGCAATTTCCGGATGAGTGCACCACATTCTCTCGGGGCAATAATGAGCCTCCTTTGAAATGTTCAAATGTTTGTTAAGCTTAAGGGACTTAACTACGGGGTCATCAGTCCCTAAACTTACAAACTACTTATGAAATACCTACAACTATGGACGGCACAAATATCCATGCCCGAAGGGGGATTCGAACCTCCGACCGTAGTGAGCCTCCTTTGAAACTGAATGAGTGACAGGTGTGGTTCGAGTATAGGTCTGCGAGGCATCCTGCACGTTTGCTGAAGTTTCATTAATCCATTACTTTCGTTTATAGCGACAACGATAACCTCAGGCACATTTTAGCCGTAGGTGGTGTTGCGCTGCTATATCAATGTTGAGCTTGAACGTGCTAGCCAATATTGTTCAAGTGCTACTAATTTATACAGAATATACAAATACGAAATTTGGAACTTAAATAGTGGCAAATATTTATTCACAACCAAGACAAAAGCGTTACATGCTTACACCTGTTACTGTCCTTCAAAGTAGTCAACAGTGATGTGTAGAACCCGTTGTCAATAATGTGGAACGCGTAGCATACCGTTAGCAGAGCCTGTTCTGTTGATGGTGAGAATGGAGCATTCTTCTTGTCGAATCTCTGGAACAGTTCTGAAGCCAAGGTTACGAGGTGGTTCTTTCATCTCCGTAATCAAGTCAAAGTCACAAGGACCTAAGTCCGGGAAGTATGGTGGATGGTACCGTACTTCCGAGTCCTATCGACCGAACAAAGCAGCGACAGCTTGAGCTTTATGCGCCCGTGCATTGTCGTGCAAAATGAAGGCTGGGTTGCGCAGTGTGTGCCGCTTCGTTCGCATAGCTGGCCGTAGGCGATGCTCCAAAAACTAACAGTAATACTGTGTATTGATGCATATCTGTCTCAGGTTTTCAACCTTCGTTGAAGTCAAGTCTTTTATGCAACGTACCACTGTTGTGTACAGCAATGCCGATTTCCCGCACGCCTCTTGAAAACCTTGATGTCACTGTCTTGCTTTACGACCTCTAGCAAATTCAATCTTGATCCAACTCTGGTGTTCCTGTTTCGAAAACATAGTGACACTGTTACGTTAGTCCGCTCGCGCACAGTGATCCTAAATCCCAAAATCCTGGCCAAGAGTAGGACATAAAAATTGTTGAAACTTCCTGGCAGAGTGAAAGTTTCATTCTGGAAACATCTCTTAGGCTCTGGCTAAGCCATGTCTCCACCATATCCTTTCTTCCAGGAGTGCTAGTCTTTCATGTTTCGCAGGAGAGCTTCTGTGAAGTTTGGAAAGCAGGAGGCGAGGTACTGGCGGAAGTAAAGTTGTGTAGGCGGCATCGTCTGCATCTACATAGTTACTCTGCAAATCACCTTTAAGTGCCTGGCAGAGGGTTCATTAACCACCTTCATAACTTTTCTCTACCGTTCCATTCTCTAATAGCGCGCGGGAAGAAAGAACACCTAAATCGTTCCGTTTTCGATCTGATTTCTCTTCTTTTATTGGGATGGTCATGTCTCCCTAAGTAGGTGGGTGCTAGCAAAATATTTTCACATTCAGAACTAAAAGTCGGTGATTGAAACTTCGCAAACAGATCACGCCGCAATGAATAACGTCTTTCTTTTAATGATTTCCACCCCAATTCGTGCAACATTTCCGTGACGTGATAAAACAAAACGAGCTGCCCTTCTCTGAACCTTCTCAATATCTTCCGTCAGTCCCACCTGGTGAGGGTCCCACAAGGGGCAACAGTACTCCAAGAGAGGACGCACAAGTGTGATGTAGGCAGTCTCTTTGGTGGAGCTGGTGCATCGTCTAAGCGTTCTGCCAATGAAACGTAACCTTTGGTTCGCCTTCCCCACAATATTTTCTATGTGTTCTCTCCAGTCAAAGTTGTTCGTAATTGTAACTCCTAGGTATTTGGTAGAATTTACGACCTTAAGGTTTGACTGATTTATCGCGTAATTGAAGTTCAGCGGATTTCTTTTAGTGGTCATGTGTATTACTTCACACTTTTCATTATTTAGTGTCAATTGCCAATTTTCGCACCAAGTAGAAATTTTGTCTAAATCGCTTTGCAGTTGCTTTTGATCCTCTGTTGACTTCACTAACCGATAAAAGACAGCATCATCCGCGAACAGTCTAAGGGAGCTATTCAGATTATCTCCTAAATCGTTTATAAACACGAGGAAGAGTAGGGGACCAATAACACTTCCCTGTGGAACGCCAGATATCACTTCTGTTTTACTCGATGACTTACCGTCAATTACAACGAACATTCGGATGAGATATTGATTTCCTCAGAGGGTGGTCTGTGTGGAACGACTTGACCCATCAATGACATATTCTACGTCTATTCGTGGACTATTCTACCCACAAGCGTTCTGATACTGAAAAACTTCGTCCCACACGAGCAGCAATTTCCGGATGAGTGCACCACATTCTCTCGGGGCAATAATGAGCCTCCTTTGAAATGTTCAAATGTTTGTTAAGCTTAAGGGACTTAACTACGGGGTCATCAGTCCCTAAACTTACAAACTACTTATGAAATACCTACAACTATGGACGGCACAAATATCCATGCCCGAAGGGGGATTCGAACCTCCGACCGTAGTGAGCCTCCTTTGAAACTGAATGAGTGACAGGTGTGGTTCGAGTATAGGTCTGCGAGGCATCCTGCACGTTTGCTGAAGTTTCATTAATCCATTACTTTCGTTTATAGCGACAACGATAACCTCAGGCACATTTTAGCCGTAGGTGGTGTTGCGCTGCTATATCAATGTTGAGCTTGAACGTGCTAGCCAATATTGTTCAAGTGCTACTAATTTATACAGAATATACAAATACGAAATTTGGAACTTAAATAGTGGCAAATATTTATTCACAACCAAGACAAAAGCGTTACATGCTTACACCTGTTACTGTCCTTCAAAGTAGTTAACAGTGATGTGTAGAACCCGTTGCCAGTAATGTGAAACGCGTAGCATACCGTTAGCAGAGCCTGTTCTGTTGATGGGGAGAATGGAGCATTCTTCTTGTCGAATCTCTGGAACAGTTCTGAAGCCAAGGTTACGAAGTGGTTCTTTCATCTCCGTAATCAAGTCAAAGTCACAAGGACCTAAGTCCGGGAAGTATGGTGGATGGTACCGTACTTCCGAGTCCTATCGACCGAACAAAGCAGCGACAGCTTGAGCTTTATGCGCCCGTGCATTGTCGTGCAAAATGAAGGCTGGGTTGCGCAGTGTGTGCCGCTTCGTTCGCATAGCTGGCCGTAGGCGATGCTCCAAAAACTAACAGTAATACTGTGTATTGATGCATATCTGTCTCAGGTTTTCAACCTTCGTTGAAGTCAAGTCTTTTATGCAACGTACCACTGTTGTGTACAGAAATGCCGATTTCCCGCACGCCTCTTGAAAACCTTGATGTCACTGTCTTGCTTTACGACCTCTAGCAAATTCAATCTTGATCCAACTCTGGTGTTCCTGTTTCGAAAACATAGTGACACTGTTACGTTAGTCCGCTCGCGAACAGTGATCCTAAATCCCAAAATCCTGGCCAAGAGTAGGACATAAAAATTGTTGAAACTTCCTGGCAGAGTGAAAGTTTCATTCTGGAAACGTCTCTTAGGCTCTGGCTAAGCCATGTCTCCACCATATCCTTTCTTCCAGGAGTGCTAGTCTTTCATGTTTCGCAGGAGAGCTTCTGTGAAGTTTGGAAAGCAGGAGGCGAGGTACTGGCGGAAGTAAAGTTGTGTAGGCGGCATCGTCTGCATCTACATAGATACTCTGCAAATCACCTTTAAGTGCCTGGCAGAGGGTTCATTAACCACTTTCATAACTTTTCTCTACCGTTCCATTCTCTAACAGCGCGCGGGAAGAAAGAACACCTAAATCGTTCCGTTTTCGATCTGATTTCTCTTCTTTTATTGGGATGGTCATGTCTCCCTAAGTAGGTGGGTGCTAGCAAAATATTTTCACATTCAGAAGTAAAAGTCGGCGAATGAAACTTCGCAAACAGATCACGCCGCAGTGAATAACGTCTTTCTTTTAATGATTTCCACCCCAATTCGTGCAACATTTCATGACGCTCCCCCCCCCCCCCCCCCCCATAACGTGAAAGAACAAAACGAGCTGCCCTTCTCTGAACCTTCTCAATGTCTTCCGTCAGTCCCACCTGGTGAGGGTCCCACAAGGGGCAACAGTACTCCAGGAGAGGACGCACAAGTGTGATGTAGGCAGTCTCTTTGGTGAAGGTGGTGCATCTTCGAAGCGTTCTGCCGATGAAACGTAACCTTTGGTACGCCTTCCCCACAATATTTTCTATGTGTTCTCTCCAGTCAAAGTTGTTAGTAGTTGTAACTCCTAGGTATGTGGTAGAATGTACGACCTTAAGGTTTGACTGATTTATTGCGTAATTGAAGTTCAGCGGATTTCTTTTAGTGATCATGTGTATTATTTCACACTTTTCTTAATTTAGTGTCAATTGCCAATTTTCGCACCATGTAGAAATTTTGGTCTAAATCGCTTTGCAGTTGCTTTTGATCCTCTGTTGACTTCACTAACCGATAAACGACAGCATCATCCGCGAACAGTCTAAGGGAGCTATTCAGATTGTCTCCTAAATAGTTTATAAACAAGAGGAAGAGTAGGGGACCTATAACGTTTCCCTGTGGAACGCCAGATATCACTTCTGTTTTACTCGATGACTTACCGTCAATTACAATCGTGAGTCGTGTCGGGATAACTCAGTCGGTAGAGCGATTGACCGCGAAAGGCAAAGGTCTCATGTTCGAGTCCCGGTTCCCGCACACAATTTTAATCTGCCAGGAAGTTTCATATCAGCGCATACTCCGCTGCAGAGTGAAAGTTTCATTCTCTAAAAATTTTTATTCCAGGGACTTCTAATAGTTGCAGTGGTACACCTAGTATGTATTATGACCGTAAATAAAGGGAATCTTCCTACCTGGTTCAGGAACGCATTTCGCTTGTGAGCATCGGGCATGCCACACTGTTTACTCGTCGAGCGTCGAAAGCAGCAGAAAGTTCAGACGCGTGTAGATCCGCGAAAAGGTAACAGACTTGGATTCTGCAAAATGAAGTCTTCTCCAGAAAGTAAGTAAAATTTGAAAGTGTAGCTTAAAATTGTTATTGACAAAATGTGAAATAGTAAATAATTAATGAAAGTAGTGGTATTTTTCTTGGTCGCGTTCCGAGAAGTCCAAATGTTCAAATGTTTGTTAAGCTTATGGGACTTAACTACGGGGTTATCAGTCCCTAAACTTACAAACTACTTATTAACTACCTTATACTAAGGACGGCACACATATCCATGCCCGAGGGGGGATTCGAACCCCCGACCGTAGTGGCCGTGCGGACCGTGACTGGAGCGTCTCAGTCCCCTCGGCCACCGCGGCCGGCCCGAGAAGTCCTGTTGAGAAAAGCAATACGTGAGAACTCTTGTCGACTTCTGCTCTTAAACCGAATGGAAATTGTTCCTTAGACATTTCTTCGAAACATATCTAAAAACTAGGTGCAACTAGCTGCGACTTCAGTTTCAGTTATAATTTTTATGCAATGATGTGTGCTCTCTTTGTAGTTTTTCGTAATTTTACCGTCTGAAATATCCTTTATAGGAAACTGGCCAAAATAATTTTTCTATTAATGTTATTCCTTCATTTTCTACAGAACATCTGGATAATACCGAAGAAATTCCTGTCATGAGAAAGGAAATTTTCGTATTTGTTAAATCGGTATTGAACGAGAATAACCACGTGGTCACTGACATTGTTGAGATTGAGGTGTCAAACAAATTGAAGCATCCATACATTTAGTCGAAAAGTTTGAAAGATTCCATAGCTAAATTTGTGTCGGTAATCATGAAGAGGTGGCAACAAGTAAGCAGGAACGAAATCAAATACGTTTTTGAAGAGATTTTCCGTCGAATTTTATCCGCCATTTTGTTTTTCTAAATTTTGACTTCGAATTCGTAATCAGCGACACCCAAAACCGCCAAGTCCACACTTTCAGCCGATTTTATAACGTTTTCGACTTTAGGCCAGCTTTTTGGGGGTTTGGGACCACGGTGCGCCTGAGACTTGGCACGGGCGAGTCCAAATGCTCAGATCTAAGGTAGGGATGTCAACAACGTGAGCTATTAGTGACAACAGAAGATTCTATTGCACAGTGTATCCACAGCAGTATTGTCACTATTTAAGTTCCAACCCATGTGTACGAGGGTTGGGGCTAAAGTGATAGCAATCGTTTTCCTTGTCGTAAATTTTTGAACTGATCACAGCCGTATGTGTGTGTCGTGTGAAAGTCCTGCAGAACAGTGGATGGCTCTGTGATAACTGGTAATAAGGCAGCGAGGGTTGTGAAATCAATCAGTTTGTGAGTGTCGTGTGAGATGGAAGTAACCCGAGTTGAGCAGCGCGCTTACGACAAAACAGCCGTTCTCCGAGTGAGAAATGCGACGGAATGTCACAGTGACTTTGTGGAAGTACTTGGGAATAATGACCCACGTTACCGTACAGTAGCATGGTGGGTAGAAAAGTTTCAGCAAGTATGTGTATGTGTATGTGTATCACTGCGACGGCAATGTTGGCGATGTACAAATTGATTACGCCGGTTTTGGCATTAGAACAGTTCGCATATTTGAACTCCCATTTGAAATAACTGCGGAGCAGATTAATTCAGTCCTCAGAACATACGGGAGAATTATTAGTAATACTGCGGAAAAGTGGACAACGTTTCAAACTTTTCCAGTATGAAACGGTGTTCGACAAGTGAAACTAGAACTACAGAAACATATCCCGTCGTATATTTACGTATGCGGATATAGAGCCATTGCCATATACGATGGTCAGCCACGTACTTGCTCAGGATGTGGGCAGTCAGGTCATGTTAGGTCGGAGTGCGTACAACGTAGAGTGACGCAGTTGCCGGGAGGGGAACCAGTCGCTCCTATGACGATGACGTCACTGCCAGTGACTTATGCCACGGCCCTTCGCGTTAATACGGCCACCACGTCGAGCGCCGCAATGGGTGAAAACGATGACGTACATGTAGACGGTCCGTCACTAGCAATGGATGTTGGTGCCGCGGAAAAAGCGACTGTCACCGACTCCGACAAAACAGAAACAACCACTAAAGAAGAACGTGAAACAAACCCAGAAGATAAGTCCGGAAGAGGAGTACGCAGAGACGAAGACGATAGTGCAGCACAAGACCTTAGCACGACTTCAGAGACTGAGGTTAGTCAGGAATCTCGATCCTCTCTTAAAACACATGAGAGACGGCGTTTAGCTCCTCCCGACGCCAAACAATAAGCTCAGGCAACGCGTGAAAAAGCGCAAGAAATGGCCCGCAAATTAAGTGAAAAAGCACCTGAAATTTCGGAGCGTAGCAAACAGACGACAAATTCAGCGGCCAATGAAAATCTGAAAAATGTAGAAATGATAACCCAACAGGATGTGGAATTGGAACACCCTGCAAAGCAACAATTACAGAATAAGATCCCACCTAGTCTTGGTCCCGAAAAAGAAATGCACCATCGCAATGAAGGAAGAAACTGGGCAGATGAAGTGGACTATCCCAAAGATGAAGATATGAAAGAAGCTACAAGTCCAAAAAGGACTCGTCCTCCGCACTAATGGGAGAGAAAATGAAAGGGCTATCGCATCCACGACCGGTGCAACAATAATATAAGGCGTCATGCGCATGTTATAACATCTAATATATAAAGTCAGTCTACATCTCACAATTGCGTTACAATCGTACAGAATTGCGACGATAAATATCAATAAGATTCGTAGTCATTTAAAACTAAAGACCTTACAGGACATGTTATACGCTGCCGACATCGATATTGCTATGTTACAAGAAGTAACAGATATTACACTTGATGCAACAATAGGATATAATGCAATTGTAAATTCAGGGCACGACCATGAACTCGGCACGGCAATTTTAATTAAGGAAGGCGTAATTGTAAAAGATGTGGAGAAACTGCCAAATGCAAGGGGTATAGGCGCCACCGTCAACAACACTAGATTAATAAATATCTACGCACCCTCTGGTACGAGCAACAGGAGGGGAAGAGCTGTATTTTTTAAGGGGGATATGGTTCCCCTATTCTGCGGCCGATATGATCAGATAATTTTTGGCGGTGACTATAATTGTGTCCTGTCGGCTAAAGATCAGACCCCAAATTTTAACTACTGTGCCGAACTTGACGCTATTATTAAACAATTAATCTTAACTGACACTTGGGAGCACAAAAACGGTGCATTACCAGGGTTCACTTACATTACAAATCACTCTGCCAGCCGTATTGACAGGATTTACGTTTCAGCCAACCTGAAAAAGCATGTTCTGCACACAGAGTTGTGGCCCACCATCTTTTCGGACCACATAGCGTACATATGTACCGTTAACTTAACAAGGCAACAAACATACAGGGGTCGAGGATTGTGGAAACTTAATATAGAACATCTGAACGATCCTGAATGTCATGAAGTATTCCAAAATGTGTGGAACGAATGCGAGAAGCGATTTCCATCCTATCCTGCGGCACTCACATGGTGGTTGAAATGTGCCAAACCGACGATAAGAAGAGCGCTAATAAATTACTCACGGGAAAAGATGGCCTGGCAGAAGCAGACGACCGAATTCTACTTTAAAGTCCTCCGAGATTTGTACAGATCCGATACACCTATAATTAACAAACACCTGGAGATAAAAAGAATTCAAGCTAAGCTCATAGCTTTACGACGGAAACAACTTGACGGTTGCAAAATACGATCAAGACTCCAAAATGATGTACGTGGAGAAAATACATCAATATACCATGTTATCAATGAAAGAAAGGGACAGCGGAGGAAAATAATAACTGAAATAATAACCGCGGATGGCCGAGTATTGACGCAGCAAAGTGACATCAAGACCGAAATACAAAACTACTTCGCCGAGCTCTTAAACAATGCAACAACGGATGTAACAGCGCACAATGAACTTACAACAGGACTCACCCGGAAGCTCGACCAAGAGGAAGCAGCCGCTTTGTTAACAGAAATAACAGAGGAAGAGGTTGAAAACGCAATCATAAGAAGCCCGAAAAATAAATCTCCTGGACCCGACGGGATTCCGGCTGAACTCTATCACACTTTTAGGAGACAGATGATATCTAAACTAATATGTATTTGTCAAGAACTGATGAATCCAAACACTAATATACCGAGCGACTTCCGAGAAGGAACAATAGTTCTCATCCGTAAAACTCCTGCAGGGAAATCAGTATCAAATTTCAGACCTCTCACTTTACTAAATTGCGATTATAAAATATTTTCACGCATCATCAATGAGAGGTTAAAATCAGTCCTGAAAAATGTCACTGGGGATTATCAATCGAGCGTTGGAAAAGAGCGATCCATCCACCACACAGTGACCGACTATAGAGACATTATTTCAATTGCTGAAGTCTGTAAAATTAAATGCGCCATGGTCTCCTTAGATTTCGAGAAAGCATTTGATAGAGTTAGCCATGATTACCTCTTCCATGTTATGTGCGCTATGAATTTTCCACAGCGTTATATCGCAATTATAAAGAACTACTTAAACCACTCTACATCGAAAATCATGGTTAACGGTCAACCCAGCAGACCAATTATAATAAACAGTTCAGTGAGACAAGGGTGTCCTCTCTCTATGTCCTTGTTTGCGATAGCCATTGAGCCGTTACTTTTAAGCTTAAGTCAAAATCTTCAAGGCATAGTAACGAATGGCCAGAAAGTTGTCATTAGGGCATATGCTGATGACGTCATGTTTCTGGTCAGAGATAGCAATGAGATTAAAAAGGCACTAGAAATAATACAAACATACGAGCTCGCATCCGGCGCAAAGCTGAACAGAAAAAAATCTGCAGTAATGAACATCGGACGCGGATTAGGAGCGCCCATCCAAGGACAGATTAAGGAGACGGACAGTATAAAATGCCTTGGAATAGAATATACGCGAAACATCCGGCACACAATTGCAAAAAATTACAGGAGGATACTGAACACCATCCGGGCCAGCATACAACAACACAATCTCAGAAAACTGGATGAACTGCAGAGAGTGGCATTGATAAATATTTATTTAACATCTAAAATAAATTACGTAGCACAGGTCTTGCCAATGCCACGAGATGTCGCCAACAGAATTTTGGCTGCCTTTGGTCACTTTGTCAACCGTGGCCATATATTTAAAATACAATATGAAACATTGACGTTACCAACCGACAACGGTGGCCTAAATCTTATAAACGTATATAACAAGGCACAGGCATTGTACACCAGCAAAACGTACAAGCAGTGGACGACATCATGGAATAGTGTCGTAAAATTCTTACTGAATGAAATAGCGCCGCCCAACCACGACGCTCCAATCGATGTTCACCACATTCCCAACGAACTTTTCCACCTGAAACATTTCTTGATAGAATATAGTTATATCCGAATGTGTCTGCCAGAAAATGATTTGATCAGAGTGAAAGAAGTCTACCACACTTTCATGAACAACCACAGCGAAAACATCATAGAAAAAAAGTATCGTCACTTTAATTGGCAAAACATATGGAGCAACCTCCATCATACGCAGTTGCCAACTCACGTGAAGGCACAGTGGTACTATGCCGTTAATAGAAAAATCCCGACGAACTCAAAACTCCACGCCATCCATCTGGCAGATTCCGCTTTGTGTACTGCCTGTAAAATCAACGATACTGATGAACACCAATTTGTCTGCGGCAATGCTAACAATATATGGCAGTCAGTAAGAAGGATTTTAGCAATTATCCAACGAACATCGCCCCACACAATAACTCCAACAAATCTCTTACACCCGGATGAAGCACTATACCCTAACACGAAGAAAAACGCCGTGAACTGGTTGAAGGGGCACACGGTGTTTTACATATTATCAAACAAGGAGTAGAGCGAAGGTGACTTTTGGGCTTATATCGCGACCCAACATCACACATTACTCCAGATGAATAATTACAATAAACATTATGCAAATTTCCTCAAAAGGACCATCATGTGAACTCCTCTATTCACATTGATATCTTGAAAGTGTGACTGAAATTGATTTGAAAATAAATAAATCTACAATTATTTAATGAACAAATACGATCATGATCAAACAAAGAACAGGTACTCAGAAGTTTATTTTTTTTATTAAAAATAATTTTAGAAAAAGTCATAGTTTTGTAAAGAGACATTTCATTTGTGTCCCCTTCTAGACTGATCTCGCGACAACTAACGCGTTCAGAGTTAGAGAAGATGAAATAAGAATAGTAATTAAAAAAATAATGAAAACGAACATAGGAACGGACAAAACAGTACATGAAAACACTCCATTGTAACTGTCGCGAAGACGAACTCTGAAATCGTCGGTGAGCAGAGATCGAAAAGAAGGATCTTTTTTTATTAATATTTTTTTATTTTTTACTTATTTATTTCGTTTGGTAAAAATTTATATTTATGTTTCCAACCGAAGAAGGTACTGTTACGTTTCATGTGTTACATTTTTAAATGGAAAAAGAAGGAGACGACGCAATTAAGCTGTGGAATACAGCACTCATAAGAAAAACTTTCAGTTTTGAATCCAACCAAGAAGGGATTATTTGTTTTTATTATACTTTTGTTATGGGTGACCAACGTTAAGTAAGAAGATAATTAATTCCATTACAAGAAAGAAGGAAAAGAGATTTTTTTAAATAAAAATAAAAAAAAACGCTGACGGAAAAAAAAAACGAAAAAAAAACGGTTAAGACGTCTGCCTAGTAAGCATGGAGGTCCGGGTTCGATTCCCGGCCGCACCACAAATTTTAATTCAATGCTTCAGATCTATCAATAATGTCTTTGACATATTTCAGACGTAAATCCGTCTCAGGGATTCTTTTATTGTATTTAATTGAAAAAAAAAATAGTTGCCAAGAATTTTGCCCCAACCGTCGTACATGTCCTGTGAATATGAACTTCCCATCTGTAGTCTCTCACAGTGTTCTTTTCCACGTATGTGCTCTGTATACGTCATAATTAAACCGTATAAAATTATAGAGTCTAGCTGTATGCCTGTATCATCGAAATACTTCTGCTACCGGTGTATAGGTGTAAATTTCCATAAAGCCAGTATGAAGCTTGTATGGCTAACGTACAACTAGCTTATTTAATAAAAAATCACGATAAATGACACGAACAACGGACAAAAGGAGAGTCGTCTCACATTCACACATTTCTCATAGGAATACTAAGGAAAACAATAGCGAAACCCAATTACAGCAGGAATGAATGATATGTATCAATTATTGCACAAGGGAATTACGACAAACAGAAAAAGGAGTCACGTAGGAATTATTAATGTGTTCTACTTTAGTATTTTAGATCGTCGAGAAATTAGCTTCAAAATAAATATGTATGGAGGTATCTGAAAAAGAATAAAAGTTGGTGAGTTTAGTCAATTACATTAGCTTAGATTACATTAATACTTGTTGTGTGGATGACGAGTACGAGATTTTGTAATGATATGGAACGTGCCAGTTTAGTAAAAGATGACATTAAATGACATACATTTCTTTTATTTTTTATTTTTTATTTATTTACTGTTTTATAAAAATACTAATTTCTATATAAAAATTCATCTACTGAGTAGAACGAGTTGTCATTCAGAAATACTTTCAATTCGTTTTTAAATACTGGCTGGGTATTTGTCAGACATTTGATGTTATCTGGTAAGTGACCAAAGACGTTTGTCGCAGCATAATTCACCCCCTTCTGTGTGTGAAGCTACTGTGAAGATCCCTAGTTCCTTAAATGAGCGTCTTCTGGATAATCTTGGATGGGCTTTATAAATTATTTTAACTGTATGCTTTTGTGCAATGAATACTTTCTTTCTCAATGATAAATTACCCAACATATGATGCCATATAGAAGCAGTGACTCAAAGTAGACATTGTAAGCTAATTTACTGAGGTGTTTGTCATCAAAATTTTAAATAACCCTAATAGTATCAGTTGCTAAACTAAAAAGTTTCAGTAGATCATCGATTTGTTGTTTGCAATTCAGTTTCTGTACGCAACTAAAAGCTTTGAATATTCTGCCTTAGTTACAGACAGCTGTTCAGAGACTATATTTATTAATTGCGTCATGCCACAGACTATATTTATTAATTGAGTCATGCCATTTACCGTATTGTCTGTATTGTATTTTTCCGGTCGCGGTGGCCGAGGGGACTAAGGCGCTCCAGTCACCGTCTGCACGGCCACTACGGTCGGGGGTTCGAATCCCCCCTCGGGCATGGATATTTGTGTCATCCTAATTCGTAATTAGTTCATAAGTAGTTTGTAAGTTTAGGGATTGATGACCTCGTAGTTAAGTCCCATAGACTATAAAAACATTTTTTTGTATTGTATTTTTTCAAAAATTTAATAAGAGTCCATTTTCAGAGAAGCACTTAATAATTTTCTGAAATACATTATTAACAATTTCATCAGTTAACTTTTGTTTTACGGAAATGATTACTATTGTCAGCAAAAGATCTAGCTTTGCATAATCATGAATATAGAATGAAAAATCATTCATATGCTTCAAGAACAGCAATGGACCCTAGACTGAACCCTGTGGGACCCCATTCTCCAAAGCCACCCCCTCCCCAGATTGAGGAATCAGCTGAGTTTTGCAGTTTACCTGAACCACTGACTTCAACTTTCTGCACTCTTCCCATTAAGTATGAACTTAAACATTTGTGCATTGCCGCACTAGTACCAGAATGCTTAAGCTTATCTAGATGATTTCATTCCATGATTCCATTTCATTCTAGATTCCATGATTTACACAATGAAAAGGCTCTGAGAGCTCACAAAAAATACCAACGGGTGATGTCCGGTTATTAATGTAATGTAATTGAGTCCTTAATGACAGTTAGATAAAAATAATTCTTCTTCGCTATATGTAAACAAATAAGCCAGCATAGATAGTTGCCAATATTGTATTTCCGTTATAACAACACATTTCGCGTGTGAAACATATACGTTGTTTTGGAAAATTCAAGGTGACTACTAGTTGATATGATGAAAAATTCATATCGACTAGGCAATGTGATCGACGTTTTCGGTATATAAGTAATGCAAGAGCACTTACCGCACTGTCCTAGGTGGGAGACGGTGATGGAAGCGCCGGCCACGCACGACTTTCTGCGCAGCAGGCACTGGTTGCGGTACGTGATGCCGTCGGAGCCGCACACGGGGGCCACGTCCTTTGGGCAGTCGGCAGGGCAAGTGGGGCCTGGAACAATCCCAACAACTCAGTCTAAATATCGCTGTCACCTTTTACCAGGTCGGGCCCGGTGGTCATGTCTTCTCGTTGACTCCCTCGCGCATAAGTTCACTTGCAGGAATCAAACGGAGATATGGACCTGGACAAGGAAAGAGTTGTCTCTCATAACACGAACTAGTACAATGAATATCACGACTACGCACATTTTGCACCCAGACTGCAAATTCTTTCCTAACGCCGAAAATAACAGTTACGCCTGGCTCATTGGATATTGTGTGTACTACAGCATCAACTATAAAAAGAAATCCTTACCTGACTTTTTACAATTGTTATCAACGGAACATCACAAGTTACTAAGTCGACCTAGATACAAAGATTTGTTTCAAAGATTCCTCATTGTACTGTTATCGGCTTGAAGTGACAATACGTTCGACTACGACATGCGAAGAAATGCGAAAAATATAAATATTTTTTAACTAATTATTGTCATATTTATTTATTAAGTTTCTGTTCTACTTCAGTCTGGAACTTATAACTGGTATCAAATAAAGCAGTGACGATAAGGAAAGTGCCACAAGGTTTACAAAAACAAGAAGGAAGATAAAAATATTTGCTTTCCGTTTACCTTAATTTAAAATCATGATTTACATAAAGGCAATGAAGCCTGCGCCAAAGAAGGCGACTTATGGTGAGCGTAAGGCCGGGCTGAAGGGGTGGAAAGAAGGCCCGTAAAAAAAGTGGTCTTGGGGTTAAGTACTCGACTGGAAACAGAAGGGTCGCGGGTTCAAAACCCGGTCGGACCTCTGTTTTTTTCAGTCTGCACTTTAACCCATCCTTCACCTCTCAACGATGAGAGGAGTCGCCAGAAACGACACGTGGTTCGGATTCCACGTTAAGCTGTAGGTCTCCTTTCCCCGGTTGGATAACTGGGGTAGGCTAGGGACACGCAAGTCGCCGAAGTGTCGTCCAATTGAAAGACTTGCACCAGGCCAATGAGCCACTCGAAATTATTATTATACCTTTTACCACGTAGATCGTATCAAGCGTAACAGCTTTCCTCTAGTTCAGTTTACAAAGTCGTAAATTTCAATTAATTGACGTTTTTTGATTATATTTACTATGTGTTTATAAGAATAACCTGTAACCAGTGGCATTACATGTTTGTAGAGGTTATGGGACTCAACTACGGGGTCATCAGTCCCTAAACTTAAACACTACTTATGAACTAGCTTATACTAAAGACGGCACAAACATCCATTCTCAAGGGGGGATTCGAACCCCCGACCGCAGCGACCGTACAGACCGTGACTAACACGCTGCAGTCCGCTCGGCCACTGCGGCCGGCTTTTAGCGTGTCTCCGGATTTGTACATGTACTTTTGCCAACATATCGAGGATAAATTACAGTAACCACTACAGTTTGCTTCGGGCAGGTGACAAATTAGTTACAAGTTTTCCTTGAGTATTGCAGCTGTTGTATCGTCTGAGCCAGGACATCGTGAAAATAACCAATTATTAATTTATTACAGTTGGTAGGTATGACTATTATCCATATTAATTCACGAGAACTATCTACTTTCTTTTTTACTATAGGATTAACTGCTTACACCACCATCATCTTTATTTAATCAATCTTTTCCAAAAACAATTTGGATCTTGGTAAATATTTTGTCTGAACTTACCTTCGACTTTGGCCAGCTTTCAATACCTATAGCGATTTATGATCAAAGACATTATATTAGCGTTTGGAGTTCTGGTACTGTCTCTAAACAACCACGACAATAAACGAATACTATAATGATACATCAGCATTTATTTTGTAACATGCACCATTTTAGACTGAATCGCATTTAGTATGTTACCGAGACCATATAACAAAACAATCCACCCAGTCCACGTCACAAAACCCTGCTACCCGGGCTCACCTGAAGAGGAGGATACCATCCGTCAGCTTTGACCCGTGACGTCATCGTAGCGCGGTAATTGTGAAGTGCTTGCGTATTTGTAGAAGGCGTGAGTAAATATGTAGTGGCTGAGTTTAATACGATAGTCTGTTTACAAACAAAACAGATTATAGATAAATACTATGTGTTTAAAAAGTGATATGTTGCTACCCTCTTATGGTAAGGTAGAGGTTAGGTTAGACAGGGATTTCTCTCTTTCGTTGTGAGCGCCGAAGGCCCGAATTTTTGGGCTGAGACCTCTGATCGAAATTACATTCTGTTATCTGTAATTTACGAGGATAACTACAGATTATTTATTATCTACAATACAGAGGTATTAAGAAATCCCGTATACGTATTTTCCGACATGCCGATGACGTCATGGGTCAAAGCCGACGGGTGGTATTCCAGTCTTCAGTGATTCCGCTATCCGTATACCCACTTCCTACTTGGAGTGGACGCCTCATCTATTTTAAGGAACCCGAAAACCTAATACACTAAGGCGTAAGTGGAGAAATCTTTAGTCTACATAGTCGCAGTATTGGCTGAGCCTCTCATTCAGACCCTCCAATCAGCTCTGTACCAAAGGTCTGTAGTTGGTTCTGTCAAATATGCTGCACATGAAAGTAAATAATAAGCTGTGACGGTGAAAGCGGGCTCAAATACACAGTTAATATACTATACGGTTTTCAAAAATGCGATAATGGGCCTATTAAATTGAAATACTCACAACGAACTTCAGAATTAAACTGCAGAGCACACAAAGAAATCAAAATACCTCGCTTCTATTTAGCATTCGTACGCTGCTGCTCTTGTCTCCCTTCTGGCGGACAATAAATGATTTCCTGTAGTACACAGGTTAATGAAAATTGTCATTCTTTCGAATAACCTAAGAAATTGCGTACTTCTTGGAAATAAGCATGAAAGTAGGTATGATAAATGCGGCCTCTTCTGTAAACATAGGAGTTGGATACCAATTTTGCTCAGTAATCATAAAGATAGAGGGTTATGCAAACATAAAATAGTGTTGCTACATTAGGCATCTATTCTACCGAAATAATTATCTAAGTATTTTGCTTTGTGAAGCACTGTTTGTTTCAGAGTCAAAGAACGAAATTTTACATTCCATTCCATTTTTAGAGTGTTTTTTATGCATACAACCTCTAAGTAACATTTTTAGTCTCTTTTTAAACAAACTACATCTACATGGGATACTCTGCAAATCACATTTAAGTGCCTGGCAGAGGGTTCATCGAACCACCATTATACTATTTATCTCCCATTCCATTCTCGAATAGCGCGCGGGAAGAAAGAACACCTGAATCTCTCCGTTCTAGCTCTGATTTCTCGTATTTTATTCTGATGATCATTTCTACCTATGTAAGTGGGAGTCAACAATATATTTTCGCATTCGGAGGAGAATGTTGGCGATTTGAGTTTTGTAAGTAGCCCACGCCGCAGCGATAAGCGCCGTTGTTGTAATAATTCCCATCCCAGATCCTGTATCATTTCCGTAGTGCTGTCTCTCCTGTATCGTGACAATACGAAACGAGCTGCCCTTCTTTGGACTCTTTCGATGTCCTCCGTTAAACCCACCTGATAAGGATCCCACACTGGGCTGCAATACTCCAAAAATGGACGGACAAGCGTAGTGTATGCAGTTTCTTTTAAGTTACGTTGCATGTTTTAATGGTTCTGCCAATAAAACGCAGTGTCTGGTTCGCCTTTCCTACGACATTATCTACGTGTTCTTTCCTAATCAAGTCAGAAGTAATAGTAATTCCTACGTATTTTGTGGAGTTTACGGCCTTCACATTTGATTGATTTATCATGTAAACAAAGTTTAACGGGTTTCTTTCGGAATTCATGTGGACGACATCACACTTCTCATTATTTAGAGTCAACTGCCAATTTTTACACCATAGTGATATCTTATTCAGATCGTTCTGCAGTTGGTTTTGATCTTCAGACGATTTTACTAGACGGTAAATGACGGCGTCATCTGCAAACAACCTAAGAGAGCTACTTAGATTTTCCCCTAAATCGTTTATGTAAATGAGGAACAACAAAGGAGCAATAAACTACCTCGTGGAACGCCCGGTATCACCTCTGTTTTAGTCGATGCCTTACCATCGATTACTACGAACTGTGTCCTCTCTGACAGGAAATCCCCTATCCAGTCGCAAATTTGGGGCAATATACCGTAACCACGCAATTTGATTAAAAGCCGTTTGTGAGGTACGGTGTCAAAAGCCTTCTGGAAATCAAGGAATACGGAATCAATTTGCGAACCCTTGTGGATAGGACACATCACTACGTGTGAGTAAAGAGCTAGTTGTGTTTCGCATGAACGATATTTTCTAAATCCATGTTGACCTTGGGCTAGGACGCCTTTAAACTAGTTAACTGCCTAGGAAGGTTGCTAGTTATTTAGTTTCTTTTCATTAAGTTACTCAATATATTCATGTCGAGTTCTCTTTATGTACTAAATTATAAAATGTTGTAGGAGAGTATGAACATCATTTTCTCGTTCTTAGTTGACACTGTCAGTATCAGTATAATGTGAACTGATCATGATGATAATGTTGACTGATTCGGCGTCACAGGATTACTGGTAACAGAACTCGTCATTAAAGGACAGCATTAACAATAATGGAATCATAGAATGTAGGCTTTCACGGCCGGCGTCTTCATTAATTAAAACTTCCGGACTAAGTTGCCGTGGAACATCAATAAAACTTCTTACTCCCGACGTTTCGTTGCCTACTGCGGAATACAGAAAAGACACCCACACCGATCGTTATCTTCATAACGATTCGAACCATCATCCTAGGCAGAAGAGAGGTGTCATTAAAACATTGGTGGATCGAGCTAATAATATCTGTGAGCCTATTTATCTGAGAGATGAATTAAATCATTTGCGAACAGCTTTCAAGAAAAATGGATACACCGATAAAGAGATAGATCGAGCTCTCCATACAAGAAGAAAAGGGTCCGAAAAAAGCCACAGCAACAACTGTCGGCCGAAAAAGTTTTTCTTCATTTCATCCACAAAATCACGGACCGTATTGGGAAAGTTTTGGCCAGGTTTCAAGTGCAGACCGTCTTTAGACCTACCAATAAAATTAGTGAATGCTTACGATCGGTGAAAGACGCACGACATCCCCTAGCAACGCCTGGGGTGTATAAAATTCCCTGTAGCTGTGGAATGGTGTATATAGGAACAACAAAAAGAAGTGTTAGTACTCGCTTATTGGAACATAAAAGGAAATGTCGTCTGGGTCACACAGGCAAGTCAGCTGTGGCAGAGAATGTTTTTACTCGTTGTGACCATGAAATAAAATTTAGTGAAACAAGCTTTCTAGCCAGGACCTCACATTATTACACACGCATGTACAGAGAAGCTATAAAAATGTTCAAATGTTTGTAAATCTATCGGACCAAACTGCGTGGTCATCAGTCCGTAGCTTACAAACTACTTAAACCTAGGTAAACTAACCTAAGGACAAACACACACACCCATGCCCCAGGGAGGACTCGAACCTCCACGGCGAGCAACCGCGCGCTCCGCAGCGAGACGCTTTATACCGCTCGGCTACTCCACCGCGGCGAGAAGCTATAGAAATACAGAAACACCACGATAATTTTAACAGGAAAGAAGAAGGTTTGAAATTAGATAAGATTTGGCGGTCGACTTTGAACCAAAGATATGACAATCGATTAGCTGTAATCGAGAGAGACGACGTTGGTCAATTATAGCTTCATAGTCGGCAGCACGTGACAAGTGGTGGCGCCGTCTATGCCCTCTATATAAGCAGGACCTCCAGCGCCTAGTAGGCCGTCGTCGACTCACCCTTGAAGATGTCCGCAGTAGTCAACGAAACGTCGGGAGTAAAAAGGTTTTATTGATGGACCACGGCAACTTAGCCCGGAAGTTTTAATTAATGAATAATGGAATCGTTATCAGACTAACAGACAAAAATATCAATAAATAGCGCATATGTACAAACACCAGCACACGTGAAATAGAAAGACCCTGACAGCTGTATGTGGAACTGTTTTAAACAGCCGTGATTCTTCTACTGCGCCGGGAAAAGAATGCGCCTCAGGCGGGTGGCGTCCAACGTCTTGACAGTCGCGATTCAGCTGTCATAGTACTCCGCTTGTTACAGTAGGCGACAGTGCACTATACAAAAACTAAGACGTTTCGTTCGTTTAACACTTCCGACCAGCTGTCGTGTCGGATGCAGTCAACCCCCTCGACGCAAGCGGGGCGTCGGTATCGAGGAAACGGATCAGGAAGTGAAGTTGGTGACCACAGGAGGTCGTCCGCCTCGGTGTCTGGTCTCCTGTCGGACGCGGCGGTGGTGGCTCTGGCTCGTCGTCTTGAACAGGCGCGTTGTGATGTCTCTGATGGGTAGCGTACCGTGGTAACTTTTGCAAAATTTACGCAGACTTCTCTCCGTTTGTGAGAATGCTCTTTGCCTTTCCGTTCACCAATATGTCCATCGTCTGCGTACTTCTCTGTATTAGGACAGGCTAGCTTGCGGATGTTTCAGAGGTATGTTTGCTTTAGAAGTTGTTCGTAGGCCCAGTGGTAGTATTGGAAGAGTGAAGTCCATGCGTTACGGCTTATGAGCGGTGCCTCTAAGGATCAGTGTCAGAATTCGACCATGCCATTCCTAGTCAGCTAGTAACTACAGGCTCTATGGTGGACATACCCTCAAAAGCTGGCCAGCCACTGAACAGGCATGACTCGAAATTTCATCCATGGTCAGAGGTGATATGCTTCGGGCACCATAACCTTACTAGCCTCACTGGCTTGAATACGTAGCCAAACGTTTTATCGGTAATGTTATTCATTAGTACGGCCTGTGTCCAGTGGACAAATTTATCTGTCATAATCAATTAGGTAGCATCCATGGATATCCTGATGAACATTCTTGAAACGTACAGTTGTGTCCGAAAAGTCACTGATCAGGGCATGCACGTGATGAGACTCTCACACTTTTTTCACTGTAAACAGTCATTTTCCTTTCCTTAGAACTTTTTCCATGCCTGCCCACACGAACGATGAGACACGAGTCGGCACAATATAAGATCGAATGATATCGTCTCGCGCGGTTGCTCGCCGTGGAGGTTCGAGTCCTCCCTGGGGCATGGGTGTGTGTGTTTGTCCTTAGGTTAGTTTACCTAGGTTTAAGTAGTTTGTAAGCTACTGACTGATGACCACGCCGTTTGGTCCGATAGAATTACAAACATTTGAACATTTGATTTTTTTTGATATCGTCTCTATACGTCTGAGCAGCTAAAGCGCCATTCTGAACGACACTGACGTCCGTGCGTTCGACAATACTGACTCCTGCCCACACCATTCGTTCATCACCATGTTTCGGTGATGTTTGCTGCAAATAAGCAGGACTGTTCCGTGTTCCACGTTCTCTCCAGATTAGGGATATCGATTTTCTTGCTGAACGAAAATCATTGACAAATCTGTGAAACGAACCCGGCGGCAATCTTGATGTTCCTCTTCCCAGTTCTGTGGGAGAAACGGTATCGTGGTTTTAATGGGGCACACGCCACAAGCGTACGTGCGTAGTAGCCACGAGATTTCGGACTGTTTGTGTTGCTATTGCGCTTCCTATTGTTGCCTCGAGGGTGCGTTGCAGATGAGTTGGGTTTTGCGTCCTGTCTTGACGGTGATAACGGTTATAACGGTCACCTCTAGCGTATGATATCCGTGGACGACCTTGACCTTGCCTCAATTTAACGGTTCCTGTTGTCTGAAATCGCGTTCAGATCCTGGAAACTAGTCTTTGAGACACCGCACCACATAGGTTCCGGTAAGACACTTTGTTGCTGCATTGTATTAACTGCTCACTACACTATCTGATCCCAACTGCTTGTGTAATTCGTTTAGTAAACACAAATCAACATCAAACCTTCTCTGCACCATCTCGGATGTCAAAATGTTGTTGCCTCCATACCCTAGAACTGACAGAAAGACCTCTAACCATTTTTGTTCATTCTGCCGATGACAATACGTAGAACCTAGATATCTTAACTGATCCCCTAATTGTTCCGTACAGACTCCATGACGGCTGGAACAATTTTGATGATATCTTGAGATGAGCCCAACGGATGCTGCTGTGAAGAATGGTTCCGATCGAATCAAGATATTTATTAAAATATGCGTTAAGGTTTACATATAATACTTTGAACGACAGTTACCTCCCTAACGGAGAAAGAGCCAGCCGCCATCCTTCTTTAACTATAGTGCTGCCGTTTGCAGCGCTAGCGTCGCTCCCGTGACCTTTCGTGATGTATATTTGTATTGAACAGATAAGTTTGTGAATTACGGAAGCTCTAAACAACGGTCCATTATCTCATAAGTGCTCTCTCCGCTGAAGTAGCAGTAACTGTGCAGTACGTAATATTTTCTTTTACTACTAAAAAATGTTCAAATGTTTGTAAATCTATCGGACCAAACTGCGTGGTCATCAGTCCGTAGCTTACAAACTACTTAAACCTAGGTAAACTAACCTAAGGACAAACACACACACCCATGCCCCAGGGAGGACTCGAACCTCCACGGCGAGCAATCGCGCGCTCCGCAGCGAGACGCTTTAGACCGCTCGGCTACTCCACCGCAGCCTTTTACTACTGAATACATAGATGGCAAATGAGTCACATTTATGACTGAAACACAACTACGCGTTTAGTGATACCCCGTAAACGTGTACGCAATAGGCGGATGGGGCGGTGGCTAAGTGATTGCGTCGTAGACTCTGCTGTAAACGCCTCCTGGTTCGAATATACTTACATACTGCATTTTTCCCTATCGTTATCGAGAGTGCTCTTTCCTGCATCGCCCATGAATGATGATTAGAAAAACACTATCATATCGTAATGTACCATTGTATTACTTAAGCATACTGTCGGTTTTCAGAGCATTCGTGGCTACTGTTTGGCAACAGAACTATTTCACATCACTGTTTTGGAGTATGGAGGGCTTATTGAAAGGTGAAATGTCCCGTAATAATTGTAAACATGGTCTAAAAATAATATCTTCTTATGTGCAAGTGCTTTCTGGTGTTTTTCTTAATATCTGATAACAGTTTAAAACACTATCTGTTCCCATATTGTGCGAATTAAAACCAACAGAAACTTCTTTCCATGCTTGTACCTTCTAGGCCGTAGTAACTTTATCCACTTTTTCCCTTCTCTTGTGTTCTTACATCGCCCCAAAACGATTTTTGGAAGTAAATGTTTTATTTATTTATTTTATTTTTTTATTATTATGTTTATTTTTTATTTGTTTATTTTTTTTTTCAGTGTAGCTCTTTTTCCTCGTTACTTCCTTCCATCATTACAGCGTGAAAGATTCGATAATCAATATTTTGTATCGATATCTTCGGTCGAAGTGTGATAATCACGTCGATAGCCGATTTTAGCGATGTTGCCAGGCATCTTCCGTGCTGGCTCAAATGAACGTTGAATCAGCTTCTGTGGATCTATGTTGAGCGTTATACAATACAGCGCAACCCTGAAAAGAGTTTAATTTCTGAACTAACGTCAGATTTGATCTCTAGTCATCGATGTTTATACAGACTTTATAATATACCTTACACTGTGATATTAGTATGTAAATATGGATTAAATACGATGAACATTGCGTAAGCATAGTATGGATTGTGTTAATCATGTTAAGTAGAACACACACTACTGGCCATTAAAATTGCTACATCATGACGAAGTGCAGATGATAAACGGGTATTCATTGGACAAATATATTTTACTAGAACTAACATGTGATTACATTTTCACGCAGTTTGGGTGCATAGATCCTGAGAAAGCAGTATCCAGAACAACCACCTCTGGCCGTAATAATGGCCTTGATACGCCTGGGCATTGAGTCAAACAGAGCTTGGATGGCGTGTACAGGTACAGATGCCCATGCAGCTTCAACACGATACCACAGTTCAATAATAGTGACTGGCGTATTGTGACGAGCCAGTTGCTCGACCACCATTGACCAGACGTTTTCAATTGGTGAGAGATCTGGAGAACACGAAGCATCACAGCAATGTTTCACCTGGCAACGCCGGTCAACTGCTTTTTGTGTATGAGAAATCGTTTGGAAACTTTCCTCATGTCAGCACGTTGTAGGTGTCGCCATCGCCGATAATCTTGTGCGAATGCTCTGAAAAGCTAATCATTTGCATATCACAGCATCTTCTTCCTGTCGGTTAAATTTCGCGTCTGTAACACGTCATCTTCGTGGTGTAGCAATGTTAATGATCAGTCATATAGTAACGAAAACAATACATACAAACATCGATTTATATATATATATATATATATATATATATATATATATATATATATATAGAACATAAGTTCCATTCAGAGGAAGCCGTGCCGTCCTTAATCTTACATAGCTTTCAATAGTTTATCACATCACGTTTCTTAAGTCAAGCGGGTTAAACCACAGTTTTAATTCTCCATCTTCCGCATCTGCATATACATGCTTACAAACAGGAGAAACGGTGTTGCCATTTTGTATCTTCTAAAAGTACTCCTTAGCCACACAGAATGCTTCGCACAGTGTAACACTGACACCTATGTAACACGTAGTTATTTTTTAGTAATATCACAGGATACTGATCTAGCACTTTCCTTGTTTTCAGCGTGCGACAGTCTACGCACAGGTGCAGGGCTCCTCTCTTCGGCACTAGATGTAAGGCAGATGAGTACGAAGTGTTCGACTACAGCCCTACATAAAAGACGTAGCACCACTCAGTGGTGGACACCCATGCGAGTACCGTGCTCCCATAGCGTACTATAGGCCCGCTGCATTACACCATCACGATTTCAGAATGACTTCATGACGGAAGTGAAACTGCAAATAACATTGTAATAGTGAAAATATATACCGAAGCACCGTTTTGCATCAAAGAATGTTATAAATACAGGTAAAAGCCGTCAACACGATGGTATTTGTAATCCATCTGCTAGAGCAAGTTCTTACACAGAGATAAAAAGAAAGAAAGAAAGAAAGAAAGAAAGAAAGAAAGAAAGAAAGAAGGATAGGGTCCAACGCTTACACACAGGGTTTCATTTTCGTCTTAGTAGGAATGAAACCATCATAAATATCTGACCAAATTAATATTTAGCAGCCTACTCAAATGCTGTCATACACTGGTCCAACAGATATTAATATTTACATCTAATTAATGTACAATAAGAAATCTTTATCGAACAAGACATTTATGACAAATACTTCACTGAACGATCGGAATGAAGGATTCGGACTACATTTATGTTAACCTTTACAATTTACACTACAGTAAATTTAAAAAGAGAATGGATTAATGTAGCAAATATTTATTTTAATGTATTACAAAATTAATGTTTACAAAATTTCATCATTTTCATTTATTGCATAAATTTGTGTTTGAGGTCTGCATCAGGAAAAAAGAAAAGAAAACACACATTTCAGATGGTGGAATGGGGAAATTTATAAAATAAATAGGACACTTAGTAATAAAAAAACTTACAAAGAGCACAACAGAAATATTAAAAATACTACACAAAAGACTTACAAAGGAATTCATCACAGAAGAAAAATGACTGAAATGTCAGTCTTTCACTAGAGAGGGGATATCGTCTACAGAGGTTAGTGAATTTCCCGGTCTCCAGCGTCAACCTGCACTGCTACCAGTTTCACGTCTTTAAGGATGACTGTTGCTTGGTCCTTCCATCACTCCTTGGGAGTCATTTTGTACGTTTTCAAGTCAGCTGAGAATGGAGGCCTCCGTTACGTTGGGGTCCATTCGCTGGAAAAGTGTGTCCGAACGATTTTAGTTTGTCCTGCGCCGTTTGTAACTTTTTAAACCAGTGGCATAGGTATTTTTCTGTCGTCGTCCCATGTATCTTCCATTTTACAGGTGACGGTTCCATAGAGCTCTTGAAGTACCTTCCATCCAAACGAACAGATTGATTACTCTGTTGTTCCTGGCGTCGCCCAGGCATCACAAGAATATAATACTACAGTCTATAATATTTACATACGAATTTTGGATTTCTCATGCTCGTACAGTCCTATGTTATTGTGATATTTTGTCATCTGAACAAGCCTATTATGCTACTCGAAAAGTATGTACTGAGTTCACCTAGTATTGAATGGGAAGCGTGTGTTTTAAATCAACCATTAGCTCAATGGAAGAAAAAAATGTTCAAATGTTTGTTAAGCTTATGGGACTTAACTACGAAGTCATCAGTCCCTAAACTTACAAACCACTTATCAACTACCTTATACTAAAGACGGCACAAATATCCATGCCCGAGGGGGGATTCGAACCCCCGACTGTAGTGGCCGTGCAGACCGTGACTGGAGCGCCTCAGTCTCCTCGGCCACCGCGGCCGGCGAATGGAAGAAAGTGATAGCAGTTCCTGACGTTATAAAACAATATAACGTATGTGGTTCCTTGGCTCACACAGCTAAGCTGATTCATAAGCGCCAGTGTGCAACCGCACAGTGTGACATTCTGTATTGATTTACCCTTTTGTGATGTTGAATAGTCTCTATGCAAGTTGTGGCGAGCTACAATTAACAAGGCGGGCATCATTCCTGAAACAACAATATGAGCCGCGGTGGAGTAGCCGAGCGCTCTAAAGCGTCTCGCTGCGGAGCGCGCGGTTGCTCGCCGTGGAGGTTCGAGTCCTCCCTGGGGCATAGGTGTGTGTGTTTGTCCTTAGGTTAGTTTACCTAGGTTTAAGTAGTTTGTAAGCTACGGACTGATGACCACGCAGTTTGGTCCGATAGATTTACAAACATTTGAACATTTTGAAACGTGTCCATAAAAAATATTTTTGTAAGAAAATGTCTAATATTGTGCCTCCTGTTTTGTATCGAGTAACTTGCTTGCAAGAAAATGTATAATATCGCTTCTACTGTATGTATCGATATGTGTGAAGTTTAATCTTTGGCAAAGATCATGTATTGTACAGCATTGTAGCTCGCACTGAGAGAGAGTAGCACTTGTGGTTCAGCTCGCTTAGAGAGCGGTTGAGTTGTGTGTATGGCACCGATGTAGAGCAGAGGCTGCTTTGCCAGCAAGTCTGAAGTTGTATTATGTAGGTAATGTAATGCTGATTATTAATAATAAGTAACTTGACCTTTCTTTCCTGTTTCATTTACGTAGTTAGAAAATTAACCTACTTCCTTCATTTGATAATTAGTTATTAGTGGATTTAAAGTGGAGTATTGATTTGAATAATATTGTTGAACAGATTTCGTTATTGGTGCCACAGTAAATGATAGTTAATTGACTATGATACTAAATTTCAATAATCAGAAACTGATCTGCATAAAAATTCTCACAGTCAAGCATTAAGAAAGTGGTTTGTGGTTTTTTGATATCTTTCTCGCAGTCAAAATTTTTGAGTATAGTCAGTGTCTGTTTCAAATGGTGACTTGTCCCAGTCGTTTTTTTGTTAAAAATATCCGTTGCGGACATAATCAGTTTAATGCACTGTTTCTCATTTAATAGCATATACATCAATATCAGGGCCATAATTAAACCAAATAGCTGTGTTGATAAACAATTTGTTGTCTGATTTAACGATAGGTTCAACATCCACACACACACACACACACACACAGCTTTTAATTTGAACAACAATATGAGTCAGAACAAAGATATGAGGCTCGTTTTGGTAAGGGTAGTTGACGTACACCTTGAAGAGCACGTTGGATGGAATGGGATACACGTGGACGTGCATCGTCCTGTTAGAAGAGCATATCGCCTTGTTGGTGCATGAACGGTAGCAAGACGAATTGAATTATGGTATCAGTGGACCGTGTACTGTTCAGTGTTCTGTCACGGATCATCAGAGGAGAACGGCCAGCTAGTTCATAAGTAGGTTGTAAGTTTAGGGGTTGATGGCTTCCCACGCCATGATCAAGCATGCCTTTAGAGCGTCTTCCGCTCATGACCCAACATCAGTAAATCCGCCACCAGTGGTGTCGCGACAGGCGCTTCTGGAAGTTCGGATGGAGAAATGTTGTTTTCAGTAATGAGAGTCGCTTCTGCCTCGGTGTCAACGATGGTCGTAAGCGTGTGTGGCCGCGGCAGAGCGGCCGAGCGCATTGAGGCGCTATGCTACGATGCGCGAGGCCGTTCCCCGTCGGGGGTTCGAATCCCCCCACGTGCATGGATGTTTTGTGCCGTCTTTAGTATCAGCTAGTTCATAAGTAGGTTGTAAGTGTAGGGACTGATGACCGCGTAGTTAAGCCCCATAAGCTCTACAAACAGCCGGCCGCTGTGGCCGAGGGGATTCAGGCGCTACAGTCACGGTCTGCACGGCCACTACGGTCGGGGGTTCGAATCCCCCCTCGGGCATGGATATTTGTGCCGTCCTTAGGATTAGCTAGTTCATTAGTAGTTTGTAAGTTTAGGGACTGATGACCCCGTAGTTAAGTCCCATAAGCTATCCAACCATTTGTTTTTCTCTACAAACATTTGAACATTTGAAGCGTGTGTGGCGTCGTGCAGGGAAACGAGAAAATTTGAAGTGAATACGACAAAGCACGCGGGGCCGACGCACGTAAAAAAAAAAATTAAAAAAAAAATTGTATAGCTTGTGGGACTTAACTACGTGGTCATCAGTCCCTAAACTTACAAACTACTTATGAACTAACTAATAATAAGGACGTCACAAATATCCATGCCCGAGGGGGTATTCGAACCCACGACCGTAGTGGCCATGCAGACCGTGACTGCAGCACCTCAGTCCCCTAGGCCACCGCGGCCGGGCGGTACACGTCATCATAGTGTAGGGAGCCATATCATTCACTAGCCGTTCTCATCTGTTAATCGTCCAGGGAACGCTGAACAGCGCACGGTACACTGAAAGCATAGCTTGCTACCGTACATGAACCAACAAAGCGATATATTTTTACAAGACAACGTACGTCCACATCCATCCTGTACTCTTCAAGGCGTACGCCATCTACCCTTTCCAACAAGATCTGTCCCCCATGCATCTTTGAGACCGGATTGTACGTCATCTAGCGCGGACTACACGACCGGCGCGAAATCTTGCCCAACTGAGGCAAACGATCGTCTCCATGAGAGGATTGCAGCTGTCTTTGTTGAAAATGGAGGGTCTACACGGTAGTAGCGTTGGCACTGTGCACCCTCTTGTGCATATGGCTCTGTCTCTGTGATCGTGTTTTCTATACATCTTCAAGAATGTCTCAATAAATTTTCCCTCTGATGTGCCGCCTAATTCATGCTGTTCTTTTTTCATTTTTCTGGAGTGTTTTATATTAAACATCAGATAGACGTGAGTTACCTGCGATTTTCCCCAGATACTACATTACTAAGGACGTCGCGGAGTGCGCAGCTGTAATTAAAACATGGAGCTAAAATGTATATCTTTAAATTTTCTCTTTAATAGAAATCGGTCTTGTATTAGACACAATCATCGAGTCTAGACGCAAACCTTAGATTACTTCATTTCTTCAAAATACATAGATATTTAGTTTTGTCCAGAAATGGCTCCCAAGTACTAAATGACGTTTAACTCACCATTGGTAAAAAGTGATTCACAGCAATCTAACCGTAAAAGGTTTCGCTACTTTATATATGCAGCGCTTTATGATAGATATCATTATGGTGTAAAAATTGGCAATTGACTCTAAATAATTCGAAGTGTGAAGTCGGCCATATGAGTACGAAAAGAAATCCGTTAAACTTTGTTTACAAGATAAATCAAACAAACGTGAAGGCCGTAAACTCCACAAAATATCTAGGAATTACTATTACTTCGGACTTAAACTGAAAAAAAAAAAAAAAAAAACGCTTAGATAACGTCGTGGGAAAGGTGAACTGCCGGCCTCGGTGGACGAGGAGACTGAGGCGCTCCAGTCACGGTCTGCATGGCCACTACGGTCGGGGGTTCGAATCCCCCTCGGGCATGGATATTTGTGCCGTCTTTAGTATAAGGTACTTGATAAGTAGTTTGTAAGTTTAGGGACTGATGACCCCGTAGTTAAGTCCCATAAGCTTCACAAACATTTGAACATTTTGAAAGGTGATCCAGAGACTGCGTTTATTGGCAGAACCCTTAAATGATGCAACAGAACTACTAAAGAGACTGCATACATTACGCTTGTCCGTTCTATTTTGGAGTATTATTGGCCAGTGTGGGATCCTTATCAGGTGGGTTTGTCGGAGGACATCGAAAGAGTTCAAAGAAGGGCAGCTCCTTTTGTATTGTCACGATACAGGGGAGACAGCGTTACGGAAATGATACAGGATCTGGGATGGGAAACTTTACAACAACGGTGCTTATCGCTGCGGCGTGGGCTATTACGAAACTCCAATAGCTAACATTCTCCTCCGAATATTGTTGACTCCCACTTACATAGGTAGAAATGATCATCAGAATAAAATACGAGAAATCTGAGCTCGAACGGAGAGATTCAGGTGTTCTTTCTTCCCGCGCGCTATTCGAGAATGGAATGAGAGAGAAATAATATAATGGTGGTTCGATGAAGCCTCTGCCAGGCACTTAAATGTGATTTGCAGAGTATCCCATGTAGATGTAGATGTTAGTTGGCCTGATAGTGCTCTCTCGTAGCATGATGTCGAATTTGGCATTAGCGATCATAAGACTCTCGGTGCGAAATATCTGTGTCGGCATGACACTCGTCATCAGTCCTTCGTCTAGATTTGATGCCCCGTACTGTGAAGAATTTGCTGGTGGCATAGGCAGACTCCGAAATAAAGTGAATATGGGTAGAAGTCAAACCTGAAAACTCGAATAAATAAATTATTGGTTCTTTTACCGACATCCTGACTCAGACGATTCAATTTCTTAAATGTTCAAAGAAAACGTGAATCAAATTTCTAACACGTATCTGAAATATATTGGTTGTGACTTTTGATTATGCTCGATATGCTGGTAAAATACATGTTCTAATCCGGAGACAAGCGTAAATATCGTCCGAAATTGCGTTGAAGGGATTTACTGAATATTATTTCGAGCAGTTAGTTAATGAACCCACTAGAATATTAAATCATTTTAAAACCACACTTGACCTCCTAACAACAAATAACCTGAGATAATGGTGAGCTTCAAAACAGATATAGGGATTAGTGAACACACATCTCTCGCAGCGAGACTAAATATCGAAATTCGCAAATCCACTTCAGTTAAACGAAAAATATACCAATATACCAATATACCAAAATATACCAATATAAAAAAGCGGATATAAATTCGCATCACCATTTTCTGAGTGAGAGTCTCCACTCTTTCGAAACTGAGCTTGTGAGTGCAATAAAATGTATCATGTATTCGATGAAATAATATCGACAGCGAGTGAGATACTCGTATTTATCAGAAACAGCGAAAAATTAAACGAGCTCAAAATATTCAGGAACGACCATCATTTACAGGAATTTTAATTTTAGTGAGGGCTTTAATACCAGACGCATGTAATACTTTCCAAAACTGAGAAGAAAACTCAAAGAAATTCTGATCATATGTAATGTACACTAGTGGAAACACACAATCAGTATCTTCACTGGGCGATAACATTAAGGTAAAGCAGTCAACAATCCGAAGATTGGTTTGAACACCACAGTGCTTTACTAGGCATGGTCCTGTTTGGAGGTGGTATGCCGTTGCCTTCCTCCGACCTTCGAAGTGACTTACCCAGCCAGTTATAGGGCGACCTACAGTTTAACGTGGGTTCCGAACCACGGTGCTACTCGGTATTTTTCAAATGAGTAATACTGCCAGAGGTGAAAGACTTAGCGTAGCTAAAGATGCCAGTACTGCTCAAGGAGACTTACTATACACCCATAACCGAAATTCAGTTATCAAAAAAGACCAAGTAAATACTCAAAAATTCTAAACAAGAACAGCTGCCAGCATGCATAATTCAGAATAAAGAAATTTAGGTCTTATCGTCCCGTGGTTTTTCGAGTATGGATGGGAAAGGAAGTCGACCCTGCCGTTTCGAAGGAAACGGGAAACGTTCCGGCATTGGCCTGGTGTGATATGGGGAAATCACGGAAAACCTAAATTTGAGGCTTGAAGTGAATTTTAACTACCGTCCTACCGAACGTTTGTCCAATGTGTTACCACTGCGCTAACTCGCTCGGTCATACCTTGGAAGTACATATCTTCGGAGTAGTAAAATAACATTAATCACGTAACGAAGGCAATTCTTCCGAACCAGACTCTGTACCAATTACGTTTCTTTCATAGTATGCTAATGCAATAGCTGGATACCTAGAAATCAAACACAACAGCTCGCACAGTGAAAGAAACCTACCCAGTGCCTGGAAAGTTACAATCGTCACTTGTGTATTACAGAAAAATAATAGGAGTAAACGGCAAAATTAATGTCGTTTAGCACTAGCATATTAGAACATATAATTATTCGAACATTATTACCTCGAAAGAGGACGGACTATTTTACCATGGTAAATACGGATTAAGCAAGCATCGTTCTTGTGAAAACAACTCTTTACTCACACGAGCTTATGAGTCGTATCGACATGGGATTTCATAGCAATACCATATTTTTAAGTTCCTGAAGCTTCTGACGACGTACCTCACACGTGTCTTCTAATCAAATATCTTGCCTATGGAACATAGTCTTATTTGTACGTTGGATTCATGATTTGCCGCGCGGGAATGGGCGCGCGGTCTAAGCCGTTATGCTACGGACTGGGCGATCGCTCCTAACGGTGGTTCGAGTCCTCTCTCGGCCAGGGGGTCTGTGTTATTCGTAGTGTAAGTTAGTTGTATCATTTTGTGTGTCTAGGGCCTCATAACCATTGCAGTTTGGTCCAACATGTTTACAAACATTTGAATACTGGATCCATGATTTCCAGGCAGAAAATGCATCGTTAATAGTAACAAACTCAAAGTCATTGAGTAAAACCGAAGTGATATCGGTCGTTCCAAAGAAAGCTTTGTAGGGCATTTACTGTTCCTTGTCTTTACAAAAGGCTTCAGAGACAATCTGAGAAGCTGTCTTAGACTTTTGTTGGTGATTCTATGGTTTGTCTACTATTAAAATCAGCAAAGGGCCAAAATGGACTATTTTGGTGTCTGTATGGTGCAAAAAAATAAAAAAAAATAATGAAAAATGTGATATCATCGGTATGACACCTATAATAAATCCGTTAACTTTATTTATACAATAAATCAGAAAAAACTATATACCGGAAATTCAACTAAATACCCTTGGAATTACAATTACAAAGAACATAAATTAGAAAGAACACACACAAAAGTTACGCTGAAGTCGAACCAAAATGCATCGTTTCATTGACAGAACGCTTAGAAGGTGCGAGAGTTCCAATAAAGATACTGCCTACACTACATTTGTCAGTCCTATTTCGGAGAATATTTCTGTAGTGTCGGATCAAATGTTCAAATGTTTGTACATCTATGGGACTTAACTACTGCGGATATGAGTCCCTAGGTTCACAAACTTCTTAAACTAATCTAATGACAACACACACACACACACACACACATGTCCGAGGGAGGACTCGAACCTCCGACGGCGAGAAACAACGAGCTCCACAGCAAGGCGCCTTAGAGCGCTCGGCCACTCCACCTGACGGAGGACATTTTAAATAAGGGAAGCGCGCTTTTTATTAACGTGAAACGGGGTAGAATATCTACGGAGTGGGTGTACATCATGATTAATTGTTGTATCATACATCAGCGTTCACGCCCTAAGACCATAACAACATCGTAACAGACAGTGGTTCTCTCAATGGCCATTTAAGACGTTTGTCGCAGGTACGCTGTTGACATCAAAGTTTTTATTTAGAGCAGTTAAATTATCGGAAGCCGCGCGCTCTTAAGACGCCTTGCTGCGAAGACCGCGGTTGCTCACCGTCGGAGTTCCGAGTCCTCCCTCAGGCATGTGTGCATGTGTGTGTGTGTGTCTGTGTGTGTGTGTGTTCTTAGGTTAGTTTAAGTTTACTTAAGTAGTTCGTAAGCCTAGTGACTGATAACCAGAGTAGTTAAGTCCCATAGGTTTACAAACATTTCAACATTTTGATTTGGTTCACAAGAGATGTCTGGAATTTCCATGTATGACATGCATTGGTAGATGTCAATCCCCAAGCAATTCAAGAAAGATGGCATCACCACCGGTTTTCAATCAACGTATGGGCAGACATACTTGGCGATAGATTAATTGGCCATATTTGCTACGATAAAGGTTCAGTGGGGCACAGTATCTTGACTTTCTAATTACAGTATTTTCTACTTTGCAGGACAACATGCTATATCATCAACGATTACAGATGAAGTCCATCCAGGATAGAGCAAGAGCACACTTTAATCACAGAGTGCGCCAACATCGGACGCAGTTAGTTCAGGGTGAGCTCCCACACCTTGGCCTGCTCGTTCCCCAATCCTAAGGCACCTAGAACTTTGATTGTGGGGGCACTTGAAGCAAATGGTCTACGTAACTCCAATCAACGATTTGTAGACACTACATGTTTACATCTTTAAATTATGCCAGCAAGTACCACAACAACGACAGCCGACTATACCCGAAAAAGGTGAGTCACTTCCTACGCCGAAGGGCAGAGGCATGAATTGCCATAAATCAAGCCTCGTGGAGCAGCTACTGTAAACACTTGTTGATCTCTTGTGTTCTGACCCATATTTATTAAACTTATTTCGGCTGGTACTACCACGCATGCGCGACAATACCATCAGTGTTCTATATAAGACGGAACGAAGATTTTTTTTTTTCATTGTCGCCAACTTCATACGTAAAGATTCCATTCTTTTCTCTATTTGAACTCATAAATTATTTCTTCATCACTGTCACCATAATTATTTTAAGTATCATATGTTTTTGTCACCGTTCCTTTATTTTTGTGCACTCTTCTTAATTATTATTGTTTTATGTCTTGATTGCCCGCCCCGGTTAGGGGAATTGAAATTACAATAAAGAAAAAAAAATCTTTGTCAGTCCCCGTTGGGTCACCTGACGAAAACTGGCAGGTGTCCAGCCGAAATTTCGTGCAATGAAGCTTACAGCGACCGGCTGCATGCACGAAGTCTGATTCGACGGGAACATTTAAAATTTCACAATGCAGGAAATATTCACGGAGTGTATGAATTAACTGTGAATGGGTGAAATTGAAAATGCACCCAGGCGGAATTCGAACCCAGATTTCTGCTTGCTAGACAGTCGCGCTGACTTATACACCACTGGGGACACAGCTATCACTACACTGCATGGGCTACTCAATCACGCCTCTCATCAGATACAAATTATCAACTTTTCCCTGTCCATATTACTCAAAGTGACGGTTTTTTTCTGCCCGCTTTAGGTTACGGTTGTAACACTACAAATGGGCCTTTCAAATGTTTGTGAAGCTTAAGGGACTTAACTGCGGGGTCCCTAAACTTACAAACTACTTATGAACTACCTTATACTAAAGACGACAAAAACATCCATGCCCGAGGGGGGATTCGAACCACCGACCGTAGTGGCCGTTTAGACTGTGACTGGCGCGCCGTAGACCGCTCGGCCACTGCGGCCGGCAAAAGTGGGCCTTTGCGATCGCCTTTCGACAGCTCGAAATTTAAATTAAAATGACGATTTAACCGTACATCTGACACGAAATTTGAATAAACAAATTTGTAGACGAGAATATTCTCTACAACTTTGCTCTTTTATGTTTTTTCATACATCGTTTCAGAGTTATTTGCAAAGGTAACGGCGATTCGAATGTTCAAATGTTTGTAAAGCTTATGGGACTTAACTACGGGGTCATCAGTCCCTAAACTTACAAACTACTTATGAACTACTTACGAACTAGGACGGCACAAATATCCATGCCCGACGGGGGATTCGAACCCCCGACCGTAGTGGACGTGCTGACCGTGACTGGAGCGCCTCAGTCACCTCGGCCACCGCGGTCGGCGACGGCGTTCGACACCGCCTCTTGATTTTACGTATACTAGGCGTTAGGAAATGTCACGTGACATTCTTTGCCAAGAACTCTCTCTGGCATGCTTCCTGTATTTTATGATTTTCTTATTAAAACTTACGCGTTGTCATTTCACGGAAGTGGCGCACTGAATAATAAAAAAAACACGTCTTTCATAGTACAATAAATTACAATCTACTGTCTAAAAATGTCATTTTAGTTTTTAACAAATGCCAGCAGTTGATAGTGAATGCCGCAGTTGTTCGCCGTGCTGTAGTGGGAAGTGCGTTACGTTGTGATGGATGTGGTCAGCAGTTCGAAACCCGGCTCACTACTTTTTATCGCCGTGGCTCTTAAAATGTTTCCGGCACTCTTATTAATTAAACAGACCTATCTTTTGCAAATTTTACAGTTGTTCAGATGCCCGAGGGGGGATTCGAACCCCCGACCGTAGGGGCCGTGCAGACCGTGACTGGAGCGCCTCAGTCCCCTCGGCCACCGCGGCCGGCCTACCGGCCACTGCGCCTCAGTACTGCGTAAGGCGAGGTACCGCCACACTCTGTCGAAGTGCTTCCAGCCTGCGACTGACTCCGTTTTGCGATAACAATAATAACCACTGTTGTCAACGAATGGTGCAGTCTGGGCGGCATGTGACATGCCCAGCAGTGGCTGCCTCTGCCGAACCTGTCTTTCCCGCTAGTATTTATACGACGAGGTTAACCACGTCGGCCTGTATTTCACAAGTGTGGCATAGCTGATTGTTGCTACACGTAACCGGTCTCCCACTTCCGATCACGAATGTCCCAGCAACTTGTTTCTTTAAGCAATACAGCTGTCTGTCTGTTACGCAGTATGGCGCCCTTGCCGACCAACTTGTGTCGCCCGAAGCTTCATTTGCTGAAATCATAAACGTGATTGTCCTGCTCTACTTTAAGTCACACGCCTTCTTTCAACACAGCACCGCTTACATATTCAACTTCTGCGTCAAAGTTCACTCGCCACTTGCCAACTTTTTCACATTACATGTCTATATTCTCCCAATCTCCTACAGTATGTATTTCATGATATGTTCACAAAATAGAACAAATGCACTCTTCACGAAAGCGCTTTTACCTTTGAACAACTCGGAATCTTGCAGGATATAATTGTGTCCAATTAACAAGACTGTGCGAAAACCTCTAAGGAAAAAAGGTTAAATAATATTAGTGGCTGGTTTTTATTTTATTTTTCTATTTATATTTTTTTGTTCTTCAGGTAGATTGATGCTTTTCGGTCGTTTGTTCACGTTCGTTCTGGGTTGTTTGTTGAGAATTTTGCTCAAATTTTTATTACAGATTTCATGGAGCCCTCTTTCCTTTTTCTCTCTTTTCATTGGTTCTTCTTTGATCAGTCTTTTGTGGTCGTTGGTTTTTGTTTTATTTTGATCGTTTCGTGGTTGACTCAGCTTTTTTCGTTACAGACTTCTTCGGTCCCCCTGACCGAGCGCGCTGAGCCACCGCGCCCAGCAAGCTTAAAACCAACTTCTAACATGTTCGTACATCACAAACTAATTCGCCACCAATTACACTATGCTGAACAGCTGCGAGAGTAATCCGCAATTCTCATACCATCTATGGTAGGTGTTACCTGCTAACATGGCATTTTTAGGCATTTGATTATAGTTCATTGTCCTAAGAACGACGTGTTTTTGACAATTTTCAGTGTGCTATTGCTATGAAAGGACAAAGCTTGAGTTATAATAAGAAAATAATCAAATACACAAAGCAATATGGCATATGCAAACTCAAATATCAAATAATTTTGGGTGTTTGTTAAGATATGGCCAGAAAGAATATTACGTGTTGGGTGCATACATATTATCGCAAGAGTAGAGTCGTAATCGTATCGTCCATAATTTTTTATTGTTTTTATTATTTTTATACAAAGAGTTTGCAAAAAGTCATAAAACTACTGGCAAATCCAAAGTGGGCCATAAAACACGACAGTGTGATTTTTATTTCAAACAAATTCACGTAAGAGTAAGAGCCTAGGAGTGCCTCAGCACTGAAGAAAGAATAATCGCCAGTCATTACCTTCCTCACGTCTTAGGTCGTGTGCTAGCCGCGCCCTTCCCGTATTTCAAGCGTCAACTTCGCTTCGCAATATCTCTTGATGTAAATGACGTATTGCGAAGCAATCAACGCCATTTTTATGTGATTTGTCATGCTATAGATTTGTGATGAAATAATATAGTGTGGGCAATGAAAAACATATAAGTTTTTGTTGAGAAACGCGCGTGCTTTAGTTTTGGAATGTTTCAAAATATTTACATTCATGAGCCCCAGCCTTACAGTGATACCTAACAAACTACCTTTACAATAGCTGCTGTTGTTCCAGAGATATTTTGGGTGAGCAAGATAACTGGGATATCTGTGTGTGTGTGTGTGTGTGTTGCTTGTTCCTTCTGACCTGTTCAGGACGTTCAAATAGCTACATGTACTCAAAAAATGGTTGACAGGACACTAATGGTTCCTCAAGTGCTGAAATCTGAATCGACATATACTGTTATCGATCATAACTGTTATAGAATCGGTGAGGGTCTACCGAAATCTTAAATAAAGCAGAGAAATGCATTACCGTCATTTAGGTCAGAGTTCCTTTCTAATGACACACATTAAGCTTCAAGTTTTCGTCAAAGGACATGATATATTTTTAATTAAAACCAAAGGTACGTGAAAAACATATAATATGCCGACGTGTAGGTTAGTGAAATTAAATTATTAATTCAGAAATGTATATTGAAGTACATATGAGTATTTAATATTTTACATAAAGAGTTACAATAACAGAAATCACAAAAAAGAAAAGAAAGAAAAACGGAGGTTATTTAGGAACATTAAACCAGTCCATATACTGATCGCTGACATTGGGCCCTACATGAATATTGATATCTACACAGTTTTGTACGATAGTATGTACCACATGGCATCGTATTAACAGCAACTTGTTTCTAAATAAGCGATGGTTCTTGGTGAGTCATGCTACTGCCTATGTTCAGTTAAAATGACAAATGCTCATATATTATTATTTGCTTTTACAGCCTCATGGACAACTGTAGTCAATAATTTTCAGGTCCTCTTCTTCGATAACTTCAAGTTTCGTTCTTTCCGAATTGACCAGTATCTTTTCGTTCGATTTGATCTTTTCTGTCTTTCCTCATCCTGAAATACCATTTTCATTGTGTGTGGTTTGTCTACTTGTGGTGTAAATCTTACTTTCTCGGTTTTCAGTTTCTTGACATTTTCCTTTCTTGTTTTTCAGATTATTCGGGGTTAGTTTTAGTTCTTCCAATTTCCTGTAATTTCCTTGATCCATACTACTTGTTGCTTCATATTTCACAGTTGGTCTATAATTGTCCTTTATAATCTGGTCTCTGGTATCTCTGATTTGTGTCTTGTTGTATGTTATTAGCTAGTAATGCTAAGTCGTGTGGTCATATACACATATTTATTACAATTGTTTCAGTTGCCAGAGGGATATGTAACCTACACTTCGACTTATAACATTGAAGGTTACATTTAGCTCACATAACTTTGGTTTCGTTTCTAGAAATACAGGCAACACTAGAGATTAACGTATGTTGTTTGTAATATGTGCTTCACAGCTTCATGTTTATGGGGTTATTTATGACATTAAAAATACGGAAATGTACTTATGAGCCCACCAGTACGTTTTCAATTAACAGTTGAAGGACATATCATGTGCCACTTAAAATGAACTCATGTATTCAATGGATCAGGTGTGACAATTCATGTAACTGTATTTCTTGGGAAATTGCTGTCTCATGTACTTCATAATAATTGACTGTCTTGGTACAATTTAATGCTACATTTGAGATGTGTAGACAAATCAGATAACGGTAGCGTAGTTTCTCTGGAACTAGTTGTTACTAAAATTATTAATAGCGATCGTGGTTTTTTAAAGTGTACTTCCGTATTTCTATGCTATTAATAATAACATTATGCGCTAAACGATGAGAGTAAATTTTTACGCTTTATTTTAGCTTGAGTCAGGCCATCACTGTTTCTGTAACGATGATGATCGAGATCAGTACGTATAGATTCAGGTTTCAGCTCCCAGGTAATTACTTGGCGTCCTGCCAACGATATATTTACTGCATGCAGGTATTGTTATCTCCTATAGACGACAGGTTATGTTTTAAGTATCGCATGTTATATAAATGTTACATTCGTTCGACTTATATCGTAAATAAAGTTCCATGTCGTCGAATAATTTATATATCACCTCATATTTCGATTTCACAATTATACGTAATAATTACACTGTGGTTGTAATACGACATGCCATCCTCTGGAACCAATGGCTGTTAATGACGTTAAGCTAGAAAAATGGGCGGGGTCTCCTCTATGTAGCCTAGAGCGACGGTCCTATTGTCAACAGCGTTTATCATCGCTCAAAGGCGGCCTGCTTATGGCCACTCTTAGCAGCTTTCAACATGGATGAATGTAGAACCGTATTACAAATTAGTTACGATTTATTTGTACCATGTCTAGTCCTATGAAACCTTATATTACTCTTTTGATAGAGTTCTTAATGTTCTTATGATGATCTATTATAATCAAAACCGGTCACCAAAATAAATTCAAAAAATACTTATGATTTTAGACTGTTTGTTTTTTAAAATTTTTTATAATACTGTAACTGCTGATCAGAAGTAAAAAGTTTTGAATTCTCATGCCAGGTGATTTTGTTTCTTTCATAAATATCAACCTAGAAATTACTGGGAAAGTAATGTATACCAGAGTTATTTTCAATAAGTACGTGTGTTTTAAAACAAACTTCTCTCAGTTTATCTCTGGCTGCTTTCGGATGTAAGTAGAAATATTTATCTGTAGCACTGATGTTTTTATATGTCAAAAGGTAGGTAAACCTCAAGAAGCAGAAGGAAGATTTGAAATAATATCGTAGTCTAAATTTATGCTGTATCCATACATAATGAACTTTTTATCTACCTGGCAGAGATCTTCGAAAATGAGTTATTTTACTTGCAACACGTATTTGACCTAATTTTAACAGAATTTCACAACAAATATTTTATCATAACAAATGACTATGAAATATGAACAGTTTTTCTAAATATTGAAAGAAAGTGAAGTTGCATATATAGTTGTGATAATGATGCTCACCGGTTAGGGTAGAGAACTTTTTTTTTGCCGCGGTGGTGTGGCCGAGCGTTCTAAGGCGCCTTGCTGCGAAGCGCGCGCGATAGTTTGATAGCCTAGGGACTGATGACCAACATAATTATCTCCCTTAGATTTTCAAAGATTTTTAAATTTTTTTTATAGATTAGTACTATATCCACTATGAGTCTTTTCGTAAAGTTTCCGATTTTTATAAGTTGTTATCACTATTTTTATCTGCTTGCTTGTGGTAAATGCCGCGTATTATCTTTGGGCACTTTCATATCGTCACGACGTACTGTACACATTATAGAATGTTGTTGTGGTTGGTGGTGGTGATTTTTAGGGGACTAAACAGCCAGGTCATCAGTCCCTATATAATGTTACTTACAACTATTCGTTCCTCGACAATATTCTTTTCATCACACACACACACACACACACACACACACACACACTGAAAGATAAAACAAAAACAAACGTCCACTGCAAGATTATATAGAGCAGCCTGCTTAAATTACGGTGACATGACGCCATACAAAGTAGAGATGAATGAAAAATTGTCGTAATGACACTAGAGCCTACAAACGGGGAATGTAACAGACACAGAAAGCTTAGACAAGCATAAAAGAATTATTTATTTCTATAAATAGATCAGTATTAGAGATATTAATGTTTCATTGAACAGTAATGCATTTCGCATACATTGTGTATGAATGTAATTAACTTCTTCCATGTATTAACTGCAATAACAATAAATAACAGCTATTTTACTGAAAATTTACGGCTCACATTTTTGATAAATATTATAATTTAAAAACATAAAGTATTCAAGTAAAGACGGAAAAAATATGGTTACTAGTGCTCTTCGAACAAATATACAACCTCTCACAATAAAGTTCAATGAATTGTCCTGCAAAATGAACGTAGATGAATTACGAACTTCAGTTAATTTACTGTCCATCAAAATAGTCACTTCCCATTGCCATGCATCTCTGAACTCTGCAATACAAGTCCTGGAATCTTTGTTTGAACTCTTCCTTTGTGAAGGTGTTCAAACTCTTCGTTACGTTTCGTTGGATGTCTGGAATATCGTCAGATCTCTTTCCTTTCAAAGCGAGTTTGAGTCGAAGGAATAGACAGAAGAGACAAACATTTGATTTGAATATAAAGAAGTCTGGATGATTCAGATCCAGTGAATGTGTTTCTGGATGTTTTGAATGCCGACCGCGGTGGCCGAGGGGACTGCAGAGCGCCAGTCACGGTATGCGTGGTCGCTACGGTCGTGGGTTCGAATCCCCCCTCGGGCATGGATATTTGTGCCGTCCTTAGTGTTAGCTAGTTCATAAGTAGTTTGTAAGTTTAGGGACTGATGACCCCGTAGTAAAGTGCCATAAGCTATACAAACATTTGAACTTTTTTTATGTTTTCAATTCCGCAATCAATGGTGCAAAATGGGGTGGCAAGTTGTATCAAAATACTTGATTATGAAAGCATTTTTAAAACTATGAAAATTTATATTTAGAAGTAGAAACAACCAATGCAGACCATTCAGTCTACGCGTTCGAAGCAGCGGTAATTAAGGTAGTTTTCTAAATAAAGAAGTAATGTTCGTATTAAATATGGTAAATAGCTACGCTACGCTTAAAAACACGTAGCAAGATTTAATACAGTAGATGCTTAGATCTTACAAATGCGTTAGGTGGCACTGCATCCTGTTTCATTGCAACGCAATTATCAGGCAATGGTCCGTGTGATTGAATAACGACATTACTTTGTCAATGGTCCTCGACTTAACGGGAATGAACGCAAATGGAACGCGCGTTTCATCAGAATCGCAACACATGTCGGCGCAGTGTTTACCGTTCTCAGGAAACGGTACGTTAACGTGGTTAAACGATGGAGCCGCTTAAATGGTGCAGAACGGTTTGGCGCTCCCGTTCCGGCGCGGCGCGGCGGCGGCGCAGCCACCGGAAAACGCCTGCGGTGATTAAATTGGCTCAGCCCTTACGACGCACCACTGCCCTCACAAAGTCGCGCAACCGCACATCATACGTTTATGGCGCACTTCCTCCCCGTGACAGCCTGTCATTTCTTTCATCGCGAGACCCAATTCCATTTTCTTTATTACTGTTTTGGTTATTCCTGTCGAATGTGGCTGACAGTGGATAAAATAGTTTGGCAATGAGAGCACTTCAAAGTTTACAAATAATAGTACAAAATATATGAGGCGTAAATTTTGGTTTTGTAGATTCTATATGCATCAGATTTTCGTGATTGAGAGATGATTTACATGGGAGATAAAATTACATGCCGCGGCGGAATGGCCGAGCGCATTGAGGCGCTATGCTCCGATGCACGAGGCCACTCCCCGTTGGGAGTTCGAATCCTCCCTCGGGCATGGATGTTTGTGCTGTCTTTAGTGTAAATTAGTTCGTAAGTATTTTGTAAGTTTAGGGGCTGATGACCCCGCAGTTAAGTCCCGTAAGCTTAATAAACGTTCAAAATGTTGAAATGTTTGTTAAGCTTATGGGACTTAACTACGGGGTTATCAGTCCATAAACTTACAAACTACTTATGAACTACTTACGAACTAGGACGGCACAAATATCCATGCCCGAGGGGGGATTCGAACCCCCGACTGTAGTGGCCGTGCAGACCGTGACTGGAGCGCCTCAGTCCCCTCGGCCACCGCGGCCGGCGCTTAATAAACATTTGAACATTAGATGAATTGCTATTATTGCAGATATGATAGGATGATCGTGTTGTAGTGCATAGAGAAGGGAAGAAGGAATATACGAGGGTTGGAACTTAAATAGTGGCAACTGCTTATTCACAATCTATACAAGAGCGTTAATTTTCAATAAAGATTTTGAGCCTATTATATCGCATCATCTTGTAAAACCAACCGACGTTTTTGCCACTATTGCGAGTCGCCTTCTTCAGGATATTCGCCTTACTGCTGACTGTGGGAGAGCTTGCCTCTTATACAATAACGTCAAATATATCTGTTCAGGAAGAGGAAGGCGGATGTTGGGCATTCAATATTGGTTTTGCATTAATTGATGCTATTGGTGGACATGGGAGTTATACGAGGCGCGTCCAGAAAGGAAGTTCCGTTTGGTAATAAAATGAAATTGTACACAGATACAGAAGAAATTTTTATTTCACAAAATTCGACAACTCTTAAACTACTTTTCCACACAACTGCCGAAATTTTGTAGTCATTTGTCATAGCGTGACACAAGTTTTTGCATGCATACTTCACAGACGGTTGCTGCCTGTGTATTCAACCATGTGGTAACAGCTCTTTATCATCGTTGAAATGTTGACCACCAAGGACAGATTTTAGGTGTAAGAAGATATGAAAGTCGCTAGGAGAGAGGTCCGAGCTGTATGGAGGCTGATCAAACAGGTCCCATTGAAATTTCCGTAAGAATTGTTTGGTCACATTCGGTGTATGAGGTCAGGCATTATCGGGGAACTTTTGACAGTAATCCTCTTCTTACACCTAAAATCTGTCCTTGGTGGACAACACTTCAAAGATGATGACCAGCTGAAAGAACATGCTACCACGTGGTTGAATACACAGGCGAAAACATTCTATGTAAAAGGCACACAAAACCTTGTGCCATGCTATGACAATTGCCTACAAAATTTAGTTTAACAGTTGTAGAATTTTGTACAATCAATATTTTTTCTGTATCTGTGCCCGTTCGTTTTATATAATCAAACTGAACTTACTTTCTGGACGCGCCTCGTAGATTGGTGTACTTTCCTTGTCACTGGTGTTTGCTTTCTTTCGTCTGATTGACGGAAACAAACGTCTATGATTGGTGATTGCATTACTGTTTGCCCATTTCCACCAATAGCGTCATTTAATGCAAAAAGCAATACAGAAGGCCCGACATCCCCAGTCCTCTTCCTCAACTGATATTCCACATTATTATCTAAGACGCAAGCTCTCCCACAATCATTAGCCAGACGAATACCCTGAAGAAGGCGACTTGCAATAGCGGTCGAAACGTCGGTTTGTTTTACACGATGAGGATGCGGTCTAATACCCCGAAGAACTTTATTGAAAGTGACAAGCCTACGCTTACATTTAACCCTGCGTTACTAACATCTGGTTTTAACGCTAGCTACTAACACCCGTCTTTCAGAGAGTTTTGAACTTTTGTTAGTAACACCCGTCAATTCGGCGAGTGTGATTCCAAACCAACACTCTACTCGTGTACAGTTTGTAGCCTCTTACCTCTGAGTAAAACTACCAATCACCCTAAACACGATGAAACCGCGTCCAAAGCGATTGTAAGAGCACAACCCATTGTGGGATTTTTTATATGACCGTGTGTTTACCTAAGAATAAGACACTCTTTATTTTGATCGAATTTAGGACAGACTATTTGCTAAACGGTGACAAAATGCTGTGCACAAGAACTCATCAGTTTACTGAATGTTCTTTTTACGGTCGCCAGCTTGATTAGGCAATAAAATGTTCAAACTATTATTCATAACCTGATTCCAATATGTTGTAAATATTACTTTAAAACAACTAGGAATCAGGTAATGAATAACAGTTTGGACATTTTATTGCCTAATCAGGCTGGCGACCGTATAAATAACATTCAGTAAACTGATCAATTCTTGAGCACAGCATTTTGTCACCGTTTAGCTAATAGTCTATCCAAAATCCGATACAAATCACGAATGTCTTATTCTTAGGTACACACACAGTCATATCAAAAAATCCCACCACGGGTTGTGCTCTTATATTCGCTTTGGAGGCGGTTTTATCTTGTTTAGGGTGATTGGTAGTTTTACCCAGAGGTGAGAGGTTACACGTGACGACCTGGTCACAGGGAACAGCCAAGCCACTTTTGGATTCGAAAGTTGTAGGACCGACTATTCGTAATTTACGGCGACAAAATCAAATTTTAAGAATACCACACATTTGACTAGACGGTAACTATAATCTTTCTGTGTGGTTTAGGTATTATCTTAGAATGACAGAAAGATAACGAGTAGGAATGGCAGGATAAAATACAGGGGGTGAGCTAGCTGTTAATACAGGGGCAGGAATGGAAAGCAGTAATAACAGACAATTAATACTACATGACCAAAACACTGAATATACAGATGATTCGTTTCAGAAATTGACTTTCTCGTATATTAAGAAGGAACCAGTAGAAATTAGTGACAGGGAAACAGTTGGGCCTGTGACAGATTCTGAACAACAACAGCTTGATTTGAATGGCATATTGCAAATGTTATATAACCAAAATAGTCAAATAAAAACAGGGATGGATCATATAAAAACAGAGATGTATGTTATGAAAACAGGGATAAAAACAGAAGTTAAGCAATTAGAATTAGGGTTGAAAAATAAAAATAGTAAGATACAGGACATATATACTATCAAAATGCTGTAATTAGTGAAAACATAGATAAAATAAACAGAAGGGTAAGCAAATTGGGCACACGAGTAAAAGGTGTAGAAAGCGAAGTTGAGACTTTGCATACAAAATACTCTTCAGTGCAAAGCCAAGTAGATAATGTTATTGAAAAGTTTGATTCTGAAATAAATGAAATACAAAAGCAAGTGCAATCCATGGTAGAACAGGAAGTGTTAGAACAGGTAACAACTATAAAAGAGGATTTGGAGCAGGAAACCGAAAATAAGAACTCAGAATTGAGAAAAACTATGAAGGATTCAGAAAAGTTTTTGGTAAATAAAGTAGAGGGATGCGAAACAAAATGTGAATGTAGGGAAACAGTAATTCAACAAAATATAGGAAACCTGGAAAATAAAATTCAAGGTAAAACACCTTTTGTAATGGATCGCGTCGTAATTAGTAAAATTTTGGAAGGTGAGGAAAAATTCGATCCCAGTAAAAAACATAAGGATGGCACTCAGCCAACTTTGTAAAGAACTGTGAAAGGTTGTTTCCTCCAGATCTGACAGACAAAGAAAAGATTAAGGTAGTCATCAGTGGTTTAGCAGGGGACGCTGAACAGTGGGGGCTGAACCAAAACATCGAAGATATGAACTTCGAGAATTTTAAATTTCCTCGAAGAGTATTGGTCACAGGCAAAACAGGATAGCTTGTGGCGAGAGTTTATTATGGCGAGAATGAATGACAGTAGGGGCAGGAGGACAATGAAAGATTTTTGTGAAGATTGGTATAAACGACTACCCCATTTGCGAAGTCGCAGGTCCGACTCTGAAATTATTTGGGATTTGTGAAAAAAAAAAAACTGCCAGGAGATTCAAAGCGATATGTAGGAAGCAATCACAAACAGCTTTCGAGCTTCCTAGAAAGATTAGAGGATGAAGAACATTGGAAAGAAAATTACCAATTTCGTCAAAATCACCAGAACCGAAATCGGTATGACAATGACGGACTGCAAAATGAACATGAACACTACCAAATAAATAGTATAGCGGGAGGCAGAGGTAGAGGTAGAGGCAGAGGCAGAGGTAGTTTTAATTCCTGTGCGAGAGGAAGAGGATGTGCACAAGGGAATAACCAGGAGAGCAATTACGAGGAAAACTAAAAACCGCGTCTGGCTGGGGTCGATCCAACGCGGAAAAACGGATGAGATCCAACAGTAGGTCACGGGTTCGATACGAAAAGCCGCGGCGTAAGATTAAATACGGCAGCGGTGCCGCGAAGCAGGAATACGGACAGTGTGGCTTAACGAGAGAGTCGAGTGCAGACCGCCAGTGAGCGAGCACATATGTGGCGAGACGTAAGCGAGGCAGCAAAGCGGAGGCTAGGAATTGTATCAAGAGTTTCCAATAACTAGCCTCGGATGCTGGTCGACTGTTATATCGTGGCATGGATTTATCAGTACAAAGTAAATTTATTCATCGCCAAGAAGAGAATACTGTGCCACACAGCAAGAGCCACGATTGACGCCTAATCGCCTCTGGTTGTGCAATTATGCAACTGCTCGTCTGCAGCACGGAATATTTCACAAGGTTGTGTAGTTTTAGAATTGTAGCGCGAATGGATCAGACAAAAGGTAGTGGAACTTCCTGGCAGCTTAAAATTGTGTGCCGGAACCGGGACTCGAACCTGGGACCTTTGGCTTTCGCGGGCAAGCGCACTACCGACTGTGCTATCCCGACACGACTCACGAGGCCGCCTCACAACGTTACTTCCGCCAGTTGTGAGTCGTGTCGGGATAGCACAGTCGGTAGTGCGCTTGCCCGCGAAAGGCAAAGGTCCCAGGTTCGAGTCCCGGTTCCGGCACACAATTTTAATCTGCCAGAAAGTTTCATATCAGCGCACACTCCGCTGCAGAGTGAAAGTTTCATTCTGAAAAAGTAATGGGTTGTGTCAATAATCAGTTCACTGAATTAAAAATTTATGCCAATCTTTGTTTATCCCTATCACGTACTTAGGGTTCTATCCTAGTGTGTAAATGCCCGTATGTCCTAAATAAGAACAGATAAAAAAATTAAATAATTTTCTGAATGAACTAATTAACAATCTGAAGTGCTTATTTTCATTTTTGCAGTAGATAATTGATAAGTTTTCCATGGAATTTGACCCGTGAATCCGAGAAAGTTCAGAAATATTTAGAGCAGTTGAGTTCAGGGACTAATCGCAAATACGTACAACGTCAAAAAAATCCCCCATTTCATTGGAATCACTTGAAGCGGTGTGTCGGGTCATGCAGAACTCAGTTTATTTCCTAAACCTCTTCTGTAACCGTGCACTTGCTTACTCTATTCTGTTTTTCTGTTACACCTACATTCCCTTCACATGCATATTGAAATGGCCAGAAGCAAGGGATTACGGTGGATTATGTCATAGTAACCATTTAGGACAAGAATGACAATCATTATTAGCAGCCGGCCGCGGTGGCCGAGGGGACTGAGGCGCTCCAGTCACGGTCTGCACGGCCACTACGGTCGGGGGCTCGAATCACCTCTCGGGCATGGATATTTGTGCCGTCTTTAGTATAAGGTAGTTATAAACACGAGGTTATTTCATTTCGTCGATGTCCTGCAATATCCTCATACCACATTCACATGTAACTTTTTGAATTACCTAGGCTGGTGTAAACAGCACTGTAGCAACTGTGCTACATGCATACTGACTGTCAAGAAACGAAACAGAAAGCAACTTCAGTGCTTTGACACCGAGCGAGGTGGCGCAGTGGCAACACACTAGACTCGTTTTCGGAAGGATGGTGGTTCAAATCCACCTCAGGCCATCCAGATTTAGGTTTTCCGTGATGTCCCTAAATCACTCCAGGCAAATGCCTGGATGGTTCCTTTCAAAGAGCGCGGCCGATTTCCTTCCCCCATCCTCACCCAAAAATCCGAGCGTAAGCTCCGTCTCTAATGACCAAGCTGTCGATGGGACGTTAAACCCTAAGTTTCCTTCCTTCCAGTGCTTTGACAACTATTTGTTCACGAAGGCTCCTTTCGAATGAAAGTAGATCATATCAACAGAAAATATTAAAACAGTACGCCACGTAGGTTTGAGGAAGGTGGTATTGGGTTCCACACAGTGGCGGCTCGTAAAAATACATTTAGGGTATTCACAAAGTTTTAGATTCAGATAAACACAGAATCTCAAATAGAATTTGTTTAATGAAAGTTACGATAATGTACAAATTTGCCACTACCAATAATAATAATAATAATAAGCGTAACGTTTCTGACGAGAGAAGGAATTATTTTGTGGAATTTTATACATAATTAAATATAGTTCATGGCAAGAATTAAGAATTGTTAAGGTATAAGCTTTCGCTTCTTTCCGTTTCGTGAGTCATATGTTAAAATTACTAAAGTGTTATCACCCGTAAGTTTTCCTATTCTGAAGTAAGAAACCGCTTAATTTCTTATTATTTAGTCTCCTGTCCACATGCATTACTTAAGAATATATTATTATGTCTGTAAAAGATTGTTGATGCATGGTATCAACACTTAATTTTGCGCATGTGCAAAGTCTACCCTCCATTCCTCTTCTCAAACTGTAATCTTTTTGTGACAACTAATAAGAACAGAAGATGTATTAGTTGCTCATTTTACTCACAGCAATTTAGGCTCTACTATTAGTTTGCCGCCCAACCATATCATAGGTAATCGCAATACGTTCGAAATTGAAGGGTAAATATTTTTGACAAGTGGTGAATTATAAATATTGTTTCAGTTGTAGCCTTAGGTTCGTGCCTCACCACACTATCTGAAATCGCGACACATTCTGCAAAAATTGCGTAAATATTTGTGATAAGTAAGAATATGAATCTCACTGCTAGTCACATAATCTGTTTCAAACCGGAAGCTAAGAGAAAATATATTAATGCATACCAGGACTCTAATCAGCGGTCATTACGTTTGAAATACCAGCCACCTTCAACCATCAGGCCATACTGAACAATACTGCCCGACAGTTTTCATTAATTTAGAACTTGTGATTGCTCTTACAGTCAATGCGTCATAGACTGACATTTAATTGTAAGTAATCCTACCATTTACCAAGGGTGACTTGGTTTTAATAAATCCACTGTCCATAAAAACGCTTAGCTGCAATTGTTCGTGACTGAAAGCATGCTGCAGTGTCTCCTGCGATTGAAGCGAGCTGCCGCCTATCGGTTGAGCACAAAATGAAGTCTACACATTGTCTGCCAAAATCGTGTGTGCTCACCACCACCTAGAGAGAAGGCCGCGGCGCTCTCGTGTGATGTCAGGCAGAGTAGGTTGCGCGCGCATAGCCACCACCACATAGACGCAGAGCTTACCAAACTGGCGTCGCGACACCCTGGGGTGTCGCTTAGTATTATCAAGGGTGCCGCGAGACTAACAAATTTTGACTCTAAACAAAAAAACTTGCCATAAAATAACACATAATATCCTTCTCTTCATACTATCCTGAAGACTCGCCTGCAGCTAATCACCCTTCTCTTCATTCAGTGCACCACAGATCACATATTAAAGGAATGATCGGTGCACATCAATTGCGTGCTCAGTTGCTAGGCGGCAGTTCTGCTTCGGCAGCAGTAGACACTCAGGGTTCGTTCAAGCAGCTGCCAGTTGCCAGATTCCAGCAAACTGCACATGCGCAGAGCTGCTGCTGATACTCGATAACAGCTCTTCCCATGAGCAGTTTGCTGGAACTGGCAGCTGCTCGAACGAACCTTCACTGTAGTCTGCTTTCCTTCTCAAAAAGCTGTACCTGAGCTGTTTTTAATGGATTTATCAAAGCCACGTCACCCTCGGTAGCATTTACAATTAAATGTCAATCAATGACACAGTGGCTGTAAAATCTGTCACATATTGTAAAAGCAGTCACAATTGCCCACTGACTAAAGCTATTCAGTAGCAATGTTTAGTATGGAGTATGGCCGGGTGATTAACGGAGAGTAGTATTTTAAACGCAGTGATCGTTAGTTTGAACTCTGGTATGCGTTAATATTTTTTTTCTCACAGTTTCCTGTCTGTAACAAATTCTAGGGCCAGAAATGACATGCATATTCTTACTTGTCACAAATATTTATCCATTTTCCCGAATATGTCGGAACTTCCGAGGTCGTGGTGAAGCAAGAACCTAACAATAAAACTTAAATAATAATTCATCACTTGTCATAAATACATCCTCTTTATCTCTGAAAATAGTGTGATAATATTGAACTGAAAGGGAACAGCCACTGTGCTGTCTAAATCAGAAATTCGAGCAGCTAATTTCCAGATGCCGTTTTCAATCGATCCAGCCCTGACATGTACACACGACAGCGAAAAACGGTTTCCGAAATTCAGTTTTCGTGTTTCGGAAGCTGGGTCGCATGTAGAAGAAGCAAGTATTACTGTGTGAGTTAGGCATTGTTGTCTGCGGTGTTACTCTGTTGTAAATCTCCGTAGTTCCTAATGTTTCCTTTTCGTATGATGAGTGTACGTGATTGCTGCAGTCAGGATCAACATTAAACATGTCAATGCGTACGAGGATTTCAGTTTCGTTTAAAAACTCTATTTAAGCGATACTTTATTTCCGTCCACCTCCCCCCCCCCCTCCCGCTAGAACCATGTGAATTCTACAACATGTATTTATATTCGTGAAAGGGTGTCACGCAAAACTAAAAAAGGGTGTCGCCATGAGGGAAGGTTTGGAAAGCACTGACCTAGAGAGAAGGCCGCGGCGCTCTCGTGTGACGTCAGGCAGAGTAGGTTGCGCGCGCATAGCTGACTGGCTCGCTGCTTCGGCATAGTTGGCCGGGCCCCAGCGGCTACCCAGTCAGCTATGAGCGCGCAACCTACTCTGCCTGACGTCACACGAGAGCGCCGCGGCATTCTCTCTAGGTGGTGTTGGCATAGCCAGGCATATCTGACTGGCTCGCTGCTTCGGCATAGTGGGCCGTGCCCCAGCGGCTACCCAGTCAGCTATGCGCGCGCAACCTACTCTGCCTGACGTCACACGAGAGCGCCGCGGCATTCCCTCTAGGTGGTGTTGGCATAGCCAGGCATATCTGACTGGCTCGCTGCTTCGGCATAGTTGGCCGGGCCCCAGCGGCTACCCAGTCAGCTATGAGCGCGCAACCTACTCTGCCTGACGTCACACGAGAGCGCCGCGGCATTCTCTCTAGGTGGTGTTGGCATAGCCAGGCATATCTGACTGGCTCGCTGCTTCGGCATAGTGGGCCGTGCCCCAGCGGCTACCCAGTCAACTATGCGCGCGGAACCTACTCTGCCTGACGTCACAACAGAGCACCGCGTCCTTCTCTCTAGGTGGTGTTGGTGTACTGGGCCTGTAACACTATGTCGTCACGCCCGTCGCGCATGCGCACACACGCCTTAAAACGAGCACACCAAGCGATGTGCTCCTGACGCTTATGCCAAGTTCCACCAAGACTGGACAAGCTGCAACGTAGCAGAGCGCGGTAGATTTAAGTGCAGTTTATTTAAGATTACGGCATTTTTATTACGTTTAACAGTATTCAAACAAAATAATCACCTACTCCCGACAACGACAGAATGTGAAAAATGTTCAAATGTTTGTGAAGCTCATGGAACTTAACAGCGGGGTCTTCAGTCCCTAAACTTACAACTACTTATGAACTACCTTATACTAAAGACAGCACAGACATCCATGCGCGAGGGGGGATTCGAACCCTGACGGGGAACGGCCTCGCGCATCGCAGTATAGTGCCTCAATGCGCTCGGCCGCTCCGCCGCTGCCAGAATGTAAACGACACACTTTATGAACTAACGTCTTTTTCGAAGCTACTGAGGTCGGAAAGTAGACTTTTTTATAGTGAAAAAACGCGATATCAATAATTTTGGCACTTACCTCAATCTCATTGTCAATGCCTAAATTTTGTCTCCCTGTGCGGGACTTATATAATGGAATCTACGAGCTCTCATGGCTGGTAGGCAATGTGCGACGCTTGTGTAGATGGCGTAATATTTTACGCGACAGCTCGCAAAAAATCGCAAAAACTTGCAGAGCTGATACTGTTTCATATTTGCAAATTTGAATACATTTCCTGAGATTTTTTCAGATATTTGATGAGGACTGAGGAAGTTTCTTATTGTTGTTGTTGTTGTTGTTGTTATAGTCTTCAGTATGGAGAATGTTTTGATGCAGTTCTCCGGCCTACTCTATCCTGAGCAAGCCTCTTCATCTCCTCATATGAACGGCAACCCACATCCATCTGAATCTCCTTACTATAGTCGTCTCGTGGTCTCCCTCTGCGATTTTCTCCCCACACACTTCTCTCCAATGCTAAATTTACGATTCCTCGGTGTCTAAGAATATATCTACCAATCGATCCCCTCTTTTAGTCATGGTATGCTAAAATTCCTTTTGTCTTCAATTCTGTTCAGTACCTTTCCATCATTTACGCGATCTACCCAACTAATATTCGCATTCGTCTATAGCACCATATTCCAAAAGCTTCTATCCTCTTCCTTTCTAAACGATTTGTCGTCCCCGTTTCACTGCCGTACAAGGCAACACTCCACAAAAATGCCTTCAGACAAGACTCATTACACTTAAATTAATATTCGATGTTAGCAAATTCATCTTTTTCAAAAACGCATTTCTTGCCATTGCCATTCTGCATTTTATATCCTCTGTACTGCGACCATCTTATGTTATTTTACTGCCCAAGTAACAAAACTCATCTACCACCTTTATTTTTTCATTACCTAATCTAATTCCTTCAGCACCACCTGACTGCATTGCATTACCCTTGTTTTGCGCTTGTTAATTTTCATCTTGAACGCCCCTTTCAACGCACTGTACATTCCGCTCACTTGCTCTTCTGGGTCATTTGCGGTGTCTTACAGAATTACAATGTCATCAGAAAAACGCAAGGTTTGTATTTCTTCACCCTGAACTCTAATTCTTTCTCCAAACATAGCTTTACTTTCCTTCACAGCTTGCTCAGTGCACACTTTGATTAACATTGGAGAAAGGCTTCAACCCTCTCCTACTCCATTCCCAACCACTGCGTCTCTTTCATGCCCTTCAACTCTAACAACAGCTGTTTCGTTAATGTACAAGTTGCAAATAAACATCCTTTCCCTATATTTTATCCTGCTGACTTCAGCATTTGAAAGATTGTATTCCAATCAACATTGTCAAAAGCTTTCTCCAAATCTACAAAAGCTAGAAATGTAGGTTTGCCTGTCCATATCTTTTAAGATAAGTCGTAAGGTGAGTATTGCCTCCCGTGTTCCTATATTTCTCCTGAATTCGAATTGCTTCTTATGAAGAAAACAATTAGAAAAATTCCACAGAAAAACGTAAAATCCATTCATCCTTTACCAATTCAATCTATTATAAACACAACCTGAAAATGAATTTTATCGTTTTACTTTGCATGATTTATGGTTTGACAGATTTTCAGTAGATTCTCACTTAGAGTGTATTACTTTCTTGGTTGTTTTTAAGTCATTGCTTGTCAATGGACAAACAAGTTCGTCGATAAATATTTTTGGCTGCAGTTTTTATTTCGTGTGTGTGTTTATACTCTCCGCCTATAAAATGCGCGAGAACTTTTTATTTTCTTTGTTGGTTGTACAACGCTGCCTTTCAATCTTTGACGTTTGCATTTATTTTGAGTGCTTGTACTCTGTTTAGTATTCATGTCACCTATAAGCAGCCACAGAAGCCATTTGGGTCGAAGAACTTGAAATGCTACAAATCAAGCTGATTTTCTTTCTAATCAGTCGGGGCTAATATGTGAAGAGCGAAATGTAATTGAAGTCTACCTGTATAGTTTCATTCCGATGACCTTCATATCTGCGGAAGGTCACTGTCTCCATAAATTTTCGTATGGTGTAGTACGGCAGCATTATTTTTTGTTGTTGTTTACATCACTTATTTGTTTGGATAACTTGAACAACCATATGGTAATGGTGCGAAGTAAGTCGCAGAGCAATTCAAATCTGTTACGTGGACCTGACTAGTAGAAGAATCTCCGTCACATGATTCATTGCTATTATGTATGAGGCAAGCTACCATTCACCTACCTCTTTGTTCAATTTATAGGAACACGAAAATCTCTCACTGGCACCTGGTCCGAAAAAAACCAGAAGCTCGTTTCCTCATGTCACTATAAGTAGAGTTTATGTTACATCAACATACTTACAAATGAGCTGGGATATTCTGTTAATCTCTATTTCTGTGGAACGTATTCAGCTGTAACAGTGAAACACGTGCCGTGTGTGGGTGGGGACATTATTCAACACAATTTTTTTTTCATTTAACATATGTAACCAAAATACATTTTAAGTAAATATTGTCTACCTCTGGAGGGAAATTGTAAACACAAATAGTCGTGGGTTCAACAATAGCGCTGGAAATAAGTGCCGAAGTAACTGAATCATCTCTGTGCCAGAAACAAACTGTAGAACTACGTTTAAACGCTAGTTTTATCGACTTGCAGGGAATTCAGGAAACATATCAAAGGAAACATACAGTTCTATTTTAAAATAAGCTTGGTGTAACTGATCCAAACTCGAGGCAAAAGTAACTGCCAACCACACACGGATTTCCTGAGAGATGGGCTGGCCATGAATTGTCAAAATAATTGTGCTTTTACATAGAATCGATCTAGAGTCCTTGGGAACGAAGTAAGAGGATATCGCCGCTACGATATATACCCAAAATTTGATCACAGACACAAATACAACATCAGAAATATGGCGTACAACATTACGCGTTAACAAAGGACTTCGTAGTGGGTCCAGATCATAAGTAAACAATCATCCTACCTATACGACGTCACAAGCGTAGATATGCCATTGCGCTGTTAAGTAACATTCTCATCAGCTGTATGAGCAGGTAAGTCACTTCAAAACGTCGACCGCCCTTTTCTCGCAAAATATTCGGTGTTATCACATAATAAAATGTTGCATTCCTCTTATTTTCTCCGTGCCATGGTTTCGATTTCATCTGACAAGTTTCTTTGTAAACAAACAGCACAAAATTGTGTTTAATTATCTGCCAAAAGTGATAAGTCCGGTAAATTAACTATTTACACGAATTATAATGCACCCGAACTTTTGAATGAAACACTATTTTGGCAGAAGAACTTTGTCTGAATCGTACATGAAATTTTTATTTGTACTCACGTTTTGGTACTATGTGTAAACAGTTCGTAATGACATTTGAGTCAGACAGTTGAAGAAGCAAGTAAGAATTAGATTCGATATGTAGGTAAACTTTAATTGAAATTGAAAGTTTCACCTATATTAATTCCGGGACATACATATGTGCGTGTTTTTTGGAAAAGAAAGCGACAGTAAACACATCAACTTTAGGAAATTTAGCACTTCACAAAATTCCTTTACATCGTTACTAAAATTTAGAAATTCTTGCCCATTACTAAATAAGTAAACTGTTTGCCGAAGAAGTATGAAAGAAAACTAGTGACTTCAGCTAAACCTACTGTAACACATGTATAGCTTCGTGTAACTACTGTGTTGCGACTTCATCAGAGCTTCAGCCGAAAACTTGATGTTCTCTATGAAATGACCAAACCTTGAAATTTAATTATTTTTTAGCTTCATTTACAAAAAGAATTGGAGATATTTCGTGGAAATATTGACCTTGAAAATGTATTTGAATATTATAATAATTCAGAATAAGAACATCCTGAAACGTATATTTAACAGAGGAAAATTGACTATTATCCTAAACTAAATTCGTTGTTAGACTATAGGTAATACTCTACGTTCTAGGTTTACAGCGTCTTATATTATTTTTGATTCCCCAAAACTAACTTCAGTAATTTATTCTACTGTATCCTTCGCCATTTTATGGCATATATGAACAGCGACTGTAATGTTACTTGGGATAGCATTCTGGTGTGCAAATAAAACTTATTCATTGGTAACGGAATCTGCTCAAGAAGCTTTACACGAAAATTAGCCTGTGAAATAGCAAGGAACTCTCCTTGACCAGACACATTCACGTCACAAAAAATTCCGTTCTGGATCTGAGATATTTACTTTGAACGTATATTCTGAGTAGCTGTTAAATAACACGGAAACATACATAGTAGCAGTGAACTGGCTAAGCAAAACAACACTTGTGGATACAAAAGTAACAGTTTCTTCCGGGAAAGAAAGAAATGTTGCGTGCATGGTTTTAGAAGCTCTCAGAAACGTGTTGAAACGATAAATACAAGAAGGTTTAGCGTCATGGCAAGAAGGAAAGCAAGACATTGTTTGAAGCGCCTTCCTGTCGCGACGGTGTACTTAGTCAAATGAGTATATACCCAAGTTGATATGAGGAATGTAATCCAATCAGAGAAAATATAGTGTTAGAGTAGAATTTCAAAAATGTTAGTCTTTGTTTGGACTACCTTAATAGAAGCTGGCCTCAACAAACATTCTTATTTATAGCAATGTGGATTCACACAATACACAGAAACGTTGTCATTTTTGTTTATGCTGATGTTAGTAATTTTAGTTGTTTTGAACTCAACTAAATGATTTAAAACTACTTCAACCAGATCTAGTTTAAAGTACGAACATACGCATTAGATTACCAGATATGTGAATGGCTCCAAGACATCTTAATAAAACCCATTACTCTGTCTTCGACGCCGGCCGCGGTGGCCGAGGGGACTGAGGCGCTTCAGTCACGGTCTGCACGGCCACTACTGTCGGGGGTTCGAATCCCCCCTCGGGCATGGATATTTGTGCTGTCTTTAGTTGTAGGTAGTTCATAAGTAGTTTGTAAGTTTAGGGACTGATGACCCCGTAGTTAAGTCCCATAAGCTCTACAAACATTTAAACATTTGTCTTCGACGACGAGGTTTCGCCATTGACAAGTGTATCGTCAGAAGGGTCCTAGGGAAGTGCCATGGAACGACTATTATTGTCTATTTACATAAATGTTTTAACTCAAGAGTCAGTGTGAATATTCCGTTATTTTATGATGATACTGTGGTATACGGGAGGTATGCAGGAGGATTCAAGATGAAATGAAAAAATTGTACGTTATGTGCTACATAGAAGCCACCTCTAACTTTAGAAACGTGTAACTGATTAGGAAAACCAATCACATTACGTTAGAATGTAGCATTAATAGTATGTCCCCTTCGGGGGTTCGAATCCTCCCACGGACATGGTTATTTGTGTTGTCTTTAGTATAAGGTAGTTTATAAGTAGTGTGTAAGTTTAGGGACTGATGACCCCGTAGTTAAGTCCTATAAGCTATACAAACATTTGAAACATTTGAAACCTCGCAGTTGAGTTCCATAAACTTAACAAACATTTGAGTAGTAGTACGTCTACATCTACATACATACTCCGCAATTCACCGTAAGGTGCGTGGCAGAGGGTACACTGTACCACTACTAGGCATTTCCTTTCCTATTCCACTCCCAAATAGAACGAGAAAAAAAAAGAATGTCTATATGCCTCCGTACGAGCCCTAATTTCTCTTATCTTGTCTTTGTGATCTTTACGCGAAATGTAAGTAGGCCGCAGCAAGATCGTACTACACTCAGCTTCTAATTCCGGCCCTCTAAATTTACTTAACAGAAATTCACGAAAAGAACGTCGTCTATCTTCCAGCGATCCCCAATTGAGTTGCCGGAGCATTTCCGTGACACTCACGCATTGGTCGAACCTACCGGTAACAAATCTAGCTGCTCGCCTCTGAACCGCCTCTATGTCTTCCTTCAAACCGATCTGCTGCGGGTCCCAAACAACTCAAGACGTGGTCGTACAAGCGTTTTATACGCGGTCTCCTTAACAGGTGAAGTACATCTTACCAAAATTCTCCCAATAAACCGAAGTCGGCTGTCCGCCTTACTCACAACTGTCCTTACATGTTCGTTCCATTTCATATCGCTCTGCAATGTTACGCCTAGATATTTGAACGACGCGACAGCATCAAGAAGCTCACTACTAATGCTGTATTCGAACATTATAGGATTGTTTTTTTCTACTCATGCGCATCACCTTACATTTTTCTACATTGAGAGCTAGCTGCCATTCTTCGCACCAACTAGACATTTTGTCTAAGTCATCCTGTATGCTATTACAGTCAGTTACAGACGACACACTCCCATACACCACAGCATCATCAGAAAACAGCCGCAAATTACAACTTACTCTGTCCATCAGATCATTTATATAGATAGAAAATAATAGCGGTCCTATCACACTCCCCTGGGGCACGCCTGACGATACACTCGTCTCTGATGAACACTCGCCGTCGAGAACAACGTACTGCGTTCTATTACTTAGGAAGTCTTCCAGCCAGTCACAAATCTGTGAACCTATTCCATAAGCTCGTATCTTCGTTAGCAGTCTGCAGTGTGGCATCGCGTCGAATGTCTTTTTGAAGTCGAGAAAAACACAATCCGCCTGTTGCCCTTCATCCATGGCTCGCATGTGAGAAAAGGGCAAGCTGAGTTTCACATGAACGATGTTTCCTAAACCCGTGTTGATTCATAGAAAGAAGCTTTCCCGTTTCAAGGAAATTTACTATATTCGAACTAAGAATATGCTCTAAAATTCTACATGAAACTGATGTCAACGATATTGGCCTGTAATTGTGTGGGTCAGTTCTCTTTCCTTTCTTATAAACGGGAGTCACCTGCGCTTTTTTCCAATCACTAGGAACTTTGCGCTGAATTAAAGATTCGCGATAAATGCAAGCTACGTAGGGGGCCAATGCCGCAGAATAGTCTTTGTAAAACCGAACTGGTATTCCATCCGGACCAGCAGACTTTTTCGTATTTAGCTCTCTCAGCTGCTTCTCTGCACCGGAAATACCTATTGCTATGACCCCCATTTCGGAATTAGTACGGTGATCAAATGATGGTGCATTTGTGCGGTCCTCCAGCGTGACAGATTTCTTAAAGGTTAAATTTAGAACTTCAGCTTTCCGTTTGCTTTCTTCTATTACTGCCCCGGAATGATCAATGAGTGACTGGACAGTGGGCTTTGACCCGCTTATCGATTTTACATAGGACCAGAATTTTTTCGGGTTCTCGGAAAGATCTTTAGCTAAGGAATGGCTGTGATAATTACTGTATGCTTCGCGCATCGATCTTTTTATAGACGCAAGAATCTCTACTAATTTTTCCTGTCATCATTTGCGTGTTCTTTTTTGAATCGAAAGTGCAACAGCCTTTGCTTTCTCAGCAGCTTTCTAACATTATTATTATACCACGGTGGATATTTTCCATCCTTAATCGTCTTTACTGGCACATATTTCTCTAGCCCTTTATTAACAATGCACTTAAATTTAGTCCACAATTCCTCTACATCCATAGTCCCAGAATTAAACGATGCCCATTCATTTTCTAAGTGCGATCGTAACATTTGCTTATCGGCTTTTCCCAACAAAAACACGCTCCTAGCCTTCTTGATTGGCTTATGAACTTTGGTCACCATCGACGCTATGTCGATATCATGATCACTAATTCCTGTCTCTACACAGACATCGTTAATAAGGTCAGGCCTGTTTGTGGCTATAAGGTCTTGCGCGTGGGTTGCCGGTTTAACTGCTCAAGACAATTTTCGGAGATACTGTCACGTTGAATAAATATATAGGCGTAACGGTGCTGACCGATATGAAAGGGACCGATCTTGCAGGCACAGTTGTTAGGGAGGCGGGAGATCGCCTTCAGTCTACTGAAGAATTTTTGAAAAAGTCTTTCATTTTTGTAACCATTCGTGAAAACTGCTAGATTGTTGGAATTTTCACCACGACTGACTAAACGAACACTTAGAAGAAAATCAGGTGCGGGCTGTTAGATTTGTTTCCAGTAGGTTAGATAAACAAGCGAGTACAACAGAGATACTTCCGAAACTCAAATGAGAATCTCTGAAGCGAAGGCGAAATTTATTAAGAAGAACGATGGTGATGAAATTAATAGCCTTGGTATTTCATGCTGAATGCAGAACGAGTCTACTGTCGCCAACATACATTTAGAGTAAGGTCCGCAAAGATAAGGGAAATCAGGAGCTCGAACGGAGACATCGGAAAGTTCTTTTTCCCTCGCACTATTTGGGACTTCAACAGGTATGGAAATGACTATTAGTGGTATGAGATACTTTCGGCCGTACTTCTAATTGTGGCTTTCGAAGTGTGCACGTACATGTAGCAGTCTATTTTAAGTCCTTAGTCCCAAAATATACACTAAAAAGTATTGCATCACGTTGGTTCCAAGGTCTCCTGAACAGTGACGTTCATTGCTTATATTTTATCAAGAGAACAGTACCTTGGATTTTCCATAGTTATCACTCAATACGCAAAAAGATCTTAAAAATCTCGGACATTTGTGCCGTCCGTAGTATTAACTAATTCATAAGTAGTTTGTAAGTTTAGGGACTGATGACCCCGTAGTTAAGTCCCATAAGCTCTACAAACTTTTGAACATTTTTCTGTAGTGTTTGCAAGGATTATAAAATTAAATGCAAAAAGAATATGCGAACGATCGCGGAAAAGGGGAATTCCGAGTTCTGTACCTACTCAGGTACAAATTTTCACCTTCCGCCATTAGATTGTTGCCTCGCCCAATTGCTCCCAGAGCCATCCAATCCCTCCCTTCTTCATTCCTTTCATTAAATGCGATTACCTTCAAGCTGCTACCATGAGCTGTGTGGAATAGTGGCAGTTGTTTCACCCGGAGTCCTTCATCTTCTGATGAAGTTGATACGATTATTTGATAAAAGCCACTTTGAGAAGTCGTTGTACTGAGCTTGCTCTTCTTTTCGGTTTAACAGATAACCTTAGCAGAGAGTGGGAGTAATGTGATATCTAGAAATGCTTCTCACGTAGTATTTTTAAGAACTGTTGTAAATCTGGTTCATCTTTTTCATTTAGAATATTTGTACACGGCTTAGTACTACTTATTACTCAGATATTACTTCGAATTCATATGGAGATTCTGATGGTAAAACTAGTTATATTAGATGAAAAATGTTTAAATGTTTGTAGTCCTAAGGGAACAAACCGCTTAGGTCATCGTTCCTGTGACTTACAAACTACAAGAAATGTATTCGCAATTGCGAATATTAATCACCATCAGCTGTATGGTGTAATGGTGACATATGAAAATTTGTGCCGGGCCGGGACTCGAACCCGGATTTCCCGCTTATCGCGAGCGGTCGCGTTACCATTACGCTACCCGCACACGCTTCCCGGAACGATCCAAACCTTCATATGCCACACATTGTCTACTGCTTGTGAGTGCTCGTACATTCTATGATGTAATTCCCGCACAGGGTGAGACTTTTGCTTAGTTCTATCAATAAACACTGCACGTCGTATTTAAAATCAGTCATAGCAAGGCTTGCGACAAATGTACTAAAAAGTCTCACCCTGTGCGGGAATTACATCATAGAATGTACGAGCACTTATGGGCAGTAGACAATGTGTGTCATATGTAGGTTTTGGTCGTTCCGGGAATCGTGCGCGGGTAGCGTAATGATAACGCGACCGCTCGCGATAAGCGGGATATCCGGGATCGAGTCCCGGCCCGGCACAAATTTTCAAATGTCACCATTACATAATACAGCTGATGCTGATTAATATTCGCAATTGCGAATACATTTCTTGTATTTACATTAGCAGCTGTAGTCGCCGCAGTGTCCGCCGCATATCTGAAGGACATTTGCTTAGTTCTATCAATAATCACGGACTCTGCACATCGTACTTACAAACTACTTGAACTAAGTACTAGGTACTTCAACTAAGTGCCCGAAGAAGAACTCTAACTTCCCATGGAGCAGTTGCACAATCTTCGAGCTTGTGCCATTCCCGCGCGGCCACATTTATTCGGCTAGTTTTAAATATCTGTTGGGATACTATCATCTCTAGACCGCGACCTACATCACAGCCAAGTAATTTTCATTACTGACGATTCCAACCTAAGCGTTCACAACTGTGGATAGAATGCGGGCCAAATTGAGATGTCTTTGAAAATTGACAGACGAAACATTCCAGAGAATGTATATAACGCAGAATATATTAAAATTCATTTGTGTATTTATTAAAATTAATACTTATATCTGCTAAGAACGAAAATTATGTAAGCTATTTTAGAATGTACCGTAAGAGTATAACGTGTTAATAGAACTGATTCACGTGATTCTTAGTACTAAAGAACGCAAGGCCGTTGACGCGAGGAGTAGATAACATCAAGAATTAGAAGCTCTAAATCATCAAGTTTGAAAACTAAATGCAATATTCTGTCTGCAGATATTTATACCTTTGGTTTTAATCTAGTCATCTAAAAGGCTTAAAATACGTTGAGATGTGTGCGGGGTGTGTTCATTAGCGACGTTTTTCCTAGTGGAACTCTCGCTATTTGCAGAGCGCAGGGGGAGAACGGGGTAGGGCAATGCAATATGCAGGCACCTGTCTGAGTCGAGCATTGGCAGCTGAAATGTCCGGGGCTAAAAGCATTTCGAGTACACCGCCCTTCCGTTATGCCACGCAGTCCCATAGCAAACGAATATAAGAGCCTAAAACATCATACTGAACGCAAACGAATGCAGTTGAATCGTTCGATGTATTTGTTACGTACAATGTAATACATGGGTTACTAACATCTGAAGAAATATTAATAACACTTCTGTTTTTTCGGCCTCGGGTCACAAAGGAAAACACATATTGATCTTCATATACATTTATTCAATTACTGTAATAGTGTGTTACATCACCAATGATTTTAATACTTGAACAACATCCAAAACCTTTATACCAGATAGCTACAGATTCCATTTCATTTATTCGGCGAATATTCCTGGTCCTTATAATGAATGGCATATTTGATGTCAAATAACCTTTACCATAATCCTTATTAACATCCTGATATACATTAAAAGTACGGTAAGTAATTACATCACGAGCGTTGGCACTTTCAAGTCCAGCAAGTGCTTTCACAGTAGCACCATTACAACGTAATACAGCGACAGTCAACCAACCGTTACCAGGTTGTGGATTTTTATCCTTAGACAATATTGAAAAATTCACAATACACCCACGAAACACGGATGGTCCTTTCAAAATTTCCTGTGCACCAATATGACTATCACTAGTAAGTTCCAAACTGTCAATAGCTTTATATACTACTGCTCTGCTTCTACGTGTTCTCCTGCAGCGCGGCATCTCCAAATACCATGAACTTGACGAAACTGACGATCGACGTAGACGCGCAACGCTCAAAGAGCGAAAATTTTCTAAGTCCGAAGTAGAAGGCGTTATCCCGGAGGGCCACGAACGCAAATCGATTTTTTTATTATTCTGCGTTTCTTCTCCAAGTAACGATTTATTGTACCTATTTATTTACTTTATATCTGGTTCTCCTCCTTCCCTGCCTTTCACTAGACTTTATCCGCATTGCTTGTTTTTCCTGGAACTCCTTGAATTTTCAAACCATCACGTGAAATGCATGAGTGCATGTCCACGCCGCGAAATACTTCTTCATTCCAAATATCAGTTTGACTGATTCATTGCTGAATTACGGTTTGGGTCGAACTACAAAATTCCGCTCGAAGCTATGGATTTCCGCGGAAAAACACATTTTTTATTACCGATGAATTGGGGAAATCATTGGAAATTACTGGGCGTGTGCTTTGATAGAAACCAATATTATTAAATCAAAAATGTTCAATTGTTTGTAAAACTAACGGACCAAACTGCGTGGTCATCAGTACGCAGCTTACAAACTACTTAAACTAAGGTAAACTAACCTAAGGACAACACCCCCTCCCCGCCCATGTCCCAGGGAGGACTCGAACCTCCGACGGCGAGCAACCGCGCGCTCCGCAGCGAGGCGCTTGGCTACTCCACCGCGGCCAGTATTATTATTTAGATCCATTGGATGATGTGCAACGAAATGAAGATCCTCGAATATTTGAAATAACCGTAAATAGAAACTGGAAGAAAATTCCATTCCGAAATAAAACAAATCAAATGGATTATTACAATTACAGTGTTTTTGTCTGAATGCATGCCGAACAATTCGTCCACAAGGAAAGCTAAGATACTGAAATAGACTGTGACAAAAATCGCGAATACATATTGAAAAAAATCGCAATGTCGTGTTTTACAGCCCACTTTAGATTTGCCTGTAGTTTTATGATTTTTTGCAAACATTTACGACGAAAATATTAGAAATAAAAATAATAAAAATTAATGGACCGTATGATTACGACTCTACTACTGCGATAATACCTACGCACCCAACACGTAAAATTCTTTGTGACCATATTTAAAAAACAGCCAAAATTATTCGATATTTGAGTTTAGCTTTGACAAACACACTCTTTTCTGAACCTTTACCTCTTTAAGCTATTATGTTAATATCTCCCCCACATTTTCATTATCGTTTTCAGTTAAAATATTACCACCTGTCTTGTTTTGGTAATTTGTTTCAAGATTATTTTCTTTGCCTGTACTGGTTACGAATGATTATCCTGGAAGGAACGTAGCGTACATTTGGCGTTCGGAAATCAGTCACGTGACATCCCTCGCCCGAAACCTTGCCCGAAACTCTCTTTTCCATACTCCATACTGCTTTGTGTATTTGATGATTTTCTTATTACAACTCAAGCTCTATCATTTCAAAGCAATGGCGCACCGAAAATTGTCAAAAACACGTCGTTCGTAGGACAATGAATTATAATCAAATGTTTAATAATGCCATGTTAGCAGGTAACACCTGCCATTGATGCTATGAGAATTACGGATTACTCTCGCAGCTGTTCGGCTCAGCATAATGGGCGGCGAATTAGCATGTGATACACGAACATGTGTTCGAAATTTGCCGGGCGCGATGGCTCGACGCCCTCTGTAATGAAAAACTGAGTCAACGACGAATCGTCAGAATAAAAAAAAAACCAACAACCACAAAGGACCGATCAAACCGGAGAACCAATGAAAAGAGAGAAAAACAAAAACGGCTCAACGTCATCTGTAATAAAAAAAAAAAAAAACCTCAGCAAAATTCTCAACGAACAACACAGAACGAACATGAACAAACGACCGCAAAGCATCAATCTACCTGAAGTACTAAAAACTAAAAAAAAGGTAAAAAAAGAAATGAAAACCTCACTGAGGTTTTTATTTTCTTCATCTTGATTCCTAAAAGGTTTTCGCACACTCTTGTTAATTGAACACAACTATATTCTGCAAGATTCCGAGTTGTCCAAAGGTAACTGCGCTTTCTCTGAAAAGCGCATTTGTTCTATTTTCTTAACATACTATGAAATACATACCAACGAATGGCAACCACAGACTTCTTTTTCACATGTAGATAAACTGGGAAGATACTTTTATAATAACTGTCTTAAATGACGTAATGATAGTAGTAACTTTGAATACAGATACAGTGCTATAGTTATGTGGAATATAGCGTTCCTACAGTTAGGACTATTCCGTTTGTTATTTTACATGTAAAAGAAAACGTAGTCACGCTTTGAAACAGAATATTTGCTCTTTATTTTAGCGCAGAAGAAAGTAACATGAACAAAGTTATATTTGAAATACAGGAAAGGTAATAAAATCTACGTTATAAGCGTCCACGGCAACCATACCAAATACAAACATTTTGGTGGAGGCATTGATTCTAATTAATGACTTTCAACATATTCCATAAGTAGTGAATAATTGCTTAGAAAAAAAAAGCTAGGAAACTTGTAGTGAATAACTGCTTAGAAAAAAAGGACGTCTTCCACCCTCTTTACAATTAAATATAATAATTTAAATATTATGTAGAAAATAAAGATGCCAATATATATTTTTTTCATTATAGACTTAGTAAATTAACTAAAAAAACTGTTGCGAAGACGTTAAGAAAAATTTGAGTACATAAATTATGAAAATAAACATTGCACTAGCAAAGAGAAGTATAAGTACACATGGTAGAAATAATATAAAATTAAATATGTAAAATATTAAATTATATTTTTATTTAATTTTATATTATTTATGATATTTATTATTTTAGTCCGAAATATCTGCAAAAAATCTAATACTACAGGAAAACCAAAAGTAGGACGTTAAACACGCCATTCACTGCAATTGGGTTGGGGCAGTGTCGTGAGCAGGTAGTGAGATGCAACAACAACCTGACTTACCCGAAGCTAAGACATGGAGAACCATTGTAGGCTGGAAGCGGAACATAGAAGGAGGGAGGTGGCTACAGCTATTGAAGTGTCCCAAAGTGTGATTTCCTGGAACTGGACGCGATTTCACACAACAGACACCGTTAAAAGAAGACAGACCAAGGTAGTACGAGGGTAACATCGGCAAGAGATGACCGTTATCTTCGCTTTACAGCCCGTAGAGACAGGAGGCTGAATGCTACTCAGCTGCAACGCAACAGCCAGGCAGCAACAGGAGGCTCAATATCATCACAAACAGTATAAAACGCCTTCGGGAAAGTGGCCTCTACTCCCGGAGGTGGTGAAACATCAGGACTGGGATCTTAACGAATGGAGCCTTGTTTTGTTCATAGATAAGTCAAGATTTTGTGTTCAACCGGACAGTTTTCATTGCATTATCTGAGGAGAACGTGGAACTCGGGTCAACCCTGCTTATATGCATCACCATATCATGGTGGTGAACGAATGGTATTGGCAGGAGTCAGTATTATCGGACGTACGGACCTCTATGTGGTACAGAATGGCGATTTGACTGCTCAGAGGTATAAAGGAGAGATCCTTAGACCTTTTGTTGTGCCGTACGATGTTGCCATATGAGATGGGTCCTTCTGGTCCTCGTCCCCAAACAGCTGCACTGGTGGACAACTTGCATGAAGCTGAGGGTACTGAACAAATGGAGTGGTCAGCTTGTACAAAGGACTCAAACCCGATTGAGAATGCTGCTAAGCGCTTGGAAGACGCACTACAGCCAAACCAGCACCTCCCACGACGGCTGCAGAGCTGGATATTACACTCATGGAAGATTGACCAAATATCCCTCAAAACCTCATACTATCCATGGCTCGCAGATGTGCAACAGGCCGTCCAAGGTGATGACACACCATATTACGAGCATGACTTTCTCACGATTATGGTAGCCTCGCGGTGCCTCATTCTAAGTAAACAGTATGACAACCTCAAGTAGAGAGTTGAGCCAGCAAAATATCGCACTGTATCAAACGCAAATTATAATTGTGACCAATATCTGAATAAAATACGTTACCATTTGTATATTGTGTTTGATATCTCACCTGATTCCCTAATATTGTTTGGAGCAGAGCGTTAATGTACGCTGTGCTGTGAGCAGGACGCTCGGTACTCGGCGACTGACTAAAAAATAATAATCCTAGCACAACCTATTTAAAGTTTCAAGAGCAACTAGATATGATTTTCAAGGGGACGTTATAATCCAGATAATGTCTTTGATTAAATAACATAAATGGTAGACAGAAATTCAGCACCCTACAAATATTACGGATGTATAGCCACTCATGACATCTTATGATATTGATAGAAATACACATAATAATTGCAATCATAAAGTGACTATAAACTAGAGGTCTGCACGTCGCTCGGTTGCTCGCTCGAATCGCGTGGTACACGTCGTTCTATGACAGTCCGGCAGGTGTCGGTACTGCAGCTTGCGGCAAGGCGTGTGGCTACGCTCGACTTCCTGCACGCTCGTTCGAGCGGCGCACGCTCGACCGGCCCGACCGTCCACACTGCCCGCTCGCCACTCGCTCGCCCACCGCAGCGCCACTCGAGTCCAAGGCGAGTGTCGGCAGCAAACTAGACGCTACAGAATACATCATGACTGCGAAATTTGGAATTGTTTCCTTTCCCGGATGCCTCGAAAGCTGTTCTCTCGATCCAGTTGAACTAGCCATTCAGTTTCGCATTTTGTACTTTACCATACACGTTATTATACGTGATTAATATAAAGTTTCTATGCTAAGATCATTTACTAAATGATCTTTCTTTCTTTCTTGTTCCCTTTTTGTGGACTGTTAGTGCCTGTTTAGTGGTAGGTGTTACTTGCAGTCTTATCGAGGAAATGATTGTATTTTATATCCATTCCTCTCATCACTCTCAAGTCCTGGAATTCTTTGTCTGTATTTTATATTGATACTGATGTACACCCGTTAGGTTTGTGCATCTCTCTCTGTTGCACCCGGTTAATATATATTCCCGTAGCATTTTGGCACTGTGTGTGGCTGCTGTGCCTCTACCTTTTCCGAGTGAGTCCTTAACGGGAATTTTTCCAACTGCAACATTCATATATCTCCACTGCCACTGTCGTCTTTCTTATCTACATAATAAAGAACAGATGCAAGTTTTTGTGCAGTATATAGGATTCACGCTTTCTTCCGTCGTCAGGGTCATATGCCGGTCTAATGTTCATGTATCCTGTACCTGTTTTAAATCCTCTTATTCCAATTGTTTACTTTACACAGTTGTACGTATTTATGGTGCTCCTGCTGTTTCAGTGATATCTGTATTATATTTATTTAGGGCCGTCTGAAGAATGTCACCTGAGTGCGCCAGCCAAAAGAATGAACTGCATGTTTTCGAAATAGCTGGATAAGAGATCGGCCTAGGTACATTGCAGTGGGAGTTGCAATTAGGGGGGCAGCTACTCCTAAAGTGACCAATTGTTTGTGTTGAAAAATAGTTTTGATTTAATCGAAGTTGAATCTATGAATTTTGTCTTTTATCAAAAGATACTGTCATACCAAAAATCATTCAAAACGTTTCACTAATCTCTAAGTTATTGGCATATTCGTATTTTAGCCTCCATTTTGGAAGGACCGTTTCACCCCTTAAATATGTTTTTCCGCCGCTAAAAAAGTTACGTGTGTCATAGTTTTTCATGTATTATATGCAAATTTGATAAAAATCGGAGAGTGACTTGGGTAGGTTTCCTTTGAGTATAGCGGCAGCGCTACGCTGTGCGGCCTCTGCCCGCCCCGCCCCACGCTGCCTGGTTCCAGTGTCAACACGCTCGCTGCGAGCGAACACACTCGAAACGCCACCGCCGAGCGTTGCGCACTCGACCGAGTACGAGCGAGCGAAACCGGCGATTTGCAGACCTCTACTATAAACACATACACATACATTTCGTCTGTATTACGTATCAAATCTTTTATAATAAATATATTGGAAGAATTGCCAATGCATTAATTTTTAAACTGTATTCTGTCCCTTTATTTGTATCTCTTTGAACTCGACGTTAGGCCCACAAATTTTCTAATCTGGCCCACTCTTGGTCCACCCACCGCCGTCACACAACCCGGGAATTGTTCCAGAAATGCGGATGGAAGGTTGGAAAACTGAGATGGCCATCCCGGAGTCAATACTGTAACCCCGACGAGCTCATCTGGTATGTCATGGATATATCCAAGGATGCAAGCCATAGATTCTTCAATGTTCAAATGTTTGTTAGGATTAAGGGACTTAACTGCTGGGCCATCAGTCTCTACACTTACAAACTTCTTATGAACTACCTTATACACAAACTCCCATGCTCGAGGGGGGATTCGAACCCCAGACGGGGAACGGCCTCGCGCATCGTAGCATAGCGCCTCAATGAGCTCGGTCGCTGTTTTGTGTCAGCTGCGTCCGGAGGTGTGCCGTTGACTTAAGACTCACTTTTCGACGGCCCAATGCATCCACCGGGCCAGAGATTCAAATGTTTGTTAAGCTTATGGGACTTAACTACGGGGTCATCAGTCCCTAAACTTACAAACTACTTATCAACTACTTTATACTAAAGACGGCACAAATATCCATGCCCGAGGGGGGATTCGAACCCCCGACCGTAGTGGCCGTGCAGACCATGACTGGAGCGCCTCAGTCTCCTCGGCCACCGCGGCCAGCGGGCCAGAGATTCCCTCACAGAATGTACCATAAATATGTCTTACGTTTATGGACTGGTAGACAACACCACAGTTAAGATAATTGTGTCCGTCTAGATGCTGAACAAAGTGGTCGCGTGACGCGTGCTACGGACATGTGCTTAATGTCGTATTCACTCTGTGATCATAGCTGAGCTTGCTACCCCTACGACTGTGATGTTATGACAAAAAAATTGAGCCGGCCGCAGTGGCCGAGCGGTCTGCAGCGCGCCAGTCACGGTCTGTACGGCCGCTGCGGTCGGGGGTTCAAATCCTCCCTCGGGCATGGGTGTTTGTGTTTTCCTTAGGGTAAGTTAGTTTAAGTTAGTTAAGTAATTAATGCGTAAGTCTAGCGACTGATGACCACGATGTTTGGCCGCAAAGACCTCACACACATTTGAACAAAAAATTTGAATTTTGTGTGCAAGTAATATATGGCATGATGCTAATGTAGTACACAATTTTCTGTGATTCAGTAGCCTGATTTCGACTACATGTGGTGACTAACCATTTATATTACCAGTGAACGTAGTGGCCAATACATGTATCTCAGGCACCGACATTACAATATTGTGCAGGAAGGAATACAGTTTTCAATCTCTAGTAACTGACATCCAAGTGATGTAGGAATATTGGAGTACCGTATATTAACAAATTATATTCCACTATTATTAGTTCTACCTGGAACAAGTCTGAACCTGATGAGCGCATTTTATGTAACACTCCACACACATTTTAAAGCGTAAAATAACAGCCCATTTCCAGTAGTGGCACCGTTGACATGTATCTGCAGGATCCAACCCTTTAGACTACTCGCGGAATTCAAAGCAGAAGTTAGCATTCGACAAGAAGTGGCAGTTTCGACATGCTAGAGCACAACTGCAATCCATGCATACAGTGTATCTCTCATACCGACCGTTTTTGCACTTCCTCTGTTGTTTCGGGCTGGGTTGTTTGTTTGGAATAGGCGGTCTAAACTACTGAGGTTATCAGTCCCCCGGTGGGGAGGGGAAGGAGTGAGGATAGGAAAGGAGGGGAGAGGAAAGGAAATGAAGTCCGGGAAGTAAAGAAGGAAGAAAGACTGCATTAGCTCGGGGCCCCGTGCTCGCCACGCACGTACTCAAGAAAGAACTGTGAGCCCCCTGGGAGCCCCTCTGTTGTTTCGGGGCATATTTTGAATTAAATGTTTGCTATGTATAGTTTGAGGCAGCCTAAACAAATGCTGCTTTTACCACTTTTCTGAGACGAGTACTGACGACAGAGATCGTTAGTTTGCTTTCCGATGCAACAAAATTATTTTTCATCGGCATTTTATGTACATTGCCTAATTATAGTCCGCGACAGCGTTATTTGTTTGGAATGTTGGGTTGTCAAATTGGCTAAAAGTACATTGGCAGTTGATAAGCTACGAACAGCTACATTAGGTTAAATTTCAGCTGCCTCGTACGGTCTAGGAACGGATGATCTCGGCAGTTCGGTTACTTATGTTTACAAACTTTTGAGAATGTTAAAGTACATGTTGAAGACAGAAGAACAAGATAAGAAAAATAAATTTCGTATTACAGAAGGGATTTTTCAGAGCACATACAGTGTAATAAGAAAGTAAATTTTCAGTCAAAGGTACACAATAAGTTTAGATCTTATTTACAGGTGTTATAATTCGGAGTTTCTCTTGTCGTTGCTTTCGGAACTGCAGTCCAGAATGTAGGTGTCAGACTGACGATTAGTGAATCCATTATTTTAACTCTAACGACTTATTTCTTATAATATTCTTCTTGCAATTTGTCAATGCGACATGCACAAGTTTGACAATTAGCAATGATGATTCTTATATATTGCTTCCTGGCTCAGTATTTCAGTGTCGGTTACTTTAAACGCAGTATTTTCATCTGCCACATACCTCATCACCTGTGCTCACACCAGTAGGCTCATGCATAGCACTGGACATTTTCGCTGAAGCAGGGAATTCTTCTCTGTCATCAAATTCGAAAACTTTTCGACTCGAAATATCTTGCTCGAAGTCGTCGACTCCTGTTACCCTGTGTCGTAAGGTATCTTTCTTCCCTGGAGACAGAAACGTCACATTTCCAACTGACTTCTAAGAGAGCCTAACGTCCTGCACAACTGGCCAAGGAGTTCGCACTCCAAGGGAGTGCCTTCCTGTACACTAGCAAACTAGATAATCGCCTAGGCTAAATCTGCCTCACAGTTGAAAGATAAGTGCGTCTTAAAAATAACATCTCTTGCCTGTTGAAGAAGCATTTGGCGCCTCCTGGGCGTTTCAGCCGTTAGCACAAAACACTCACAACACACGGAATGCAACAGAAATCAATAAGTCGAAGTTTCGCGCACGTAAAAATGCAGAAGAACGTGCAAATAGGACGGAGGTTTGCACAGTACACTGCCCCGGTAACCGACTGAGCCGTCACTGGCTAGCTGCGCATGCGCAGTTTTCTGCTGCGCAGCCGGATACAGAGGACGTAAACGCTGTTGCGACTAACGCCCAGTGCAGTATTCATTCAGTTTATCAGTATGCGATAACAAAAGTAGTAAAGCGCGAACGATAACCAAGTCTCCAGCAGCGTTTAAGCATCGCTGCTGTGTGGAAGCAACAGCCAGCGCTAGCCAGTGTTGCTGTCGCCGTTGAAGACTTCATTCTTCATACTTTACCCTCCTTATTACTGCATATTGATAAACCGAATACCAGCCTAGACTGATTTGTGACCACTCTATCGAATGGGCTAGTTATATTCCCCCATAAAAATATTTTTTATTGTTACGGGAAACAAACCTACGTCTTCTATCGACACTAGGTCACGGGCCGCGGCGGAATAGCCGAGCGGTGCGCTCGGCCGTTCCCCGTCGGAGGTTCTAGTCCTCCCTCAGTCATGGCTGTATTATTCGTCCTTAGTTTAAGCGGTTTGTAATTCTAGGTACTGATAACCTAAGTCTTTGACTCTCATAGGATTACAAATAAACTCTAGGTCATGGAGGAAAATGTTGACAGGCAGCGTTTATTTGGTAAACCTCCAACTACACAAAGAAAAAGCGTAATCGCCCAAAAAGGACGTTTTCTACCGGCATCACAAGTCCTTCACTATATCGTCTAGAGTATTAAGTTTCATTATTTCATGAAGTTGTACCGTTAACCGAAATGTTATTGATACATACACTTATCAGTTTCTCCCTTGCCATTCATCGCTTCCATGTCATCAAAACGCGTACAGCGTGGATGAACACATTGCATCTCGATAAAGTGCGATTCATGTTCCATATGTTGCCAAAAGTTCCATATTATCACTATGATCTTTTCTTGTACCAATAAAAAATCGCCAACGCTGCCATTATTTAGTGCATGTATATCACTTCACTATCGGAAACTCATATGGGTCTGTATTCATGCATTGCTGGTTACGACGCCTTAATGATATAGTAACGACAGTCTCTGTTAATAAGATTGTTATTGGTGCGGATTTATTTTGCCTTTCAAACGACACCGTTCCAGTACATCAAATTCTGTGCCAAAATTCTACTCCGTTTGTATTCATGGCATGATTTTCGGGCAAAAAAACTTGTGCCACAGATTTTCTTGACATCGAACTTCGTCTGTATACACTCTCTGTAAAAATATCTTCTTTGCCACATTGCAATGTAATATGATGTACCCCAGCCTTCCTCAATTTTCGGTCTTCAGTAAAGCTCCTCAGTGCGCCCGTTTCATTTGGAAGGTAAAAGACCGTTTCTACTTCGTGATATTTCAGCATGTGTCCAATTTTCCTCGATAGTGCGCCAGTGCGCCATGATACTCTATGAAACCTGAGGCTGGCTCTATCCCTGGATCCTTCCAACCCAACATGACATATTATAGTGGTTGGGCGGGTAGCGATACAGCCTTCCTTTCCTGGTAACCATTTTTGTGGAAGCCGGCCGCGGTGGCCGAGGTGACTGAGGCGCTCCAGTCACGGTCAGCACGGCCACTACGGTCGGGGGTTCGAATCCCCCCTCGGGCATGGATATTTGTGCCGTCCTAGTTCGTAAGTAGTTCATAAGTAGTTTGTAAGTTTAGGGACTGATGATCCCGTAGTTAAGTCCCATAAGCTTAACAAACATTTGAACATTCGGGGGTTCGAATCCCCCCTCGGGCATGAATATTTGTGCCGTCTTAGCTAGTTCATAAGTAGTAAGTAAGCTTAGGGACTGATAACCCCGTAGTTAAGTCCCATAAGTTGTACAAACATTTGAACATTTTTTATTTTTGTGGAGACAGGCCTCAAGTATGCCGCGGTGGAATAGGCATGCGCACTAAGGCGACTTGCTGCAGTGAGCGCGAGTTCTCCCTCGTGCGTGCGCGCGCGTGTGTGTGTGTGTGTGTGTGTGTGTGTGTGTGTGTGTGTTGTTCCTAGGATAAGTTAGTTTATGTAGTTTTTAGGTTTAGGTACCGATGACTACTTTAACTACTCCATTAACTTTAGAAACATTTGAATCGTTTTCCTCAAGTGTTATATTTCCTGGACAAACTTTCCGCGTCTGAGAAGGTGTGCGCCCAATGCACAAGTTATTTTAGTACCTCAATCCACTGCGCAGGGCCGTGGCAGTTGTCTGAATGCAAATTATGTCCCAGTGTGTTTTATTTCAGTACACATGATCTAACCAATACATGTCTTGACCATGAAGTGTAGGAATGGTAGTTTTTCTCCTCCTTAACTTCGAATATATGGAATTAAGGTGGCTAAGGAATTCTAGGATTTAATTCTATTAATGGAGCCACAAGACGCCCATGTAGCCAAATAACGGAAAATATAGATCGTTTCCATTGGAATGACGTCAGAGCTTCTGTGAAATGCTCCGTATCTCCACTGATATCTACATTTTTACTCTGCAAATCACATTAATGTACAGAGGGTATATAAATTCGCTTCGGCAGGTGATAGTTGGCTATCATCTGTGGCTACTTTCGTTTCTTCATAGCATTCTCGATTAAAAATATAATACCTGCGACACGTTGCGGATTGCGCGGCCTCCCGCATCGGAGGTTCGAATCCTCACTCGGGCATGGATGTTTGTGTTGTATTTAGCATAAGTTAGTTCATAAGTAGTTTGTAAGTTTAGGGACTGATGACCTCGCAGATAAGTCCCATCAGCTTTACAAACATATGAACATCTATTTTTTTAAATACTTGCAGTCAGGACATGTCTGAAGAAGTCTATGATCCTCATATTTGTGAGCAGTGAGTTCTACAGACTCTCGTAGTGGGACCTCGGTACTTCACGAAACGGCGTCAAAGCTCACCAGGTCATATGTGTGTTTCAGCCTGAAGTTGTTGACGTGATTAACAAAATCCTCCGAATTGCGGATGTTTTACTGGCTTTATATTTTTTCAGGTGTGTTGCCAGTACATACGTGGGAATCCATATGTTCATGATGACCGAGCAAGTTGGCACAGTGATAACACAATGGGCTCGCATTCGGGAGGACGGAGGTTCAAGTCCACCTCTAGTCTCACAGATTTAGTTTTCCCTCATTTACTAGTATCACTCCATACATGTGCCGAGATGATTTCTTTGAAAGGGCACGGCCGATATCTTTCCCTTTTGCTTACCCAGACATCCGAGCATGAGTACCGAGAACCATCTCCAATGACCACGCGGTCGACAGGACGTTAAACCCTAAGCCTCTTTCTCACCTCCTTATGTACATGAATGGATCGTAATATCACCACGTCTTTATGGACCATAGAAGTCTACAAAATTTGTGGCAACAATTTCTTGTTGACCGTCTCTGTTAAATCCAAGTCGTTAATTTGCGTTTTGGTCCTGTTATCCACTGTTTCGGTGGGATCATCACCAATCTTCCTGTACAACGCGTCAAATATCTGGCTCTCCATCTTATAGAGGAGAATAACATTAGTTTTGTATTTGTCAGCAGCTAAGGACACTTTCTGTTGTTTCCAAAGGCCTACCTTCATCCCTCTGATGGTTTGGACTACGTACGCTTAGTTCTTGTCAGAGCCAGACAAGTTTCACTACGTAATTCTTCAGCTATCTCTGGCGGTAAAGTGTTACATGATGTCCACTAGAGGTGGGTAGCGCCAAAGTTACGTTACAGCATCACAACTGAATGCGCGTTGTCACTCAGTTGCATATTTGATAGAAGGCAGTTTTGCACGGGGCCTTCAGTGACGGTTTGTCACTGCGACGTAAACATTTTTGTTACACGTCCTGTAGCCGTCCTATTAGCGGAATTGGCTATCACCCAGGTAACACTATCTGCTGTCTGAGAATTTCAGCTATACAAATATTCTTTCACATCATAATTAGCACCTTTACACAAATATATGAGGGTCGTCCACAAAGTAAGTTCCGTTTTTATTTCTATCCGCGGCAGTGTTACGATCGCAGTTCCGAGCATGCGCGGCAGTTACTCTGAAACAAGGAGGAGACTTGTACGCCATTTTCAGATCGCTGCTGCCGACGTGTGCGTTGTAGTGTTTCTTTATAATGTCAGCCGTAACTAAAAATAACGCCGCGTGTGAAATCAGATCTGTGATTCTGTTTTCTGAATGCAAGGAAAGTTAAACAAATGGAAATTCAACGGCAAATCTGAGGGCTTTACTGACAAAATGCTATAAGTGATTCAATGGTTCGAAGATGGGTCAGACTGTTCAATGAAGGACGTGAAGTGCACGATGAAGAATGAAGTGGACGCCCGTCTGTGGTTACTGATAAACTGGTTCACACAATTGAAGACAAGATTAAGCACAACCTTAAGTTTACACTTAGTGTCCTTTCTAAGGAAGTTTCGCAAATGTCACGATCACTAATTCATGAAATTGGTACTCGAAAATTGAAATTTCGAAAACTTTGCTCACGGTGGGTACCCAAATTTTTTACTGAAAAACACAAAGAACAACGGATGGGCAGTGCACTTCAGTGTTTGATACGCTATAATGAAAAAGGGGATGGTTTTCTTCCTCGGATAGGCACTGGAGATGAAACTTGGGTATCGTACGACACCCTTGAAACAAAACCGGAATCAATGAAATGGAGGCACACTTCATCCCCAACGAAGGTTAAGTCCAAGCAAATCTGGACACCTCGAAAAGTCAGGGCACAGTGTTTTGTGACAGAAAAGAAATTTTGCTGACTGATATTTTACATCGAGGTCAAACAATCAATGCACGTGGTTAGTGCGAGACCATTAAGAAATTGCGTCGTGAAAAGTAAAGAATAAGCGCAAAGGATTACTGTCAAAAGATTCCACGATAATGCCCGACCTTACACGGTGAATGTGACCAAACAACTCTTACAGGAATTACACTGAGACGTGTTTGATCATCCTCTGTACAGTCCGAAACTCGATCCTAGCGACTTTCGTCCCTTCTTACACGTAAACTCTGTCTTTAGTGGTCAACACTTCAACTATGATGACGAGCTGAAAGAATATGTTACCACATGGTTGAATAAACAGACGGCAATCTTCTATGAAGAAGGCATACATGAACGTATGCCACGCTATGACAAGTACTTAGAAAATTTCAGAATGTTTGTAGAAAAGTAGTTTGTTGTAGATCTTTGTATAATAAATATTTTTTCTGTATCTGTACACGTTAGGTTTATATAACCAAACGAAACTTTCGTCGTGGACATACCACGTATTAGCTTAGGCATTTAAACAGTTCTTATCCCAACGAAATATTCGTGAATGTAACGAGAAACCCAACTAATGTTAACATGCTAAGTACGAACTATAATGAACTTCAGAGTGGTTTCCATTGTATTTATATCTCGACAGATATAGGTACCGAATGCACAGTGTTCAGTCACATCATCGCTATAGAACCACCAGCTTTCACGTTTTTATTGGTAGTGCAGATAAGTTTTCTCCCACTTCCGCTACACCCAAGACGACGGAACAGGACGCGATAAGAGAGACGTGATGTTTGATATCTTCAGTGTAATGAGACACCAACGTTTGTAGCCCCTTGAGTAGAATCTGTCGAGTTTTACGACCATACTCCGTACCAAGACTATAACTACAGCCTTCCGCGCAGAGTTCGCGGTGAGAACTTCACTGATGCGGGGACACGTACTGCGGTCTCCAAAGATAACAGTAGTTACTGCAATTTGTCTCGCGACTCATTACTATCAGGCATCATAAAATACCCTGAAGCTTACAGGAAAATAAGAACACTTCAGAGAACGCACAGAGAACAGAACAGCAATTGTCCTACTGATACATGCTGCTCTGCACTTACACATGTTCCGCAGACTTCTGTATAGAGCATAGAAGAGCGTCCCTTGTATTAGTTTTAGTCAAACTCTAACCTATTTTACCCGAATTAAAAAGGGCAGAAATTACAAATTGTAGTACTTCATACAAAATCAAATTTTTGTAAAACTACTGGTCCAAACTACTACGGTACCTAGACTTAGAATCTACATAAACCTATCCAAGCTATTAAATACTCGAGCACATAACTTCATATTTTGTTATTTTATTTCCCTAAGTGTATGAAAGCACATTAGTGTATTCACAAAAATTTTGTTTTCCCTATTTGACGGAAAAAATAAAGAATTTAACAAAGGGACTTCAAAGTCAAAGAGGATATAATGCAGTTGGGAGACATCATGAAATACTTATCTCTGTTAACATAAAAATTTACCAGCAACAAACAGAAACACAAATTTCTTATATCAAAATATCATTTTAGATACGATGTGCAGTGTCCGTGTTTATTGATATAACTAAGCAAATGTCCTTCAGACATTAGTTCTATCAATAAACACGAACACTGCACATCGTATTTAAAATCAGTCATAGCAAGGCTTGCGACAAATGTACTAAAAAGTCTCACCCCGTGCGGGAATTACATCACAGAATATAAGAGCACACATGGCCAGTAGACAAAGTGTGACGTATGAAGGTTTGGGTCGTTCCGGGAAGCGTGCGCGGGTAGCGTAATGGTAACGCGACCGCTCGCGATAAGCGGCACAAATTTTCATATGTCACCATTACACCGTACAGCTGATGCTTCATTTTGGATATTGATCTGAAGGGGTAAAAAAAGGAAACTGAAGTCATCCCTGGATCGTATTCATATTTCGAAATTCGTAAACAAAAGGAAACAAAACTACAACCATTTATTATTGACACCTAGCAATATAGAGAACTACAAAAACAACACGCACAAAATGCCTTCAACATACTGCAGGACTTAAAAATTTCAGCCACACTTTTGAACGCTATGTAAATAAAGAGAGCTCTGTTCCTTGAATAATAGCAAAAAATGTTCAAATGTTTGTAGAACTTATGGGACTTAACTACGGGGTTATCAGTCCCTAAGCTTACAAACTACTTATGAACTAGCTAAGACTAAGGACGGCACAAATATCCATGCCCGAGGGGGGATTCGAACCCCCGACCGTAGTGGCCGTGCAGACCGTGATTGAAGCGCCTCGGCCACCGCGGCCGGCGAATAATATCAGTTTCCATTAGCTGAAACAATGCAAATCGGAATAACCAACGTGATAACACACAACAGCGTCTTTTTGTTACAACAAAACTCGCCTGGCGAAATGGTGCACACGTATGTAAAACAGTCCATCGTTCAATGCCGTCTGTGAGCAGTGATACCGAACCATCTCGGCCAGCGAGAGTTTCATATCATACATCAGAGGGACCCTAATGTCCCGTCAGAAACACAAGTCAGATATTTCCCACTTTGTTTTATGACGCTGTAAAAGGGCAGGGACTTTTAAGTTCCGTCGGGCAGGAAAGCGTTAAACTAACTTACACGGAGGACAGCACACACACATACACTTACACGCACACACACACAGACACGCCCGAGGAACGACTTGAAAAACCGGCGGAAACTGTCGCCGAGAAATCAGAGCCCGAACGGAGAGATTCAGGTGTTCATTCTTCCCGCGCGCTATTCGAGAATGGAATGGAAGATAAAATAGTATAACGGTGGTTCGATGAACCCTCTTCCAGGCACTTAAATGTGATTTGCAGAGTATCCCATGTAGATGTAGAGTACGTAGAATGATGTCTTAAACCACGCAGCTATTCTACTACGCAAAAGACGGCTCTAGTGCAGATGTATTTCTCGGTTCAAGTTTTCAGTTTTAACCAAGTGCAAACAAAAATTCTTGAATATACTTCCTCCAATTGCGACTCTCTATGAAGATCCAGTATGGTATCTGGTGGCAGCGTATCCATTTAATCGAATTTACTTCGTACTGACTAATGCTACGTTTAACGATTCTAGCAACAATAATCTTCACTGTGGTGAAATATGTTATCGCGCGTACTTGTTAAGGTTCACAAGTACTACACAGTATCTGTATCAGTTATTGTTTGTTAAGCTTATGGGACTTAACTACGGGGTCATCAGTCCCTAAACTTACAAACTACTTATGAACTACTTACAAACTAGGACGGCACAAATATCCATGCCCGAGGGGGAATTCGAACCCCCGACCGTAGTGGCCGTGCTGACCGTGACTGGAGCGCCTCAGTCACCTCGGCCACCGCGGCCGGCTATCAGTTATTGACATATAATATGGCGTGCAATAGTTTTTCTCCTACTCTTGTGAACACATCTACGACCTAATGTGACGTTTGTACTTCTAATTTCACAAGTTCATTCCAGTTCATGTGGATTCGTGGTATTATCTCTCCGTACTTTTACGTCATAATGATCATCGGACATTCCCTTTAAAGCTGAAATCGAAACTTTATCTGACAGAATGAAAAAAGTTGCTGTAGGAGACTGTTATTTATGTGCCTTACTGAACATCCAATTACTTTTCAGAAGAGTAGAAAGCCATGAAATAAAAATATCCGTGTCATTATATATGTCCTTAAATTTACTCAGTTATCTCACCCTTCTGAATACAACAGCGACTCCAGCAGAAAAGGTAGAAATATATTTAAAATTGATTTCAAGGATCGTCTGAAAAGTTCGGTTAATGGTCTCAGGAAATATAGGGAACAAGAGTTACAAACAAAATTCCTTTACTGGCCTTCAAAGTAATCGCCACTGGCTACAATGCACTTCCGACATCGGTTGTACAGCTGTTGAAAACTGACATTAAACGCTTCATGTGAAAATGTTGAAATGTTTGTATAGCTTATGGGACTTAACTACGGGGTCATCAGTCCGTAAACTTACAAACTACTTACGAACTAACTTACAGTAAGGACGGCACAAATATCCATGCCCGAGGGGGGATTCGAACCCCCGACCGTAGTGGCCGTGCAGACCGTGACTGGCGCGCCGCAGTCCCCTCGGATACCGCGGCCGGCTATATAATGTATACGGGGTGAATCACCTAACACTTGCACCTCAAATATTGTGGAAACGGAAAGTGCGATTGATGTGCGGTTTTCACTGAACTACTTACGAACTGACTTACACTAAGGACGGCACAAATATCCATGCCCGATGGAGGATTCGAGCCTCCGACGCGGGAGGCCGCGCGATCCGTAATGTGGCACTCCGGACCACTCGGCTACTCCCGCGCGAGGATGCTGTCAGGGACTGTGATTGTGGACGGTCCACCTGAACATGACTCATCTTCGACACATTTCTTTTCCCCTCTAAAGCTTTTAAACTACTCAAACGTACACTTTCTCCTCCCTGCTTCAAGTCAACACACTAATATACCATGGGTTTGCGTTGTCGTTTTGCCTCGTTTGAAACAAAACGTGATGTTAACGCGTTACTGCATTCTGCGCTCCAGGTCGTAATAACACGAGTTCTCACTATGACCCTGCTAGCTAGGTCGCAGCGTGTTCCACCACTTCACTGCAGTGCTTTGGACGATAGGGGGCGCTTGTTGACATGTCGCTAAATGCGTATGTGCTGGCACTTCATCCTCGCCAGCGTGGTTTGTAAAATTTGGGACCATTCAGCGAACGTTTCAGACGCATCTAGTATGTGGATTGTGAACAATCGATTCTGAGTATCTGACATTATTAAAAATTACTCTTAGTGCGCCTCGGTTGCACAGTGGTAGACTGCCAGACTAGAGATCCGAAGTTTGTGGGTTCGATCCCCGCCAGGTTCTAGGATTTTTATCTGCCACTTTCCACTTCTTTCACCTCTGGCAGTATTGCTCATGTGAAAAATACGGAGTAGAACCGTGGTTCGGAACCCACGTTAAACTGTAGGTCTCCCTGTAACTGGCTGGGTAAGTCAGTTCGAAGGTCGGAGGAAGGCAACGGCATACCACCTCCAAACAGGACCATGCCTAGTAAAGCACTGTGGTGTTCAAACTAATCTTCGGATTGTTGACTGCTTTACCTTTATACTGAGTAAAGAGAAACTACTGTAATATATCGGAATCAATTTTTAATGCGGCTGTCATTCTAAACACTGGTTTTATAGTCATCTTCTTGCAAATGAATCTCGTGAAAATCTCTTAATCTAAAATGGCATTTGCAATTTAAAATAATAATCATTTTCGGTGTTGAGGCAAGTCATTCTTTAACACTAAACTAAACAATTTGCCCGCGCTCCTCTTCATGACGGATAACTGTGAGATAGTCTTCAAGTTTTCCCCTGTCTACACACTTTCAACAGTACTCAGTAGTCAACCGCTAGAGAATGGTCGAAACGACGGCAATTTGTTGGTTTTGGTATTTTATAATAGTGCGGCCCAACACCAAAAATAATTTTATTCAAAATTGGCATTCGCCGTGGAAGCCTGCGAACTTGTAAGGACTTTTACAATTAAAAAAACTTGAAACTGCTGGCTATAGTCACATCTTCTACTATTATCACCTTCCACATGCTCCAATTCCAAATTAACTATTATTTGATGCCTCGGGGTTCATCGTACATAGAGGGAGTGAACCAACAGTTAAAAAAAATGTTCAAATGTTTGTATAGTCTATGGGACTCAACTACGGGGTCATCAGTCCCTAAACTTACAAACTACTTATGAAGTAACTAAGACTAAGGACGGCACAAATACCCATGCCCGAGTGGGGATTCGAACCCCCAACCGTAGTGGCCGTGCAGACCGTGACTGGAGCGCCTCAATCCCCTCAGCCACCCCGGCCGGCAACCAACAGTTAAAAACACCAAACACAAAAGACAATACCATGCGTAAAATGCATTAGGAAAATCTTTGACATTCAAAACAGCCGTCAATCGTTTTGGAGTTGAAATTACAGGCTTTTCGATACCATTCTTCCAGAAAAATATTGGAACGTTTAAATGACGATGATGGATGAGAACAGCGATCACACACAAATCTCTAAAATGACTAAAAAAAAAAAAAGTTCAAATGTTTGTATAGCCTATGGGACTTAACTACGGGGTCATCAGTCCCTAAACTTACAAACTACTTACGAACTAGGACAGCACAAACATCCATGCCCGATGGGGGATTTGAACCCCCGACCGTAGTGGCCGTGCAGACCGTGACTGGAGCGCCTTCGTCCCCGCGGCCACCGCGGCCGGCAATGACTCACAGTGGCTGAACAAATTAAGATCCATTGGCCGCGGAAGCCAGGGGAAAAACAACAGTTGATCGTCGTGACACACAACTAGACATGGAAAACAGGAACAGATCAGTTAGAAACTACCGTTTGGAAACAAAGGTTGTCTCTTGGGATGGGCTTGATAACTCAAATTGGTCACGTAACCGTTGGCAAGCGTATGACCTTGCAGATTAACCATGGATCCCATGACACACCGAAAATCATCGAGGTCCAGCAATGTTTCACTCTTAAAACGTAAACTTCGCCAGAAGCCGTAAACTGTGTGAAACAAGACGACTAAATGGCTTTCTTACATTGCTTCGTAGTCCAGATGTTATGACTCCGACAAGTCGTTTTCCGTTTTTAACATTTGCATTACAGATGAGTGGTTTCAAGATTCTAGCTAGCCCCACACTTCCCAGATAATGGAACTCACTTTGTGGTGTTTTTTTCTTTCGAATCCCCCCTCGGGCATGGATATTTGTGCCGTCCTAGTTCGTAAGTAGTTCATAAGTAGTTTGTAAGTTTAGGGACTGATGACCCCGTAGTTAAGTCCCATAGACTATACAAACATTTGAACATTTGATATATATATATATTTTTCTGTTATTACTGATGCTATATTTCCTCACAATCAGTTTCAATGATTGTCTGTTACGGTGACTCAAAACACATTTTAGTCCGCGTAGTGACTTTTTAGACGATGTTTCCTCGCTTTCACTGTTTGAGGTATAAAACTTACATTCGGTACTTTCTCGAACTCCATATTCTTACGATACCTTCGTTACATTGCAATTGCTGTATCTCCTACTTTAAGTAATGACAACAACGCAGCATACTTTTCTGACCATAACTGGCACTTGAAAAATAGTGATGCTGTGACACAGGTGTCAATTTAAATCCCACCGAGCCACATGTAGGCTTGTCTAGCAGCGCTACACATTTTGTCGCGGTGTTTCCATACTATTTAAGCTGCGCGAGGTCGCTCCCCGTCGGGGGTTCGTATCCCCCCTAGGGCATGGATGTTTGTGCCGTCTTTAGTATAAGGTAGTTCATAAGTAATTTGTAAGCCTTGATGACCCCGTAGCTAAGTCTCTTAAGCTTAACAAACATTTGAACTAATATTCAGTTTTAGTCCTGTTCAACTATATATTTATGTCTTCCTGTTGAATTCAGAGGCGCTTTGGTACTAATCAAATCTACCTGCCTAATTTTATGTATTCTTCCGTAACAGGAGCCTTGAGTTTTTATGGTCTTATAGACTATAGCGTGTATAGTTCACATTTAGTCTCATTGAAAGCTACACTCCAAAAAACTACGCTCAAATTATACTTGTTAGATTTACATAGATGCTAATTCAAGAGGATTGTCACATAATTCATGAGGGTTTTAAACAAAATACACCTATGGACACGCGTCTGGTTTTAGATCGTTACGGAACTCGAGCGGGTTGAAAACTACACACGTCCATGAATAATTAAGTAGACAAGTGTGAATATTACAACTGAAATGCTGTGTAAGCACGGAGGTGGTCAGAATAACGGTGAGGCTGATCACTGATCAGCAAGATATCAACAATATTTCATTTCCTTGTCTCATTACACCAAAGGTAATCAATATGAGAAGCGGCAGTGAATTGAAGTTCGCGCTGTCGCCAGTATTCGAGCGGTCTAAAGCGCCTGTGTGTTAAGCGGGAGGTCCCGGGCTCTAATCCTGGCTACAGCACACATTTTAATTCAGTGCCTCTCCTGATATTTAATACGTCTGGTGTAACGAGAAAATGTTTGTCTCAAGAAACTGAATTATTACTGATATTTATATCACCGCTGCCTGAGGGACAAGGCGGGATTGTTCCCATTCACGTCATATGCTGGAGTGCTATTCCAGTATACGAGAGCGTTGGCAATTGATATGTACTTTACAATGAACATTGACAAAGAGACCACATAGGTAGCGGATTGTAGAATCCTTTTACGTTTATGGTAAGTGAAGTGCAGAACTCAAATAACAATCAGTCAAAGCCATTCGACCCCACTCCTAAAAATTCTCGAGAAAATCGACTTTAAAGTTTGCAAGTAAGGGTAAGTACCAACCTCTACAAGACTGTTAGTGTAACTCAGGTGGTTGAGTTGTGGTTTTACAACCTTAGGGTCGGTGGTTCGAATCCTGTCAAGACAGATTTTTTATGTTTTTTCGTTGTGTTCGAATACTTACACAATTTGTATATCTAATTATAATTGTTACGAAAAGTGCATGTACTTATTTTATTCGTAATTTCGATATTTAAGAGAAGGTTTTTAATAATGATGTTTTCAATCAAATAAACATAAATTACATTTTTTTTACAGTATTGACTTCACTATTAGTTGACGACGGTAGTCTTTGATTGTTCAGTTTGTGAAGAGCTACGACACTGTTTTTGGAAAGTCATCTCCATAGCCAGCAATGGCTTTCAAAGCAAACAACCTGCTCAACCATCGTTTTACGTGACAACAATGTTTTCAGATCGTCTATATACACATAAACAAAACTTACGCAACACTAGAATTCGACATTCCAAAATGTTTTATGTAACTAAATTCGAAAAAAAAAAATCTCCCACAGCGGGATTCAAACCATCGACTCTATGGTCGTGAAGGGAGAACGCTACCAGCTGTACTATACCGATAGAGGCTGCAACTCTTCTCATTGGTTACTTACATGTATTTTGCAAAAATTTTAAAGTAAATTTTATCGACAATTTTTGAGAGTTGCATCGAATGGCTTTGGCTGATTGTTATTTAAGTTCTGAACTTGACGCACTATGAATATAGAGAAATTCTAAAATCCGATATCCATGTGGTCTAATTGTGAGACAGAGTTGAAGTATGTGGTGTGGAGAGAGACGTACGTGAACATAGTCCGTGTAGTAAATTATTTCGCAATGCCGTGTTAGCTGAGCGGTGGAGTAAATATCTGCATAGAAGCAGTCAATTTGTGTTCAAAGATGCAGCTGCTACATTCCAAAGGTTGTTAGACGAGTTCTGAGGGGTCTCAAACCTCCTCCGCAATGTATCGTTTACCTTTATGATATACTAGCTTAAACTCCGCTCTCGTGTTGGTTGATTATGATAGATAACCTATCTTTCAGTAGTGTGCTATGAGACTTGTTTTGAAGGATGAAATGAAATACAATACCTTCTTTAGAAAAAAATATTTTTAATCAACATTATCAGGAAAGTAAGTACTGTAGATCAAATCACACGTAAAAATGCACTCGTTTCGAAGATTCCAATCACGAAATTCGACAGTAATGATTGTAATAATATCACAGATCGATCACTTGATGTAATGCGCGAATCGTCAAATCGATTTTTTACAGATATGTATTAGAAGAAATTTCTTTTTTACTGCTTTATTTATTTATTATTATATTTCCTTATTCGTATGCTTATCCTTACAGAGAAAGAGCTGAAGACGTTGTAGCACGCATAGACCAAAGATATGGGCTGTGGCATCACGTTTCGCTGTATGGAACCTCCTTGCTATAGAGCCGCAAACGTCGTCGCTGGCCTTTAGTACGAATTTTTTTTAATGATTTGACGACTTTCAACCACCATATCTTCCACCCTATTATAGCTATTGGCATGGAACTGCTATGGTGTACAACGGGAGACTTCGTACAACAATTACATACAGACCATTCGTTTGCGTTCAGAAATTGTCACTGCAGAGCGAAATATTAACATACACACACACGTAGAATTTTATACACACCGATAACTTTACATAGGGACTGATGACCCCGTAGTTAAGTCCCATAAGCTGTACAAACATTTGAACATGAACATTTTTGATAACTTTACATGTTAATATACTTCATCCTTTTTTCATTTTAAACCCTCAAGCAACAATGCAACCATTAAAACCATTTTCAAAGAGTAAATATAGTTTTACAAGAGTAATTATTGTTTCGCATTTCGCGTTATATTCTTCAAATTACTAAATATCTATCAGATCGCTATAAAACCGTGCCTAAAACTTTCCTCAGGTATAAATTAGTAACTGTACAAATATTTAAGTCTCTGTTTCTTGTCGTTCAGACGTGATAAACGTACACCGAACATACATTCACATTAATAGATATAGATTAGTGTTTTCAAGTGCTTAGTAAGCAGGATATCCTAGGCTCGAATCCTGCACACAGCACAAACTTTAATTCAATGCCTCTCCTTATATTTAATAGATTCAACAATAGGTGTTCGAAAAGTCTTCCATTCATATCCATAAACTTAGTGTTACGTTTCACAGTCAACATAATCTGGGAGGGCTCTAATGCTGGAAACAGTGTCAGTGATACGAGCAGCAAGTCTTTCACGTGCAATCACCAACTTGCATACACATATCCCTTTAACCAATCACATAGGTTGGATGGCCTGTTAATGGGTCCGTTACGGCCAATCTGCCGATGAGGAAATGTGTTATTCAGGTAACGAGCTACTGGTCTAGCAGAGTAACCGGTGATCCATCACTGCACACGGGGTACGCTGGCAGCGACTGTCATGCTGCATAACACAGTGCTGCCATTTCGGAAAGTAATATTCACACTTTTGCTAAGGTATGGCTATGGTAATTAGTGTATGCTTCGCGCATCGATCTTTTTATAGACGCACGAATCTCTACTAACATTTGACTGTCATCATTTGCGTGTTCTTTCTTGAACCGAGAGTGCAACAGTCTTTGCTTTCTCAGTAGCTTTCTAACATTATTATTATATCACGGTGGATCTTTTCCATCCTTAATCGACTTTGCGGGCGCACATGTCTCTAGCCCTTTATGCACAATGCATTTAAATTTAGTCCATAATTCGTGTACATCTATAGTACCGGAACTAAGCGATGCCCATTCATTTTCTAAGTGCGATACTAACATTTGCTTACCGGCCCCTAGCCTTCTCTATTGGTTAATGAACATTGGTCACCATCGACGCTATGACGATATCATGATCACTAATTCTGTCTCTACACAGACAAGGTCAGGCCTGTTTGTGGCTATAAGGTCTAGAATATTTCCATTGCGCGTGGGTTGCCGGTTTAACTGCTCGAGACAGTTTTCGGAGAATGTGTCCAAAAGTAGCTCGCAAGACTGCTTGTCTGTACCGCCTGAAAGGTAACTAGCGAGGTCCCAATCTTAACTCTTAAGGTTGAAGTCTCCTCCGACTAATATCACATGACCCGGATACCTATGCACTACCTGGTGTAGACTTTCTTTGAATGATTGTAAAACTGCTACAGCAGCATTGGGGGCCGGTAAAAACACCCCACTATTAACTTTACTTCTTTTAGATGGATGGATGGATGCTTATGGTTTAACGTCCCGTCGACAGCTTGGTCATTAGAGACGAAGCTAACGCTCGGAGTTTTTGGGTTAGGATGTGGAAGGAAATCGGCCGTGCCCTTTGAAAGGAACCATCTCGGCATATGCCTGGAGTGATTTAGGGAAATCACGGAAAACCTAAATCTGGAGGGCCGGAGGTGGATTTGAACCACCATCCTCCCGAATGCGAGTCCAGTGCGTTACCACTGCGCCACCTCGCTCGGTCTTCTTTTAGACCTGTTATACGTGCCGAGATTACTTCACAGTTACTTTCAACCTCGATCTCAGTAGAAACAATATCTTTGTCTACAACAATGAACAGTCCTCTTCCAGTCGTGTCCGATCTATCTTTCCGATATACATTCCACGCCTCGATACGTATTTCTGAACTTGCCACATCATGATTTAGCCAGCTTTCGGTGCCTAAAACTATCTGAGCACAATAATTTCCATGCAGTGCTACAAATTCGGAAACTTTGTTCTAATACTTTTTAAGTTCGCGGCTAATATTTTGATGTTCGAACAAACCAACGTCCACAAAGTGTCGATAAAACCGAAGAACCAATGAAAAGAGAAAAAAGAGGGTTCGACGCCATCTACAATAAAACACCCTGACCAAAATTTTCAACGAACACGAAGAAACCCGACCTGAAAGCATCAAACTCTTTGAAGACAAAAAAAAAAAAAAAAAAAAAAAAAAAAAAAAAAAAAAAAATATATATATATATAACCACAACTGACAATTTTTTTCCTCTTGCTTCCTAAAAGGTTTTCGCACACTCTTGTTAACTGAACACAAGTATATTCAGCAAGATACCGAGTTGTTCAAAGGTAACAGCGCATACTCTGAAAAGTGCATTTGTTCTATTTTGTGAGCTAGAGCTTTGTGGAATTCGGTACTACCACACTTATTCCGTTTGTTATTTTAGCTGTGAAAGAAAACGTAATCACGGTTTGAAACAGAATATTTGCTCTTTATTTTATCGCAGAACAAAGTAACATGAACAAAGTCATATCTGAAATACAGGAAAGATAATACCATTTACGTTAAAAGCGTCCATAGCAACCATGTCAAAGACAAACATTTTAGTAGATGCATTGATTCTAATTAATGACTTTTAATATATTCCATAAATAGGGAATAATTACTTGGATAAACAAATAAACAAGGTAATTTGTTGCAATGTATACACTTCCCTTCCGTTTCATTAAGGAACGACATTTGCCACATAAATCTAGGACTTTCTTTATATATGAAACTACCAGTATCGACATGTTGTGCAGAATAGTCATTATTACAGCATCCGTCCAGTTTAATAGCACATCCTTCAGAAGACCATTGTTCAGTTCGATGTTACGTAATTCACGACATGTTCAGAAATGGAATAAACGTGCATTTTAGAGGAAGAATTCTTACATATGCACAACTGTAAATATTGGATTACACAGCTCTATTTAATTAATAAGAGTGACGGAAACCCTTTTAGGAAAAAAGGCGAAAAAAATTAGTAGGGGCTGGTTTCGAACCACCGACTTCGTGTCTTACAAATGCCCCTACAGTACGGCAAACAGGTACGAAACTGTTTCTTAATTCTCCTATTATTGATGGCATTTGTTAACTAATGCTAATATGGCATTTTTAGGCACTAGATTATCATTTATCGTACGAAGTGCAAAGTGTTTTTGTTAATTCTTCAGTGCGCCGTTGCTTTGAAATATTAACGCTTAAGTTATAATAAGAAAATCATAAAATATAGGAGAAAGATGGCGTATGCCACAGGAAGGTATGTTCGAGGAATGTTTTTCAAATGTTTGTAAATCTATCGGACCAAACTGCGTGGTCATCAGTCCGTAGCTTACAAACTACTTAAACTAAGGTAAACCAACCTAAGGACAAACACATACACCCATGCCCCAGGGAGGACTCGAACCCCCGACGGTGAGCAACTGCACGCTCCGCAGCGAGGTGCCTTAGACCGCTCAGCTACTCCACCGCGGCTGTTCGAGGAATGTCATGTGACATTTCAAAACGCCTGCTTTACGTAAAATCAAGTGTCGGTGTAAAATCGCCATTATTTTTGCAAATATCTCCGAAACGGTGCGAGATATGAAAAGAACGTAAGAAAGCAAAGTTGTAGAAAATTTTCTCGTCTAAAAATTCGTTTATTTCGTTTTCGTGTCAGATTAACGGTTAAGACGCAATTTTCTTTCAAATTTCGGGCTGTCAAAAGCCATTGGCAAAGGCCCACTTTTACTGTTACTACCGTAACCTAAAGTGGGCCAGGTATAGATTCCATTCTTATATGCACATGTTTCGTATAAAAAAATTCAACGTTGTTAAAATCTATGTACCCCTTTATAACTGGGACTCTGGTTGAACAGGATAATGTTGCGGACTCTAAATGAGTACCACACAAAAACTAGAACATTTCAGGAAGTTTACATAGTATAAAATTTGCTTGAATGGTTAGATAAGATTTTGAAACAATGTGTGACAGCATGAACGGAGAAGTGAAAGATCTAAAGTTACTTCAAACACGTTGGAGCAACTGTCCATACAGCCCGCCAAACGTTTAATCGCTTTCACAGTCTTCACGCCTCACTGAGTTGTTAGCATAGGTCAGTCTGGTTGCGGAGCTAGAAGACCACCGAGGTCACCTGATCTAACGTTCTGTAATTACTTTGTGAAAGGAACCATCAACAATCCTTACAGTCTTAAATAACTGCAGCAGTCCACTTTAGATGAAATTGCAATAATTTCAGGAGTTCACCTTCTATCCGTCTTCAGCAACTTTACTATCCAGGGCCCAAAACTGCCATTAGGTGAATTGTGGTTACTTTCAACATTTACTGTAGTCGGGTTAGTATTTTCATATGCTTTCTTCTGTTTTATTTCTTTGTACCCTGGAACTATGTTCTCCGGAAGACTTTTATTTTCTCCAGCCTGTATATCGTACATATTTTGCCCCCAGTGATCTCATCAGTTTAGGGACACAACCATGGCATGGATCAAGGTCCAAATGTTCAAATGTTTGTATAGCTTATGGAACTTAACTACGGAGTCATCAGTCCCTAAACTTACAAACTACTTATGAACTAGCTTACACTAAGGACGGTACAAATACCCATGCCCGAAGGGGGATTCGAACCCCCGACCGTAGTGGCCGTGCAGACCGTGACTGACGCACCTCAGTCCCCTCGGCCACCGCGGCCGGCAGTATCAAGGTCCTTTTGTAACAGTGGCAGCCCATTGGATTGTGAAGAAAGCTATTAGGACAAGAATCAATACCGACATATTTGAACGCCTTGGATGTTTCAGGACACTGCATTACTTTAAATGGTGAAGTTGAAAATTTGCTACGAACCGAGACTCAAACCTGGTTCCCTGCATTTAATCAATGGTTGCCTAAATTATCTGGACACGTTTCTCGTCCTGCTCAAATTTCTTTTCTATTGCACACTACGATTATAGTGCCTCCTGGCCATTATTTCCCCTTGCTCGGGGCCTTAGAGCCTTATCTGCATTGCAGGAATGGATCGAACGTATTAGTGTACCGGTACCCACACAGCGTGTGCCTCGGTTGCACAGTGGCTGAGTGCCAGACTACGAATCGAGAGATCGCGGGTCCGATCCCCGTCTGTTCCTGGGATTTTTATCTGTCACTTTCCACTTTTTTCACCTCTGGCAGTATTGCTCATGTGAAAAATACTGAGTAGCGCCGTGGTTCGGAACCCACGTTAATCTGTAGGTCCCCCTATAACTGGCTGGGTAAGTCGGAGGAAGGCAACGGCATACCATTTCCAAACAGGACCATGCCTAGTAAAGCACTGTGGTGTTCAAACCAATCTTCCGATTGTTGACTGCTTTACCTTTACCCACACAGTAACTATTCAAAACGTTCAAATGTTTATAAAGATATGGGACCAAACTTCGCTGGTCATGTCCCTAGACATACAAACTACTTAAACTAACTAACGCTATGGACAAGACACACGCACCCATGCCAAAGGAAGGACTCGAACTCTGACGGGGAACAGCCGCGCGCTCCGCAGCAAGGCACCTTAGAACGCACGGCCATACCCACGCGGCACAGTAACAGTTATTTGCCTTTTGGATACATATAAACAATTATAGATACCATGTGTGTTCTTTTGGATATGTCCGAAATAATGGAAAACATACCAAGTATGTGTTAGGATATTCTTACTCCACTCGCAAGCCATACCCTAGGTCATAATCATTTCACAGTTTTGCAATCCTCCAGTACATGGAAACTACTACATGGTAAACTCGTTTACAATGAAAAGATCCTGGTCTGAATATAGCCTGAAATGATTATGATTATGAACATTTCACATAGTTATTGTTTCCTTACATACTATATTTATGAATACATTAGCTAAGCTCCTCACGAATTCTATTTTCAAAGAACAACATGTCGACATTAGATAAAAGCTCATGTGCGTTGTGATATGGGGTGTGTTTTCGCTTTCACGGTTGTTGTCATTATCTTCTTAGGGAGCCTATTGAGCTTATAGGGCCTCACCTGCATCCATCTCTTTGACACCTCCCAGCTGTGAAAATCATCTGTGCCGGCCGTGGTGGCCAAGCGAACTGCGGCGCGTCAGTCACAGTCGGCACGGCTACTACGGTTGGGGGTTCGAATCCCCCCTCAGGCATGGATATTTGTGCCGTCCTTCGTAGTAGCTAGTTCATAAGTAGTTTGTAAGTTTAGGGACTGATGACCCCGTAGTTAAGTCCCATAAGCTCTACAAACATTTTAACATTTTGAAAATCATCTGTAAAAGTATTAAATAGTAATAACTATGTTCACTGAACTCACTACAGTTCCGAATCCTGACACTGCTTGGAAAACGTTTTACATCGTTTGATGCATGCAGGCAATTTTTGATGATCGAACACTACGGCAGCTGCAGCTGCCAAGAATACAAGAAATGTACTTGCAATAGCGAATATGATCCGGAAACCGCTATACAATATTTCGATGACATACGGAAATTTGTGCTTGCCGGAATTCGATCACTGATATCGCAATTTTCGAGACTTGCCGTGTTTAACATTACCAATTATGATACCTGTGCACGCCTCCCGGACGGATCCAAACTTCCATGTGAGACATATTTTCTGCGATCCCTGGGTGGTTTTACTTCCCATGGATGCTAGTCTGAAAGACGTTAGCATTAGTTAAACATGGACCTTGCGCATCGTGATCAAGCAAGCCATAGGCGGCTGGAATAGGATAATTAGGAAACGACTGTGTACACAAAGAAATTCCGCAACACACTCTGACAAGGAGAGGACGCATACTCATCATCGCCTAACTTGTCCAAATTTATGGTACATGTAGGGCGTGGTGAGATATGAAAGTGCACCAAGTGCGAACTGCAAATGGCTAAGCGTTTAGGAGAAAAAAAAGTATTTTGATACGAATCTGTCACTATATGCAGCTTATCAACTGCCCCTGATAGAGTCTTTTTCGAATTTAGAAAGCGGTGTTTGGCTCAGCGTTAAGAGATCGAATTTTTTAATGAGATGTTCGCGAGTTCGATTCCGCCCGGAAACTTGGTTCTTTTTTTTTTTTTTTTTTTTTTGCTCCTTAGCAATGCGTACACTTCTGAATTCACAATTAACCGCAATATCACCTTATTGTTATTTTGTAACTGCTAAAGGGCGGCATTCATAACGTGCGCAAGATGCGGTCAAAATTATTGCTCCCCCTGTTTCAAATGTTTGTAGAGCTTATGGGACTTAACTACGGGGTCATCAGTCCCTAAACTTACAAACTACTTATCTACTACCTTATAATAAGGACGGCACAAATATGGGACTTAACTACGGAGTCATCAGTCCCTAAACTTACAAACTACTTATGAACTAGCTTACACTAAGGACGGCACAAATACCCATGCCCGAAGGGGGATTCGAACCCCCGACCGTAGTGGCCGTGCAGACCGTGACTGGAGCGCCTCAGTCCCCTCGGCCACCGCGGCCGCCCCCCCCCTGTTTCTTTGATTAATATCTCCCCGGTACATGTAGCTGATTAACTCTAAAAGAATGGAAGTAGCGATTCACTTTTTTTTTCTTTTTTGCTTACATAAATTAATAAAATAACCTGTATGATGCTGCGGTTAATTGTGACGTCAGTCTACATCTACATCAATACTCTGCAAACCAATGTGAAGCGCATGGCAGAGGGTACGTCCCACTGTACCAGTTATTAGGGTTTTCTTCCATTCAATTCACGTATTGAGCGTGATAAGAATGATTATATAAATTTGTCCGTGGGTGCTGTAATTAATCTAATCTTGTCCTCACGGTTACGACGGGAACAATACGTACCTTTACGCATTGCAAAGAGGAGAATAAAATTTACCGCCGGGTGGAGTTCACCCCGTGACTCTTTCAACACTAAACCCGATCTTTTACCACTGAGCCAAACACCACTTCCCAACCACAGTTTCACAGGGACAGTTGATAAGATGCATATGGTAATACGTCCGTATAAAACTTCCTTTTATTTCCTAAACGCTTGGTCATCTGGAGCTCCCACTTGGGGCACTTTCGTGTCTCAGCACGCCCTACATGTACCATACATGTGGACGAATTAGGCGATGACGAGTAGGCGTCCTTTCGTTGTAAGCAGGCTTGTTGAGTATGGACGCAAATGTAAACATTGATGAAAAGGACATTTGTAATGAACATCTCTAACTGTGGGGAAATTACATAAGGGCATGTAGGGGCACTAATGAGTAGCAGACAACGTGTGGCATATGGAAATGTGAGTCAAGAGAAAAATGCGCGAATAGCATAATGTTTATGCCACCGCTCACGAAAGGCGACATATTCGACTTCGAATCCCTGTCCACCACAATTTTCGTAAGCCTGCACCAATTGTATACATGATATTGCTTCATATTACCAACCTCAAATACATTTCATACCGTAATCTGTCAGTTAATGTTTTTCGTTAGAGGATATTGTGTAACAGAAGGAATGACCAGAATGCAATGCATAAGGTTTAGAAAAATTGGATAAACAGTACCAACTCATCGGCTTGAAGAATTCCATACTGCTGTCTGTTTACTGAAACAACGTCAGCCTCCCAGGAAATCTTTCTCATTCAGGGGCTGAGCTGTTTCCCTCCAATTTCCTGTTGCTAACGATTACCGTGAAATTATTTGCAGCACGCGAGAACTGAAAAACCACTAAAGATAAATATTCCGAAATTATCAAAGAACGAACTTATCTGTTCTGACTACGGTAAGAAACATACTTCATAATATTTTGGTAAGAAACAGTCTTGACTGCACAAAAACGATGTTTTACTTATTTATACATGACGCGTTTCGTCTCTTCTGGGCATCATCAGACGTTAAAGAGGGACATTTACGTCTTGTTTCAATACAGGAGTTAAATAAAAATATGTAAAGTCTTCCCTAAGCAAGAAATATTAGAAATAGGAAAGGTGCATACTGATAAAACTGCAGGCCACATTACCAAATTCACGTTTTGGCGTGGGGGGAATGAAGATTAAACTAATAAATACTGCTGAAGAGCATGGTTTAAAGAATAAAATTACTTATCAGTGAGATAGCAGAACGGAGTCAATAGTAAAACAGCACTTAACCGCGCGAAGCTTTCTTTTCTCACGTAAGAGCCGCTTCTCGCTACAACGGCGGCCTCCTCGCTATCTTGATAGTTACTAGCAAGACTTCGTTGCCCCCTATTCTTGAGCAACAGTTTCCACATCTATTTTAAAGGTTCTAGTGTATTGAATTTAATAATTTGACGTTCTGCTACCTCGGTGATAAGTAACTTTATTTGTTTAACCATGCTCTTCAGCGGTATTTATTAGTTTAATCTTCATTCCCCCCGCGTCAAAACCTGAATGTAGTCATGTGGCCTGCAGTTTTATCAGTCTGCACCTTCGCTGCTTCTAATATTTCTCGCTTAGGAAAGATCTTTAGTTAACTCCTGTTTTTTAAACGAGTCTCTAAATTTCCCACTTTTAAGTCTCATGGTGCCCAGAAGAGTCGAAACGCGTAATCTATAAATAAGTGAAACATCGTTTTTGTGCAACCAAGACTTTTTTTTTACCAAAATATCTATTACGGTTGCTGTGCCAGCGCCACAAAAATATGGAATGGAGTGATTTCAATTACTTCGTAGTATTTCCTTAGCGGAGCAAATCCTCTTTTAATCGAAATGGCAAACAAAGAACTGTTTTATAAATATATTTTGGAATAACATGTTACTGTGTGGACTTTAAAAAAAATAGTTCATCTAAATGCCGAAACGTCTCAGAATTTTCAGTGTTGACAGTTATGTATGCTTTACAACAATCGTTTGAAAACGAGAGTCTGAAGGCATAGTTTTATCCTGAGTAACTATTATTTTTCTTTTACTGCAGCAACTTATGGTGGAGGCCACTAGACAAAACTATTAATATGGTTACTTACTCTCTTTCCTTACTTACGTAACGACATCTGTTTCACTGCGTTTCAGTTCTTTTACTTACCATGTGTTGTAAAAAGTACAGTGATGCAATTGGTTTGGTGAAATCAAGACAAGACAAAAAATGGAATCTAATTTGGCTGCCAGTCGGCTTTCAATTAAATCGAAGTGGGGGGGGGATTAAAATTTGCGTCTTGCGTATTCCCAAAGAGTTCCAGTCCACTGTGCATTTGAACTGAAGAGACACGCCTTCAGTAGCATGTCGATAAGATGAAAATTAGGACATGACAGGAGATGTATGAGGGTAGTCTGTGCAAATGTATCATCCAGAGCGCTCGGGTAGCGTAGCGGACAGCGCAGTTGCTTAGTAATCCGGGCCCAGGAAAGTTTTAAAATTTCGCCATTAATTTACTTCAGAGCCCACTGGCAGCCACTGTCGTAAATTCCTTCGGACATGTCCGAAAGAACAGACACTACTCGACACACACACTTACACACACTTCATACAAAAGCATTAACCCATTCGTTTATCCCGCGCGCTGTTATGAAATGAAAAAGTTAGATAAATACTACTACTGTAAACGCGGTTAAAGCACTTAAATATTATTTGCAGTATAAACATGTAGATGTAGACAGTTTATTCCACAGCTCGCCAGGGATTTAGCTACACTCACGTACTCTGGAAATTTTCGGGCTGCGAATCATAATGAATTGCTATTATAAGTATAGGTTACTTAGAGTAAGAATACCGAATCTATTTGATAAGTGATTCATAACAGGAAATCGGTTAATAGGACACATTCTGAGGGAGACCGTGACGTATTCACAAGGAGTGCGTGTTGGCGCAGATATAACTCTGAAATATGAAGCGCGTCCAGAAAGTAAGTTCCGTTTGTTTATATAAAACGAACGGGTACAGATACAGAAAAAATATTGATTGTACAAAAATCTACAACTGTTAAACTACTTTTCTACATAGCTTCCGAAATTTTGTAGGCAATTGTCTTAGCATGGCACAAGGTTTTGTGTGCCTTTTTCATAGAATGTTGCCGCCTGTGTATTCAACCATGTGATAACACGTTCTTTCAGCTCGTCATCATCGTTGAAGTGTTGTCCACCAAGGACAGATTTTAGGTGTAAGAAGAAGATTACTGTCAAAAGATTTTTTTTCATGATAATGCCTGACCTCACACACCGAATGTGACCAAACACTTCTTACGGAAATTTCAATGGGACCTGTTTGATAATCCTACATACAGCTCGGACCTCTCTCCTAGCGACTTTCATCTCTTCTTATACCTAAAATCTGTCCTTGGTGGTCAACACTTCAACGATGATAAAGAGCTGTTACCACAAGGTTGAATACATACTGTGAAGGATGCATGCAATAACTTGTGGCACGCTATGACAAGTGCCTACAAAGTTTCGGTAGTTATGTGGGAAAGTAGTTTAAGAGTTGTAGAATTTTGTGCAATAAAAATTTCTTCTGTATCTGTGTACAATTTCATTTTATTACCAAACGGAACTTACTTTCTGGACGCGCCTCGTAAATGTGCTGCTCACAGCATAGGCAAACTGGGCTAACTGAAGCCGCCAATAATGATCCATACCAGTGGTGAATGCCTCTTCCACATTTTTATTTTGACAACATTTAATTGCGTATTATGATATACAGACTTTAATATTATTGAAAACGAAATAACTATGCATTTATAATGAAATGATTTGGTGGAAACATTGACAGAAAGTGAAAGTAATCTAGTGATTCAGTTACCTCATTACATTGCAATATTCAAACAGAAACTGACTTTAACAGCATTAGGTTGGAACCAAGAAGAGGCTAATGAGACTAATTTAAAGTTGGAACATTAACTTCTTGTCTGTTAGAAGTAAATAGAATCAACGGCGCGGGTCCCCAGTTATTCATTAAACTGAATGAGAACTTAAGATGTGATTTTCTTGATTCTCTGGGCACCACAACATCAAAGAGGAGGTAGCTCATTTTATCCTTTCCGGCGTTTTCCAGGCACTTGGCACCGGAAAGAAGAAAATACTGAATTGTAAAAAGAGATTTGTAGTACTCCGATTCCAGAACGAATGCGAGAGATAGGCGCTGCCTTCTCGCATTAAAAAAGACTAACTGTATTAGGAAATTAGTAAGATATTGCCAATAGGAAAAATTTGTAGGAAGCGTATAAATAAATCGTTTAAATCGTGTAATTAACTAAACTGGCATAACTTCATGGCGTGAACAGTCTCAATGTTCGTAAATTGTCAGAAAAGCTAGTCATGCCTTGGTACATCTCGTGCTATTGATTGTGATAGAGATAACACCTTTACGTAATTCAGCAGCTTTTTTGTAAAAATGTGTTGGAACGCAGCCACGAAAATCAGAATACGAAAAAAATTGTATTAATTTTGACCATTAGCCGCATATATAACAAGTTTTCCAACAATCTGGCGCCAGTGGTACTCACAGAAAAACGCCCCTTGTTTATAGTCTAAACCTTAAGGAGAAGCTAATTCTCCGATGAGCGAGGCCGTTCCCCGTCGTTGTTCGAATCCCCCCTCGGGCATGGATGTTTGTGTCGTCTTTAATATAAGGTAATTCATAATTAGTTTGTACGTTTATGGACTGATGACCATGCAATTAAGTCCCTTAAGCTTCACAAACATTTGAACATTTATGAACTAATTTTACGACGGGATACTGCAGATGTATCATGTATCTTGTTTAGTGGTCAAGCCGCATTTACCAATCATGGCCAGGTAAACCGCAGAATCATGCACTATTGGTCTGCTGACAGTCCCTCTTGGCTTCGACTGTTGGACCGTCAGCGTCCATGGAGTGTAAACGTGCGGTGTGGGATAGTGAACCAGCAGCTCATAGGCCCGTATTTCATAGACGGAACACTGACAACGCACAAGTATCGCAGCCTTCTCACAGACCATCTTCCACGGATGCTAGAAGACGTTCCTCTACAGACTAGGAGGAATCTATGGTACTAACATGATGGCTGTCTAGCCCATAGTCCACGAATGACTACAGGATGTCTTCATGAATTGTTCCCAAATCGAGGGATTGGACGCAGAGTTCCCTGGATTTGACGCCTGTAGACTTTTTTCTGTGGGAAAAGCTCAAATATGCTTTCTACAAGGACATACCAACCATACCCGATCATATGCAACGACGTTTCACTGTAGCCTGCTTGGATATCGGTATATTCTGAAATGCTAGCACATGTGCAGCGTTCGTACCTTAGCATACTGAAAGCGTGTATTTCTGCTGCCGGTGGTCATGTTGAACACAACCTGTGATTGTCATTTGTTTGTTTCTTTGTAAATCTATCAGATCTTACTGCGTGGTCATCAGTTCGTAGCTTACAAACTACTTAAATTAAGGTAAACTAGGGACAACACACACATCCATGTCCCAGGGAGGACTCGAAACTCCGACGGCGAGCAACCACGCGCTCCGCAGCAAGGCGACTTAGACCGCTCGGTTACTCCACCGTGGCTGATGGTCATTTGTCGCGTTACTGGTTCGAATCCATATAACTAGTGTATGCTCTTGTGTTGTTCTTTAGTATGTGTTACCAGAGGTATTGTACAAGTGTCGTTGTGGGAACGAGTCAAAAGACGATATCTCGTAAACGACTTGCACTAGAATCCTGCAAAAAACATTACTGATATTCTAGTGCACCCTACTTTTATTTTCTTAATGTCTACAGGCATTGTTCCATTTAGAAAACTGTATGGTAGCATAAAAATGCAATTTATAAGTAATATTACAATCTGCTTGTTGGCTAAAAATACGAGCCCCTGACTACCAGTCAATACTGTGAAAACTGCACATAAATCGCACTTTTCGTTTCCGCAATATTTGCGGTGCAAGTGTTAGGTGATTCACATTGCATTACAGAACGTCTCTCTTGCAGCGTCCGTTACTGGACTTTCCTAATAATACGAATTGAAATAGTGAAACAATACAACTGTTTCAGGGCATTGTGATGAATTCAACGGCGATGTTGAAAATTTGTGCTGGACCGGGATTCGAACCCGGCGTCGGGCCGGTGGTCGCCCTAACCAATTAGACTATCTAGGTAAACTTCCCTTTCAACCCAAATCTTCAAACTGTAGCATACTACGATGGTAGTTCCCCCTGCCCATTAGTTTCGCTTGCTCGCGTCCTATATTGGATAACCACAAGGGATGGAGCGTATGAATTCGTCCGCATTGAAATTGTCAATTGCCTGTCGGGATCATATTTACAGTGATTGATATGGTGTCTGTACTAAGTAAATAAGCCTTCAGTGACGCGTTCTTCTTCCTGTGGGATTTTCTAGATGTCTTCTATGATCGCCACCTATGTAAAGCACCTGATATCAGTATAGAAGGTGTCGGGCTGTGACAAGACGGGATGCAGGGGCTACGGGCCCCCCGGTGCCAGTAAATTAGAGCTTTCAGTGACTGGCTTTACTGATTTCCTTGATACAGCATTCTTCCGATATGTGATGACGGCCTCATGCCCATCGATGCTCAACTCGGCGAGTTGGGCGGCAAGAGGAACAATGGCCTTGCTGTGGTAGCATCGCTGTAGACACCGGCATTATTTTACGACGCGATTACACCCGTCTGATTTGACCCATGACGTCATCAACATCTCTGTATACTGGATAATATCTTAATACTAACGTATTGTACATAATAAATAATCTGTGGTTATCTTCGTAAATTACAGATTACAACAACAGAATGTACCATCGATCACAGGTCTCAGCCCAAAACATTCGCACCTTCGGTACTCACTTGCGTAATAAAATAACCTACACCTCACGCTCAGAATGAAGCTTCAGATCACTTTTCAAACACAATATCTTAATCTTTAATCTATGTTTTGTTTGTAAACAAACTATCATCTTTAGTTCGGTCTGCGGTGCGCCAGTCACGTTCTACTCGGCCATTACGGTCGGGGGTTCTAATCCCCCCTCGGGCATGGATATTTGTGCCGTCCTTAATCTTAGATAGTTCATAAGTCGTTTGTAAGTTTAGGGACTGCTGACTCCGAAGTTAAGTCCCATAAGCCGTACAAACATTTGATTTGAGCTAATACTTTCACAATAGTTGAATTTAACATATAGGCCTTCATTGTCGAATCGAGTTAAGAAGAACGTGTTACGTTCGGTTAAATTTAAAAAGCCGGCCGCGGTGGCCGAGCGGTCTGCGGCGGGCCAGTCACAGTCTGCACGGCCACTACGGTCGGGGGTTCGAATCCCCCCTCGGGCTTGGATATTTGTGCCGTCCTTAGTGTTAGCTAGTTCATAAGTAGTTTGTAAGTTTAGGGACTAATGACCCGTAGTTAAGCTCTACTAAAATTTCTATCATCAATAACTCTGCCACTACATAATTACTCACACCACCTACATACACGCAAGTACCTCAAAACTTTCGCACACCGATGACGTTCCACACGTCAATACGCCGACGTCACGGGTCAAAGCCGACGGGTGGAATCTCGTCGTATAAACGGCTCCAGACCCCATCACATGTCGGCAGCGTCGACCGTCGCCAAACATTCCGACCTGCGGTCTATTCGTCTTACTCAGAAAGCAGTGGCGTCTCCAAGTGCCGGCCGCGGTGGCCGAGGGGACTGAGGCGCTCCAGTCACGGTCTGCACGGCCACTACGGTCGGGGGTTCGAATCCCCCCTCGGGCATGGATATTTGTGCCGTCCTTAGTTGTAAGTAGTTCATAAGTAGTTTGTAAGTTTAGGGACTGATGACCTTGTAGTTAAGTCCCATAGACTCTACAAACATTTGAACATTTCGTCTCCAAGCATACCCCGCCGTGCAGACGGCTTTGCGATCCGGCGTGCTTCTGCTGTAGCAGCTGATGACTCATTCTCAGCTTCAGACGCCCCACTGTTTATATCGCTTTCCCCGGTGCGTGTTTACCTCTTGCTTTGGCTTTTGATCACGCGCGGCACAACGCGACCAACTTACACAGGTGGCTGTCTGGCGCAGTTGAGTAAACCATTTCCACACCTGACAGCGACACACTTTGCTACTGCCGACTCTTAACTGCTGCTTCGCGTCTGTCAATTGCTTACAACTTAACTATATGCATGTAATAAATTACATTACCCTCTTCTTTGATAAGACCTGGACCCTCAGGTCGACTATCCATTATGGGCCGAAATCTGCGACTGTAACTTGAAATAGGTTTCAGAAATTACTGCAACCAGTCGCCTTTTTTCTTTTCATATAAGTTATTTATTAGACCGTGATCGGTTTCTATCAGCCAAGAAGCTCATCATCAGATGATACATGTACGTTTCAGTGCAATTAACTGTGTATCTGTGCTAGGGCAGACAACGAGAAAAAGTAAACACTACATGTGGTATGTTACATCGATTAATTACAAGTTCGTCTTCAAGATGTTACTTACAGTTAGAGTTTCATATTAAGTACATCTGTGTGTGTTCTACTTTTGGATAACATTCTGCACATTTCACAACACTACACACACATTACCGCAGCACAGCCTCTCCCACGTCTTTTAAATTGTAAACAAATAAAGAGTATGTTTATACTTCCGTGTTAAGTGATTCCAAAGATTTACAAAAGCTTTAACTTATTTATATATGTGTTGAACTTAGTGTTTCACTTCCCCGTTTCACAATTATCTACATTTCACTGTTCCTTGATGACCATTACAATATCTTTTCTCTCCTACAGTCTTGGTATGCAGTATACTGGTACTTGTATTATTCTGTCCCGAGTTCTATCTTGAGTACTTTACCTTTTTCTGTAGAAGAATATAAACTATGCTACCCAGAGTGAGAGTCTCTATGGCACTAAGTACAGCAAAAGTGAAAGTTTTCCTCTGATACTGTTCCTCTCGAAAATTCCCTACATGCTGCATAAGTGTCACAATGGCAATCGGCCCTCTTTGCTCGCTTATTAACTATTCAGTTAAATCCAGTGGTTCAAGATATATTGTTTTACAAGCAATCGATTTCATTCTAGTTCAATTCGTTTTACTTCCGCCACTTTCCCGTTCTCAGTACAAGCAGCTTCTACAACCACCGTATAAACAGTGGAATATATCCAGAGTATTTGCACTTGTTGAAAGTTATTATTTCACGCACGCTTTTCTTACCTCCGCCTCGTCCTTTTAGAAACTGCACGGCGCAGGTGTCCTGACATTTCCTCATAATTTTGTTCGGACACACCATGACATTTCCTCTGTAACACTCCAGAAGTTATGCTTCCTATTCCTCCCCATACTTCATGATTAATAATACTGAGGTGTGACAATGCTGATAAACTGATTCAAGACCCTCCACTTCACCGCATATGTGTGGTACATCTAACACTGATAACGTTCAAGCAGACCTATTACTGGAAAAGAGAGTGACTCCAACACTTTCGCACCGCATGTTTTCACCCTTACCGTGGCTAAATCGAAATACAAAGGTAAACATTTGTGACTCGGTATCACAACCATATCTAACTCCAGTGATGATTCCGTTTTCACTTTCCGGATGCCGGCCGCGGTGGCCGAGGAGACTGAGGCGCTCCAGTCACGGTCTGCACGGCCACTACGGTCGGGGGTTCGAATCCCCCCTCGGGCATGGATATTTGTGCCGTCCTTAGTATAAGGCAGTTGATAAATAGTTTGTAAGTTTAGGGACTGATGACCCCGTAGTTAAGTCCCATAAGCTTAACAAACATTTGAACATTTTTTTGAACTTTCCGGAGCCCCTCCAATTATTCCTTCGCTGACAGCAGATTCACGTGTATTTTACCTCCAGTGCTTGTTGCAAAACTACACGTAATTTCATCGCCTCCTGACGCTCATTTAACACACTACTTTTCCGGTGACTGTAACCATAGGGTTATCAGCACCTCTCCAACCTTGTTGATCGAACCTGAGAACAGTGATTTCCATCACTCTTTCTTCCCTTCCTAAGATCCTGTTACTCCCTTAGCAAGTTAAACAATATGAACTAAACGAGAAGATTAGATACATATATCAAAACAAATGTACAGAAATCAACAGTTAAACCCTGTTAATCCTGTATATCTATAATGTGGTATGTGGCTCTCGACTATTTACTTTAAATGGAATGGCCGAGCGCTCTAAGGAGCCTTGTTGCAGAGCACGCGGATGCTCTCCGTCGCAGGTTCGAGTCCTCACTCTGGCATGTGTGTGTGTGTGTGTGTGTGTGTGTGTGTGTGTGTGTGTGTGTGTATGTGTGTTTGTGTGTGTCTGTGTGTGTAGTCGTTGGAGTAATTTAAGTTGGTTTAAGGAGTTTGTAAGCCTAGGGACTGATAATCGCAGTAGTTAATTCCCTTAGATTTACAAACCTTTCAACATTTGAATACTTCAGTTTCCTTATTTCCTCGAACGGTACTTCCTTTCTTCCCGCTCTTTTCTTTCCCCACGTTTCAAATTCCTAGAATCATTTCTGGACTACCTCTTAACGGCTTTAGACGTTCAACAAGCACAGTTGTCGTCTTCGTGGGTAACAGGACACGCACATTCGCTGGCGACGTTGTTTCTACCATGTGGTTGGCCCTTTAGGGGTGTATGACGACGATAACATAATCCATTGGCCATCCTACGTTATAGCATATTTGCAATTTTCCTCCTCGCTCTCCCGTCCTGTTTCTCTAATACTCTTGCATTCGCCTTCCGTACTCTATTCCAGACTTACAATTCACATGAAAAAATAAATTATTTACTGAAATCTGGATATAAGAAAACTGGACTTTCCGCTAAAGATTTAAAGTTTTCAAAATCACATTAACTTTTTTCTGTCCACACAAACTTAGAAGCCTTTTTATACTATTGTGTTAATGGTCTGGCGAAGTCTGCTAACCCCTGACGAAACTTCAATAGAAATTCGAGATCCAGAAGAATTATTGTAACTCCTTTACACAAATCGGCACAGGTAAATCACACAGAGCCGTTACTGTCCTAGGATCTGTTTTCACTCCTAATTTGCTTATTATGTGACCCACATCCACAACTTCTTCTAATACAAAATTATATTCTTTAAATTAGCAGCTCTTAATCTCAAAAACACTTCCCTTAGTCTTTGCAAATGTTGGTCCCTATCACATGAAAACACTAATATAACATAAAGGTAAACGATACATTGCGGAGGAGGTTTGAGATCCCCCAGAACCCGTCCAATAACCTTTGGAATGTAGCAGCTGTATTTTTCAACCGAAATTGAATGTTTCTATGCTGATATTTACCCCGCGGCGAAGAAAAGCTTCCAACTGATGGTAACCAATCTTGAAATCCATGATCGAAAAATATCTCCACTGGCCCAAAAATAGTCTACAGTTTCAGTGATATTAGGCAAAGGCTAATCATCTGTTCCTATCTTAGCATTCAAATGACGATTTCGGAACAAAAGCTATATTTGTTAGAACAGTCCGGCAACTTCTTGGGGTATCACTACAATTCCTGCCCCCACTCTCTTCTATGATTTCATCTCAACTGCTGATCGAAAAACTCCTCTAGATAAGCTTGTAAGTGCTCTGGGACCCTATATTGTTTGCGTTATACTGAAGCTGCATCTCCCGTTGGTATCCGAAGCTGTGTTATCGTTTTATCTGGTAATGGACCATGCAACAAAACAAATTTTAAACTCGATTAATAAATCCCCCGCTCGCTTCCTGTAATCACCGTGTAAATGCTTGAAAGAAATATAGCTGCCGGCCGCGGTGGCCGAGGTGACTGAGGCGCTCCAGTCACGGTCAGCACGGCCACTACGGTCGGGGGTTCGAATCCCCCCTCGGGCATGGATATTTGTGCCGTCCTAGTTCGTAAGTAGTTCATAAGTAGTTTGTATGTTTAGGGACTGATGACCCCGTAGTTAAGTCCCATAAGCTTAACAAACATTTGAACATTTGATTTTGAAATATAGCTGCAAATAAACATTTTCTACTACTAAAAGCCTTAAAAGCAATATTATTCATAATTTAAAGTCTAACGATCCACCTTCACAGAAGTCAGGTGTTTATAATATTACATGTGGTATATATTATATAGAACAGTCTGGAAGGCCGCGACACAATGGTGGTGCTCATTACGGTGCCCTGCTGCGGCGCGAACAGCCGGTCGTCGTCGGGGGTTCGAGTCATCCCTCGGGCAGGGGTCTTTGTATTGTCCTTAGCATAGGTTACTTTAAGTTAGTGCAGTTAGTTTATAAGCCCAGGGACTGATAACCAACGTAGTTAAATGCCTTAGATTTACAAACATTCGAACAGTCTGGAAGAGCTTTTGCTAGTAGATGCACATAACACCTTTTAGGCAAAAAAGGTACGAATATTCACAACTTGTCTTTTGCCAATCATTTATTAATCTCAAATCACTAATCAAAAAAGTTCAGGACATTCGTATCTGGCATATAGAGAACAAAGAGAAGAAATTGAACACTTTCGTAGAACTGGATAGGTTAAAATTTTTTCTTTAAATGATAATTTAACTCCTGGGAAATAGCTACAATTAAGAAATAAACAATTTTTCGGTGCTGTGAAATACTTACTTTCGGATCCTTGTGGTTGTCCTATTCCTTGGTTCTTCGTGTAGTTTTGGTAATGACTTTTCCCTTTTCCCTAATTAAATGGTAATCATAATCTGGATAAACATGTAACCTCGTTTTTATGTCTCAACTGCTATCATACTGAAGATATATTCATTATATCGCACCATTGTTCTAAAAATATGTAGTCTGTTTCGTAAGTTATTCTCTATTTATCTCTGTAAATATTCTGGCAGTGTATATGATTTCGTTATCTTACGGCTCAGATAATGTACTTCATTATTCTTGCGACCGTCTGGACTAAGCAGCTGTTCATGCTAGCCGCTTAGTAGAGAGTGGGCCCACTGCCAGTTGCGTACAGGTTGATGCCGTTCCAACAGCAAGCACTACGGCAGCCGATAGCCGCTAGCAACATCTCTTATTTAACTTTTATAAACCTGTATGTATTTGCCTGGCATGCATATTTTTTATTGACACTTCTGTTGTTATAATTACGTAGGCTTCCGCGGCCAGTCAGATGACATAAAAATTTTCTGGGTGTTGTACCGCGTCATGAGGTAAGAAGGCTATTACTTTAGTAACCAACGTTTCGGCCAATGTTACAGTGGCCTTCATCTGGGTATACTGATGTGAGCTGGTTGTTACTATACTTTATATTTACTGTCACGTAGATATTACGTCATAATTTTTAAAATCAGCGATGTAATTGGTGGAATTTTGGCGGAAGAATGTGAACTTTATTATGATAGGATGCTGAGGTGGAGGGAGTGGGGGTTAGCTGTTGCCTATTGCTTCTTACATAGCGAGACATGATTGGTGGTCATCGGAGAATGAGGTGAGGGCTTCCGTTTCTCGCCTGCTGGCCGTGGGCGGCAGTTGCTTACTGGTGACGCTCGCGTGTTGTGTTGCCAGTGTGACCTATTTCGCTGTGATGGCTGGTAGCCAAGAGGAGGCAAGCCTGGTCCATCTTCTCTGTTCATGTTATTAGGATTTTCTACAATTTCGATGGCTTCCCTTATCTTGCGTTTAAACATCCCTGGTTGCTTAGCGAGTATTCTGGCATCGTTAAATTTTATCTTTTTGCTGCAATCTTGCTGGTATGCCGCTTAAAGTAATAGCCTTCTTACATCATGATGCGGTACAACAACCAGAAGACTTTTATGACTTCTGATGTTATTTCATGCAACTTGTGCACAACATGCTCTAACGTTTTACACTTAATGTGAGTACATAATTTGCCTCTTGTCATCATTAATTTCTTTACGAATAAAGTATTTCGTGTATCACTTTCCTAATATACGATTTGTGACTGATTCTAGATTTTTAATCTTATCAAACCTTCTGACGGAACACCCTTAGCTGCTGTTAAAATGCGGCTAAAGTTTCTTTAATTTATGAAACTTGTTGGGATGCTTATTAGCACTTACAGTAAATAACTGTGACGGTTGCTGCTTTCGGGACAAGCTATGTTCAAAATCACAGAAACTTCAAATAAAATTTAATTTCCTATACTCTTATATTTTTTTGGGGTTTGATTCCATGTTTTGGAACGGCGTGCTCAGCGACCACAAAATAATGAATATAGTAAATATAGTATGCAACATTGGTCGTTTTTTATTAATGTTTTTGCAGATCGATTTCGATCACATAATGATCATATTCAATGCACCAGTCATCGTAATATCAACTATGCATAATCATATGCCATATTAGCTGAATGTAATAGATTTTTTTGGAACATATCAGTGTAGTGTACATCCATGAAAAAATAAAAATTAATAAAAAACGACCAATGCTGCGTACTATATTTACTGTATTTTTTATATTTTTGTTTCTAGATAACAATTTTGGCATATTTAATATTAGAACTTCACATAAGGGTTTGACTTATTCCTTCACGTGCCTGGCAGTGAGTTGTTGGAAACGTTAGCCGGCAGATGAGAAGATGTGGGCGGCAAAGCTGAAAAGCTGCCAGCAACAGTTTGTGGAAACATTGGTTTGGCAGGAGCTCTCGGCCATCTCTATCGACGCCCCTGTGCCAGTATGGGAACGGATTTTTCATCAATCGAGCCTCTAACGTCATTTCTCTCTCTCTCTCTCCAAGATATTAAATCTTGTCAGTCAGGGGTAAATAACTGTAGAAGGGCAACGTGTTCTTCCTAGGTCCGCTGAAAAATGTGTGTATGCTACCCAATATACTGTGCCATTTAATTTCACGACTTGCTTTTGGTCAACGGTGGAGACTAAATATAAAGAATAGGCAAACTTATGGAAATATAAATGTATTTTAGTCACATCATTTTTATTAAATCTGCTTATCAATTTAGATTACTCACCCATAATAAGATATCAAACCCAGAATGCCACGAGCGTCACGTGTGGAAATAGTTTTAGGTTTGACCCAAAAAGGACGCCAATAAATGACAAAAGCTACATTTATGTTTTGTACTCCATGTATTCTATATCATCCTTTATGTGTTCCATAGAGTTAAAGACGGATGAATTTGGTGGCGAAGATAACTAACTTCGTTCTCTGAGACACTTGTAAAACCATTGTAGAATGGTTCTTGTGGAAAAATTATACAACGATTCTGGCCCTGCGTCACGGGGTGTTATCCTGCTAAAAGGTGCCATCGTCATTCAATTATGTTACTCTGTCTAAGATTTCTTCTCATAGCCGATTTTGTACTCGTGACATGTGACTCATGTATCTGTAAGATGCTGCAACCCAAGGATATGTGAGTTTAATGTCATTGATAACCTACAGAAATTGCAAAGAATTTAAAATGGTTGTTAAGCCTAATCTTACAAACTACTTATGAACTACCTTATACTAAAGACGACACAAACATCCGTGCCCGAGGGAATTCGAACCCCCGACCGTAGCGACAGAAATTGCTGGTTTCTAAACAGCGGAGTGCACAAAATAATCTAAGCAAATATTACTTCCTGAAAATTACTGACGTCAGATTATTATAAAATCGACAATAAAAGTTCGTACCACTTACAATGAAGCGGTTGTAGCAATAAGTGCTACAACAGTGAAAACGACAGCAGGAACTACCAGAAAAGTGTGTGGTTTCAGTTACGTACGAATGAAAATAGTCTGTTCTTTCTTAGAGACGACGTGTACTCATTTAAATGATGCGTAGGGCATGTGTATGTATGGCTAATGCTCCGACTATTTAATGATAAACTTTTGAATAATATGAACCGTGCAGAATGTCATAGGAGAGAGTATTTCTCCAGAATATATAAATAATACCACGAAACAGTGAGTTCCTTGTTTTCTAGCAGGTGTGGCTTCATCAGAAAAGCATTAAACTGTAAGGCAGTTAGCGACGTTCTCGCATTTTTCTGACGACGTCCGTGTGTAATTTGGCATTCCTACCAAGTCTCGCGACGAAAATATTTATTTCGCTCTACTCTCTGTCTCTCTCATGTTTCAGTCGATTAAAACTGTCCTTGGCCGCCTGAAGTTAGGTACGCCTTTGTTCTCTGTACTTCACTGTCTACCGCACTCTTTCCAGCTTGAACCCAATACATCTATGAAACGCTGATGTATCTCATTCTTTAATGCCGTTTCGCCTCTAGATATTCGGAAGAGCAACCTTACTTTACTTGCTGTAATGCTGCCCTATAATTCTAACTATTGCACTTCATGATGATCGAAGGAGCTTCCTACTCCACCAAAAATTCGAAGATTTCTGTTCTATGGTTACTAGGTAGTTGCGTTCACCGCTACGCCACCTGGGCACAGTGGCCACGACGTCTGCGGACTACCTTCCAGCAGACCCAAAATTTCCATTTATCTAAACATCTCTCATAGCCTTCTCCCATTTTACGCTTTATTCCCAACATTTCACCGATTCCCGTAAGCGTTCGAGTCTGGTGTGCATCGGCATTAAGGAAAGGATACTTGTGTGTGTGTGGTGGGGGGGAGGGGGGGGGGAAGGTTCTGTTCTTTCAGACATGTCCGAATGGTGTCATGGTCTGGATAATTTTTTTTGTACTCTTGGTGATGTCGTCAGTTTTAATGTATCAATACAACTACTCATCTATCCATGGGGATCATGCTCACCATTACATGCAATTGGTGTTGCCTCAGCACGATGGCGTCTACCAACAGCACAATGCAACATGTCACAAAGCTCGTATTGTTCGTGAGTAGTTAGAAGGGCACTAGGATGAATTTACCGGATTCTCATGGCCAGCAAACTCTCCTGAATTAATCCCGATCGAGAATCTTTAGTACTATTCCGATAGGGCTGCTCACGCTATGGACCCTCAAAAATGTTCAAATGTTTGTAGATCTATGGGACCAAACTGCGTGGTCATCAGTCCGTAGCTTACAAACTACTTAAACCTAGGTAAACTAACCTAAGGACAAACACACACACCCGTGCCCCAGGGAGGACTCGAACCTCCACGGCGAGCAACCGCACGCTCCGCAGCGAGACGCTTTAGACCGCTCGGCTACTCCACCGCGGCTATGGACCCTCAACCGAGAAACATAACGCAGCTGGTCGAGGCACAGGAGGAAGGAAGGAACTTCAGAGTTTAACGTCCCGTTGACAACATGCTCATTAGAGACCGGAGCTCACGCTCGGATTATTGCGTGGAGACGGGGAAGCAAATCGACCGTGCCCTTTCAAAGGCACCGTATCGGCATTGGCCTGGAGCGATTAGGGAAATCGCGGAAAACCTAAATCTGGATGGCCGGATGCGTTATTTTAATCACTGTCCTCACGAATATGAGTGCAGTGTGTTACCACTGCGCCTCCTCTATATCATGGCATTCTAGTTGGCATGGCTCCACATCCCTTATAGTACGTTCGAGAATCTCATTGACTTCCTTCCTTTGTCTCGTAGATGGTTGTTTCGGGTTTTGACAGGTTGTCAGATTAATGTTAGTGGGCTGAGTAGAATAAATCCAGGAAAATATAATGTTATCGACAAAAATTACAGCTTTTCTCTATTACGTCACGGGTTAATCAAGTTTTGAAAGTGAAATTTCCATACCACATTTCTGTCTTCGAAGTCGACAGACATACACGAACTGTTATATATACCGTACAAAGTTTATGAAAATAAACTGTATTATATAAATAGTTTAATGCAAGTAATGCATCTGGTTAAGGGAACTGGCCTCCGATTTCGTTGCATAGTAAATACCACGTCATACACTGTGACTCTAAAATATTACGTGAGTAATCTCAAAATACGTGGTGATACGTAATACGCTATATGCGGAATTAATACGTGTTTTTGAGCTGCTGTTATGGGTGATACAGTATTAAATCCTAACACACCGTGGGAATCATTAATTATAGTCCAACATGTACTGAACGTTAAACCCTAATTTTCCCCCGTTCCAAGTGTTGAGTATTGGCACTAAACCAAAATTTCAAGAAGCTACGAACTTTGAAAAGTAATGAATGTAATGAGTAATTCCAAATGAAACTGAAAGACACTCGTAATAAAAAATAAAGTGGGATTCAACAGTTATACTCTTCTTGGCGTTATGGAAAATTCTTTCGAAAAACAGATCATTGTTGGAGATTTAAAATTTGTTGTGCCGCGGCCTCCGCGATTTAATATAGACGAGTGGGCAGCGATCCGTAGTCAAAAGCCTACGCCGCACAGCTACTCCGGTCGAAAGACGACGCGGCCGTCCGCCGTCGGGGGTTCGATTCCCCCCTCGGGCATGGGTGTTCATGTTGTCCTTAGTTTAGTTTACCTTAGGTTAAGTAGTTTGTAAGCTACGGACTAATAACCAAGCTGCTGAGTCCCATAGATTTACAAACATTTGAACATTTGAGCAGAAAGATGTTCTGCGGAGGACCAACAGACACCCCGTTTACATGGGCTCCCAAAACCGGATTTCGTAAACCGATTTCCCAATTCCGCTTTTGGTGGTCATGTAAACACTCCAAAATCAATTATGAAATCCACTTCTCTAACGCGGTTTTCCAGTTCCACAATCGATTTTCGCGCCCATGCAAACGCAACCGTTTTTTAAGCGTTCTTGGCTTGTCAGATTGTGTTTTTTTGGTAAGAATTTTCGGCACATATGGACAGAGTGATATTTTCTAATGTGACATAAAAGTATTAATATTAGAGTGAGTATGAATCTGTGTATTTAAGTAAAGAAAAATAGCGATTATGCTGACTAAAACGGGGACTGAATCAGCTGTTTTTCAGCCGCCATCTTAAGTGGATTAGGAAATCCGATTCAAGCTGTGCCATGAAAACACGACAGCACAAATGTTTGTAAATCCATCGAACTAAACTGCGTGGTCATCAGTCCGTAGCTTACAAACTACTTAAACCTAGGAAAACTAACCTAAGGACAACACACACACCCATGCCCAAGGGATGACTCGAATCTCCACGGCGAGGAACCGCGCGCTCCACAGCGAGGCGCTTTAGACCGCTCGGCTACTCCACCGCGGCGACACGACAGCGACAAACGCTTTACGAAAATCGGTTTTCGTCTTCTGGAAGATGTGTTACATGTAAACTTACTGAGTGACAGTCACAGGGTCGCCACAACTAAATCACGACTTTTTTTTTTTTTTTTTTTTTTTTCTTTATTGTGTTTTAAAGCACCTGGTGGGGCAGGTCGGCAGTGGCATCAGCGCCGCTCTACGGCGAAACGGAGAAACATAGGAGACGTGAAAACATGACAGGTATTTTTTACAAACATTCATACTTAAAAACGGCCAGTATGGCTAAAGTACCCAGGGTTGCAAAATGAAATTGGATGTAGACAAAGACAGAGGCGCTGTTAAAAAGACACTAAAAAACTTGTTCCGCCCAAGCACAACACTGTACGCTGACGAAACACTAAAAATTCACTTTACAGAGCCCTGCAGGGGATGGATAGGGAGGGGGAGGGGTTACAACGGTTAAGGTTATCAGGGGAGGGGAAGTGGCGAGGATAGGACAGGAGGGGAGGAGGAAATGAAATGCAGTCCGCGAAGTAGAGAAGGAAGGAAGACTGCATAGCGTGTTAGATTTTTGTTTCGTGGTTGTGAAACGCGGCCAGTGAGAAGCGACCTGGTTTCCACGTGACAAGCATAGCTTTTGAACCGCCATATTGTAGTGGAACTCCGTATTTGGTGCCGTCATTCGTTGTAGCCAGTGGCGCAGACACGGACGAGGGGGGAGGGGGAGGAAGGGGGATTGATTGGGCTGAAGCCCCACCCTCTTCCGGCACCTCCCAAATATTTATTACTGATGTCATATTTTAATTTTTTTAAACAGGTCGGCATCGGAAATTTCAAATAGTACCCATGTAACAAATCACAACGTAATTACAATTTGCGAAGCACAAGTGAACGTGGCAGTGGGTTGCCAACGCAATACCGCCACCGTAAACTACATTTTCGTAGCTTTAAAGGTTATCGTATTTAACGTGTGTCACTGTTATAATTTATATACCGTGAAGGAATATCGTTCCTTTGCTACGGTATAACGCCATTCTATCAAAGGAGCGCCTTTGTGCTGCTATGTCACACATAAATATTACAACATGTTTTAGATGTATAGTAAACTCAAAACAGGGGAACCTGAAGAAGTGCAGAAGTAGCGTAGTTCGTAATATCAATGACTGTCACGTAGAGATCAAAGGGTGGGCCCGGTTCGTGTCTGCATACTTCAGAAACATTTTTTTTTTCCTTTTTTGTTTCCTCTACGTTTGTGGTGCTTTCTTGGTCATTTAAGTATAATATCCGATAGTCATTGTTATTTATTTTTAAGGCGACGTATTAGCGAGTTGATAAGCGTCACAAGCTGTGGAGGAAAAAGATGTAAATTACAGGTTTTCATCTATACTCTCGCAGATATTTTTAACGATATGGTTTAATTGCGGTTTTTATTACTTATTTGTTAATTTCATACAATTATTATATCTGGTATTCGTCGTTATTTATGAGAAACAAGAACAAACCCTGTCTACGAGAGAATGTGTTGAATTTTTCGTGCTAGGACACAGGACCCTGTAAATTTCAAGACAGTACCTTATGTCACTCGGTTTTCCCCACGGTGTTTAGATTCTGTTGCAGTTCAGTACAGTGTTGGAATACTTCAGTTTCACAGTGCAAAGACAGTATTGCTAGCGCATGGTTACGGAAGGAGATGCAGTGAAGAAAGAACAGTGTTTGCGTACAATACTAAAAGAAAAAGTATCACAACAAACATTGTCGTTGACGTTGACTCGCGTGTATGAACACGTAAAATGTATCAGGCAGAACCTATTATGTCCGAAGGAATGCCAAAGTGAACATTTGAATATGCAGAGTCTGTAAAATGTGAAAAATAAAAATATAACAGCAAGAGAAGTGGAGCTGGTGCAGATGATGTATTTCACCGTTTACAATTTTTTTAATGATTTTTGGCCAAACTCGATTTGGTCATACATTTTATTATCATTATCAACTGCTAACAGATAAATGCATCGTCGTTTTGTATCTTAAAAATAATCATAATACGAATTCTGGAAGAGTATTGCATGCCACGAGCAAGCATAAGAAAGCTACCGTTACTACAGTTTCAGGATTTTTCCTTTTTTTTTCGACAATCGCAACAGCAATACCGTGTAATTTCAAGCACAATCATCTTTGTAAACACAATGATCCATGCGGAGCCCACATCTGATGCTGGAGAGCGCTGCGGTCGCAGATCACATACAATTGGAATAACAGAAGAGGACCCTAAATGTAGGATCTGTGATGATGGTGATGAAACTGCATCACATCTAATCTTCAAATGCATTGCATTGGAGATCAAAAGGCACAAAACATTTGGGTCAACCATACCCGAAGAAATTGTGTCTAATAAAGAACTGGCAAAGAGACTCCTAGCACTGTTCAAGGGCATTGGTTGGCTTTACTAGATATACAGGGAGCGATACCGTACAATAAACTTAGTTTCGGTGCGGGCAGTGGCGGGTTGGACCAAAACTGTTTTCGCTATCCTGACAAAATCAATCAATCAACCAACTGACATTTGTAGGAAGTCTTTGGCGCTCTACGTAAAAAGAATAATAACACTTATAAACAATGAGCCCCATACCATAATGACCAAGCTATTCATATCCGTCCGTCCTGCAAGTATGCAACAGCCCATTAACGTCGGTACTTTGAACAATAATTTGAAACGTATCAAACAATTTTACCTTGAAGTTAGTTACATAGGGGAGGCTCGATGAGAAAATCACATTTAACAAGTAAAGAACATATTGACAAATGACAGCACCATTGAAGCTAAATACCCGTTAGTAGAGTGGAAAACCGTGTGGTACAATCTTAGCCTAAAAATTCACAATTATGATGTCGTCTCCTCATGGTATAAAGTCGTTAACATCCTCATTTCCAGTAATGAAAATTTATACAAAATTGGTAAGAGCGAACACCGATAAATGCTCAAGCTGTGGTCTACTAGACACATTAACCCACAGATTCACACGTGGAAATCGTTTACTAAACTGGAAATTGGTGCGGAAAAAGCTAGAGCTTTTTACGAGGACCTCGGAAACGTCTTATCGTCTTATACCACGGAGATATTGTTACGGCCAGACACCAAATTCTATCCAGCTAAAAAAAAATATTACGTAAATTTTGTACTAAATGGATCTGAAGGTGACAGCTTCACAGAATATACTTTACACATGACTGAAGCGTATTTTCAAATACGACAATATTTCGACAGCAAAAATGTTTTGGGAACATGATACACATTTTGTTGGTATCGGATAACGACGAAAATATAAGAAAGCAGAAAAAAGAAGAAGAAAAGGTCAGAAGGAAACGGTTAAATAAAATAAATACTGTTATTTCTTTTACAGAAGAGTTAATACTTAAACAAAATATATCCTGTGCGATAGAAGCAGCACGGTTTTGGTTTTTGGTCGTGCAATAATTTTAGTATCAGCTAAGGAAAGATCACTGCAGCTCGTTTCCTCATTGTTCATTTATAGTTGAAGAAACTAATTTATTAACAAATTTAAATTAAAAGTACTGGATATAGAGCTACTTACACTTTGTTTACACTGTCCGGTAGATACTGGCAGTATAATGGAATTGATCGTTGCGTTTTAATTAATAATTATAAGAAAACACCAGTCATCAGAGCTGTACCTAACAGAAAAACAACATTTCTTCACTTTTCGCATAACAATATGGCATGACTTCGAAGTTATAAGAAGATGTGTAGACATGACTTTCACAGAACAATAACGATAAAATAATTAACAAACAATGGATCAGGAATTAACTGCCCAAGCAAATCTTATTCGACATGACGAATTTTGGAGTCGACTACAAGCTGATAAAAAAGAAAATAAATAAATAAATAAAAATAAACCACGCCGATGAAGATGACATTTGGAGAGTGAAAGGAGGGTCTGTAAGGGGAGGCTGGAGGCCCTAAAAAATAAAAATAAAACCGTTCTAAGGCGTCTTGCTGAGGAGCGTGCGGTTGCTCCCTGCTCCCCGTCGGTGGTTTGAGTCCTCCCTCGGGCATGTGTGTGTTTTTGTTTCCTTAGGATAGTTTGAGTTAGATTAAGTAGTTTTTAAACCAAGGGACTGATAACCTTATTAGTTAAGTCCCAACGATTTCTTAAATCAAATCACTGATTAATTCTTCCGCCTTGCATTTTATTCCTGAATTAATTCTTGTACTTTATTCTACAGGATGATTTCCCATATTTTCATGAATATTATCGGCTGTATGAGTATTCGGAACAGACGTTCTGAATACCATAAGCAATGCATGAAGGCAGATTTGCAACAATCACATTTCTCTCTTACGACAGGAAAACCAATAGGAATCTCAGCAAAAAAAATTCAAATGGTTTTGACATTCTTCTACTGTAAATTTTGTTACAGTTAAATTCATTCACCGGAGAAAAAAGAATATGTAGACGAATAAAGAAACTATTTCACCATACACTGGGAAATAATTCTCTAGTAATATTTTGCGGGTCTGTCCATTAATGAGAAAATATTACACTAATAATATTCTGGAATCGTGGCGCAACAATCGGAAGCCACGAAACCAAATTCCGTACCAGTAGTGATGGGAACAATCGAATGAAAACAATCGATTCATTCGGTTGTTGGGAAAAAATCGATCATTCGGTTGTAGTTTCTCGTATCGGTTGAATTATTCATTCATTCTTCTGATTGAAACCAGTCGGTGGGACCAACCGAATGAAACAACCGATTCAGTCGGTTGGACTATTCATTCGTTCTTTTGAGTGAAACCAGTCGGTGGGATCAACCGAATGAAAAAATAGACGCAGTCGGTTGGCCTACTCATTCCTTCTTTTGAGTGAAATCGGTCGGTCGGAGCAACCGAATAAAATCGATACAGTCGGTTGGACCACTCATTCCTTTTCTTTTGAGTTAAATCAGTCGATGGGAGCAACCGAATGAAAAAATTGACACAGTACTTTGGCCTCTTCATTTGTTCTTTTGAGTGAAACCAGTCAGTGGGAGCAACCGAATGAAACAGTCAGCCGGTCGTAGTTTCACTATGTTGGATTAATATTCGTTTTTTTTTCGAATAAAAGTAGTCTGTGGGAACAACTGAATGAAAACATGCGATACTTTTGCAGTTTTGTACATTGATTGAATTACTGATTCTTTCTTTTCAAGTGAAAACAGGCAGTAAGTTTTTCTGACGGTTGAACCATGTAATCATTATCCCAACTGAAACGACTCATTAGTGTTTTAGCTTACAGAGCTATCCTTTTATTTGTATGAATGAAACTGGCATGCACATCTGATAACTACAGCAGTGCTACATTATACCGCCATGGAAAAGGGGTATGCCAAATTAAAATGCGTATTACTATGTTCATTTTATTATGTACTGAATGAAGTAACTTTTCGTTTTATAATATACAGTAACAGTGATTCATATTTTGTTGTAGATTAAATTGTTTGAGGTGCCATCAACGAGTAACTAATTACATGTCATATCGCTGGAGCCGGCCTGCGATCACTTTAATTGCTCACCCCAGACTTTAAAAACGCCGATCATCTGGGCCCGATCAGATTACTTTCGCAGACACCGACCACGAAGTACCACGGGAGCGGGGACACGAGAGGGGGTGCTGCCTCGCTTGCGTTTTCACTGCTGACAGCGCCAGCAGGCGCGCGCCAAACTCCACACAACAGTGTCTGGCGGGCGGGGCCTGCCATCGCCGATTGTTGTCGGTTTCTTACTGTCTCAATAAAGAAGCGTGGAAACTACAGGGTATTCCAAAATGATCTCGCATACTTATCTCCGAAGTGGGAACAGGTAGAAACGTGCGGTTTGCGGCTTCTTGTTCATACATATCTAAGGTTCTAGCAGGACAGAGTTAAGTATGTAAACTTTGAGCATATTTTCTAGATCCAAATTCAAAGATCACTAAAACATTGTAAAAAAAGAATCCTTCCTTAAAGTATTTTGTATAAAATATTTCTTATAAAAATATTTTTGTTAATTCCATCTAATTTGAAGGAGTACGAGAAGACATACAACTTTTATCAGTGTTGTAAGTTTTCTTCAGCGTGTCTGTATTAGTCAATAGTATATGAAAACATTCATCTCAAGTTTCATAATTATTCACTCTTGTCACGGCGCGGTGGAGTAGCCGAGCGGTCTAAGGCACCTCGCTGCGGAGCGCGCGGTTTCTCGCCGTCGGAGGTTCGAGTCCTCCCTGGAGCACGGGTGTGTGTGTTGTCCTTAGGTTAGTTTACCTCAGTTTAAGTAGTTTGTAAGCTACGGACTGATGACCACGCAGTTTGGTCCGATAGATTTACAAACATTTGAACTCTTGTCACATATATTTCTGTGGTTATCGGTGAATCGGTGTGGAGATTTATTCCATCCCTTCGACATGTACCATACAAAATCTTAGATGAACAGTGAATTACCAATTGTTTTGAAAGTCAAGTGTGCAAAATTTCATCAAGATCGGAATAAAACTCTTATTGGCGTCTTCTGTCATGCATCGAACTAAAGTAGAGAAGAGTGAAATATATAATTAAAATTCGAATACAAACGGAATTTGTCGAAGTTAGTAGGTAAAGTACCCTCCGCCATGCACCTACGAAATTTATTGTTCACAATTACCTTCGTCTTGTTTTAAATGTCAAGTGTGCAAAATTTCATCAAGATCGGAGCCAAATTGTGGTTTATGTCGAAGTCAGTATGTAAAGTAGCCTCCGCCGTGCACCGAATAAAATTTGATGTAGACAATGACTTTCCTCTTGCTTTGAAGGTCAAGTGTGCATAATTTCATCAAGATTGGAAGAAAATTGTAGATTTGCATGGAATAGAAACACACACACGGACACACTACTATATTTATAAGATTTGTCTCTAAGGAAGTTTCATGCTGAATCGCGGTTCATTTATACCCGAAAACACTAAAGGAGTATGCAAATAAAGTCGGTGAAGTAATAAAAACATCCATATAACTGCAGAAACGACAGAGACTTTTTCCAGCCGGTTGTATCGCATCAAGTGAAACCACTCAAAGCCGAGAACATACATATAAAGGACAGAGACTTGTTTCATTCGGTGGTCGCGCATCGACTGAAACCACTCACGCCCACTGAATGAGTGAAAACATTCATATAGCGGCTGCAACCGACAGAGACTGCTTTCATTCGATTGTTTCGCATCGACTGAAACCACTCAAACCCGCCAGTGAGTGAAAACATTCATACGGCCACAGAGTCTATTTTCATTCGGTTGTTTCATTCGACTGAAAAAACCGACTGAACGAAAAAACAACCGATTGGCCAATCGCTTGTTAAAAACAGTCGGTTGTCCCATCACTACGTCCCAGCGCTTCAGTTCAGACACGCGCTGAAAGTCACCGAAAGAACGTCGTTTTCTAGAAAATGTCAGAATGACAATGGATACACCGAACTCGTATTCGCTTACGTTTCTCTCTCCTCTATTGATTTTAGTTCCTAGGAACTCGTGTTATTGGAGTGGCCAGATATCACGATTTTAAAGAGACTTTTTTTCTCTTTCTGTGCCCGTTGCTCCGCAAAACATAAAAAGGACGCCGAATCGCGCGTTTTCTCGTAATCATCAGTAACACTACCTTTTTTTGCTTCATTTTGTGTTGTTATTTATTTTTACGTTAATTTACTGTGACACACATTTTCTTGAGTCTTGCATTGCCCTTAACACAAAAGAGGGAATACAGAAGCATTATTTTACTCACGACATGAGAGGTGTGAACAGAAGGTTTTCCGTCATCATGCTCAGTGCGAACAACTTATCCTTCAGCTTAGCGATTCGTATCGATTATTTGCTACTGCTGAAATTACGGCTGTATTTTATTTTTCGATAAAGAATGCTGCAGGGCTAGAAATTTTCAATTACATTTGTAGTTACGAATTAGCTATTAACCGTTAGATGACAAACTTGCAACAGACTCAACCAACACGATGTCTTGGGGCTGTTACAGACAACAATGAGGCAATTTCAACAGTGGTTTTGGGAATTTTTTTTAGCGCATTCCATTTTCTTTTATTTGCTATGTGTGGGACTAACTCGTGCATATTAATATGGGAAAAGAAAATGTGCTTTCACGAAAGGCATAAGAGTTCCATTTCTTGAAGAAACCCAGGAGTACAAAGGAAGAATGTATACGTTATGTAGTTCAGTTTCTTCTACCATTGATCATGGAGGACGTGCCGATATACCGCAGTACATAAAGTAAAAGAAGCACCAGTGGGCAGTTTCTGGAAGAACCACTGGCAATATTACTGTGCAAGTAGGCATAAATTGCAAACGCAGGAAGATAAACGTATCGCTACAGAAGAGGGGCTGTTAGCGTTCCACACCGTAAACCGCAGTTATTCAACGGACTCACACAGAACTGTTTGAGAAGAAATTCACATATTCTAGGACAAAGTACCAGTCGAAATTAATGGAACGTATTATCGTCTTACCCAGTTCATGAAATTCAATTGGAACTTGAAGGTGCTAAGCATGTCTCTGATGGTTGATGCATCAATTCATAAAATATTAAAGCTAATACCGATTCTCGGTTGGTATTTTATTGTTACCAAAGGTGTTCAATTCACACTAACTTGTCTTCGTAATACGAGTGGAAGAATGTCAGAATTATTATTAGCTAGCTATATTCTGGGTATTTAAAGAAAGCAAAAGATATTTGACAAGAAGGCACGAGTACTCCCTCGGTCATAGATGTGTGTGTTGTTAATTTAAGTAGTTTGTAAGTCTAGGGACTGATGATCACAATGGTTGGACCATAGATTCACAAACATTTGAACATTCTGAACACAAGCAACTTCTGCGTGGATAGTTGCCAGGAGTTGTAAGCGTTACTGATATGTATGAACTTTTGAAATCTTATTTTCTGTCTCATGATAGGCATTGTAAATTGGTGAAACAGTTTTTTTGAGAACCCAATATCACTTCTGTTGCTTCATTTCGTACAAACACAATGCAAAATATTTTCAAATTCAGTACAAAATTAGGAAAGAACCACGAATTCAGAAAAAAAAAAAAAAAAAAAAAAAAAAAATCTTCCATTACGGTTGCACCGTCCGAGACAGACGAGTTTAACATTGCCGCCACAAGAGGCTACCACAGTCTGAAAAAGCGGCAGTGGCATAACACTAACCGACGGTACGAAATGAAATTCTGTGACACCCGTATAGTGGTGTCTGGAACAGTACCTACAGTGAAGATGCCAAAATTATGTTCTCGGACAATTTTATAAACAAATATGAGGGTTTCCCTCTTAGCAGGATGTAGAACACGCTAATATCGGGAATTAAAAACACAATGTTCTGAGTTGCCGGCAGCGCCAGTGCTTTAGGATAAGGCATAAAGTGAGACATTCGTTGCCGCCAGTTCTCCACAATGGGTGGCGCCACCAGGCCAGTATTGGAGGCAGCAATGTGGTATTCGCGCCAAACACCTATATGGTACGGTGGACTACAGCTTTAGCATCACTACACGGAGGAACTCAGCAGTAGCAGGGTTACTGAATATGGCGAACACCTGGATCGGCGAAATATTGAGCCATTTTTATTTCAGTACCAGGCTGCAAATCCTCAGGGATTGCGAAGGTTTACTACCTCGAGAAAGTATACGAAGACTCATATCTCAAAATTCTTAAGGCAGTAGATTCAGGCGCTACATATGTTGGCCAATCCATTTGGAATCAGACGAAAATGAGAATATTGGCCTCGTACTTTATAAAATAATTAATAATTTTAACGCCGGCCGCGGTGGCCGAGAGTATTGAGGCGCTCCAGTCTCGGTCTGCACGGCCACTACGGTCGGGGGTTCGAATCCCCCCTCGGGCATGGATATTTGTCCCGTCCTTAGGATTAGCTAGTTCATAAGTAGTTTGTAAGTTTAGGGACTGATGACCCCGCAGTTAAGTCCCTTAAGCTTAACAAACATTTTTTTCCAGTGACAAACTGCTGTGGGCTGCCGTTCGCCACTCAACAGGGGAAGACGCCTCGCAGCTGCACACGGTCAACGCAACAACACCTAGAAGACAAGGCCTCACAAATGGCCGTGCCTACGTCACACCTAAAGGCCGCTGGGGCACGCCCACCGCCGCGTAGCGGTCGGCCAGTCAGCTACCAATCGCCGCCTTTGGGTGTGACGTAGGCACGGCCAGTTGTGAGGCCTTGTCTTCTAGGTGGTGTTACAACAGGGGGCTTAAGGACGGACTAGTTGCATACTACACGGAGTCCCACAGCCGGCAAATTTGGTGCAGTTTATATAGACATTTTATTTTTTCTACACCTATCTATTCAAGATACCGTAAAACTGTTTACTGATATTGTTTTTGAATCAAATGCTGAACAATGTGATATATATTTTATTCCATTTAAATGCATTTTACACACAAAATATGACAAATGATGAAGACTACCTAAAACTTTGCGTATCACAGCTGCGAGTTTGTCAAATGTATTAACATAAAGTCTACTTTCTATGACATAAAAATGAAACCCCCACTAAAAATGCAAGTTTTCCTGATATCCGATTTGAGATGGAATGGCCCATATATGAATGTACCGGGTGATCAAAACGTCAGTATAAATTTGAAAACTTAATAAATCACGGAATTATGTAAATAGAGAGGTAAAAATTGACACACATGCTTGGAATGAAATGAGGTTTTATTAGAAAAAAAAGTTCAAAAAATGTCCCACACATGGCAATACATCTGATCAGAAAAGCAATAATTAGCATAACAAATTAAGACAAAGCAAAGGTGAAGTTCTTTACAAGAAATGCTCAATGTGTTCACCATGATTCCTCAACAATAGCTGTAGTCAAGGAATAATGTTGTGAACAGCACTGTAAAGCATGTCCGGAGTTATGGTGAGGCATTGGAGTCGGATGTTGTCTTTCAGCATCCCTAGAGATGTCGGTCGATCACGATACACTTGCGACTTCAGGTAAACCGCCGGCCGCGGTGGCCGAGGGGACTGAGGCGCTCCAGTCATGGTCTGCACGGCCACTACGGTCGGGGGTTCGAATCCCCCTCGGGCATGGACATTTGTGCCGTCCTTCGGATTAGCTAGTTCATAAGTAGTTTGTAAGTTTAGGGACTGATGACCCCGTAGTTAAGTCCCATAAGCTTTACAAACATTTGAACATTTTTGAACATCAGGTAACCCTAAAGCCAATAATCGCTCGGACTGATGTCTCGGGATCTGGGAGGCCAAGCATGACGAAAGTGGCGGCTGAGCACACGATCATCACCAAATGACGCGCGCAAGAGATCTTTCAGGCGTCTAGCATAAAAATCGTACGTTACAGCAGGTGTTTATTAGCCAGGCTGGGGATGATGCGATTCTGAAACATATCGGCGTACCTCTCATCTGTCACGGTAGCAGTTACAAAACCAGAATCACGCAGTTCCTCGAAGAAAAAAGGCCCGATAACGGTAGATGTGGTAAATCCAACCCATAACGTGACTTTCTCGTCGTGCAATGGATTGTCACGACCGTTCTAGGATTTTCGGTAGCACAAATTCTGCAGTTGTAGGCGTTGACAGACCCTTGGATCGTGAAATGAGCGTCGTCAATCCACAACACGTTACTCAACCAATCGTCATCTTCCGCCATCTTTTGAAACGCCCACACCGCAAATGTCCTCCGCTTCACTAAATCGCCAGGTAACAGTTCATGGTGCCGATGGATTTTGTAAGGATAGCATCGGAGGGTACGCCTAAGTGCCTACCAAATAGTAGTGTATGGAATGCCGGTGCGACGTGCGACTGCACGAGCGCTGACTTCCCCGTGCATAGACGAACCCGCTACAGTCTCCATTTCTTCTTGAACTGTCTTAGCAGCAGTACGCCTTGTGCTCCGCCGGCCACTACGGGATCTATCGTTTAAACAACCATGGCTCCGAACTTCGAAATCATTCTCACCACAGCTGCATTTGTCAACGGACCTTTACCCGTTCTAATCCCCTTCCTATGGCGATAGGACCGTAACGCTGAACTAGCACATTTCCCATTCTGACAATACAGCTTCACTAAAAGCGCCTGTTCAGGTAACGTCAACATGCTGCGACGGCAGTGTATCAGATTTTCTCTCTCAATACACGATTTTGATGAGTAGTCACTGACGTTTTGCTGTCCAGCGCCATCTGTCGGACATTTTTTGAACTTTTTTATCGCCTCTAATAAAACCTCATGTCATTCCAAGCATGTGTGTGAATTATTACCTCTCCATCTACATTATTCCGTGATTTATTAAGTTTTCAAATTTATACTGACTTTTTGATCACCCAGTATATTGTTTCATGAGATTCCATACACTTTACAGTACATCAACTTGATGTAAAAGTATTGAGATGCTTGTGAGTTTTCCTCTTGCTGTACCAGGGACGAATGTTATAATGTAATATTTATTTTGAATTATGCCTTTACTCTACATTTCTGAGAATAACTGGTTTACCACTGAAACTATTACAGCAACGCTAATAGTTAACACTCATTGCCAGGACCTAATCAGCAAGGAGTTTTGCAATCTTCTGTTATCTAGTTCAATGATATTAGATCTTGTGATAAATACAAGGTTAGTAGCATTGTTCCTGATACAGTTGCTAAACGGTGAAACACGTCCACTGAATGTTTGGTCGTGTTCCAGTTTTGAGTTATTCAATAACCTAAAGTGTTTCTGCCCCATTAATATTGTCTATTAGTACGTTAATTATTTTTATTCTGTTTATTAATTATCAATGCCCCGTGTTTTTATATGTTTCCACCCGTGTGACTGAACTTGTATGTTCATGTGAATGTGGAAGGTTGTTTTTAATATTGACTGACTGCCGCGCAATGGCTTACACTCGCCGCCTCGCCCTTTAGGGCCTCGTTTGCTTTAATTAAGAACGCATGGCTTCGTTTGTCGTCTGCGCTGGCGTCTCCTGGGTGGCCAGAGACAAGCTTACTTGGCAAGATGGCGAGGTGACAATGTTCTTAGTGTGGTGAAAACCTAATCTTGGACGAAAGAGGTGACAAGAGACCTCTCTGGGAACCGTTGAAGAGGGTATTATCTTCCTCAGGTAGAGAGGGTTGGTAGATACTATGCTCTGAAGGCGCTCTGTATGGGTTTTTAGCGCGCTCTACATCCGGTGTGTGGTGGGGAAGGTATTGGCTTGGCTTAGAGCTTCACTCTTGCTGCGACCGTGGAAGTAGGTACTTCGTCGAATCATGTTAACATATGTTTGTATAGCTTATGGGACTTTACTACGGGGTCATCAGTCCCGAAACTTACAAGACTAAACTTACTAGCTAAGACTAAGGACGACACAAATATCCATGCCCGAGGGGGGATTCGAACCCCCGACCGTAGTGGCCGTGCAGACCATGACTGTCGCGCCGCAGAGCGCTCGGCCAACGCAGACGGCGTCGAATCATGCTGAGGGGATGGCATGTTGTTAGAACTTTGCTTTCGTTGTGATCAGGCAGTCTTGGTTTATCAGTGATAGTTTTCTTGAGTAATTCTTCCGATATGCGAGGCGAAGTCTTTCTTAATTTACAGAACTCTAGTAATTTCATGTAAATTTAGTATTTGCATTTTTATTTTTATTTTGTGTTCGGTTTTTCTCAAGTTAGAATACTCGTGTGTGGCCTTCAACCTTTGTGTAAACTTATTATGTTTAAATGTTCTTCTTATTTTTTAACTAACATTTCTGTGTCGTGTCTCTATCCGCCAGTGTGCTAAATATTTCTCAGATTTTCTAGTTTGATTCCTGTCTTGTATGACCGATTGCACCACGTGCTTTTGTAACGGTCATTACTTCGGCCTTCAGACATGCTTTTATTAATACCAGTTTTCTTCTATATGAATTGTCACGTGTGCTTTACTTACTTATTATAAATTAATTTCTTTTGTAAATTCCATGCAGTTCCTCATGGTCGCACACCACATGGTAAATAAGAATAGTATGCTGCTGCCTCCCTGAACATGAGTTGGTTTAGTGCATAGTGTTTATAAATTTGTGCTTCAAGACACCCGCCATCTCGTCAGAAACGCCGCCACCGCTTCGTTTGTTGCTGCTATCAAGTGATCCCACACTTGAGTTAAGTGTCGCAAGCATTATGCACGTGTCTGTGAATGAATGAGTGTGATTTCCTCTCCACATTGTGTATTTGCAAGTTTCCTCCCATGTTACCTCCATATGCATAAAGGGCAGAAACATTTTTATTATGGGCAGTAACTTAATGATTTAATTCACTTTTGTATAAGGTGTGTTCTTTATTGTCCTTAAATTGGTCTCACCACACGTATTTGATTGTTCGTTTTATTGAATAGATGATGATTTTGAGTATCAAACCTCTGCTTTGTTATTTCATGCTCCCCATTCGATGTTTAATTATCTGTTCCTTTACTTTTAACTTGGCTGCTCCCTTAAGGAGTGAGCAGTTAGATAAATTTCCATTGCGCATATACTGTGACCATTTGCAAGGTAATTTAGAGCAGCACTGTGCGCTTCAACCTGCATTTGCAGATCTCAACTGCCCGAGATCTTGCTTAAATAATTTACCGGGCCACTTTGAACGATCTACGGAATTTTTATGTCTCCTTTGGTGTCCATTTGTTAAAAAATCATTCAAACAATTTCTAGACATTTTGAATAATGATCAGTTTTTAGAAAAATAATGAATTACATAAGTCAGTGTCATTACAAGTTTGTTTTGAAGGGTCTTTTCATATTAGATGCCTGTTGTATGTTACTTAAGAGAGGCGGTCATATATGTAGAATATTTATTCTTTGTCCAGTTACCCATTTTGTATCTCAATTTTGCGCAGATGTCCCGTTGAGATGTCTGTTGAGATAGGAAAATAGGAAAAAAAATTGTAACTACCTTATTCTATCGAAATAACTTGATTGACTATCAAGTAGTCTAATATATTACGTTTCATTTTACTTAGGAGAACACTAAAAATATTTTGATCATTCTTTGTTGTTCATAGATATGTATTGAGTTAGGTTTCATGTGGGTAAAAAGTACCTACCTAGCTACTTGCGTAGTAAACATATAGATCGTAACTATATATTTACGAGTAGAAAAATGTAAGTTGAATATTAAGTTGTAGAAGAATAAGCATTTTTCTTTTACTTTTTAATGCATATTAATTTGTTTTGGAATAGTTTTTTAATTCGATTTTTTGTTACAATTTTTGTTTATTTTGCTTTAAAGCTACGTTTAATTTATAAACAGGAAGTTTAACAGTATAAGATTAGATTTTGTTTTTAAAACGGTATTGTCGCATCGATATCATATATCCAAATACACTGTGTAGGCATCGTGGAAATCAACTCTTACAGCTGATACACTCTGTGGTGTCGCACAAGTACAAAGTGCGCGCCACCTACTTTCGCCGCGCGCCGCCATGCACGCACGGCGCGGCGTTCTCACGAGCGCCCTCTGCGACAACTCCGCTCGTGGCCACCACTGAAAAGACACCGGCACTTCGGACTGAGATAGCAACGAGTTAGGACCTTCGTAATCAGATAGGCACCAGTGAAGACTTTGCTATTGTACAGGCACTAGGCAGGCCTCTAACAACTATGTATCAACATTCTGCAGTACTATGTAAAAGTTAAGTATTGTTACATTCTGTGCAATATATCTCTTTCTAATTTACTCGAGTGTTTATAGTTTCTGGCTGCTCCCCTCCGTACCTGCACCAGCGTGTCGGTCTCATTCCACTCGGCCACCGACACCTACGACGAGGCTGGGACACAAAAGCGGCGACGAAGTTGGGACACAAAACACTCTATCCAATCACAGGTTTTGTTTGTTTTCGAGTAGTCTTCCTCGCATCCAACGCACTGTTCGTCACGAAGACCGTCACTTGTGTCACATGTTAGTCCGTAGCTTAAAAACTACTTAAACTAAGTTAAACTAAACTAAGGACAACACACACATCCATACCCGAGGGAGGATTCGAACTTCCGACACGGGACGCCTCGCGATCCGAAACGTGGCACTCCAGACCGCTCGGCTACTCCCGCGCGGCTCACTTGTGTCGTTTTCGTACTGGACTCATCTGACGAATCTGAGGTGTCACAAGCTTCTTTAACCTTCCACACACGAACATTTCCTCTTGTTTTTCGCAATAGGCCTAGGCCTTTTTCCTTTTTCATAAAGTTTCAATTTCAGCTCTTCAATAATTTCTTTTGACGCTAAGTTTGTAGCTTTAATTTTTGTACGTTTCTTTGTTTGAGTTTCGGGTCTAAGAGCGACATGGTTTGTTTCATTTGAAATCACAGTCCAAACTTCGTCGGTCTTGTGAGAGGTCCTGGTAGAGATGAAGTTGCTCGTCGTTCAGGGGATTTTCGGTCACATTTCTCTGCTGGAGTCGATCATCTAGCTGTGGATTGGAGCTTGGATAACAGAGCTCTTTCATTGTGGTCATCTGTCCCAATGATGGTATAGCCATCTCTTCCAATCAGCCGGGAGAGATGGCGATTGCGCGTAATCAAACATGGTGGACGGAAACTCAAACAATACGTACCGGTATCCAGTTAGACCTAAACAACTCTTATATGTAAATTTCCGTCGCTATTCACAACCTAACTCATGTTTAAATCGAAAGATTATCACATACCACATAATTTCAAGGTATACTGAAACCTTAAAGCATGAAAATTAATTTTAATATAAAGACTCGTGTGGAAGAGCAACAATCTCTAACGTTAAGCACTCAATACCAACGGGACGGCAGCGCTGTTCAGCGGATTGTGGGAAAATTACAGGCGTTGGCTCAAATGTTTGTAAATCTATCGGACCAAACTGCGTGGTCGTCGGTCCGTAACTTACAAACTACTTAAACCTAGGTAAACTAACCTAAGGACAACACACACACCCATGCCCCAGGGAGGACTCGAACCTACACGGCGAGCAACCGCGCGCTCCGCAGCGAGACGCTTTAGACCGCTCGGCTACTCCACTGCGGCCAGGCGTTGGCCATCTCTCGCATATGGCTGTGTATCTCGCAACTACCAAACAGCCGGCCGCGGTGGCCGAGGGGACTAAGGAGCTCCAGTCACGGCCCGCACGGCCACTACGGTTGGGGGTTCGAATACCTACTCGGGCATGGATATTTGTGCCGTCCTAGTTCATAAGTAGTTTGTACGTTTAGGGACTGATGACCCCGTAGCTAAGTCCCATAGACTATACAAACATTTGAACATTTTTTTGAACTACCAAGTAGCACAGGGTCGGTTAGCCGTGTGGGCTAACACACCGCTTTCCGAGACGATGAGGCGTATCGGCACCGGTTCGAATACGTCCGACGGATTAACGATAGGAGTCGGAGTGCCGGTCACCCTGGATGTGGTTTTTAGCCAGTTTTCCACATCCCCCTAGGTGAATACAGGGCTGGTACCCAAGTACCGCCTCAGTTACGCGATTCGTAAACATTTTGTAACATTTTACACTTTCACACATATAACACTATACGCAGACATTTTGGGTACATAGTTCCTCTCGAGGAGCATGGTAAAGCGTCAGAAAAAAAAATGTTCAAATGTTTGTAAATCTTATGGGACTTAAAAGCGGGGTCATCAGTCCCTAAACTTACAAACTACTTATGAACTAACATATACTAAAGACAGCATAAACATCCATGCCCGAGGGGGTATTCGAATCCCCGACGGGGAACGCCTCGTAGCAACGTAGCATAGCGCCTCAATGTGCTCGGCCGCCTCGCTGCGGCCAGGAAGGACAAATGGGGTACTCCATAAATATTAACACGCCAAATGCAGATTTAACAAAGCCGACACTGCATGTGTGGTAACATGGCAAAAGAGAAAGAAGTTTATCAAAGTAGCGATTGTGTCAACAGAAACCCGAATGTAACATGATAAGAGTAACAAAATGTGTAGAGAGCACAAGGCCTTCTCTTATATGTAGCTAATTACTGCGAACGTTAACCTTACCTTTCCCAGTTGCCAATAGCTCTAACCAGTCAGAAACAAACAAAATCGCTCAGTATCAGAATAAAAACACTCAAATATTTGAAGTAAGGTAAATAATGATGTAAGGTGTGTAGACAAAGGAATCATCCTTTATTTATAAATTCCAGGTGACAATAGAAGAAGTATACTTTTGGTGAAGAATAAAAAACCGTAATCGACTGCCTCGAGTTGTAGTCTCCATTTAAAAAATGAAACATCACAAAAAATGCTTGAACTTTACCGCTAAAGTGATGTCGATTTTCTTGAATTTCCACTTCTCCAAAGAGCTTTTTTTAGGTATAAATGATGGGTCGAAGAGAGTTCATTAAAAAGTAAAAAATAATAATAAAAAAACTCATAAACGTAATTTTCTTTCATTGAAGCTTAATATTTGTTACGCGAGGCATCCATTAACTGTGCTGCATAACAGTAGCGAATAATTATAGAATACATTAATTTGGACGGGTGCAAGGTTAAGTAACGATAAGGATTTTTTAAATTTACACACCATGATACTTTGTATAAGTTTTGTTACTCATATTCGGAGGATAATTTGCGGTGAATCCCCTTTTACTTCACCGAAATCAAGCTTTTTTTACTGTCGACATTAACTCAGATACCAAGGAATTATTTTTGGTTCAATTTTTTTTCCTCAGAAGCTATTAATTACCTTCATATGACTGCACAAGATCGTTATAAGTGATTATTTTCATAATCACGCAGTTAGTTTCGCAACATTGCCCTTCTTTCTGGAATGACGTCAAAATGAATGTTCCATAATTTGAATCCGATGAATCATTATTATTAAAACAATATTTAAGATGAAATATATACCTATAAATGTCTCAAAAATTGAAGAAAGTTCAAGAAATATAAACCCAACTACGGGGAAATCTTCAGTATCTTCTGTAGGAACCTGAACTTATCAGCTGTATCCAACCACTTTGCAATCGACAATACAAGCTAAAATTTATGTGCAATGGGAGCAGCCGATTCAAAGAAATAAAATATGATACTGTACACGAATGCTTACAGACAAGAATAAAAAAATAAGCTGCCGCTCTCGTCCTTCTGGAAGGACGTCAGCTTTATCTGGATTAAATCAAAACAGTATAGCTATTTTTTCTTTATATTCATTATTGTTGAGGGGAGGGGGCAGGCCACCTGCCCTCCTCTTATATGCGTCTCTGCAGCATTCACATAGCAACTGATGTATTGTAGTACATTTTCATGTACTTAATAATCAAAAAGGTATATCCTTAAACATTAGTTGTGTCTGCGGGCATGTACAGTACCTTCACAACCGGAAGAAAATTAGTACATCTGGGCAGATGATGCTAATTTTCATTCACAAAATGTCCAAATGTTTGTTAAGCTTATGGAACTATGCGGGATCATCAGTCCCTAAACTTAAAAACTACATATAAACTAACTTATACTAAAGAGAGCACAAATATCCATGCCCGAAGAGGATTGGAACCCCCGACGGGGAACGGCCTCGCGCAACGTAGCATGGCGCTTCAATGCGCTCGGCCGCTCTGCCGCGGCCTAGTTTTTATTCATCGTCTACAGATGCCACCTTGCAGATAAAAGTTGTACTGATAATAGTTTCAACGTCGTCCGCCAGTTGATGTCGTAGTGACATAGCTGCCAGAGGTCCATCTGTGTGTACCCTTGAATAGAGAATATTTACAACCAAGAGACTCCGTGTGATATCGACGTGCGTACCAAACAGGCGCTTTTCCTCGGAGATGCACTCGTGCTTCTTAGAGCCTACTGACAGGGTTTGAAAGGGGTCATCTTGAGGCCTTCCAAGTGTTAGGATGATCCTTTCGTATAATTGCCACACAAGATGGACGTGCTCCGTCAGTTGCGCAAATATGCTGATGTAATGTTCACGCAAACATTCTCTCACCCGTAGACGTGGTTGTGGTCTTCAACGAAGTAGAAACGTCTGCCAAGATAGTCGTATTGTTCAGGCGAAAGTGACAAATCCTGCATGTACCACGGTACAGATTGGAGGATTTGTAGGCCGAGAAGTGGCAACAGGAATTGTTGCCAACAGGTTAAAAGCAGTGGTACTAGCACCACCTTGAGAGAAGGCCGCGGCGCTCTCGTGCGACGTCAGGCAGAGTAGGTTTCGCGCGCATAGCTGACTGGGTAGCCGCTGGGGCACGGTCCACTATGCCGAAGCAGCGAGCCAGTCAGCTATGAGCGTGCAACCTACTCTGCCTGACGTCACACGTGAGCGCCGCGGCCTTCTCTTTAGGTGGTGGTGGTGGTGATACCTCGTCTTCCATTCACGCCACAGCATCTACGTACACCGATCGACTGGTGCCGTCAGAGGATCACGTGGATGATAGCGGGTCGTGGTCTTCAGCAGACTCTGCCTGCACACAAGTGATGCAGGCATGACGTAAACATGGCGAGCGCTGTCTCACACAGTGTATTCGTCCCAGCCACGCTGGCTCCATGTCAGGCCTTTTGGTCTAGTGAAAGTTTTTCAACCTGTGGGTCGCGACCCCCTGCAGTAGGATGCAGTAGCAGCATGTTCGATGGCAAATCTACTTTTCGTGACGTTCAACTACTGTGGCAGAAGTGACGCACGGAAGTGACAGGGTTTCGTAAAAGCCGCTTAACTAACAAGTCATCCATAGGTAAAAAATTGGCTTTGCTGTGACACGTTTTGTGTGACCCTTAATGAGACATAAAAAGGGTCACAGGCATAGGGTGTAGGCATACCTATCGCGCTTTTGAGTCATCATGATGGGCCGTTCGAAACGAGAAACAATGAAGCCATTTTTACACATCATGATGACTTGTTAATTAAGCGACTTAAAAACGTTTCTGCAGTACTGGTACAGTTATTTCCAGTTGTCGCGATCTTCTTGTATGGCTGTCACATGTTCAAATATTGTCATGTCAGGAAAACAATCCTTAACTTGATATTATTTTTAATCAGTACATAACAATACCTGCTGGATCATAGTAATTTGCAGCTTGCAACGAGTTTTCAATGCAGTATTATTTTAATCAACTAATAACAACACCATTTTATTACAGGATCACGATAATTTTCTGCTGGTTATGGGTTTTCAGTATCCTTTCGAAGAAATCCAAAGTTTATGTGCAACCTTGAAATATTAAGGAGTGATGCATCAGCTTTGATGGTTTCAATCGAGCACACGTCGCCACAACTTAAATTTTGAGATTTATAATTCATGACAGCAAAACCATACATCAGATAGTTGTAGTCATAAAGTCTTTTTTTCTGTTTTCACTCGTTTCCACTACTGCAATTTTCTTCAGACGTAAATTGTTGCGAAGATGTTCAAACGTTTGTTAAGCTTATGGGTCTTAGCTGCAGGGTTATCAGTCCCTAAACTTACAGACTACTTATGAACTAACGTATACTAAAAACAACACAAACATCCATACCCGAGGGAGGGTTCCAACCTCCGACGCGGGAAGCCATACGATCCGTAAAAGTGTCGCTCCAGACCGCTTGGCTACTCCCGCGTGGCGAAGATGTTAGATACATCTAAGATATTAAATAAAATACTTTTCTTTTGGGATCACTGACAGCTTTATCACGCTCCTGGTGGGGTCGTCGGACATTTCTACTCGGAAAGTGGGTCGCGGGTTCACAACGTTGAAAACACTAGGGTGCGATAAGCTACACCTTACGTATTTGTGGAGCCAACACTGATCGAACCTTGGCAAATGCAAAATATTGCAAGAGCCGTAGTTTTGCCATTCATTGAACAGGACGTTGCTCGTCCACACAATGAGCGTGAAACACTACGTACTCTGAAAGACGTGCAGCAACACCTTGGCCACCACCATCTCCGGATTTGTCTCCAATAGAGCATTTCTTCGATATGATGGGATGTCATCTGAAACATGCGACTCATCAAACTACAACACTGCTGAACTACGTGAAGAGGAGAATCAGCCGTAGAATTATATATCCCGAGAAGTTTCCGCCAACTGTTTGATGCAATTGATGGCAGAATGAGCGCCTGTATCTCTTTCCGACCCAAGGTTGTAGGTGACGTGACATTAATATAGAGAGGGACGTTTAAGTTACAATATACATACAGTAATTAATTACAATAAAGAAACTAAATTTATTTTCAAACATTTTGTACCCACACTTTTGTCTGTTTTGGGCCTTCACTACAAATTTTTGTGATCTGCGCCATATTACAGTAACATGCCTTTGAAAAAAATGAATTAATAATATCACAGGATCATATAAAATCAGGCCGGCCGCGGTGGCCGGGGGGACTGAGGCGCTCCAGTCACGGTCTGCACGGCCACTACGGTCGGGGGTTCGAATCCCCCCTCGGGCATGGATATTTGTGCCGTTCTTAGCATTAGTTAGTTCATAAGTAGTTTGTAAGTTTATACAAACATTTGATTTGATTTGATATAAAATCAGCTGGCTGTCACATATGATACCTTCACACGTCAAAACAAGGATATCAACACCTTGTCAACAAGTCTTTCTTTCCGCCATTGTAAGTGCACTGGAAGTTTGCCGACTGCTCTTAGCGCACAGTGAAACATGGAAGTAAAACTCGTTTCGCCCGTTACCACTGTCATCCACGATTGTGTGATGCTGGCCCGTACTTCCCAGCGTGAATCAGAAAGAAATAAAGCGAGCAAAACCAGAACCGCACACTTGTGCGTGCAGGGCGTGAAAGGGATTGCCGCCTGTGCAGACTACACCAGGCACTGCATTATGTTTTTCAACATGGATCGACACCTTTAGTAACTGATCTGTAAATGTAATCACTGCATGTACTCTATATGCAATGTTTGAACAATAAACTTTGGGTGAATTGGAAAAGACTGAGGGGTAGCATTAATTTTTATTTCCCGCCGTGTATCTTAGTAAACTTACCGAAGAATCACATTCGGTTCCTTAGGTAAAGAAAATCCTACTGGAGATGAGTGAACTAATCCGAAAATACATAAAGGGTAACTATAAAGATTGATTTTGCAAGTCATATGAATTCCTATTAATTTTCATCGGGTGTAAACGGAATTTAGTTACGTTTATATCAAATGATGATTTGTCAATGTATGATTATTTTAATAGAGTAATCATCGTAGATTCGAATCAGTCAATTTATAATTAATTTGAGATTAACACGTCTTTGCACGAATACTCTGACATTCGGAATCTGCCTGCTTTCCAATTACATCTATGTTTGCGTAAGGAGTATTTCGGCTAGAATTAGTGTATATGTCTAGTATTGTGGATGCCTGAGCCTGGAGACATAGTAATGAGCAGCAGAAATCAGTTGGACTCCAAGTCATCGTCGCGCCTGAACCTGAGAAAATTCCTGCGTGACTTGTTAATTTACCCGATGTCAGAGACTAATTAGAACTGGAACTCATCCGTTTCCTCTGGCGTCAACAGGAAACTCAACAGCAAACAAATTTTCTCGTTTCTCTCCCGGGGGTTCTCACCGGCAGTACGGCATTACAAAACCTTGGGTGCGTAATTGGAGATAGAGTGGCAGCGAACGTTTCTGAGTGACTAAAGGAAATTTCCGAAGGCGGTGAAGAAAGGAAACAGACCTGCAAACTCTGTTATTCACAGCAATGTCTCTCCAGAGAGAAGTGAAAGTAACACTTAATTTAATTATAGGAGGAACAATTTTAAAGTACAACCCTTTAAAACAAGAGAAATGTCCAAATGGAAATGAGATAGATGCAAGACGTAAGAAGTATGTTCTTAAAATATCAGTCACTTTACAGGAAATAATTAGAAACACGTTTTTATGGGATAAAAGTGCCTCAGGAGTACCGTTTCACGAAAATATTAGTATTAGTTACGTTCAGAGGCTTTTTTACAATTTTTGTCTGGTGCAGTAATGTTCCTGAAAAATTTGTCAGTTTACATTAATTACAAATCGCATCTCCGTATTAATGAGTATCTCACTCGTTCAGAATAAGATGTTTCATGGGTAATGATTGCAACTACGGCCTACGGCGTAATGTTTTCTGGAATGTCTTTCAGTGTCTCGTATTCCAAATTCAACATCTAATAACACAAATGAAGCGTTTTTATTATCTGCTACAAACTATCTAAAATAATGTAAATGTAGTTTCCTTACACGACTAAAGTTTTCCTTTCCAGGCTGGGTGCTTTGACACCATCGAATGTCGAATAGTACCATCAAGGGTTTCTCAAGATTAGTAAATTCATAATGTAAAACAAAACAAAAAATTGTAAAAAAATATAAAATATGAATCTCTTATTTCAGTGTGTACTGTTCTTAGATACTAATTACAAAAATTAATATTAATATAACATATGGTCCGTTTCAAATATAATCGTTCGTAATAATATTAGTGGAAGTGCGTGTTTTGAAATTTTATGCATTATAAAAGTGTCGCCATTAGCAAATGTTTGGAAATCTCTGCGACACATATTACCCTCGAGAATTTTTGCATTGTGTGTTCCTTATTTGACATATCCTGGAAACAGTCAATACTAAAATATATGTGAAGCAAGGAGAGGAAGAATGAAGAAGTAGCGAATATTAGAGTTTAACCTCAGTCGTCATCGTGGTCAATAGAGACGGCAAGGAGAGAAAGTGGAGTTGTTACTAGTGTCTTGCAGGTAGGCATGTGCACAGACACACATATTTATAATAACATACATTACAAATGGCCACGACATGTATCAGTGTTGATAGAATCTAACCCTCTGACAATGTGAGTCAGTTTCCTCTACTACTACTTCGCTAGCTCCAAATCTAAGAAAAATGTTGTAAGTCAAAGAGAAATCTGTGTACCATACTTATGAAACAAATCAATTGAACTTCGTAACGAAGTCGTCGTGGTATAGTTGTTTTCTGAAGCGTTTACCAGTTCACGTCTTGCTGCTTTTCATTGACGTTTTGTGGTACTATAAACCAACTTATAGTTATGCTGAACTTTATATAACCCAGTACGCCGTGTTACGCAGCTCTGACTTTCGTCCCATACCCAAGCAACATTCGAGGATTGCTTCCGTCGAGTATTTCGAAGCACACTCATTTCATGACTGACTGAATTTCCCAACATTCCACAAACGAACATACGCTAATTTCCCACAACTAAGGGTATGTGATAATTTCATAACATATCCCTGCCGATAAAAGCATGGGAAGTGTAACTAAGTATGTGGGAACCTACGGTGATTTGATAGACGACCTGTCAACAAGCAGAAGATGTTCTGTGGTTTATTTGTTGCAGTTGCTGTGTTACAGCCACCTGTTGTTTTGTACGTCCCACAGACCACTTCACTGTGTTGGACGATCATTTGTGTTAATAGAATGCAATTTACTACTGTGTTGTGGCCTTACGCTCAGTTGCGTGTTGGTTTTACTAGTAACATTACATCAAAAATAAAAGTTAACTCATTCTTGTAATACCTGTTAAGTTGTGTTAAGAATACAGATAAATTTCTAGGGGGTATTTCTTATCTATCAAGGAGAGGTGGCATGCTTAACCTTATTAAATAAGGAATCGGAGAATTCAATTATGAATATTTAATTAAAATCATAAGAGGACGGTGAACAATTCAGGAATTAATATGGGATACAATAATTACGGTTATCCCTGTTAAAGGCTGGCACAACCTCTACTATTTATCCCTGTTCGCACCAAATGGGGAAAAAACAAATCATAAACTGGTAGATACTGAAGACGTGTTAATTAGGAGGAAACAAATATGCTACCATACCTAATGAATACTGAAAACGATTAAGGGGGAAGGGAAGGCACGGTGGAGTCGCCGAGCGCTTCAAGGCGCCTTGTTGCGGAGCGCGCGGTTGCGCTCCGTGGGATGTTCGAGTCCTCCCACGGGCATGTGTGTGTGTGTGTGTGTGTGTGTGTGTGTGTGTGTGTGTGTGTGTGTGTGTGTGAGTGCAAGTGTGTGTGCAATGAAATAGCTTCATCTGCTGAGTGTTGTTAGGTCAAAAAGAACTGTGTGCATTAATTAGACCCGAAGATAGGGCCAATCATCATCATCATCCGAAGATATCGTAAAACAAAGATATTAATATATTCCAGGACAGAAGGATACCGCGTTTGAATAAAATGCTCAGTAGCTTACAAATTACTTAAACTAAGGTAAACTAACCTAAGGACAGCACAAACACCCATGCCCGACAGGGGATTCAAACCGCCAACGGCGAACGGCCATGCACACCGCAGCACTGCGCCCCACGGCTGCGTTTAAATAAAATAGAGGCGAGACTTAAGTTAATTCTGATACTTTATGACAAATCTGCGAATTAATACCTTTCGTTTAAAGCGAAAATGAAGGAAATCGGTCGGATAGAACGGTCTGACCGACTGACTTTAGTTGGGAAGAAATGGAAGTAAAGTTGAATGTTCACGCATAGCTTCCTGCAGAATAAATCAATACAAGTGTTTAAAATCGCAAATGAAAGAGCTTGATCCGCTGAGTGTTTTTAGGCCAAAAAGAACTGCGTACCTTAATTAGAACCGAAGATATCGTAAAAGAAACCGATTAAAATATTCAGTGCAAGGACAGGTGGTGTCATGTACCGGTGGTTCGCCTGACGAGTGGACAACCCGCAATGCAGGGTACAAGCGCAAGGATACATATGAGTGAGGCGTTACTCAGAGGCGCTTCCAGAGTCACCAGAAGGCGCGACGAGCACCGCCAGAGAGCGCACTAAACCGGAACTATTTTCCTCCGCACAATCACGTTGAGACCAGCTCGAGACTGCCACGTATCACTGCGCGACGACTATTTAGGGGGGCGCAGTGCGACACGACGGCAGTTCTCCGCCGACCGCCTACTAGAACCATCGCTGAGGTTCCACCTTCGGGGAAGAGGCCCTGCCAGCGACGCCACACCTCCAGGACTTCCCGCAACGCAATACGTCGTCTGGCTCTGTCTCCCTGGCCGTTCTCTCAAGGATGTCGTTATCTCCCTGGATTGTACCTAATTGGTGAAGAACACTTTTACTTGATGTTTGTTGTTTTTGCCTGAGTTTCAGAAGTTTGTTAGTTTGTTTTGTTTTCAGAAGATGATTAGTTTGTCTTGTCAATAAACTCAATTTCCGTATCAGACAGTGTCTTTCAATTATTATCTCCTGATGTTTCAAATGTTCAAATGTTTGTATAGTCTATGGGACTTAACTACGGGGTCATCAGTCCCTAAACTTACAAACTACTTATGAACTACTTACGAACTAGGACGGCACAAATATCCATGCCCGAGGGGGGATTCAAACCCCCGACCGTAGTGGCCGTGCAGACCGTGACTGGAGCGCCTTAGTCCCCTCGGCCACCGCGTCCGGCTCTCCTGAGGTGGGATATAGCAGAAAGATACAGCGTTTGAATAAAAATAAAGGATGGGAAGACTTGGGTTAATTCTGATACTTGATGATAAATCTATGAATGAATACCTTTCATTTAAGGCAAAAATAAAGGAAATCGGTCGCATAGAACGACCTGACCGACTGACTTTGATTTATAGCAAGGACATCCCGATAAGAAATATATAGAAGGAAATCGCTTTTGGCGCGGCGGAGCGACCGAGCTCGTTGAGGCGCTATGCTGCGATGCACGAGTCTGTTCCCCGTCGGGGGTTTGAATCCCCCTCAGGCATGGGTGTTTGTGCTGTCTTTACTCTACATCTACATCTACATGGGATACTCTGCAAATCACATTTAAGTGCCTGGCAGAGGGTTCATCAAACCACGATTATACTATTTATCTCCCATTCCATTCTCGAATAGCGCGCGGGAAGAAAGAACACATGAATCTCTCTGTTCGAACTCTGATTTCTCGTATTTTATTCTGATGATCATTTCTACCTATGTAAGTGGGAGTCAACAATATATTTTCGCATTGGGGGGAGAATGTTGGCGATTGGAGTTTCGCAAGTAGCCCACGCCGCAGCGATAAGCGCCGTTGTTGTAATGATTCCCATCCCAGATCCTGTATCATTTCCGTAACGATGTCTCCCCTGTATCGTGACAATACGAAACGAGCTGCCCTTCGTTGGACTCTTTCGATGTCCTCCGTCAAACCCACCTGATAAGGATCCAACAATGGGCTGCAATACTCCAAAAATGGACGGATAAGCGTAGTGTATGTAGTCTCTTTTGTAGTTTTGTTGCATGTTTTAAGGGTTCTGCCAATAAAACGCAGTCTCTGGTTCGCCTTTCCCACGATATTATCTACGTGTTCTTTCCAATTTAAGCCTGAAGTAATAGTAATTCCTAGGTAATTTGTGGAGTTTACGGCCTTCATATTTGATTGATTTATCTTGTAAACAAAGTTTAATGAATTTCTTTTCGTACTCGTGTGGATGACTTCACACTTCTCATTATTGTCAATTGCCAATTTTTACACCATACTGATATCTTATTCAGATCGTTCTGCAGTTGGTAGTTCATAAGTAGTTTGTAAGTTTAGGGACTGATGACCCCGCAGTTAAGTCCCTTAAGCTTCACAAATATTTGAACATTTTTGAAATCCCGTTTGAGTATAGAAAAAGATAGACGAGAGTTATGTTAATTCTGATACTTGATGACAAATCTGTAGATTAATACCTTTCGTTTAAAACAAAAGTGAAGGAAATCGGCCTACTGACTTTAGTTTTAGTAGATTCTTTTAATATCTAAGATGCTATCCCAAACATTAATAATGAACTTTAGCTGATGTCCAGTTTGCGCAACTTCTTTGGGATTTTCATACGCCCAATTATGCGTACTGTCAAAGTCCTACACTCCGCTTCTGGCAAACTTCCCTTCATTGGTAAACAGAATTGCAGAAAGATTCCGCTTAGAGTGCACATGCTCCCATTAACAACTGCCAACTCGTATTACTCCACTCTAGTTTATGACCTGTGCATATGCAATGGATATCACGTGGCTTTGAATGAAAAAAAAAAAAAAAAAAAAAAAAACGCACATAGTCGTGAATAGGGACAAAACGTACGTGTGGGCAGTGCGCCCTACACACGAGACCAAAGCAAAGCGAAGTTGTCTGTGGTCTGTGGTATGTACACCACAACAAATATCTGTAACACAGCAGCTAAAGCAAATAAACCATATACAGGACACGTTGTGCTACTTTCTCAGTCCTCCATCGAATCCACGGAAGTTTCTTACATATTTATAATTAATATATTAATTATGATGAAGTCACAAAATACTACATCTATGCGTTTTGTGTTCTGAAAACGTTTATAGGCCTATTTCAAGAAATTTAATCGTGTATCAAAATATCGTGCCCTTTGCCAAAATATGTTCAAGTCAAATGTTAGTAAACCTATTGGACCAAACTGTAGTAGTCATCAGTGAAAATCAAATATTCAAATGTTTGTTAAGCTTATGGGACTTAACTGCGGGGTCACCAGTCCCTAAACTTACAAAATACTTATAAACTAATACAAACATCCATGTCCGAGTGAGGACTCGAACCTCTGACGGGGAACGGCCTCGAGCATCGGAGCATAGCGCATCAATGCACTCGGCCACTCCACCACGGCTGTAATCAGTCCCTAGACTTGCAAACTACGTAAACTAACTTACACTAAAGACAACACACACACACACACACACACACACACATGCCCGAGGTAGGACATGAACCTCCTGCGGGAAAGGCCGCCCAGACTGTAACATGTCGCCTTAGTCTAGAAGCCATTCCGGGCAGCCCAAAATATATCTGGATAATACAGCAGGTAATTACATATAGTGTCCGCCTCCGTTGCTGAGCGATCAGTGCGGCTATCTACCATGCGGAGCATCCGGGTTCGCTTCCAGGCACTGCCAATGATTACTACTTGGTGTTTGGGGAATGAAACAATGAACGCTCAGCTTCGTGAGGAGCTATTCGCACTAGTAGAAGCAGCGTAAATTCAAGAACCCTTACGACTACTGGGAGATCGGTGTGTCAACTACGCGCCACTCCACACCGCATCCAGTGACACCATGGGCAGAGGATTACAGAGGTCACACTGGCCCAAGTAGGGAGAAAACGTAAAACTTTGCCTTTTCCCTCGTTTAAGATATTATATCACTATTGATAATAAAAATAACACCTAAATGCTGCTTTATGTGGGAGATGTTATTTAATGCTTATAAATACAGCAATAGGCCCGGGGGGGGGGTTGAAAAATTGATACTTTTGGCCAGCTGGGGGGGAGGCTTCATAAAACAATAAAGCAATGTTTATATACAAAATAAAAACATCTTTCGAATCCAGGACCTAATATCTCGGGTGGGGGGGGGGTTAGTTCGCAGTTTGAGAGAGGGGGGGGGGCTGAGTCATTGGCCAAAGGGGGGGGGGCGGTACCTCTTTAGTCCTATTTCGGCTGTGTGGCCATCATCAGGCTATATCCATAATGCATCGTGGAGGTATAATTTTATTTCGATACATGCATATAATTGCAGTCTAAATGTTCTGTTGATGGTACTTATTTTACTTCTTGCTTGTCAGGTTATTAGTACATTATTACTATTCTGACATTTGTATTTGACAGATCCTCCAGCGATACTCTATCAAATAGAGATACTTTGAAAGACGACTGTCTGTCGTCTTACATATATTTTTTATAAAATTGTAATTTATTTGATGTCACTATATTAGCATTTTGATAAAACTAGAACCCCACTCTTTTTGAGGCATGAAGAATAGCATTTTTATATCATGTTTTAAAATATTAGTTTCTGAAATGTTAGTTACTATTGCCAGGATTTTGTTATTTTAAGAAGTTATTATTGTATCTACGAATGTGGGAATAAGTACGGGCCGGCCGCGGTGGCCGAGGGGACTAAGGCGCTCCAGTCACGGTCTGCACGGCCACTACGGTCTGGGGTTCGAATCCCACCTCGGGCATGGATATTTGTGCCGTCCTAATTCGTAAGTAGTTCATAAGTAGTTTCTAAGTTTAGGGACTGATGACCCCGTAGTTAAGTCCCATAGACTTTACAAACATTTGAACATTTTTTTTTGAATAAGTATGGCTTCTCCGCTACTCCACTGTCCCTGTGAGAATGTGTACTTGTTTTACTTTTAAGTGGATGTGCGAGAATATAATGGCTGTCTGAATGTGGGTAGTAATAGCTCGCTTTGCATGATTCACTCTGGCTCAGAGTCGATAATTAGTCGTTACCAACCCCTGCTGCTGATGCGGCCAAAGAGGTTTCTACACCCTTTGGTTACAAGCCAGTCAACGAGCCCTCTCCAGGACGAGTCTCGCATCCCCACCACCGCTGTTTAGCGAGTTTTGCCAGCTTCCTGTAGCTTCGCGCCTGCTGGCCCCTCGCTCTTCACTTTGTGCTTGGATCGTGGTGAGGTAACGTTGGTTCTGCTCTTATGTCCATGGAGATGGTAGCGATTCATTGTCTAGCATGTAGATTTAGACTCTTGAGATAGATTCATTTTTCGGAATATTTTTTTCCGATCGTGTGCGGAAATGTGTTCTAATTTTTCAGCCCAGTGATTTCCAACAGATAAACGCGGTGTATGTACTAGTTGCAATTTGATAATGGCCTGGTATATTCAAACCTTTTGTGATTATGTGGCAGTGTACGAACTCTGTGTAAATTCTTTCTAGCTTTGTAGGGCAGATTTCTAGCAGCGCATGTAAAATCTTTCTTATTGTTTCCTTCCGTGAGTGATATGTTTTCCAGGTAGTTGGTTCTTAGAACAAAGCCTTCAGCTTGCACTATTGTTTGTTCCATGCCCATCAAGCAAGTAAGTATGTGTGTATCCTTCTGATTTCCACTAACATTTCGCGATCTTCTCTCCCCGAGTATTTTAATTTTGCTGTTTCTTCTCCGAACTTTTATTATGCACTCAGTCTTTGTCAGTAATTCTCTCCGTGCCTTGTACAACCTCAAAAAAAATTGTTCAAATGTTTGTTAAGCTTATGGGACTTAACTACGGGGTCATCAGTCCCTAAACTTACAAACTACTTATGAACTACTTACGAACTAGGACGGCACAAATATCCATGCTCGAGGGGGGATTCCAACCCCCGACTGTAGTGGCCGTGCTGACCGTGACTGGAGCGCCTCAGTCACCTCGGCCACCGCGGCCGGCTTGTACAACCTCCTTCAATAGCTTGCTTATGAAATTCTTTGTATTTACAAGGGTTGCATGCCGTAGTTTTTATTCTCACTCTTCCGTCTTTGTAATTATTTCACTTTTCCGGGTTTTGATACTGGACTTCTTCCGTCTCTGTGAACGCTTCCAATTGCACGTTGCTGCATTTCAGTAGTTTCCTTATGAAATTCTACGCAGTGCTAGGGGTTGCATGTCATAGTTAATTTTCTTTATTTTTCGGAAATTGAATGTATACATTTTTATCGGTTTTCGGAACCATGTGGGTTCCGACTTCAGGGGTTTGCAGCTAGTCACCTGAATTCACGCCACTTCTCATAAAACCAGTGCCTAGATGGTTTACTCTCAGATTGTAACTTAAGAGTCCGCCGTGATGAAGCCGATTTTTAATCACTTCACCTTCAGTAGAGTGCGATCATGTAACGTAGCCGTGTGTCGCCGTTAGCGTGTTTGCTCGCGGTCTAATCTAAATGCAACTTAACTTTGCTATACTCACGCACCATCTCAAATCAGGCACGACAGCCCAGTGCCATCTTCGCAGTTTTATTGTATATTGTGTTGTGTGGTACCTCCGGGTTTGCTGAATTTCGCTTACGATAGCGGCGCCTGCTTCTGCCTCGTTTCAGCACGCTGATTTTGGTGAGTTTCGCTGTTGCATTGCGTGTGTGTGCATCCTATCCCCAGTAGCGTTATGTTCTGTGTAATTTATGTTAAATTCAATGATGGGCATCGTTAGTATTAGATCATGTAAATGGGATGAATTTTTTATTGTATTAACAAAATTGGTTTCCCATTTTGCTTGCGTTCGACCTGGATAAACAAGTTGAGTTCAGTATAATTTTGACTTGCCTATAAATCGTAGTTCTCGAACACTTCCCCCTTTTACTTAATATTGTTTTTTCACGAGTGCTGAGAACAAGTTCAGATGCATTTTTTTTATGTTTAAGTTCCGTTGTGCCATAAATGTTTTTCTTGTCCACCTTTATGAAATAACTTTAATTGTGGTGACTTGTTTATTAATGCCTGTGTGTAATTTCGTGTGAGCTGCTACGTATATTGGCCACTGTATCGTTACCTTCCTATTATTAGAGTAATTTGAACCAAATCAGTTCTCAATTTGGGCCAGGGAACAAGGTTTTGCAGCAGGGAGTAGCCGGTAGTTCACACGGACCTTTTGCTAATTTTACTGCTAAAATTAAGCTTTTTTATAACAGTAAACTTTTATCTGGGAACCTCCTACCAGAATTAAGCTTATATTTCGTACAGTGGCCAACTTTAAACTTTCCATTAAAATTACATGTTCTACGGCATTACGAAATTTCGTATTAATGATGTCTGGAACTAGTATTAATTAGTTATTACTCATACGCCGGCCGCGGTGGCCACGGGGACTGAGGCGCTCCAGTCACGGTCTGCACGGCCACTACGGTCGGGGGTTCGAATCCGCCCCTCGGGCATGGGTATTTGTGCCGTCGTTAGTATAAGCTAGTTCATAAGTAGATTGTAAGTTTAGGGACTGATGACTCCGTAGTTAAGTCTCATAAGCTATACAAACATTTGAACATTTTGAACATTACTCATACTCCATATTCTGCTACCATCTCGTCCCACAATTTGTTCAAAATAAATCTGTTATGATTACTGTCGCATTGTTCCCACAAAGGACGCCGAGTGAAAACGTCAGTTGTTACGGCATCCATAGAAGCCATTTTGTTAATACGTCGTACAATAGGATCAAAAGCGCGGACAACAGTATCCGGCACAACAGTTGATGCCGCGGCTATAGCCGACACTTGCCGGCTTTGCCCGACCGCAGCCGAAGCTGGCCGAGCGCTGAGGTCGCCGCGCTCTGAAACATACCTGTTTGATTCTCTCCGCGCCGCTCTGCTCTTGCCGCGTCACTCCAATAAACCCGCAGCCTAAAGGTACGTTGTCTAAGGCGCGATTGGTGCCTGCGACTGTAATGAGTCTTTTTTCTTTTTTTTCCAGCTGCACTGATGTATTTGTTGAACCGATTGAAGGATTTTCTTTGTATATCATTTTCTATAAGTTCCAATTCAGGTGCAAACTGGTTGAAATTTAATGTAAACTAAAGTATGAATCTTGTCTCTTCATTTAAGAGGTGCCTGTTCATAAAAGTGTTTTATCAGTGTTCATGGTAATGTGTGACAAAAATAGAATGAATCTGTACAAAATCTTAATAGTTAAAGTCTGCAATGTTACAGTGAAGTACACGGTGTAGTGATAAAATAAAGAACCAAGACTTTGAAACACGTCCACTGAATGTGTGGTTGTGTTCTGTTTAGGGTTATTCATTAATATTGTCGCTTTTAGCGCGCCCTACATCCGGAGTGTGGAAGGGAAGACTTTTGGCGTGGCCTGAGGCTTCACTCTTGCTGCGACCGCCGAAGTAAGCGTATCGTTGAATCGTGCTGAGGGGATGGCATGCTGTTAGAACTTTGCTATCTTTGTGATCGGACAGTCTTGGTTTATCAGTGATAGTTTTCTTGAGTAATTCTTTCGCTATGCGAGGTGAAGTGTCTCGTAGTTTACAGAACTCGAGTGACTCAGTGTAAATTTAGTATTTGTATTTCCAATCCAGTAATGAATTTGTGTCTGGTTTTCTGAAGTTAGAATACACGTGTGTGGCCTTCAGCCTTCGTGTAAACTAAGTATGTTTGAATTTCCTTGCAGTTTTTCAACTAACGTTTTCATGACATATCTGTATCCATGAATATGCTAAATTTTCTTTCATTTTCTGGGTTGATTTCGTCATTCTTGTCTTGGTATGACCAATTGGACAACATGCTTTCGTAACGGTCATTTCTTCAGCCATCAGCCATGCTTTTACTAATACTAGCTTTCTTCTATATGAATTCTCGCATATGCTTCACTTGCTTATTCTAAAGTAATTTCTTTTTGTAAATTCTATGTAATTCACCATGGCTGCACACCAGATGGTACTTAAGGAAAGTATGCCGCTGCCTCCCCGCACATGAGTTCGTTTGGTGCATAGTGTGATTTTAATTTGTGCTTGAAGACACCCACCATCTCGTCAAAACGGCGCCGATGCTTCGTTTTGCCACTGCTATGAAGTGTTGCCGCATGAGTAATGTGTCACAAGCATTATGCGTGTGCCTTTGAGTGAAGGAATGTCCTTTCATTTATCCACTGTGCATTTGCAAATTTCCTCCAACAATACTTCCATATTCATAAAGGGCAGAAACAATCTTATTATGGGCAGTAACTTTATAATTTAATTCACATTTGCACAAAGTGTGTGATTCATTGGGCTTCATTTACTCTCCCTACGTTTATTAGCTTGTTTATTTTATTGAATAGATGATGATTCAACGTATCAAACCTCTGCTTTATAATTTCATGCTTCCCATCACATATTTAATTATCTGTTGCTTTTTTTTTAACATTAATTTTGTGTTTGTTAAAACGTTTGCTGCTCCCTTAAGGAGTGAGCAGTTGGATAAATTTCCGTTGTGCAAGTACTGTGATGACTCGTAAAGTAATTTAGAACAGCAGTGAGCGTTTTAACTTGCATTTACAGATCTCTACTGCCCGACATCTTACATAGAAAATTTAACAAGCTACTTTCAACTTCCATCCCTCTGGAGAATACACACACAGCTCCATGTAGTGACACCTGGACTTAACACCAAAGAACCGCCATTGATGATGCTTCACACTTCACAAATAAAGAAGCACAACGTGTATGGCACAAAAGACGCCTTTCATTTGGTTGCAATAGACGGAAATAAATCTCCACAAATATTAAATACTGTTTGATTAATACCTCGTTTCATCGCAAAAGCTTTAGTTATTCCTATATACCCACAGATAAAAAAGCTTAGAGTATTAATGATTGTGTGAAAATTCGAATTTCTTCCCAGGCTATCATTGTTGAATATCTTTAACAGTTTATAAGGTCTGATGGTTGTTACCTCCACACAATTCACGTTACACGTGGAGAGGACTAGAGCGCTAGTCGCAACGCTCCCGTACCGTAGATACACGAGACAAAATCTTGAAAACGGAGACAGGTGTCGTCCTGCTCTCAGCTTTAAAAATAATTTCGAATTATTAGCTTCATTTCATTCGCAATGATCTCTGACCTAAAATGAACAATACGAAAAGTAGCCAGCGACTAAATTTTTCGACCTAAACACTTCAAGTTTAATGGAATAAATTACTTACAAATTAAGTATCTGAATAACTATGAGGGATTTTGTAAAAATAGACACTTCGTTAACGAGATGAAACTCCAAGATGTGCAAAAACCAAATATTTTTTCCATTTAGTTTCTTCAAACTCGACAGAGGTGTAATGAGTGAAAAAACAGGCAGAACCGAAAGTAATGCTTTTTAACTTTTTAAGGGAAAAGAAGAATCTGTAACGAAAATCTAACTGCAGGAGCAGATGTAGCTCTGCTCCATTGACATACAGTATATTTACAGCAAGAAAATCGTAAGTTTTACTTTGGTCATTTATTGCTTCATTCGCCGAGCAGAGCCGCGCCTTGGTACACGGCAGCGGAAAGGGAGGGGGAGGGGGGCGAGACGCAATCGCAGTTAACAGACGCGTCTTGGATAACGTACCTTTTACCGTCGGCACACGGAGGATGTATCTGATCGAGTGTAGCCAACGTGGCGAGTTTCTGACACCACAATGTGCGATCCGCACGTTGGCGAGGCTTTCCCAACGTGTCGGGCAGTATCAAGCATGCCAGATATTTTCAACGTGCGTCTGACGATCGACAATAAGGTGGGAGAACGCCACCGACGTCACACCACGTGGCTATCCGGGGGAGGGGGCAGCTCCTTTCGGTAGAGAGAGATGAAGGCGCCATATTGACCGTGGTATTTCATGGCTTTTATGTATAAAAATTAGGCGTCATGAATGTTGACTGGAATTCATTCTTTCATATTCTGAAATCAGCAGGGGTAAAATACAGTGAAAGGAGAGCTATTTCCAACTTGTACAAAAGCCAGACCACACTTATTAGACTCGAAGGGCATGAAAGGGAAGCATTATTTGGGAAGGAAGTAAGACAGGGTTGTAGCCTTTCTCCGATGTTATTCAATTTGTACATCGAACGGGCAGTGAAGGAAAGTAAGGAAAAATTTGGAACAGGGATTAAAGTTCAGGGTGAAGAAATAAAAACATTGCGTTTTTCTGATGACACTGTAATTCTGTCAGAGACAGCAAAGGACCTGGAAGAGCAGTAGAATGGAATGGGCTGTGGTGTCGCACAAGTCTAAAGTGCGCGCCACCTACTTTCGCCGCGCGCCGCCATGCACGCACGGCGCGGCGTCAGCCACGAGCGCCCTCTGCTGCTATCCCGCTCGTGGCCACCACTGAACGATATCGTCCACTTGGAACTGAGATAGGAAACAGTTAACACTTCGGAATCAGATAGGCACCAGTGAAGACTTGGCTATCGGATAGGCACTAGGCAGGCCTCTAGCTCAACTATGTATCAGCATTCTGCAGTACTGAGCTATGTAAAAGTTAAGTATTGTATAAATTCTGTGCAATATATATCTCGTTCTAATTTACTCTAGTGTTTCTAGTTTCTGCTGTCCCACTGGCTGCTCACCTTCGTACCTGCACCAGCGTGCGTCCTTTATTCCTGTGTCGGTCTCTTTCTGCTCGGCCACCGACACCTACGACGGAAACGGGACACAAAAGTGGCGACGAGGCTGGGACACAAAATGGGCAGTGTGTTGAAGAGAGCGTACAAAATGAACATTAACAAGAGCAAAACAAAGATAATGGAATGCAGTCATAGAAAATCAGGCGATGCTGAAGGAATGAGATTAGGTAACGAAACAATAAAGGTGGTAGACGAGTTTTGTTACTGGGGCAGTAAAATAACATAAGGTGGTCGCGGTACAGAGGATATAAAATGCAGAATGTCAATGGGAAGAAACGTATTTTTGAAAAAGAGAAATTTGCTAACATCGAATATTAATTTAGGTGTAAGGAAGTCTTTTCTGAAGGCATTTGTGTGGAGTGTTGCCTTGTACGGGAGTGAAACATGGACGATAAACAGTGCGGACAGGAAGCGAATAGAGGCTTTTGAAATGTGGTGCTACAGAAGAATGCTGAAGATTAGGTGGGTAGATCGCATAACTAATGAGGAGGTACTGAACAGAATTGGTGAGAAAAGGAATTTTTGGCATACCTTGACTAAAAGAAGGGATCGCTTGGTAGGACACATTCTTAGACATCGAGAAATCGTAAATTTAAAAAATGTTCAAATGTTTGTAAAGTCTATGGGACTTAACTACGGGGTCATCAGTCCCTAAACTTACAAACTACTTATGAACTAACTAAGACTAAGGACGGCACAAATGTCCATGCCCGAGGGGGGATTCGAACCCCCGACCGTAGTGGCCGTGCAGACCGTGACTGGATCGTCTTAGTCCCCTCGGCCACCGCGGTCGGCTCGTAAATTTAGCATTGGAGAGAAGTGTGTGGGGTAAAAATCGCAGCGGGAGACCAAGAGACGCATATAGTAAGCAGATTCGAATGGATGTGGGTTACCGTTCTTAATGAGGAGATGAAAAGGCTTGCTCAGGAGAGAGTAGGGTGGAGAGCTGCGTCAAACCAGTCTCCGGACTGAAGACCATAACAACAACAACGAATGTATGGCATTCCAAAGCAAGTATATACATGTGACGTCTGTTCCGAAAGAACAGACGTCACTTCTGATCCTGCAGTTGTTATTATTTAATATTCACAGAATATATGACATCAACTGCCATTGGGCAGGCGTGCTTAGGTAGTCCTTGCAGGTGCGGTGATCACTGTGTCCCCAGTGGTGTAGGGGTCAGCGCAACTGCCTAGAAAGCAGGAGACCCGGGTTCGAATCCCGGCTGGGTACACATTTTCAGCTTTGCCCAATCGCAGTTGATGTCATATATTCTATGAATATCAAGTAAAAGTAACTGAGTAAATTGAGAATCTCTTGAAAGCCAGTCATTAGAGGTACTATGCGTTTACAGCCCGTTGTTCCTCCTCGGCGGAGGAATCGCGGCGGTTTGCCAGTGCGCTGTCTCTCATAACCTGTTTACAGGAGCGGCTGCGGAGGCGGAGGCGGCCCCTCTGCACTTCCGCCGCGGCGTCAGAATACCGGACCGGCGGCTGCTCTTCCAGACCGCCGCATTGGTGCGGGCTATAAACACAGCCTATTACAGTAGAAGAATAGCGGCGTTGCAACCGCGCCTGCACAGAACGGCCGCTGTAGGGAATAAGAGGGCCGCGATAGCCTCAAAATAAAGTGTCATCACAACACGGCGACAGCGACGGCAGACGTCGACGGTGCGTTGCGGCAGACAAGCAGCGAGCTCACTTGTAGCTACTATGTGAGTCGGCGTCTGTGCGAACTCCAAAAATGTTCAAATATTTGTTAAGCTTATGGGACTTAACTACGGGGTCATCAGTCCCTAAACTTACAAACTACTTATGAACTACTTACGAACTAGGACGGCACAAATATCCATGCCCGAGGGCGGATTCGAACCCCCGACCGTAGCGGCCGTGCAGACCGTGACTGGAGCGCATCAGTCCTCTCGGCCACCGCGGCCGGCTAAGGTCTTCTGTTCCTGCAATACCTTGCATAGCAACTAGTTACCTTACCTTTTCTGGACTACACGCGCAGTACAACAACTCCTGAGCCTCAAACGATACTCTTGTTTCCCAGTGCGTCTTCTCATTGTTCAAGCCGATATGGCGACGTTTTCGTAAAAAGTGATTCCTTACCTTTTAAACCGTAAACTTCAAAAGCGAACAAAGCGGATTTGTTAAGTGATAAAAAAATAAGCAGTCGGTCGCACATTTGGAACTTTTTTCAAAATACGCAGTTCGCAAATAGTGGCAGAGTGTCACAAATTCCACTGTTTGCTAAGAACAATAATACTGTTGCAACCGGATGAGTGTGACTTAGGCCTTCACATGAATCACTGGACAATTTTCGCTCTCTTCTGTCTTTGGGGACGACGTTGTTAATGTAAAAGTGTGAAACGGATACACTTCATTACGACTTGTCTATCCCTCGGCTCTCATGACGAAAAGTAGAATTAACCTATATCTGTGCCGGTCGCGGTGGCCAAGCGGTCTGCGGCACGCCAGTCACTTTCTGCACGGCCACTACGGTCGGGGGTTCGAATCCCCCCTCTGGCATGGATATTTGTGCCGTCCTTGGTATTAGCTAGTTCATCAGTAGTTTGTAAGTTTAGGGACTGATGACCCCGTAGTTAAGTTCCATAAGTTCTACAACATTTGAACCTGTATCTGTTTTCATGTTCTGCGTCTCATAATTAAAAACCTATAACTGCCTGAGATAAAGTTCCTATACTGGCAAATGTAGTAGTGGAAGCTTCTGGATATACTCACACGACAGCGGAAAATTGCCATATTAGGAATTTTGGCCAATTTCTATAACTGTTTAAAAGTAACCATTTATACAAAAACAAACATTCCTCGTTAATGACCAAAATCACCGATTAAATTTAATATAATTCTAGGGCTGTTATTTGTTTATTTTAAAACGTGACAATTTCTGAAGTTGTTCCCTAATAGAAACAAACGCGGGGTACAATATCTACAAGGGGCCACGCTAAGACGCATTCCAGTTTTAGTTATAATCGATTCATTCATGTCTTAATAAATCAAAACCTACCAAATAATTGTTTTCAACTACTGAGAAGTTGTCGCCTTTTAATAATAAACTGATTCATTTGTCATAAACTTTTCACGTTGTCTATTCATTAATAAATAACAGCTCTTAAATAGTTAGTAGATTCATTTATCTGGAGTTATACAAGTTTTCATACGTTATCTTTCATCAAAACAATTATATCAGGCCACGCTAAATCGAGCACTCAGTACTTGCTCGCGTCAAGCGGCAGGAGAGTTTCCAGTGCTATCGCCCCTTCCGCTCTTTCCACCCTGTGTACTGCATGTAGCAGCACGTGTGTGTAAAGAGATAGCGCCCGCTCTCGCAGCATACCTCAAATTGCAATTTTTGTAAGCGGTGTCGAAAAATATTTCACTGTTATCGAGATACTGTTGGATGTTATTTCTTTGAAAATACCACAACAGGGAAAGACTTTTTCCTCGCTGTAGATGGTGTTTTCAATGATATGCTGTTATTACTGACTGTACAACAATGGAAGAGATGGCGCCCTGCAATGTTGTAGGAAAACGTAGTTGTTGTGTGGCGTGTGAAATAAAAGAGTGCGCGAATTTGGACTTCCCCCAAATTTGACAATACACTGCCATTTACGTACAGAAGAGCAATGTGTTAAGGTATCCATCCATAAGTTTAGGTCTGTCGTGGATGAAGGTAAAATATTGAATTTTTGTAGAAAGCAAGGCTTAAATAATCGGGTATTCAGGTAACATTTCGAGGATCTTGAATCAATTCGCAAAGTCATTATTTTTTATTGTGCAGCACGATGGTTAAGTTGCTCAAACGAACTCTCAATCTATTTCGATTTGAGGTAAGAAATAGCTCTGTTAATCCATTCGAAAGATCTCCACCGTCAGACATGAATGGATCACTGATCTCGTTTTCATGAAAAACATCATGATATATTTACATGATTTAAATATCTTGTTACAATGTAAAAATAAATTAATTGGTACTGTGTGAGACCATAATAAAAGTTTCAAATTTCTGCTTTTACTTTTTAAAAGGCATCTTCAAATGTTCAAATGTTTGTAAATCTATCGGACCAAACTGCGTGGTCATCAGTCCGTTTACCTAGGTAAACTGACCCACCTATGCCCCAGGGAGGACTCGAACCTCCACGGCGAGCAACCGCGCGCTCCGCAGCGAGACGCTTTAGACCGCTCGGCTACTCCACAGCGGCAAAAGGCATCTTCAAGCAGGATATTTTCCTTCTGTATAATGCTTCAGTAGAAATGCATCAGGAAAGTTATAGAAATGTTACTGTCACCAAACTGATTAAACAATTTGAATTTAGTTTTGAAGATATAATACAAGTAAAACGTGCACTCAGAGTGCGCACACAGGATGACCCATCAAGTCTGTAAACAAGAGCTGGTGAAACTACAGTGCGATTCGATTTTGACTGACCGGTATTACCATTGCATTGGTGATTCAGTTTCATTTTATAAAGGGGTTGATCAACAAAAATTTCCGAACACTGATGCCCTTGCCTTAAAATGTTTCTCTGTATTCGGAACAACGTTTTTTCTGAACATATATTTTTCATAATAAATATTAACAAAACAAAAATAAGTTATGATTGTCGGGTGCTTCTTTGCAAGCTTTAGTTCTAACTGCGACTGCCCAAACGATTGTTTCAAATATTAACAAATTGATGGCTTTCATGAGAGTTTCAACGAAGTCTCAACAAAGAATGTTAAAAAGTGGAACGTATAGCAATCCTATGCACACGTCAGGCCTAAGCATAGAGAAGCAACAACGTAACATATAAATTATCTTAATTTTCTAATTTATCCATGAATTCTTCGACAGAATACCAAGCTTGAGCCTTGAGAAAACTCTTCAGTTTAGAACTGGAAGTGCATGAATTACTACTCGTACTAAAGTTTCTTAATTCTTGTGGCAGCTTATTAAACATGATCCAAGTGCAGATTAAATTTCTGTCTGGTATTAACTGCGCGAAAGCTACTAACTCTTGGGAATAAGCAGATATTATTAACAACAAACAACTTTAACATTTAGCAGCCTTAGTCATCGATTTATCACCCAGACTGAGAACAAAGACTTATCAATATTGTCGGGTGAAATTGGTATCCTATACAAGGTTTATCAAGTTTGACCGTTACGGTAATGCCTTTGAGTTGTGGCCAAACATGAAACTTACCCGGGGATGCCCTCACAAAAGCCCCTGTGGCTATTTTGGACTCGAAATTCGTAAGTATTCTGCAAATTGGTAGATTGTGTTGAAATCTTACACGTGGGGGCTTTACAAGGCTGTTTGTCATGAAGATGACATTGAGCGGCGGTCGACTGGGCCATGGCTCCCGATGTATCTGAATTCAGGTTCAACTTGTTTCCCGAGGTGCCAAGAGTATACCCTGTCCTTCCATTGTCAGGTTACTTGGACTGCCTTCACGACACTTCTTCAATTATCGACTTGGACGTAACAGGCAAATTTTGCTACATTTCGCTCTTACAACAAGACCATATGGGTATCGAACTTTAGAATTTCTTATTATTTATGGTACGTGAAGTTCAGAACTAAAATAACAATCAGCCAAAGCCTTCGACGCAATTTTAAAAAATTCTCGAGAAAATCGCCTTTGTCGTTTTGCAGATACGCGTAAGTACTAACTTTTAAAACAGTTACAAAATTTGTCGGTGTAGCTCAGGTGGTAGCTTTCTGGCCTGGTTTGAATAACGCTGTAACAATTTCTTTTTTCGTTTGTTTCCGAATTAATTTATATAAAATATTTTTGGATCTCTAATTCCACTTGTTGTTTCAGTTTTTGTTTATGTGTATGTATACGAACTGAACACTTTATCGTCATCTAAAGTGATGGTTGAGTGGGTTAGGTGTTTGAAATGTCATTAGTATCTGTGGCGATGACTCTCCAAAAACAGCGTCGTTGTTCTTCACTAACTGAACAATTAAAGACTATCGTTGTCAGTGAGTAGTTACGCCAATACTGTAAAAACTTTTCCTGTTATTGCAGCAAATTAGAAATTTCAACGGCATTTTTCCACTCTTCAAATGTCTGTAAATCTATCGGACCAAACTACGTGGTCACCTGTCCGTAGCTTACAAACTACTTAAATCTAGGTAAACTAATCTACGGACAAACAAACACACCCATGCCCCAGGGAGGACTCGAACCTCCACACTTCAGATACAAACGATTTTCATGGTAGTAAAAATTTTTCTTGAAACACAGTCAAGTGTAATTTTCATAACCAAATTTTCAGTGTACAGCGGAGAGTGTGCTGATATGTAACTTCCTGTGTACTGTACCCGGGATTCGAACGGGCGACCTATGCCTTTCGCTGGCAAGCGCTCTACCGTCTGAACTATCCTTACACGCTACACAGTCCGTCCTCACAATTTTACTTCTGCCTGTACCTCACCTCCTACTTTCCAAACTTCACAGAAGTCCTCTTGCGAAACTTGCAAGAATGGCACTTCTGTATGAAAGGATGTGGTGGAGACATGGCTTAGCCATAGCCTAAGGGATGTTTCCAGAATGAGGAGTGCTAATCCTGAAAGGTTCACATGAGGACTTCTGTGAACTTTGGAAAGTAGGAGGCAACGTACTGGTAGCAGTAAACTTTTGTGGATGTACCGTCAAGCGTGCCGGGATAGCTCAGATCGAAGTGCGCTTTCCAGCGAAAGGCAATGGTCCCAGGTTCGAATCCTGTTTCTGGCCCCACAATTTTAATATGCCAGGAAGTTTAAAGTGTAATGTTGCTGATCGCGAAAGCTTTCTTGAAAACTTATCTCGTTTCGCGTAGCAACCTTACAAAGAATGAAGAATAAATGATCAATACAACGCAAACCGATGAAATATGATTTCAGGTTTTGAGGAAGTAACAAACTTAGCGCGACATACTCGTATTTACTGGCTGTTTCTTTCTGACCCGTAATTGGGCGACGTTTTAGGATACGCTGTTTTTCCAATTTCTGCATTGTTTGGTAAAGCCACAGCTACTCCAGTTACTGTACTGTTAGTCCACGGTAAGTTGACGATTCGTTTCGTGCGCTGGCTGTTGGCACCGGCAGGAAGCGTGTACTATGGCTGCCGTGGGTGGCGGGGGGGGGGGGGGGGGGGGGGAGGGTGGCGTGCATTATCGAGCAGAAGGCAGCATCATAGTATTGGAAACGCTACCCCTAACAATGTGTGCAGTAATATTTCGCGTCTAGGACCAGTGAAACGTTGACAGCGCTCCGAAATAAATGTATGTTCTTCAATTAGTGCATATGTTTTCTGCTGCTGGCATCACCAGGTAAAATCGTCTTAACTTGTCAAATTAACATACTCCCATCTAATTACCAGTGCATGCCTAGTTTCGGCGCACTATGGCGTCATTCTCAAGTTCCTATGATTAAAAAAAATATTACAATGCTAGCAGTGAGGTGGACATCCTACCTGTGGTTGCGTGGGAGGTTGCTTCCTTGCTCCAGGCGCAAGACATTCTAGGGGACCGATCGTGAGGCCTCCCCGGTTCGTCCTGTGAACAGGTTTGAGGCGCTATCTGTTCAGGACAATGTTCCTGAGTCGGATGGTGTCTCTCATCCTGAGGTCACCACTGAGCCTGCAAGATCCGGGCTCTCACAGAGGGTGGGTTTGCTTGTAGTTGGGAGCTCCAACGTTAAGCGGGTGATAGAGCCCCTTAGAGAGATTTCTGCCAAGGAGGGGAAGAAGGCCCACGTGCACTTCGTGTGCATACCGGGTGGAGTCATTCCAGAAGTGGAACTGGTCCTTCCGGATGCCATGAAAGGTACGGGGTGCAGCCAACTGCAGGTGGTGGCTCAAGTCGGTACCAATGATGTGTGTCGCTTTGGATCTGAAGAGATTCCCTCAGGTTTTGAGCGGCTATCTGATGTGTTAAAGACTGCCAGTCGTGCTTGCAACAGTGGACTCTTAGCTAGGAACAGGGGACTGATGTCCTAGCTGTTTAGTCCCCTCAAAACAACAACAACAATCTTGCTTGCAGGATGAAGGCAGAGTTCACCATCTGCAGCATAGTTGACAGGACGGACTGTGGACCTCTGGTACAGAGCCAAGTGGAGGGTCTGTATCACAGGCTCAGACGGTTCTGCGACCGTGTAGGCTGCAGATTCCTTGACTTGCACCATCGGGTGGTGGGTTTCCGGGTTCCGCTGAACAGGCAAGGAGTCAACTATACGCAGGAAGCGGCTACACGGGTAGCGGGGGCTGCGTGGCGAGGACTGGGCGTTTTTTTTTTTTTTTTTTTTTTTTTTTTTTTTTTTTTTTTTTTTTTTTTTTTTAGGACAGAGGGCCTCAGGGAAAAAAATATTGGGAAATCTCTAAGGGTGCAGGTGGATCATAGGAGAAATGTAGATCTATGAACTATCGGTATAACAGTTGTAAATCGCCATGGCTGTGTCGGGAAAGTACCAGAACTCCAAGCGTTAATAGAAAGCACTGAAACACACATCACTATAGGAAGTGAAAGTTGGCTCAAGCCGGAAATAAGTTCAACCGAAGTTTTTGCAAAACATGTAGCTGCTTTCAGAAAGGATAGATCAAACAAAATAGGGGGAGGCGTGTTTGTAGCCGTCAAAAGTATTCTTTCGTGTAGCGAAGTTGAAATTGATAGTTCCTGTGAGCTATTATGGGTATAAGTTTTACCTGAAAATCGTAAGAAGTTAATATTTAGTTCCTTTTACCGGCCTCCCGACTCTGACGATGCAATAGCAGAAAGGTTCAAAGAAAACCTGAGTCAAATTACAAAAACGTACCCCACTCACACGATATTAATAGGCGCTGATTTTAATTTACCCTCAATCTGTTAGCGAAATTATATTTTGAAATCAGGAGGTACGCATAAAACATCGTGTGAAATTTTACTCAACGCCTTCTCTGAGAATTACTTCGAACAATTAGTTCATGAGAGAACTAGAATTGTAAATGGATGTCAAAACACACTTGATCTCTTAGCAACAAATAATCCTGAGCTCATAACAAGCAACAAAACTGATACACGTATTAGTGAACACAGAGCTGTCCTAGCGAGATTGAATATCGAAAGTCCCAAAGTTACCGAAAATAGACGAAAAGTATATTTGTTCAGGAAAGCAGATAGAAATAAAATAAATTGCTTCTTCAAAGACAGCTTCCTCTCGTTTTTAACACTAAACGTAAGTGTAGATCAGATGTGGCTCAAATGCAAAGAGGTGGTATCGACAGCAATTGACAGTTTTATACCAAATAAATTAATAAAAGGAGGAGGTGATCCCCCTTGGTAAACAAAACAGGTCAGGACCCTGATTCAAAAGCAACGAAAAAGGCATGCGAAATTTAAAAGAACACAAAATCCCCAGGATTGGCGGTCCTACACAGAATCTCGTTATTTAGCGAGGACTTCAATGCAAGATGCCGACAATAAATTTCACAACGAAACGCTTACTCGAAATTTGACTGAAAACCAAAAGAGTTTTTCGTCATTTGTTAAATATAGCCGGCCGCGGTGGCCGAGGAGACTGAGGCGCTTCAGTCGCGGTCTGCACGGCCCATGCGATCGGGGGTTCGAATCCCCCCTCGGGCATGGATATTTGTGCCGTCTTTAGTATAAGATGGTTCATAAGTAGTTTGTATGTTTAGGGACTGATGACCCCGTAGTTAAGTCCCATAGGCTTAACAAACTGACTGTTAAATATATTAGGAGCAAAACACAAACAATACCATCACTGCGTGATAGTAATGGCGATGCTGCCGATGATAGCGCTACTAACACAGAGTTACTAAACAGCTTTTCGAAACTCATTCACCAAAGAAGAAGAAACCAATATTCCAGATTTCGAATTAAGAACAGAGGCCGCAATGACTAACGTAAAAGTAGATACCATCGGAGTAGTGAAGCAACTAAAATCACTTAACAAGAACAAGTCTTCTGGTCCGGACTGTATACCCATTAGATTTCTATCTGATTACGCTGAAGCGATAGCTCCTTAGTTAACAGCCATATACAACCGCTCTCTCAAAGAAGGATCTGTACAAAAGATTGGAAAGTTGCACATGTCACACTTGTAATCAAGAAAGGCAGTAGGAGTCGCTCATTAACCTACAATTTCACTGACGTTAATTTGCAGCAAGGTTTTGGAACATACCCTGTATTCAAATGTTATGAATTATCTCGAACAGAATGATCTCTTGACCCAAGGTTAACACGGATTTAGAAAATATCGTTCATGCGAAACACAAATAGCTCTTTACTCACACGAAGTGATGAGTGCTATCGACAAGGGTTTTCAAATTGATTCCGCATTTATACATTTTCAGAAGGCTTTTGACACCGTACCTCAATAACGACTTTTACTCAAATTGCGTGGTTATGGCCTTCGTGACTGGATAAATGATTTCCTGTCAGAGAGAACACAGTTTGTAGTAATCAATGGTAAGGCATTGACTAAAACAGACGTGATATCGGGCGTTCCACAAGGTAGTTTATTGGTCCTTACATAAACAATCTGGGAGAAAATCTAAACAGCACTCTTAGGTTGTTTGCAGATGTTTCTGTCATTTACCGTCTAGTAAAATCATCTGAAGATCAAAACCAACTGCACAACGATCTACATAAGATATCACTTTGGTGTAAAAATTGGCAATTGACTCTAAATAATGAGGAGTATGAAGTCGTCCACATTAGTGCGAAAAGAAATCAGTTAAACTTTCTTTACAAGATAAATCAATCAGAAGTGAAGGCCTTGAACTCCGCAAAATGTCTAGCAATTACTATTACTTCAGACTTAAACTGGAAAGAACACGTAGATAATGTCGTGGTAAAGGCGAACCAGAGACTGCTTTTTATTGACAGAACTCTTACAAGATGCTACAGAACTACTAAAGAAACTGCATACACTACGCTTGTCCGTCCTTTTTTGGAGTATTGCTGCCCAGTGTTGGATCCTTATCAGGTGGGTCTGACGGAGGGTTCGCAAATCGATTCCGCATTTCTTGTTTTCCAGAAGGTTTTTGACACCATACCTCACAAACGGCTTTTAATCAAATTGCGTGGTTATGGTATATCGCCCCAAATTAGCGACTGGATAGGGGATTTCGTGTCAGAGCGGACACAGTGTGTGGTAAAGCATAGACTAAAACAGACGTGATATCGTGCGTTCCACAGGGTAGTGTTATTGGTCCTCTGCTGTTCCTTATTTACATGAACGATTTGGGAGTAAATCTAAGTAGCTCTCTTAGGTTGTTTGCAGATGACGCCGTCATTGATCGTCTAGTAAAATCATCTGAAGATCAAAACGAACTGCAAAATCGTTAGATTTTCTCCCAAATTGTTCATGTAAATAAGGAACAGCAGAGAATAGCCGCTCAAAACCTGAAGGAATCTCTTTAGATCCAAAGCGACACACATAATTGGTAACGACGTGAGCCACCACCTGCAGATGGCTGCACCCCGTACCCTTCATAGCATCCGGAAGGATCCGTTCCACATCTGGAATGACTCTACCCGGTATGCACACGAAGTGCATATTGGCGTTCTTCCCCTCCTTGGCAGCAATCTCTCTAAGGGGCTCCGTCACCCGCCTAACGTTAGTGCTCCCAAATACAAGCAAACCCACCCTTTTTGAGAGCCCGGATCTGGCAGGCTCAATGGTGACCTCAGGATGAGAGACACCATCCGACTCAGGAACGTAGTCCTGAACAAATAATGCCTGAAACCTGTTCGGAAGACGAACCAGGGAGGCCTCACGATCGGTCCCCCGGAATGTCTTGCGCCTCCTGCCACGCACTGGAGCAACCTCCCACGCAACCACGGGTGGAGTGTCTACCTCACTGCTAGCATTGTAATATTTTTTTAATCATAGGAACTTGAGAATGACGCCATAGTGCGCCGAAACTAGGCATGCACTGGTAATTAGATGGGAGTATGTTAATTTGACAAGTTAAGACGATTTTACCTGGTGATGCCAGCAGCAGAAAACATTTGCACTACTTGAAGGACATACATTTATTTCGGAGCGCTGTCAACGTTACGCTGGTCCTAGACGGGAAATATTACTGCACACATTGTTAGGGGTAGCGTTTCCAATACTATGATGCTGCCTTCTGCTCGCTGATGCACGCCACCCTCCCCCCGCCACCCTGCGGCAGCCATAGTACACGCCTCCTGCCAGTGTCAACAGCCAGCGCACGAATCGTCAACTTACCGTGGACCAACAGTACAGTAACTGGAGTAGCTGAGTCATTACCAAACAATGCAGAAATTGGAAAAACAGCGAATCCTGAAACGTCGCCCAATTACGGGTCAGAAACAAAAAGCCAGTAAATACGAGTATGTCGCGCTAAGTGTGATACTCCCTCAAAACCTGAAATCATATTTCCTGTGTTTGTTGTACTGATCATTTATTCTTCATTCTTCGTAAAGTTGCTACGCGAAACGAGATAGGTTTTCAAGAAAGCTTTCGCGATCAACAACATTACACTTTAAACTTCCTGGGCCAGAAAGAGGATTCGAACCTGGGACCTTAGCCTTTCGCTGGCAAGCGCTCTACGATCTGAGCTATCCCGGCACGCTTGACGGTCCGTCCACAAAAGTTTGCATCTGCCAGTACCTCGCCTCCTACTTTCCAAAGTTCACAGAAGTTCTCCTGTTAATCTTTCAGGACTAGCACTCCTAATTCTGAAACATCCCTTGGGGTATGGCTAAGCCATGTCTTCACCACATCCTTTTTTTCCAGAAGTGCTATTCTTGCAATTTTCGCAGGAGGACGTTACAGGCAGAAGTAAAATTGTGAGGACGGACTGTGTAGCGTGTAAGGATAGTTCAGACGGTAGAGCGCTTGCCAGCGAAAGGCATAGGTCGCACGTTCGAATCCTGTTTACAGCACACAGGAAGTTACATATCAGCACACACTCCGCTGTAGACTGAAAATTTGATTCTAGAAAATACACCTGACTGAGTTTCAAGAAGAATTTCTACTACCGTGAAAATCCTTTGTATCTGACGTGTGGAAAAATGCCGTTGAAACTTCTAATTTGCTGGAATAACTGGAAAATCGAAACGTGTAGCTTCAAATAAGACTGTTTATAATGGGTGAGAGTACTATTTCTTGGTGTCTAGGAAAAGAATCAGATAAACCATTTAGCGAAAAAATCTGAATGCGCCAGCCTGAAGGCAGCCCTTGAAATTTGCAGTTCTTTTATTTTTATTTATTTTTTTACATAGTTAACTCCATTAACTTTATTTACGTATAAGTAAAACATACACAATAGCTCATTTATCTTCCTATCAACCACAAAAGAATAAACAACTTTTATTTATTTTTATCGTAAATTACTGACAAAAAAGAAGAAGAAGCAATTAAATGGAAGCATAACACAAAAAGTCAAATTACGTTACGTTAATTACTGGAATTTAGCATTTTTAAACTCACAATTACATGCTGCCCGTAAGTAAAAGTTAATTATTCTAATGCTAACTTTCTTTCCCTGCCTCCCTTCCTCACCATCTCTCTCTCTCTCTCTCTCTCTCTCTCTCTCTCTCTCTCTCTCTCTCTCTCTCTCTCTCTCTCTCTCTTCATTTTTCGTCGGACCGTCTGGTGTTCTGAATCCGCCCAAGCCGCCATGTATCATTTCACAAGATTCATTTCCCGCATGTCACACACATCTCTGATATTACTAAGCTGCCGCTTGGCAAGTCGCTCATTCTCGTAGGCGTAACTCTGCCCATACCACTTTGTTTAACAGTCGCATTTATGTTAATACTACCAGTTGTAAATCTGGACCTGACGCAATAGCGATTCCTCTGCTGCTATGGTGAGTTTTATCATATAAAAATTATTCTATTAAATTGCATACTGTACCCCTTTAGTCCCTAGTTATTCTACTTCCAATAGCCATTACATACTTTGTACGTTTAGCTATTTGCTAGGGCCCAGTGACAGAACACAGCTTTAAATAGTTCTGTGGCTCCATCTCCACCCAAATAAGTTCTGACTCTTCAAAATTTATTCACCTTAGCCCTAGTAGATTCGCTACCCGGTACACGGACTGTAATAAAACATTTGTCTGTTTCCAGCCTGATGATGCGCTACCAGCGCGAAACGCGTTATTGGATATAATAAAGAAATTGCAACAGAAACTGCGAATTATTTAATCATTCACCACTGTTGCTGCACCAGCCGCCACCACCATCATGGAATGGAACGAAATTTACAGTGACAGGTTTTTTATTCATTACATTCGAATACTTATACAATTTTGATATCTAATGGTAATTTTTACGAAAAATGCATGTATTTTTTATTTACTGTTAACTTTCCATATTTTACAAAAGGTTGTTAATAATGACCGTTTCAATCAAGAAACATAAGTTACATTTTCTACAGTATTGGCTTTACTATTAGTTGACGACGGTAGTCTTTGTTTGTTCATTTTGTGAAGAGCTACGATGTTGTTTTTGGAAAGTCATCGCCACAGATACTAATGACATTCCAAACACCTAACCCACTCAACCATTACTTTAGCTGACGACAAAGTGTTCATCTCGTATACATACACATAAACAAAAACTGAAACAACACGTGGAATTAGAGATCCAAAATGTTTTATATAACTTAAGTCGAAAACAAACAAAAAAAATTGTTTCAACGTTATTCGAACCAGGCCAGATAACTACCACCTGAGCTACACCGACAAATTTTGTAACTGTTTTAAAAGTTAATACTTACGGGTACTTGCAAAACGTCAAAGGCGATTTGCTCGAGAATTTTTTAGAATTGGGTCGAAGGCTTTGGCTGACTGTTATTTTAGTTCTGAACTTCACGTCCCATAAAGAATAAGAAGTTCTAAAGTTCGATACCCATATGGTCTTGTTGTAAGAGCGAAATGTAGCAAAATTTGCATGTTACGTCCAAGTCGATAATTGAAGAAGTGTCGTGAAGGCAGTCCAAGTAACCTGACACTGGAAGGACAGGGTATACTCTTGGCACCTCGGGAAACATGTTGAACCTGAATTCAGATACATCGGGAGCCATGGCCCAGTCGACCGCCGCTCAACGTCATCTTCATGACGAGCAGCCTTGTAAAGCCCCCACGTGTAAGATTTCAACACAATCTACCAATTTGCAGAATACTTACGAATTTCGAGTCCAAAATAGCCACAGGGGCTCTTGTAGGGACGTTTGGCCACTACTCAAAGGCATTACCGTGTCGAGCAAACTGGATAACCCTTGTATAGGATACCAATTTCACCTGACAATATTGATAAGTTTTTGTTCTCAGTCTGGGCGAGATATCGACGACTCAAGCTGCTAAATGTTCAAGTCATTTGTTGTTAATAATATTTGTTTATTTCCAGGAGTTAGTAGCTTTCGCGCAGTTAATAACAGACAAATTTAATCTGCATTTGGATAATTTTTAATAAGCTGCCACAAGAATTAAAAAAAACTTAAGTGCGAGTAGTAATCTATGCACTCCCAAGTCCAAACTTAAGAGTTTTCTCAAGGCTCAATCTTGTTATTCGTGGGAAAATTAGAAAATTAAGATATTTTATATGTTACGTTGTTGCTTTTCTATATTTATGCTTAGGCCTGACGTGTGCATAGGATTGCTATACGTTCCACTTTATGTCCTACTAATCTTTTGTTTTAATCTGATGTACTGATAACGTTTCATGACCATAGAGAACTGTTCCTACAATCGGTCCTGCGAAACGTGATAAACATAAGTATCACTGGATGACGGGCCGGACACAGTTTCGTTGTGACGTTTGCTGCCCAAGTGTTAGTGTAATTGCAGGCATTCAATCCTACAATTTGTTGAATTATGATTATAAACTTCTTAAAATATTGCTACTCTATCACCGGGTGTTACATTAATTTATGTTTTCGACCACCACAGTAAGGATTTGTGATGGTGTGAAAGAAATGTTGACATGGTAATAGAAATTCATTTAAGGACAGATAAAGGTATATGTGCTAATTTATTAACAGTGGAATCATTATATTCCATATCTTGTTGTTGAAATTGAATATTTCGTCTATAATGTAGGCTTAAGGCTATCATAGTGTTGCAAATCGAACCACTTTTGTTTACTGTATCTCTCTTCGTTACACTGAAAATTCATGAGACTGTATCGGTAGATTTATATGTGATTTCTTCATTTTTCATATTGATGCTTCCTTGCTGGATGATTAGTTGCGTGAGAGTTCTGGACAGTTTGTCGTTGAATGAAACTTCATAAAACATTTAAGACGTATAATTTAATAGTATTTAAACAATAGTAAAAGTCAAGAAAATTATTTTAATTATACAAGGATATTTAAAAAATCAGGTATAATTGGCTGGTTATGAATCATATTATTTCTGTATTTCTAATTATATACAGCCGAGAGAACTGAGCTGATGTCTGTGAATTGCGTTAGCCTGTAGTTAATTATCTCAGTATGGCAGCGCCATTTTGAGCCTCTAGCCCAATAATGATTGATTTTTGCGGGTTGTGGCTAGGAGACTATGTGAATCAGCTCGAGATACTTTCTTCAAGTTGCGTGATTTATATTTCTGGCTGAAGTGTCTCTATTGCTGCAAAAGTGTTAGGTAACGATCCAATGTCATACTCTCAACTTATGAATTCAAGCTACCAGCTTTACTTATTGTCAATCGTGAATTTTCAAATAGACTTCTGTGAGATATTGGACTAGCAAACTTTTTAATTTTGCACATACTGGAGTTAATTACGTAGTGTGCGCTATATTCATCTACGTCAGAGAAGCTCTGTAAAACAACGTAGAACTACGCTTTGCTAGCGTAAACAGCTGTCTCTGTATGACACGCGTTCCTGTGACGTAAAAGACAAGACGCAAAATGAGAAACTCTCCGGCTAACATCTCCACAGCGTAAAAATTTCGTAATAACTTTTCTGAGTTCGCGTATATGAGACGGCGGAGAGAACTTTGCATGCATGCTCGAGATAGTTCTGCGCGTTTGTGACGTTTATGGCCGAAAGCTAACTTCCCGAGCAGGGAGACGCAAGCCTCATGTGCATAGACACTGTTAAATGGATACAACTCTGAAGTTCAGTCTCTTAACATTACTTATTAAGGGTTGTATTTTACGTCTATTAAATTGATAAATGGCAGCGATGAATCGTAAAATGAGTTCCCTATTATTATGTTTTATATGCGAGGAAAGGGTGAAAAACATATTTTGTAGTGTAAAAGACCGATGGCATCTTACGGTACCCGTTGCTTTGAAGAATTCGCATTATTGACACGTCAAGATCAATCAGCTTCCGTCAAGATCGCCTGCGTATGACAGAATTTGACTTTATGTGCAAGGTAACAACCTGAACACGACTATGGTCTAACCATACAATTGTTTGACATTTCAGTAATAATGAACCACCACCATTGAATTTGTTTTACTAATGATTAGTTGAGATTCCACGAAATAACGTCGACTTTACAAGACATTCAGTTCTTCCGTTTCATTCTTATTGAACAATAAAGGGTCTATAGTGGATCTAAATACTACAGAAACACTTAATGTCCTTTAATTAATAGTAGAATTAACAGCACACTTCGTGTAGAAACTGACGCGCACATAAAGAAAAGGCTTATCAAGAAGAAATAAAGACTCATTATCAGAGATAACTGATTTATAACTCCTCTCTGTCATTTCTTAAGTCAATTTCTGCAGTTTAAAAAATACATCCGTATGAATTCTATTGCGCTGTCGATTTCTCTCGGTTTCATCCAACAGAGAAGATCATTAAAAGACCTTTTTGTTGACGGTGTGTAAAATCTTATTAAAAATATTTCTCTTACAAGAATTTGAGCAACTACAGTATTGTGTTGCGTATCTCACGCCTACGTAGGCGTAACTTTATAAATCCTGTGACATAAACGTTCGGTGAATACGCCTGTAATATTAATGTGGATGAACTCTGAACTACAGTTACCTTATTGTCCTTCGAAGCCAGCCGCGGTGGCCGACGGGACTGAGGCGCTCCATTCACGGTCTGCACGGCCACTACGGTCGAGGGTTCGAATCAAAATGTTCAAATGTTTGTAGAGCTTATGGGACTTAACTACGGGGTCATCAGTCCCTAAACTTAAAAACTACTTATGAACTACCTTATCCTAAGGACGGCACAAATATCCATGCCCGAGGGGGGATTCGAACCCCCGACCGTAGTGGCCGTGCAGACCGTGACTGGAGCGCCTCAGTCTCCTCGGCCACCGCGGCCGGCGGGTTCGAATCCCCCATCGGACATGGATATTTGTGCCGTTCTTAGTATTAGCTAGTTCATAAGTAGTTTCTAAGTTTAGGGACTGATGACCCCGTAGTTAAGTCCCATAAGCTATACAAACATTTGAATTTTGTCCTTCGAAATAGTCACCTCCCATAACTATGCACCACTGAACTCTGCGATACGTGTTCTGGAAACTTTGGATATATTCTTCTTTTGTTTTGGTGATCGAAAGCCTCGTCACCTTTCGTTGGATGTCAAGAATAGCGTCCAATTTCTTTAAAAGCGAGTTTAAGTCGACCTAATAGGAAGAAGTATGGAGAACTGAGATCTGGAGAGAGTGGTGGATGTTCAAGTTGCACGACAACACTCGCCCATACAAAGCCAATATTGTCAAACAGTTCTTGGCAAAAAAAGGGGTTGGTGTAATCCTCGAGACTTGTCATTAGGCCCCCTGTAGACACATAGGACAAAATTTACACCTCATTGCTCTAAGTTGGCATGTATCTCTTCGTCAGAGTGCAGGAGAAGATCATGGTGGAAATTAATCCCCTGAGTCATGTGGAGGCTCTTATGTGGAGTGATAAGAAAGAGAAACATCAGCCAGCTTGTTTCAGGCGATTAGTGCTTGCGGCCAGAGGCGTGCATGGCGCACTGTTAGCCCGTGCTTTCTCGCCTCAGACGGTCCGGCTCGCTTAGCGCGAGTGAACGCTAGCCAGACCGGTTCCGCAGCTCCCAAACAACCCGGGCTGGTTCAACGCTGCCTAAGACAGAAGGCCCCACAACAGCGTGTTCGCTGTGGAGCACGCGGTTGCTTGCCGTCGGAGGTTCGAGTCCTCCCTGGGGCATGGGTGTGTGTGTGTTTGTCCTTGGGTTAGTTTATCTTGGTTTAAGTAGTTTGTAAGCTACGGACTGATGATCATGCAGTTTGGTCCGATAGATTTACAAACATTTGAACAGCGCGTGTCACGTCACAGTGACCGGGCCGCAACCGCCAGCTGATTGGCTGGCCGGTACGAGACAGTGCGCTGTGCCCCAGAGGCCAGTCAGTTAGCTGGCGGTACCGGCCCGGTCCGTTCACACGACAGAAACCTTCCCTTTATACAACTACCCCTTTTCATCACGGACTTCAAACGTATTACTTACAAACACAAATAAAATACAGGAAAAACTTTTCCGCTCTGTTAGTACAAATTTGTTATGCTTTCTGGTGTGATGACAGATACGAAAGTATAAGCGTAGGGTTCATGATGTACAAGTTTAAAAGCTAGCTTCATTCGGAAATTTTAACAGAGGTACGGTATGTTGAAGTTAACACGCATATTCATTAACGTCATATTTCCCTTTTTGAACTACCATTTCAGTCCAGTAGGACGTTTTGATATATCTTAGAAGCATAAGTGTGTGTACTGATTTACCTTTCTTAATACGCCATTAATTGTGATAACTGCTTGTATATTTGCTAGGCGATAAAGAGCACACTCGTAACACTTTCGTGGATACCGTTTAATAATGTTGTTTTTTATAACTTCATATCATGCACTCGTTATTCTAACATTGATTTAAAACCTATTTGCAATGATCCACACATATATTACTCCGCGCGGGTATGGCCATGCTGTTTGAGGAGCTATGTTACGGATCGCGCGGCCACTCCTGCCGGAGGTTCGAGTGTTCAAAATGTTCAAATGTTTGTTAAGCTTATGGGACTTAACTACGGGGTCATCAGTCCCTAAACTTACAAACTACTTATGAACTACTTACGAACTACGACGGCACAAATATCCATGCCCGAGGGGGGATTCGAACCCCCGACCGTAGTGGCCGTGCAGACCGTGACTGAAGCGCCTTAGTCCCCTCGGCCACCGCGGCCGGCAATGTATTTATTGTCATGTCTCCATTTGTGGTGTTACGTTTCTCCTGTCATGTCATTTTCACATAATGTATTGCGCCTTCTTCATTGTACAGAATTTCACATATATAGAGAACATCACTATACTGTTCTTGTGAGCAAAACTGGGCTATATTAAGATCTATGTAACAAGTTTGTTTACGAGAACAGTGCAATGATGTCCTCTGTATGTGTGAGATTCTGTAGAATGAAAAAGGCGCAATACCTTATCGTGTCGAAACCACATGTTAGGAGAAACGGAACACCAGAAATTGAGACATGAGAATAAATACAAACAATGTAACAAAAAGCATCTGACCATGGGAATTAATTCTCGAAACTCGTAATGTTGAGCGTTTTCTTTGTATGGACAGTTTAAGACATTAGCTTCATTCTTATTTTTTGTGGTATCATTTAAATCGCTGTTTTAAACTAAAGCTCACCAACGTTCTACATGGGATTCTCTGCAAATCATATTTAAGTGCCTGGCAGAGGGTTCATCAGACCACCTTTATACTATTTGTCTCCCATTCCATTCTCTAATAGCGCGCGGGAAGAATGAACACCTGAATCTCTCCGTTCCAGGACTGATTTCTCGTATTTTATTCTGATGATCTTTTCTACATATGTAGGTGGGAGTCAACAATATATTTTCGCATTCGGAGGAGAATGTTGGCGATCGGAGTTTCGTAAGTAGCCCACACCGCAGCGATAAGCGCCGTTGTTGTAATGATTCCCATCTGAGACCCTGAGTCATTTCCGTACCGCTGTCTCCACTGTATTGTGACACTACAAAACGATCTGCCCTTCTTTGGACTCTTTCGATGTCCTCCGTCAAACCCCTCTGATAAGGATCCCACAGTGGGCAATACTCCCAAAAAGGACAGACAAGCGAAGTGTAAGCAGTTTCTTTATTAGTTCTGTTGCATCTTGTAAGGGTTCTGCCAATAAAAAGCAGTCTCTGGTTCGCCTTTCCCACATTATCTACGTGTCCTTCCAGTTTAAGTCTGAAGTAATAGTAATTCCTAGGTATTTTGTGGAGTTTATGACCTTCACTTCTGATTGGTTTATCTTGTAAAGAAAGTTCAACAGATTTCTTTTCGTACTCATGTGGATGACTTCATACTTCTCATTATTTAGAGTTAATTGCCAATTTCTACACCAAAGTGATATCTTTGTAGATCGTTCTGCAGTTGGTTTTGATCTTCAGACGATTTTAGTAGACGGTAAATGACGGCAACAGCTGCAAATGACCTACGAGAGCTGCTTAGATTTTCTATCAAACCGTTTATGTAAATAAGAAACAGCGAAGGACCAATAAACTACATTGTGGAACGCCCGATATCACCTCTGTTTTAGTCGATGCCTTGCCATCGATTACTACAAACTGTGTTCTCTCTGACGGGACATCCCCTATCCAGTCGCAAGTACCACAACCACGCAATTTGATTAAATTCGTTTGTGAGGTACGGTGTCAAAAGCCTTCTAAAAACCAAAAAATACGGAATCAATCTGAGATCTCTTGTCGATAGCACTCATCACTTCGTGTGAGTAAAGAGCTAGTTGTGTTTCGCATGTACGATATTTTCTAACTCCGTGTTGACCTTGGGTTAGTAGATCATTCTGTTCGAGATAATTCCTAATATTTTAATACAGGATATGTTCCAAAACCCTGCTGCAAATTGACGTCAGTGTAATAGTCCTATAGTTTAGTGGGCTACTCCTACTGCCTTTCTTGAACATAGGTGTGACCTGTGCAACTTTCCAGTCTTTTGGTTCAGATCCTTCTTTGAGAGAGCGGTTGTATATGACTGTTAAGAAGGGAGCTATCGCTTCAGGATAATCGAATAGAAATCTAATCGGTATACAGTCCGGACCGGAAGAGTTGTTCTTGTTAAATGACATAAGTTGCTTCACTACTCCGACGATGTCTACATCAAAGTTACTCATTCTGGCCTGTGTTTGTAATTCGAAATCTGGAAAATTGGTTTCGCCTTCTTTGGTGAATGAGTTACGAAATGCTGTGTTTAGTACATCTGCTTTAGTAGCGCTATCATCGGCAGAATCGCGATTACTGTCAAGTAGTGAAGGTATTCAGAATGAAACGTTCACTCTACAGCGGAGTGTGCGCCGAAATGAAACTTCCTGGCAGATTAAAATTGTGTGCCGGAACCGGAACTCGAACCTGGAACTTTTGCCTTTCGCGGGCAAGCGCTCTACCGACTGAGCTATCCCGACACGACTCACGATCCCGCCCCACAACTTTACTTCCGCTAGTACCTCGCCTCCTACTTTCCAAACTTCACAGAATTCTCCTTTCTTCCAGGAGTGCTAGTCTTGCAAGTTTCGCAGGAGACAACAGTCGGATAACTTGTAGTCTTGCGGCGATATAGATGATTTGAAGGGCATACTGTGACGGCTTCATCCAAAAGGGCAGAGACTAGATGGCTACCTCAGATCTCTGCCGCAGAGATAGAACAAGAGAAGAAACAAAATGCTCAAATGTTTGTATAGCTTATAGGACTTGACTACGGGGTCATCAGTCCCTAAACTTACAAAATACTTATGAACTAGCTAATCCTAAGGACGACACAAATATCCATGCCAGAGGGGGGATTCGAACCCCCGACAGTAGTGGCCGTGCAGACCTTGACTGGAGCGCCTCAGTACCCTCGGCCACCGCGGCCGGCAGAGAAGAAACAACAACAGAAATGGTGCAGGAGGAATTTTCTCATACGGTCGTCCAAGGGCGGAAGGACCACCACCAGAACAGCGACGAAACTGATGTGTTTTTAATAGAGGTGATAAACCCGTAATTTCAAACATAAATTGCTGGAACCTTATAGTTATCAATAACAAGTGGAAATGAAACAGCTACGCTATCTGAAAGGTAATGACATGGAGCCAACTCACACAATTATGCAGTCTTGCGCCGAGTAAACGATGTATGGAAATTTCATAAAAACGTAAATTGCGGGTAAGTCATATAATTTATTACTAAGAGATGTGCAGTTTCTTAAGAGTAGACTCAATTACATTGGTCAAAATAATTAGGGGATCAATTGTGATTTTTAGGTTCCGAAGTATTGTCATCGGCAGAATGAACTGAAACGGTACGACGTCTTTCTGTCGGTTCTACGGAGTAGAGACAACAACAATACAGCAAACAAGATAGTGGTAGTAATACAAAATTTTTGCAGAGGCGGTCACTTTCAAGTGCACTCATCTTTTGTTGTGCTCTGCGCTGGTGCCGTAGGAGATAGGTTCTTTCTGGTGGACGGTAATGCTCGTCCCCACAGACCTACATTGGTGGTCAACATGTTTGAAACTGGGGGAATTGAACAAATAAAGTGCCCAGCTTGTTCTCCGGACTTAAACCCTATTGAGCACGTGTGGAATGCACTTGACAGACACATTGCAGTCAGACGATCACCTCCCACCACGGTTGCAGAGCTGGATATTGCACTCATGGAAGAATAGCCAAATATCTCTCAAGAGGCAAATGATGACATACTGTCCGTGCATGCAGGTGAGAAACTGTACTGGCTGCCCGAGACGAACACACACCATATTAGAGAGCAACGAGAAAGACATTTTCACGATTATGGTAGCCCTATGATGCCTCACTCTAAGTAAACGCCGTGTAGACCTTACGTACAGAGTTGAGACATCAAAATATTGTACTGTATCACGGACAAATTACAATTATAACTAATATCTGAATAAAATACATTACCTGATTCCGTAATTGTTCTCGTACTCCATCTCCTAACAGCTACTACTGGCTACTAGCCTGTACTACTTTATCTAAGACATTAGCTGAATACAGTGATTAGATCAGCGTCAAATGCCTTTTTCAAATTCAGAGGCACCGCAGCCTTAAACACGATAAATGAGCACGTAATTTACTACCGCATTTTTCCAGATTATCTCCGGAATAAGTGAAAAAATAGAGAGAAAAATGTTTCGCTGCAATACTTGCAACACTTGAGGATTAACAGTGGCTGCGCGGGACTGTCAGCGATTCAAATTCAAATGTTTGTATAGCTTATGGGACTTAACTACGGGGTTATCAGTCCCTAAACTTACAAACTACTTATGAACTACCTTATACTAAAGACGGCACAAATATCCATACCCGATGGGGGATTCGAACCCCCGACCGTAGTAGCCGTGCAGACCATGACTGGAGCGCCTCAGTCCCCTCGGCCACCGCGGCCGGCTTTGAGAGTCCTCTTTCGGGCTTTTGTGTGTGTGTGTGTGTGTGTGTGTGTGTGTGTGTGTGTGTGTGTGCGTTGTCCTTAGCATAATTTATTTCAAGTAGTAAGTCTAGGGACTGATGACCACTGCAGTTTGGTACCATAGCTTTACAAACATTTGAAGATTGTGTTAACAATGAACAGGCTTAACAGGATGCCGTAAGTCAGTAAGTTTTACGAATTTGGTTTGTGCAATGTATTGTAAAAGGCATAATGCGGAACAGCAGCGGATGATGATGGAAAAAAAAGAACGAACTGAAGGGGATCGAGAGGGTGCGTATTTGGGTATGTTAATGAAACAGAATGCTTATGCTTGTCTAGAGCATCGAGCGTACAATTTGAACTATCTGTGAATTTTTATAATTAATTAGAACAAAATTCAATGTATAATCATCATGCGGCAGAAAACTATACCAGTATTCCACTACCTCCAGGAACTAGATCAGTGTTAGACGCTATTAAAGCATAGGAAAACCAACCACACCATCACCAGTGGTTGTATCGAAAGAGATCTGCAAGTTGCAACCACTCTTGAGGTATTGCCTAATGCCGTACATATTATTTCAAAATGACTCAGGCCGCGGCCGAGTGGTCGAGCGCATTGAGGCGCTATTCTCCGATGCGCGGGGCCGTTCCCCGTCGGGGGTTCGAATCCTCCCTCGCGCACGGATGTTTGTGCTGTCTTTAGTATAAGGTAGTTTGTAAGCTTAGGGACTGATAACCCTCAAAAGCCGGCCGCGGCGGTCGAGGGGACTGAGGCGCTTCAGTCACGGTCTGCACGGCCACTACGGTCGGGGGTTCGAATCCCCCCCTCGGGCATGGATATTTGTGCCGTCCTTAGGATAAGCTAGTTCTTAAGTAGTTTGTAAGTTTAGGGACTGATAACCCCGTAGTTAAGTCCTATAAGCTTAACAAACAGTAAAAAGTCTCATAAGCTTAACTTTGAATAATGCGCAAGACTGTATTACAATCTGCTTGACAACGTGTTACAATTAGCAACTAGTGATGACATTGCCAGTGTTTATTCAGTGATGCCCGGTGCACAGAAGAGTAGATTTTTCAGTATTATTCCTTCTTAGGAGTACTGGTGTGGCGGTGCAGGTGAGTAGCAGTTATCGAAACGTCAGATGATCTAGTGGGCCAGTGGAGCTGCAAGTACCCAACTGTTACGAAAAAACAATTTTGTGTAGTTTCTAAAACATGCAATGCACACGTTACAGTTAGTAGCTTAAAGATTGCATACATATACAGTTGATGATGTGAGCCCTTAGCTTACGCAGCTGTACGACTGCTCCAGGCGGCAGAGAGCAGTTCCTTGGCAGCGACGGCTCAGCACATCAGGCTCCCGAGCATGACGCGTGTTTGTCTTTCGGAAAGCGAGCACTGTTGACTTCCCGAACCGTTCACTCGCCCGTCGTCGCGCTCCAAGCAGACGCAGGAGCCTGGCTCTCATTAAAATTTGCGCAGTGCAAGCACGCACAGGCATACTGTGTCTGTAAGCGACGCCACACCATACCAAATAACTCTCGACCGTGACGGGCACTTCTCTGCCAGCAAAAAATCCCGCTGACATATCGCAACAGCAACACTAAAAAAATGTTCAAATGTTTGTATAGCTTATGGGACTTAACTGCGGGGTCATCAGTCCCTAAACTTACAAAATACTTATGAACTAAGTAATACTAAGGACAGCACAAATATCCATGCCCGAGGGGGATTCGAACCCCCGACCGTAGTGGCCGTGCCCCTCGGCCACCGCGGCCGGCAGCAACACTAATCTTTAATAATGTGTAATTGCAAGAAAAGTGGTAAAGACATTTGCTACCCACTATGGACATTTCTCGCTAATCTCGAGTATCTACCTTTTGCTTTAACATGGGCTCTATTCGACGCATAAGAGAGTCTAGAAAACTCTTCTGTAAATCTTTATCCACTTGCTACAGTATGTAATCCCGTCATTGCCTTAACGCCAAGATGTTGGAGGCCAGGTAAAGCTGTCATCACTTTTATAATAAAACAGAAAAATTTTAATTACTCTTCAATTCAAGCATACTTTCTGGATCTTTCTCTTTTTAGTCTATTCTCATCAGGATTTCTCTAACTTAACGACTCATAAGTCACACGATGCCAACAAGACATGTGCGTTCATAGATTATTTGTTTTCACTCAGTGTATGTAGATCACAATTCTGAAGAGTACATCACATGTTCATACACGTAACAACTATAAAATAAGTAGGGGAGAGTAGTACACAGTGAAACAAAAATTACCCTTTTGATTGTTTTGTATAAAATACTACTCACAAACAAATTTTCTTTATTTACTTGAAAGAACAGAACTTTGTCAATATTTTGGAACAAAAAATAATAATTTTGCTGCTAATTAGTACGTGAAATAACAATTTTAAACAACCCTCGCTAATGTTTCACTGTATACCGTGTATAGTCCACAGTGAAACAGCTACCATTTTTTAAAATATTTATTACTTGCTGAGTGACTTATGAAACATAAATATCTTTGTTAAATACAAGTACAAGCATTAAAATATACTAATTTTTTTTTTCAGTGAATATTAAGTCCACCAAAATTGATTTGAAAACGAATATACCGCTGGTTGGTGGGTCTCTTAGTAGCTATAAGCAACGCAGGTGGCAAAATCATTGCAATGTCATGTGAAACACAGACTATGTCTTCTGCGACTGGGAATACAAAACCAGCTTTTTTTGTGGGATTTCACCAAAATGTAGTCACCAATCATAACATCACACTTCAAGTTAAAAAGATGTAATGATACACTTATCTCTGTTTCACTGGATGGCCTTCATCTTTGTCACTTTCTTCATTACTTTCACTTGAAGCTATTTTACTTACACACCACTTATGTTTTTGGTTGTTGACTCTCTTCATACTTCTTTTCTCCTTTTCTTTCAGCTCTCTCCTTTTTCTCAAAGTCTTTTGCCGGCCGCGGTGGCCGAGGTGACTGAGGCGCTTCAGTCACGGTCAGCACGGCCGATCGGCACTACTTACGAAGTACCTTATACTAAGGACGGCACAAATATCCATGCCTGAGGGGGGATTCGAACCCCCGACCGTAGTGGCCGTGCAGACCGTGACTGGAGCGCCTCAGTCCCCGCGGCCACCGCGGCCGGCAATAATGTAGGTAACGAATTTGATTTCATCCAGTAAAAAATGGATTTCTTGAATCCCACGACTGGGAAATCAATGGCGTTATTAATTAAAGAAAATACCAGTCAAGATTTTTCAAAAATGTTCAAATGTTTGTAAGGTCTATGGGACTTAACTACGAGGCTATCAGTCCCGAAACTTACAAACTACTTATGAACTAACTAAGACTAAGGACGGCACAAATATCCATGCCCGAGGGGGGATTCGAACCCCCGACCGTAGTGGCCGCGCAGACAGTGACTGGAGCGCCTCAGTCTCCTCGGCCACCGCGGCCGGCTCAAGATTTTTATTTAGTTATTATAACACGTTTCGGGAAATAATTCGGACTTTCAATTGCATTTTTCTCAGTTTGACGTCATTTGATTTCTGATGTCTTAGATGTATGAATTCCAGCTTCATTCTGTTGTCCTTACTGTAATGTATAGACAAACGCGATTTTAATTGTTGCCATCAGTTTCTATGGAGTTAACAACGAATGTTTCAAATTATTTTTCTACTTACAGTTTCCTTGTAGTCCATTAGTGGCGAATCTCACATGTATTAAACATTACATATAACATTTTTGTATAGTATACATAAGAGTTATCAAACAAATGTTCGTAAATAGATACTTCCAGTAATATTCTTAGTTTTAATTTAATAACGATATATTTTTCAAAGAGTATAATATGTTAATATGATCATAAAGTGCCAAAATCGCAATGTTTGGTTTATTATTTTTTATGGAAGACGACCGGTTTCGACACTCTCTGGTCTCTGGGAAAAATTACAAATTGTATGGTTACATAAAATAATTACAAGATAAGTACAATTAGTTTAGTTAGATAACAAAATTATAATATCAAATTCATAATAGCGCTTACATACCTGCTTCAGTTCGTATTTATCTGCTAACTGAAACGTTCCACATACTGCTATTTTGTCAACTGTTGACATTTTGAGAAACGTGGTTGTGGTATTAAAATGTTTATAGTAAAAAAACAGCTACCAACCACATACTATATTGATATTGTGCTGGTGGATGGTAAATATGAAACAAAATTTTGCGGTGGGTAATAAAAGATAAGACAATACAGGATGAATAACAATGGTGCACGTTGCTGGCGGAACACCTCCGTAAAAATATTTTCATCTTGGCATTTTCTCAATATGTTACTTTAAAAATACCGCTACATATGATGGGCAAATTAAGAGTATACTAAATTTTCAACAGAGGATCTTTTTCTTCTGATTTTGGTCCTATTTTACCCATGTATATTGACAATGGTGCTTATTTCTATTTGTCAACATTTTCATTTAAATACAGTATCGAAACATGGGAAGAAATTTACTGATTAGTTTTCCAGTCTCTCATTTCATATTTGTCCTCATATATCCTATAATCAGAATATAGTTTGAGATCTTCAATAAGGTCCTCTTTATGTCCGTTGTCCTCCACTGACATCTCAGTGCTGTATTTCCTTTCCACTATATTTAAAAGGAGTTAAAACACACTTCTCAGGCTGCGTCAGAACTTCTCGCCGATATCATGCTTACATGAAGATTTCGCACATTTCGTAACATATACTGAAAATAGTACGTCCATTGTATCAGTGACGGCATTTACAGGTGACTGTAACTAATGTAAATAAGAAAGTACACAGTGTGATTTTTTCCTATTATTTCGACCCCTATCTCAAATTATACAGCGGAGCATCCTCTACGTCCTGCTAAAGTTTTGCATTTTCCTCCGAATATACCCTTTACACATTTTTCCATTAATAGCAGTCACGGTTTTTTTTTAACAAATTTCAAACAATGTTACCTCTTTTGTGTTTTATTCTCTGTGTTAAATTTAGTATCTTAGTTGTAGAGGGGCTTGATTTTTATTTTACAGCTGTCAGTTACCTTCTCTGTCCGCCCAACTGCTTTACCGCCCACGTAGGATTAAGGAGGAAGCAAGTTACAATACAAAAAGCCAAGCAGACATGATGGAATCGTCCTTTCGTGCGGTTGTTTTGTGTCAGCAGCTTCAATATGTCTCCCAGAAGACAGCAAGCTTATTTCAAGCATGCTTAGAAATAATGTGTAGGACTCAACCAGGCACCTGTCATGCGGAAATTCCGCCGATGGATACGGGAGGGAACGTGGGTGTGATGAGCCCGGTTGCACAAACGTCGTTGCTTCAATACAGCCCATGTCAACCGTATTATGCAAATGGCATTGATGGATCACTCTGCTACATCACGAAATTAACCAGACATATTCAGTCTCCGGGGCGCAAGACGAATCCGCGCGTAGCATTCGACGTCTTTTGCTGTAGCGTTGACTTTCTACAAAGCGAACTAATATCTTAACATACATATAAAACTATAAAACTACCTTGTCACGACTTTTGGCCGCCATAAACTCAGAATCTTCTGAACTAATCTTAATGAAATTTTATACAAAGTGAGTGATTTCATCCATCGTAAGAGATAGGATAGTTTTTCTCTCGATTAATATCCTAAATACTCATTTTAACTGCAAATTCAGTGTTTACATCTAGGTTCAGTAGGTAACTAATAATTGGCACGTTTCACTAACTTGGACTCTGGACTAGCGATAAAGTACAGCGTTGCAGAAAGGAACGTCACGGGTTCGAAACTTGCTCGGATCACGATTTTTTTTTTCAGTCCGAGTTTCAACCTAGACTTTACCTTCCAAAGGTGCGAGGAGTCGTCAGAAAGGGCATGAGGTAGAGCTTCACGTTAACCCTTTCAATTGCTAGTTTATGAAATCATCTTTGGAAAAATTAAAATTCAGTGTTTTCTGTATTAATACAGTGCAGTTAACGTCAAAATATGTGTTTTATGTCGAACTATTGATTGTTTATGTCATATATTTCATGCACAACACAGACGTTTGTATCGAGGTATTTTATTACATGGACATTATTTTGTTGATAGTTAACACTGCAGGTCAATGATGCTAGCATAATTTTCGCAAGAGCACCAAAGATAAGACAGTTCACTGCTAGAATAAAATAAAAGTAACCACAGTCACGCCCAAACTCTCAGTCACGTACAGACGCCAACGCAACATAACCTCCAACATGGGCAGATTAATGCCTCAGAAGTGACTACACGCCGCACCAAGCGACAAAATGTCGTATTAGAAACACACTGTTCATAAAAAAATTCAACTTTCAGGATTGATGCAAAAAATACGGTATAGATAATTTTTTAATAAGTTGTGCAGGATCAACACTGGGAATGAAAGTGTTAAACTGTAGGTCCTCTTTTCCTGGTTGGATAACTGGGGTAGGTTAGTGACATGTTATTCCATGAAGTTGAGGATAACAGAAATACTGCATCAAGCCACGAAATTATTATTACTATTGTATTCGATTTAGGAACTTTCCTTCATCCCAAAAATATTCCAATTTTAAATTAGGTATAACTGTATATGTTCAATTTTTTCCTGTATTTCATTCTTTACAACTTACATGTTTATTATCTACACCCTACTCCAGATCACCATGAACCTGAGAGGTATTTCTTCCATATACAGAGGGAATAGGAAGAGATAGTCACAGAGAGGGGGGCAGTTCAAAAATATTCAAATGTTTGTAGAGCTTATGGGACTCAACTACGGGGTCATCAGTCCATAAACTTACAAACTACTTATAAATTACTTTTAATAAAGACAACACAAACATCCATGCCAGAGGGGGGATTCGAACCCCCGACGGGGAACGGACTCGCGCATCGTAGCATAGCGCCTCAATGCGCGAGGGGAAGTAATGTCATAAGTGGGGGGGGACAATAGGTAGACAGACCGGAGTAGGAGAAGGTGGAGGAGGAAAAAGAATAGATAGTAGAGTAAGTGGCGGGGAGAGGGGGGGGAGATGAACAGAGAGAGTAAGCAGGAGTACATGAACTAACTGAATGTTGGAACAAATAAATAACCTCGCACCGCACGTTTTCAGCGAGAAGCGTAAGAGAACAAAGAGATAGCAAACGGAGATGGGAGGAATGATGGGCAGAGAGGTTAATGAAAGGAGAGTACATGTATATCCAATTCCCATTCATATTTAGCAACTGCGGAGCAATTTAGACAATATGCGGTTGATGAGTGCGGGACGACTGTTTGGCGATACGCTATGTGCTGCTGCGCGACACTGGATCATATGTTGCAGAATACTGTTACATCCAGAGACTATCATTCAAAATGTTCAAATGTTTGTTAAGCTTATGGCACTTAACTACGGGGTCATCAGTCCCTAAACTTACAAACTACTTATGAACTACTTACGAACTAGGACGGCACAAATATCCATGCCCGAGGGGGGATTCGAACCCCCGACCGTAGTGGCCGTGCTGACCGTGACTGGAGCGCCTCAGACTATCATTCAACGCCGAGGCGCTTAGCAGCGGGCAACACTCAGTACTCACCTAACTTGGGTCTGTATTTCAAATCAGGTGATATTGATGAAATAAAGTTGGCTGTCATATCTCAGGTTCTTCTTTGTGTTGCATTTTGGATGGCCGGCAGTGTAGTCTTCATTGGATTTCATTCCAGCCATGGAGGCATTTTCCGTTAGGGTGTGGTAGAGCGACTAATATAGCAGTGGGCATTTGTCCACTTGTATGGCCACACGGCAGACTACACTCACGCTCCAGCAGTTCATGTATACTCTTTCTGGCATATAATTAACTTTCTGCCGATACTTGTCACAACAGTTGCGGTACTGCAGTCATGGAAAGATAAAAAATCCAAGTTGACATACGATGGAAAATTAAAGATTGCCGCGTAACTGTAGGCAACTTAAAAATCCAAGATTCTTCCTCTGTCTTTTGCTCTCTTTCCACTCTGCCTCATCTTGGCGAAAATTAAAAAAAAAAAAAAAAAAAGACAGAAAGATAGGACTGATCGGAAATGTCGACACTGGTGGTAAATTTTTAAAAGTTGGTAGAACTTGGTAAGTTGTATACATTGTAGCTCATTTCCACTTGCCGCCTTCTCCTATCGCTCTAGACAGAATCAAAGATTTATTATACTGCTGTGGTGTCTGTTCTTTCAGACATGTCCGAAAAAAACAGACACCACACCAATATAATAAGTATATGGGACTGATAACCGTCGCTGTTTAGTCCCTTCCAAAACCCAACAACAATGAGTATATACACGCGAAGACGCCGTTAGCTTCAATTACTTCACCGTAGATGCGTTCATACGTTCGACCTCGCACGTGAATACGTAATGGCGAGTGTTAGAGAGCTACAGCCATAACGTGCGACTTGTGGAAGATTGAAAAGGACGGAAGGCGACTGCTGGCCCGAAGCGGGAATGTTCAAATGTTTGTAAATCTATCAGATCAAACTGCGTGGCCATCAGTCCGTAGCTTACAAACTACTTAAACTAAGGTAAACTAACCTAAGGACAACACACACGCCCATGCCACAGGAAGGACTCGAACCTCCGACAGCGAGCAACCGCGTGCTCCGCAGCGACCCGAAGGGGGAGATCCGGGTTCTATTCCCGGTCCGGATCACATTTTCACTTGTCGCCATTGTTGCATTTCAGTGCCCTAATGCAGCCACTGTCATTACTTTCTTTCTTAATTCTTCTTCCGTCCCCTCCTGTATCAATAATTTGCAGAATCAAAGATGACAGAAATGACCAAAAGATATCGAAGACGGCAAATTATACTTCTTATGGGTAGTAACTCTTATCACTTCGACTTTCCAGCCAATTAAGGCAAAATATTTTTAAAATTTTTGTAAATTGTTAAAAATGGTTCCAGATTCAAAGATACTTCTTATTTCCATAACTTTCCCCACACAACTCATAAATTAGTTGTTAGCAGATAACGTAAACTGTCTTGGTACTATTGAAAGTGACAGTCCTTTTTACTTGACAGTGCTGGTCAGTGGAAGAAGACTGGTCGTTTGCAGGGATAGCAACTTTATTCTGCACATTTTTGTTTTAATTAATGTTACAGTCAGATTGGAAACTCCATCTCACCAAGTACTTCCTGTCATTGCATATATGTCTCATCATTAAATTTCAACTTATGTCCATGTGTTCAGAAAATATTGGCATCATTGTATTAACACCACACTAAACCTCATCTTTCTTCCTCTCTTTTGCTCTCTTTCCTTCTTTGTCGTATCAGTATGACATGTCACACAGGGAAAGGAAGACAAACTAGATGTATTACAGGTATGACTTTTGTTATAAACACGTTACAACAAACTTTGACATTTTATGCTGTCACACAATGTGGAAACACATGAAATTATTGAATGCGCTAATCAGTCAATTATTTTTTTCAATATCGTCTACTGCAAAGAGTAGCGTGTTAAAACTGGAATAAATATTTGAGCTAATTTCATTAGCAAAACAATACTATACAGCTGTTTCTGCGTTGATAAATTTAAAATGGGAGCGAAATGGATTCTATCTGTTAACGCTATACAATATAAATCATATATCCTTCAAGTAACAATGAACTAATTTCTCATATTCGTACGGAAACGGTTTAGTCGAACAACTCAGTGTAGTAAATACAGTGCTATATGCTATACCCTTTAAAAGTGATGACGAGTTCAGAATGTTTAATGAACTTTTTCTTAAGAAGTGGCATAATCTTTAAATTCACTTATTATTGATATGGATTTCCGAAAAGAACAGACACCGTATCAATAAAAATGTTCAAATGTTTGTATAGCTTTAGGGACATAACTACGGGGTTATCAGTCCCTAAACTTACAAACTGCTTATGAACTAGCTAACAATGAGGACGGCACAAATATCCATGCCCGAGTGGGGATTCGAACCCCCGGCCGTAGTGGCCGTGCAGACCGTGACTGACGCGCCTCAGTCCCCTCGGCCACTGCGGCCGGCCCGTATCAATAACTGTAAATTTTCTGTCAACAGGCAATGCGGACGCATTAATACGTTGAATCCCTTGCGGGAATACGGTATAGGCTGCAAGCAAGAGGAAGTAATGGGTACGGGCAATGTGCTATAAGTTGAGACTTTGGGTTGGATGGGAAGCGTACCTGGATAGCTCAGTTGGTTAAGGCGACCGCTGACCCGAAGCGGTAAATCCGAGTTCGAAGCCCGGTCCAGCACAATTTTCAACGTTGCCATTGAATATCATTCAATGCCCTGGAACGGTCGAAATGTTTAAATATTTCGAAATTATGTAAATGATTTTAAATCGCTAATGACATCACTAAAGACATTTTTTAATTAAATAAGGAGCGAAAAGAATCATCTTGTACAGTTTAAATTAATATCATTTTTATATCCAATGTGTGACGTTTGGTAAATGACAATTTTTCTAGTACGCACACACAAATTTACGAAGTATTCATGGTACACGAAGTTCACGGGACCTATTCTGGGAATGTCAACTTCACTGGAAATGATAGGGGAGAATGTTGGAACAGATATATTTTCCATGTTTCAGATGAACGTGCACTAGTCTCCAAATTTGTTGTTTATGTATCTCATTCTCAATTTTAGGTAATGCTATCCCTGCCTAGTCTTCCAGTGTGTAACGTTTTGCCCGATATTTACAAGGCTTTTATCATCCAAGCAGAAAAATACCACCTTTTTGTACTTCAATAGGTAATTACTTACCGTAATGTACACATTCTGTTATGAGTATATAGTGTTATAAATATCATTATAATTATAAATTTACAAACCCTGAGACTGTTTTGCGTCTCGAAAATGTGAAAGAAATTAAAGTTAAAGGTAAGGCATAGAATTAAAATTTGTGAAGCGGCCGGGAATCGAACCCGGACCTCCATGCTCATATCCATATGTTCAGAAAATATTAGCATTATTGTATTAACATCACACTAAACCTCATCTTTCATCCTCTCTTTTGCTCTCTTTCCTTCTCTGTTTCATCAGTATGAGATGTCACACAAGGAAATATTGCCTTGGCAGTCTTGGCAACATTTCATGGAGCACAGAAGCAGAATTCGAGTCGGTGACGTGGAGGGAAGTCGTACTTTCACTATTCCGAGGCACCTCAATCAATAGTGGTGTGTTGGTGTAGTGGTTAAGACGTGTGCCTACTGAGCAGGAAGGTCCGGGTTCGATTCGTAGCTGCATCACTTATTTTAATTCAATGCTTCACCTTTAACTTTAATGTCTTCGTATATAGTACATCTTTTACCCACGTTTTCATGACGGCAAGCAAAATGCTCATTGTGATATCTCTGAGACTGCAGCATCTGTTACGAGCTTCAGCAGTAAGTCTTCCAGCCTTGATAGCTTTCTAGCATGCTGTGTCATCAAGGAAAAATATGATTACAAATGATTAGACAGTATAGTATTATTGGTATTCGCCATAAACATGTTCCAAGCTCAGTGATACCTGACAACCCAATCTCTGCAAACATGAATAACATATGACGAGATCACGTCCCCCTACCACAGTTTGACAGCAAAATAAATTTTGCTGTAACTTTATCCGAACTCTTTAGTGTGTTTGTAGTCATAATCCGGGCTCATCTTACAAGCCGTAACATTGTTGGTACCAGGAGAGTACAGCCTCATGCAACACAATAGTCCACAGCTGGATGCTGTCTCAGTAAACTCTGTTAAGCTTTACGTGAAACGATTCCACAAATTTTGCAAGCGTCTGTTTGGACTGATGGAATATTGTACAGTGATTGAGTGTATAGATAGAAGCCTTCGACATGCTTCTCAGTTTTACGGTTTACCAGTATCTTTTCGGAGCTATGATGTTGGTAATTATATGCTTCGCAAGGATTTGTTCTTCAAACAATCATCACCACATTGTGAACGCAACTTCAACAACCATTCAGTTTGGACCAATATCGGAGTGGACAAGCATACAGTTCACCATCTATCACTTGTGCAAGTGTTTAAACTGAAAAGAATGGAACAGAACCTCAGCATACACCATGAACGCTCTTTAACAGTTTTAATGCATGTAACCCTCATATACTATATAGCACTAAACATATTTTACGCAATTTGTTTGGTGAAATAAATGAATGGAATAGACAAAATAGAACTTAACAGTCTAGACTTGTGCGTCAGCACCACATGGGCGGATGAGAGCATTTAAGGCTACTTTTTCTTAGTATTGCTCCAAAGCTGTATTTGAAAGTGCTTCAAGAAAGAACAGGGCAGGCAGTGGTACAAGGTACACTGCGCCACGCACCATATAGCGGCTTACCGAATATTTTTGTAAATGTAGATGTAATTCCAGTACCAAATAAGTCCACGGTATAAATTCGAAATTGAAAATAATTGTAAACCATACTTTGGGGGATAATGTGCCGACTAAGTGAATTAAGGGTGGAAAAGTCTCCATAGTGGTTTATTGTGAGAGTTCGTTCGGAAAATGCCGAGAAAACAGATTGTCGCAGTCTCGGTTCGAAGAGGACGTGCAGATGAGAACAGCTAAAGTTGGTACAGATTTTTGCGTCTGCAGAAAGGTCGGTGTCCAAAGCATACAACTACTACGGTCATATCTTAGCAAAAGATTTTGCCATGACCGAAAAATCTGGTGCAACGTAAAAATGATAGGTACTTCAAGGGTTCTATCTAGGCTCCCGTTGATCAGACTGGTGTACCAATAGAAGAGTGTAAACAGAAACCCGAAGTTTATTCTGCGTTTAAGAATCGTTAACGCATGAGATTCGTACAAACATACCGTCGCTTGACTGTCAGTATGAATGGCATGGTAATAATCATCCCTGTTAGAGAGAAGGAATTCAAAGAGTTGTAGACATTTACGTAGCCAGGTACTGACCGGAGTCCAATAAGGTTCCACAAGAGCGTACTCTATGGCATATACCCCGTAATTAGTTCGCTTTTATCGCGAACCTGTAGCACAGTGCAATGTCTCAATCGATTGGAAAAAAGGCACAAATGACTTATCTACATAATAATGGCTAAAGAACAGCGCCGGCAATTACAAACCGATATCCCCAACGTCGGTTTGTTACGTCTTCTTGAATATATTCTTAATCGTAATTTAATAAATTATCTTGAGACGCACCTGTAATGACCACGTTCTCCACGAAAAGTTAAATCCCTAATCCTCCTACTGGTTGTGGCCACAAAACAACGTGGTTAGAGAAAGCATCACTCGTCTGAAATTTCGCTTGCCTTTTTCTTGCGTTATATCTTAAGAAATCAGGGCAACTGGCTGGCAGATATCGTATTGCTAGATTTCCGAAAAGCATTTGATACAGTATCCCACTGTACACTGTTAACAAAATTACGAGTCTACGGAATAGATTCCTTGATATATAAGTGGATCGAACACTCCTTAGTATAAAAAGAACATAGTACGTTGCCCTCGACAGCTATTGCACATCTGTAAGCAGCAATTTCCGACTGTTTGCTGATGATGCTGTGGTGAATGGGAGGGTGACGTCGTTGAATGGCTGTAGGAAGATAGAAGATGACGTATACGAAATTTCTGCTTGGGGTGATGAAAACGGCTGCTCTCAATATAGAAAACAAGTAATTTTAATGAAGTTGTGTAAGAAAAACAATCCCGTATGTTGAAATGAGCATCAATGTCTGACACAGTCACACTGATAATACGTAATGTTACAAAGAGGTATCAGTGAGAATGAGCAAACAGGTCAATGGTCGACATCGGTTTATTGGAAGAGTTTGAGGAAAATGGGTTTTCATCTGTAAAGGAGACATGACTAGTATGAGAAACTCGTGAATGTTACTCAAATGATTGGGATCTTCACCAGATCTGAACTGAAGAGATGGAAAAACTTCAGAAGCTACTAGCTAAAACTGATGCGGGTGATGTCATTCAATATGCAACTATTACGAAGATATTCGAGGATATCAAATGGTAATCAATGGAGAGAGGTTGCCGTTCTTTTCGTGGAATTTAAAGAGCCAGCAACTGAAGAGCGCTGAGTTATACTGAGTGTTCTATTCATGGAAGTTTAAAATGAGGGAAGAAAATAATCGCTGCCTCAAACAACAGAAACTTTTGACAATTCTGCGAAGCAATTATAGGAAATAGCTCAGATTTCTCACCGAGTACGTGTACGTCATCCTTCGTAACAAGCAATTATGGGAAATAGCTCGGATTTCTTACCGAGTACGTGTACGTGATCCTTCTTAACAACGACGCGCCACCTATACAACAAAGAATACCACCACGTCGATGAGGCATTTTCCGTGGAACAACATTCTCCACCCTCACTACATACTGGACTACTCTTCAAGTGGCTTTCTCTGTTACCTCACGTATAAAAATACGTAGGAGACCAAAGTTTGCCTATGAAGAGGAGGTAAAACACTTCGCGACAACGTGCCCGAATATGCAAGAACAGCATTTTTACCGTGAGATTGTATCCAACTATAAAGGGATATTTTGGCGTGGGAGAGGGAACTCGTGGTGAGAAAGTAACTGGAGCCTTATTAATAATCTCATATATATAAAAATGAATGTTTGTGTGTTCGTATTTTATGCGCAGCCGTACTGTTCAGCTGATTGTGATGAAATTTTTTCAAGATACTGCTTGCACTTTCGCGACGATTATAGACACCAATAACAACTGTACGACACATATGACGGAATAAACATTGAAATGCGCGCAAAAGTGCTGCATCATGAATTAGGACACTTTATTCATCCTAAAATCTTCATGACATGTTGGACACTTTACCTTCAAACCAAGAGGAAGGTCACTGTCACAAAAAGTTTGGATCGTGCATGACAGAGGATACTTTACATACAGACTTCGTCAGATTCTACAGTTGTATTCCGATCCTGATGAAATTTTTAAATATGATTGAACAAATCAGTTTATCAGTGCAGTATTAATATATTGAGATTACCTACAATCATTTCAATTAATTAACGGCGAAGTTTCGAACTAAATCAAATTTCTGAAAATTCTAGCAGCTCTCTGGAACTTACGTTACATTATTCAGGGTGATATCAAAGAAAGGTTTAAAACATAAATATTGTTCACATCATGTGAATTCTATGTAACTAAGTTAAAGTAAGAATTAAAAAATATGCTTCAGTGGAAAGCATTCTTCTTTCAGATTTTTAAATGACAGTTTTTTGGCTCATGATGTGGGTTCCTGTAGTCATGTCCTAGTTCATGAACCACGGGCAACGTATGAGTGGCCAAGTAAGTGGTCCTGACAGTTGCGATACCAGTTACTTTGGAAAAAGGTTGGGCATCTCGGACATATTTTGAGTCATGGACACCTTTGTGCTCATACGGCAAAGACTACCAAATTCATCGGTTAGTCCCTTAACCGTTAGGGGTAAAATCCAGTGGGGCACTGGGTAAGTAAGGCTAGCAACCTGCTTCCCAGGTACTTCAATATGATGCTGGCAACAATCAGAGCAAAATGCCTCGGACCTTTGGAGGTGATGGAGTCCCATCTTTAATTGACAGACCAGGGACTCCTTCGATACGACTTGGCAAACGATCTGAAAATGAGATGGGGAGATATTAATAAAGGTAAAGCAGTCAACAATCCGAAGATTGGTTTGAACACCACAGTGCTTTTCTAGGCATGGTCCTGTTTAGAGGTGGTATGCCGTTGCCTTCCTCCGACCTTCGAACTGACTTACCCAGCCAGTTATAGGGGGACTTACAGTTTAAAGTGGGTTCCGAACCACGGTGCTACTCGGTATTTTTCACATGAGCAATACTGCCAGAGGTGAAAGAACTGGAAAGTGACAGATAAAAAGTCCTAGGACCTGGCGGGGATCGAACCCGCGACCTTTGGATTTGCAGTCTGGCTCTCTACCACTGTGCAACCGAGGCGCACTCAGATATTAATATCAATGTGGATTACAATAGGAAGAAGGCAGAGCTGGCGGAGGCTTCAAGAAAGATAGGGTAGATGTTTTAGCTGTTAGTGACGTTAGAGTAAGTGGACAGAAAGAGGACGAAGTCGGAGAATACAAGGTCTACCTGTCAGGAGTCAAAGTAGGAAGAGCACAGTGGGGTATAGGGTTTTACATCAGGAAAGCAATCGAACCCAGCATAATTGCAATAAGGTATTAAATGAACGACTGATGTGTATAGATTTGGCCATCTCCAGCAAGAAAATTAGGATTGTGGCAGTGTATTCACCCTGTGAAGGGACAGATCCAGATGAGATGGACAGATTTTACAACGCACTTAGTGATGTAGTTGTTAGAGTGAAGGATAAGGATAGTGTTTTACTCATGGGTTCTTTCAACGCCAGGATAGGAAATCGAACAGAAGGTTATGAAAAGGTTATGGGTAAGTTTGGAGAAGATATGGAGGCCAACAAGAATGGAAAACAGCTCTTGGATTTCTGTTCCAGTATGGGCTTAGTTATCACAAACTGCTTCGTTAAGCATAAGGACATAAGGACATTGGGAAGGAAGGGAACCAGATCTATCATTGACTATATAATAACAGACCAGGCATTCAGGAAGACAATCAAGGACACACGTGTTTTCTGGGGGTTCATTGATGATACTGATCATTATTTAATCTGCAGTAAAATTGGTTTTGTGAGGCCAAAAGAGCAGAAAGTGAGGTCCATGTGTAGAAGAATAGGAGTGGAGAAGCTTCAAGACAAGGAAATTAGGCACAAATGCATAACAATGATCTCGGTAAGGTACCAGTTAGTTGAATGTAATGATTTACAGTCACTGGAAGAGAAATGGTCAAGGTACAGGGACACACCACTGGAAGCAGCTAGAGAGTGTCTTGGAACAGTAGTGTGTAAAGGCAGGAAGAAGCAGACAGCTTGGTGGAATGACACAGTCAAGGCAGCCTGTAAAAAGAAAAAGAAGGCATTCCAAAAATGGCTCCATACTAGAAATCAGGCAGATAGAGAAATTTATGTTGAAGAAAGAAACAAAGCCAAACGGATAATTGCAGACTCCAAGCAGAAATCATGGGAAGACTTTGGAAACAAGCTAGAAACTCTGGGTCAAGCCGCGGGAAAACCATTTTGGAGCGTAATTAGCAATCTTCGAAAGGGGAAGGGGGAGAAGGAATTAACAAGTGTTTTGGACAGGTCAGGAAAGCTGCTAGTCAATCCTGTGGATGCCTTGAGCAGATGGAGGGAATATTTTGAAGAATTGCTCAATGTAGGTGAAACGTTCAATGATGTGTCAGATTTTCAGGTAGAATGGGATAGGAACGACGATGGAGACAGGATTTCATTTGAGGAAGTGGAGAAAATGGTCAGTAGATTACAGTGCAATAAAGCGGCTGGGGTGGATGAAATTAAGCCAGAACTCGTAAAATAAAGTGTAATATCTGGTCTCAAATGGTTACACAGGATAATTGAAAAGGCGTGGGAATCGGGACAGGTTCCGTCTGACTGGACGAAAGCGGTAATCGCGCCAATTTTCAAACATGGAAACAGAAAAGATTGCAACAACTATCGAGGTATCTCTTTAATTAGCTTTGTAGGCAAAATATTCTCAGGTATTGTTAAAAGGAGAGTGCGAGTATTAACTGAGGACAAGTTAGATGAAAATCAGTGTGGGTTTAGGCCTCTTAGAGGCTGTCAGGACCAGATCTTTAGCCTACGGCAGTTAATGGAAAAGTGCTATGAGTGGAACAGGGAATTGTACCTATGTTTCATAGATCTGGAAAAGGCTTATGACCGTTTTCCTAGGAGGAAGATACTGTCCGTTCTTCAAGATTATGGTATAGGAGGCAAACTTCTGCAGGCAATTAAAGGGCTTTATGTTGACTGTCAAGCAGCAGTTAGATTAGATTGCAAATTAAGCTCATGGTTTCAGGGTAGTTCCAGGGGTAAGACAAGGCTGTAACCTGTCACCACCGTTGTTCATACTATTCATGGATCATATGTTGAAAACAGTAGACTGGTAGGGCGGGATTAAAATAGGTGAAAACAAAATAAGCAGTCTCGCATATGCGGATGACTTAGTTGTAATGGCCGAGACGATTGAAAGGTTGCAAACTAATATTTCAGAGCTCGATCAGAGGTGCAAGGATTATGATATGAAGATCAGCATCTCCAAAACGAAAGTAATGTCTGTGGGAAAGAGATTCAAACAGATTGAGCGCCAAATAGGAGGAATAAAGTTAGAACAGGTAGACAGTTTCAAGTACCTGGGATGTATTTTCTCACAGGATGGCAACATAGCGAAAGAACTGGAATCGAGGTGCAGCAAAGCTAATGCAGTGAGTGCTCAGTTAAGATCTACTCTCTTCTGCAAGAAGGAAGTAAGTACCAAGACTAAGTTAGCAGTGCACCGCTCTATCTTTCGACCAACCTTGTTGTACGGGAGTGAAAGTTCGGTGGATACAGGTTACCATATTCATAAGGTAGAGGTTACAGATATGAAAGTAGCAAGAATGATCGCAGGTACTAATAGATGGGAACAATATAATGAGGAAATCAAAGAAAAACTAGGAATGAACACCATAGATGAAGCAGTTAGAGCGAACAGACTGAGATGGCGGGGTCATGTTACACGTATGGGAGAAGCAAGGTTACCTAAGAGACTCATAAGCTCGGCAGCGGAGGGTAAGAGGAGTCGAGGTAGACCAAGAAGAAAGTACTTAGATTCGGTGCAGAATGATTTTGAAGTAAAAGGCATAACATCAGACGAGGCATCAATGTTAGCATTGAATAGGGGATCATGGAGAAATTTTATTAGAGGTACTATGCTCCAGACTGAACGCTGAAAGGCATAATCAGTCTCTAATGATGATGATGATGATGATGATGATGAGTTCTTTGGCTGTCAGTTTTGATGCATACCAAGCATACCGAATCATTGTGGTGAACACTACCAGCAGAAGGAATTTGTTGTGATGAGCGTATGGTTTTAATGCGAATTTGAAAATACATACATCTAATATATAAAAATTAGTGTTTGTTTGATTGTCTTTTTGTTCGTATTTTATGCACGGCCATACTGTACAGTACATCCGATTGCGATAAAACTTTGTCAACTCATTGCTTGCACTCTTGCGAAGGTTATGGGCATACTGAAATTAACTTCGAATGGTGAATGGCGGAGGGTGCTTTACAATTAGTTAACTCATTTGTAACGCCTTCACGCTGAAAAGACTGGAAGGATGTGAATGAAATTTTGAACAGAGGCAGCTTATAGCCTGCATTAATTCACGGGCTATCTTATGGTGCGTGACAGGGCATACCTTACAGTGGCTTAATACGTTTATTTCTCTTCATGCTGAAACATCTGGATGGATTTGAATGAATTTTGGAATGCACATAGCTTATACCCTTAATTAACGAAGCCACCGTACGGTGCATGGCGGAGGGTACCTTACAGTGGTTTAACATGTTCTTTACTCTTCACTTTAAAACGGCTGGACGGAATTGAATGAAATGTGGAATAAACATGACTTATAACGCGAATTAATATGTGGTCTACCTTTAGTAATCCTCCGTAGATGCATGGCGGAGTGTACGTTAGAACAATCATCCAAATCGTTTTATTGGTCACGATGAAAGTCAGCACATAAATATATGTTTTCATAAAGGATATTTTTTTAATCTGCAAGTCAGTGAATCTAGCATGACGGAGGGCACCTTGCGACTTTGACACCTTTTGACCAGTCACCATAAAATGTTTGTTTTCATGTTCGTTTACATATATAGGAGGGTGAGGAGTAGGTGGAGGAGGAGATGGACAGAAAGGGGTGGAAGGAGACGGGCAGAGAGAAAGTAGAGGAGGAGAATGAGAGAGTGGAAGGAGGAAAATGAGAGAGGAGAGATACCATACATCCGATTGCGATAAAACTTTGTCAAGTCATTGCTCCCACTCGCGCGACGATTATAAGATATTAAAATTAACTTCGTATGGTGCATGGTGGAGGATGCTTTACAATTAGTTAATTCGTTTCTTACGCCTCCACGCTGGAATGACTCGACGGATATAAATGAAATTTGGAATAGAGGTAGCTTATACCCTGTTTAATGCTGGGCTACCTTTCGTAAGTCACCGTACGGTGCGTTCTGGAGGGTACCTTACACTGGATTAATATGTATGCTACTCCTTCATGCTGAAAGGGATGGACAGATTTGAATGAAATTTGGAATGGAGGTAGCTTAATCCCTGCATTAACGCATTGACTACCTATCGTATATGACCGTACGGTGCGTGACGGAGGGTACCTTACAACAAACATGCAAATTGTTTGACTGATCAGCACATAAATGTATGTTTACATGGTGGATTTTTATTATCTGCAAGCCAGTGAATTTTGTATGGTGGACGGTAGCTTACTAGTTCGTTTGACTAGTCACCCTGAAACTAGGCGCATATATGTGTTTCATATATAGGAGGGAGAGGAGTAGGTGGAGGAGGAGACGGACAGAAAGGGGAGAGGAGGAGAGTGAGAGAGGGGAGATGGCGACAGTCAGGTGAAGAGACGGAGGGATGACCATGTGGACAGAAAGAAAGGAAATTTTTTTATTATTATTATTTTATTTTTTCCTTGCTGTCCTACTTTGACCCACCGCCTAAGAAATAAGGTGGGTCGTGGAATGACCTCTTAGCCGCTGCGACTGGACACGGGCCCAGAAGGACGCTGTGATCGGCATCCTCCAGTTCCCGCACCACTCGCACCGTTGCCCGTATCCCGCCACGTGGAGGCGGGCCATTCATTTTTGCATTACAGTATTTTTAAATTTTTTATTTACAGTGTTCTTACACAGCTTTGGAAAAATGCGCGGACAAAAAGAAATAATGGAAAGGAAAAATACAACCAAAAAAGAATAGTAAGAGAGAAAGATGGTGTAAGAAATCAGGGGTATATAAAGTATTAGAGGGGATAATTACAAACCTACAATTTGGATTTCCTCTAGTTTAACTGGACAGGCCTGAGCGGATCGGAATTTACATCGAGCAAGTCAGCCCTGTTTTACATTCCATTACATGAAATACTTATAGATCAGAGAGTGGTAAAATCCATAATTTTTACATTGCTATGGTCCAGTGACATTTACATAGAAGAATAATAAACAACATTTAGTATATTTAACATTGGACAATAACAGCTATAGACTAGTGAATAACTGTAACAATTGAATTCACTGACACTAGTAGTATCTACAAGGTTACAAAAAGAAATAATAAACAATTATCCTACAATATTCCATCACCGATTGCACCATTACAAATATCGATATATTTTATTTATTTACATGAATAATAGGTTATTGAAGTGTTCAACAAATATCTTGATATATTCCAACATCAAAATTACCATTTCAAATATCAAATTGTTTTTATTACTTTACATGAATTCAGTGAGTTTTCATTGTTCTGATACATTAATAAGTCACCATATTTGGTATAGGCTTAGTGTGTTACCAACTTTCTTCGGTACCAGTACTACTGCAGGTTAAGTGCTGGTTTCAGTGACAGTGCTATCCTCTGTGTAAGCCTCTCTTGCGTTGGTGCGTCTATATTGTGTGTTTTATGTGTACTCTTCATATCAGTTCGTCGATATTTTGTCTTTCAGGTCATTGAGCTTCTTATATGCGAGAGGATCTCGAAGTACCAGTCTTATGTCTACATCTGGGGGGGGGGGGGGGGGGTAGTCTCGTCTAATGTGTGTGAAATGTGGGCAGTCTAAAATTGTGTTCGGGGGTTTCTTCAACCCCACATGTACAGTCCGCACTCTGGCTTGCGTTCACGCGTGGGATAAGGACCGTGTCCAGTCAGAAAATGGACCATACCCCGGCTGCGATTAATATGTCGCATTTTGAGACGTTCCCTGACGTCCGTGAAGAAGTTATATACTCTACGGCCCTTATCACCTGTGTCCCATTCCTGTTCCCAGGTATCCACCCGCCAACTATCCAGTCGGCGCTTGTATGAAAGGAAAGGAGGAGATTGACTAAGTCTGGATGAAATAAGTACACGGGCGACGCCGGGTTTTCAGCAAGTATTTAATCATATTTGTCAGGGCGGCCGTAAGACTCGGGGGATGTATCTCGACTCGGGGTGGAAGCATGAGTGAAACAGCGTTTACTTAAGACAACATTTGTTGACATCCACTGTACATGTTTTTAACCTGATTCCCGCGGCCTTCAGAGTCCTTGACTGTGTGAGCGTTGGTGCTAACGCGGCGGGACGGAGTGTAGGCGTCAGCAGGTGTGCCTTAAGCCCTTTTTAAACGATGACAGAAAGTGAACAAGATAGATAATAGTCTACTGAAGCGCTCCTAGCGTACTAGTCCTGAACTACAATCTCATGCAAGATCTTGTGGCTACGTGTTTAGACGATAAACGTAATCGAATAGTTGAAAGTGAGGTTATGACAGGATATTTGTTATGTAGGAAGTCATAGTTTAATATTGGAATTGAGGAAACAACGCTAAATGTTGTTACTGACGGCCATCTATGTTTCTGGTCATCTTAGTGTGGTAAAGTTCTGGGAAGTGAAACAACATTTCAAAACATTCACATCTACTTTCAAGCAAAAAAAAAACTTATGAACACATCAAGCAATATTTATAAGAGCATGAATAGACCTTCTTTACTTTATCTACTACGATTTGCCCACTGAAATTGTTAATAACGTCGTGCATAACTGAATTTTTGTCTTTGATTTGGACTGACTTTTTCATTTAAAATGCTATTTAATGAAAATTGCATCACCAAATTACAATCTCATTCAAATAAACAATTGGCTTCAGTCTTTTCTGTTACGATATTGCAAAACATAAACCATTTTTCGGTTTCAAATGTACGACCTCGCTTTTCGGTCGACAATAATCGAGATAAATATTTAAGTCGTCGTGGAACATTTGCAATTTACCGCTAAACCAAAGTATAATAATAAACTAAAGATTAATAATACAAATTTACGTGCAAACCGTGTAATTGGTGACTACAATATGAAAATCGCGTGACGAAAATTGGTTAACTTCCGATGTCAGCACACGACCGTTCAATCAAAACAATCTTCTGGAGAACGCTTAACGTGACGTTGACGTTAGGTGACGGTTTGGTGATGAACAGCGTGAATACCATTATTAGAAAAACATTTTGTAATACGTTCTGATCATAAACTTCGACATAACGCAAAATATACGTAAATACGAAGGAAACTGGCGGACTAACTGGAGCAGTGACTGAAGCTGACAGCTTCTAGCTCGCGCATGCGCAGTGAACCCACTAGTACCGAATTTAGAACTGGCCCTATTTCTTTATCGCTATAATTATCGCGCTTCGATACTAGCGCGATCATACTAGTGAAGCCGTTCAAACGACTGCCGGCCGCCATTAACGCAACTTGTTATCAATCTATTACAAGTTCGTTGATCGTTTAAAACGGGCTTTACGGCGGCCCACTGCCGTCTGCGAGTTGTTGTTGGCCTTCGCCGGCCAGGAGTGTGTTGCTCCACTCTCCGCGACGGTGGTGCCGTGTTCGCGCCCACGTGTAGATTGCCTACCGTCTCTCCCTCACGGCGTTGCGCTGGATGGAGCGCTGGCCGGGACTCGAACGGGCGCCCTCTGCTTCGGTGTCTTCTGCTGCTCTCCCCGTGGAGGTCACCTTTGCAGTCTCCCGGAGGTATGTGGTAGTTGCTACCCCTTGCTGCTAGCGCCGCCAGTTGCAGAGATCTCGTGGGTGACAGCTACGCGGCAGTCGTTGGGCGTAGCTGCGGGTCGGACAGCTCTCTTGCGACGTACCCGGGTGCTTGCCACGCCGCTAGCCCCTCAGTGCCCGACAACGCCGGACGCAGACAGTCTTCACTGATCGCCAACGAAATCAACTTTACTGCTCGTCGTCGAACTCTGCCAATCGCCGCTTCTTGGCCGGTATTTATTCCACTGGCTGCCCCCTTCTGTTGATTGTCTTTCTGGATGATAACCTCTGTAACTCACTTACGTTTAGCATGTCGCCATGTATAGTATACGCCAGCCGTGTATTGCTGTTTACCGCGCATGCTCAAGTCCACTGCTTCCTTCCGTTTCTGATGCAACATGCAACACTCGCATTTGGTCACGTATTCAAAATATTCAAATGTTTGTAAATCTATCGGACCAAACTGCGTGGTAATCAGTCCGTAGCTTACGAACAACTTAAACTAAGGTAAACTAACCTAAGGACAACACACACATCCATGCCCCAGGGAGGACTCGAACCTCCGACGGCGAGCAACCGCGGTCACGTATCCCTGCCTCTGTCCGAAACTGCTAATCACTTTGTCAGTTCATCTGATTTTCAATCGCCATTATTACCCCCTCTACAGTACGAATGAGACCTGCTATCCGAATGTAGCTTCCTCTTTGTTTCCAGTTAAGAAAGTGATAGTATGTCATGTCCATTATCATGTTATATTTCAATCCTAACTTTAGATGTGATTGTATTACAAAGAAAACTGTTTCAACAATTTAGGCCCAATATTTCAGCATAAATATTAGTAATAGGAAGGAAGGCAAGGAAGATTTAACGTGTCATGTACCTTAAGGCTATTATTGCGAATCTCAAACTGAATTCGGACAGCCGCGGTGGAGTAGCCGAGCGGTGGTATATCGCATAGATGCCAGAATTGTAATTAAATTTCGTATCTGTTTAAACTACATACGTGTGATATGTCGGAGACACAGTCTGTAGACAGTGTATTTCACAGTCGCGTAAGCGATGAACTTCTCGATAAATACGTTGGTAAAACCGTGGTCGTACTGGAACAAGTTCGAAAGATACATCCTAATGGAAGTAAATGGGAGCTGGAAACGACTAATGGAAGAGTATCAATAAGTATTTTTGAATTCGGACAAGGCTGAGACAAAACAACCAGCAATTTGCCGTGTAGTAAAGATTACGCTTCGATATTCACCTCATCGTCATTTAGGCAAGACCTGCCAGGAAATAGTCATTTCAACCGAGGAACGAGGAAAAGCCTCATAATAGCCAGTTACGAGAATAAAGGATGACGTAAAATTATTAAGTCCATTGAAGCTTCATATGCGACTATGTTGTGTGCAGAAGAAAATGGAGTGTTCTCTTGGAGAGGTTTTCACGAGCCTTTGTTTTCTGTCTCTCGTAGTTTTGTGAAGAAATTTCTGTACAAAACTCCAGTCATTATTTGCCTTATAATACGATAATGTTTTAGCAATAGACCATGGTTGTCCACAAAACAAAATAAGCAACACTATGTCCGATGTTATTTTCAAATGTTCAAATGTTTGTAAAACTATTGGACCAAACTGCTAAGGTCATCCGTCCCTAAACATACACCCTACTTTAACTAAATTACACTAAGGACTACACACATACATTCGTGTCTCAGGGAGGACTCAAAACTCCGGCGGGAACGGCCGCCCAGTCCGTAGCATGACGCATACGACCACGCGACTATTTCGTCTGACGATACTGTTTCCATCATCGCCTCTTATGGAGATGAGAGGCCCATAATTTTCAACTTCTTCTTTCGCCCCATTGTCTCTTGTTAATCGTTATATTCCAGCAATCATTCATGATAGCCATTTTAACAGTTTCCCAAATGTGACCATTTCTGCTGATGGTTCGGTTCGGCAGACTTTCTAAATGGGTGTAGGCAGTATCGGATCTCAACGGTCAAAGAAAGTTACTGTTAAGACTCTAACATGCCCACTCCACAATTCTGATACAACTGAGGTAGTTCCAGTGATGAATTTCAAATATAAAATAAGGTGACGGGGAAATATCATATAAATATATATATCCCCTTTCTAACACTGTAGACCGTGTAGGACTAATACAAAGCTGTCATATGTGACACCACTTAATGGTAATGGAGTAGGGGTCGTGGCAGAACAGCCGAGCGCACTAACGCGCCTTGCTGCGGTGTGAGAGGCCGTTCGCCGTCGGGGGTTCGAGTCCTCCCTCTGGCATGGGTGTTTCTGTTGTCCTTAGCATAAGTTACTTTCAGTTAGTTTAAGTAGTTTGTAAGACTAGGGATTGATGGCTAACATAGTTAAGTCTCTTGGATTTACAAACATTTTAACATTTTGAATGGAGTAGGTTGTATGTGACAGTCGGTTGTAAGGAATCAGTATTATGAAGCGTTCGATATGGAGACACAACATAATACCAGGAAGGTGCCTGAATGTTTTAAGTTGCCCGTGTTCCTATCGTGTATGAAATTCAGTCATTTCTTGGTGTATTCACATTGCTTGACAAACGTGTCTAAATGGATTGATGTAGCATTGTCAGCAGTGTACTGTCCATGAAATTTGGGTTTCCAACAAAAAATCTGTCTAGTGTGAAGGCTTGTCGACCAGTTTCTAGCAAACATTGCTAAAGTAGTTGTGTACAATAACATTTGCAGTTAATCACTGTAGCAAACACAGATGCACGGTTTCAATGGAACAAACAACAAGTAAACTAGATATTATCTGATCGGTAGCGAATGTTGTGATCTGACATTACTCTTTTGCAAGTGATGGCAAGCGTTATGTACGCTGATGGTCTGATGGCCCATTTAAATCGCAGTGTATGGCTACATTAGTTCTGTCAGCTTATAGCTCTGTATTGTTTTGAAGTCATTTATGGCTTGACCTGAATCCACACATTGACGTTACAATATGCATGAAACTAGATGTAGGAAGTATCACGCTTCCTTCTACTCCATGGTATGTATGCTTGCGCTCACGTACGTTTTCCAAAAGCAAAACAGCTATTTTCACATACTTGACAAATTTACTCGTGGGTAGATGAACATACCGACACACTTTGGCATCTACAACTTCTGCCAAATTTCCCAAATTTAATAAAAATTACTTCATTTGACCTCTGCTATCTCTTCTATTTATCCTACCTATGAACACTGCAAAGGAATCAGACGAAACTGGTGTTTGTAAATATTTTTTCAATTGTAATTAACAAATCTTTATAATTATTTTACTGAATTATGATTCTGGATCTGCTTATCCTACAGTTAGTTTTACGGCGAATTTACGTTTTAGTTCGCTATATACGAATATTAAATTATGTATGACTTACGGTTTCCACAGACGTAATGTCAAGATCATTGACGAATGATGACTGGACTACTATATTACAATGCAATTCGTTTATCACTTCTGAAGGTCAACTTAAAGCACTTTCACAGTTGACCCTCTGCTTGGTTCCGTGCATTACGCTAGGAGTTTCTGATGGAATAGACTGTGATTTCTGCCTTATTTACTTATTATACCCGTACCAAATATTATGCTGCGCACACAAACACACACACACACACATATATATATAACAAAATTCACGTTCATGCACATCATCTATGACGTTTCTTTTTTGCGCACAAGTATTTACATTGAGATTTACAGCATACGAACATTTATTGATAGCGAATATTATTATAAAGTTCCATCGTCATCTGCAGAGTCCGGTGTTTTCGTAGGGACGTGTTTGTAACTAATGAGACGACTCAACCTACTGAAACCATTCTAACTAAACACTACTCCTGCAAAACTGGTTACTACATCACTTTCCGTTTTCCAATTGCGTTTCTTCTTCTGTTTAATCTTCTCTTTAAACTTTATATATCAAATTAAAATATACGAAGAATGCGAATTATCGTTCCTGTAAACTGTTAAATAGTACACTAGCTTTATATATCAGTTACAAATTACTAATTTTAAACATTATGTCAAACAAACAACAATGACTGATCAGGAAAACTGTTCATAAAAGAGTAAATGTTGCGATTTGTAAATCAAAATAAATAACAAAAAGTTGCCGTTAACAAAGTTTTGCAAAACTCTGACAGTTACGTGAAGGAATGAATATAGGATGGTGAGATGTAAGACCCACAGGCATATTTGTATATAGTTTTTGTACATTTGTCGGAATACTGTAGTAAATACCTTAGAACAAGAAATGAACTATTATTTAGCCTCTAATTCAGGTATTCATTCCAGTAATAAACCAAGAGCAGCCACTTATTACAGCAGAGCATCTAAGCTTTCACAGTTTTAAACGTAGAAGTTAGATATCTCACAGCTACGTTCCATTCAATGTTCAATATTACTCTGTTAGAAAATCAGGGAATGCAGGAAATGTGACATTCCCCACATTTAACACTAATTATGTTCGATTTAATATTAATATGTGAATTGCACTTACCTCCGCTAAACGCCGACATGGGCTTTTTGGCAGAATCTGAAATAAAGCAAGCACATTAATAACTAAATACTCTATAAAACACTTCCCATCTCTAAGTCTATGTACAGAAAAGGTGTGAAACAATTGTCAGCGAGTCATCTCTCAAAATATGTAACAGCAATCAGATTTAACAATAGATTCACAGGCTTATGAGCAATATTACCTAAAAATACTGGTAACACCTTGTAGGTTATATTTAATAGTAGGCAATTTTTAAATCAATATCTATAAATTATAAAGTTGTAGACGCTATTGAGCATAAGATCAGTTGCAGCAGTATGTACAAGAAAACAGTTGTGTTTGTACACATTTCCCATCACAACGTTAATATCATCAATACTCAGAAAATTTTACTAAACTACGAAATTACAAAAATACTATCGCTTTGAGCTTAAAAAGGGAAGGAAGGAAGGAACCTTAGAAGAGCGACATATCGTATTTATAATGCATAATAGGTATTCATATTCACAGAATATATGACTTCAACTGCGAATGGGCAAAGCTGAAAATGTGTACCCAGCCGGGATTCGAACCCGGGTCTCCTGCTTTCTAGGTAGTTGCGCTGACCCCTACACCACTGACTAAAAAGCAGGAGACCCAGTTTCGAATCCCAGCTGGGTACACATTTTCAGTTTTGCCTATTCGCAGTTGAAGTCATACATTCTGTGAATATGAAAACAATAACACCTGCAGGATCAGAAGTGACGTCTGTTCTTTCGTAATAGACGCCACATATATATGCATAATAGGTATGCTACTAATTGGTTATTTCACTCTAGGTATCGCCGCGGTGGAGTGATCGAGCGGTCTACCACGCCTTGCTGCAGAGCGATCGGTTGCTCGCCGCCGAAGGTTCGAGTCCTCCCTGGAACATGGGTGTATGTGTTGTCCTTCAGTTAGTTTCAGTAGTTTGTAAGTCTAGGGACTAATAACCAAAGAAGTTAAGTCCCATAGATTTACAAACATTTGAATTTTTTCTATGTATCATATGATATTAGACTATGTTAATAGATTGGTTCTGCTGCACTGTTTAGAATTAGTTTATGATGTTCGAAGTGTAGATCACCGCTTTCGACACAGTGATAACTGGAATTAATCCACTATGTCGTTGTTGAGGATATTCCACCGCAAAACGTTGTCCTACAGATAATACATTCACAAGGAACCTTCATTCAAGTTAAGATAGAATATCACGCTATATACAGCCTCATCCAGTCTACTGCGTCTCTGGCTGCGTTGTCAAAGGTAGGGTGGTTAGGAAAAACAATGTACGATGAATCCAAGTAAATACACAATCACTTATGACTGGTCACAGAAAGAAATTATATAATTTTCTATATGAAGAATGAAAATGTTTTCATACGACAAAAAAAGAATTGAAGAGATATGTACATAAATCAATAGTTACAATAAGAACGAATCCTGAATCCTTTCTAAGGGCTTTTTCGCCACCCCGAATTCTTCACTTGAAAATATTCGTTCCATTTTCAAATAATAATTGCTGACATTTTTATTGGTATTTATATATTATCTTCTCTCACTGATAACATAAAGTTTCTGTTTCTAATTTCAGGACCGTCCTAAAAATACAACTTTATTAAAATCTGAACTGATTTTCATCAATTATTATCTGCTTTTCAATATTCATTACAAATATTTTTCCAGAACTTCGTGGTTATACTCTTTTCCCAAAACTCCTCATTCATTCCATTTTAAATGCATATTTATCGTGAACTTTATTATTTTTCCACCTATATTTCTAAATAATACTTTTTCGTATCATTACTTTATTTAGACTTTTCATTTAATATAACCAGATACGTACATTTTGCCTTATTAATTTGTTTATTGTACAGCTTATAATTCTTGATTTAATTAAGATTATCAGTAAATTTTCCAAATATTTACCTATACCAGTCGTTCCCATCAGGGGGCTAATAACCCAATGAGAGGTGAAACGAAACATTAAGGGGGGTAAGAACAGGAATGGTTAGATTACGATTCAGTCATTGTATATTCCACCGATTAATTTGCTAACTCGTGTCGTTAGTCAGTTGTTAGATCGGCGTCCTAGTCTCCGGACACGAATTGAGTACCTTCGATTTCATTACCTTTTGAACGTATTTCGAACTAATATGCAAAAGAGGAACAGATGAGTAACTTTTTTTCTATTCAAGCGCTAATTGTTGGATTAGAAAGGACAGAAATGTACTCTATATCAGCCTCAATCCGATATTTTCACTGCAGAAACACCTTGTTGGTGCAGGTGTATGAGTTATGAAGTGGGCATAATCGTGATTACCAACTTGTGAGTCAAGGGAATGTGGAACAAGAAAATCTCAATAGAAGTCAATGACGCTAATTTTCTTGCAATATTCCCATAAACGTAAAAAGAGAAAGTGTTCTTTATCATCATAGTGTGGTGAATGGTTTCGCTTATGATCAAGGCTACAACAAGTTTGACATCTGGTCATCGTTCGAAATAAAGTGAACACTTTGCGCTACGTACCACTGTCTGCCCTCCCCAGTTTATCACAACGCTTGTGCTTTCCAAGTTGCCTCCTGGATGTGTTACAAAATCTGACAGCATTGCTTCTGTAGATAGCAGTATGCAATGATTTACTGTTCAAACGCAATGTCAAAATTATTTTGTGGCAAACGTTTTCGTCCTTTGCGCAAGGAATCGCGTAGGCATATAGATTTGGTCAGGAAAAGCATGAAGCTGAAAGATGAGGCATCTGCGGTGCCACGAAAAAAAAAATGTATGTGAAACAACAAAACTTGCATTATTCCTTGAAGTACTCTTCACCCATTAAATTACTTACTTTTTCCATAAAAAATTTAAAAGGCAGATCTTGGATTCGTTTTTCGGTACGCAGTCATTGTCAAACTATAAAGGGTAAAGCATTCGGAAAAAATTGATTCTTTGCATATTAGTGTCATACCGTAGACTGATGACAAAGTTCCTTTTTTTCATTATATATAAATCTATAAATGTGCATGTCTGTTCGGTGTACGTTTATCACGTCTGAACCAGAAGACATAAAGAGCTAAAACTTTGTACAGTTCTAATGTCTACCCAGGGAAGGCTTTAGGCACGGTTTTATGGCGATCGGATAGGTATTTATCTATATATAAATGTGAATTTCTGTTCGGTGTACGTTTATCACGTTCCAACGACAAGACGCAGAGACTTAAAGAATTGTACAGTTACTAATTTATACCTGAGGAAGCTTTTAGGCACGGTTTTATAGCGATCTGATAGATATTTAGTAATTTGAAGAATATAACGCGAAATGCGGAACAATAATTACACTTTGAAAATTATATTTACTCTATGAAAATAGTTTTATTGGTTGCAGTGTTGCTTGAGGGTTGATAATGATAAAAGGGTGGAGTATATTGGGATGGAAAGTTATCGGTGTATATAAAATTCTACGTGTGTGTGTGTGTTAGTATTTCGCTCTGCACCGAAAACTACAGAACGCAAACGAATGGTCTGTGTGTAATTGTTGTCCTAAGTCTCCCGTTGTACACCATAGTAGTTCCAGGCCGATAGCTATAAGGGGGTAGAAGATATGGTGGTTGAAAGTCGTCAAATTATAAAAAAATTCTGACTGAAGGCCAGCGATGACGTTAGCGACTCTATAGTAAGGAGGTTACATACAGCGAAACGTGATGCTACAGACTATATCTTTGGTCTATGCGTGCTACAATGTCTTCAGCTCTTTGGAAAATTGGAACTCTGAAAATCTCCTCCCTTTCTCTCAATGATTCCCCAATTATGTGTACAGGCCTTCGAAAGCATTTTATTCATCGCCAACCAATTTATGAACCCCATTACATCCACTGTTTCTCAGGTTTCAAGAAAGTTGTACATTTCTGCAAATGAAAGTAGCTAACACATCGAAATATTAATAATAACAATTATTATTATTATCTTTATTTGTTTCTTACATATCAGTTATCTATTTCTCGTCAGTGGAGATTCGTTTACCACTGCCGGCCGCGGTGGCCGAGGGGACTGAGGCGCTCCAGTCACGGTCTGCACGGCCACTGCGGTCGGGGGTTCGTTGTTGTTTGTTGTTTGTTAAGCTTATGGGACTTAACTACGGGATTATCAGTCCCTAAACTTACAAACTACTTATCAACTAGCTTATCCTAAGGACGGCACAAATATCCATGCCCGAGGGGGGATTCGAACCCCCGACCTTAGTGGCCGTGCAGACCGTGACTGAAGCGCCTCAGTCTCCGCGGCCAACGCGGCCGGCTCGGGGGTTCGAATCCCCCCTTGGGCATGGATATTTGTGCCGTCCTAGTTCGTAAGTAGTTTGTAAGTTTAGCTGTTTTGTTTGTTGTTTGTATAGTTTATGAGACTTAACTATGGGGTCATCAGTCCCTTAACTTACAAACTACTGATGTACTACTTACGAACTAGGACGGCACAAATATCCATGCCCGAGGGGGGATTCGAACCCCCGACCGTAGTGGCCGTGCAGACCGTGACTGGAGCGCCTCAGTCTCCTCGGCCACCGCGGCCGGCTGTAAGTTTAGCGACTAATAGCCCCGCAGTTAAGTCCCTTAAGCTATACAAACATTTGAACATTTTTTTTTCGTTAACCACTCTTATGTATAATTTCATAATGCCCTACAAATAATCTGAATACGTTAAGGCGCATGCACACAATGCAACACCTCCTAGATACAAGGCCTCAGAGTCACAACAGCCTGTGTCACATCACACGACAAGGCCGCGAACGCCAGCTGACTGGCTGGCAGCTACGAGGCAGTGGGCTGTGCCGAATCCTCCTAGAGACAAGGCGTCACAGCAGCCTGTGTCACGTCACACCGAGATAGCTAGCTGGCTGACCGGCCGCTGGGGCACAGCACACTGCCTCGCAGCGGCCAGCCCGTCAGTTAGCGATCGCGGCTCACTCCGTGTGACGTAACATGGACTGTCGTGACGTCCTGTCTGTAAGGCCGTGTTCACACTGCCGGCCCGGCCGAGAGGACTCCGCTTCAGCCGGCTCACGCCGAGCCGACGACATTCGAAATCCTATACATATTATAAATGCGAAAGTTTGTATGTTTGTTACCGCATCACGGTAAAACTGCAGCATTGATTTAGATGAAATTTCATATAGAGATTTCTTATGTCTTGGATTAGGACATAGGCTACTTTTCAAAATGTTTATTAAAAGTTATTTATTTGAAATATATCCATAGAAATACGTAACGGTTGTAAGAAGCTTCTAATACAACAGCAGAGGTGCTATGTAGTGTATGTCATGTTTAGCCGCGAGGGTTAACGCGTCATGTAAGAAAATTCGATTATTTTGGGCAATGGTTCGTGTCCTGCTATAGTGAATTTTTTTGTTATTGTTATCTTTTTTACTTTCGAATATACAAAAAGATTCTGTGATACTGCCAAAACGGCTTAACTGACATAATTACATACACAAGAAATCTGAAAGTTGGCGTTTATGCCGCATTCATTTTCATTTGTTGTAACAACTGAAGGAAGTATGTATATAAATTGAAGAGTTTAAATAAAATATGCTCTAAGTACCATGGCAAGAAAAAACATTGACGTTTTGTGTAGAATGGGATCTAGATACCAAGCTCTATTTTGTGTACAACGCGCGAACTGCCACGTATAAATAGCGTACGTAAACTGCAACGCAAGTGGCAGCAAATGCACTCAACAGATGGCAGGCGGTACACTGCAGTTAACATATGAAACGTTGTGTGTTCCGGCCAACTGCAACGAAAGTAGTAGCAAATGCATTCAGATGGCATGCAGTATAACACTCATGAAAATATTTCTCAGGACGTATAATGTGTATTCAATTGTGATATCTCCATTACTATAAACAAGAGTCAAGGACAAACATTAAAAGTGGCAGGTATTCATCTGGCCACCCCATGTTTCTCGCACGGACAGCTCTACGCAAGCTGCTCCCGTGTATCGAGAGCTAGAAATCTCTACGTATATTCGGAGAGCAAGAAGTCTCGAAACGTCGTTTACAGGGACGTATTGCAATAGATTTTTGGCTCTCCATCCGTTCCAAGACAATTATATATTCCGTGCTAACAATGTCGCAAACAGTCATGTAGTTATTTACGCCCTTTCTTGGCACTTTAATGTCTCAATATTGAACCGCGGGTAACACCGCGGGGAGCAGCTAGTGTTTAATATTTCCGGCGCGAGCCGATTGGGCCAAGGTGTTGCTTCTGCAGCACAAGTATCACACTTTCCTCTCTGCTTTCAAGGGAATCCTCTGCACGATAATTATTTTCAAATATACTGTTATGAAAATATGTTGTTTATTTTTAATTGTATTACTATCAATTCTGAAATATGAATGTTTTTCTTATTTATTTACTCGTTCACGTAAGGAAAAACTGTCCTAAATTTTAGTCGTAATTCATGGGATGAGTCGAATACCACCAATTTCTTGTCTGCTTAAAATTTGACGAGTCACTACAGTGTAAGAACAATGGTATTAAAATAACATAGCCGGCCGCGGTGGCCGAGGGGACTGAGGCGCTCCAGTCACGGTCTGCACGGCCACTACGGTCGGGGGTTCGAATCCCCCCTCGGGCATGGATATTTGTGCCGTCCTAGTTCGTAAGTAGTTCTTAAGTAGTTTGTAAGTTTAGGGACTGATGACCCCGTAGTTAAGTCCCATAAGCTTAACAAACATTTGAACATTTTTTAATGTCACTGTTCCGTATTGTTTTTTACTTAATTCATTCTTAATTTAATCTCAGACGTGACGGTACCGCTTTTTCGTGGAACACGCTGTATACAATTACTTTCACGTTGTGTTACAACACTCTTCGAGAGGTAGAAAAGCAAAAACAAAAAAGGTATATATTTTGTATTAGGAGTAGATACATCTATAAATATAGGAGTATTTTTGGGCTTCTTCTTTTACCATCTCCAACTAGAAAGCCATTAAGTGTTAATTCAGAAAAAAAAATTCAGTCCATTAAGAGTAAAGTCGCAGTTTACATTGTTTTCTTCTCTTCTAGATCCAAACGCGAAAAATATATTCCATTAATTGCCTGGTGTGGAGAAAAAACCAGTTGAATGCCTCTCAGAAAGTCAAGTATGACCTAATGTAAAGCCACAGCCGATCGTTCTTCAATGTAATCGGTCGCCACCAAAGAAAAATTAGTTCATATTTGTTTCCTGGTTATGGATCATTAACACATCATGAGTGATCTACACACGTGGCCAGCAATTCAAATTATTCGGCACTGCAGTGCTTCACGCTACGCTCAACACCCGCCGAATTTGTAGGGTTACAGTCGCGGCACTGATGCCGCTCAGATAACGCACATTTACTTGTGAAAGGAGGTAGATATCGGTGCGGCTACTATTTCAAAAACTTTACTTTTAGCAGCCGGCCGCGGTGGCCGAGGGGAATGAGGCGCTTCAGTCACGGTTTGCACGGCCACTATGGTCGGGGGTTCGCATCCCCCCTCGGGCATGGATATTTGTGCCGTCCTAGTTCGTAAGTAGTTCATAAGTAGTTTGTAAGTTTAGGGACTGATGACCCCGTAGTTAAGTCCCATAAGCTTGACAAACATTTGAACATTTTGACTGTTACGAATTACGAAAAGGTAAATATTTTATTCGAAAACTAAAATGTTTTACTACCATGTGTCCAAAAATCAGATTTTTTTAACCGCATACTTTCATCAAAATCGAGTGAAGAAACTAAAAACTCACGCAGAATGGAAAGTAGACTTTTTATTTTTTCACTGGCAAGGCAAAGCTTGTAAGGAAAAAATAGTTTATGAAACGATGTGGCGTGCTCTTATATACCGTCAAAATTTTTCTACAACTTGAAAATCGAAAAAGTTGATTTTACCCCTCTTTTTCATCTCGGCTCGGCCCGGCGCGCAATGTGAACACCCAGGCCTGCGGCGTGTGCCGACTAGGTGCAAGCTAGAGGTCTGGAAATCACCGCCGGCCGCGGTGGCCGAGGGGACTGAGGCGCTTCAGTCACGGTCTGCACGGCCACTACGGTCGGGGGTTCGAATCCCCCCTCGGGCATGGATATTTGTGCCGTCCTTAGTGGAAGCTAGTTCGTAAGTAGTTTGTAAGTTTAGGGACTGATCACCCCATAGTTAAGTCCCATAAGCTTAACAAACGTTTGAACGTTTTGAACGTTTGGAAATCGCCGGTTTCGCTCTTTCGTACTCGGTCGAGTGCACAACGGTCGGCGATGGCGCGCCGAGTGTTTTACGCTCACAGCGAGCGTGTTGACACTCGAACGAGGCTGCGTGGGGCGGCGCGGGCATAGGACGCACAGCGTAGTGCTGCCGTTGTACTCACAAGGAAACCTATCCAAGTGTCATTCTCTGATTTTTATGAAATTTTTATATGTTATAATACATGAAAAACTATGGGACACGTAATTTTTTTAGCGGCGGAGAAACATAATTAAGGGGTGAAACGGTCCCTCTAAAATTGTCGCTAAATTAGAAACATAGCGATAACTTAGACATTAGTGAAGCGATTTTAATGATTTTTGATATGAAAGTATATTTTGGTAAAAGACAGATTTCACAGATTCAACTTCGATTAAATACAAATAATTTTTTGAGCACAAAAATTGGTCACTTTAGGGGTAGCAATCCTCCTAATTGTCACTCCCCCTGCAATGTACCTAGGCCGATCTCTTATCAAGAGATACTTTCATACCAAGAATTATTAAACTCGCTTCACTAGTCTCTAAGTTATCGCTATTTTTCTATGTTAGCGACAATTTTGGAGGGACCGTTTCCCCCTTAAATATGTTTTCCGCCGCTAAAAAAAAACAAAACAAATACGTGTCCCACAGTTTTTCATGTATTATAACGATCCAAATTTCATAAAAATCGGAGGGTGACACTTGGGTAGGTTTCCTTGTCAGTCGCTACGGCAGTGGCTCTGTGGCTCTGAGGTGTGGGTTGCTGTTGCGTCTGACGCGCCCCCACCATAAAAATCAAAAATGTTCAACTGTTTGTAGAACCTATGGGACTTAACTACGAGGTCATCAGCCCCTAAGCTTACAAACTACTTATGAACTAGCTAACACTAAAGACGGCAGAAATATCCATGCCCGAGGGGGCATTCGAACCCCCGACCGTAGTGGCCGTGCTGACCGTGACTGAAGCGCCTCAGTCACCTCGGCCACCGCGGCCGGCAATGTTACCGTACAACAAAGTATACATCGAAACGTAACACCAGTATCCCCAAACTATTCGTTGGTGGCATTGTAATTGCAATGTACTGTTAAAATATCATTGACACGTTGTAGATCGAGTAGAGTTCTTCTATCAGAGATCAGGTTCCCTGCCGCACTGAAAGTGCGTTCACTAGCTGCATTTGAGACGGGCACACAAAATGCTCTTTTTGCCACTACAGCTAGCTTAGGAAAGAATGTAAAGTTGCGTTTCTACCATTCGAACGGGTCGTCGTCATCACCATCAATTCGTGCTAAATAAAGGTCCACCTCATTGGTGGATTGCGTCTCGCGAATGTCACAGTCCAGCTATTCCGAAAACATGCATTTCAGTCTTTTGGCTGGTGCACTAGAGATCCGAAACGGGCTTCGAAATGTTGCTTGAAACCCACTAGCGGGCTGTATGACGTCACCGGCTCGGCCCGCTGCGCTCGTGGGCTTGCCGACGCGGCTCGCCGCCTTGGCCGGGCCTGGCGGTACCCGCAGCAGACTCACCAGCCGCGCTGTCGGTTACACGGAACCCGCGGAGGCCGGCGGGTCGGGCCGGCGGGCGCAGCGGGTACAGCGAGCCTGAGGAGACGAGCCGAGACGAGCCTGGAGAGCCAAGCCTAGCCTGTGACTCTTAACAGAAGACGCGCAGAATTTTCGCAACAGATACAACTTACACGTGATAATTACCTATGATTTTGTATTACTTACGCCTGATTTATACCAAACTTGATGAAATGATCACTCATCACTTTCAAAACAAGAATGGGCACTCTTGCAGGGATTCGTGTAGTGCATGGCAGAGGGTAATTCAGTTCCAGAATATCTTACAATCTACGTTTTTATCATGATCTTAATGAAATCTGCACACTTGACATTCAAAATAAAGGTCAAGGCCTACATAAGATTTACGTGGTGGATGGCGGAGGATACTTCACGTATATAGATTACAATATTTATAGTATTATTTCTAACTTGATGAAATTTCGCGCACTTGACGTTAAGCGTAACGGAAGGTCACTGTCTACGTAAGAATCGTGTGGTGCATGGCGGAGGGTACTTCAGTTAACAATTCTATAAAATCTAAAGTTTTATTACGATATTGATGAAATTTCACACACTTGACATTCAAAACTACCGGAAGGTCACTGTCTACATAAGATGCGCCTGATACATGGCGGAAGGTACATCACTTACGAATTCTACTAAAACATAACAGGGGTACCATCATGTATAAGACTTTGTTTCGTTAAGGGGGGCAGGGGTAGCTTACTCCACACTTAGTTCCGTGGCCTGTGATATTGTTCGACAGAGCGTCTATGTCTTGTCGTGGAACAGGTGTAATAGACAAAAATGCAACCGTTTTTTGTGCAATGTACATACTACGTGTATTTTCCATCTGCATCGTTCACTACAACGTCAAACGTTTCCCGGGCGCCACTCTTTCTCTTCTTCAGCATATTTGCAAGTACGTACACTCCATCATTTAATTTTCTTTTCGCATCCTCTACGGTCTCACAACTAACAGATTCAGTAGAGGCTACGTCATCGCTAGAGTCGGTCATTTTCGCTCTGCCAGTGATACGCAACAAAGCGAGATCGGGCACTCAACTGCCGTGTTACGTCGCGACTAGTACTTCCTACTCACTTTACAATTGCCGACGGCAGCGCGCTGAACCGAACTTTGTTCACGGCCAGAGAGGGCCGAAGGCGTCCGACAACACTCGACAGTACACGATCGACGCACGTGGCTCCGCATTCTACAAAAATGTCCAAATGTTTGTACAGCTTTTGGGACTTAACTAGGGGGTCATCAGTCCCTAAACTTACAAAAAAGCTTATACTAAAGACGGCACAAACATCCATGCCCGAGGGGGGATTCGAACCCCCGACCGCAGCGGCCGTGCAGACCGTGATTGGCAAGCCGCAGACCGCTCGGCCACTGCGGCCGGCCGCATTGTACACTCACGCTATTGTCACAGTGCGGCTACGTAATCTGAGTGTTTGCTGAAATGGATAGGTATCGCGCAAGTATACGTCCTCATAAAGTACGTTTATCAGGAAAACTTAAATAATTTTCAGGTTTCATTGACTACTCAAAGGCTCAGCAGGGTGAATGACAAATCTACACCAGCGTGAATCCTGGTAGCGGGGACATCTTCCTTTTAGTTATTAGCCTATACCTCAATATTTCTTAGATTTTAGTATTAACAGCAAATATATTTTTATCAGCTACCCGCAAAACCAAATTATTACATTGCAAAATAATTTTATTTTACTTCCGAACAATTTTCTGAAGAAAAATATATTAATAGAAAATGTATTATGCATTCGCTCCAGATATTCCATAGTAACATTACAGGTGTTTTTCAGTTCACATATTTTTCCTTCAGGAGACTATATTAAAAACGACTGTAATGTTTTTTCTTTGCAAACATGCTGCAGCATTGTTTTATCGTAAAACAATACATTTATATTCTTAATATTCATTTCGATTGCTTTTCTGTTCCAGAATGAGTTAACAGAATATACAGTTCTGTTATCTGTTGCATATGTACCAATGAGCGTAAGTATAATGCCCGTACGCCATACGAAATAAATGATAGAACACGTCAACTGTTCGCAGCGCCTTCAGCAGAAATGGCCATTATAAAATGAACGGGTAATACTGTGACAGTACACGCTTTAGTATCCGTCGCTAAGGAGTGTGATGGAAATGTGTCATCCTACGTCCCACGTGCGCATCCAAGCAGCACAGTGGCTGACTCGGACGCAAATTGAGACGGGCGGCACAGCTTGCAGTCTAATGGGGCCGCGCAGACTGGCAGTAGAGGGGACGCGACGCTGATGCCACCTGCACCTGCGCTGGGCTGCGTGTCGCTGCAGCTGAGGAAGGCAGAAAGGGGGGCGGGGAGCGGGCGAGCACTCTGCCGTACGCTCTGTATCGAAAGTGGCACTATTGTTATGTTACAATGTATGTAAAACTATTGTACCATACTGCTATAGTAATCAGTCCATAGACTTACAAACTACTTAAACCAACTTACACTAAGAACACCACACACACAAACACACACACACACACACACACACACACATGCCTGCTGGAGAACTCGAACTCTCGGCGGGAGTGACCGCCCAGTCCATAGATTATTGGCTGTTCGAACAACATTGTCTTACGAATGAAAGTGTTTGTCATAGACTAGTGATTCGTTTTTCATCATTTAAGTTCTCGTTCTCTTTTAATTTGTGCATTATACTTTTCAGTTACTGCGTACTTACATCTGTACAGTTTTGTTTAGTGAAATATTTTAACATCATATGATCAACCTCCAACGCAGAAAATTTTAATTTCGTAGTAGGACATCGTCGACAGAGTAGTAGATAAATGGATGCAACATTTTGTGGCTTCTTAAATAAATAAAACCAATCATTTTGTTCCTAAGGAGCTAGTAAAAATCTAGATAATTTTGTCAGAATTGTGATAGTTACTGTAATTAACGCTAAAGAATTTTTGAATCCATACATAATGTGGTTAGAATCTCAAATATAAATTTTAAAGCTCAAGTCAACATTCAATATCTTCGGGAGTTGGTACGTTTGTCTTTTTTTGGTTGTCATGTTCAAATGTTTGTAAAGCTTATGGGACTTAACTACGAGGTCATCAGTCCCTAAACTTACAAACTACTTATGAACTACTTACGAACTAGGACGGCACAAATATCCATACCCGAGGGGGATTCGAACCCCCGACCGTAGTGGCCGTGCAGACCGTGACTGAAGCGCCTCAGTCTCCTCGGCTACCGCGGCCGGCGTTGTCATTTTATCAGTTACTTACTGGAAGATGAGCTGATGATTCGAAACATAAGTCATTCTTCATTAATAAATTAAATAAGGCTTTCGTTTAGTTAAAACACACACAATGGAGAGATTTCAACGTCTACCGTACCTCAAAGATACCGCCGATTCCGGTTCATTTGCAATAGTCTCTTGCAAATTACATTCATGTAAGTCAATGGCGTCCTATATAATTCCCTATTATACTTCTTAAAACTGCCTCGTAGTCAGTTCGATGTAAAATCAGCATCACTTGTCTTCGTAGTAGTTTGACATCTTCCAGATTTTCCATTCCCTCTAATACTTTTATTTGGTGATATTTTAATGCAGTAATGAATAAAGCAATATTTCGTCGCTAAAATGAGTATGAAATTTGTCGATTGATATGGCCACATGATTCCCGATGCGCAGGGATGGAAAGGAAAGCGCCAGTGCCTCGAAAACGAATTAACATTTATCGTTCTGCTCGGTTTCAAATGAAAAGTCAGAATATTGTCTACACTTCAAACACAGCAACTTTTGATCAAAAATCGATTGTACCAAAAACTCTACGCAATGTGATTTTATCAAAGCATATTCTTAATTTTCGTGTAATACTTCACTTAATTCGACGCTACACAGTAATAAAAATAAATTTAGGCCCTTATTACATCAAACTATAATACATGTAAAATCTTCTGCGAATTGTTTTCTTAATATGGAGTGACAAATGTCTCACTTGATCTGCAAGAACATTGTCGTGAGCTGAAAGGATTATTAAATTTATTGAATGAGTTGAGAGTATAGCATGAATGTGTGGTAATGATTTTCAGTACAATGGTATGAAGTTGTCTCGACTCATTGCAGAAAGAAACTGATGAATACTTGATCTGAAGATCAAGTGTACAATATTTCAACAGAATCGTAAGAAAACTGTTGATTTTGTTGAATTATGTGAGTAAAGTAGCCTTCGCCATCCACAACATGGAATATTGTGTAGGCAGTGATATTCCTCTTATTTTGAAGATCAAGTTTGCAACATTTCATCAAGATCGGAATAAAACTGTAGATTTGTATGAATTAGAAACATATGGTCACCGACCTCACGGAGACAGCGAGTATGGATATGGTGTCACAGTACCCGCGGAGCTCACGTCTGTTGGCTACTGTGTGAGCCCGCGAGTACGATGGGGCGGCTGCGCCAGTGCACTTGGGCTCGCTGTACACGCGCAATTACAGCGGGGCTGAAGGGAGGCGTTTGTACTGTATGCAACCCGCAAGACCGGGCTCATACTCGGCCCGTTTCTGACCCCTATGGTGCACCCGGGTGACGGCCCTAAATAAATATAACACAGATATCACTGAAACAGCAGGAGCACCATAAAATCGTGCAGCTTTGTAAAATAAACAATTGGAATAAGATGATTTAAAACATTTCTATGAGCGAGCATTAAACCGGCATATGACCCTGACACCAAAGGCGCAGCAACCACGCACAGTGCCAAAATGCTACGGGAATATATATTAACGGGGTGCAACAGAGATTCACAAACCTAACCTAACGACTGTACATCAATATCGTGTATTTAATATCAATATAAAAGATGGACAAAGTATTTCAGGACTTGACAGTGATAAGAGGAATGGATATAAATACAATCACTTCCTCATTAAGACGGCAAGTAACACCTACCACTAAACAGGCACTAACAGTCCACAAAATGGGAACAAGAAAGAAAGAAAGATCCTGGAAAACTCATTTACTAAATTATCTTAGCACAGAAACTTTATATTAATCGCGTATAATAACCTGTATGGTAATGTATAAAATGCGAAACTGAATGGTTAGTTCAACTGGATCGACAGAACAGCTTTCGAAGCACCCGGGAGAGGAAACAATTCCAAATTTCGCAGTCAGGATTTATTCTCAAGCGTTTAGTTTGCTCTCACCACTCGCCTTGGACTCGAGTGGCGCTGCGGTGGGCGACCGAGTGGCGAGCGGGCAGTGTGCACGGTCGGGCCAGTCGAGCGTGCGCCGCTCGAACGAGCGTGCAGGAAGTCGAGCGCAGCCACACGCCTTGCCGCAAGCTGTAGTACCGACACCTGTCGGACTGTCATAGAACGACGTGTATCACGCGATTCGAGCGAGCAACCGAGCGACGTGCGGACCTCTAGTGCAAGCCGGCTCGGCACATCACGGCCGGCAGTGTGAACGCACGTTGGCTGTGCCCCAGCGGCCATCCAGTCAACTGTCGGTCGCGACCTGCAAGGTGTAACGTGACAAGGGCTCTTGTGAGGGCTTGTATTTAGATGGTGTTGGTTGAACACGTGCCGCGTGTTGTCGGTACGATAAAGGATCTGAGTGTTCACGATCACTCAGTTTGCGCGGAGCTGCACCGCGCCATGCATAGTGGTTCACGTTGGGGCGCCGAAGTCTCGCAGATGGAGCAGCTGTGTTCTACCGACTTATGAAAAAGAGCTATTTTCAATTACCAACACCGTTAAAACTCCCTGGCTGATTAAAATTGTGTGCCGGAACCGGGCTGTGACAAAGCCATGTCTCCACCATATCCTTTCTTCCAGAAGTACAAGGTTCGCAGGAGAACTTATGTGAAGTTTGGAAAGTATGAAGAGGTACCTGCAGTGGTAAAGTTATGTTGACGGACCGTGAGGCGTTCTGTGATAGGTCAGATGGTGGAGCGCTTGCCCACGAAAGGCGAAGATCCTAGGTTCGAATCCCGGTTCCAGCACACAATTTTAATCTGCTAGGAAGTTTCATATTAGTAAACGTTCAAATGTTTGTCAAGTTTAAGGGACTTAACTGCCGGGTCATCAGTCCCTAATCTTACAAACTACTTATGAACTGCCTTATACTAAAGACGACATAAACAACCATAACCGAGGGTAGATTAGAATCCCGACGGGGGACGACCACGCGCATCGTAGCATAGTGCCTCAATGCGCTCGGCCGCTCCGCCGCGGCTTCATATCACCGCACACTCCACTGCAGAGTGAAGGTTTCATTCTAACAACACTACAGTAGGGCAAAGTAGGGCAATGTATGGATGGTACAAGCTTCTCATTTGCTTGCTGGCAAATGGCAAAGTTATGTTGAATTTTCGTTATGGAATGTCAATCTAAATTGAATGTATGTTGTATATGAACCTTGAATAGATTGTGCAACTACAATACCAAGCAAACCTTTTTGCAATAGCAGATTCCTTTATGAGTTTCAAGTAGCCATTCATTATATTGAATACACACTACTGGCCATTAAAACTGCTACACTAAGAAGAAATGTAGATTATAAACGGGTATTCATTGGACGAATATATTATACTAAAACTGACATGTGATTACATTTTCACGCAATTTGGGTGCATAGATTCTGAGAAATCAGACCCAGAACTACCACCTCTGCTCATAATAACGGTCTTGATACGCCTGGGCATTGAGTCAAACAGAGCTTGGGTGGTGTGTACAGGTACAGATGCCCATTCAACTTCAACACGATACCACAATTCATCAAGAGTAGTGACTGGCGTATTTTGACGAGCCAGTTGCTCGGCCACCATTGACCAGACGTTTTCAATTGGTGAGAGATCTGGAGAATGTGCTGGCCAGGGCAGCAGTTGAACATTTTCCGTATCCAGAAAGGCCCGTACACGACCTGCAACATGAGGTCGTGCATCTTTCTGAAATGTAGGGTTTTGCAGGGATTGAATGAAGGGTAGAGCCACGTGTCGTAACATCTGAAATGTAACGGCCACTATTCAAAGCGCCGTCGATGCGAACAAGAGGTGACCGAGACGTGTGACCAATAGCACCTCGTATCATCATGTCGCCAAACACGGATGCGACCATCATGATGCTGTGAACAGAATCTGCATTCATCAGAAAAAAATGACGTTTTGCCATTCTTGCACCCAGGTTTATCGTTGCGTACACCATCGTAGGCGCTCCTGATTGTGATGCAGCGTCAAGGGTAACCGCAGCCATGGTCTCAGAGCTGATAGTCCATGCTGCTGAAAACGTCTTCGAACTGTTCGTGTAGGTGGTTTTTGTCTTGCTAACGTCGCCATCTGTTGACTAAGGGATCGAGACGTGGCTGCACGATCCGTTACAGCCATGCGGGTAAGATGCGTGTGATCTTGACTGCTAGTGATGAGAGGCCGTTGGGATCCAGCACGGCGTTCCGTATTGCCATCCTGAACCCACTGATTCCATATTCTGCTAACAGTCATTGGATCGCAACCAACGCGAGAAGCAACGTCGCGATACGATAAACCGCAACCGCGACTGGCTTCAATCCGACGTTTATCAAAGTCGGAAACGTGATGGTACGCATTTCTCTTCCTTACACGAGGCATCACAACAACGTTTTACCAGGCAACGCCGGTCAGCTACTGTTTGTGTATGAGGAATCAGTTGGAAACTTCCCTGATGATGTAGGTGTTTCCACCAGCGCCAGCCTTGTGTGAATGCTCTGAAAAGCTAATCATTTGCATATCACAGCATCTTCTTCCTGTCGGTTAAATTTCGCGTCTGTAGCACGTCATCGTCGTGGTGTAGCAATGTTAATGGCCAGGAGTGTATATGAGCTATTTTCATCGAAGTTCGCATATCTTTCTTAGTTTGTGCAGTTTCACTTGCCACATTAACGGCGACCTGCTGACAGTCATCCTGTAGATTTTAAAATATATTTATTGTCCTCAAGACCCCACATTTCCTGCATTTTCAACAAAGAGCTATATGTCATTCAGTTTCTTACTAATTACACGTCATAGTTACTGATAACACACAACCGCAATACGAATATGAATCATTCGTTGAGCCACTGCACCTAGAAAATTATACCTATTATACAATATATGGAATGCTATTTGTTGTCAGACTGTACACTGTATGACGACACATTGTGACCCTCTCTTCTCACTTGTGCCTGAGTCACGTTCTCACTGGTAATCTTCTGCAATACCGTTTTGGATAGAATTGAAAATGCTTGGGAAGTGCTGTCCTGTAAGCACCGGATACGAGATACATGGAAACTCATATCAGTTGCTGTACTGAAGCAGCGAGTCGCTGCTTTGCATGTGATGGTGAGAGTGGTTCGGGTTTTTAAAGTGGACTAAACTGCTGGGTTGTCAGTCGCGTGACAGCGAACTAGGCTTAAGACGACTGCACCATACGCTTTTAATCTCGCTGTCTCTTCCTCAGATGTTGACATGGCCCTGCTACAATGGTCACATCGTCTCTTTCTTTACCAGGTAATAAAGAGAGCTAAGAGGTAAACTACAAAGCCAAATGTGTCGGGTTTGATGCCTACTAAATCTTAAATCCATTGTGGCTTCTAGACCCCTCACAATATATTTATTGATTATGAAAAATGTCGGGTTAGACTGTGGTTCGTAATCCACGTTAGACTATAATTACCCTATAATAGGCACGGCAAGCCAGTTCAAAAGTCGGACGAAGGAAAGAAGGAAGATAAGGGTTTAACACCCAGTCGACAACGTCAAAGGAACCATCCCGATATTTGCCTGAAACAATTTAGTGAAAACCTAAATCTGGATGGTCGGAGGTGGATTTGTGCCACCGTCCTCTCGAATGTGAGTTCAGTGTATTACCACTGCACCGTCTTTCTTAATCAAAAGTCTAAGGAAAAAAGGGCATACTACCTCCTAAAGGCCGTAAATTCAAGTAAATAGCTAGGAATAACAATTACTAACAACTGTAATTGGAAAGAACACATAGTAAATCTTGTAGGGAAGGCGAACCAAACGCTACGTTTCACAGGTAGCACACTCAGAAGATGCAACAGATCCACTGAAGAAACGGCCTACACTACACTTGTTCTTCCTATTTTAGAGCATTGCGGCGCATTGTGGGATCCCCACCACGTGATACTGACGGATGATTTAGTGAAAGTTAAGAGAAGGTCAGCTCGTTTTGTATTACCGCGATGCTGGGAACAGAGTGTCATGGAAATAATGCATAAGCTGGATTGGAAATCATTAACAGAAAGACGTTAATCGTTCCGGTGAGATTTATTTGCAAAATTTCTTTCACCAACTGTCCCTTCTGAATGAGAACATATTTTAAAGATATGAATGTTAAGAAGAGGCTTTGACTTAATTATCGAATAATTAATTATTGAATTATTGTTTGGTATTTAGAACATATTTTGTTAGCACGCACCAACATAGGGAAACATTATCACTATAATAAAATAAGATAATCAGCTAGAAATCAGACAGATTTAAGTGTTCTTTTTCTCGCGTGCTATTAGAGCATGTACCTGCGAAGAAATTTCATAAAAGCAGTTCGATGAACCCTCGCCATGCACTTCAATGTGATTTGCAAGGTATTTGAACATTGTTGAAACATTTGTTAAGCTTATGGGACTTAACTTGTGGGGTCATCAGTCCCGAAACATTACAAACTACTTATAAACTTACTTATACTAAAGACAGCACAACATCCATACCCGAGGAAGGATACGAACCCCCGACGGGAACCAGCATCGCGCTTTGGGGCATAGCGCTCAATGCGCTCGGCCACTCCACCGCGGCGCAGAGAATTTATGTAGCTGTACCTGAAACTATACTTTGACACCGATGAAGTACATCTAACTTTTAAAAAATAAGCGAATATTATCATGTACGTCTGTGAATTACTCTTCAGTAATGTTCAAATTGTCGTGATATCCCGGTTGGGTATTGAAGCCGCTGAAGGAATGAGTGACCTGACTACTTCCGTTTATCGAATAGGATAATGACGAACAAGAATTGATCAGTTAACACGTATCAAGTGTTAAATGGAAATGGTAAAGAAGTTTCCTATTTAGCAGAACGTTTTCGATATATAAGACACACTTAAAATTGAGAATTAGATGAAAAATGGTACTGATATTCACGATAATGTTCTCCGTTCTATTAACGGTAAATTTTATTACATTTATTCCTGCAGTGCCAAACATGGATTTCATGAAGTGAGCTATTTCACTGTATATTTGTAAGAAATAGGGAATTCTACTTATGATGCCAGCTATTCCCTAAAACACTTCATTCTGAAAAACTCTATGTGCATTTTTATTAAAGTAGCTTCTCTCTATATTGATACATCAAAATAAATAGAACAATGACTGAATTCACAGTTAACAAATAAAACCTAGGACTGTAACAGGGCCGCGCGGGAAGGGCCGAGCGCTCAAAGGCATCTTGCTGCGAAGTGCGCGGCTGCTCCCTGTCGGAGGTGCGAGTCCTCCCTCGCGGATTGGTCTGTGTGTTGTCTTCAGCAGAAGTTAAAAGTAGTTTTGAAGTCTAGGGACTGATTACCACTGCAGTTTGGTCCCATAGCTGTACAAACATTTGAACGTTTTTGAACAGGGCAGGCTGTATCTGTTAACTATTACAGTAATGGAAGAACAACCAACAGTTGGAAATACCTTAATCGGAGTACCACCGTCTTCTTGTAGTTAAGGTCTTTATCGTTCCATTAGTAGCGGCCAGAACCCTCTCTACGCTGCTGGGTTGTGCGCGTTCTTGTACAATCTGAGCCATCCCTTTCCTTTAATTGCTCGTGGGTCACTCTGTAGGCCTACCCTGATCGGACGTAGTACCTTGTATCTACTTTCACGGATGTCTTTTTCCGTCTTCGAGAGTCTGTTATTGCCATGGATATGTATCGGTGTGATCAAAGAATGTGGAGTGGAATATTCTCACTCTTCCTCTAATGTCTGGGACACTCGCTGTCTGTAGTCTCCCTCGTAGAAAACACTCATGCTAGCACTATTGGCCATGTGAACTGTAGCACCAAGACAGACCAGCGATAACACTTCTAAATGCGTTTGGTAGATAGCACGTTCTGCGAAGTTCGCAGGATTGAAAACACAGCCCGATATAAAGAAGGGAAAATGATGAAATCAGTCTTGATAGTAATCACAATTTCTGGCTATAACCGCTGCTCCACACTTCGGCATTGAAGCAAAGAAGCTCTACAAGAGTTTTTGGGGTATGACAGTCCATTCTGCCAAAGTTGATCTGGTGTAGCAGCGGGTGTTATATCCCTAATTATTCAGCAGATTAGTCCTGTTGAGGGGAGGGAGGAGAAGGCAGCACTGCAATTCGAAGGGGCAAGAAAAAGTGTGGCCCTTATCAAACTACAAAGGTATACAAGGACAATAGTCCCCATCACTTCAGAGATGTAACATTAGATAATGTACCGACTATGCGTACTAGGTTGTTTGCAGGAGTGGCGATGCGAAATGCAGTAGTTCACCCAGCCTCTCATTAAGGTGTCTCCAGATTGCAATCCAGCTATCTTGGTGGTGCAGGCAGAACTGGAATTAGTAGGTAAAAATAATTTCGTTCCAATACAGTTTCTCCTTCACCACCACGACGTTGGAGAGTCTGAAAACAATGTGATGGAAGACTATTGATCTACTCCTACTCATTCGAGATAGTAGAAGTGTTAATTTAAGGTAGAACATGAAGAACCACATCGTGGCAAGGAAATTTTTTATTCTCTTCATATTCTGTAATATTTCACCACAATATTATCGAAATTATTCAGACATACGTATGTGATATATTAAAGTAAAATGTTAGATTTATATGTTGGTGTTCATTTTTGTTTACGTACCGCTATGAAATAATAAAAAGAATTTTTGAAATTTTTAGTTACCATCTGTATTGTGTCGAAGAGCTATCAATCAAGTACGACAGCTTCTCACACGCGAAGCCAATAACACTGTTCTACATTAAGATAATATTGAAACATATCAGAGTTACGAGATTTTATGGAGATTTAATCATGATGAATGTTGAATTACGTAATAATATGATAAACTGCAGTACGATGGACAGTGGATGAAAATTCTCTCAATAATCTTCCAGAACTGTTTTAATTTTGAATAGCAGCTTACCATGTTCATGACAATTATACTATTTCAGTAAATGACTGACGGTAAATGTTGGTTTGATAGATTTGTCCAAATTTCTGTGCCATTTCAGTGTTTAAAATGAGATCAATGTAATTATGCAGACTGTACAAGCCCTTAAAGTATCTGTTCGTAGGCAGGTAACATTACATACACATCAAAATTAATCATTAATTCAGTAAAGAAGCAGGAGTACGAAGTATCTAGTCTGTGCATCTACAACGACCAAATACTCCGCAGCACACCATACGGAGCATGAAAGTGGATATACCTCGTACAACTGTTAGAAATTTTCATTCCTATTCCATTCTCAAACAGAGTGAGGGGAAAGCGACTGCTTACTTGTCTCCGTACGGGCAGTAAATTTATCTTATGGTACCATTGTGGTCTTTATGAGAAGTATAAACTGGCGACAGTAGAATCGGTCTGCAGTCAGATTCAATTACCTGTACTCGAACTGCCTAAATACCTATCCTCGGAAAGAAAGTCGTCTTCCCTTCAGGGATTCTCACTTGAATTCTTGAAGTGCCTGCGTAGTACTCGCGTGCCGATCGTACCCGCAAGTAACATGTTCAGTAGGCCGCCTTGGAATTGCTCCCGTGTCTTCATCCGAACAGATTCAGTAATAAAATATCTATTGTGGTAGATTAAGTAATTTTTTCGACTAAAAATAATACTGAAACAGCAATGAATGCTAGTGACAATAAGTCATCAAAAATTTTGTATTTAGACATTGAGCTCTGAGGTTAAAAGAACAAAAATTAACCAAAAACTGGTTTTCAGTTCAATAATTTATTTAAGTAACGATTGGAATAGAATTTTGTAATTCTTCGTATGAAACAAAGCTAATGTACAACCGCTCGCTCAATGAAGGATGTGCACCCAATGACTGGAAAAAATGTTCAAATGTTTGTAGAGCTTATGGGACTTAACTACGGGGTCATCAGTCCCTAAACTTACAAACTACTTATGAACTAGCTAATACTAAGGACGGCACAAATATCCATGCCCGAGGGGGAATTCGAACCCCCGACCGTAGTGAACGTGACTGTCGCGCCGCATACCGCTCGGCCACTTCGGCCGGCTGACTGGAAAACAACAGAGGTTTCACCGTTATCCAAGAATGGCAATATGAGTAATCCACTAACTTCTAGGCCTACAATATTAACATCGATTTTCAGTGGGTTTTGGAACACATACTGTCTTCAACATCTCGACTTCAAACCAATTAGGGGATCATTTGAGACCTCTAGGTTCTGAAGTATTGTCATTGGCAGAATGAACTAAAACGGTTCGACGTCTTTCTGTCAGTTCTGCGGAGTGGAAACAACAACATTACGGCCACCGATATATTGGTAATAACAGAAAGTTCTGGCAGAGGGGTTGATGTTGTTTTGTATTTTCTACACCAAACGAATTATACAAGCAGTTGGGTTCAGATAGTGCAGTGAGCAGTTAGTGTAGTGCAGCAACAACGTGCAAACCCGAAGCCATAGGAAGGTTGAATGCGGGACACACACAGATCCAAAAGGCTGCAGCTATTGGAGTGTCCCAAAGTGCAATTTACAAGACCTGGACACGATTTCAGACAACAGGAACCGTTAAAGGAAGGCAAGGTCAAGGTCGTTCACGGATAACATCAATAATAGATGAGCGTTATCTCCGGTCAACAGCCCGCCGAGACAGGAAGCTGAATGCTACCCTGCTGCAATACCCCCTCCAGGCAGCCACAGGATGGGCAATATTAACAGAAACAGTTCAAAATCGCCTTCTGGAATGTGGCCTCTATGTACGGAGCCTATAATGTGTGTCCCAATAAATCAGGACACAGCTTACCAGGCAGAAACTTGGCGGAGGAACATTTTCAATGGAGTCATAGCGAATGGTATCGGGTTCTGTTCACAGATGAGTCACGATTTTGTGTTCAACCTGACAATCGTCGTTACCTGGAGAGAACATGGAACTCGAATCAATTATGTTTAAGTTCAGGAAACACCACAATTTATGGTGGTGGACGAATGGTGTGGGAAGGAGTAAGTATTTGCGTACCTATGGGACTCTATGTAGTTCAGAATGGCGCAATGACTGCTCACAGATAGAGAGACGAGATCCTTCGACCTCTTTGGTGCTCTAAGCTGGTGGCATAGGAGATGGTTTCCTTCACGTGAACGATATCGCTCGTCCCCACAGAGCTGCACTGGTGGATAAGACAAAAAGTTTGAAGCTGAGAGAATTGAACGAATGGAATGACAAACACATTCACCGAACTTAAAACTGATTTATCATGTCTGGAATGCACTGGCAAACGCATTGCAGTGAGATCAGCACCACCCACTACGGTTCAGAGCTGAATATTGCACTTATGGGAGAATGCCCAAACATACCACAAAAGCTGGTTGATAACCTCATACTGTCCATGCCACGAAGGTGTACAACTACTGGCCGGCCGAAGTGATCGCACATCCTAATAGGGAGCAACGTGAATGACTTTTTCACTATTATGTTATCCCCATGGGGTCCGACCTATGTAACCGCCATGTAAACCTCAAGTAAAGAGTTGAGACAGAAAAATATCGTACTGTATCATACACAAATTACACATGTAACCAATATCTGATTGAAATACGTTACCATATGTTTATTGTATATGATATCCCACCTGATCCCTGTATTGTTTTGGGCAGTGTGGATTTCCAGAAGACGTTTCACCCAGTACCTCGTAAATAGATTTTAATCAAATGACGAGCTTATGGAACATCGTCTCAGATTTGTTACAAGGTTGGAGACTCCGTGCAAAAGAGGACACAGTTCATAGTAATTGATGGAAAGTCTTCGACTAAATAGAGGTGATATTTGCCGTTCTCTGTTACTTATAAACAAATGTTTTGGGGAAAAATCGGAGCAGGCCTCTCGGCTATTCGCAGATGAAGCTGTCGTTTATTGTTTTTTAAAGTTATCAAATCAGATGTTGATTGGATTTAACTATTTCAAGTTCTGAAGCAAGCAGGAGTAAAATATAGGGAGCGTAAGGTTATTTACAACTTGTTAAAAAACCAGACAGCGGTTGTTAGAGTTGAAGGGCATGAAAGAGATACAGTGGTTGGGAAGGGAGTAAGTCAGGGTTGTAGCCCTTTCTCCAATGTTATTCAATTTGTTCATTGAGCAAGCTATAAAGGAAAGCAAGGAGAAATTTGGAGAAGGAATTAAAGTTCAGGGTGAAGAAATAAAAACATCGCGTTTCGCCGACGACATAGTAAATCTGTCAGAGATAGCAAAGGACCTGGAAGAGCAGTTGAACGGAATGGACAGTGCTGAAAGGTACATATAAGATGAACATTAACAAGAGCAAAACAAAGGTAATGGAGTGCAGTCTAAGAAAATCAGCCGGCCGCGGTGGCCGAGGGGACTGAGGCGCTCCAGTCACGGTCTGCACGGCCACTACGGTCGGGGGTTCGAATCCCCCCTCGGGCATGGATATTTGTGCCATCCTTAGGATTAACTAGTTCATAAGTAGTTTGTAAGTTTAGGGACTAATGACCCCGTAGTTAAGTCCCATAAGCTATACAAACATTTTTTTTTTTTTTAAATCAGGTGATGGCGAAGGAATTAGATTAGGTAACGAAACAATAAAGGAGGTAGATGAGTTTTGTTACTTGGGCAGTAAAATGACAAATGATGGTCGCAGTACAGAGGATATAAAATGCAGAATGGCAATGTGTAGAAAAGCGTTCTTGAAAAAGAGAAATTTGTTAATATCGAATATTGATTTAAGCCTAAGGAAGTCCTTTCTGAAGGCATTTGTGTGGAGTGTTGCCTCGTATGGAAGTGAAACATGGACGATAAACAGTGCGGACAGGAAGAGGATAAAGGCTTTTGAAATGTTATGCTACAGAAGAAATGTTCAAATGTTTGTAAAGCTTATGGGACTTAACTACGGGGTCATCAGTCCATAAACTTACAAACTACTTATGAACTAGCTAATACTAAGGACGGCACAAATATCCATGCCCAAGGGGGGATTCGAACCCCCGACCGTAGTGGCCGTGCAGACCGTGACTGGAGCGCCTCAGTCCCCTCGGCCACCGCGGCCGGCTGCTACAGAAGAATAGTGAAGATTAGGTGGGTTGATCGCGTAACTAATGAGGAGGTACTGAACAGAGTTGGTGAGAAAAGGAATTTCTGGCATACCTTGACTAAAAGAAGGGATTGATTGGTAGGACACATTCTTAGACATCAAGGAATAGTGAATTTAGCATTGGACGGAAGTGTTTGGGGTAGAAACCGCAGAGGAAGACCAATAATGGATACAGTAAGCAGATTAAGACAGATGTAGGTTTCCGTTCTTATGTGGAGATGAAGAGGCTTGCTCAGGATAGGGTATTGTGGAGAACTGCATCAAACCAGTCTCAGAACTGAAGACCACAACAACAACATCAGAAGATCAAAACCAGCAGCAGAACGTTTTTTGTAGAAAATATTGTGAGCGAGCCAACAGAGCACCTGGTCAGCCGAAGCTAATGAGTTGAGGACGACAGCGAATCTGTGCCTGTTCGCCTTCCGGGAAATAACAGCGGTCTGACATTAACGCTGCTGTGTTCGGTCCAGGGGCAATGAACTGAATCCGGTGTGCTCCAGAGGAGGCTTCGAGTGCTCCAGAGAATGGGCGGATGTGGAGTGAGAAGGCGATGTAGTTCAGGACGGCAGAAAGCAATATGTATTGCTACGACATGTCTTTTCGGACATCACGATTCTCTGACGCCAGGCATACGACATGAATCTGTGAGTTCACTGACCTGTGAAGTTGGTATCTATTTTTTACGAAACGTATCGAAGTATCATGGATGCATATTGGCTACAATGCAACCCATGTGAGAGCTGCTTTGTGCCATATGTAAGAGGCGATGTCACAGACTCAACGCCATAGACGCTTTGGATGGACATTCAGTCACACCGCCAAAGGTGGCGGACGCGACTCTTCTCGTGGACGAAGCGCCATCCCGAACACAGCTTTGACGCTCCCCCGAATAAGGCGACTTGTACACTTCGTGACAAGTGTGCATTAGTATGAAAACGTACTTTGGTGCCTTCGCTGCTCTACATCAGCAACAGAAAGGTGACGTACTCGCGACTGCAATCAGGTAGCCCCTCGGTTACCGGCGTCTCTTAGCGTGGCTTAATTGAGTGCTCTTGGGCCATGGCCCGATACATCTCCAAGAATAGATTCCACTCACAGCCAGTTCCCTCTCACCTCTCAGTGGTCTTACAACGTCAACTGCTTGCCCTATTCATTAATATCTGGGTATAAGGTGTTTTCCTGTCCCAATGGCGGAACAGTTTCATCCGCTGGCTGTTGATGGATACCGCCCTACCAGCCTCACCAACAATCGGTGCAAGCTCCTTGAACGTATGGTGAGTCGGCGGCTTATTTGGATCTTTAAGACCGGGATCTCCTGGCCCCACACAATAGGGAGCTTCCGTAAGTGCCGCTCCGGTCTTGGAACTCTAGTGTCATCGGAGTCAGCCATCCCTATTGCTTTCAGTAGGCGCGAGCACCTTGGTGCGGTCATTATTATTATTATTTTTTTTTTTTTTTTATCTCCGGGAGGCGTATGATACGACCTGACGACACCAAATTCTAGCTATGCTGTACGACCGGGTCTTACCGGGTCACTTCTGGTGTTCATCCAGAACTTCCTCTCGCTTAGCTCATTTCAAGATCGGGTCGGTACCTCACTCATCTTACCCCATGTTCAGGAGATCGGTGTTCCACAGGGCTCCATACTTAGTGTTTACATCTCCTGTTTTGCAATTAACGGTCTCGCTGCGCCAGTGGGATCATTGGTATCTTCCTCCTTGTATTGCAATGACTTTTGCATGTACTTCAGTTGTCTAGTATCGTTGTTGCAGAACGGCGGGAGCAGGGAGTCTTTCGAAAGGCGCAGTCATTGGCCTTTACCCATCGTTTACAATTCTCTACGTCAAAGACCGGTGTTATACATTTTTGTTGCAGTTGGGCGGTTCACCTGTACCCAGAGCGTTACTTGGGTTACAAACTCCTTTGTGGCGAAGAGACTCATCTCTTTCTAGGCATGTTTTTTGATGACCGACTCACCTTCGTAAGCTTAAACAAAATTTCTGGCCTTAGCGAAACATACTGTGCTTCCTCAGCCACACTGTGACTCGAAGGCCTCAGTTTCACAACTTAATCCCCATCGCCGGTTCCTGGAACTGCTCAAGCCGTTCAAGTTGTATATACTGACGGTACCCCCTTAGGTTGCCATGTTGTGTATTCTTATGTCGTGGGTGACCGTGATGAACAGCATTTTTACCGTGGAGCTGGTCGCCATTTTCCGAGCTCTTAGACATCTCAGAGCCTGCCCCAGGGAATCTATTGTTATCTGTAGTGACTCCCTGACTGATTTGTAGCTCTTAACCACTGTTTTCCCAAACATCTTTGGTGCGGTATATGAAAAACTCTGTCTTCACCGTTGGCAAATCTGACCGTTCTGTGATCTTCGTGTGGGCACTAGGCCGCATTGGTATATCAGAGAATGAACGCGTCTATCAACTAGTCAAGCCGGCCACCACCTCACGGCTCCTGGAGATAGGTCTCCCGAAAAAATCATCTCCAATTGCAGTTGCACCCCAGGTACCTAGGGGTCTGCAGTTCAGAATCATCAGAATCTATCTTGACGTTTTATTCGCTCACCTGGTTTTCATCATTCTGTTTAGTGGTGGGTACCTTAACCAGATCTATCAGGTCCCATTTCCTCCAGCAATTTTAATCTGTTGCCTCTTTTGTGTTGTGAACTGGATGTTAGTAGTATCTGCAGAGTGGCTGGTTCATACATTATTATATTTGTGATCAACCAGTCACAGTATTCTACTGTAATGTTCTAGTTAAGTTAACCACTTGGTCTCCTCCTTTTGTGTTTTCTTCTTTTTGTTGTCAGTGTAGCGTTCATTGTCGCTCTGTACTTCCGATCTTGGTGTTGAGCTCTAGATTCTTATTTTGTTCAGCCTTTGCTGGACTTCTTAGCTAGTAAAAGGGAACTAAAAGACCTAGAAGTTTAGTCAAAATGTTTCAAATGTTTGTTAAGCTTAAGGGACTTAACTGCGGGGTCATCAGTCCCTAAACTTACAAATTACTTATGAACTATCTTATACTAAAGACGACAGAAACATCCATGCCCGAGGGGGATTCGAACCCTCGACCGTAGCGGCCGTGCAGACTGTGACTGGCGCGCCGTAGTTTAGTCTCCTTCAAAATTCCAACAGCAAGATCAAAGAAAGTTAGCTCTATTTGTATCATTCCGATACACGTGAGAAAGTGTCACGGAAATGATGCACCAGTTGGCGTGAAAATCGTTATAAGAGGGGTTGTATTCGTTCCGGCGAAATCTATTTGCGAAATTTGTTTCACCAACTATCCCCTCCGAAAGCGAACATATTTTTTTGCCATCCAGGTATGGAAACATGATCATCATAATAAAATAGGAGAAATTGGATCGCAAACGGAAAGATTTAGGTGTTCCTTTCTCTCGCGCCCTATTAGAGTATGAAACGCTAGAGAAATATCATAAAAGCTGTTCAATGAACCCTCTGTCATGCACTTAAATGTGATTTGCAGGGCATTTATGCAGATGTAGATATTCTGTCACCGGAATATCTGTAACACCTGCTCTTAACGGAAGCTGTTAGTATTGTGTTCTAACACTTATCTAAATGAGTAGGTGTCATCATAAGATGATGGAAATGACACTCGTAAAAACGTTGCTATATCTCACGTTTCCACTTGGCTGTAAAAGGTGGACGTTTTCCGTCAGATTTAAACCAGATAATTTCAAATATATCGTTTGTCTCAAGGAATACGTTTCTTCTTTCGTACTAATCATTCAGTTAAATGGTCTTTCAGTAAAGATTATTTACGCACCACTGTCACTTATCCGCATTTTCTGTTCTACTTGCGAATGGAACTGTAGTAACGCTTCCGTTGGTGCGCAATCTGATCCCTTTAAGTTTGACTACAATTATCCTGGAGAAAATAGAGCTGCTGGAATTAATGCTGAGAGGTTCTCCGTGATGCTATTGTCCCACTGCTTTGCCAGAAGTCATGAATTGTTCCTGCGTTGATAATCAAAACGAAAATGTACAGCGACATACACCAGCAGACAGAATACCAGGTACGAATGAGCAAGAAAGTGTATCCAGAATGAAAGAACACACAACTAGAAAGAATCTGAAGCTGAGAAGTGTGTTAGTCCGGCTCATAATCGTACGTTATGAGACAACTTCATAACGAATTCCGAGAGTGCTAACTAGTCTGGAAAATGAGGGCAAACTACCACTACGTCGGATTGTATCTCATACGTGTTATTTATCTGTGTAAGAGATGCTCAGCAGTGGATAAATAGCATCCACCTCCTTTACCCGTGGAAGAGCTGTTCAGCATTGGCTGAATAGCAATCACCTCCGGGTACCTCACACGTAAAACACACCCGTAATATGACAATCAACAGCAGTGAAATACCATATTTATGCGTCCTTCTGGCGGCCTCTCTTCCCCCCCCCTTTTTTTTTCTCCCTTCTTTGCCTATTTTCAGTAAATTCTTGGAAGCGATAAACGATTGTTACAGTTTGCCAAATCACAATACACACCCTCTATCTCCTCGCCAATGACAACGACAGACGTGGAAGTTTCTTAAAATATGACAATGGTTGCAGTTTCATATCTACCTCATCGGTTTTTTGTTGCCAGGTGTTTTACAGTCGTTATTTTAGTGCGCCTCGGTTGCATAGTGGTAGAGTGCCAGACTACAAATCCAAAGGTCCCGACAGGTCCCAGGATTTTTATCTGACACTTTCCACTTCTTTCACCTCTGGCAGTATTGCTCATGTGAAAAATACCGAGTAGCACCGTGGTTCGGAACCCACGTTAAAATGTAGGTCCCCCAATAACTGGCTGGGTAAGTCAGTTCGAAGGTCGGAGGAAGGCAACGGCATACCACCTCCGAACAGGACCATGCCTAGTAAAGCACTGGGGTGTTCAAACCAATCTTCGGATTGTTGACTGCTTTACCTTTTTTACCTTATTCTGCATTTACTCTGAAGATTAATACGTATGGCAAACATTCATATTTCACTGTGGCGACCCTGCAATTTCTACGGTCTTCCTGCTCCATCATTCAAAATATATTAAAATGTGTAATCAAAATGCGTTTACAAATGCCAAACAATGTAATGTAGTAATGGCAAAGTTTGGTGAACTCCGTCCGTCATCTGACGATTACGAACGACTCCTTCATTGGGTTCCTTTACTTAATTTCGTTGCGGTCGTTTTAAATTAACGTGAAAGAAAAGAAGAAACGTCTGACATTGAATACAGTTACGTAGCGGGATCTGAACGTGTGAATGCAGTTGTAGCAAAAAGAAAATGTTTGTATAGCTTATGGGACTTAACTACGGGGTCATCAGTCCCTAAACTTACAAACTACTTATGAACTACTTACGAACTAGGACGGCACAAATATCCATGCCCAAGAGGGGATTCGAACCCCCGACCGTAGTGGCCATGCAGACCGTGACTGGAGCGCCTCAGTCCCTTCGGCCAGCGCGGCCGGCACAGTTGTAGCAGTACAAAGACAGTGAAGTATCTTCGAGAATGTGACCAGTGTCTAATTTTTTAAATACGAACTAGTAAAGAACTTGGTTATTATAAATGTTAATATACTGTTAATTAATTAATTTAATATATTGCAAGAATTTTTTAGTGTTTTTGCTCACATTATGCGTTTAAGCATGCTGACGAAAGTCACTTTTAGGTTACTTTGGCCTAAGTTTGCTGCTGGTGTATTTGAGGGGAAGTGGTGCCAGTGAGTGCCCAGAAATCGATTTCCACTAGTGCCTTGTGCTTGCGTGCAGCGGTATCTCATCCTATGTCGTAACTAAAATCTCTGCCTGTGTGCTTGCAGATTATCTTTCTTCAGCTGTTGCGGTGAAATATGACATGAAAGACTTTTTATACGTCAGTTGTTGACGTACGAATTTTGGCATTCCACGCTTCATCTGCATCTATGGCACACTGGATGAGAAGTTATACGACATTGTTTTACTGTACTGCTTAATACGACATTGATTTGGACGTAACTAGTAGACACGGTCGCGATCCTTGAATTTATAGAGCAAGGAAGCAGGGAATCAAGAATACAGGAGGTTTTCAAAATAATAAATTACGAGAGAGACTGTAATTTACTCGTATAATTCCTCGACGTAGGTAAAAACGTTAGTTTTCCAACGCTTTATTGCTTACTACCCGCGAATTAGTCGTAAATCTAAATTTTAAACTAAAATCAAATGAACTACGCTAATTTAGGTCCAGTCCAAGAACATTTAACAGACGGAATTTTGTATATAACTGTTTTTCAGACAGTGCATGTAACACATTCTTCTGTTAGTGATTGCCTCGGGATGACGGTAAAACATGTGAGATACATGTGACCCGAAATGGAACGTCTATGTATACAAATAGGTAATGGGCAGTATATTTGAAAACAGTATGAGCAATATTGTAGCAAATTGATTACTTGGTTAACTGTAACATGTAAAACACGTATATTGACTGTCATTTTAGTTGCTTATCAGACGGTAATTTTCCTAAGTTGTTATCAGCTTATTAACGTATTTACCATAAAAAATAATTCTGTGTTTCCTTCGTACTTAAGAGATGGGTTCTACTACACTTGGAGTGAGCAGACTGGCAGGTTTTTCCTTTCAAATGTTCAAATGTTTGTTAAGCTTAAGGGACTTAACTGCGGGGTCATCAGCCCCTAAACTTACAAACTACTTATGAAGTACCTTATACTAAAGATTACACAAATATCCATGCCCGAGGGGGGATTCGAACCTCCGACGCGGGACGGCCTCGCGCATCGTAGCATAGCGCCTCAATGCGCTCGGCCGCTCCGCTGCGGCTTTTCCTTTCAAATATAAAGTGTTTTGGTTCTATTTTCTGCTGATTGACGATGGAAACTTGGAGCCAGTATGGTAGGAACAGTTTTCCTAGTCAGTAGTGGATAGCATGTGGAGTGGTAAGATACAGGTGAAGTCTTATGAGAGCATCTGGTCATAAAAACGGAAGATTCCAGCACCCTAACTCACGTAGTCAGCATGATGAAGTCTGTCAAGTTTAATGTCCTGTAAAGCCAGTGGATAGCGAAACACTGCACCATTCTCTGAACACCCTGGCCATTCTGATTATACTGTTGTCACTGTTCTCTGTTAGCGATGATTTCAATATAACCGCTGCTGATATTTTAGCAAAAAACGCGAAAAGTGCCTTATAGATACGCACCTATATTTTAATATTTTTTTGGGATGAACATGACTCGGAATGCAACGTTATTATTCCGTCCATATCCTGTCGAATTACTGAATACTCTCAGAATGATCTGACAGTTACGTTGCTTCACGCGTGAATTCTGTAAAGTACTGTGGCAACTGCGATTCAGTGCTGTATTCTCTCGACAGTAAGGTATTGGGGGGGGGGGGGGAGGTACTCGTTATCTGTACATATCCCATTAGCGTAAGATGTAAAGTAATACTAGGTTCATTAAAATGTTTATAAATCTATGGGACTCAACGTCTCTGCTAATCGGTCTGTGAGATTACCGCCCAATAGAAATACTGGTAATTAATAGCATTTGATAATTAAACAGTACGAAGTTTACTGCAAACACTGACCATGCCAATGCACTAAATGTTACACAATTTTAATCCTATTAATTATGATAGCAATGTATGTACGGCGTTGGGTGACAACATTTATAGTTAGGCCATAGGTAGAAATTCTCCACGTTGAGATTTGCTGTGTGCTTGTAGCTGACGGGAGGCCAGCGAGCAGGCCGATGTTGGTGGCTTGTTCCAACTTAGGATTTTACAGTTCGTTTCCGGTGAGGGGAGAGAGGGACAATGGCGAGTGCCAGGCACAGTGCAGTGCACAAATATTGTAATACTACTGGCATTTGAAGTAATACGATGCAGTTAGGAACCTTTAAGGCCCTCATTACAAAATAGCCTGTTGATAAATAAACAATACATTAGCTGATATAGTCACATCTAACGTAATATGTTTAATTGACAATGAAAAGTAATAAATTACCAACGAAAACAAGACAGTTACACAACTAGCATGGCAATGTTTGTTTTTAAAAATAATATATTAACTATTGATCATTTTATTTTCAATTAATCTTTTGTATTTTACCTTGAAATATTCAGTTAAATCAGTTATCTGTGATATAAGAAATTGCACGATTATGATAAACAGTACAAAGGATGTTTATACTAATATAAAAACGTAAGAAAATATTTGTTTAATGTGTAGTGTAATTATTTTGATTTTAAGTAAAGTTTTAGAAATGTATTGGCTGAGCACTGTACGTTGGCAAATCGGTTACAACAGCTTACATGGGGAAGTTGATGACGTAGGGGGAAAAAACCCCGGCAGTTGAGTTTTGGAGCGCGCGCGCGCCTGGGCAGGAAGTGAGGACTCCAGACCACGTGGGGTGGCTGGCCTGGCGGGGTCGCTCTGCCTCAGTCGGCATGTGGATCTCGAGGTGGTGACTGGAGATTTGGCTGTGGCAATCGCCACGTGTGGTTGCTCGTCGTAGACTGCACCAAGTTAAATCGAGTGCTACTGTGTGTTTGTGAATATTTAGCCGGTGCAACAAGGTGTGCATCGTATTGAATTAAAGTGACTGTGATTTGTTAATGTAACACGTGTCGTCGCATGGGCAGGAACATAAACGGTGTTTGAGACAGCCACGTGGTGTGAAATCAATTCGCGACAAATATTCATTTTGTCTGGGGGCTCACGAGCTATAACTTTATTTGGTACATTTACCGACGTACAGACGCGACAGCCACAGGGTTCAAATATTGTGAAATAAACAACATAAAGTGAACTTTCACGTGTTTTCAAAAATAGTAGTTAGTACACCCTTTTCTCTCATGAACTTGATTTTATTATGAATTTGTTTTGTTAATCATATGCAGGGAAGGAAAGCTGCGAACGTGTGATATCATCCCCTAGAAAACGAGTCAATCGCAATCACAGTTCCAGTGTTTTTGCATGTTTAGGAAATTGGTTCGCAGCTGGTGGTTGTGAGTTTAAAAAAAAATTAATAAACTTTCCCTATTTTAAACTCTCACCCCGACCTTCACCCTCGCATTTGGGGGCTCGTCCGGGATTAGTTCACGTTGGACTTGCTCGGACGGAGAGATTAGGGTGTGTATAGGACAGTGAACAGTTACGAACAGTTGCAAACAAGTACGCGAACGCATCGCGCGTTTAACGACGGTTGGTGACTGGCAGAATTCGGGCGCGGGCATCCGTAACCGGCGATCGACGGCGCATCGGCGCGGCAGCAGTGAGCGGCGGCGCGCGGGATCCACGCACTCAAATTTCATCTTCTGGAACGGACGGCAGTAATCGTGGGGACCTCGCAAGTCGTCAACGGAGCAAGTCGGGGCAGTGAGGACATATTCCAGCCACAGCTTCTAAAACAGACGGCAGCGAGCGTTGGAGACGTCGCAGCTCGTTGCAGCAACTTCTGGATTAAAAGATAAGTAAAGCAGCTGGCGCTATAAATTCTTGTGTGTTAATCAAGCTTTCTTGTGGCACAAAATCATGGAGCAGGTTTTTAAGAGGTCGCCAAGCGACGTAGATTCAGAGAGTAGCATACCAGAAAGTCCAGAGGGGGTAAATACTGGGGGAATGTTGTTGACACCGGAGACGTTAGCAGCCATGATAGCGAGTTTTAGCTCAAATTTAGAATCAAATTTAAAATCAGAAATACAAAATTCAAACTCAAATTTAAAATCAGAAATAGAAAATTCATACTCAAATTTAAAATCAGAAATAGAAACATTAAAAACAGAATTGAAAGCAGACTTTAAGGCAGACATTGGGGCACTACAAAATTCAATGCTTGGATTAAAGACAGAAATAATCACAGACATTGATAAAAAGACAGGAAATCTTACGGAACGGTTTGAAAATAGGGAAAAGGAGATACATGCCAGAGTTGGTGCTATTGAGACTGAGGTAGGAGGCAAGTTAGATGATGTGAAACAAATATGTGATCACAGGAATGAGGGCACTATGCAGGCCTTGGCTGAGGTCGACAAGAGGATGGTGGCAGGTATTGAGGAAACAAAAACTTTGATGTCAGGAAAATTAGAGAATACAGAATGTAACTTTAGGAAAAAGATAGAACAAGTAGTGACAGTAAACTATACTGAGATTGAGAAGGTGAACACTAGAATAAATAATCTAGAATTCTGTACTGCATCAGGAAACACTAATTGGTCCATGGTGCAGACACCTAGTGGAAGAAAGTTTTCAGCAGTGGGTAATTATCATCCAGTAGATTTTTTGGCTGCATGCAAGGACCAATTTGTGCCTGGTATGTCAGACCAGTGTAAAATGAAGTTAGCAAAGAGAATGCCTGACTGTTCTGCTCAAACTTGGGCAAATCAGTGTGCTGATAAATTTGTAACTGTTGAAAAGTTGTTTTTAAATAAGTATTGGGGGGAGGCCAAGCAAGGTAAGATACAAAATGAATTCTTGAACGAACCAAACTATATGAAAGGGAACCCAGAATTTGAAGTAATCATTGAGGAGGAGCTGTTTATTCAAGATTTATTTGTCATAAAGGGACTTTGTTTAAATCTAATGTTAGGAAGTGATTTCCCGTGCAAATATGAAGCTCAGTTGAAGTATAAAGATAAAGTGTTAGAATTGAGTCTGGAAGAATGCATGAAGAGGGTGAAATTCAAAAATTTTATAAGTGATAAAGATTTAATGGCATGTTTACACAAGTAACTGTCATGAAGTATAGATTCAATGCATTGTAGATAGTAGGTTAATAATTTGTGTATATTTATTCTGTGGTCTGTGTTAGTATCTACTTGTGTGTTTAGATTTAAGCACTGGGGTCAAGTTTACAAGTAATCTTTGTAAATGTTTTTCTTTTGTTGTTTGTGTTAAAACATGTGCTTGTATCAGATTTGCAGTTCAACAGTGGTACATGAGGTAAATAAGTATGTATGTATGCCAACACCAAAGGATAGAGGAAGTGGGAGTGTACTGTTTATGTGTGTGTATATGTGAGCAGGGCTGGATATGTGATGTGAGTTGTGGGGTGACTCGGAGAATGAGAAGGTGGTGGACATTGATGCAGGCAGTGGGGTCTGTGGCTTAGATAAATTGTGATGAAAATATCAGCTGACAGTGTTGCATATTTGGGTGTGACTGACCATATGGGTGAGAAGTGAGGAATTTATGTTTGTTGTGGCTGTTTTGGCTAAAGGTGGGTTGGATTGAGAACCTCGCAGGTCCTTAAGCTTACAAACTACTTAAACTGAGGTAAACTAACCTAAAATGTCCAAATGTTTGTTAAGCTTATGGGAATTAAGAGCGGGGTCATCAGTCCCTAAACTTACAAACTACTTATAAACTAACTTATACTAAAGACAACATAAACATCCATGCCCGATGGAGGATTCGAACCTCCGACACGGGAGGCCGCGCTATACGTAACATGGCGCTCCAGACCGCTCGGCTATTCTCGCGCGGCTAATAGTAACGTAAGGACAACACACACACACACACACACACACACACACACCCATGCCCGAGGGAGGACTCGAACCTCCGACAGCGCTAGGTTCATTCAGCAGAAAAATCTCGATACCCTCAGATAGATAACAAGTGTCTGTGTGTGGCAAATATGCATGAAATTATTTTTACATGAAAATATTTTTGTAGGTTTACTCATTACTATTCAGTTTTGAACCAACTGTAGTATTTGGACCTTTTTCTATAATAATCCTTCTACCACTATTATTATTACGTCGCCCGCTAAAACAGGTACTTAATACCCATCCGAGGATTAGCATCACATAAACATAACACATCAGAATTGTTACAATGCTAGCACTATATTCGTCGAAGGTCCTTGTGTGGTTGTAACCTGTTACGCTATGGATGGGATTTATTTACGCGGAATTGTTACTAAAGCAGAAGTTCAAACTGTCCAGTGTATTCTGTATTTCACAAGGAGACTATCAGAACTACAAATAAAGGATTTTAATAAGTCTTTTGTATGTTGCACAAAGACCGGTTCTGAGTATGTAACTAGCGGCTTTTCATTCAACTGGTACTAATTTCCGCGGTAATCAATTTAGCATTTTTGGGCACTTCCTTTACCATTACTGTGAAATCTGTGCCTCGGTAGTTGTAGTAGTGCAGTGGCTGTAGTCCACGGTTATCATGCAGAAAGTTTAGGTACAAATATTCTCCATATATGTTTTTCAGTTTCATCGTACTGAATATCGTTAATAGAATATTTTATACGGAATTATTCCAAAATCGTGGTTTTTGTTACAATAATTTCATTTACAGAGAAATCTTTACTGTAAACGTTCTTCAAACTGAATTCAGTGTGTGGCACTTCCCTCCAATTCGAAGCATCTGGATGATTTTATTCACGCGGAGCGCAGACAGATGAGGCACTTTCCGATCACATCATTGTAAATTGAAGAACAGCAGGCAATTGCATTGTACAAAATATACCTTGAACATGTACTCCATCTTACCAAACGTGTGATTTTTAAGTTTCACAAATAAAATTGAAAAATTAGCCAACTCATTAAGGAATAATAGATGAATTGTGTCGAGGTTAGATGTACTCCTTAATTCTGCAACAGTACAGTGCGCCTGAATTCACCCTAACGATCATACATGCGTAGTTCACGTCAAATCTGATTTCAGTAACAACAGTGTTTGGAATTTAAATGAACTATATTTCGCCGTATCGCTTCTGAAAAATTCTCGTGTCACCAACGCAGGAATTTTCAATAAATGTGTGTGGTACTCTCTATCTCATACATGGTACTGTAGGCGAGACTTCGTTTTTCAGAATGGAATCATGATGAGCTAACAAAACCATAATGGAAGCAAGCGCGTACATGTTTCATGAAGATATACGTTCTGTGGAACCGCATATTTTCGTTAAAAGATTTGCAGAATGTCCTACCTCGGCTTTAATTCGCTTGCTTCAACTCGAGCTGAGACGTCGGCCTACCAAGCTTCTATATTTCACACTTTTGTTCCAAGCTTAAAGCTAATTAATTTATTTCTAAAGGATACTTAACGTTGTTCATTTTTCATTGATAATAAACACCAAGAACATATGAATATGAACATGAACACTGAAACACACACGTAACTAATTACACTGCTAAGTGACTGTAACAAAATGAATCTGTTACGACAAAGAGACAAGGTACGTTCGGATTACGTGTCACTGTAATCAGCACTGCCTCCTAACCTTACGCACGCGCAAAGGCTGCTCTCCCCCACTTTTTTTCAGACGTTAAATACTTGTTACAACGAAGAGTATAAATGTCATTTACTCTCAAAATCGTGACACATTTGCTAAAAATCCCAAAGAGATGTGGCAAGTAACATACAAAAGTCATTGTTGTTCCCGTATATGTTAAAAATAAAATTGTGTTAAAAAAATCGCTTGCAGTCGGTCTCGAATCCACTACTTTCGACGGCGCAACGCGATTTCGCTAACACACAGCCGTTCAGACGTTCTTACTAGGTGGAAAGTAGTGACTTCATTATTATTCATCTTCTGTAGGCTTTTACAGTTGATGAGTCTCTAATTTATAGTTATATTTTGTTAAATTTTACGTGTTATTTTATTAATCTTCAATGCGCCAAAAACAAATACGAAGGACGGATGCTGCCTTCATGGAGGATTTACGCATCTGCAAGGCGACGTGCTGTAACCGCTAGGGCTCTAGTAGCCAGGAGCTGGCGTCTATACCAGCTCCAACGCCAGCGTTATAAACGGCATTTACCCCCGCCCTTCTGCTGAGGGAATTCCCATATGCCACTTCCAGGGGGTTCAGAAGAGAAACTGAACCTCAGCCGCGCATGCGCATTGCAACGCTGCGGCCACTGCCGCCTGTATTACGCGGCCGCGCTACGACTCGTATACGTGCTGTCTCCGCGACGTAAAACGTTTCTCAGGCGATGAAAATACTTTGAATGTGCATATAAAATGATCTGATATAAGAACGAAACGAAGAATGATAGTTTTATTTAATTTACTTTTTCACGACGAGCTTTTTTCCTGGGGTTCCCTGAACCAGTGAACACATAGGACGCGCCGTTACTGGTCCTACCCCAAGCTCACGTCGTCTGTAAATGTGTGATGGGCTGCAGCTTCCTCATTGTTTTACACACAACAAGGTGGCTCTTGGAAGAGGCGTCGGGTTGGAGAACAGTTTTTTCACTGGATTATGTAACTGCTATTATATTGTTCACCTGTTACTACATAAATATTTCTACAACCATCTTTGTACATTACTGTAACTGTAGCTTATGTGTGTGGGTGTGTGTGTGTGTGTGTGTGTGTGTGTGTGTTGATTAACAATTAGGTTTCCTACATTTTTCACTTGTTACAACTTCAATATTTCCATCACCATCTTTGTACATAACTATAGCTGGTACTATTTAATTTTTATATTTTAACTGTAGTTTATGTGTGTATTCATTACCAGTTACTTCATAGTTATCGTTTTCCTTCATTGGCCCACTTTAGGTTACGGTAGTAACACTAAAATGGGCCTTTGCGATCGTGTTTTGACAGCTCGAAATTTAAATAAAAAAAAAGGCTTAACCATTAATCTGACACGAAAATGGAATAACTGAACTTCTAGAGGATAAAATTATCTACAACTTTGATCTGTTATGTTTTTTTTTTTTTCATATCTCGTATCGTTTCAGAGTTATTTGCAAAAATAACAGCGATTTTGGGATGTCTGTCTGTCTGTCCGTAACGTTTTCCCTGTTTTTTTAAGACGAACCGTTCAGCCGATCAGCACCAAATTTTTCAGACATGATTGTAGGCCACCAGAGACCCTATTTCAAATTGTTGGGACAAACAATACGGTAGTAATACCAAAAAGAGTCATTTCGATTTGACGATGTCTGTCTGGCTATAACGTGTTCCCACTTTTTAGGTCGAACCGTTCGACCGATCGGCACCAAATTTTACAGAAATAATTGTTGCCTACCAGAGACCAGAACCTCGCCTTTTCAAATATTTCGGACAAGAAATACGTCAGTAAAACCAAAAAAAGCCGTTTGTAATGTAATTTTAATTGCAAATAAACCGTTCATCTGACGCGAAAATTGAATAACCGAATTTGTAGAGGAGAAAATTCTCTACAACTTTGTTCCCTTATGATTTTTTCATATCTCGTGATCTCTCTCTGACATACACCACCTTGCGTTGCGTATTTGATGATTTTCTTATTGTAACTTACACGTTGTCATTTCAAAGCAATGGCGCACTGAAGAATTATCAGAACACGTCGTTCTTCGTACGATAAATGATAATCCAGTGTCTACAAATGCCATATTAGCATCAGTTAACATCAGCCATCAATAGTATGAGATTAAAGACTGCAACTTCTAATTGTTAGCTGTAGCGTTGTGGGCAATGCGTTCGACTGTGACGCTGAAGGTCAATGATTCGGAACCCGCCACTACATTTTTTTTCTTAAAAGGGTTTCAGACACTCTTATTGATTGATTTTTTATTATTTAGATTATTATTTTGGTCCATAATGTTTGCAAAAACGTATAAAAATAATACAAATCTAAAGTGGGCCGTAAAACACGTCAGTGCGATTTTTTTTCCTAGCATCGATGTGTGTGTGTGTGTGTGTGTGTGTGTGTGTGTGTGTGTGTCAACATATTATTCAGAGCGCTAGTTATTTCCTCTTTATTTCTTCATAGCCAACCTCCACCCCCAAGATCCCCCACAACTCCAATACAACATCTAAATAATTAGTGGTGGCAGGTGATGCAAGCAAAAGTGTTGGGTGGAAACTGGCACCACCTGTTGCACGTATGTGGTGCTGAATGAGGGTGTCCACCACCGGTAGCAGAGCCGGTGAAGGCGATGACAATTTTAAAATACATCCTTTATAAAATTTGTGTAGTGTAGTAGTTTCAGACTTAATAAATAATACAGACAAATTTCTGAGTTATTCATGTCTAACCTCCTCTTCCCATCAAGATCCACATCAGCAGATACTTTATAAATACGGAATACTATCAGGTACAAGATAATAACTTAATGAAATCTAATGACAGAGCCTGTAGACAGGGTGGTCGGAAATTTCCGTTACAAACTTCTAGGACTTATAGAGGGTAGTGAGTACATAACATTTTGAATGGGAACCCATGTCCGGAAACGTATCGTTTCCGTTCTACGACAGGTTCAATTTAGATGATTATCTCATCCACTCCTAGTTGAGGAATGTAATTAGGTGCCGCGCGGGAGTAGCCGAGCGGTCTGGAGCGCCACGTTGCGGATCGCGCGGCCTCCCGCGTCGGAGGTTCGAATCCTATCTTCGATACACATCCTAGATTCCATTCCTTAATCTCTCTGCAGATCACTTCCCCCGTCTCGATGCCTGTTTATTACTTGTCCTATTAAACTTCTCACTGTATTAGCTACCTGAGAGCTCTGTTTCACTCATGCATTTATTCAATACTGAGTAAGTCATGTTGTCACTCCTCCTAACTCCGCCCATCTCCCCCATCCCTCCAGTCTCAATCTCCGTCTACCTACCTCTGCCTCACCCCTCCACTATACCCACCTATCACGAGAATGGCGGCTTGGCCTTAGATGCAAAATCACGGTTTGCGCGACGTTCCCATCAAGTTTAGAGTGCTCCCTAAGGATGGATGTGTGTGTTTTGTCCTTTGCGTAAGTTATTTGAAATAGTTGCGTGTTTAGCGACCGGTCACCTACGGGATTTTGTACATGAGGTTTTACAAACATTTTAATATTTTATCCACCTATGCATCGGTCTACTTCTGCCATTACTTCCCCACTAACTGCCAAATTCCTCCCCTCTCTCTGTTCCTTACCTCCGTCCCTTGTATATAATATACTAGCTAAAACCCGCGGCTCCGCTCGCGTGTTGGTTGATTATGATAAATAAGCTATCTTTCAGTAGTGTGCTATGAGACTCGTTTTGAAGAATGAAATGGAATACAATGCCTTCTTTAGAAACAAACATTTTTAATCAACATTCAAATAAAAAAAAATTATGTGACGTGCTTAATGATTTACAATAAGTAATACATACATTATTCCTTATAGCCTGTGTTGCAATATCTCAACATGTCTGCTGAGAGTAATGTCCAAATTCATTTAATTTCATTTTAGGGTACTCTGGTAAACTACGTTATTTCTAGTATTGTTTGGAGCGTAAATGTAGAGATTTTTTGGGTTGCCCACCCATGAGCAAGCGACGTAGAATTGACCATGTGAAAAACATGAGGGCTGTAAATGGATTCCAGCATTTTTTTAAAGAGATGTATTAAAAGAAATTTCTTTTTTACTGTTTTATTTATTTATACTTGTATTTCCTTATTGGTATTCTTATCCTTACAGAGAAAAGAGCTGAAGACATTGTAGCACGCTTAGACAAAAGATATGGTCTTTAGCATCACGTTTCGCTGTATGTAACCTCCTTGCTATAAAGTCGCAGACGTCATCTCTGGCCTTCAGTCCGATTTTTTTTTTTTAATAATTTGACGACTTTCAACCACCACATCTTCTATCCCTTATAGCTATCGGCATGGAACGCTATGGTACAACGGGAGACTTCGGAAAACAATTACACACAGACCATTCGTTTGCGTTCTGTAGTTTTCGCTGCAGAGCTAAATATTAACACACACACGCAGAATTTTATATACACCGATAACTTTCCATCTCAATATACTCCACCCTTTTATCATTATCAACACTCAAGCAACAATGCAACCAATAAAACAATTTTCAAAGAGTAAATATAATTTTCAAAGAGTAATTTATTGTTCCACATTTCGCGTTATATTCTTCAAATTACTAAATATCTATCAGATCGCTATAAAACAGTGCCTAAAAGCTTCCTCAAGTATAAATTAGTAACTGTACAAATATTGAAGTCTCTGCGTCTTGTCGTTCGGACGTGATAAGCGTACACCGAACAGACATTCACATTAATATCTATTTTCCGTACCGGTGCGAGGCGCCACAAGGGCGCAGCAGCGACCGGACGCTGTGTCTGCAGGTAAGGGCGGCCGCTACCTGCTCCTGCGCGGCCCTCGCACAATGAAACGGCCGGCCGGTGACCGCCAACCTGTTCGGACGCATGTGTTTCTGCCACACAATGTAGCGCTTCTGACAAATACAGTCCACTTTTACCAGACATGTACTTTTATTTCTTAACGCCTTTCCTTTGCAACGAATGATTGCATTCGTCTGGACAGTGGAAAGAGCGAGGCAGCGCAGAATGTACGCGCGTTTTGCGGTTGCCCACAATATATATAGATAAATAGCTATCCGATCGCCATAAAACTGTGCCTAAAGCCTTCCCCGGGTATACATTAGTAACTGTACAAATTTTTAGCTCTTTATGTCTTGTGGTTCAGACGTGATAAACGTACACCGAACAGACATTCACATTTATAGATATAGATTACAATACCTGCTGCATTCACAGTGATAGGTAAACGGTATGTAATTATGTTATAAGATACCCTCCACGAGGCATCAGACGAAACCTTATGTAGACCGTGATGTTTCTCTTGTTTTGAAGGTCAAGTATCATACTTTCATCAAGACAGGAGTAAAACTGTATACTGGTGACGAAGACAATTGTAAAGTGTACCATGGCATGCAACGTGACAATTATTATGTAGACAGTACAATTCCATTTGTTTTGAAGTTGAATTGAGCAAACTAGAATGATATGGCAGAGCATAAAATACGAATCAAATCGGAAGTGTCGATACCCTCCTTACAAAATTACCAATTTCGACTTTTTAGATTTTTCCTGTATTCCTTTGGATTTTCCCTATTTTTCTGTAAACCGTCTCTTTATTAAAGTGAATAAAACAAAATAAAATACCAACCAAATCGATGAAGTCATATTTGAAAGCAATTGATAATCGTCAGTAGGTTACTCACTACAAAATTAGAATAAAATGAAATACAGAAAAAATTAAAGAACGCTAGAACTGTTGGGTAAATTTGAAAAACTTGCCTAATGTGAAAAAAAACCACTGATGTGTTTTACGGCCCACTTTAGGTTTTTCCAGTAGTTTTATGAATTTCAGACAAAAATAATGAAAAATCATTTGAAAAATGGAGGTTCTGATTGCTGTCGTCCAAAAATTACGTCTGTAAAGTTGGTGCCGATCACTTGAACGGCGCTACCTAAAATGTGGGCACACGATACAGGCAGACATTGTCAAATCACCGTTATTTTTGCAAATATCTCTGAAACGAAGCGACATATGAAAAAAAAAAATAAGACAGCAAAACTGTAGAGAGTTCTGTCCACTATAAATTCGTTTATTCAATTTTCGTCTCAGCCATAATTTTCATTTAAATTTAGAATTGTCAAAAGACGATCGCAAAGTCCCACTTTTTGTGTTAATACCATAACCTAAAGTAGGCCAAAAATTAGCATAAAGGAACCGTCCTAAAACGAATAATGGAATATAATAATAATTTGGTGTGTCTCAGCGACCTGGTGAAAGTCTTTCGATGGGACGCAGCTTCGGCGCCTAGAATGTCCCTTAACCTTCTCCAGTTTTCCAGCAAGGATAAAGGGACCCACAGTGCAACGTGGAATGCAAACCCCGTGTCGTTTCAAGGGACTCTTCACATCTTTGAGAGGTGAAGGCTAGGTTTAAACTGAAAATGAGAAAATCCGTGAACGCAACAAGTATCGTACATACGACCTGTTACTTTTCAATTGAGAACTTTGCCACTAACCCACATTTCAACTTGAAGAATAAAGCCAATTATTGGATATTTAACCAACGAAGATAAAAACATTTAATTTGCAATATAATTAATACTGAAGTTATTAATCGAGATAAAAACTATTCTATCTTTACAGTTATAACAAATCAAACACCTGTACTTATTATGTTCAGCTGAGTAGTTTCGGAGTTCATCACGGGCAAACATTCTTACCCAGGATTGATATGTGTGTAGGCAAAATTCGCTATCTTTATTGATTGTACACTATGCTCAATTAAATACTTGATTAAGTTATGGAATATGGTTTTAATACAGACCTGTCTGCTGCTATTACCATAAAAATTGTAAAGATTGATTTTATCATGCAAGAGAATTTAAATGTCAGCTCATGAATGCAAGGAAGGCAATGGCACACCACCTCCAACAGAAACATGTCTAGTATAGAATAACTGTGACGTCACACACACCATTGTTAAAGTATCATACCTAGTAATATTGAGTGCTCTGACTTTCACATAATAAAGCATAATTCGTCTAATGGACCATGACGTTATATTTAGCAGTGTTTACAACGATGTTTCGATGTTTACAGCTATGATTTTCATGTAATAAACATATATATAATGCCTCTCTCTGATACAGCTGCCGCGGCGGAGTGGCCGAGCGCATTGAGGCGCTATGCTCCGATGCGCGAGGACATTCCCCGTCGGGGATTCGAAACCCCCCCCCCCTCCGTCGGGCAAGGATGTTTGTGTTGTCTTTAGTATACTGCTCACCGGTGTCGGATCCGTACCAGGTGGGGTTGATAGAGGAAGTAGAAAAGATCCAACGGAGAGCAGCGCGCTTCGTTACAGGATCATTTGGTAATCGAGAAAGCGTTACGGAGATGATCGATAAATTCCAATGGAAGACTCTGCAGGAGAGACGCTCTGTCGCTCGGTACGGGCTTCTGTCGAAGTTGCGAGAACATACCTTTACCGATAAGTCTAGCAGTATATTGCTTCTTCCTACGTATATCTCGCGAAGAGATCATGAAGACAAAATCAGGGAGATTAGAGCCCACACAGAGGCATACCGACAATCATTCTTTCCGCGAACAATACGTGACTGGAATAGGAGGGAGAACCGATAGTGGTACTCGAGGTACCCTCTGCCACACCCCATCGGGTGGCTTGCGGAGTATGGATGTAGATGTAGATTTTACACAGAAACATCCAGGTGTGTATTGTATGATGAGTGATGTGGTCTAAGACAACTGATGACCATTAAACGGACATAATTTGCAGAAAAAGAGCAAGCAGACGTCTTCATGGGTTTGTCAGGTTTGATCGCAGTGAAATCCGGCATGAACGGGTCTACACTGTTATCGACCGTTGCCGACCATCAAAATGTTTAAATGTTTGTTAAGCTTAAGGGACTTACCTGCTGGGTCGTCAGTCTCTAAACTTACAAACTAATTAAGAACTACCTTGTACTAAAGACGACATAAACATCCATGCCCGAGAGGGGATTTTGATTTCATTTTCTCAGGGAAGTCAAAACAGTCTTGGTCCAACCCGCCACTGCCCGCACCGAAACTATGTTTATTGTGCGGTATCGCTCCCTGTATATCTAGTAAAGCCAACCAATGCCCTTGAACAGTGCAACGAGTCCCTTTACCAGTTCTTTATTATACACAATTTCTTCGGGTCTGGTTGTCCCAAATGTTCTGTGCCTTTTACTCTCCAATGCAATGCATTCGAAGATTAGATGTGATGCAGTTTCATCACCGTCATCAGAGATCCTACATTTAGGGTCCTCTTCTGTTATTCCCATTGTATGTAGGTGTTTTTTGAAATTCCCATGGCCTGTCAGCAATCCAACCATGAGTCTAATCTGTCTCCTGTTCAAATGTTAAAATGTTTGTAAAGCTTATGGGACTTAACTACGGGGTCATCAGTCCCTAAACTTACAACCTACTTGCCGGCCGCGGTGGCTGAGGGGACTGAGGCGCTCCAGTCACGGTCTGCACGGCCACTACGGTCGGGGGTACGAATCCCCCCTCGGGCATGGATATTTGTGCCGTCCTTAGTATAAGGTAGTTGATAAGTAGTTTGTAAGTTTAGGGACTGATGACCCCGTAGTTAGGTCCCATAAGCTTAACAAACATTTGAACATTTTTTGAACAAACTACTTATGAACTACTTACGAACTAGGACGGCACAAATATCCACGCCCGAGGGGGGATACGAACTCCCGACCGTAGTGGCCGTGCAGACCGTGACTGAAGCTCCTCAGTCCCTTCGGCCACCGCGGCCGGCGTCTCCTGTTCAGGCCCAGTATTTCAGAGCTTCTTTTAAAACATGGCTTTGGCATCATTACCTTGCCATGTTTTTGTTGATAGATTTTGGTCCAATATTCTACGTGCTGTCTTCTGAGCCAGAATCCCGAGAAGGGATTCGAACCCCCGACCATAGCGGCCGTGCAGACTGTGACTGGCGCGCAGCAGACCACTCGGCCACTGCGGCGGCTGGCGACTATCGCCTTGTGGCATGTTAGCAAGCACAGTTTAAACACCGCCTCTCATGGAGTGTTGCCGCTGTGTCCTCGGAGTAGATAATGAGTAGAGCCGTCTCCCTCCGTCATACCGCGGTCCTGTGTGGCCGCACCGGCACCACAGCTTCACCCACACACACACTGGCGCCAGAAGCTTCAGCCACCCACACACGTGCCTGCTGGAGGGCTCGGCAAAGTGTTTACACAGGCACGCTATGTGTCCGTGGCCACGGACAACACGGACACCAAACTTCTCTACTCTAGTGCTCCTGCCCTAGTATGTGACACGAGTGACGGCCTCTTTGACCACGTTCTAAAGGTGATTAAAGTGGTCTTTGTACTATGAAGTCTTAATGAAGTTTCACCATGGCACTGCAATCAACAACTGTACCGTACTGCCTTTCTTTAGGCAGAGAAATAGCGCTCAATTCGGGTTTTACGGTTGCTAATTTACCCGCTAGCTTATTGATCACGTCGCAACCTTGATATTCACATACGTCTACCAGTGTCTACTGCTGACACTATAAAGCCTTCCGTAGAACTCTCTCGGCCGCGGTGGAGCAGCCGAGCGGTCTAAAGCGCCTCGCTGCGGAGCGCGCGGTTGCTCGCCGTGGAGGTTCGAGTCCTCCCTGGGGCATGGGTGTGTGTGTTGTTCTTAGGTTAGTTTACCTAGGTTTAAGTAGTTTGTAAGCTACGGACTGATGACCACGCAGTTTGGTCCGATAGATTTACAAACATTTGAACATTTAAAACTCTCGCGCCTGCTATAGATATCGTGTCCCGCCCCTCTCAGAGCTCCTTCCCTTCCTCCAACCTGCCGGATCAGGGTTATAATCAATAATTCCTACACAAATTTTAGCTGACAATAGCAGTAATAATACGTTTGGTCAGCCATATAGGTAGTGGTGTAATAATGAACAGGACAGATACCAGTAAAACATAATGACTTTACGACTTGCGTAGTTATTCCATTTAGGTACACTACTGGCCATTAAAATTGCTACACCAGTAAGAAATGCAGATTATAAACTGGTATTCATTGGACAAATATATTATACTAGAAATGACAATTGATTACATTTTCACGCAATTTGGGTGCACAGATCCTGAGAAATCAGTGCCCAGAACAACCACCTCCTTCCGTAATTACCGCCTTGATACGCCTGGGCATTGAGTCAAACAGAGCTTGGATGGCGTATACAGGTACAGATGCCCCTGCAGCATCAACACGATACCACAGTTCATCAAGAGTAGTGATTGGCGTATTGTGACGAGCCAGTTGCTCGGCCACCATTGACCAGACGTTGTCAGTTGGTGAGAGATCTGAAGAATGTGCTGGCCAGGGCAGCAGTCGAACATTTTCCGTATCCAGAAACGCCCATATAGGACCAGCAACATGCGGTCGTGCATTATCCTGCTGAAATGTAGGGTTTCGCAGGGATCGAATGAAGGATAGAGCCACGGGTCTTAACACATATGAAATGTAATGGCCACTGTTCAAAGTGCCGTCGATACGAACAATACATGACCGAGAAGTGTAACCAATGGCACCCCGTACCATCACGCCGGATGATTCGCCAGTTTGGCGATAATGAGTACACGATTCCATGTGCGTTCACCGTGACGTCGCCAAACACGGATGCGACCATCATGATGCTGTATACAGAACCTGGATTAATCCGAAAAAATGACATTTTGCCATTCGTGCACCCAGGTTCGTCGTTGCGTACACCACCGCAGGCGCTCCTGTCTGTGATGCAGAGTCAAGGGTTACCGCAGCCATGGTCTCCGAGCTGATAGTCCATGCTGCTGCAAACGTCGTCGAGCTGTTCGTGGAGATGGTTGTTGTCTTGCAAACGTCCCCATCTGTTGACACAGGGATCGAGACGTGGCTGCACGATCCGTTACACCCATGCGAATAAGATGCCTGTCATTTCGACTGCTAGTGATACGAGGCCGTTGGGATCCAGCACGGCGTTCCATATTGCCCTCCTGAACCTACCGATTCCATATTCTGATAAGTCATTGGATCGCGACCAATGCGAGCAGCAATGTCGCGGTACGATATTCCGCGACAGGCTACAATCGGACCTTTATCAAAGTCGGAAACGTAATGGTACGCATTTCTCCTCCTTCAACGAGGCATCACAACAACATTTCACCAGGCAACGCCAGTCAACTGCTGTTTGTGTATGAGAAATCGGTTGGAAACTTTCCTCATGTCAGCATGTTGCATGTGTCGCCACCGGCGCCAACCTTGTGTGAATGCTCTGAAAAGCTAATCATTTGCATATCTTCTTCATGTCGGTTAAATTTCGCGTCTGTGGCACATCTTCCTCGTGGTATAGCAATTGTAATGGCTAGGAGTGTATATGTCCTATTATGAAGCATCTTTGTCGTCCTTTATATAGAAATCTGTTAAACACAAATCCAACAACTTGCGCACTGGATAAATGATGCAGTTTTACAGTTGAGCGTTGGCAACTTTTATCTTCCGTATTCCGAATAACATTATGAGGAACATCAAAAGCTACATATGAAACTGTAAATGTATCTTTGTTCCAGGTATGCTTGATCGTGTTGTTTAAATGGGTGCATTGAATTCATTATGGATTGAAGATAAAGTTGCCACTGTGGATTTCAGTATCAATGCCGTCGAGTAAAACTCGCTCAGAAAGAAGTGTACATGCAAAGTTTCAACAAGGCACCTTGCGTCAATTGGAATGGTTGTCGCCTTTATAACTTATTCTGGATTTACGATTAATTCCTGAGCCGGAATGAAAATGAATCCACGACAAGATAACATCATGTTCCAACTTTGGAAAAGTAACAGACAGTCACAAATATCTCGTCATTGTTCATAAATGATGCCTGTCTACTTTGACTCAGTTTGAAGTTGTTATGTATACGTTCGGAGGACGGTTGACATTATTTCGTAAAAGGGGACTAAATGTACCACCTGGGTCACGGATGGCAAAGAATAGTGAAGAAAGAAGTCTAGCTTCCATGGAAATCATTAGCTGTACACTAATGTGATATTCCAGACGCTGAATTAATTCCGGAAATCGTATCTCTTTCCTCCAGTATGCGGCGAAGTCATAATTAAATACAGACTGGTCGGTAATGAGAATTTCAGTTGCTGGATAATTTGGAACTATAGTGTCTGTGAAATTAGAAATTCAGTTGCAGAATTCTCTATCTCTTGTTGCGCTTCACCGTGTTTCTACGGTACAAAATGCGTAACTTTGTGACTCACAAACCTGTGAACTACGCAAAACTTCCATACCTAGGCAGTTCCAATTTTGAAATCAGTCAGTCCAAGCGCTCTAGACTTTGTTCATGCCCAGCGTCTTATGTCAACATCATACACAGGTATGAGATTAGCCATTGCGTTTTGGAAAGTACGCAAATATAGCCCTATATGATGTTGAGTTTCTCGCGTTTGGTTCCTCGTTGTTCATAATAACTCTTGTAACGAGATACAGGGTGTCCAGAAAACGACTCCCTGATTTCAAAATTAAATATATTAAAAACAAAGATCGATAGAGGAATGCAGTAAACGGTATGTTTATTGTGAAAACTGTAAGACGCATATACAGCAGTTTGAAATAATAGTTACAAAAGCTGTAACCAGATGGCACTGTAATCGCCATACGTAATGCCTATTATAAATAGTGATCCGAAGCCCAGAGCGATCAGTTCCGCTATTGAAACGTGAAATGAGGTTACCGTACCGAAGGAAGAGATTAAAACCAAGTACGCCATTCAACAACGCGTTTTTCGGGTGCTAGAGTACCACAGATTAGAAGAGAGTCCTACGGCAACAAGGCGAAGTTTTCAAGCACGATTTAATATTCCAAAAGGACCCGATGCGAAAACCATTCGTACGCTCGTCGCAAAATTTCAACGAACAGGCAGCGTAACTGATGATATAGTGGGGCACGTTGGACGCAAGCAAACCGCAGTTACGCCTGAAAATATCGCCACAGTTTCTGGAATTATTCAGCGAAATCCAATGTCATCCATCCGTAGAATTGCATCTGCGACTGGTTTGAAGCGTTCCAGCACACAGAAAATACTGAGAAAGAGCCTACACAAGTTTCCATTCAAAATTCAAACGCTTCAGGCCATACCCGTACGAGATGTGCACCTTATGTTGTTATGGTCTTCAGTCCGGAGACTGGTTTGATGCAGCTCTCCACCCTACTCTATCCTGAGCAAGCCTTTTCATCTCCTCATAAGAACGGCAACCCACATCCACTTGAATCTGCTTACTATACGCGTCTCTTGGCCTCCCTCTGCGATTTTTACCCCACACGCTTCCCTCCAATGCTAAATTTACGATTCCTCGATGTCTAAGAATGTGTCCTACCAAGCGATCCCTTCTTTTAGTTAGGGTATGCCAAAAATTCCTTTTCTCGCCAATTCTGTTCAGTACCTCTTCATTAGTTATGTGATCTACCCACCTAATCTTCAGCATTCTTCTGTAGCACCACATTTCAAAAGCCTCTATTCTCTTCCTGTCCGCACTGCTTATCGTCCATGTTTCACTCCCATACAAGGCAACACTCCACACAAATGCCTTCAGAAAAGACTTCCTTACACTTACATTAATATTCGATGTTAGCAAATTTCTCTTTTTCAAAAATGCTTTTCTTCCCATTGCCATTCTGCATTTTATATCCTCTGTACTGCGACCATCGCATGTTATTTTACTACCTAAGTAACAAAACTCATCTACCACCTTCATTGTTTCGTTACCTAATCTAATTCCTTCAGCATCGCCTGATTTTCTAAGACCGCATTCCATTATTTTTGTTTTGCTCTTGTTAATGTTCATTTTGTACGCTCTCTTCAACACACTGTCCATTCCATTCAACTGCTCTTCCAGGTCGTTCGCTGTCTCTGACAGAATTACAATGTCATCAGCAAAACGCAATGTTTTTATTTCTTCCCCCTGAACTTTAATCCCTATTCCAAAATTTTCCTTGCTTTCCTTCATCGCCTGCTCAATGTACAAATTGAATAACATTGGAGAAAGGCTACAACCCTGTCTTACTCCTTTCCCAACTGATGCTTCCCTTTCATGCCCTTCGAGTCTAATAACTGCGGTCTGGCTTTTGTACAAGTTGTAGATAACTCTCCTTTCCCTGTATTTTACCCCTGCTGACTTCAGAATTTGAAAGAGTGTAGTCCAGTCAACATTGTCAAACGCTTTCTCCAAATCTACAAAGGCTAAAAATGTAGATTTGCCTTTCCTTAATCTATCTTCTAAGATAAGACGTAAGGTAAGTATTGCCTCCCGGGTTCCTACGTTCCTCCTGAATCCAAACTGATCTTCCCCTAGGTCAGCTTCTACCAGCTTTTCCATTCTCCTGTAGATAATTCGTGTTAATATTTTGCAACCATGACTTATCAAACTGATGGTTCTGTAATTTTCACACCTGTCTGCGCCTGATTTCTTTGGAATGGGGATTATTACATTTTTCTTAAAGTCTGAGGGCATTTCGCCTGTCTCATATATCCTACACACCAGTTCAAATAGTCTTGTCATGGCTGGCTCTCCCAGAGACTTTAGTAGCTCTGAGGGTATATCATCTACTCCTGGGGCCTTGTTCCGGCCTAGGTCTTTCAAGGCTCTGTCAAATTCATCTCTGAGTATAGTATCTCCTATTTCATCTTGATCTACTTCCTCTTCTCTTCCTACAACATCGTCTCTAAGTTCATTTCCTTTGTAGAGCTGCTCTATGTACTCTTTCCACCTTTCAGCCTTTCCTTCTTTGCTGAGAACTGGTTTCCCATCTGAGTTCTTGATATTCGTAGAGTTGCTTTTCTTGTCCCCAAATGTCTCTCTGATTTTCCTGTAGGCGGTATCTACTTTTCCCCTTATTATACATTCTTCTACAGATTTGCATTTGACTTCTAGCCACTCCTGCTTAGCCATTTTGCACTTCCTATCAATCTCATTTCTTAGTCGTCTGTACTCCATTTTGCCTGTTTCATTTACTGCATTTTTATATTTTCTCCTTTCATCAATTAAATTTAGTATCTCCTGTGTTATCCAAAGATTTTTTGCAGGTCTTGCCTTTCTACCTATTTTGTCCTCTGCTGCCTTCACTATTTCATCTCTCAATGCTACCCATTCTTCTTCTACTGTTTTATTTCCCCCTGTTTCTGTCAATTGTTGCCTAAATCTCCCTCTGAAATTCACCAGAACTTCACGTTCCTTCAATTTATCTAGGTCCCATCTCCTTATTTTCCTACCTTTCTGCAATTTTTTCAGTTTCAGCCTACAGTTCATGACTAACAAGTTATGGTCAGAGTCTATATCTGCCCCTGGGTATGTCTTGCAGTTTATAACCTGATTCCGGAATCTATATTTTACCATTATAAAATCTATCTGATACCTTCCAGTGTCTCCTGGTCTCTTCCAAGTATACAACCTTCTTTTGTGATTCTTAAACCACGTGTTTGTTATGATTAAATTATGTTCCGTGCAAAATTCTACCAGGCGACTTCCTCTTTCATTCCTTCTGCCCAGTCCATATTCACCTACTATTTTTCCTTCTCTTCCTTTTCCTACTACCGAATTCCAGTCTCCCATCACAATTAAGTTTTCCTCTCCCTTAACGGTCTGAATAATTTCCTTTAGCTCCTCATATATTTCTTCTATATACTCATCATCGGCAGAGCTAGTTGGCATATAAACCTGTACTACTGTTGTCGGTGTTGGCTTCGTATCTATCTTGACAATGATAATGCGATCACTGTGCTGCTCGTAGTAGTTTACCCGCATTCCTATTTTCTTATTCATTATCAGTCCTACTCCTGTGATACCCCCAACTGATTAGCCTTTGCTAATCAGATGCTCACAATGATTGATAGTGAAGGATTTGATGTTGGTTGCATCTGGTTTACAGATGAAGCACACTTCCACCTGAATGGATACGTGAATACGCAGACCTGGCGATTTTGGGGTTCCGAAAACTCATATTGGTGTGAAGCGAAACCCCTGTGTTCTCTTAAAGTTACTGTGTGGGCTGCAGTATGCAGCAGAGGCATTATTGGCCCTTTTTTGATTCGAGAAACGGTCACTGGTGCACGTGACGTTGCAATTTTGGAACAATTTGTCGCCACACAGCAAGCGTTAGAGGATCGACCAGGTACTGAACGGTTTATGCAAGATGGAGCCCGGCCACATCGGACCGAACAAGTGTTTCGCTTTCTTGAGGAATACTTCGGGAATCGAGTCATTGCTTTGGAATATCCCAAATTTACTGGTGCAGGCATGGATTGGCCTCCATATTCGCCGTATTTGACTCCCTGTGACTTTTTTTGTGGGGCACAGTGAAAGACATGGTCTACCGAAGCATCCCGCCACGCTGGACGAGTTTGAATCGGCGATCTCTGTAGCATGTGAATCCATTTCGGTTGAGGCACTACGAAATGTGATGGCGAATTTCATTCTTCGTTTGCGCCACCTCTGTAGTGCCAATGGTGAACATTTTGAAAACATTGTGATGTGATTCTTTGCAAAGTGTGTTTTCGTCAGATTATTTCACTTATGTATGCTGATATGAGGTGTAGAGCGTACAGCGCCATCTGTTAGCAGCTTTTGTAACTGGTATTTCAAACTGTTGTATAAACTTCTTACAGCTTTCACAATAAACATACCGTTTACTGCATTCCTCTATCGATCTTTATTTTCGAGATATTTAATTTTGAAATCAGGGAGCCTTTTTCTGGACACCCTGTACGTAGTTCCTATCCTTCACCTTTATGAATTGTTGCATAATCGTTTCCAATGACCAGCCTTTCTGTTTTGCTTCAGTTACCTACTGGATTTACTGGAAAGGAACATAGTCGTTAGCTATATTATCAGTTGTTCTTGTTGTGGCCTTCAGTCCGAAGACCGCGTTGATGCAGCTCTCCTGCCGAGGTGGAGTAGCCGAGCGGTCTAAAGCGCTTCGTTGCGAGCGCACGGTTGCTCGCCTTCGGAGGTTCGAGTCCTCCCTGAGGCTTGTGTGTGTGTGTATGTGTGTGTGTGTGTTGTCCTGTAGGTTAAAAATGTTCAAATGTTTGTATAGTCTATGGGACTTAACTACGGGGTCATCAGTCCCTAAACTTACAAACTACTTATGAACTACTTACGAACTAGGACGGCACAAATATCCATGCCCGAGGGGGGATTCGAACCCCCGACCGTAGTGGCCGTGCAGACCGTGACTGGAGCGCCTTAGTCCCCTCGGCCACCGCGGCCGGCACTGTAGGTTAGTTAAACATAGTTTAAGTAGTTTGTAAGCTACGGATTGATGACCACGCAATTTGGTCCGATAGATTTACAAACATTTGAACATTTAAGTAGCTCTCCACGCTACCTTGTCCTACGCAAGCATCTTCAACTTGGAATAAGAACCGCAACTTATATCCATTTGAACGTGCTTGTTGTCTTAGTTATTCGTCCTGTCTACGATATTTAGCCCTCCCACGTCCGCCTGTATTAGAGGCCGGAGTCGTAAAGGTGGCAACGCTGTAGCCAGTGACGTCAGAAGGCCGGCTGGAGCGAGTTTACACTTCAGATAACAATTTAGATTTCGACAAGTGCATACTCCGTGCCGCCTATTCTAAATTTTTAATGAGTTTCAATTATGGAGACATGATTCCAAGAAATAACATAGAAACTTTGGAAGCTAATTTGTCGCTGTAATATGCTGCACTTATATTGAAATTTCGTATTTTGTTCTCATTTCATCACAACGCTAAAAGTCGTCAAACTGTCACTCACCTTACACGCTGACAGTTCTCCATCTTTTTAAAAAATATAAATGAACTTCAGTAACGTAAATTTTGGGCTACGTTTAACTAATTATATAACTGAAAAAATGTCTTTCTTCACTTTGTAACTTGCGGAATTTGGACCAACTGCATTTTAAAGAATATTAAAAACAAAACTGTCACCTGACAGAAAAATGTCGTAGGCAATATCTTCTTAAACGCGACCAAATAATTCTCCTCCTGAATAAACTTTGGACTTACAGTGTTTTTTCCATCAACTGATTAACAATGAACAGTTGTTTACGTCCCTATGAAATGAAAATTATTTAATATGTGTTCATATTACAGTCTTGTGTCACAAAGAATTGAAGAATTGTGTCAAAAAGCATTGAGGAGGAATGCAGCAGTACTTACAGTTTCATCCAGAAAGGTATCCTGGATCCTGGGCGGAAGCAACAAAACTAAAAGACTTTATTTTAAACGTGAAATTGAAAACGTATCCTACTGCCTCTGCATTCAGTATCTAGAATATAATTTGCCTACTGCTAACAATTAATTATGTATATTATCAGTGACAGTTAAGTGTGATCTATTCTTTTCCATCCTTTTTAGAAATGTGACCTTCAGTTGTATTATCAACTGCAGACTGAAAACTTGATGCATAATGATACTCAATATGCTTCCCTTGTAGCTAGACTATAATGAATTTCCCTATAGTAACAATTTTTTAGGAGAACTTTGTTCTTTATATCTAGTCACTCTTGCTACATTTGAAATTGCGTTGACGATGAGTAACGTTATAATTCATTTCTATCAATAGTTTTATATAGATCCTTGGTGCAATTCTGTTCTATAAGTCATCCAGGTAACATAGCTGAACACATATGTGTAAAAACGCTGCAAACTATACAAAAATGTTCAAATGGTTGTAGAGCTTATGGGACTTAACTGTGGGGTCATCAGTCCCTAAACTTACAAAGTACTTATAAACTGCCTTATACTAAAGACAGCACAAACATCCATGCCTTAGTGGGGATTCGAACCCCCGACAGGGAACAGCCTCACGCATTGCAGGATAGCGCCTCAATGCGGTGCAAACTTTACATAGTATTCTGTAGTCGACTGTGGCCACGAATATGCGATTAAATTTTCGTAGAATCAATTATGGCACAATTCCAGTATAAAATCGTGAGAAACAGACACCGTAAACGTACAGTAATTAACGATATCGTAGAAACACAGACACGAGGTAGGCCTTAATGTAACGTTACCATATTTCAGCGATGCGGTCTCTTATATTGGCGGCCATGCTCTAATGCTGAATTGAAAATTCCTTGACGTCTCAGAATATGTGTCCCACGAATCTACCGTTTCTTTTAGTCAAGATATGCCCGAAATTTCTTTTCTCCTCAGTTCTGTTCAGTACCGTCTCATTAGTTATGAGATCTACCCAACTACTCTGCAGCATTCGCCTGTAGCACCACATTTCAAAAGCTTCTATCATCTTTCCTGTCTGAACTAACGTCCACCTTTCACTCCTGCACAATGCTACACTCCAGACAAATGCTTTCAGAAAAGTTTTCGTAACATTTAAATTTGTATATTTCTCTCTGTTTGCATATGCATGCCTATATCAGTTTCTCTGGACATTCAGTGTATATGGATAGAAATACCGCTAATAGAGGCCGTCAAACGCGGCCTGGCTCCCGCTCGTTCCCGCCAGCGAGAGCGGTTGGCGAGCGGCCGCCCCCGGGAGCCGGCAGTGCCGATAACACAGTCTCGGGAGCGAGAAGACTCGGTACTCCCGGCTGACATGTGGAACAGCCGGCAGCTGTGCGCATGCGCACGGCAAGCTTTCCTCACCGCGCCGTTAATTATTGCGCCCCGCCGGCACACGTCTAAAGGCTGCGGTTGCACTGCCGGCCGGGCCGAGACGGAAGAAGGGGGGGAAAAAATCAAGTTTCGAGTTTTACGATGAAAAAAATGTTGACAGTATATAAGATCATCCCACAATGTTTTATCAACCAAGTTTCTCCTTAAAAGCTTTTCCTTGTCTTAAAAAAAATAAATAAATAAAATTAAAAAAGTCTACTTTTTATTCCGCCCGAATTTTTAGTTACGTAACGCTCCTCACTCGATTTTTATGAAAGTATGTGGTAAAAAAATCTGATTTTTGGACTCATGATAGTACATCATCTTAGCTTTCGAATAAATAATTCACCTTTTCATAATTTATAACAGTCGCTTTCAAATGACGCTATTTGCCAAGTGCATTTGCTTGATTTACAAATCGTGTATTGAAAAAGTTCAACAGAGAGCAGCTTAGTGTTCTATGCATTTTAGACCATACGTTACGGCGAGGCAAAGCTTTTTTCCATCTTCATTCCTGAAAGGTTTTCGAAATCTCTTGATAATTGAATACAACTCTATTCTGCCCGATTCCGAGTTGTTCAAAGGTAACAGTGCTTTCTCTGAAAAGTGCAGTTGTTCTATTTTGTGAACATACCATAAAATACATAACAACGAATTGCAAACACAGACTTCTTTTGTACATGTAGGTAAACTGGGGAGATACTTTTACAGTGGTTGTTGTAAATGACGTAATAATAATGACTTTGTATATAGATTAAGTATTTGAGCTTTGTGGAATTCAGGATTACCACACTTATTCCGATAGTTACTTTAGCTGTAAAAGAAAACGTAGTCACGGTTTATTACTGCGCAGAACAAAGTAACATGAACGAAGTCTTATCTAAACTACAGTAACGGTTATACAATCTACGTTTAAATCGTCCATAGCTACCATACTAACGATAAACATTTTAGTAGACGGATTGATTCTATTTAATGACTTTCAAAATATTCCATTAATAGTAAATAATTGCTTAGGAAGAAACAGGTAATTTGCTGCAATGTATACAATTTCCTTCCGTTTCATTAAGGAGCCGGCCGCGGTGGCCGAGGGGACTGAGGCGCTCCAGTCACGGTCTGCACGGCCACTACGGTCGGGGTTCGAATCCCCCCTCGGGCATGGATATTTGTGCCGTCCTTAGTATAAGGTAGATGATAAGTTGTTTGTAAGTTTAGAGACTGATGACCTCGTAGTTAAGTCCCGTAAGCTATACTAAAATTTTCATTAAGGAACGACAGTTGCCACAGAAATCTGGGACTCCATTTATATATGAAACTACCAGTATCTGCACGTTGTTTAGTATATTCATTATCACAGTATCCTCCCCGTAGATGTGAGATGCTTCACAAGACCAGTGTTCAATTCGTTGTTACGTATTTCATGGCATGTTCAGGAAATAGAACAAACGCACATTTTCGAGGGAGCACTCTTACAGCTGCACAACTCTAAACATTGCAGACGATAGCTCTATTTAATTAATAAGAGTGCCGGAATCATTTTAGGAGCCAAGGCGAAGAACAAATGGTAATGGCGGGTTTCCATCTACCGACCACATGCATCACAACGAAACGCACTACCCACTATACAACGGCGAACAGCTGCGACTTTTTCCGCTAATTCTCGTACTACTGCTCGCAGTTGTTCAAATGTTCAAATGTTTGTTAAGCTTATGGGACTTAACTACGGGGTCATCAGTCCCTTAATTGCTAAAATGACATCTTTAGACACTAGATTATTATTTATTGTACTATGAACAACGTGCTTTTGTTAATTCTTCAGCGCGCCATTGCTTTGAAGTGACAATGCGTAAGTTATAATACGAAAATTATAAAATACAGGAAGCAAAATGGCGTATGCCCAGAGACAGTTCTGGGCAAGGAATGTCAGGTGACATTTCCTAACGCCTGCTTCACGTAAAATCAAGAGGCGGTGTCAAAGCGCCGTTCCTTTAGACAATTTCTCTGTAACGGTGCGAGTTACGAAAAAAACATAACACAGGAGGTTGTACAGAATTTTCTCCTCTACGGATTCTGTTATCAGTTTTCGAGTTAGATGAACGGTTTGTTTGCAATTACAATTACATAGCACACGACTATTTTTAGTGTTACTGACGTATTTTTTGACAGAAAAATTTGAAGAATGGATGTTCTGGTCTCTGGCAACCACCTATTATGTATGTAAAATTTAGTGCCGATCGATTGAGCGGTTCGACCTAAAAAGTGGGAACACGTTATGGACGGACAGGCAGACAGACAGACATCGTCAAATCGCCGTTATTTTTCCAAATATCTCTGAAACGATGCAAGATATGGAAAAACGAAAGAGAGCAAAGTTGTAGAAAATTTTCTCCTCAACAAACTTGTTTATTAAATTTTTGTGTTATATGTACGGTTAAGTCGTGTTCTTCATTTAAATTTCGAGCTGTCCAAGGCGATCGCAAAGGCCCACATTTTGTGCTACAACCGTAACCTTAAGTGGGCCAAAAAGAAGCAAGGTAATTTGTTGCGATGTATACACTTACCTTCCGTTTCATTAAGGAACAACAGTTTCTGCAGAAATATAGCACTTCATTTATATATGACACTACCAGTATCAGCACGTTCTTCTGAATATTCATTATCACAGTCTCCTTCCAAAGTCTGTGCACATGCTTCACAAGACCATTGTTCAGTTCGTTGTTACGTATTTCACGGCATATTCACGAAATAGAACAAACGCACATTTTAGAGGCAGCGCTCTTACATACGCACAACTCTAAACATTGCAGAACATAGCGCTATAAGGGTGCCCGAAACACTTCTTGAGCCAAGGCGAAAAAATGGTATCGGCAGGTTTCGAACTATCAATCATGTGCATCACAAGCTAACGCGCTACACACTACACTACAGCGGACAATAACAACATGTTTCTTAATTCTCGTGCTACTGATGGTAGTTGTTAACTACTGATACGGCATTTTAGACACTAGATTACAATTTATCGTACTAAGAGCGACGTGCTTTTTTTAATTCTTCAGTTCGCCATTGCTTTTAAATGACAATGCATACGTTATATACAGGTTGTCCCACTCAACTCTTTCACCCCAAATATCTCTGAAACTACAATAGATACTGAAAAACCACTTTTACGGTCATGAACCTACGGCAGGGGGTTATGAAAATAGGCACTATGGGACAGTCTAAAACGTAAAGATGTAACATTTTCAACGCAAACATTTTTTTAAATAGATACCCCATATTATTTCTTAAGCAATCAATAGCATTAATAATCACAAAAAGAGTGGCGTTGGTTGCATCGCGATGCGTCAGTTACACCCGGAGAAAGTGCGAAGCGAAGTTGACGTTTGAAAATACACGAAGCGCGCTGCTAGCGCATGTCCGAGACTCAATCGAGACTCACGGCAACTCACTGTAACGGTGCGAGTTACCAAAGAAACATAAGAGTGCAAAGTTGTAGAGAATTTTCTCTTCTACAAATTCTTTTATTCCATTTTCGTGTCAGATGAACAGTTTATTTGTAATTAAATATCCTGCTGTCAAAAGGCCATTACAAAGGGTACCTTAAACGCAGCTGATGTTAAAATAAAAATAAAAAATAGATTTAAAAAAATTAGTTTTCGCATAACTGCTTCCTATTCAGAGTGCGTGGGGAAAGTACGCACACAAAATTACGAATTTTTTATCTGAAATTTAGTTACAACGATTTTTTCCCAATATTTTACTTGTAAGGATTGGTCACCCTGAAGTTTTTCTCTCTGTAATACTTTCAGTAGTGTACACCGTTAGTGGTGCATACTATTGTGAATTTGCAACATTACCAGGGCAGAAACGATTATTCTTTGTACTGTCTGTAGATAAACTAATAATACACCATGTGATCAAAAGTATCTGGACTGGTGGCTGAATATGACTTTCAAGTTCGTGGCGCCCTCCATCGAGTACCCTGTAATTCCATATGGTGTTGGCCTTGATGATAGGTACCACTCTCTCAGGCATACGTTCAATCAGGAGCTTTAAGGGTTCTTGGGGAATGACAGCCAATTCTTCACGGAGTGCTGCACTGAGGAAAGGTATCGATGTAGGTCGGTGATGGCCTACAGATGACATTCACCGGGCAAACGTCATACTCACACCCTGCCATATCTGTTCGCCACATTGTGTACCGTGATTCGTCAACTCACACAACGTTTTTCCACTGTTAAATCGTCCAGTGTTTATGCTTCGTACTCCAAGCGAGGCATCGTTTGGCTTCGACCCGCGTGATGCGTGGTTTACGGGCAGAGCCGCTCGTACATGAAATGCTTTCTCACCGCCCGCGTAACTTCGAGTGGATCACGGTGTAGCTCGGAAACCTCCATGATGTTCCACATAGATGCCTGCCTATTACATTGTACGACCCTCTTCAAATGTCGGCGGTCTCTGTTAGTTAACAGACGAGGTCTGTCTATACACTTTCGTGCTGTACGTGCCCCTTCACGTTTCCACTTCACTATCACATCAGAAACAGTGGACCTAGGGATGTTTAAGAGTGTGGAAATCTCGCGTACTTAATTCTGAAACAAGTGACACCCAATAACCTGACAACGTTCGATGTCCGTGAGTTCCGCCGGCACCCCATTCTGCTCTCTCACGATGTTTATTGACTATTGAGGTCGCTGATTTGGAGTACCCAGCTGTAGGTGGCAGCACAGTGCATCTAATATGAATAACATATATTTTTGGGGGCGTTGGGATACTTTTGACCATATAGTGTATTTAATTACTTTTCCCTTATTCATAAGAAATTCTATTACAAATTGGTTAATGATGAAGACATAGTTAAATATTTGGTACCTGAATAACCCATGAAATGGCCTTAAGAGAAGCTATACTGGTGACTTTACAATATTTTCCTTTTTCATACTTTTGGTAGTACCAAACTGAAAGACCAACTGCATAATAATTAGTGTTCACAATTATTAGTTGTAGAGGCCTATTGTGTGTGTAAATATGACTCAGGCCTGAAATTATGTTGTAGGGAAATGGATAAACTATAAAACAATGTTTATTACTCTCCAAAGCAACAAAGAAATCAAATGTGGAAATTTGTGTATATGGACATATATGGACATGGATGGCATGAAGGCTCATAAATGAAAGCAGAGCTAGAAGAGCACTATGTGGTGTGGAAGTAATCCACCTTAACTTTATGGAAACTAAATTTGCAAAATTTGGAAACATAAAAGTTTGAATCAACAATAATGGTAAACAATGATTGTAATATTTTGTGTAATCATAATTCAATTCAATGCAATGTGAACAAGATTCATTGTTTTCCTCAGAGAGTTCATCTTCGAATTCAGTTTTTAATTAACAGATGAATGAGAGACTAAAAATATCTTAGCATTAACATTTAATAAGGAAGCTTAGGGTTTAACGTCCCGTCGACAGCTAGGTCATTAGAGACGGAGCTAACTCTCGGAGTTTCAGGTTTCAGGTAAGGACGGGGAAAGAAATCGGCCGTGCCCTTTGAAAGGAACCATCCCGGCATTTACCTCGAGTGATTTAGGGAAATCATGGAGCACCTAAATCTGGATGGCCGGAGGTGGATTTGAACCACCGTCCTCCCGAATACGAGTCTTACCACTGCGCCACCTCGCTCGGTTGCTAGTATCAGATCGAAGTACCTGGACGGCAGGTTGCTAGCCTTACTTGCACAAGGTCCCGTTGAACTTTACCCCTAATTTATTATCTTACTAAACGACAGATGTGGTAGACTTTGCCGTCTGAGCACAAAGGTTGCAACGTCTCAGAATATGTCTGAGATGCACATCCTTATTCGTAATTAACTGGTATCCCGACTGTCAAGACCACCGTTTTGGCCAACCATACGTTGCTCATAGGTCATGAACGAATATATGACTACAGGATCACACATAATGGAATAGCTGAAAGCCGGCCGCAGTGGCCGAGCGGTCTGCGGCGCACCAGTCGCAGTCTGCAGTGCCGCTACGGTCGGGTGTTCGAATTCCCCCCTCAGGCATGGATATTTGTGCCGTCTTTAGTAAAAGCACAGACAAATATATACAGACGGGAAACCTCCGTAAGGGCCCGGTCCTACGCTCAGGGGTGCGGGGAAGGAGGGTTTCCAGCAGTTCCGTAAGATGTCCCATGATGGCGCTGCAGTCAGAAGCAGCCCTTTAAACTGGCCAGAGCAGGCGGCAGGTAGCAGCTCTCCCCACCACCACCTCCCCTCAAACGCCAGCAAGCTGGACACAGCCGTGGCCTCGTGGCAGGCGGCACGAGCTCTCCCCTCAGCCTCCACTCCACGCTACCCTCTGACGTGCGAGAGGCAGCCTAAGCCAGCGATCCACCTGACGCCTGCTAGCATCTTACGGAACTACGAGGGGAGCGTAGGACAGTGGTTTAGGGGTGGCTGCTCCTCTGTATATGTTACTCTGTGGTAAAAGGTAGTTCATAAGTAGTTCCTAAATTTAGAGACTGATGACCCCGCAGTTGAATCCCTTAAGCTTAACAAACATTTCATTTTTCAATAGCTGAAGTACATTAATTTTCTGGCCTCTAATATGTTAAATGGGGCCGGCCACTGTGGCTGAGGGGACTGAGGTGCTACAATCTCGGTCTGCACGGCCACTACGGTCGGGGGTTCGAATCCCCCCTCGAGCATGGATATTTGTGCCGTCCTTAGTATTAGTTAGTTAATAAGTAGTTTGTTAGTTTAGGGACTGATGACTCCGTAGTTAAGTCCAATAAGCTATACAAACAAACATGTTAAATGGGCGCAGTGTGGTGAAATCAACAGGATTTGGTGTTATGAAGGGTATTGTGAGGCGATATTTGTTTCTTAACCCTCCTACTACCAGAATTTTTTTGTTACACTGAGTACCGTTGGGGTCAATATGACCCCAAGTAATTATCACGGGATATATTGGTAGGATTTAATTTATTTTAATGAACTGACACAGATGATTTTGGATGTATATAGTTGCAATAGGCCGGTGGGCGTCTGGTGCGCGATTCACCGGTTATGACACTTTTAGCCACTACCTTCATTTATGCGACAGAATGTTTTATTTTGCTGTTTCTTAATGGTAATGCAGTTTATTCGCCGTTTGTTTAAGTAAAATAGACATATTTTCAAGGAGCAGATGATTTTGGATGTATATAGTTGCAATGGGTCGGTGGGCGTCTGGTGCGCGATTCACCGGTTATGACACTTTTAGCCACTACCTTCATTTTTTCGACAGAATGTTTTATTTTGCTGTTTCTTAATGGTAATGCAGTTGATTCGCCGTTTGTTTATGTAAAATAGACATATTTTCAAGGAGCAAATGATTTTGGATGTATATAGTTGCAATGGGCCGGTGGGCGTCTGGTGCGCGATTCACCGGTTATGACACTTTCAGCCACTACCTTCATTTTTTCGACAGAATATTTTATTTTGCTGTTTCTTAATGGTAATGCAGTTTATTCGCCGTTTGTTTGAGTAAAATCGTCATATTTTCAAGGAGCAGATCATTTTGGATATATATAGTTGCAATGGTCAACGGGCGTCTGTTGCTCGTTTCACCGGTTTTGACGTTTAATGCCCCTACCTCCATTTTTTCGGCAGATTGTTTTATTTTGCTGTTTCTTAATGGTAATGCAGTTTATTCGCCGTTTGTTTAAGTAAAATAGTCATATTTTCAAAGAGCAGATGATTTTGGATGTATATAGTTGCAATGGTCAACGGGCGCCTGGTGCTCGTTTCACCGGTTTTGACGTTTAATGCCCCTACCTCCATTTTTTCGGCAGAATGTTTTATTTTGCTGTTTCTTAATGGTAATGCAGTTTATTCGCCGTTTGTTTAAACATCTACGGTTTAAATTCGCTGGTTTCCAGACCTCGTAAACGAATAACTCCATAAATCGCGCCAGCAGAAACTCAACATAGCAATAGAACAATTTTATTTTGATAGTTAATGTGAAAAACTAGTATCCGCAAAATTCAGTACCATACTGACCTAATTTTAGTTTCAGAATTTGAAATATGCAAACATCATGATCGTTCTAAGGCACTGAAACATAAATTAATGGCAAAGTCGAAAATTTAAACCGGACCGGGATTCGAAACCCATTTTCCCGCTTCAAATCAAATCTTCAACTGTTCGTAAATCTATGGGAATTACCTACTGTGGTTATCAGTCCCTAGGCTAACAAACTACCTACAGTAAGTTACACTAATTTATGGACAACACACACACCCATGCTCGAGGGAGGGATCGAATCTCCGACGGGAACCAACCACGCGCTCTGCAGTAAAGCGCCTTAGAGCACTCGACCATTCAACCTCGGCTTCCTGCTTCGTGCCAACGCTCACTTTAATTGTTTTTATTGTTTGTTTTTTGTTTTCTTGTTCTTGTTTAGGGCCTTCCTTCTGCCCTTATAACTCTTCTTTGCTTTCACCAAAAGCGTCTACATCGGATAGCTTCTAAGTTATAATTTTGATGTATACACTCTTCTATATAACACTATTTAACAAGTATATTAGTAAGATTAGATAGAGGCTTCTATATACGGAAGAAGTTAGATAGTTCTAAATCAATCTGATGGGGTAAAAGGTTAAAAGTATTTCTTTCTCATCTTGAAAGTTGGAAACTAAAATGTAGTTGTTTTCCGTGCTTCTTCCCTGTTAAGTATAAATAAAACACTTAACTTCTCGATATAATGTAATGGAGCAATTCTAGGAGGATGAAAAGTGAATTCATTACTTATTAAATTACCTGGAAATGGATTGTCTCCTCTTTACAAAATTAAAAAGAAATGTGTTGTTTTAGCGTATCATCCCAACATACTGAGAAGATTCTCATGCCGCTCTTTTTCTATGAAAACCATTCTATGAATGTAAAACGGAAAAGTAAATCCTTTACTTTACTAATAGAGGTCTTCTCTCTTTTATGCTGATAGTTTCTCTTGAAAGTCACGACACAGTCCTTTGGGCGTCATAAAATTAATAAAAACGAAACCATGTCCTACTCCGGTCTGAGTAGGGGTACCAAACTCCAAAAGCTGCCGTAAGGAAATAAAATTTATGAGATACATATGGCGTAAACAATGAAGAGCTCTTCCGCTCTCAAGGGAAAACGTTCTTGTTATAACTAAACGCCATTAGTTAGTAAAGCAAATTAGTTAAGTAATCTCTTAGATAAGGTAGCTTTCATTGACGTACAGTAATAAATAAAAATAAAGTAATTTATTGAATTAAAATATGTTAAAAAACAAACATTTGTCATCCGGACAACTTTTTACAGAATAAATCTGAAGCCGCGATGGATTAGTCGTGCGCACTGGGGCGCCGTGCTGCGGTGCGTGCAGCCGTTCGCCGTCGGTGATTCGAGTCCCCCCTCGAGCATGGGTGTTTGTCTTGTCCTCAGGTCAGTTTGACTTAGTTTAAGTAGTTTGTAAGCTACGGACTAATAACCCAGCAGTTGAGTCCGATAGATTTACAAACATTAACATAAATCTGAAGTACTTTCGTGTATCCATGAATTAAAATGAAATTTGATATTCAAATGACTTCGCCATAAATATGCCATGTACTGATCGGCGCCACTGTGTTGAAGTTCTACAAGCGATGGTTCTTGAAAAGGGTTTCAGATGAGGGAGAACGATACTATTGACAGACACATTCGCAGGAGTAGTCGTGTTGTCGATCTGCGAAGTTCCCATACCGCAGCGACATGGGAGCACTGGAGACGATGTTCCTGGGTGTTTGGGCCGCCGCATCTTCTACAGTTCGCCGAAGGACGGAGGTTGATGTCTGTGATGCGTTAGTTGGTAGGTAGCGTACTGCTCACTCTCCGATAACACATGTCGCAGACGTCTGTTGCCAGCGCTGATACTCGCTCACACTATTTTGTGGTTAAGCGAGCCTTAAGCTTTTTTAGTGGGGGTCGTTGGAAAATGTTCAAATGTTTGTAAATCTATGAGACTTAACTTCTTTGGTTATTAGTCCATAGGCTTACAAACTACTTAAGCTAAGTTAAACTAACCTAAGGACAACACACACACACACACATGCCTCAGGGAGGACTCGAACCTCCGATAGCGAACAACCGCGCGCTCAGCAGCAACGCGCCTCGGACCGCTCGGCCACTTCGCCGTGGCTGAGGAGCTCGTCCCAGTAGATCCGCATAGACTCGCGCGAACTATCCTGTTTCTGCCAGTAGCCGTTTGCGGAACTTAGCTCCTGTTGAGGAAGTACTACCTGATCAAGGATATCCGATATGAGATGGCCGCGATCGTGAGTGGGGCCGCCGCATACTTTTAACCTTCTAGGAGCGTCGCCGTCCTATGATCGTAGCTGCTGGCCTGCAGGGAGGCCGTACGGTTGACCAGCAGCGCAGCGTACTTACAGGGAAGTCGACGAGATTCAGATCCCCGAGGGTTGTTTCCGGCACACACGTCGTCACCTGCACTTTGAACAGCTCGTACCTCCACAACAACCTATACTGTGGTGTCGCACAAGTCCAAAGTGCGCGCCACCTACTTTCGCCGCGCGCCGCCATGCACGCACGGCGCGGCGTTCTTACGACGTCAGCCACGAGCGCCCTCTGCTACAACTCCGCTCGTGGCCACCAATCAACGACATCGTTCACTTGGGACTGAGATAGGAACCAGTTAAGACCTTCGGAATCAGATAGGCACCAGTGAAGATTTGGCTATCGGACAGGCACTAGGCAGGACTCTAGCTCAACTATGTATCAACATTCTGCAGTACTGAGCTATGTAAAAGTTAAGTATTGTATAAATTCTGTGCAATATATATCTCGTTCTAATTTACTCTAGTGTTTCTAGTTTCTGCTGTCCTACTGGCTGCTCCCCTCCGTACCTGCACAAGCGTGCTACCTTTATTCCTGTGTCGGTTAAATACTACTCGGCCACCGACACCTACGACGGATACGAGACACAAAAGCGGCGACACAAAATATACAATGAAACTTGTCACTCTGCAGCGGAGTGTGCGCTGATATGAAACTTCCTGGCAGATTAAAATTGTGTGCCAGAACCGGGACTCGAACCTGGGACCTACGCCTTTCGCAGGCAAGCGCTCTACCGACTGAGCTATCGCGACACGACTCACGATGCCGCCTCACAACTTTACTTCCGCCAGTACCTCGCCTCCTACTTTCCAAACTTCACAGAAGCTCTCCTGCAAACCAGGCAAGACTAGCACTCCTGGAAGAAAAGATATGGTGGAGACATGGCTTAGCCACTGCCTAATGATGTTTCCAGAATGAAACTTTTCACTCTGCTGTGTTCAATTGTTTGTAGAGTTTATGACTACGGGGTCATCAGTCCCTAAACATACAAACTACGTATGAACTAGCTAATACTGAGGACGGCACAAATATCCATGCCCGAGGGGGATTCGAACCCCCGACCGTAGTGGCCGTGCAGACTGTGACTGACGCGCCGCAGAACGCTCGGCCACCGCGGCCGGCTATCCTTTCTTCCAGGAGTGCTAGTCTTGCATGTTTCGCAGGAGAGCTTCTGTGATGTTTGGAATGTAGGAAGCGAGTTACTGGCGGAAGTAAAGTTGTGAGGCGGCATCGTGAGTCGTGTCGGGATAGCTCAGTCGGTAGAGCGCTTGCCCGCGAAAGCCAAAGGTCCCAGATTCGAGTCTCTGTTCAGGCACACAATTTTAATCTGCCCGGAAGTTTCAACCTATACAATGCTTTCCAGATCGATCTATCAATTACCTTGGGAACACTTAGCCATGAACCAAGCCTTGGAGAGACTCATGGTATTATTTACCATAACCTTTGTGTGAAGTTTGAGATAACACGTTGCGTAGTTTTCTCAGAGGCCTTTAACAGTAGAGAGTATTACTCTCCAACTGCGGACTGCATTCATTGAAAAAATGCAGTGGCTTACAGTCCCATCATCTTGTCTTCCAGTACGACACGGTAACACTTCCGCCTAGAGTCTGTGTCGTGCTATCCTAGTGAAAGCAGCATTGTCTTGCGGCTGTTGATAACTGCATCGGAGGCGCGTTCGTACAGCATTAGCAGCAGACACAGAAGGTCGATGTCCCGTTAGGCCGGTCGCGGTGGCCGAGGGGACTGAGGCGCTTCAGTCACGGTCTGCACGGCCACTACGGTCGGGGGTTCGAATCCCCCCTCGGGCATGGATATTTGTGCCGTCCTTAGTTGTAGGTAGTTCATGAGTAGTTTGTAAGTTTATGGACTGATGACCCCGTAGTTAAGTCCCTTAAGCTTAACAAACATTTGAACATTTGTCCCGTTAGTGACTCAGGAAGATTCCAAAGTCTTCAACATACGCCACACAACTGGGAGAGTAAGTGTGTACCTACACATCGCTGACTGTACGGCTTATGACACGCAGCAATGGTACTATAGCGATAACGTATAGGAAAATACGCAGGGGACAACCCTGGTGGACAGATCAAAATGTTCAAATGTTTGTAAGTCTATCGGACCAAACTGCGTGGTCATCAGTCCGTAGCTTACAAACTACTGAAACGAAGGTAAACTAACTCAAAGACAACACACACACACACCCATGCCCCAGGAAGGACTCTAACCTCCACGTCGAGCAACTGCGCGCTCCGCAGCGAGACGCTTTAGACCGCTCAGTTACTCCACCGCGCCAATGGACAGATCAACGGATAGGAATTGGGTCCGTTGGCCAGCTGCTGACTGTCACCACCAGTCCGACTCTACTTAAAACATTGCGACCAAGTTTGCACAAAATCCTAATTTCTCCCTAATGCATAATAGATATTGATGACTTACACGGTCGGCAGAAAAATTGTTAGAAAACTTCGTGCTGCTGTCATTATAGTTTTAATGTGGCTGACTGCATCCTCGTTGGCGGAACCGCGTGGAAGATGTAAAGACAGTTAACCATACACGACTGATATTCGCAAATGATTTCATACCTCAAATTTTTCATCTTTGCAGCGACACACCTTGCAACTATTTTGTAATCTGAACTCAGCAGGGTGATGGGTCTGAGGTTCCGCATACGCCAATTGTTCCATGTGTTTGGAACGAATGCAATACGTCAATCAAGAAAATGGCGAGGAAATGCGAAGCCCTGGAGCAAATAATAGCCGACCGCGGTGGCCGAGGTGACTGCGGCGCTCCAGTCACGGTCAGCACGGCCACTATGGTCGGGGGTTCGAATCCCCCTTCGGGCATGGATATTTGTGCCGTCCTAGTTCGTAAGTAGTTCATAAGTAGTTTGTAAGTTTAGGGACTGATGACCCCGTAGTTAAGTCCCATAGACTCTACAAACATTTGAACATTTGAGCAAATAATAAGTGATTTACGATAACTACTCTCCGATAATGTCCCAAAGAAACAGAAAAAATTCATTTGGTAGTTCATCTGGCCCTGTATCTTTTCTTTATGGTATGTTTTTAACGTAGTATGCACATCCTGCAGTGACATTGCCTTCCCTAACTCTTCTCGATCAGCTTCGATGATTATATGGGGCGAAGTCATCTCCTTCCGTATCCCTGTACAGAGACGTGAAATAATCCGTCAAATGAGCTACCAGGTCCGTTCTCTCAGTGAGATAGGCGACAGGGACTGTCATTATCCACTCAGGACGTTTTCTTCGCGCACGTCGGTTTTCACGAGCTAGATGGTACGTCCTCTTTGTCGAATACGCAGTCAGATCACCCCCTTACGACAGTAGAGAGAAAAAATGCGGAGGATTTTGCTTTTTATCCTATTAGGCATCCGCGGCGTAGTGGACAAGCGCATTGACGCGCTATGCTCCGAAGAGCGAGACCGTTCCCCGTCGGGGGTTTGAATCCCCCTCGGGCATGGATGTTTGTGTCGTCTATAGTATAAGATAGTTCACAAGTAGTTTGTAAGTTAAGGGACTGATGACTCCACGGTTAGGTCCCTTAAGCTTCACCAACATTTGAACCGATTAGGCACATGCGCAGGTTATCATTTTGGCTTACAGGAACCCGACTGCATCTTTTAAGCACTCTTGGTAAAAGTCGAGTGTTTATCTTTTCCACTAAGTCGCCACGCGTCTGAAACATGTTATCGAAATTATGAACTATGATTTGGCGGGGTTAATCACCATTCGATAAACAATTTTTCTGTATGTTGCATATGTGCTTTTTTGGAAAACCAGCAACATAGTAATTTTTTTTTACTATTTTTCCCTTTATTTGTACAACTTACATAACACGAACATAATTTGTCTTTTGAAATTATGCATTTTTGCCATGGGAAACATAAATTCTGTCGATTCTTGCTTCACCAATATAAAAGGTATTGTTTTTTGTAGTAATGGTGCGAAAACAGTACCACCAGTTCTACAGATTCTTATGGTTTATAAGTTGAAAAGCATCTCCTATTTCTTTGGTCCGTAATGTCGATTATGCCCTTGAACCCGCCGTGTTTGTATGAATAATGTGTACTTTTGATAAGGATCAAGTTCTGCAAATAGTTTTGGTGGTGGAAATAAGTATTGCTTGTAAAATCTTGGGTGGATGGAATCACGGGCTCTGTGAAAAGAAGCGGGTAGTGAAGTCTTAACGGCAATATCGCACTCCGCTGGCCGGCGCGTCATGTGAATTCACTGGAACAGCGACAGAGCGCACAAAGAAGTATATTTTCGAGACACGCGTCTTCTGCGAAAATTATTGTCAGTTCTACCGTTCCATAAAGAGCCCACGTGGACACTGCGGTGTAAGCTACGCTTGAGGTGGCAAGACCTCGCCTTCACAGAAGCCGCGGCGAGGGCAACCACCTCTTCCCGTGGGAAGCAAAATTTCTGGCGGTGGACCGTTTCCCCGCACGAGCACGGTGAGAAGGCGTATGATTTGCCAGACGCATTTATCCATGAGCGAGGTCATCTCAGGACATTGCCGACTCATTTTACTGGCTGCCGCGCTAATCTGAGTCGCTGCATTTGCCAGTGAGATGAGGGGGAAGAATTTTTAGGGAGTGTAAATTTCTTCACGCTGGAAAAGAAGGAGATGGCCACGAGCTGTGGCAGCCTTCGGTTGTGTGTAGGAGGGCTCCACAGAGTGGGGCACCTTTAGGAAATATCTTTAATTATGCAAGAGCACCGACAGGTGTCTATTTGGTTGCGTGCTAGCTAGTATAAAGCTAGGAGATTTAGGTGAGCTCTTTTTGGCCCACTTTAGGGTACGGTTGTAATACTAAAAGTGGGCCTTTGCGGTCGCCTTTTGACAGCTCGAAATTTAAATCAACATGAAGACTTAGCCGTTCATGTGACACGAAAAGTGAATAACCGAATTTGTAGAGGAGAAAATTCTCTTCAACTTTCCTCTCTTATGTTTGTTTTATATTTCGTATCGTTTCAGAGATATTTGCAAAATTAACGGCGATTTCACAATGTCTGTCTGTCCGTCTGTCTGCATGTCTGTTCGTAACGTGTTCTTACTTCTTAAGTCGAATAGTTGAACGGATCGGCACCAAATTTTACAAAATGTTCAAATGTTTGTATAGCTTATAGGACTTAACTACGGGGTCATCAGTCCCTAAACTTACAAACTACGTATGGACTAGCTACAACTAAGGACGGCACAAATATCCATGCCCGAGGGGGGATTGGAACCCCCGACCGTAGTGGCCGTGCAGACCGTGACTGGAGCGCCTCAGTCCTCTCGGCCACCGCGGCAGGCAAATTTTACATACATAATTCTTGGCCGCCAGAGACCAGAACCTCCCTGTTTGAAATACATCGGACAAAAAATACGTTAGTAACACTAAAAAAAGCCGTTTGTAATGTAATTATAATTGCCAATAAACTTTTCATCTGACACGTAAATTAAACAAACGAATTTGTAGAGGAAAATATTCTCTACAACTTTCGTCTCCTATGATTTTTTCGTAACTCGCACCGTTACAGAGATATTTGCAAAATAACTGCGATTTGACACCGTCACTTGAGTTTACGTAAACCAGGCGTTTGGAAATGTCACGTGACATTCCTCGCCCAGAACTCTCTCTGGCATACGCCTTCTTGCTTCCTGTATTTTATGATTTTCTTATTATTATTTTCGCGTTGTCATTTCAAAGCAATGGCGCACTGAAGAATTAACCAAAATACGTCGTTCTTCGTACGATAAATGATACTCTAGTGTCTAAAATGCCATATTAGGATCAGTTAACAACTGCCATCAATAGTAGGAGAATTAGGAAACGTTTTGGCAGTAGTTCGCCGTAGTGAACTGGGTAGCACGTGAGATTGTAATTGAAAGTCATGTGCTGCGAAACCCGCCACTCCCAGAAATTATTTTCGCCGTTTTTCCTAGAGGGGTTTCAGCCACTCATTTTAATTAAAAACTAGAGCCAAGTTCTGCAATATTCAGAGATGTGCATATGTAAGTATGCGTACTCTAAAATGCGCGTTTATTCTATGTCGTGAAATACGTGACAACGAATTGAACAACGGTCTTCTGAAGCATATGCAAGTATATTGGGAGGATACTGTAATAATGCATATTCTGAACAACGTGCTGATACTGGTATCTTCATATATAAAGGAAGTGCTAAATTTCTCTGGCAAATGTCATTCCTTAATGAAACGGAAGGGAACTGTATATATTACAACAAATTACCTTGTTTATTTTTTTATCTAAGCAAAAAATCATAAAACTACAAGCAAATCTAAAGTGAGCCGTAAAACACGTCAGTGCGATTTTTTGATTTGACGAATCCGTTTTCGTGATGTCGAGCCACATTTTCTGTCTGAACATCAGCTCTAAGACATTAGTTCCATCCTTGAAGCCTAAATGCTCAGGAATACGAACTGGTCTAGCGATGTACGGAAGAATTGCACGCCTAAGGTTAAAAAAAATGTTCAAATGTTTGTACAGCTTATGGGACTTAACTACGGGGTCATCAGTCCCTAAACTTACAAACTACTTATGAACTACTTACGAACTAGGACGGCAAAAATATTCATGCCCGAGGGGGGATTCGAACCCCCGACCGTAGTGGCCGTGCAGACCGTGACTGAAGCGCCTCAGTCCCCTCGGCCACCGCGGCCGGCGCCTAAGATTCTATTTAACCTCAGTACAGCAGCGTCGGTTCTGGATCTGTACCAGCATTATATATATATTTTCACGACGGCTTTTTTCCGTCTTCGGTGCAACCGACTTCCTCGTCGTCATCACCAACACGACGCAGCTACAAAACCATTGTCTGTCGTCCACAGAGACTATGACGCCAACAATTTGTTGTGGTAGTGCCGTCGCGGAGTGGCCGAGCGCATTGAGGCGCTAAGCTCCGATGCGCGAAGCCGTTCCCCGTTGGGGGTTCGAATCCTCCTTCGAGCATGGATGTTTGTGCTGTCTTTAATAAAAGTTAGCCGAGCGGTCTGGAGCGTCACGTTACGGATCGCGCGGCCTCCCGCATCGGGGGTTCGAATACCCCCTTGGGCATGGATGTGTGTGTTGTCCTTAGGTTAGTTCGGTCCCATAAGAATTAGAAACATTTGATTTTAGTATAAGTTAGTACATAAGTAGTTTGTAAGTTTAGGGAATGATGACCCCACAGTTAAGATGTTCAGATGTTTGTAGAGTTTATGGGACTTAACTACGGGGTCATCAGTCCATAAACTTACAAACTACTTATGAACTTCCTAATACTAAGGACGGCACAAATAGCCATGCCCGAGGGGGGATTCGAACCCGCGACCGTAGTGGCCGTGCAGACCGCATACCGCTTGGACACCGCTCCCCCCCCCCTCTTCCACAGTTAACTCATTTTTTGGATGGGGTCAGCAACAAGAAAGATAGGTAGCTTATTAATGCTCAGTAAATTCCCTTAAATTCAGTATTTAATAAAATGTACCTAAAAATCGCAGTCAGATCGTGTCTACTTCAGACGAGAAGCAGGCCAATTTTCAATTTATTTAATATAAAAGAGAGAGTCGTTTAGTTATCGACACCTGTAGCAGTAAAATTCCATCCACACATAACCGAAAAAGACGCCCACTTCCAAAATGACACCAGTTGCATGCATTTATTGGGAATGGATTACTAGTCAATGAAGGAGACAACGTAATTAACCTCTCCATCGAGAACTGTGGGTCGTGTAGTTAAAATCCGACGTATTTCTCCGATCCGATCCCAATGGGGCATAGATAGTAAAAAATTACACCCCCACAATGACACATATGACAGCACGACCGTTGAGCAGAAAACGAAAGTCCGCGTGTTCAAAATCAGATTTAAATAGTACTTAATGAACAGCCGGCCTATCCTGGGTACGTATTCATTCCACTCATAAGTTAGTCCATATCTCCTTTCCTTTTCTCTCTCTGTCCACCTCCTCCTTATTCCTCTCCTGTCCATATTCTCCTCTACCCTCTCTGTATATTCATTTCCTCATTTCCCCTTGTTTCATCCCCTCCTGCCCTTCTCTCTACCCCTCTCGACTTTTTTCTCTGCCAGTCACCTCCTCGTCTCTCTGCCGAACTCCTCCACCTCCTCAGTCAACTGCCTCCTCAATTTAAAAAAAAAAATACATAACTCTGTTAACTATCATGCTGATCATTGAAATTGTGTCTACGTTTATTGCAAGGTGCCCTTTGCCATGCAGCGTGTGAAATCTTTTGAAGACGGTATTGATCCTATTATTTTCAAGGTTGAATATGCAAAATTTCAACTAAATCTACATAAATACTCCACAAGTCACAATGAAGTATATGGAAGAGTTTTCATCGAAACGCTTTTAAGATGTTTCTCCACAATTCCATTCCCTTATAGCTCGCGGGAAAAGGAACACCTAAATCTTTCCGTTTTCGATCTGATTGCTCTTATTTTATTTTGATGATCATGTCTCTCTATGTAGGTGGGTGGTAACAAAATCTGTTAGTATTCGGAAGAGAAACTTGGTGAAATAAATTTCGCAAATCGATATTGTCGCAACGAGTAACGCCTTTCTTGTAATAATTTCCACCCCAACTCGTGCATCATTCCGTGTCGAAGTTCGTAGGTAATGCCCTGCATCAAAGAAAATGTTATGTAAACAATGACTTTCCTCTTCTTTTGAAGATCAGGTGTACAAACTTTCATCGCAAGCAGATGAACGATACGGCAGCGCATAAAGTACGAACAACCATAGAAACATTTATTTATATAAGGAACAAATGTTTAAATGTTTGCCGGCCGCGGTGGCCGAGGAGACTGAGGCGCTCTAGTCACGGTCTGCACGGCCACTACGGTCGAGGGTTCGAATCCCCCCTCGGGCATGGATATTTGTGCCGTCCTTAGTATAAGGTAGTCGATAAGTAGTTTGTAAGTTTAGGGACTGATGACCCCGTAGTTAAGCCCCATAAGCTTAACAAACATTTGAACATTTTTTAAATGTTTGTCAAGCTTATATGACTTAACTGCGGGTTCATCAATCTAAATTATACTAAATACAGCACAAACATCCATGCCCGAGGGGGGATTCGAACCCCCGACGGGGAACGGCCTCGCGAATCGAAGCATAGTGCCTCAATGCACTCGGCCACTCCGCCGCGAATAGGAGGAACACTATAGTCACTAATGACTAGTAAGGTACAAAACGTTGGGCTGCATTCAATCAAGAAATCGATATTTATCTACTTTCTGGGATTGGTAGTATGATGCAAACTCCTCGCAGTACTTGGGGCACGGCTATAGCTGCTGCTTGTCCGCCGCGTCCGAAGGTAATGGCCTCTGCCCATTACTTGCAGCGTAACAACATTCCTGGAATGGATACCGCGTATTTGGCAGCCACACAGAAATTGTTAATTGCCTGTTGGAACATATATACACTTATTAGTGTGCTATTAATACCCGTAGTGTGGTTTACCGGTACAGAACTTCGTTGCTTGATGAAATGAATTACTGTATATGAAAGAAGCTTTCTATTACGGATAACGAGTAACTATAATTTCCTTTGCAGTTCAATAAAGTATTGCTTGATAAAATTAGAAACTGTACGGGAAAGTTACGTGTTGTGACAGGTGCACAGACGGCCGCGGTGGCCGAGGGGACTGAGGCGCTCCAGTTACGGTCTGCACGGCCACTACGGTCGGGGGTTCGAATCCCCCTTCGGGCATAGATATTTGTGCCGTCCTTAGTCTTAGTTAGATCATAAGTAGTTTGTAAGCTTAGGGACTGATGAACCCGTAGTTTAAGTCCCATAAGTTCTACATACATTTGAACAGATACACAATAACAGAGTGTCGTATTTCTTGTAGGTTATCAGTATAGTTAACTATTTCAACGTCAGACATAAAAGTTTTCTGGGTGTTGTACCGCGTCATGATGTAAGAAGCCTATTACTTTAATAACCGACGGCCGGCCGCGGTGGCCGAGGGGACTAAGGCGCTCCAGTCACGGTCTGCACGGCCACTGCGGTCGGGGGTTCGAATCCCCCCTCGGGCATGGATATTTGTGCCGTCCTAGTTCGTAAGTAGTTCATAAGTAGTTTGTATGTTTAGGGACTGATGACCCCGTAGCTAAGTCCCATAGACTATACAAACATTTGAACATTTAATAACCGACGTTTCGGCCAACGTTACAGTGGCCTTCATCTGAGTATACTGATGTGAGCTGGTTGTTACTATACTTTTATTTACTGTCAATTAGACATTACGTCATATTTTTTTTTTAAATAAACGTCGGTCCTTCGTTACCTCAGCTGTACACAGCACGCAGGCTCCTTGAATAACACTGCCCGTGGATCCTCTGCGCGACAACTGCTAGTGTCGGAATAACTGTGTTCACGCACATTTACCGCGTTTTGTGATTTCAAGTTCGCTGGTTCTCTCCCGTTTTTTGAAAGGATACGGTTAACGGCAGTGTTGATTCTTTCAAATTGAGGTATGAAGCACTAGTCTGAGTGTACAATACTTCCCATAAATCATGGGGCCAAGGTGTCGCAAAGGCTAGTTATTAATAAGTGTCCGAATAATTATGTGAGTCACTGTATTTACCTTTTGTTTGAATATTATTTTGAAACCTTTTTAATGAATTATTGCTCATTTTATCAACTGATTCTTTCCACCTGATGTCGAAACAGTGTATGTGGGTGTGGCCGCGATATCTGCCGGATCAAAATGCAGTAATTACCTGTAATTACATTTCATGTACAATAAATATTCAATCGGTAATTTTTACTCAGACAACAAATTGGCGTCGGTATTATTCATTTGAAACCTGAATTATAACTACTGTAGATGAATTATCAAAATTTTCATATCAAAGTTTATATTGGTCGTTGTCGTCAAAACTGATGACGCAAAACCGTTTTGGCTGTAATTTCGTTTAGAGTTTTTTTCTTTATTGATTTTGAAAGTCCCTCTATGTGGCAGGCTGGAAGCAGAATGCTACACTGCTCTGCAGCTCGGAGTATTTACACATGGATCAGATGATGACACAATGAGATGGACATGCAGATAAAAATAGTCTTGAAATTTTGTGATATGGAGAAACGGTTGGAGATTAAAATAACACGAGACGAATAAAAAGATGGAGTGATTTACAATCGGCCACGGTGGATAAAAGACACGTATGCTCACAGAGTTACTAGACAAAACGGAGACGTTGACAGGAAAACTGTTGAAACCAGACTGGCACCATTTATTCTACAGGATGCGGCGGACGCAACAAGGTAAGAGAACTGTGTTGAGCCGATGCACTTCACATAACACAAACGATGCAAATGTTGAAAAACACGGCACTGCGAGGGGAGCTCGCAGGGATGGGAAGCGTTAAGTGGTAAGCGCGGAAGCTGGAGGTGCGAAACGGTGGCCAGGGGCGTACGTGAAGTTCAAAATGTTCAGATGTTTGTACAGCCTATGGGGTCATCAGTTCCTAAACTTACAAACTACTTATGAACTAGCTAATACTAAGGACGGCACAAATATCCATGCCCGAGGGGGGATTCGAACCCCCGACCGTAGTGGTCGTGGAGACTGTGACTGACGCGCCGCAGTAAAAAAAAAAGAAAAAAAAAAAGTTCAAATGTTTGTATAGTCTATGGGACTTAACTACGGGGTCATCAGTCCCTAAACTTACAAACTACTTATGAACTACTTACGAACTAGGACGGCACAAATATCCATGCCCGAGGGGGGATTCGAAGCCCCGACCGTAGTGGCCGTGCTGACCGTGACTGGAGCGCCTCAGTCACCTCGACCACCGCGGCCGGCGCGCCGCAGTGCCCTCGGCCTCTGTTAAGTCGACGCCTTACCATCGATTACTAGTCACGAATAATAACACACTTATGCACCGACAGCAAATAATAAAAGTCAACATCTGACACAATTATTTTCGTTTTTCTGTCTTAAGTGTCCCGAAAACCAAAGCTCCTTCACCAGACGTGATTCACAGTTTTCGACATCTCCAGTGATTATACTGTAAATATTATGAGTAAGCAGAAGTTTTCTTTATAATAATAGACTTAGAAAATATCTATCATGATATGGCTCTCACTGTCACAACCCCTAAAGAGAAGCACACAAGTAAAGAGATAGTTATACCCTACTGATTTTCATAAAGTGAACAACTATGAGAAAACTTCGAAAGCTATAATAACATATGGTTGCGAAGGTATAAGAGCATCTTTTGTCAAAACGTAGAATAAGTGACACATTACGCAGACAGTAATGTATAAAATAATTAATCTTTAAGCCAAACTGTGATCCAGTGTACAAATAATGACAGAGTGACATGTTTCGACCTATTGCATGACGCCAAATTATTTACTTTGTCGGATGACATTTAATGAAAATATTAATAATCGGTCTGAGGTGCCCATTGCATTGTAAGTTACACATTCTACGATATGTCTGTTATTGTAATGTGCATGCACCCTAAATTACGTACCTGTGTTGTGGGCACTCTAATCGCTTTGCGGTATAGTCATTAGACTATTCAAAATGACTCCAATAAAGAAAACTCACCTTTATAGCAATTATTCCAGATGTAAATTAGCACGACGATATTTCAAATGAAAGTAAACATTTTATTAAGTGCTTAACGTTTGTAAACTGTACGTTACTACAATAACTGACACATCAGAAGTATTACCACACTCATTAAAGTTAGACATAACAAAATCTGTGACATAAAATGTTCAGTAAACCATAGACATCATTTAACATTATTATGAACAATATTTAACTACGGTATCGGAATTTTTGAAGTTCTCTCCGAATCGTTTGTTCACAACTGCGAAACTTCAGTCGTGTGGTGAGCGGTTTTGTATTAACTGCTTGTTGAACTAATCAAATAATAACTCCATTAACAGTAGCAAACGCTCTATTGAAACTTAAAAATTAACTGCATATCACCAACAAAGGATCTGAACTATGACTCAACAAATATTTGTACACATTTTTGAACGTGGAATGTTATGACGAACTCCCTTGTTCTGCTTCTGGATCAAACTTGTCACCTGCACTCATGGCTAATCAAGCAAAGCATTTGTGTCTTATCGATACCCAATCACGATAAAGATCATCGTAGCTAACTAGACATAAAGATGTGTGAAATATCACAGTTTTCACCACAACTATTAATTCACAAATCTGAAATTGTTTAATAAATAAGTAAAGTCAGCTGTTTGTGGTCGACATTTTTTCATCACCAGCGACATGTAATTACATTATACCTTACCGGAAATCGAACCCCGAACGTATAGAAGTGCTTTCTGTCCACGTATAGACGTAAAATCTTAAATAATAAGTCAACCGGAATCAGGACGTGTGTATAGTAACAACGACCAGTATTCGATGATGGATGGATGGATGGATATGATGTTAAGGGCGCACGACCACTAGGTCATAGCGCCCGTACAAGATAATTAGGCGAGAAGTGTGACCTGAATAAAATCAAATGAACACAAATAGGGAACAGGAGGGAATGTAACCAAACTAGCCAAACGATCATTAGAAAGAAGGAAAGACCCAACCAAACATGGCAAGATAGTAATAGATGGTGATCGTCGAAGGTTTACAGTCTTAGACGTACTCAAAATGCCGTGCCAGAGGAGTGGTTGGCTAGCCATTCGTTAACGTCCTAAAACCTCCAGCCTAAAAGCTTAGGCCAGAGTCCAGAACGTTCACAGAAATTGAAAACTTTCGTCACACTCGCCTCGTCATCAGCTAAAACCGGGGATCACAAAGAGCCACCGCTGCCCGACCAGTATTCGAATCCACATACGTGCCTGTTTTGGAGAACTAGAGGGGGGGGGGCTGCACTCTCGGAAAAGGCAACAAAATGATCCAGCTGTGTAGTTCCGAGAGAGTCGAATACTGCAAAAGTGGCGATTCAAATTAGAATCCCCGCCCAGGATCATATTTTCAACTTATGAAGTTAAAAGACGATAAGAGCCATGTGACCTTAAACGACCATTGCTTTATAATATAAAACAACAACGTTTTGTAATGTAACGAAAGTTTTCTGGCAACAGAGTTACTGATTGTCACGTATTCTGCCTGATACTGCCTACCATAAATCGGCTCTTTCCCAATTAACAGAGGATTGATTTTGGTTTGAAATATTTGTAAAGCCAAGGGACGGAACTGTTGTGGTCATCAGTGCCTAGACTTACAAACTTCTTAAACTAGCTTATACTAAGGACAATAGAAACACCCATGCCCTTAGGAGGACTAAAATCTCCGAAGGGGAGCAGATGCGCATTCTCCCAAGGCGCCGTAAGGCTGCATACACATTGCCGGCCGGGCCGGGCCGAGCCGAACCGAGATGTGCCGGGCCGCTCGCGCGTAGTCTAATGCGCGACGGGCCGGGCAGAGACGCAAAACACAGGGAAAATCCACTTTACCGATTTTCATTTTGTAAAAAATGTTGACGGTATGTAAGACCACGCCACATCGATTCATAAACTTACTTTTTCCCTAAAAGCTTTGCTTTTCCTGTGAAAAAAGAAAATGTCTAATTTTCATTCCGCGCGAATTTTTACTTTCGTTACGTTCCTCACTCGGTTATCATGAACGCATGCGGTTAGAAAAATTGGTTTTTGTACACATGGTAGCACAACATCGAAACTTTCGAATAAACCAATCACCTTTTCATAATTTGTTACAGTCGTTTTCAAATGACACAAATTGTCAAGTGCGTGCACTTGATTTACAAATAGTGTATTTAAGGAGACGATAGCCCGCAGCTTACTGTTCTATGCATTGAAGACCATACATTACAGTGAGTGGAATGGAGCTAAAAGTACAGAAAAGCTTTTAAAATCGTAGTCGCATTGATATCTACCTCCTTTCACAAGTAATTCCAGTTATCTGAGCAGCATCATTGCCGCGATCGCAAGCCTACGAACTCGGCGGACATAACGTGAAGAACTGCAGCACAGAAAAAATACTAATTTCTGGCAGTGTGTGTCGGTTCCTAGTGATGTGTTAATGATTGAGAACCAGAAAAGAAGTATAATTTTTCCTCGGTGGCGTTCGATTACAATGGACAATCATCTGCTATGAGTTTACATGAGGTCATACTTGACTTTATAAGTAGCACACAACTGGTTTGTTGTCGACATCGTACAATTAATGGAATATACATTTCGTGTACGGAACTAGAAGAGAAGAATAAATGATTATAAACTACGACTATGCTGTTGATGGACTGATATAAAATTTTCTGATATTATACTTATTAGCTTTATAACTGTAGACGACAGAATGAAGAAGCCCAAAAATATACTCACATTTACGGTATAGATGCATGTACGCCTAGGTTGCCTGATACACAATACAGTAATTTTTTTCAAATTTTCGCTTGTTATTAAACAATCCATTGTAAATTAAAGAAACGGGAAATCGGTAATTATGGCATACTGAATTTTTTAATATCTAGTGTCACTGATATAGATGAATCTATCTTTGTTGACGACGCTCTAACTCGTAAGGTTGTGTCTCCTGGCCTGATTTAATAATGGTGCACAGAATAAACATTTGTTAAATCGAAATCTAGGTTAAGCTTAAGGGACTTAATTGCGGATTCATCATTCCCTTAACTTACAAACTACTTATGAACTACCTTACACTAAAGACGACACGAACATCCATGCCCGAGGGGGGATTCGAACCCCCGACCGTAGCACCCGTGCAGCCTGTGACTGGCGCGCCGCAGACCACTCAGCCACTGTGGCCGGCTGAAAACGTTTATTAAATAAATTTAGAACACGTTTCACTTTATAGATCGCAACTATATATTCTGATATAAAATGTAAATGCATTTGTGGCACATGAAAATAAAATCTTTATGTAGTTAGCAACTGAGTTTATCGTAAACAGTTAAGACTAACAACTGTACTGCCTTTCGATACAAGTGTCTACATTTGTTTTTTTCCATAGACGGCGTTAATTTTCTCAAATAACTATTTTATACACTTATTTTGCGAAAATATCGATGTCATTTTCACGTGTACTGGAGAATAATAATGTATTAGAGTATAATTCATTCGCAAAAATTAAAAAATACTACGACTTACAAATGGAAAGCAAACATGATTTTCTTGTTGCCTCTCAGATTTCCCCATCACACGGTCTTGTACCTCTCGAAAAACTCTGTACCACAATATGAAAATAATTGTATACAGCCTGTCCACATAAAGCGGTATCCCTGCTGCTGAAGATGAAAGAATGAACTAAGTAAAAAAATCGCACTGGCTTGTTTTACGGTCCACTTTAGGTTTTCCTGTAGTTTTATTATGCTTTCTAAACATTTCCGAGAAAAATGGTAAAAACATAAACAATAAAAAAATTATAGACGATACGATTACGACACCACTATTGTGATAATATCAGTGTACTCAACACGTAATATTCTCTATGACGGTATTTTAACAAACAGCCAAATTTATTTTATATTTGAGTTTAGCTTCGACAAAGATACACTTTTTTAACCTTTACCTCCTTATACCATTATTTTAATATGCATCCCTCATTTTCACCATCTTTTTCAGTTAAAATATTATCACCGTTCTTGTTGTGGTAGTGTATCCTCTTTTTCAAGTTTATTTTCTTTATCTGTACTGGTTTACGTAAAATCAAATGACACTATCAATACCCCGCAATTGTTACAAATATCTATGAAACGGTGCGAGTTATGAAAGTTGTTGAGAATTTTTTCCTCTACAAATACATTTATTCAATTTTCGTCTTAGCTGTACGGTTAAGGCGTTCAGCTGATATAGGTTAGGTTACCGACTTCTGCAACTGTAAATTAGTCTACTTGAGACCAGACTCGTTTCGCTTTATTTTAAAGCATCTTCAGTGGTCAAGTTCTTTCATGTTGCAGTCATCATGTGATTCCTCTAGCACATTGCCACTTGCTCTCACTATCTACAACCAGACTATTTACAATTCCACTTTTAAAAAAAGTAAATAGTACAATTGTAAATATAATGACAGCAGGTGACAATGTGCTAGAAGAAACACATGAAAAGTACAACTTAAAAAACTTGATAACTGAAAATGCTTCAAAATAAAGCGAAGCGCTTCTTGTCTGGAGTACACTAATTAACAGTTGCAAAGGTCAGTAGCCTAATCTATACCAACTGTATAAATGCAACAGAGGATGAGACAAAAACAAATTTTGATTAAGGCGTTATTTGCAATTAAAATTTCTGGTGTCAAAAGGCTATCAAAAACGGTCGATTTTTAGTGTTACTAACCTAGTTTTTGTCCGAAATATTTGATAATGGAGGTTTCTCGTCGCTGCCAGCCAACAATAGCGTCTGTAAAATTTGCTGCCGATCGGTTGAACGCCGTGACCTAAATATTAAGAAGACGTTACAGACAGACAGAAAGACGCTCTCAAATCGCCCTTATTTCTGCAAATATCTCTTAAAAGATGCGAGAAATGAAGAAAAGAGAAGGGAGCACAGTTGTTAAGAATCTTATACCCTACAAATTCATTTATTAAATTGTCGAGTCAGATGAACGGTTAAGTCGTTATATTTATTTAAATTTCGAGCTGTCAGAAGGCGACTTCAAAGGCCAACGTTTAGTGTTACTACCGTAACCTAAGTAGGCCAAAGAATAGATAAAAGTTACATTAAAAACCTCCTGATAAGGGATTCTGAAACTGGTGACCATGGGCGTATGTGAAGTTAGAAATGTTCAAATGTTTGTAAAGGTTATGGCACTTAACTGCGGGGTCATCAGTCCCTAACCTTACTAACTACTTATGAACTAACTTATACAAAAGACTACATAAACATCCATGCCCAAGCCTCCGACGCTGGAAGCCGCGCGATCCGCAACGTGGCGCTCCAGACCGCTCGGTTACTCCCGCGCGGCGTACGTCCAGTGTACTGGTTTTATGTGGGACATGCTGTACTGTATTTCAACCCATTTCGACTTTCTTAGATCTCTACACAGCTCTTAGAATTAATATTTAATTAATTATTTTGATAGAAACTGACTGAGGGGGAACTACCTTTCTACGAATATTTTGCTGAATCATCTGAAGTCAATTTTTGTCGTTTTCAAGGTATTTTGGTTCTTCTACAAGAAAAATGCGGGGATTTAGTTTAGCTTAGACACTGCAGGACAGGTTAGTAAAGGATGACAAGTATATGTTACTTTGTTTATTGTTGTGTTTTATTTTTTCCTTCGTGATGAGCTTGTCACCAGCAACAAGAACAAGGCATTTCCCCACCAACAGTCAGTGGAAGATCTAAGGAAACACAGAGGTGAGAGAAACTTGATCACTGTCGTCTGCTTCGAACCATCTAACAATTAATCGATTTTGTTATTTTATTTCTATTATTCTCATGCTGTAATGACTCATCGAATTTTAAGCACATTAGAAATACATGGTAATGGACTCATCCCATGACTTTCGACTGATGTTTAGGAGATTTTTTTCCATATGTGCAGAACTAAAAAATATTCCTGATTTTTTATTCACATTACAGAATTAATAGTAATAGATGAAAAACAAAAATAACATATACTCCTGGAAAACGAAAAAAGAACACCATGAATTCCTCGATCCAGCTGAGAGAAATTTTATTGATACTATCTTGAGGATGTATACAACACACAATCACACAATCAGAGCCATACGCACGTGAGTATAGTCACCAGAGCTTGCGCAATGTCAACGCTAGTACCTTGTATAGCCTCCTTATGGAGCAATGTAAGCAGCAATTCTACTATGGAAAAGGTCGTAGAGGTGCCGAATGTAGTCTTGCGGATTGCCCTGCCATTAAATTTCCAACTGATGTCTCAGATGGACCAGATTTCATGCCGTTCGTGCAGATCGCACAAGATGACGTTTCATCTGCTCCAAAAATGCTCAATGGGGGACATACCTTGGGATCTTACTGGCCAGGGTAGTTAACGTACATCTTAAAGAGCGTGTTGGGTGGTACGGGACAGGTGTAGAAATGTACAGTCCTTTTGGAAATCATATCGCATTTTCAGTGAATGAACGGTAGCAAGAGGGATCTAATCATGGTTTAAATGTAACAAGTTCAATGTTTCCTCGGCGATCCCCAGATGAGAACGGCCAGTGTAGGCTATAGCTCCCCACACCATAATGTCAGTTGCTCTGTGTGCCTCTGTCGTATAAACTTCAGATGTTCGCGTTTCTCAGCAGGATTACACATACGCGTACGACCATCGTTGGCACCGAGGTAGAACCAATACTCATCAGTGAAGACGACACGTCACCTTTCGTCCCTCCATAAGCGCCTATCGTGACACCAGAAGAGGCGAGCTGAACGATGCCGGGTCATGAGGGGAAGACGCCCAAACAACACGCATGATCGTACATCATGGTGTGAGGAGCTACATCCTACATTCGCCGCTCTCCTCTGGTGATCGTCCAGGGAATATTGAAGAGTCCACGGTCTATTGTAACCATCATTCACCCTGACTTGCTACCCTTCATGCACCAACAACAGGTTTTCCAACAGTAAAATACACATCCACATGTTTCCCGCACCACCCAATGTGCTCTTGAAGGTGTATGTCAAGTACCCTGTACAGTACGCTCCCCAGATCGGTCCCCAATTGAGCATGTATGGGGCCGGAGGAAACGTAATCTTGTGCGGTCTGTTTGAGCGGCACGAACTCTGTATTGACTGAGAAATCAGGTGGAAATTTCATAGCAGGCCATTCCACAAGAATACATTCGGCACGTCTGCGATCGTCTCCATGGGAGAACTGCAGCTTGAATTGCAGCAAAAGGAGGGTATACACGTTTCTACATCTACATGGGATACTCTGCAAATCACATTTAAGTGCCTGGCAGAGGGTTCATCGAACCACAATTATACTATTTATCTCCCATTCCATTCTCGAATAGCGCGCGGGAAGAAACAACACCTGAATCTCTCCGTTCGAGCTCTGATTTCTCGTATTTTATTCTGATGATCATTTCTACCTATGTAAGTGGGAGTCAACAATATATTTTCGCATTCGGAGGAGAATGTTGGCGATTGGAGTTTCGCAAGTAGCCCACGCCGCAGCGATAAGCGCAGTTGTTTTAATGATTCCCATCCCAGATACTGTATCATTTCCGTAACGCTGTCTACCCTGTATCGTGACAATACGAAACGAGCTGCCCTTCTTTGGACTCCTTCGATGTCCTCCGTCAAACCCACCTGCTAAGGATCCCACACTGGGCTGCAATACTCCAAAAATGGACGGACAAGCGCAGTGTATGCAGTTTCTTTAGTAGTTCTGTTGCATCTTTTAAGGGTTCTGCCAATAAAACGCAGTCTCTGGTTCGCCTTTCCCACGATATTATCTACGTGTTCTTTCCAGTTTAAGTCTGAAGTAATAGTAATTCCTAGGTATTTTGTGGAGTTTACGGCCTTCACATTTTATTGATTTATGTTGTAGACAAAGTTTAACGGATTTCTTTTCGTACTCATGTGGACGACTTCACACTTCTCATTATTTAGAGTCAACTTCCAATTCTTACACCATACTGATATCTTATTCAGATCGTTCTGCAGTTGGTTTTGATCTTCAGATGATTTTACTAGACGGTAAATGACGGCGTCATCTGCAAACAACCTAAGAGAGCTACTTAGATTTCCCCCTAAATCGTTTATGTAAATAAGGAATAGCAGAGGACCAATAACACTACCCTGTGGAACGCCCGATATCACCTCTGTTTTAGTCGATGCCTTACCATCGATTACTACGAACTGTTTTCTACGAACTGTGTTTCTAGTGTCGACATGGCGTACGCTCTGGTGACTACTCACGTGCCTATGGCGCTTTCTGTGTGATTGCGTCTTGTATACATCCTCAAGAATATGACAATAAAATTTCCCTCTGTTGGATCGACGAATTCCAGGTAGTCTTATTTTCATTTTCCAGGAGTGTATATTCATAAGTGTAACTGGAAAAAGAAAATACCGCGCAGAGAGGTGTCTGTTGAAAGGAGGCAGGAGAGGTGTGATACCTGCGCTGCAGAAGCAACACCGAAGGCCAATGGGCTCGCGCGGCGCCGGGTCGCGCCGACAATATTAAACATACCGAAAGCCTCCGTCTCGGCGTGAATTGGCTCAAGCCCAGCCGTCTCGGCCCAGCCGGCAGTATGACACCTAGAATTCACAACAATGTGTTTAATATTCCATCATCTTTCGGGAGTGCACCCGGGACAGCGACAATTCTTCGTCCGATATTTCGGCTGCAAGCCTTACAGCCATCTTCAAGGCGAGTCCAAGACTGAGTTCTCAGCGTCTGTGCGTGCCTATTTATACGGTAAATCACGTGATGCAAAGCTACTGAGGATTACACTGCGCATGCTCGAAGATATCACATTCGTAACTGCTGCGCTAGTCATAGATAAATATATACTTCAAAGATAACCTGTGAGCAGTGAGTGCAAACATAAACAGAGCTGTTACGTATCCACAGTGCTTACAAATGAATAATTAATCATTAAAAGTGGTAACATCAATCGGAATAGAAGACGCAGACATTCTTTCAGAACGAAGGCGTGATATAAGTGGCTTCCATGCATTGTCAAGATGAAATCCGTCGTCACGATTTAGCAGGTGGTCCGCCAGTTGTATATGTACAGCTTCCTTTACAACAGAGCCCCGGAAAGTGGAAGCTGTGGTTAAAATCTTTACTCCTTTGTAATTCATGGAATGGCCAGTAGAAATACAATGTTCGGCTACTGCAGACTTGTTGGACTGAAGAAGGCGTGTATACCGTTGGTGCTCAACGCATCGTTCCTGCACAGTGCGCGTGGTTTGACCTATATAACATTTTCCACACTCACAAGGGATTTCATAAACTCCCGCTTTTCGCAATAACAAATCATCTTTGACAGATCCCAGAAGAGCTGAAGTCTTAGGTGGTGGGCGAAAGATCACATCCACTTTATGTTTCTTCATGATTCTGGCTATTTTTGAAGACACATTACCCACGTATGGGAGAAAGGCTGTAGATTTCACATCCCGTTCCTCTTCATCTTTCTCCTGTGATTTATCTGGTGTTTTTATTTGTAAGGCTTTTTTGATCTGATGTTGCGAGTAGCCATTTTTCTTGAAAACCGCCTCCAGGTGCAGGAGTTCATTCTGTAGGCTGTCAGCATCAGACACTACCTGAGCCCTGTGAACTAAGGTTTTCAGTACACTCATAGTTTGCGAAGGATGGTGGCAGCTGGACGCCTGCAAATAAAGATCTGTATGGGTGGGCTTGCGATATACGCAATGACCTAGGAATCCATCCTCTTTGCGTCGAACCAGAACATCCAGGAACGGTAAACAGCCATTCTTCTCCCGCTCCATAGTGAACTTGATGTTTTCATGAATGGAGTTAAGATGGTCTAAAAATTCTGTCAGTTTATCGTCTCCGTGGGGCCACACTATGAATGTGTCGTCCACATATCTCCAGAAGACCGTCGGTCTTAATGTTGCTGAATTGAGGGATTTTTCTTCGAAATCCTCCATAAACAAATTAGCCACTAGAGAAGAATCGCCGGCCGCGTTGGCCGCGGGGACTGAGGCGCTTCAGTCACGGTCTGCACGGCCACTACGGTCGGGGGTTCGAATCCCCCCTCGGGCATGGATATTTGTGCCGTCCGTAGTCTTAGCTAGTTCATATGTAGTTTGGAAGCTTAGGGACTGATGACCCCGTAGTTAAGTCCCATAAGTGCTACAAACATTTGAACATTTACAGAAGAATCACAATGTGTTTAATATTTGTGCTCGGCTCAGCCCGGCCCGGCAGGCAGTGTGAACGCGGCCACACTGCACGGCGGTTTCTGCTTAATATGGACAGTTAACTACGGTGCTGGTTGACATACATTATTTGGCGCTACCGTAGGAGAAATAGATTATGATCGTACCAGTTAAGAAGGTAAGTCTGCAGGAGGGAAGCGAACCCATACGTTCTGGATGTTAATCCACTCCAAATCCACGCGACCACAATCGCGAGACGGCATAGTAACGTAAGATGCGCTTAGCAATCATATTAGAGGCAGTGAAGACAATGTGGGGCTCAGTGAAGTGATCAACTACAAGGAAGCTTCTGAGACAGAAATTATACTAGTCTAAGGTCTGCGGGATGCAAAGACGACTCCAGCCATCATATCCAGATGGCAATACATTATCAAATGTTCACTAATGCAACAATTTTCTTAGTTTGAAAAGTTCCTCTGCAGACTGTGAATTTACCAGATAAAACGATTATTAATGGCAGTAATGCTATGTAATACCGCTGGTGGTGCACGTATGTTGTATAGCATTTGAGGCATTTACCTCATTTCTACAAGCAGTTGTGTTCAAAATGTTCAAATGTTTGTAGAGCATATGAGACTTAACTACGGAGTCATCAGTCCTTAAACATACAAACTACTTATGAAGTAGCTTATACTATAGACGGCACAAACATCCATGCCCGATGGGTATTCGAACCCCCGACGGGGAACGGGCTCGCGCATCGAAGCACAGTGCCTCATCACGCTTGGGCGCTATGCTTCGGCAAGCAGTTGTGATACCGCCGACAAAATGTATTCTTGAAGTACAACGCGCTTCAACATGGTTAGTCGATAGTTTTAAATTGAAAACAGTTGGTTTCCAAAATTACGGGATCGGTGAACTGTCTGAGAATTGTCAGCAGCCGGCCGCGGTGGCCGAGGGGATTGAGGCGCTCCAGTCACGATCAGCACGGCCACTAAGGTCGGGGGTACGAATCCCCCCTCGGGCATGGATATTTGTGCCGTCCTAGTTCGTAAGTAGTTCATAAGTAGTTTGTAAGTTTAGGGACTGATGACCCCGTAGTTAAGTCCCATAAGCTTAACAAACTTTTTTTTTTGAACATTGTCAGTATCTTTTAGATAATTTGAGAGGATGCCGTCGTGGAAATAGCTAAACAGCTTTTGACGGATGAGTTTTTTTTAAAGAATTCCTTGTTTATTATCAATCTGGATTCTTGTAGCTCTATGACAGAAGAGTTAAAAAATTAACACTCAAACAGTTGCTATACCAGATACGTTCGACGTAATGGCTACAGACGAAGCGTGCGGACTTCTATAAGTTTGGGAAGAACCTGAGGCGAGCGTGAGTAGCCAAGTGGTTGGGGCGACCACTGGCCTAAAGAGTTAGTCCCGGGTTCGATTCCAGACAAGGCTCTCATTTTCACTTGTCGACACTGAATAGTTTCAATGCCCCATCGAAGCTAATGTCAATTCTTTCCGTCCTAATCCTTCTTTCCATCCTTAACAAATAATCAATGAGAAGATCCAGTTTCGGTTTCACCACAGTGACCCTTTTAGCCAGTCAGGCGTCTACAAAATATAATGTTTGCAGTGCCCCTTGTCATTCATTGGCCAAACTGGACGAGCCTTCAAAACTAAGTTCCAAGAACATCTTTTAACTAAGAAAGGCGCAGCCAAAAATAATTCGGCTTTTCCCGAGCACCTCAAAAGAAGCAAACACATTCAGCCCCCCCTAGAAAAATTGCAAGTTCTTCACACCGCAACCAAAGGAAAAATCTCTCACTTCTGGAAGAATTAGAAATCACTAAGTTTGTGAAACGGTCCCCAGAACAGAGTCACAACGAACAGCTTATTAAAAAAAATAAAACTTTTTACGACATCATGTTATCCATCTTTTTCCAAAATGACCCCCCTTCTGATAATTCACAACATCTTCCTTCCGCCCCATCCCCAGGCCTCTAATAATTTCGTTTTCATTCGTTTATTATTGTTTCACTACCACCATGTATCATTTCATAAGATTTATTCCCCCACGTCACAAACATCTCTGATATTATCAAGCTACCGCTTGGCAAGCCGCTCATTCTCGCAGGCGTAACTCTGCCCATACCGCTTTGTATAACGGTGGCATTTATGTTCCGCTGTTATTAACAATACATCCAGTTGTAAACGTGGACCTGCCGCGACAGCGACTCATCTGCTGCTATGGTGCATTTTATCATATAAAAAGCATTATGTTAATTCCCATACTGTACTCCTTAAGTCCCTAGTTATTCTACACTCCTGGAAAATGAAAAAAGAACACCATGAAGTCGTCAACGCAGCAGAGCGAAATTTTATTGGAACATTCTTGAGGATGTATACAACACACGATCACGCAGTCAGAACCATACCTACGTCAGTACAGTCACCAGAGCGTGCACAACATCGACGCTAGTATCGCAGCATTGCGGGGTGCAACTTTCCATGAAGACGATCGTAGAGGTGCGAATGAAGTCTTACGGTATGACCTGCCATGCAATTTCCATCTGATGTCTCAGTTGGACCAGATTTCGTGCGGGTCGTGTAGACCACGCCAGATGACGTTTCATCCGGTCCCAGACGTGCTCAATGGGCGAACATCTCGGGATAATTATGAGCAGAGTAGTTGACTTACAACTAGATGAGCAAGGAGGGTAGTACAGGATACTTGTGGACGTGCATTGTCCTGTTGGAAAAGCACATCGCCTTGTTGGTGCATGAACGATGGCAAGACGGGTTGAATGATGGTTTCAATGTACCGTGTACTGTTCAATTTTCCCACAACGAACACCAGAGGAGAGTGGCCAGTGCAGCATATGGCTCACCACACTATGATGCAAGGTGTCGGCCCAGTTTGCCTCTGTCGCGTACACTCCAGATTTTCGAATTCTCCTGCACAACACCACATATGCGTACAACCATCATTGGCACCGAGGCAGCGATGACTCTCATCAATGAAGACGACACGGCTCCATTCGTCCCTTCATAGGCGCCTACCATGACACCATTGGGAGCGGGCTGAACGATGTTGGGGCGTGAGCAGAGGACACTCGTGCATCATTGTGAGGGGAGCGATATTCTACTCGCCATTCGGTAGTGATCGTCTAGAGTACACTGAACAGTGCACAGTACACTGAAACCATCATTTAACCCGTCTTGCTACCACTCATACACAAACAAGGTGATATGCTTTTCGAACAGGATCAATGCAGATCCACACGTATCCCGTATCACCCAACGTACTCTTCTGCATGAGCGGTACGACATCTGGCCCAACTGAGACATCAGGTGGAAATTTCATAGTAGGCCCATTCCACATAAACACATTCCGAAACTCTACGATCGTTTGCATGAAAGAGTTACAGCTTGCATTGCTGAAAAAGGACGGTATACATGTTATTAACGCCAACATTGCGGACGCTCTGGTGACTGTACTGACGTGCGTACGGCTCTGCCTATGTGATCGTGTGTTGTACACAACCTCAAGAATGTGTCAATAAAATTTCCTTCTGCTGGGTCGACGAATTCATTGTGTTCTTTTTTCATTTTCCACGAGTGTACTTCAAATAGCCGTTACGTACTTTACAATGACTGAATACAAATTGTTAAGCTACCTCCACAACAGCTTTAGATAGTTCTGTGGCTCCATCTCAGCCCAAGTAAGTCTGACGTTACAAAATTTACTCACCTTAGCCACATTAGATACGCTGCCCGCCAGGTACACGGACTGCAATAAAACATTTGTCTGCGTCTGTTTTCAGTCTCATGATTCGCTAACAGCACGAAACGCGTAATTGGATTAATAAAGAATACTGCAATAGCGACATAATTATTTAATTACTTAACACTCTTGCTGCACCAGCCGCCACCACCACCATCATGTAATGGAATGAAATAATTTGCAATTGACATGTAGCTATGATAAATGAAGGAAACAATTCACTTTAGACAAAGATGGCGGACCACCAACTTACCATGATAATGGGGGTGGGGAAGGGGCAATATACACTCTTGGCCGTTAAAATTGCTACACCACCTAGATGACGCGCCAGAGACGCGAAATTTAACCGACAGGAAGAAGATGGGGTGATATGCAAATTATTAGCTTTTCTGAGCATTCACACAAGATTGGCGCCGATGGCGAAACCTACAACGTGCTGACATGAGGAAAGTTTCCAACCAATTTCTCATACACAAACAGCAGTTGACCGGAGTTGCCTGGTGAAACGTTGTTGTGATGCCTCGTGTATGGAGGAGAAATGCGTACCATTACGTTTCCGACTTTGACAAAGGTCGGATTGTAGCCTATCGCGATTGCGGTTTATCGTATCGCGACCGTGCTGCTCGCGTTGGTCACGATCCAAAGACTGTTAGCAGAATATGGAATAGGTGGGTTCAGGAGGGCAATACGGAACGTCGTGCTGGCTCCCAACGGTCTCGTATCACTAGCAGTCGAGATGACAGGCATCTTATCCGCATGGCTGTAACGGATAGTGCAGCCACGTCTCGATCCCTGAGTCAACAGATGGGGACGTTTACAAGACAACAACCATCTGCACGAACAGTTCGACGACGTTTGGAGCAGCGTGGACTATCAGCTCGGAGACCATGGCTGCGGCTACCCTTGACGCTGCATCACACACAGACAAACAGGAGCGCCTGCGATGGTATAAGCAACGACGAACCTGGGTGCACGAATGGCAAAATGTCTTTTTTTTTTTTTCGGATGAACCCAGGTTCTGTTTACATCATCGTGATGGTTGCATCCGTGTTTGGCGATATCGCGGTGAACGCACATTAAAAGCGTGTATTCGTCATCGCCATACTCGGGTAACACCTGGCATGATGGTATGGGGTGGCACTGGTTACACGTCTCGTTCACCTCTTGTCTTTGAACAGTGGCCGTTACATTTCAGATGTGTTACGACCCATGGTTCTACCCTTCATTCGATCCCTGCGAAACCTACATTTCAGCAGTATAATGCACGACCGCATGTTGCATGTCCTGTACGGGCCTTTTTGAACACGGAAAATGTTCAACTGCTGCCCTGGTCAGCACATTCTCCAGATCTCTCACCAACTGAAAACGTCTGGTCAATGGTGGCCGAGCAACTGGCTCGTCACAATACGCCAGTCACTACTCATGAAGAACTGTGGTATCGTGTTGAAGCTGCATGGGCATCTGTACCTGTAGACGCCATCCAAGCTCTGCTTGACTCAATGCCCAGTCGTATCAAGGCCGTTATTACGGCCAGAGGTTGTTGTTCTGGGTACTGATTTCTCAGGATCTATGCACCCAAATTGCCTGAAAATGTAATCACATGCCAGTTCTAGTATAATATAATTTGTCCAATGAATACCCGTTTATCATCTGCATTTCTTCTTGGTGTAGCAATTTTAATGGCCTATAGTGTAGATATATCATTAGCAAATACTACATCACTACCACAGGTCAGAACTGCGGAAGTAACCGACTGCAAGACAAACATTACCATATACCCCAAACATAAAAAAGTCTACTTTTTGATTGACCTATTTTGCCAAAACTTAATAACATGGCCATGGAATTCAAAGTAGACCCTTACAATATAGTGTAGATTACAAGACGCGCATGTTGACAGAGATCCTTCAAACCGCAAGATGAGGTACCATACCTTGGGCAAATTTGGAGAAAGAATCACCATAGTCGACAAAACTGACGATGCTGATAAAAAATCTCATAAGAGAAACGGATGTATCATAAAAATTTGAGGTGGCAAAGGGAATCACAACGCAAACTAGACATTTATTGTCAAGAAAAATAGAAATTTAAACCTGCACTACGGAACAAACTACAAGACTGTTGCAATGACTGCGTCAAAGCAAAACTACAAATATGCTGGCAACAGTGTAAAACACCGACTGAACGGATCAGGACCCTAAAAGTTCTATCTACCCTCAATCAAGCAGATGAGACTATGATAAAAGGGAGGAGGGGTTCGGTGATTTATTAGCTTAAAAGGTGACTGCAAGACGGAGGACGAATGTATGATTATCATCACCATACAGACACACGATATTGCCGCGAGACCCACGTTTAGCGACTGCCGGCGTGGTGCAAGCGATAGCTTCACCTAATGCGGTGCTGAAGGTCGTCGGTTCAATCCTGTCCACTGGCAAAAAATTATTTCTTTGTATTTAACATTTCCAGAATATTTACGCGTTTCCTCATGTTCACTTGCAAATTCTACTTGTTTCTTATGTTAACTATTCTTCTAATTTCTGGTACATTGTGTCTATGCATAAATAGCAGAACATTCAACTCGAGAGGCAGTCAGTGCTGCGTGTAAGTTTCAGTTCGCAATAAACGTATTTTCAGTGTAAGTGCTGTGTTCAGTTGATAACCCTGCCTTCGAAGTCAAGCTTGCTTCCATTTCAACACGCCGGCCGCGGTGGCCGAGGGGACTAAGGCGCTCCAGTCACGGTCTGCACGGCCACTACGGTCGGGGGTTCGAATCCCCCCTCGGGCATGGATATTTGTGCCGTCCATAGGATTAGCTAGTTCATAAATAGTTTGTAAGTTTAGGGACTGATGACCCCGTAGTTAAGTCCCATAAGTTATATATATATATAAAATTTAAAAAAACCATTTCAACACGACAATATCAAATGAATATAATTTACGAAAATGAGGGCGTTACTAACCATTTCCCAAGGAGGAGGTGGTACTAGTAATAAGAGAGCTTAGAACAAGAATTCATCACGTACTGACGTAATTCACTTAGAAACAATGAAAAACAGCATGACACAATTAACTCCTCACTACGATTCTCAATGAAGCACTTGAACAACGAAAAGTTCCCTCCACGTGGAAGACAGCAAATGAAGTAACTATTGAAAAGACAGACGATACATTACCTACTCAACCTGAAACATTTCGTCCAGTTTGTCTTTTATATACTTGAGTTCTGGAGCGGTACCTGTGCCACCGATTACAATCGCACTGATACCTATTCTGCCTAACACCACCCAAATACATCTCCGTCTATATAAATACTCTGCAAATCACATTTAAGTGCATGGCTGAAGGTTCTTCGAACCTCTTTTACGTTTCTTCTCTATCGTTCCATTCCTCATCTTCTAATAGAGCGCGGGAAAAAGAAACATCAAAACCTTTCCGTTTTCCATATGATTTTCATCATTTTATTAGGATTTCAAGTCTCCATATGTAGGTGGGTGCTAGCAAAATATGTTTGCATTCCCAACAGATAGCTGGTCAAAGAAATTTCGCATATAAATCTCGCCGTAACGAATAACTCCTTTCTTTTAATAATTTCCATCCCAACTCGTACATCATTCCATGACACTCTCTCTCCTATATCGTGATAATACAATGCGAGCTGCCCTTCTCTGAACTTTCTCTATATCCTCCGTCAGTCTCACTTGGTTGGTATCCCACAATCCACAACAATATTCCAAAGTAGGACGCACACGTGTGCTGGTGGCACTTTTTTTTATTATAACTGTTGCATCTTCTAAGTGTTATGGCAATGAAACGTAGATTTGATTCGTCTTCCGTACAATTTATTCTGCATGTTCTTTCCGATGTAAGTTATTAGGTCACGGTCTGCACGGCCACTACGGTCGGGGGTTCGAATCCCCCCTCGGGCATGGATATTTGTGCCGTCCTAGTTCGTAAGTAGTTCATAAGTAGTTTGTAAGTTTAGGGACTGATGACCCCGTAGTTAAGTCCCATAGACTATACAAACATAAGTTATTAGTAATTGTTATTCCTAGGTATTTACCTGAATTAACGGGCTGTAGATTTGACTCTTTGTCGTGTTAATGAAGTGTAAACGATTTCTTTTACTGCTCTTATGGGTGACTTCACACTTATCATTATTTAGTGTGTTTCAAATTTTTGCACCATGCAGATATCTTAGGTAAATTACTTTGCAGTTGCTTGTGATCCTTAGATAACTTAACTAACATATAAATGACAGAATCATCCGAGAACAGTCTACGAAAGTTGATTACATTGTCTAACTGGGGAACGCTATATATCACTTCTATTTTACTCGATAACTTTCCATCAATTACAAAGTACTGTGTCCTGACAGAAAATCGCAAAACAAATCGCAAAATTGTTTCAATATTCCATAATTACGCAATTTAATCTTGTGGAGTACAGCGTCAAAAGCATTCCGGAAATATATATATATGGAATTGATGTGAGATCCCTTCTAGAAAGTACTGATCACTTCATGTGAGTAGCGAGCGAGCTGTGTTTCACAAGAAAGATGCTTTCTGACTCCGTGATGACTATGGATCAATATGTCGTTCTCTTCGAATAATGGAGTGACCGGTGCAACTTTCCAGTCTTTAGATACGAATCTATCGAGCGGTTGTATACGCTATCTAGGTTTGGAGCTATTGCATAAGCATACTCTGAAAGGAACCTAATTGGTATACACCCTTGACGGGGAGGCTTGCTTTTTTAAAATGATTTAAGTTGCTTTAAAACTTTAGGCATATGTATTTCTTCATTATGCATGCTGGCGGCTGTCTGTGATTCGAATTCTCCAATATTTGCTTCGTCTACCAGGTGATAAAAAAGTCAGTATAAATTTGAAAACTTAATAAATCACGGATAATGTAGATAGAGAGCTAAAATTTGACACACATGCTTGGAATGACATGGGGTTTTATTAGAAAAAAAGTTCCAAAAGTGTCCGACAAATGGCGCTTCATCTGATCAAAAATGCAATAATTAGCATAATAAATTAAGACAAAGCAAATTTGACGTTCTTTACAGGAAATGCTCAAAAAGGTTCACCGTCATTCCTCAACAATAGCTGTAGTCGAGTAATAATGTTGTGAACAGCACTGTAAAGCATGTCCGCAGTTATGGTGAGTGATTGGCGTCTTTCAGCATCCCTAGAGATGTCGGCCGATCACGATATACTTGCGACTTCAGGTAACCCAAAAGCCAATAATCGCACGGACTGAGGTCTGGGGATCTGGGAGGCCAAGCATGACGGAAGTGGCGGCTGAGCACACGATCATCACCTAACGACGCGATGAAGAGATCTTTCACGCGTATAGCAATACTTTTTTTTTCCTAATAAAACCCCATGTCATTCCATGTATGTGATTTTTACCTTTCTATCTATATTATTCCATCATTTATTGATTTATTAAGTTTTCAAATTTATACTGACTTTTTGATCACCAGGTACTTTGGTGAAGGAATTTCGAAAATGTGGGTCAAAAGATAAAATGTCGACAGATAATGCCATGTCAATTACTCATCGAATATTTCAGAAAGTATGTAACGTTATCCTAATACACAAAGCTGACGCATTCAACAATCTGTGGTGACTATCTTTGTTAGCCAGCTTCAGTGAACCCGGCTGTCGATTGCTCTGTAGAAGACCTTCCTAGACTGCTGTACCGACAGCGTAGCAGAATACACAGCTGGAGCCCAAGGGGCAGTTAAAAGAATAACCACAGGTTATCCACAGGGTTCGATCTGTGGTCCAAATTTATCGGATATTGATCCTGACACTTTGTTCGACATAATTGACAGGGATGCCTGTGTAGATGGGGCATATTCTGACGACTTGTTTGGTCGTTGTGTCAGCAAACTCTGACACTGATCGGTGTAAGTAACTGGTGCAATAAATACAATCTTAGTACAGCAAAACTATATACCTATTACTTAAAGGATCTCTTCAGAGGAACCCAATTATGAAGTTAGACGGTACAAAAACCCACCGAAAACAAGTCATACGATGCCAAGGACTCGTTCTTACTACCGAGCGAGGTGGCGCAGTGGTGACGCACTGGATTCGCATTCGGGCGGATAGTGCTTCAAATCCACCTCCGACTATCCACATTTAGGTTTTTCGTGACTTTCCTAAATTACTCCTGCCAAATTCCGGGATGGTTCCTTTCAGAGAACACGGCCTATTTCCTTCCCCATCTTTTCCCAAAACTACGAGCGTTAGCTCCGTCTCTAATGACCATGCTGTCGACGGGACGTAAAACCCTAAGCCTCCTTCCTCCTTCCTCACTCTTACTCTCCGAACACATGAAACTGACAACTGACAGAGGAACAAAAGTAATGCACAGTTTAGCATGACTTGAGACGATTCATTACAGACTACCGCTAAGAGCGTTACGACCATACCACACTACCATTTTTGAGTCAACTGAATGCTTCGCTGCAAGTGCCTGGCTACGATTATTACTGGAGACGAACTAAACAATTGTGAGGCATGGACAAAGAAGCACACTGGTAAGAATGTGAGGTGCCTTCGGCACTACGTGTGCAAAGTTTCTGTGTGTTGTGATGGGAACGTGTCCATTAAATCAACATATCGTACACAGCTACATCATTTTGGCCCAAAAAAGGGTAGAACGACCAATGTATTTCAAACCAATGAAAAAAATATATATAACAGGTAAGCGGGAACAATATTCGTGGGAGATCACCACATGACAATGAAGAACAACGCCGTGTTTTCCCTGCCTCCCCTGACACACGCGAACGAAAACATCTAAAGTTTATGGACCTAATCCGTGGAGTGGTCCACTTTTTAACCGTTCACGGCCTATATCAAACGCACATAAATAGTACGGCCTTACTGAAAGTGAGACATAAGTCTACGGGGAAGTCAGAACAGCTGATAGTACAGGGTGAATCAGGAGGAAAAGGTCCATGCTTCGAGGGGTGATAATGCTGTGATTCTGAACAAAAAATCTTCTAATGAATGTATGCCCATTCCTTAACCGTTTCCAGGTAAACCAATGGAAACAACTAGGAACGGTAAAAGCGCAAGTGACAGTCCATATGATACTCTTATTGTATGGTTTGTTTAATTATGTAAGTTTCCTCACATAAGATGATCAAAACTATCAACCGTCAACTTCAGTGCATTTTACTGTTCTTGTAGATAGGTATTGTGTTGCCGATCAGAGCTGTTCTGCAATCCTTTACTTGAGTACAGGCATGTAAAATACGAGCTTGTACACTTAGCTCTTCAGCCATTTCCATAAACAGTAATCAGATAGGTTAAGATTAGATGACCTCGATGGCCAAACAATGACTCCACGGCGACCGATCCAACGGCCAGGATACCTTGTGTTGTGATAGTGTGTCACTGGTTGTACGGAATTTGCAGGAAATCCGTCATGCTGAAAGTACTTATGAGGTCGTGTTAACAAAGGGATATTCTCCACCTATTCTGGTAACACATTTTGAAGGAAGTCAAGATACCGTGTCCTGCTAAAGAGGTTATTTAATACAACTGGAGCGATGAGTTGGTCATCAAGATACCGCATCACACGGTGACTTAGAAGTGTCATTAACAATTCGTTTCCACAGTAGCATGCACAGTTTTATCTTCTCATACGTGAGAGTTGAGCATGTAGTTGATTCCTCTGTGCGTAAATGTTGACTCATCACTGAACGGAATACGTGCAATTAATTACTCATCGGCAATGATCCAGTGACAGAATTCTTGCCGGGCGGCAGCATCTCCTTCATGCCAATGTTGCAGACTCTGCCGATGAATGGGATACAGACCTTGGTCGTGTCCTCTGCGTATTACTCGTGTTTGTCGAATACCAAGTTGAGCAGCAGTCCTGCTAGAGGTAGTAGTTGGACTGCATTCCACTACTTAAAGGATTTTCTCAACTACAATAAGAGATCGTTGTACATGACGTCCAGAAACAATATTTACACTGGGAAGCGTACCAAGCTCACTAAATCCATGAAGCAACCTGATATCTGGCATTCTGCGAATGGACAATTTCTGATATTCTCGCTCAGCATCTCTGGAATACCCATTGTACAAACCATAGATATAGATCGTGTCAGTATAATCTGCATGTGTGAAGGTCCGTGGCATTTTCACTACACTAAACTGTGTTGTTTGTTCACGTAACAAAACTTTAGTACCGTGCCCTACTAGAAGTACTTTCGGACCGAGACGAGGTAAACAACTGTGCCATACGCAGTGAACTGCTCATTGACTCTGTTAGTAAAGACAACGCTACACTTTTACCGTTGCTAGTTGTTTTCTTTGGTTTCCTTGGAACGGTTGAGAAAAGGGCTATTTAATAGAAGGTTTTTGTTCGGGATCACCAGTGGTATCACCCCTCAAAGCACGTACCTTTTCTCCCGATTCATCCTGCATAATTCTGTAATATTCTGACAAGTGTATTAGATTAGATTACATTAGTACTTGTTCATAGAACATGAATAAGGCATTTTTAATGTTGTAAAACATGTAATTTTAATAAAAGGTTTTTTAAATTACTAATTAATATCTACAAGTTCCTCAAGCGAGTAGAACTAATTGTCAAAAATTATTTTAATTTCTTTTTAAATGGTAATTGGCTATTTGTCAAAGTCTTGATGGTATTTGGTAACTGACGAAATACTTTATAGCAGCATAATTCATCCCTTTCTGGGTATAAGTTAGATTTAACCTCGTCTATTGAAGATCATCATTTCTTTAATGTTTAGTTAAGCACGCTGCCACTACTTTTGAATCAGTTTTTGTTGTTAATAAGAAATTTCATTAGTGGATGTGTATATTTTGAGGCTGATGTGAAGATCCCCAGATAATTTAAATAAATTTCCGCTGGATGATCTTGAGTGTTTCCCGCAGTTATTCTGATTACAAGCTTTTCGGCAATGAAAACGATTTTACTCAACGATGAATTACCCACAAATATGATATCATATGAAATAAGTGATGAAAATAGGCATAGTAAGCAAATTTGTCGAGATGTTTTTCACCAAATTTAACAATGACCCTAGTAACGTAAGTAGCTGAACTCAAAAGTGTCAGCAGCTTATTAATGTGTGTCTTCCAATTCAGTCTTTCATCAATTCACACATCAAAAAGTTTCGAATATTCTACCTCAACTACAGAATTTTGCAAAAGTCAGTTTTTATTGATTGTACCATGCAATTTAGTGTGCAGGTATGTATAGGTACCACATTTTTTTCTAATTTAACAAGAAGCCATTTGCAGAGAAGCACTTCATTTTTTCTGAAGGAAATTACAATTTCATAAGTTAGTCCTTCTTGTGAAGTGTATTTACAATAATTATTTTATCAGCAATAAGCACTAGCTTTGTATCTTCGCAAATACATGAGGCAAGTCATTAATATATATTAAAAACAGCAAACGAGGCAACACGTGGGACTCCGTTCGTCATGGGTCCCCAGTATGAGAAAACAGCTGATCTTTGCACATTGTGTGAACCTCTTACTTTAGCTTTCAACTTTAAAACATTGGTGTACTGTCACACTTATACAAAAACTATTTATATTATGTAAAAGAGCCGGCCGCGGTGGCCGAGGGGACTGCGGCGCGCCGGTCACGGTCTCCACGGCCACTACGGTCGGGGGTTCGAATCCCACCTAGTTCATGTATATTTGTGCCGTCCTTCGTGTTAGCTATTTCATAAGTAGTTTGTAAGTTTAGGGACTGATGACCCCGTAGTTATGTTCCATCAGCTATACAAACATTTATCTAAAAGAATTCCGTGACTTATATAATAAAAAGCCTTTTGAGAGATCACAAAACATCCGGCTGTAAAGAGCATGTAATATTTTATGCGTAATATCATTTGGGCTTATTTAGAAACAACAATTCAGCTACCATTCACGATTTTTATATTTTATTTAGCACGTCGATTTTCGGGAAATAATTCCCATTTTCAAGTGTGTTTTTGGTGCTATCCCATTTTGTTGCGGTGTTTTTGATGTGTGAGGTTCTGCATTTATTTGTTGTTCTTACTGCAAAGATTTAAAATGTGTAAATTTTAGTTGTTGGTCGAACTTTACACATAGTCAATTGCGAAATCTTTTGAAGAACTTCTACTTACAGTTTCCTGATGGTTCATTGTTGCAGAATCTCATCCACGTTATACATCACAACTAACATTTTGTGCACAGTATACTTCAATGTTGACAACACAAACGTACATAAATAAACAGTTACAAAGTTGCTCTTAGGTGGAGTTAACAAAAAAGTAATATTTTTATGTAGTATGTTACATTTTTGAAACAAGAGGTTTTTTCCTTAATAATCTTGGCCATATTGTACAATATATCATATTGAAAATGTATTACTTTTTCTTTGTTAACTATATCTAAGAATATCTTTGTAACTGTTTACTTATATAAGTTGTTTTGTCAGTATTGATGTCCTGGGCTTTCAAAATCCATTTTCAAATTATCGAAATTAAAACGTAACCTCATATATAGTACTTTATGTTGAAAATGTCCAAACAAATGAAACTTACACACAAACACAACGGGAATATAAGAAGAATAACACAGAAATACTCATATTTATGCTGTTACATTTATATTTAAGCTCAGTATTAGGAAAAGTGTTACTTCGAGTATGACACAGGCCCACTGTTCTCTAATTTTTCACAGGTAGTGGTACTGAAGCCCATGCGATACCATTAACATATTCTTCAATGGTACACCACACGAAGTAGAATGTAGTAAACCGTAGGTACGATATTCTAATATAAGAATGATAACGTAGGCGAGAGTAGCACAACACTGGAATTACAACACACTATTACAGCCCATGACAAGACACTTCAAAGAGTGTAGTACAAGCACGTACAAATAGTGCGACTGATGACAGGCGCATTAAACCTGTGACACATACTACCAGAATTTAGTAACATCAGCACACACATGCAGAACGTGCACACTGTTAGCAAGACAAAAATTGCCGCAATTTTAGACGAGAGAGACTCTAAAAACAACCGAGACACTCTCATGAGAAGTAGATAAGGACTATACCTACTTCTCTAAATTTAATTCATTGTTTTTCTCTTTTATTTTCTGCTTATTTCTCCTTCTCAAGATTTTATAATTCACAATTTCTCTTTCCTCTACTGTATATCATTAGTTTTAAATAAATGTCATTATCTTTGTATTATTAGTAGTAGTAGTGTTATAACTATACATATTATTACTATTTTCCTGAAAATTATCAAAACAACATACAAATAATGTGGAACAACGTATGATACAGCATGAAAAACTTTACCATATGTTTTACAATAATAAGTGAGATGGGTTTTAAATTTTCAAAATATAATTAAAAGTTACTAGTGGTTTGACGGATAAGGTATGTGCTGTGTGTGGTCGCGGAATCTCAAGTCGCTTTTGACTACGGTCAGCCGTCTTCAGTCCTAGGCGTGTCGCGGCGGCGAAGAGTCTGTTTCAAATGTTCAAATGTTTGTTAAGATTATGGGACTTAACTGATGACGGGGTCATCAGTCCCTAAACTTACAAACTACTTATGAACTACCTTATACTAAGGACGGCACAAATATCCATGCCGGAGGGGGGATTCGAACCCCCGACCGTAGTGGCCGTGCAGACCGTGACTGGAGCGCCTCAGTCCCCTCGGCCACCGCGGCCGGCGCGAAGAGTCTGGTGCATCAAAAGGGGCATCTCAGACGTCGCTTGTTTTCCCACGTTTTCTGCTGCCGGGGCCTCTTCACGTATAATCGACGCGGCGGATATGCCTTCACTTAAGAACGAGTGGCGGGTTGTAGCGCGCTCGCGTCGTTGGAAGGGAAAGGCCAAAGTGAAGGCCTCCCGTCACGCCTCGCCATACGCCCTGCGAGTGAATCTGAACAGACACGCGGGGGTTTGTTAATCATTGTGAGCACAACGATAGGTGCGTTATGGAATGCCGCCCGGAATGACTGCGTGGTCTAAGGCTTCACGCTACGAAATGGGCGGCTGTATCCGCCGGAGGTTCGAGTGCACCCTCGGGCGTGTGTGTGTTCCTTGTCTTTAGTGTAAGCTAGTTTAAGTAGTTTGTAAGTCTAGGGAAAGATGATCATAGCAGTTTGGCCAATAGGTTTATAAACATTTGGACATTCGTTATAGAGTCCCTTATGGAGTTATCGTACAGTGCCAGAAACAATTCCAATATGAACTCGGTAAGTCTTCCAGGGGGTCTCATCCGACGCCTGAGGGTATCGAGCTTTCGGGGTGTAGGTGTCTGTAAGTTGTAGCTCATGTTGACACCAATGACCCCTGTCGCTTGGGTTCTGTCCATCCTCGGTTCATACGGGCAGCGGGTGGAATTGGTGAAGAACTTCGGCCTTTGGTTTGGAATCGAGTGGCACTACTCAACTACAGCTTTCGTCTACTATGTGACGGTCTTGAATACAAATTTCTTGACCAGCTTTATTCGGCAGAAAATTTTACGATTTTCATTGAACTGTCAGGGGTGAATTACACAGAGAAAGCATCTACTCGGGTTGCGCAGTACTTACGGAGTTGGAAATTTGGTATACATTTCGTGTAAATTTCTTGTCATACTATAGGTTTAGGCGTAGTTTTTAATTTACCGGATACAGAATGATATACTCAAATGTTTAAGACGGGTGGCAGGGGCAGAAAATGGAATGAAATTTGTCTAAGTGCATTATTCGAAAATTTGCTTGAGCAGTTAAATAGGCAGCTTATTCGTGTGGGTAATATCTAGCACCTTCTGATGATAAACGAACCCGAACTTTTAGACGCAGCAAATAACAGGGAATCTATGATTATAAGACCGTTACGTCATCAATAAATACACCTGTAAATAGACGTATCAAGAAAGGTAGGAATATGTAGCCTGAAATAATTTTGTTAATATCTTTCTGTTTAGCAAAAGCGACGTGAGAAAAATTTCAGAGTATTTAACCTTTCAACGTGAAAGTGTCGTATCTAGCACTGACACTGCTGAGCGTCAGTGAACAAATTTCAAAAGCATTGGACACTACGCTTTAGATAAGTGTAAAATTATGAGAGATAGGAAATATCCAAGAACCAATATAGAAAAGTCCTACTAATGCAAGGGGAATTGTAACACAAGAGTAGTAATGCACACATTTATGTTTTTACATAAATGTAGACAAAACCGTACAGACGGGGGAAAATCACACGATGCCAAAAGCAAAGTGACGAGGGCCTTAAGAGAGGCATGATGCGACTTGCCAGAAAATTCAGAGAAGTTCGTTATTGTGTTATAACGGTAAACGGAAAGAAAAATTTGCCCAGACACTGTGACCGTAAAAATGTTAAAACAGAGGATGGCAAAGAGAGGCCGAAGTAATAAATGTCTTTCTCCAAGACTATTTCACAGAGAAAGATTGCACTGTGGTTCCCCCTCGAAAGCACTACACTAACAACACAATGCCAGACATCGATATAAATGACAGAAATACAGAAAATCGCCTGACACAGGCGAGGCCGCTTGACCCGATGGGATACCAAATCGATTTTAAACGTAGTATGCGAAGGAACTTGCCCCGATTCCTGCAGCAGTGTTCCGTAGGTCTCTAAAGCAGCGAAGCGTTATGAATGATTGTAAAAATGCCCAGGTCATTCCCGTTTTCAAGAATGGTCATCGAAAAGATGATAGGAAGAAGGGCGCACCACAGCAGCGACAGACAGTACGGGAGTTGCTGTCAGTACAAGGCAGCCACAGGAATACTACAGTTCAGAAGTTCAAAAGAGACGATCTAGCAATGTTAACACAAACTGGAACGCCGGCCGCGGTGACCGAGGGGACTGAGGCGCTCCAGTCACGGTCTGCACGGCCACTACGGTCGGGGGTTCGAATCCCCCCTCGGGCATGGATATTTGTGCCGTCCTAGTTCGTAAGTAGTTCATAAGTAGTTTGTAAGTTTAGGGACTGATGACCCCATAGTTAAGTCCCATAGACTATACAAACAAACAAACTGGAACAACTTTCTGTAGCAAGAACTAACTGATTCATTGCAGAACTGAGGTATTCGATAGGAATAATTTGTACCAACACAAGCACACCAAAGTTGAGTATTTATTGTGTGGTGTCGCACAAGTCTAAAGTGCGCGCCACCTACTTTCGCCGCGTGTCGCCATGCACGCACGGCGCGGCGTTCTTACGACGTCAGCCACGAGCGCCCTCTGCTGCAACTCCGCTCGTGGCCACCACTGAACGACATCGTTCACTTGGGACTGAGATAGGAAGAAGCTAACACTTCGGAATCAGATAGGCATCAGAGAAGACTTGGCTATCGGATAGGCACTAGGCAGGCCTCTAGCTCAACTATGTATCAGCATTCTGCAGTACTGAGCTATGTAAAAGTTAAGTATTACTAAGTCTCTAAGAAATATATATCTCGTTCTAATTTACTCTGGTGTTTCTAGTTTCTGCTGTCCCACTGGCTGGTCACCTCCTACCTGCACAAGCGTGCATCCTTTATTCCTGTGTCGGTCTTTCTACTCGGCCACCGACACCTACGACGGAAACGAAACACAAAAGCGGCGACGATGCTGGGACACAAAATATTGTATTGTATCAATCAAATTATGTTAACTAAGCAATTCTATTGGTTGCAGACCCCTATCAATATCCTTGCAGGCCGCGGTCCACCTCCTTTTACTGCCACATTCCGAAGTCACTCCAATTTCATTTAAATACTATGTAATATTCGAAATGGGCGTAGATGACCTATCCGTTTTCATATCAACAACAACAACAACAAATTAAAATCGTTATCAACATCTCCTGTAAGAAGGCGATAACAACCCCGAAATGATGTATTCATACTGGAAATGTAAGATTTACTTTTTATTTATAATCAGTATTTATCATGTTCCGCAGGACGCAATTGAAGTGCAAGTGTCGAAGGTCAGGGAATGAGTCTATATGTGGAATTGTAACACAAGAGTAGTAATGCACACATAAAAAAGTTTTGCATCACTATGATTCTAGGGGTTCACGGCCTTTTACATAAAATAGTAATAGAGATTTACAAAAACAAATTTTCAGTTCTCTTTATTGCTTAGGAAAACAGAACAGAATTTCTACATATTCTGAATATGTGTTCCAGATTGCAGCACACACTAGTATCCTGGTAACACGTCCTCTTGCAGTGATGCATGCCTGTTTTCGTAGTGGCCATACTGTCAACTAGAACACCAAGGCACTGTTTGTCCCGATTGTCGCACTCCTCAACGGCGATTCAGCGTAGATCTCTTAGATGGGATGTTGGGTTTCCTCAGCCGGCCGCGGTGGCTGAGGGGACTAAGGCGCTCCAGTCACGGTCTGCACGGCCACTACGGTCGGGGGTTCGAATCCCCCCTCTGGCATGGATATTTGTGCCGTCCTTAGAATTAGTTAATTCATAAGTAGTTTGTAAGTTTAGGGACTGATGACCCCGTAGTTAAGTCCCATAAGCTATACAAACATTTGAAGATTTTTGGGTTTCCTCATCCAGAAACACCCACTTAAAACATATCCAAGGCATGCTCGATAGGGTTCATGTTTGGAAAACATGCTTGCCATTCTAATCTTGCGGTTTGGCTATTATGAAGGAAGGCATTCAGAAGATGTGCAAGATATGCGCGAGAATTGTAGTCCCTAAGACTAATCCCTCCACAAAATTCTGTCGATATGGCTGCAGTATACCTTGGATAATATTATTCCTGTGTCGTATACCGTCTGATTGATATCTACAACCTCCAGGGGAGTACAATGGCCCCACATAATACCACCTCAAAACATTAGGAAAACACCACCTTTCTGCACTCGGTGAACGGTGCGTCTAAGACGTTCAAAGCGACCACTCTGTCTCCAAAAATATTATTATTTATTTTTATTTATTGAGATTTTCCTCATTACAGAGGTTTACCTCCAATATAATGATTCGCCCAGAAATGAGTACATCTAGTACATAACATTTTACACTATTCAATATATTCCAGGTGTGTCGATCTTGTGTGTCCTCTTCTTCTGCGCTCAGTCTTCTCATTGTGAGCTGTACATTTTGGATCCTGGTGGTCACAGGTCGTTCTCTTCTTCTTCTCCCCTCAGGTTCCCTCTCCTGTACCAGTTTCGGTATTCTGGTGTCCTCCATTCCTCGTACATGCCCGTACCACCGTAATTTGTTTCTATCCATCACTTGATCTATTCTTTTACTTCCATCCTCTTTATTAGTTCGGCGTTTCTTCGTTTTTCTTTCCTGGAAATTCTGGCCGATCTTCTCCAGAATTCCATCTCTAAAGCTTTTATTTTCTGAGTGTGCTTTAGGTTAATCGTCCAGGTTTCCGCTCCGTACATAACTACACTCTTAAATACAGATTTATATATGATTTTTCATTCTGTTCATTACATTTCTGCTCCTTAGAACTGAGCTGAGCATCCCAACGACCTTTCGTCCACTGCTAATTCTTTTATTAATATCTAAGTCGGATGTTCCCTCAATTTCTAAAATGGACCACAAATAACAGAAAGTGTTAGTTTTTTTTTTTTAAATTTTCTTTCCCTCTATGTATAGTTCATCTGGATCATTAGTCAAGTATTCTGTTTTTTGATAATTATTATTAATCTTCAGACCCCAATTTTTTATGCAATTGCTAGTTGATTACACATATAGTTTCCATCCTCCCTGTCTTGTGCTATGAAAACAAAAAAATTTCCGACGATTATCTGTTAAGAGGCATATGCGAGTCTCATCTAAGAATAGCACTTAATGCCAATCCTGACGAGTCCATTCGACATGCTTTTCGACCCATGTGTACCGTGCAGCATGGTGTCAAGGTATCAAAGCTGCACTTCACCATGGACGCCGGGGGTGAAGATGCATGTCACGCAGCGTATGACGTACAGTTTCAGTCAAACCGTGACGTCCTATGGCTGCACCGTAGTGGCGTTCCTCTTAGGTTTCCTCCGAGCTGCAATCAGTAGCTATCGGTCATCAGCTGCTTTGGTACCCTTTGGGCGGCCAGAACGAGGCAGGACATCGACAGTTTCTGTATCTATGTACCTCCTCCGTGTCCGAACAACAACAGTTTGCTTCACTCCATTTGGAAACTTTCCTTGACGAGAGTACATCCTAATAAAGTAACAATGCGCATACAATCAAACCTCTGAATCAACCTTCAAGGCCGGCCGCGGTGGCCGAGGGGACTGAGGCGCTCCAGTCACGGTCTGCACGGCCACTACGGTCGGGGGTTCGAATCCCCCCTCGAGCATGGATATTTGTGCCGTCCTTCGTGTTAGTTAGTTCATAAGTAGTTTGTAATTTTAGGTACTGATGACCCCCTAGTTAAGTCTCATAAGCTATACAAACATTTGAACATTTGAAACAAACAGCCTTCAACGCATTGCAGAACTACAGTCACCGCAAGCAGTGTACTTCTTTCCTGGTGTTATGACTGGAAATGTTGGGGCGTCCTACCCATTGTGTCGCATTGGGACAATCGAGAGATTTACACCAAATAAATTAATAAAAGAGGGGGCTGACCCCCCGTGGTACAGAAAACAGGTCAGATCACTGTTGCAGAAACAAAGAAAAACGCATGCAAAATTTAAAAAGACACAGAGTCCACAAGACTGGCAATCTATTACTGAAACTCGCAACCTAGCGCGGACTTCAAAGCGAGAAGCCTGGTCATATGTGAAGTACACTAGCGGCAAAACACAAACAATACCTTCACTACGCGATAGCAATGGTAATACTACCGATGACAGTACTGCTAAGGCAGAATTACTAAACACAGCTTTCCGAAATTCGTTCACCAAAGAAGACGAAGCGAACACTCCAGTATTCAATCCAAGAACAGCTGCCAGTATGCGAAACTTAGAAGTAGATGTTCCTGGAGTAGTAAAACAACTTAAGTCACTAAACAAAAATAAATCTTCCGGGCCAGATTGTATACCAACTAGATTCCTCTCAGAGTATGCTGATGCAATAGCTCCGTACTTAGCTATAATTTACAACTGATCACTCAGCGAAAGATCCGTACCCAAAGATTGGAAAGTTGCCCAAGTTACTCCAATATTCAAGAAAGGCAATAGGAGTGATCCCCAAAATTACAGGCCTATCTCATTGACGTCGATTTGCAGTAGGATTTTGGAACATATACTTTGTTCGAATATTATGAACTACCTCGAAGAGAACGACCTATTAACCAGTAGTCAAAACGGATTCAGAAAGTATCGCTCTTGCGAAACACAGCTTGCCCTTTATTCACATGAAGTGTTAAGTGCCTTCGACAAGGGATCTCAAATCGATTCCATATTTCCGGATTTCAGGAAGGCTTTTGTCACTGTACCCCACAAGCGACTTCTTATTAAATTGCGTGCTTATGGAATATCTCCCCAATTGTGCGGTTGGATTCACGATTTCCTATCAGAAAGAAAACAGTTCGTTGTAATTGACGGTAAGTCATCGAGTAAAACAGAGGTGATATCTGGCGTTCCACAGGGAAGCATTATAGGTCCCCTACTCTTCCTCGTGTTTATAAACGATTTAGAAGACAATCTGAATAGCTCCCTTAGATGGTTCGCGATGATGCTGTTGTTTATCGGTTAGTGAAGTCAACAGACGATCAAAACTGCAACTGCAAAGCGATTTAGACAAAATTTCTGCATGGTGCGAAAATTGGCAATTGACACTAAATAAAGAAAAGTGTGAAGTAATACACATGACCACTAAAAGAAATCCGCTGAACTTCAATTACGCGATAAATCAGTCAAACCTTAAGGTCGTAGATTCTACCAAATACCTAGGAGTTACAATTACGAACAACTTTGACTGGAGAGAACACATAGAAAATATTGTGGGGAAGGCGAACCAAAGGTTACGTTTCACCGGCAGAACGTTTCGAAGATGCACCAGCTCCGCCAAAGAGAGTGCCTACATCACACTTGTGCGTCCTCTCTTGGAGTACTGTTGCCCCTTGTGGGACCCTCACCAGGTGGGACTGACGGAAGACATTGAGAAGGTTCAGAGGACAGCTCGTTTTGTTCTATCACGTTACGGGGGGGGGGGGGGGGAAGCGTCACGGAAATGTTGCACGAATTGGGGTGGAAATCATTAAAAGAAAGACGTTATTCATTGCGGCGTGATCTGTTTGCGAAGTTTCAATCACCGACTTTTACTTATGAATGTGAAAATATTTTGCTAGCACCCACCTACTTAGGGAGACATGACCATCCCAATAAAATAAGAGAAATCAGATCGAAAACGGAAAGGTTTAGGTGTTCTCTCTTCCCGCGCGCTATTAGAGAATAGAACGGTAGAGAAAAGTTATAAAAGTGGTTAATGAACCCTCTGCCAGGCACTTGACTGTGATTTGCAGCGTATCTATGTAGATGTAGATTGGGACTGCAGTCTCGGTACCTCTTTGCTTAGCTCGCGCGCCAGCCAATAGGAACAAGGGGGCTCGCATGCATATGCTGGCGTACCACGCAGAGAGAGTACGAGACAGTTCCACGCAGTTCCTCAGTTTCGATTCAGAAGTTCAACAACAGAGCCAGCAGTCTACAAACCAAAACCGTATTGTCAGAAATCGTATGATGCATTGCAGAACTGTGCGTTCGTCAGGAAGAATTTTCTACAGACCCATGTCAACATCCTTGGTCGTCACGGTCCCCCTCCTTTTACTGCCGGTTCCCGAAGTCACAACAGTTTAAATATTTGTGCGGGGTTAGTGGCGTATACAGGGTGTCCCACTCAACTGTTTCACCCCAGATATCTCTGAAACAAGAAGAGAGACCTTCACGGTCATGAATGTACTGTAGGGGCTTATGAAAATAGGTACTATGCGACAGTCTAAAACGTAAAGAAATATTATTTTTAATTCCAACTTATGTTTTTAATGGATACCCTATATTATTTTTTAAGCAATCAATAGAATGAAAAATCACAAAAAGAATGGCGTTTGTTGCATCGCAATCCCTCAATTATATCCGGAGAAACTGCGAAGCGAAGTTGACTGAAATACATGAGGCGCGCTGCTAGCGCATGTCCGAGACTCAACCGTGAGTCTCGCTTGAGTCTCGGGACGCGTTAGCTGTGCGCGTCATATGTTTCACACGTCAACTTCGCTTCGCAGTTTCTCCGGATGTAATTGACGGATTGCGATGCAACCAACGCCATTATTTTTGTGATTTTTCATTCTATTGATTGCTTAAGAAATAATATAGGGTATCAATTTAAAACAACATACGTTCGTGTTGAAAATAACATTTCTTTACGTTTTAGACTGTCTCATAGTACGTACTTTCATAAGTCCCTGGCGTACGTTTATGACCATGAAAGTCGTTTTTCAATACCTATTGTAGTTCCAGAGATATCTGGGCGAGACAGTTAAGTGAGACACCCTGTATGGCCAATTTAAGAAACTGTTCTTTATTCAATATACACTTCCAACGTCAGTGTTCTGGAGACTGCGGAACCAAAGTGACGCAACATTTTTGTGTTTGTGTATGTAGATAAAATTAAACGTAAAGGCATCTTACCTAGACCAGTTAATGAAACCAACAATTTAACCTAGAAATCAGCTTCTTTTTCAAGAATACCTTAACAGAATATAAAGAGTGAGCCACGAGGAGCATTTGAAAGTACGTGGGTTGTTAATAAGAGTGTTTAATTCCTGTCACAGTTAATGAAGAACGGATGCAGCGAAATACTGTACGCTCAAGGAGGTATAATACAAACTCAGAAAGTAAGGGAAAGTGAATAAGCTGATGTTGTTAACAGTAAACGACATTGACGAAAATATGTCCTGAGAGGCTAACGTCAGAACTCCCAGTTTAGCGAACGGGGTTTGAAAGGGGCACTACGTGCATTGCGGGCACTTTTGTCGCCATGCGGGCACGGCCGCGGTGGAGTAGCCGAGTTGTCTAAATCGTCTCGCTGCGGAGCGCGCGGTTGCTTGCCGTGGAGGTTCGAGTCCTCCATGGGGCATGGGTGTGTGTGTGTGTTGTCCTTAGGTTAGTTTACCTAGGTTTAAGTACTTTGTAAGCTACGGACTGATGAGCACACAGTTTGATCCGATAGATTTACAGACATTTGAACATGCGTTCACGATATGAGGGCAGCTCGCGGTCTCTTCTCGCGAACAGCTCCGAAGACTGCCGATAAAACCACGATCGATGGCTAACTTCGAGTTTTTAGTCACACTAGAAGCATTTTTTTACACTGTCATAATTACTAAAGAATGACAATGCAGTGATCACTTACTATGAAATATAACATTTGCGTAGTATGTCAAGGATTATTGCCTTTTATTGTAAACAGATGTCATGGAATAAATAAGTAATTTCTGCATTAAAAATTTATCAGACAGAGGTACAACACAACATAAAAGAAAGAAATAACCAAAAACTATTCACATTACATGATGAATTAATGAGAAAAGCAGCATCGCAAAATAATACGACACTTGGATTGACAATATTTGCCATAAAAATTCGGTCGTTCAGGTTATTAGTGGGATGGGGGAAGAAAATGTGGCACTGATACTAATCAGTAATGAACAATAAACTATCATTTTCGTTGACTTAATTTTCTTGTCACAGACACAACACAGACGTGATATCAGAAAAAAAACATACATGCATTTTTACAAAACAATTATTGATTCAATATATGTAAGATTACTGAGACGTTTTAAGTTCAGAACTGACCTGGTACTTATGAAAAAGAAAGAAACGTGTCTTTTCATTACTCTCTGACTTTGTTTAAATGTTTCTTTATTAGCATCTCGATGTTTGGAGTGAGATTACTGATCATCAAACGCATTGCTCCAATCAGTTAAACGTCAGTAAGATTACACCTGACCTTTAATTTCGTTAATTTCATACTAGGAAAAAACACTTCTGCAAAAATATTTCGTTGTGGATATAAGGCATATTCGAGCAGCTAGTCTAAATAGCTGCCGGGACTCTTCTTAATAGAAGTTCTTCTTAAATATTTCAACGTTTCTTTTCTCGTGCCAGCCACAGAGCAGTGTTATTAATGAGGTGCAGTGGGAATTCATTGCTAGCAGTGCCCGGGGGCAAGCAGGTTGAGGCTCTCTGGTTCAGGGCTTCCATTAAAGCATTTGACAACACCTCCACTACACACTGCTCGAACCGCTCATTTCTGTGCCATAATAATCTTCTTCATTCGGAAGTGTTACCCAAAACATTAAACCATACGCCATTATTAATGAACGAATTTATGCTTAGACTAATTTTGGTGTTGAATTATCAACTATTTCAATTACTTCTGTAATATTAATACGTCAGCATTTTCGTTTTGAACAATACCTTGAACATGGGCATTCACGACAGCTTCCTATCTGAGAGCCTAGGAAAATGAACTGGCCAGTCTTCCTTGCCATATGTCTGTTCTGTATAATCAAATTGTCAATTATTGTAGAATTTTGTGTTAGGAATTGTAAGAACTTATCGTACTGTGATTTCGCAACAATTATTTTGTGCAGGCCACGAACTGAGGTCTTGAACGTCAATATTTTATACTATGTCGATATTACAAACAATATTTTTCTCTAACAATCGGCAAACAAATATTTTAGAATTACTGTTGTACTAGAAGGCATATTATTTATATGCACTGAGGATCATTATTTTGGTTGTTTTTTTCTCGACATAAACTACACTTTAGGCATTCTCTTCTCACTACGTTTGTTCTACCACGACCGTCAATGACACTTTGACACCGACATCACTAACGTCAGGAAGTAGGAAACCCTGTCTTACCGCGCGCCCCTAGTTATTATACCAGAAATGTTCCCCGTCGGGGGTTGGAATTCCCACTCGACGATGAATGTTTGTTGTCTTTAGCATAAGGTAGTTCATATGTAATTTGTAAGTGTAGTTACGTGACAATGTATTATTGATGTCTTAAGGACGTCAAGTCAATCTAAACATAAGTAAAGATAAGTACTCAGTCCAATTTGCAATATCTACAATACCTTTTTCTACATCTATATATATACTACGCAATCAACCGTAAAGTGCGTGGCGGAGTGTACACTGTACCACTGCTAGACATTTCCTTTCTGATCCCATTCCCAAATAGAACGAGGGGAAAAAGAATATCTATATGTCTCTGTACGAGCCCTAATTTCTCTTATCTTTGATCTTTACAGGAAAGGAAAGTAGACGGCAGGAAGATCGTGCTACACTCAGCTTCAAATTCCCGCCCCCTAAATTTCCTCTACAGAATTTCCTCCAACAATCCCCATTTGAGTTTCAGGAGCATTTCCGTGACACTCGCGGATTGTTCGAACCTACCAGTAACAAACCTAGCTGCTCGCCTCTGAACTGCTCCATGTCTTCCTATAGACTGATCTGCTGCGGGTCCCAAACGCTTGGGCAATACTCAAGACGTGGTCGTACAAGCGTTTTATACGCGGTCTCCTTTACAGATGGAGTACATCTTCCCAACATTCTCCCAATAAAACGAAGCTAGCTGTCCGCCTTACTCATAACTGTCCTTACATGTTCATTTCATTTCATATCATCCTGCAATGTTATGCCTAGATATTTGAACGACGCGACTGCACCAAGAACCTCACTACTAATGCTGTACTCAAACATTATGGGATTGTTTTTCCTACTCACGTACATCACCTTACATTTTTTCTATATTTAGCGCTAACTGCCATTCTTCACACCAACTAGAAATTTGGTCCAATCTCTACATGTACATCTGATAGTCTGTAAATCACATTTAAGTGCCTGGCAGAGGGTTCATCCAACCGCCTTTTTGCTATTTATCTCCCATTCCAGTCACGAATAGCACGCGGCAACAAAGAACACCTGAATCTCTCCGTTCGAGTTCTGATTTCTCGTATTTTATTCTGATGATCATTTCTACCTATGTAAGTGTGAGTCAACAATATATTTCCACATTCGGAGGAGAATTTTGGCGATTGGATTTTCGTAAGTAGCCCACGCCGCATCGATAAACGCCGTTGGTGTAATGATTCCCATCCAGATCCTGTATCATTTGCGTGACCCTGTCTCCCCTGTATCGTGACAATACAAAACATCGAAAGATCGATGTCGTCCGTCAAACCCACATGATAAGGATCCCACACTGCGCAGCAATACTCCAAAAAAAGGAAGGACAAGCGTAGTGTATGAAGTCTCTGGTTCGCCTTTCCCACGACATTATCTACTTGTTCTTTCCAGTTTAAGTCTGAAGTAATAGTAATTCCTAGGTATTCAGTGGAGTTTACGGCCTTCGCTTTTGATTGGTTTATCTTGTACACAAAGTTTAATTGATTTATTTTTGTACTCATGTGGACGACTTCACGTTTCTCATTATTTAGAGTCAATTGCCAAATTTTTACACCATTGCGATATCTTATTTAGATCGTTCTACAGTTGGTTTTGATCTTCTGATGATTTTACTAGTCGGTAAATGATGGCGTCATCTGCAAACAACCTTAGATTTTCTCCCAAATCGTTTATGTAAATAAGGAACAGCAGACGATCACTAACACTACCCTGTGGAACGCCCGCTATCACCTCTGTTTTAGTAGATGCCTTACCAGCGATTACTACAAACTGTGTCCTATCTGACAGGAAATCCCCTATCCAGTCGCAAATTTGGGGTTATATACCATAACCAAGCAATTTTATTCAAAAATGTTCAAATGTTTGTATAGTCTATGGGACTTGACTTTACGGGGTCATCAGTCCCTAAACTTACAAACTACTTATGAACTACTTACGAACTGGGACGGCACAAATATCCATGCCCGAGGGGGGATTCGAACCCCCGACCGTAGTGGCCGTGCAGACCGTGACTGGAGCGCCTTAGTCCCCTCGGCCACCGCGGCCGGCGCAATTTTATTAAAAGCCGTTTGTGAGGTACGGTGTCAAAAGCCTTCTGGAAATCAAGAAATACGGAATCAGTTTAAGAACCCTTGCCAATAGCACTCCTCACTTCGTGTGAGTAAAGTGTTAGTTGTGTTTCGCATGCACGATATTTTCTAAATCCGTGTTGACCTTGGGTCAATAGATCGTTCTGTTCGAGATAATTCATAATATTTGAATAAAAGATATGTTCCAAAACCATGTTGCAAATTGGCGTCAATGGAATAGACCTGTAGTTTAGTGGATTATTCCTACTGCCTTTCTTGAATATAGATGTGACCTGTGCAGTTTTCCAGTTTTTTGGTACAGATTCTTCTTTGAGCGAACGGTTGTTTATGGCTGTTAAGTAAGAAGCTGTAGCTTCGACATAGTCAGATCGAAATTTAATGGGTATACAGTCCGGACCAGAAGACTTGTTCTTGTTAAGTGATTTTAGTTGCTTCACTACTCCCAGGATATCTACTTAAACGTTACTCATTCTGGCCTGTGTTTGTAATTCGAAATCTGGAATATTGGTTTCGTCTTCTTTGGTGAATCAGTTTCAGCAGGATCGCCATTACTATCTGGTAGTGAGGTTATTGTCTGTGTTTTGCCCCTAGTATATTTAAGATATGACCAAACTCTCTTTGGGTTTTCATTCAAATTTCGAGAAACAGTTTCGTTGTGAAAAGTTTTGTAGGCATCTCGCATTGAAGTTATCGCTAAATTTCGAACATCTGTGTAGGATCGTCTATCCTGGGAATTTTCTGTTCGTTTGAATGTAGCATGCCTTTTCCGTTGTTTTTGCAACAGTGTACTGACCTGTTTTGTGTACCAAGGTGGATCACCTTCTTCTTTTATTAATTTATTTGGCATAAAACTGTCAATTGCGGTCGATACCACTTCTCTGAATTGGAGCCATATCTGGTCTACAGTTAAGTTTAGTGTTTGGAAAGGGGGGAAACTGTCATTCAAGCTGCAAGGTATTGTATTTCAGTCTGCTTTCCTGAACAAATATTCTTTTCGTTTATTCTTTCTATCTTTGGGACTTCCGATATTATATCTCGCTACGACAGCTCTGTGTTCAATACTACCTGTATCCGTTTTGATTCTCGTTATGAGCTCAGGATTATTTGTTGCTAAGAGAGCAAGTGTGTTTTGACACTCATTTGGAATACTAGTTGGCTCATGAAGTAATTGTTCGAAATAATCCTCAGAGAATTCGTTGAGTACAATTTCACACGATGTTTTATGCGTACCTCCTGATTTGAAAATATTATGTCACTAGCAGATTTAGGGTAAATTAAAATCACCACCTACTATTATTGTGTGAGTCGGGTACATGTTTGCAATTTGACAAAGGTTTTCTTTGAACCTTTCTGCTATTGTATCGTCAGAGTCGGGAGGCCCGTAAAAGGAACTAATTGTTAACTTTTTACGATTATCGAGTACAACCTATACCCATAATAACTCATAGGAACTATCATCTTCAACTTCACTACCCGACAGATTACTTTTGATGGCGACAAAGACGCCTCCACGTATTTTGTTTAATATATAATTTTTGAACACAGTTGGGTCTTTCGCAAAAACTTCTGCTGTACTTATTTCCGGCTTAAGCCAACTTTCGCTACCTATAATGATATGTGTTTCGGTGCTTTCTATTAACGCAGGAGTTCTGGTACTTTCGCGACACAACTACGACAATTTACAACTGTTATACCGATAATTCTTAGATCTATATTTCTCCTGTGACCGACCTACACCCTTTGAGACAGCCCATCCTGTATGTATTACAGCCAATTGAAGACGACACTCCCCATACACCACAGCGTCATCAGCAAACAAACGCAAATTACAAGTTACTTTGTCCATTAGATCATTTATATAGATAGAAAATAACAGTGATCCTATCACACTCCCCTGCGGCACGCCTGACGATACACTTGATTTTCATGAACACTCGCCATCGAGAAGAACGTACTGCGTTCTATTATTTAGGAGGTCTTCCAACCAGTCACAAATATGCGAACCTATTCCATATGCTCGTATCTTCTTTAGCAATTTGCAGTGCGGCACAGCATCAAATGCCTTTACCTCACCAAGGCAGTTTTCGCAGGTAGCCGCGGCGGATTAGCCGCGCCTACTGGAGCGCCGGGTTGCGTTGCGCGCGGCCGTCCGCCGTCGGGGGTTCGAATCCCACCTCGGGCATGGATGTTTGTGTCGTCTTTAGTGTAAGGTAGTTCATAAGTAGTTTGTAAGTTTAGGGACTGATGACCCCGTAGTTAAGTCCCCTAAGCTTAACAAACAAACAAACATTTCGCAGGCAACTTTGAAAATGGGAACATAAGCCAAAACAGACCACTCTCAATAAACCTTGTAATTACAAAGCAGTTATTTGGACTTACTGATATTAACACTAGAAGTGTTTCTGTACCCCTAGTAGTACCATGTGGGTCACTTTTGACCCACACTAGAATACTACCGTTATATTACTATTTGAGCAGTATTTTGGGTTTCTACATGTTGACATTACCTTCAAGAAGACTCTAATGTACAAGAAAGATATTATTTGTTCTCAAAAATTAATAGTACGTAGTCAAAAGTAATTTTTTTTAACAAATGTCATTCTCATTTTACAGAAGAAATTCTACACTCTCCTATTAAAAATCATTCAAACAAGGAATATAAACAATTTTACTATGTTTATTTTTACAGCAAGATTGAAACAGAGTCAAAATGTACCTTTTATGCGACTAATAATTGTATTGTTACTTTTAATAACAAATAAGGTAAGTACCAAGTATTTACAAAAGAGTCTAAAATAGGACGTGTTTTCTTGCTTATTGCAATCAAGGGACAAAAATGTAAGAACAAAGAATTTAAGGAAAAAATAGTTCATAGTATTTTCTCAGCTGCGGTGGACTCACAGTCCAGACATAGGACAAGTGTTTTGGCTTGGCAGCTTATGCACACTCTTTGACAAAAAACCTGCCCGGGGGCCGCCGCTGAGCAATCTCCACAATCTGGCAACACTGTACACTGCGGGAGATCATACAGTACTTCTTGAGTGCAGTTAGTAGACGAGTAGATCAGCTACATCAGTGGTCACGCGCAAAAGTATGTGACTTGCATGTGCGAGTGTTAGCGATCGAAAGCGACAGTTGACAAAAATTTTAATTTCACGTCCCTCGTGCATGTTGATGCCACAAGTGTAAGGGGAGCATATGCGTAACGTATTTCATTTTTGATACACTGGTAATAACATTTCGGCCCAGTGACATCGCCGCCTCTGGCCGCAGCACTTGGCACAGCTCTCCGCGGCCCACTCGCCGGCAGCAGCGTTGGCGGCGCTACACAGCGCTGCCTCGCCCTCTGCCCACAGCGCCTGCCGCCGCTCATCGCCCTGGATGCGTAAAATGCTGTAGTGTTGCTGAGTGGTGATCCACAAAAAAGGTTGCCATGTGTATTTCACACACGACATCAATGTAGTAGACCACCCGTTTTGCATGAGAATATTATTACACTAATGCATAATACATTAGAGAGGCAAAATATTGTCATAGTAGTTGATCCAATCCAATGGAATTGTACGATGGTTAACACTTATTTGTGGTTTAAATCTCGATCCTTTTCCTTTCAGAACGGCCATTCCTGTAATTTGTTATTGCCATTACTTTATGTGTTTTCATCAAGACACAGTGCGTAACTGCACTATAATCTTTAAATATCTTTATTTGATTCTTTGCGGTAAATGTATGAGTTAAATTATGTGAATTCGTTTCAGCGGACGATCTAAAGCAACACAAGCACACTACAAGGTTCGTGTCTTCCTGTCTCATTTCTAAAGCAGATATTTTGCATGAAGGAACTATATTAATCATTATGTTCACTTACTCCCTAAGTATCCCCTAGCATGTGGGTCCTAAGGGTGTAGTAAAAATTCGTATCGATGGAGGTCAATTAGAATTTCTTCAAAGGCGTTTGTATGGTGAAGCAAAAAAAACATCTAATACCGTTTCCATAATTTGGAGTCGACCTTTCTGAAAGACTTATTGCATAAAGCTTTTCTTCTGATTCCGTTAAAGAGTTTCTTCTTGTAATCTGCAACGTATAAAGTAAAATAAAACAAAGTAAAACGAAATTCCATCCCCAAACGCACTTTCTCCAACCAGGATTACAACTGCCGATTCACACCAGGGTTGCATCACAAGACAAAAGCAGAACCGCACAGCCAACCACACGCTGCCGCCTGGTGCCCTAAGTCTCTCGCATATTCAGTGCTGAGCCTCTAACGCATCGCGAAAGATAACCTGAAAGTCACCTACACGAATAGCAGCATTCCTTGAATGCAAAAGTTGAATTTCTGTCTCTCATATCACATGGGCATTATACAGCATGAGTCATGAAAGTAGAAGAGCAATATCAAGTGAACTTAGCGAGACAATTCAGTACTACTTGCGGAAGTAACTGCACTGTCACAGTGTTGCCAAATATTAGCAACGATGTTGCCAGTTCTTAGCTGTACTAGGAAGACCTGTGTAGTGATAAGCGACGCGAAATCGCGCTCGTCTCTTACGGGCTTCTAAAGGAGAGTCGCGAATTTTGGTTAATTTGTGGCGCTGTCTCCTGACAGTTTCTAACGTCATATTTGGGATGCAGATATTTAATTTGTCCAATGAGGCCGAAACCAGCGTTTTTTAAGCTTTACAGCACTATGGTATAATTTCAGCAAATGACTAGAGACATTAGAAATAGTGATATTATGCTGCTTGCAACATACGTCAGGTCTAAGACTGAGCTATATAAACGTCCATCACTATTATAGTCTCCCCCCCCCCCCAAAAAAAAGACTAAAACAATTACTTTGCTCGATTGTGACAAAATCTTTTTTTTTTCACGAAACGTTACTGGAAATGAACGTTGCCCCATCCGTCACTAAACAGTAAGTTATCAAACACATTGCATCTTGAAAGCGGCAATATCCTCAATTCTACAAACATCTTGCCTCAACTATCTTTTAGCCATACCGCGCTAGCAAATGCCATCATAAGGAAGGGCTGCAGTCCGAAAGCAGACAAAAGCATTGAGAAACGCTGATGAATTGCTAACTTACCCTCAACAACTTTCAGTGAGAGCTTTTTGTAACCAAACGAAAAAGTAGTACGAACGATCATTTTCTCCAGTGATACTAGGCACTGTTGTCCGAAGACGGACTGTATCTACGTTGAGTCTTGTTATACGCGTCTCACATTCAAGGAATATTACCTAAATGAGCAGCTGTTATGGTAATATACCTAAAACATCGGTGCAATGGAGTATTATAATCAAATAAAGTTAACACAAGCATGTTTTGAATTTAGTCCTCTTGAACAGAAACAAAACAGAGAAAGAGGGTAAACGTGAGTTTTTTACCTTGTCGTAGTACTTGATGCAAAGATGAACAAAATCAAATCCATCATCTATCGGTTTCTTCGATTCTTTAGACAGTTTTCTTTGGTCTGTTATCCTTCACTTCGTCGGCGATCTACTGGTTTCATGGACAATACAGTAATCAAAATTACGCGACTATTTGTCCCACATTTTAACGTCCTTGGTTATTATTCTGAATGACAGTGATAATTTCTGTTGAACTGGTTCCATATATCCGGGCCTATTTAATGAAATGTTATTCCCATGACAGATGAAAGCAATTAGAACTTTGGGTCTCTGTAATGAATTTTCATATGAAGAAAATTAACACCTGAAGATGAGCCTTTAAAAACGTGAAAACGTTCGTGGACCTGTAAAGCAACGATAATAATAATGATGATAATAATAAAAACAGCTGACGCGGCTTCAGAATTTATTATTTACTTTATGGGAGGACAACATTCGAAGTAAATTACAAATTAGTTGTTCCAGCAATATTTAAAATTTTACCATCATTTTAGAATAATTGATAAATTCATTTAAGAAAATGTTCTTTCGTTTTGTTTGTGATATCACTTGGTATTCTTGAAGTAGGTGGCTATGGCATCTGCTATGAGGTTTCTAGGAGACAGTTGGCATGAATGATTTTGTTTAACAGTAAGCGAATAAATTAAAGACGTAACGAGACGAAATGATGAGATCCAGCTATTGTAACAAAACTGACCCGATTTCTAAATGGGCTAGGTTTTTAGAAAGTGGCTATTATACAGCTAGACATTACTGCTGTAAACCCTACCTCATTGATTTACTCACAGCTGAGGCAGACTGATCGCAGCGTGAAAGAAATTAGGAGTAGTTAATGTAAAAAAAGACCTTCTTGAACACAAATTCAGTTATGATGTTAATTTTTCAAAATATTTAATGAGGGTGACAATAAAAAGTCAACTGACTGCAGAATTACATATCAGACCTACATCCACATGATGCACACGATGCCGAAGTTGCGAAACAATAGGACCGAGCTACGACGTTGGAAAATCTTGATTACAATGGTGGCCTGATGAACGAGTTTTTGTAGCTGCGCCCTGCATGTTACGATCCGTAATTCCACTGAGAGTTGAGACACTGTGCTCCCCAAATTGCATATATGCCACGTTGCCAGAGATTTTAAAAGAGTAAAAAAAAAAATCTGTGAATACCTCGTTGAGCGTATTTCCAATTTTGTTTCTCGGTTCATGGTTGATTCCTCTTATCTACTTCAGAAAGTTAATTAAATAAATTACCCTTCAAGTTGGTGGTGAGTAAACGCTACTGCTAGCATTACTCATGAAGCCAGAACACTTTATATTCCAGTGTTACTATGATGACTGACAGCTATTAAAAATTCGAAAAAAAACATCTTTAACGCGGTAGCAATATTCGAGTGGACAAAAGTTAGTTTATTCGTCTTAGTCTATTTTAAAACCACGTTTCTATGCATTTTTCATTTGAATTATTATTTTACACTTTTCAAATTTTGTATGTGTGAAATTTTTCATTCAATTTCAAACGTTTTTATGAGAATACAGCAGAGACATTCGATTAATTTGTTGTATTTCTATTTCACCTGACCCCTCTTACGTTTTCGTCACGGAAAGATCACGAAGGTAAAAGATAGGGCGATATGAATTCACACTAAGTCTTACCAGAAATAGTTTTAACGACTGGAAGACAAACAGGCGAAAACAACAGTTGTATAAAAAGTGCCCTCCACATTAAGAAACGGCGTAAAAATGTTCAAATGTTTGTTGAGCTTAAGGGAGTTAACTGCGGGGTCATCAGTCCCTAAACTTACAAACTGCTTATGAACTACTTTAGACTAAAGACGACACAAACAGCCATGCCCGAGGGGAGATTCGAACCCTCGATCGTAGCAGCCGTGCAGATCGTGACTGGCGCCGCAGAAATAGCATTAATGTAGCATTAATGTCATCCAGTTCTAAGTTAAGTTGAAAGTTTAAGTTCTCTTGTTGAGTGGGAAGTTGGTTTGAAATGAACTGCAAAATTTGTACCAACACACGGAAACATAAACAAAGTAAGCTCTATTGCACACGAGACACGAAAGAAAGAAAGAAGGTTACGATTTCACGTCCCCTCGACAAAGAGGTCATTAGAGCGAAGCAGAAGCTCGGATTGTTATGATAAGGATGGGGAAGGAAATCGGCCGTGCCCTGCTGCAGGGACCATTCCGGCATTTGCCTAGACTGATTTAGCAAAATAATGGAAAACTCAAACCCAAATAGCCGGAGGCCAGTTTGAAGCGCCGTGCAGCCGGATATGAGTCCAGTGTGTTACCACTGCACCAACTCGCTCCGAAGCAAAAACGAATGCGAGAAAATATAGCATTGTTCTGAGCTACGTTAATTAAGTTTCTGGGCTATCGTTAGTATAAAATCATTTGTAAAATAGACAATAAAGCAATCTATTAAACACGTGTTACAACGATTGAAATTGATCGATGAATTGCGCCATGGTTTAAAACAGTATTAAGGAAAGTAATTGTACTGTTGCTTGTTACAAGATAGAAAATAAACGTATTGACGTATCTCTTATTCATTGATTTAGAACAGATGCCGTCGAATGCGCAGGGCTGTAATTGTACCCCTATTACAAAAATTAAATGGATTGAGTACAAAATTTGTAAATAAACCCGATTCAAATTATCATTACGAATGAAGATAATAAATGAGTAAGCCGTGAATGTTCTCTGCCAACATATCGGTTTTAAATGGTGTTAAAAGAAGTGTTCCATATTTTGAGAGGAAGTATTACGGATGAATGACCGTTATACATTACCATTACCTCTGAATTAAATTTTCGACCGCAGGAAGGTCGACCCCTGCTTAAACTGCAAACAATTTTTTGTTTTATGTCGAGACTGTCCGTATTAACTGCCAAAAAATGTCAGACAACTGAACCAATATTCTCATTTTAGCTCGGTGGCGCCATTCTCGTCTCCTGATCTACAGCAAGCATAGTTGATTAGTGAAATATCGTTGTACTAGTGATGTGTGTCGCTTCAGGTCTCGTCTGAAAAATGTCCTATGCGGTTTTCAGCAGCGAAATACCAAAACTCATTGCAGTGTGTCAACCAAGAGAACGGCATTTTCTATTGTTATTGTAATAGTTATCATTCTGCTGTAATGCGATATACATCATTGATTCCTATCATTATTACCATCACTATTATCTTTGTTCTTTCCCATGTGGTCAAGAGACCAGAAAGAATGTGTGGTTTGGCGGAAAATAGAACAATAGGAGAAAGTAGGAAAAAAGTTTGTAATAATTTATGTTGATTTAACATCGCGATGACAGATGCTAAGCAAAAACACATCCAAGTCGTGGGTGGCAACATTCCAAGAATCCATCACACATATGGATTCGGATTCTCATCATCATTTGTTGGCCCAAAAAGGCTGTAACACTGTGAAATCAATAAGCTGGTTAGTAGTCTATACACTATATGTATATGTTTGCAGAGGAAAAACCTCAGAATTGCACATTTCCCTCATATACAGTTTAGTTTCTGTGTTCATGGCCGCAAGTAAAGTATCCTGTTTTCTGAATCCTCAAATTAAATAATTCAAATGTTCAAATGTTTGTTAAGCTTATGGGACTTAACTACGAGGTCATCAGTCCGTAAACTTACAAACTACTCATCAACTATCTTACACCAAGGACGGCACAAATATCCATTCCCGAGGGGGATTCGAACCCCCGACCGTAGTGGCCGTGCGGACCGTGACTGGAGCGCCTCAGTCCCCTCGGCCACCGCGGCCGGCATTAAATAATTACTGTGTTACACAAATAATCAGTTAACTACGTTTCTTCTGGCTTCCAAGCAAACCAACACATTTATGTATTCACGTAGAGGATATGAAATATTACTTGTACAGTCGTAAGGCTACATTCTGAAACGCAATCGCTTTCAAGTTGCGAAGTTTTCGTGACGTATGGGGCATCTTTGACTTCCAGTGACTTTTTATGAAAGAAATTAGCTTTTGTGGAAATGTAACAAAGTAATTGTTTTAGACTTTTTCTTGAGGGGGGGGGGGGGGCGAGTGAAACTGTAATCGCGATGGTAGTAGTGACCTGCCGTATGTTGCAAGCACAATATCAGTAATTTTAACTTCTCTAGTCATTTGCTGAAAATATATCTTAATGCTGTATAGCTTCAAAAATTTAAACGCTGGTTTCGGCCATATTGGACGAATTAAATATCTGCATACTAAATGTGACGATGGAAACTATCAGGAGATAGCGCAGCGTATTAACCAAAATCCGCGACTACCTTCTAGAAGCCCGTATGAGACGAGCGTGATTTCGCGTCGCTTATCGCTACACAGGTCTTCCTAGTACAGCTAAGAACTGGCAACATCGTTGCTAATATTTGGCAACACTGTGACTGTGCAGTTACTTCCGCAGGTGGTACTGAATTGTCTCGCTAAATTCACTTGACATTCCTATTCTGCTTTCATGACTCATGCTATATAATGCCCATGCGATATGAGAGACAGAAATTTAACTTTTGCACTCAAGGAATGCTGTTATTCGTGCGAGGGTTAAGGCACCAGGCGGTAGCGTGTGGTTGGCTGGGCCGCGGTGGCCGAGGGGACTGAGGCGCTCCAGTCACGGTCTGCACGGCCACTACGGTCGGGGGTTCGAATCCCCATTCGGGCATGGATATTTGTGCTGTCCTTAGTGTTAGCTAGTTCGTAAGTAGTTTGTAAGTTTAGGGACTGATAACCCCATAGTTAAGTCCCATAGACTATAAAAACATTTGAACATTTTTTGAACATAATGATTAATATAGTTCCTTCATGGGAAATATCTGCCGTAGAAATGAGACAGGAAGACACGAACCTTGTCGTGTGCTTGTGTTCCTTTATATCGTGCGCTGAAACGTATTCAGATACTTTTGCTCATACATTTACCGTAAGGAATCAAACAAAGACACTTGAAGATTATAGTGCAGTTACGCACTGTCTCTTGATGAAAACATATGAATTGATGACCATAAGAAATTACAGAAAGGGCTTTTATGAAAGGAAAAGGATCGAGATTTAAACCACAAATAAGTGTTAACCATCGTAGTGTGCCATTGGATTGGATCAACTATTATGACAATATTTTGCCTTTCTAATGTATTATGTATTAGTGTAATAATATGCTCATCATTCAAAATGGTTGTTCTGCTCCGTTGATGTCGTGTGTGGAATACACATGGCAACGTTTTTTAGTGGATCACAACTCAGCAACACTACAGCATTTTACGTATCCAGGGCGATGAGCGGCAGCAGGCGCTGTGGGCAGAGGGCGAGGCAGCGCTGTGTAGCGCCGCCACCGCTGCTGCCAGCGAGTGGGCCGCGGAGAGCTCTGCCAAGTGCTGCGGCCAGAGGCGGCAATGTCACTGGGCCGAAATGTTATACCAATGTATCAAAAAATGAAATACGTATATGCTCCCCTTACACTTGTGGCATCAGCATGCACGAGGGACGTGAAATTAAAATTTTCGTCCACAGTCGGTTTCCAGCGCTAATACGCGCACATGCAAGTCAGGTACTTTACCACGAGACCGCGGATGTAGCTAACCTAGTCGTTTTCTATTTGCACACAATAAGAACTGTATGAACTCCCGCATTCTACAGTGTTGCCAGATTGTGCAGATAGCTGGACGTAGAACGAATCAGTTCGGCACACGTTTATTGTCCCATGTCGCTATCGACTTGGACCTGGGCTCAGCGGCAGCCGGCCGCCGGTACAGGTTTTTTGTCAAAGAGTGTACATAACTTCGCAGGTCTGCATGGCACCAGTGCACAGAAAACAGAAAGCCGCACTGATATGAGGCTTCACCCAACTCCACATTGCCGCGGTGGAGTAGCCGAGCGGTCTATACAGCCCTCAGCCGCAAGTTACATACCGGGCGCCGTGGCTCAGCGCGACCGGTCAGCGGGCTAAACGCCCTCTGTAATAAAAAACCGGAGCCAAATATACAACGAACAAACAAGAACTGAGTAAAACAACGACCGCAAGGCTTAGATCCACCTGCAAGAAAGAAAGGAAAAAAAAAAAAAAAAAAAAAAAAAAAAAATCGGTCTAAGGCGTCAAGCTGCGAAGCGCGCGGTTTCTCGCCGTCGGAAGTTCGATTCCTCCCTAGGGCATGGGTATGTTTGCTGTCCTTAGGTTAGGTTACCCTAGTTTAAGTAGTTTGTAGGCTACGGACTGATGACCACGCAGTTTGGTCCAATAGATTTACAAGCATTTGAACATTTTGAACAACTCCACATTTTTCTTATTTCTCGTTATTTTTGGCCTAAAGTGTCATAACAAACTCAGACATCTAGAGAATAGCGTCGAGAGACGACCAGAAATTATTTCCCGTCTAAAAACTGTCGTTGCTGATAACAGATTGTGTTAAACTGTATATGGGCCAAAAATACCCACACGGTACTGCTGGTATGACGGATCAGTCTTTCATACTTCTAGGTGGTCTATAGGCAGTGGTGGCTCGTATAAAATTTTACCAGTGTGCTACAATATTACACGAATAAACAGGAAACAAAATATACTAAATAAATGTTTTAAATGATTGCATAGTCTATGGGACTTAACTACGGGGTCATCAGTCCCTAAACTTACAAACTACTTATGAACTACTTACAAACTAGAACGGCACAAATATCCATGCCCGAGGGGGGATTCGAACCCCCGACCGTAGTGGCCGAGCAGACCGTGACTGGAGCGCCTCAGTCTCCTCGGCCACCGCGGCCGGCAAATATACTAAAATAAAAAGTAGTACTCACTCAGTGTCGAAAAATACGTCGTTGTTTTCTGCTGCAGAATTTGCCGATAACTTTCGTGTTGAAGCCCTCAATGCTGCTTACTATATTCTTCTCAATGGAGAGCATTGCAAGGGCACTAAGTCGTTGTTCTGACATGGTATTCCGAAGAAAAGTCTTGATCCTCTTCATAAAAGAAAAACATCTTTTAGGCTCAGCAGTTGTCATCGGCGTGGTTACTATTATTTGCAGAAGTTTTGATATCTGATTTAAGGTGTCATGCAGATTGTTGTTGGAAATGAACTGTCTGGTCGTTCGAACAATACCGAGAGCTCCGTCATTAACCTGGGTTTCTCCAGCATGGTATAAGCTTGGATTTCAACATTAAGTTCTGGGAAGCGTCTTGAGCATTCTTCAAACTTTGAAGAGTCTAGCAGCTTTGCTGCATCTAGATGATCTAAGGGCTTGGAAACTGTCACGGGCTTCTGTGGTAATCCTCTTGCAGACTTCTCGCGCATCAGAAAGTAGGCAAAGACTTATCCTCCGGCGCTTGCTCTGAGACCTAGCTGCTGCTGTGGCTGCCGCATCAATGTCGTCGATTGAAGCTCTTATATTACTAATGGCCTGTATGAAGCGGGATACTGAAGCTTTTATTATTACAGCATCGCCCGATCTTGCCTGCAACTGGCTGTACATGATATCTACATTAGGCATCACTTTCTGGAAGAATGATAGTCAAAAGAGGAATTCTTCACCCTGTAGATTTCGACGGAGTCCAACGGCTTGGCAACAAGTTTGGTCGGAAGGCGATTTTTCCAGCATTGCTAAGCATTCCTGCAGCAAGGATTTATTTTGGTAGAGCACATTTATGGTGCGTGATTTGAAATTACACCTAGTAGCTGGCCCACTAGGAATCCTTCTTGCTGCCAATTTCTCTAAGGCGGAAAGTCATTCTGATGACATTCAAAAGATTGCTGAGAAGCCTCATACATTTAAAAAGAACACTCTAGCTGACTTATTCTGTGAAGCAGCGTGTTTCATAGTTAAATTTAGCTGGTGCGCATAACAATGCACATGATGTTGATTAGGATACATTGCTTTAATGCAACCACTCATGACATGCACCATCGTATGTTTGAGCGATAATTTTATGCGGTGCATCTTTGAAGAAAGGCTCTATGACTTTCGAAATACACGTAGCTAGAGAATCAGCATTATGTCCTTCAAGATTGAAAACACCCCAGAACCTTTCACATGGCACACCATTCTTTTCATAGCGCAGCACTTATACTAACTGTGTCTTTTTAGAAAACATCAGCGCCGGCCGCGGTGGCCGAGGGGACGCCGGGCGCCGTGGCTCAGCGCGCCCGGTCAGGGGGCTCAACGCCCTCTGTAATAAAAAAGCTGAGCCAACAACACTTCGAACATCAACGAACACATACGATCAGCGTCCGCGATGAACAGAACTACCCATAGAGCAAAAAAAAAAAAAAAAAAAAAAAAAAAAAAAAAAAAAAAAAAAAAAAAAAAAAAAAAGGGACTGAGGCGCTCCAGTCACGGTCTGCACGGCCACTACGGTCGGGGGTTCAAATCCCCCCTCGGGCATGGATATTTGTGCATCCTAGTTCGTAAGTAGTTCATAAGCAGTTTGTAAGTTTAGGGACTGATGACCTCGTAGTTAAGTCCCATAAGCTTAACAAACATTTCAAACATTTTTTGAAAAAATCAGTTCTTTCATCTGCCATTACAGCAGCAAACTCAGCCTGCTTTATTTCTTCCGAAATAACTTCACGGCAAATTTCTAACGTACAATTGAGCAACTCATTTTGAATGGATTTTGAAATACCATTAAAAACTTGATTACCTTGTACATGTTCTTTTAGTGCATTATCAATATCAGAAATTAAGCCCTTAAAACCCAAAAAGACACCTGGATTTTACGATGTTTCTGTCTCGTCGAGCTCTTCAAAGCCAATTCGAAAGCACCACATAATTTTATATAATCAATAATCCTAGATAGCACATACCTGTTTTTCTCAACCTGTTGATTATGTTTCACTATTTCGTCATGATAAGCACGAATTAAAATTGTTGCGATATTAGCTTTACCTAATGCACTAAGATCAAGTATTTTATTTATATGCTTAAGATTTCCTTTACTTTTTTTTATTAATGCATTAAGATTTCCGAGGTCTTTCACTCCCCCTGTACTCCACGCATCACTGTTCCCAAACAACAAACATGGAAAGCAAAAAAGTGCATTGCGAGTATCACATCCGCAAATCCAACTGTTTTCATACACTGTCGTACTAAATTTCCTTGTGTACTCACTTTACTTGCCACCTCCTTTAGCCTTTTGACTGAGATTTAAAACGAGTAGGTCTACCTAACTCTTTCACTTTCAGTTTCAGTTTCTCTTCCAAAGGTCTACTGGAAAATGGCCTCTGTTGCAGATCATCGACAGAATTCGCCTTGTTGCTCGCACAGTACGTAACGCGCACTTTCACGAAGTGATACACCGCGAAACACTTCTTCAGCAAACGTACAAATCGTGACTGACAATGGAAATAACGGAGCTTAGCAATAACCCCACTAGGTCATCTGCGTTCTACACAAGCGACCAATGAAACTGCTTGGCTGAAAAGCGCATTTTCACTCGCATGTTGGCTAAACATTGCTAATGTTGTTTGTGATTGAAGTTTTACGTCAAACACGTCAACCTTTGTATGATTACCTTTAATTAAATACCAATTAATACTGTATTGACAGTAAGACCTTCAGGGAAATCTATAACAGCGTTGCCAACTGCATGTATTCACTACAGGTAGTAAATATAACGTTTAAAAAATATTAATTTTATTTACAGAAAATAAAAATTTACACTCAGATGTATTTGAATACGAGCCTCACACCAGTAGGTTTGAGAGACAACGCACAAGACGCCTGAGCCAGCGCTCTATTTTACGCTGTATGCCGCAATTTTCGTCATATACTATTCTTCTGCAAGCGTTACCCGCAGCGCGAAGAGAAATATTGATCTGGAGCTGCAGTCAGTATCAGCACACGAGTCGCCAGGCCTGACGTCACGTCTGCGCATGCGCACTAGCGAACACCGACTGCGCCGCCTCTCTGCGCATGTACCAGCGCGGCTGAATCCCACTTCAGCACATGGAGCTGGTTTTCAGCTATCGCGAGAGAGCGCTCCAAAATGCGTTTTCATTCTTATTACTAGCATTCTAATACGCATTGGAAGGGAATTGGCATAATTTTATTCTGATTTATGGCTCGCATTCCAAGAGAAAGGATGTAATTTTACAGATATTTATCGCTTGCATACGAAGAGAAATGGCATAATTTTAGTAATACATTTACAGTGTGCTGCAGCACATGAGCACATTATCACCAGCCGCCACTGCCTATAGGTATGAAATTTTGGTTATACAAGTCTATGAATGATTAAAAGTCACGGGAGGGTTTAGTTCCGCAAGAATATGGTGGCAGTCAGGGCTCTATAAACACCCATATGGGCTAAAAATGAGCACGTGGTACTTCTAGTGTTAAGACCTTTTTAAAAACAAATACAGCCCTCAGTCGCAAGTTACAAATTGAATGTAACCCAGGTTTCAGTGTCACAGAGGACACCTTTCTCAGACAATAGCAGGTAAAAAGGCAAAAAATTACCTGTCAACTTAAAAAATTGAAACCATATTACATCTGTTGTGGGCACATAGTCATACTATAAAACAAGAACAGCGGCAAACAGTCGCTAGGGGCTGGATCCAGTCTCTGTGATGGTTGAGAAGCAACTGGATGTGCTAGTGTAGTAAGCAGTTGTGCACGCTTGTCGTCATCTAGCGGCCAAATTAATAATCAATACAGCAACTAACTTACATACCAGAAAGGTAGGCGTCTGAAGCCAAGGAAGTTAGAATAAGGTGAGATGCCCTCAAACGCCTCAGAAGTGAAGCCATTGTCGCCATATTACGGTGCCAATTTTGCGTTAATAAATCACATTTCAGCTATTTAGAAGGTCAGTATTTGTCCACAAAAGTACATTATATCAAATATATACTAAGAAATGAGTCATTTAAATGTATGAAAGTTAACAGGGCAAGAACCACACAGGGTTCTAATCTATTTTCTTGGCTCCGCAAGATGGCGCAATGGCTTCAATGGACAGCTAAGCTTTACATAGTAGCACCGTCTCCCCTTATTTTAACCTCCTTGTCTGAAGCCACCACATACTCTGTATCTATATAAAAGCGGAACGACAATCATTGACACACTGGCTCACTCATTCACTCACTGACTAAATACGAACTCACGAAAACTAATTCACCTATGACCCTGAAATTCGGCAGGAATATAGTTTATAGGTAGAAGACGTCAGCTAAGAAAGAATTTTGCGATAGGACCGATAGTTCAGGAGATATGACGTCATAAACAATGAAAACTTCCTCGTCTTGTGGCACGTTATAGTGTGTATTTATCAGTCCACCATTTGAGAAGGAGAGTACTTAGCGACATGCAAGAAACGTTAAACATAATTCCAAACGTTTAGGAAAATTTTTCTTGCTGACAACCCCAGAAAAATGATAAAAGGAAGAAAGTTTGGCGTTTACTACTTTTCTGCGTTCATGCAGTAAAATTACGACGTTTGGCATGACACTACAATTTATTATTCGTACACTATTAATTGTATTCGTGAGAAATCTTACAGACGGTATACAAATATACCACTGAACGTCCGTCCCACATTTTGTCATAGTATGGCACGCAGTTCATGAGATATGGAGTCATAAACAATTAGGGGCCGGCCGCGGTGGCCGAGGTGACTGAGGCGCTTCAGTCACGGTCAGCAAGGCCACTACGGTTGGGGGTTCGAATCCCCCCTCGGGCATGGATATTTGTGCCGTCTTTAGTCTTAGCTAGTTCATAAGTAGTTTGTAAGCTTAGGGACTGATGACCCGTAGTTAAGTCCCATAAGTTGTACAAACATTTGAACATTTTTTGAAACAATTAGGGTTATGAATAACCTCCTCATCAGGCGTGACGTTTTGATTTATTGCGTATTTCCTACAATTTCTGTTCGCTACGTATTTTACAGACATTTTATATACACACCACTGGATGTACCTTGGAAATAATATCGTATTACGACCTATAGTTCAGGTGCTATGACTCAAAGACAATGAAATGCATGAAAAGTCCTCCTAACGAGCACGAGGTTGTAATTTACTACGTTTTTACTACCAACTCCATTAACAACACATTTCATAGTGAGTTTGCTAATATTCCACTCTGCGAATCTGGTAAATAATTTTTTTGTAGGACACATAATTCAGGAGATATCTGTATATACATAAAAGCGAAAGGTCACTCATGCAGTGTCTAAACACGAAATTTCTAAATCTGATGCACCTATGAAGCTGAAATTTTGCCGGTATGTAGTTTATAGGTAGAAGACGTCAGCTTTGCGATAGGATCGAATTAGGGTGCAAGAGGGAGGATACCTTTACTACAGACTGACGAAATCTGAAGTTTCATTCCGATCTTCACGAAATTTTGCACACTTGTCCTTCAATACAAGAGGAAGGTCAGCGTTTCATACGATGCATGGGGTAGGTTATCTTGCAACATAAAAATGTATCCCTAAATATCTTGACCGCACTGTAACTTGAGAAAAGCTCGACCGATTTCACAGATCATTTTGGGTTGTTTTCGTTATTCTCAGAACAAGTGTTGTATGAATTTAAACCAAAAACTTGATAACAACGCTGTGCATTTTTCAATGTGACCCTGTTTTTATGGGATCAAAACCTATAGTTTATCCGATACTAATTAAACTTTTCATATCTGAGCTTGAAGACAAGAGGAATGTTACTGTCTGTATAAAATTTCGGTCGTTGCACGGTGGAGGATACTTAAATTACGGACTTTGACAAAATGCATAGTTTTGTTTCGATCTTAATAAATTTTTGCACACATGACCTTTTATACTAAGAGGAAGGTTACTGGGTACATAAATGTTGGTATGGTACATGACAGAGGGTAACCTTGTGAAAACCTTTGCCGAGAGAGGGAAAGGTGGAAACGAACAGAGAGATGGGAGAGTAAGACGTTGATGCTGTGGGAGGGGGGGAGGTGGACTACGAGGGTGTGAAATAAATAAATACCCGGGCAACGACAGGTTTACAGATAGTTTATGTTTAAAACTGACTGAGGTCCGGAACTCTAAAAAGCCATGAGACGCACAAGCCCATCTTTAACAACCGATGCGAAGCACGGGCGTATAAGCTAGTAGTTTACATAAAAATGGACATGTAGTGAAGGCATGACATATGCAGTAAAACTAATAAATTACAAGAATAAACTTTTGGAGCTGGAGCCTGAAACAACCTTAGTATTACGTTAGACAAACAGACGCGCAATTAGGGAAGAAAAAGCATCTCAGAATGTGGAAAGATTAATCCGTCCCAGATGCTTTAAAGTTACTAAAGCAATGGCTTAAAGATTTTGAAGAAACTTTTATTACGCAGGTGCAACTATTCACTAAGAAGAAGTCCGTCATTTAAGGACAAATGTTTAAACATTTCTAATTCTTCCCAAATATCGAGCTAAAGTCCCATCTTCTCTATGTGTAAAATTTCTAGGTTTTCAATACTATCATGAAAATGCCCTGAGATTAATAAATGGTCTGCAAAAGGAGAATTAGGGAGACAGGAACCATTCTTCCTTAGGAAGAGTTCTTTACAACGAACTGAAAAAGATGGTCCTGTTTACCCGATGTAATAGGCACGACACGTAGCACAGGAAACTAGTGCTGGAAACAGCGGTTGTTTCGGAGGCGGAGATTTCGCGCCATTTCACCCGAAGCCTCCGGCTACCTCCGGTTGGACGTGTCGACGCCATTTTGGAGATGAATCTTGCCGTATTTGTTTGATTTGGCAGTGTATTTTGGGTAGCACGAAAAGATGCTGTTTCCTAGCTTCAGTTTCACAAATATAAACCAAAGAAATTTTCTAATACGAGTTTGTTATAATAAAAGTTGTGTAAACGTACAATTTTTGATAAAAGTTTCACGATGGCGTTATAAAACTCAGGAAGTACAAAAACATAGATCGGCTGTGGTTAAGTGCAGAATACGTCAGATAGTAGCGTGTTTGTTTGTCGAATAGAAGGTCCTGCGATCGATTCCCCACAAGTGCGAACATTTTAATGCTCTATAATTGTTCAGAATTTCTTTTTCTTTCTCACTTCTACTACAAAAGTTTATTATAATTTGAGGTAATACATTTGTACATGTCATATATTTAACAAGTGGTGTTCTTACAGTTTTCTGTCAAAAACTCTTGAATCTTTAAATGTATACAGAGTGTCCTTCCGTCATCATATAAATTTGTTTCTTGTTTTATGATATCAATTTGAAGATAGTGGACACAGTGTCATGACAAGACCGCGTAACTGGAGACAAGCGTCTATACATAACAATATTAAAACCGAAAGAATGAGATTGCAAGCTAGTGTACACCTTTAAATCTAATGAAAGTCCAGCTCCAGTTGCAATTAGTTGTGCTTTATTTAAGCCCACACTACCGGTTTCGGCCTCTATGTTAGGCCATTTTCAAGTGTGACAGACCTGCATATAATGTGTAGCAATAAGTTTACAAAAATTATATGGTAAAGATAGAATGATACATATGTAAAAAGGTACTGTACAGAAGCAGAAAGAAACTTACGTTATGCCATAGAGAAAGCAACGTCAAGTAATTAAAACGATATAACTCAGAGAATTTAAAACTTTTGGCGCCCAATGGCGATATAAGAAAATGGGCGTGTCATTTTTTAACATTCCAGAACATTATAATCGGCATGATCTGATGTGTTCTGATATAAACATTACATCATTGCATGCTTAAAATTATAAACATCAGTTGATAAAATGTAAAGGTCAATAGTAAAAAATTACAATTGTCAGTTAGGATAAAAAACGGAAATGTAGCGGCCAATGAGGCTATGTGAAAAGTGGGCGTGTCGTCAATTTAAAATGTTTTTAATACAGGAAGTATAATAATTTAGCTTAAGGCCAATTGCATTCAATTTAGTTTACATTAAAGTTGAATGTATTGATTTAAACAAGGTACAAAGATTCTTATGTTGTAAAATGTAAAATGATTGCAACAAATAATTTTAAGCATGCAATGATGTAATGTTTATATCAGAACACATCAGATCATGCCGATTATAATGTTCTGGAATGTTAAAAAATGACACGCCCATTTTTCTTATATCGCCATTGGGCGCCAAAAGTTTTAAATTCTCTGAGTTCTATCGTTTTAATTACTTGACGTTGCTTTCTCTATGGCATAACGTAAGTTTCTTTCTGCTTCTGTACAGTACCTTTTTACATATGTATCATTCTATCTTTACCATATAATTTTTGTAAACTTATTGCTACACATTATATGCAGGTCTGTCACACTTGAAAATGGCCTAACATAGAGGCCGAAACCGGTAGTGTGGGCTTAAATAAAGCACAACTAATTGCAACTGGAGCTGGACTTTCATTAAATTTGAACCACAGTTGCGGCAACAGCAACCATCCAACGATGGAGAAACTAATAGTGTACACCTGTTACGTTGTCGATAAGTCTGTCCACAAAAATAATTCAAAAACTGTATATAAGCGGCAAAGAACTGAGTGGTGTTAGTGTTATATTTTATCGTCGTTTTTTGTCGCTTTGTTTGTGCTAGTTTTGCCGTAAAATTTCGAAGGAAAGCCTTGCAACTACCTGCGCCTCCCGGGCGGGCCTGGCACCGCGCTACCCGGCCTGCCGGTACTAGCCGGGTACCCGACTACCCGCCTACCCGCCTACCCGCCTACCCGCCTACCCGCCGAGCCCCAGTCCACCCGGCCGCCCGTGGCGCTCTGCTGCTAGCCGGGGCACGCGCCCGTCAGCCGCTTCACTCTTAGCGGGAAATACACTATTCCGATTTTCACGCTGCAAACACCGTTCACGGTACATACGACCGTCCCACAGCCGCGGTGGAGTAGCCGAGCGGTCTTTAGCGTCTCGCTGCGGAGCGCGCGGTTGCTCGCCGTGGAGGTTCGAGTCCTCCCTGGGGCATGGGTGTGTGTGTTTGTCCTTAGGTTAGTTTACCTAGGTTTAAGTAGTTTGTAAGCTACGGACTGATGACCACGCAGTTTGGTCCGATAGATTTACAAACATTTGAACATTTCAAACCATCCCACATCGGTTTATGAACTTAGTTTTTCCTTACAAGCTTTACTTAGCATGCGAAAAAAAAGTCTACTTTTCATATTATGCGTGAGATTTTACATCCATAATGCTTATCACTCGATTCTGAAGAAACTATGGGATTAAAAAATCTGATTTTTGAACATGTGATAGTAAAGAATCTTAGCTTTCTAACAAAGCATTCAACTTTCCATAATTCGTAAGTGTTGTTTTAAAATGACGCTATTAGTGAAGTATGTGCACCTCATTTACAAATCATGTATTGAAAAAAATAGCACGCAGCTTAAATGACGTATTCATGTTAGAGCATACATTACCGCGAGTGAAATACAGCTGTCTCATTTCACGAGTAATTGCGAGTTAAGGAGCATCAGTGACGCGATAGCAAGTGTATGAATTCAGCGGGTGTTCTAACAGCGTTTCTGTCGACATTTCGATAAACTGCTTGATGTATCCTTACTGAAAGAAAAAAGGAAGGTCGGGTTGTTACGTTCAGTTGCAATCGAGGTCATTAGAAACGATTAACTGGTCGAATGTTCGAAGGTTCAGCTTACGCTCAAGGGAAGTAAACCAATTACTGTCCATCGATAAAGGCGTGTGGTCCATTGTTGTTTTATTTTTCCCCCTTTTTCCTTTCACTAAGGCGAGATGAAATCCCGAGGGAGTCACCACTATCGGAGAGGTGACATTCAAGGTCGCAGTCATCAGTTTTGTATCGCTGGACAGATTGCATGTATCTTCAAAACACTTGTAATTTTTCCACACTGAATAAATTGTCAGTGCAGTATCAATTGCGAGTAAAAAAGAAAAAAGAAAGACGTGTGCAGTAACGGATCTGGTAAAAACAGACAGAAGACGCCCAATTCTGTGCTGTAGAAGCAAAACGATAGCCGTATCGGCTCGCGGAAATATTAAACCTGTTGTAAGTCGTCTACGGTCGGGGATTCGAATTCCCCCTCGGGCATGGATATTTGTGCCGTCCTTAGTCTTAGCTAGTTCATAAGTAGTTTGTCAGCTTAGGGACTGATGACCCCGTAGTCAAGTCCCATAAGTTCTACAAACACGTGTGTGTGAATGTGTAAGTCGTCGACTTCGCGTTAGCCGGCTCCGATACGTTTGTAGGCAATTTTATACTTTGCTCAATATTTACTTACAGTGTTTCACTTTCACTTTATATAAACTATGTGATGGCTCTAACATGAAGAGCAATATGACACCTTAAATCTCTCCAGTTCCTTGTTCCTGGTAAATCTACGTATTGTCATGCGTGTGACGAAAAATGATATGCGCTACGATGATGTGATAATATTTAATTTTATTCAAGGTTTTCCTACTAATTGTCTAGCTAAAATTCTGTCAAGGTAAACAGGAACTCTTTAAAGAGCCAGTTGTTTGGGAAATGAGTAAGAATTTCATTCAAAATGAGAGATTCAGTAGCCTCGAAGACTTGCTGATGGAAATCATCTTTCTTTAGAAGAAAATGTCAAGAACATAACTGAAGAACATTTGGAGTGACTTGAAAAACTTTCAAACATTATTTCCCTTCCTTGTCTATTAATAGCAATGGGATTCGCAAGTTTTTGGAAGGAGCAATAATTTTGTAATCCACATAAAATGTTCAAATGTTTGTTAAGCTTAAGGGACTTAACTACGGGGTCATCAGTCCCTAAACTTACAAACTACTTATGAACTACCTACAACTAAGGACGGCACAAATATCCATGCCCGAGGGGGGATTCGAACCCCCGACCGTTGTGGCCGTGCGGACCGTGTGTAATCCACATAACTGCAAATTAATAGTAATAGCTTCTGGAAACGTCCAGTAACTTTAAGTCACATAAATATTTGGTATTGGTAAGAGGTAACACATTTATTACATGTCTCGTTCACTCGTGCGAAAAGACTTTCACTTCTAACATTTAGATACAAATAAATACAAAACCACTCTTCTCGTTGAAAGTAACCAGAGACTCGCTTGAACGTCCGGATGCTCTACTAAAGGGTTTAGCCGCTTAATTCCATAACGAAAACTTGTAGGTTAACAGACAAGTGTAAAATACTTTAATATTGTATACTGCACCTCTCAATTATTCAAAAGCCTGCATCTGCCCTTTTGATATGAAACCATTGATGCGTTGACTACAAAAACCATTAGTTGTACGTACCAGTAAGAAACTTTTTCGTCTATTATTTTTCTATTTCACTTTATTTAATTTTAATAAGGTTGAGTTTAAACTACTATATATCTGCGATATGGTAATGGGACAAAATCGCTTAAGAGGCACTGTGCTTAGGGATTTAAAAAATAAAAAATAACCTCTACATAACATCACAGCTTTACAACAGAGCCTAATTGTCTTTTGGCTGAATATATGGTTGTTACAATTACAAGATGAAATGATGAAGGAATATTAGAAACTTTCTTGTTTTAAGTAGCCTCTACTCCTTGCAGATTGGTATGCTCTGCCCTGTTCGTTATTTATTTCAGACATAGCAATAACGTATAAATTGCTACGTAGGTAATCAAAAATGTGCGCGATGCCTACGCTTTGATTTAATACAACGAGTTGCGCAACGCTGCATTCTAGCGCTCACAGCGCCGTCTGTAGCGCTGTTGCACGGGCCCGGCGGGTACCAACACCAAGGTCTTACAACAGGCCGTGCCTACGTCACACTTAAGAGGCCGCGGCCGCCATCTGACTGGCAGGCGGTGGGCGTGCCCCAGCCAACAGCCAGTGAGGTGGCGGCCGCGGCCTCTAAGTGTGACGTAGGCACGGCCTGTTGTAAGGGACTCGACGGCGCATCGCAGCTGGCTCGCTGTGTACTAGAGTTGGGCAACACGATTCTTTTTTATGAATCGATTCTTGTGATTCAATCCCACATTGTGAATCGATTCCTACGATTCGTTCACGATTCTTTCGCGATTCTTTAGTCTGCATTGGCGCGATTCTTACTTCTACATCTTGCTCGTAGATGGCGATACATGTCAGTGTTATGGATGTTGGAATCTTAACCTTTTGCATCTGTTCCTACGATTCGTTCACGATTGTTTCTGGTCTGCGACGGCACATTCTTACAAAATGCCGAAAAGGTGACAATATGGGTATAGGATTTTTTAATATTTTTGGTGCGTAAAGTTCAGATTCAAAATAATAATGAGGCAAAGCCATTCGATTCAGCTCTCAAAAATTCTCGAGAAAATAGTCTGAAATTTAGCGAACGGTTCTAAATAAATATTACACTACCATCTATTTCTGCTGTCATCATAGCTCATTCACTAGCGTTGCAGGTTTAGTGAACGTAGGACAATTATTTCGAATGCTGCAGTAACCTTATAACTTTTTTTCGTTCTGTTTGAATACTTCGGCAATTTAAATATAAATATAATTGAATGTATGGTAATTATAAGGTATCTAATCATTATAAAATACTTATGTAAAATCAATTACTTGAAGGAAATACGAAATAAACATTAAAAATAAAAATCCATTTCTAAATATTAAATTTCTTTCGAGATACAAGAAATTCACGTTTATTAAAATGTTTCTTTTTTCTAAAATCGGTTTCTTTCAGGAAAGCTGATAATGTAAAAACCAAAATGGCAAATAAGATTTTTGAGATGGCTTTAAAAACATTTAAAATCGCGTTTTTATATAAAAAGAATATTTTTGTAAAATTAATTTTTTACAAAAAATATAACTACGTAGATGAACTCGAAAAGCTTAAACCTCTCTAAACACAAAATATAATCTAAATGTTACAGCCATTTCTGGGATACGCGAAATATAAATGTGTAAGGATTGCTCGTTTAAATACATAATATGTAAACTTTATAAAAGACGTATATTCGTATGTATTGACAGCTGTGTATTTCGCTGCGTTCTGTTTCTGTTATGTGTAATTCGTGAATAGGCTAATAATTAACAGCTCACGATCTTCGTTCTGTGCTTCCTTTGTTCACACGCTTTCTGGCTTTCGTAATCATTCGGCACGATTCGCCACTTGCTTTCGAGTCATGAATCGTAAGACAGGCGATTCTTTTGAACGACGATTCGTCCCCCCCTCTTCGGCACGATTCGGCAAGATTCGGCAATCGCCTTCGAATCGTGAATCGTTGGAACTTAAGAATCGTCACGAGACAGACGATTCTTTTGAACGACGATTCGATTCTTACGATTCTTTATTTGTATTCGTTCAAATGAACGACTCATTGACGAATCGCCACAACTCTACTGTGTACTGTAGGCGGTGCAGTGGGGCTGTAGTAGCCTTGGTGCGGGCAGCAGAGCGCAGCGGCCGGACGCAGGCCAGCTCGGGCGGGTAATGTGGCGCGCTGCACGGCTGTGTCTTCAAATTCAAATGTTCAAATGTTTGTATAGTCTATGGGACTTAACTACGGGGTCATCAGTCCCTAAACTTACAAACTACTTATGAACTAACTAAGACTAAGGACGGCACAAATATCCATGCCCGAGGGGGGATTCGAACCCCCGAGCGTAGTGGCCGTGCAGACCGTGACTGAAGCGCCTCAGTCCCCTCGGCCACCGCGGCCGGCAATGTCAAAACACACTTGCTCGCAACAAATAATCCTGAGCTCATAACGAGTATCAAAACGGATATAGGTAGAATTGAACACAGAGCTGTCGCAGCGAGATTGAATATCGGAGGTCCGAAAGTTACCAAAAATAGACGAAAAGTATATTTGTTTAGGAAAGCAGACAGAAATACAATACATTGCTGCTTGAATGACAGTGTCCCGTCTTTGCGAACACGAAACTTAACTGTAGACCAGATGTGTCTCCAATTCAAAGAAGTGGTATCGACAGCGTTTGACAGTTTTGTACCACATAAATTAATAAAAGAAGAAGTTGATCCACCTTGGTACACAAAACAGGTCAGGACACTGAGGCGCTTCAGTCACGGTCTACACGGCCACTACGGTCGGGGGTTCGAATCCCCCCTCGGGCATGGATATTTGTGCCGTCCTTAGTTGTAGGTAGTTCATACGTAGTTTGTAAGTTTAGGGACTGATGACCCCGTAGTTAAGTTCCATAAGATTTACAAACATTTGAACATTTGATGGATTTGGAGCGATGTCGCATAGCTGCGATCGGTCGCTCGTGTGTGGGGCCCTTCAGATTCACTTCGACGGCATTTCGTTGGACATAGCTGAGTGTGAGAGTATTTAGAGGAACTGACCTGTGAGCACTGCGGCGAGCCCGGCGACGGCGGACAGCAGCGCCATGGTGGACAGCGCCAGCACGGCGGCCCTGCGGCCGCGCCAGCCGCGGCACCCCTCCTCCGCCCCCTCCTCCACGGGCGCCGCCTCCCCCGCCGCCCCCGCACGCAGCACCTCGGTGCTGACGGCGGGCTGGCCCTGCTCGAGGCCGCCGTATTTGACGACGGTGGAGAAGCCCGCCTCCTCTTCGTCCTCCTCGGCGTGGTCGCGCGCTCCGCGTCGCCGCTTGCCGTACACTCCGTAGGTGGCGAGCGCTGTGGCGGGCGGCGCGGGGCTACCGCCGCGGCCGTGCTGGGAGCTCTCGTCGCAGCAAAGCCATGGGCCTGCACCACTGCTGTCTCCCTGCTGCAGCCAGCTGCCGGGAACGTACTCCCTCTGAGCCACGCTCTCACCTACACTTCCCGCGCTGACTACGTACGGATCGACAAAAGTGCTCTGACGGCTGTATCCGGCCTCCGAACTCGTATGAGGGTAATCACCGTAGTTTCGTACCGTCTGAAAGGATATCTTACGGGGGTTAGGGTTAGGGCTAGGGTTTGTATTTATCCCCATGGTTACAAATAAATATCTGGGTAATACTTATCGATTAGAAGGGAGGCAACTGTGTCCTTTATACCACAAGAGGCTCAAACCGATTGCTCCATTTCAAATTTCGAGTAGTTTACGAAACATATCAACGTATAATACAATCGCGACTTGTATGCTTCCTTATAACGTGATTTATGTACAGCTAATAAAAAAATCGTATGTCTGTGGGCTGAACTGGCTTCGACGTTGCCTTCTCAGTCACCTGAAAAGAGAAAGAATTCTAGTTAGATTCATCAAACAATTATTTTACACTTTAAGATAAATCATTTTATGGGTTTTAAATGGCGTCCTCAATTTCGCCTTCGAGTAGGCGTTGTAAACATACAACATGGACTTATGAAAATTTGTGTGGGGACCGGTAATCCACTTGGTCACGATATGAAAATTCAAATGTCCAAATGTTTGTAGAGCTTATGGGATTTAGCCGCGGTGGAGTAGCCGAGGGGTCTAAAGCGTCTCGCTGCGGAGCGCGCGGTTCCTCGCCGCGGAGATTCGAGTTCTTCCTGGGGCATGGGGTTGTGTGTTTGTCCGTAGGTTAGTTTACCTAGGTTTATGTAGTTTGTAAGCTACGGACTGATCACGACGTAGTTTGGTCCGATAGATTTACAGACATTTGAACATTTGATTTGCTTATGGGATTTAACTACGGGGTCATCAGTCCCTAAACTTACTACGGTCGGGGGTTCGAATACCCCCTCGGGCATGGATATTTGTGCCGTCCTTAGTGTAAGTTAGTTCGTATGTAGTTTGTAAGTTTAGGGACTGATGACCCCGTAGATAAGTCCCATAGGCTATACAAACATTTGAAACAAACTGCTTATGAACTAGCTAATACTAAGGACGGCACAAATATCCATGCCCGAGGGGGGATTCAAACCCCCGACCGTAGTGGCCGTGCAGACCGTGACTGGCGCGCCGCAGTCCCCTCGCCCACCGCGGCCGGCGTCATGGTTTGATGCTTATTTCAGTTTGGATGCACACGAGGACCGAACTACTGGCGAAAATACAATCCAGGTGCCAACCGTGGACTACAATGGTCCCAGTAGCAGGGCATACGGAAGTCTGTATCGGGCGGGTTACCTGCTTGGATAGTACTTGCAGGTGTGTTAAGTCTCTGTACCTGGGGTGGCGTAAATCATTAGTAAGCAGGACGTCCCGGGTTCGAAACCCGGTCCCGACACAAATTTTCGTATATCCACGTTGTATGTTTACGCTTACTAGCAGTTGAAACTAAGAACCCCACTTAAAATCTATGTACACAACGACGTCTGATCTTTTGGACATGTCCAAAAGAACAGACGCCACAATTCTTAAATCACTCTTATTACAGTCACTCTCTGCGACTACATCACATAACTGCAGAACCTCTCGTTACACATTCATAATTTCCACTATAAAGAAAACTACATAACTTAGTTTGTAGAACATTTTTCAGCAATTAGTTGTAAATATTAATTTAATCACAGAACTAAATTTCGACCACTGCGTGGTCATTATCAATGCTTAAAACAAAGAGGTTAAAACACGTAAAAAATTCGACCTCCATGTTGGAGGTTACGTTCCGTATGGACACAGTGGCTGAATTATAGATCTGTGAATAAATTAATATTCACGACTGATTGCTGACAATTTTTCTACGAGTCAAATAAACAGTCATTGAGCCACCATCGAATCAAGCCTTATACATAACTTGGATCAAATGTTGCAAATCTGTGGGACTTAACTTCGTTGGTTATTAGTCCCAGGCTTAAAAACAACTTAAACTAAGAATAAAACTTTCACTCTGCAGCGGAGTGTGCGCTTATATGAAACTTCCTGGCAAATTAAAATTGTGTGCCGCCACCGGGACTCGAACCTGGGACCTTTGCATTTCACGGGCAAGTTTGGAAAGTAGGAGGCGAGATACTGGCAGAAGTAAGGTTGTGAGGACGGGCCATGAGTCGTGCCGGGATAGCTCAGTGGTAGAGCACTTGCCCGTGAAAGGTAAAAGTCCCAGGTTCGAGTCCCGGTTCCGGCACACAATTTTAATCTGGTAGTTTCAGCTTAAACTAGGTTAAACTACCCAAAGGCCAACACTCACACCCATGCCCGGGGGAGGATTCGAACCTCCGACGGCGAGCAACCGCGCGCTCCGCAGCAAGGCGCCTTAGACCGCGCGGCCAATTCACCATAGCCCATAACTTAGTATTCTGATATAACTGTCACTGAGAACAATAGTAATAATAACGATGTTAATAATAATAATTTGCTGCGAGCATAAGAGTTTACTTAGTGAGTAGTGAATAGCCAGTAAGTAAAGAACACACTGCAATTCACGTTTTAATAAACAATATCAAACTTAGGTATACAAGCATCAGCTCTTGAGAACACCTGAATTTACGCGGCCAGGCTCTGAATCGGAATAGGATAGTTCAATCTCTAACATTCTAACCTAAATTTGTGTCAGTCAATGGTTAATTTAAACTCAGAACACTTGTGAACCAATAATTAATAACAGGCACCAGATTTTCTATATCGGTAAGGATAAAAAGCTTAGGGTGAAAATATCGCGTAAAAATTAATATGACATACTGCGTTTTGAACGGATATTTCCCAAGCCAAGAGGTAAGCAGTAATGTTTCAGTTTTGTATTCACCTTAATTTCCGTCACATTTATATTTTTGAAACGATTTGTGAGTAGTTTCGTATTTAACTACTTTCAAACCTGCCCGCTATCGTAATAGTATTCACATAATTCAACTAGTACCATTGAACAAGAAGATGAATAACATTCCCATTACATAAACAAGTATTATAATGTGTTTTGCGGTAAATATGGTGCCTCCTCGGTTTAACGCGGCAAACGTATATGCTGGGATATCTTAAGAATATTTCAGATGAATTTTTAGTGAATTGATGTAATTAAATTCCGTATACTCTGATTTTGCGAAATAACTCCATCACTGACAATTTTTCGGTGATGTTAGATCAAACCAAATTACGCCATATTTCATTTCAGTGAATGTTTTAACCCTTGCAGTTGTATCGCAGGCCGGTTAGTACTATTTCTTTCTGCTTTGGAAGTGTACTAATTTGGAATAAAATAACAATCGACAAAAATATGCTTTCGATTGTAAGAATATTGCTCCTGTAGCAGTAAAGAATATTAAATAGGCTACATGTTTCGGAGTCTTGAGTTACAAGTGAGCTATAATTTTAACACGTATTTTTGGAAACATTTTTGTTTCACTTTTGGGGTAAACAGCATTGTTGATATATCACCTACGTTTTTGACCATCTTCGGGATTGCAGCTCCATTGATGTCGTTATGGTGCTTAGGAGCGTTCCAGTGCGTCACTGCAGTGCAGCTCCCAAGCACCAAAGGATCGGAAATAGTTGATACAAATAAAAACCATTGGACTCTAGACTATAATTTCTAATCCGCAATGTAATAACGTAATTCCTGAATAGTGAACACTCAGATGTTTATTCCTCAGGTAAGTTGTACGCCGAGGCTTAGCCATTTCTCTAATAATTTTTGTACGGCAGTCAAGAGAGTGAAAAAAAAAAAAAAAAAAAAAAAAATCCGCCGTAAAGCGAATACCCTTCCCGCACGTGACCGGAGATTCCATTAGAACGGCTACATGTATGCGCTGGAGCAATGTCGATATTATTCGTGCAATCAAGCTGACGCTCGGCGAGAACGCTCCCGTCAGCGACTGCGAACACGGTAAAAGCACTACGCGTTAAACTATTCTCGCAAACTGAGTTGTCACTCTGCGCTGGGGATTACGGGAGAGCTGCTATCAGCCACTGCGCCCGCTGTCAACTTGGTTTGCTCGAGTAATACGACGCACAGCGCTTTTCCGGTTGATCCGGTTTACTTACATTTTGTCAGTGCTACAGTAAGTACATGAATTTACAATTTTAGTGTTACTATGAACCTTTCACAACAACTTAAAGTTTCTTATGAATATGACGTAGTTAATGTAGAAAGCATTCACACCCATTTTTTCTTGATACATGAAATAACGCAGCTTGTTTTCTGTATCATGAAACAAGAGAGCAATAGTTGTGTGTAAGAAGTACAGTCTGAAACGGCTTAACGTAGAAAAACTCAGTGACTTTCACAGAAAACATTCCAGGATATAAATGCTGTGCAGTTTGTTAAAAGGTTCAAGCAGCAACAAACATTATTTACAAATCAATAAACTCATCAAAATAGCGTAAAACAGGTAAGTTTCGGGTTAGCTTATAACTTTGATAAACGTAAAAAGACTTTTTTCAAAATTTTTGACATCATTTACAATTAATAAGCATTCTTTGGGTGATAAGATTATTAAGCAGTGTATGGTACAGCCGGCCGCGGTGGCCGAGGGGACTGAGGCGCTTCAGTCACGGTCTGCACGGCTACTACGGTCGGGGGTTCGATTCCCCCTCGGGCATGGATATTTGTGCCGTCCTTAGTTGTAGGTAGTTCATAAGTAGTTTGTAAGTTTAGGGACTGATGATCCCGTAGTTAAGTCCCCTAGACTATACGAACATTTGATTTTTTGTTACTTTACCTAGGTTTAAGTAGTTTGTAAGCTACGGACTGATGACCACGCAGTTTGGTCCGATAGATTTACAAACATTTTCTGAACAGGACAGTCATATAGACAGTGGGTTACAAAACTGCAAGGACTAACTAGTAAGTGTAAATTTCGTTGTGACTGTGGCAAGTACTATTCAAATTTCAGTAGAGGACCTGTGCGAATACTTTACACCGTTAGTGGAATGACAAAAAAGTTGTGAAAAAATGGAAGTTGAATGTTCAAATATTTGTTAAGGTTATGGGACTTCCTGGCAGATTAAAATTATGTACCGGAACTGGGACCCGAACGTGGGACCATTGCCTTTCGCGGGAAAATATTGGAAAGTAGGAGGCGAGGTACTGGCAAAATTGAAGTTCTGGGATGGTACCGTGAGTCGTGTCGTAATAGCTCAGTGGTAGAGCACTTGCCCGCGAAAGGCAAAGGTCCCAGATCCCGGGTCCCGGATCCGGCACACAATTTTAATCTGCCAGGAAGATTAATACAAGCGCACACTCCACTGCAGAGTGAAAGTTTCATTCAAGGTTATTGGATTTAACTGCGGGTTCATCAGTCCCTAAACATACAAACTAACTTATACTAAAGAAGACACAAACATCCATGCCCGAGGGAGGATTCGAACCTCCGACGGGGAACGGCCTCGCGCATCGGAGCATAGCGCCTCAATCCGCTCGGCCACTCCACCGCGGCAATTGAATGTTCAGGCATAACTTTCTTCAGAATCAAGAAAGGGAGCAAGCTTGGAGTTTAACGTCCCATAGACAGCGTGGTCATTAGAGATGGAGCTTACGCTCGGAAGGTTTGGGTAAGGATGTAGGAGGAGTGTCTGAAGTGATTTAGGGAAATCACGGAAAACCTAAAACAGGATGGTGGGAGGTGGAATTGAACCACCATCCTTCCGAATAAGAGTCCAGTGTGTTCCCAATGCGCCACTTCGGCCCGTTTTCTTCAGAATCAATCAGTATGTTTAAAAGAGCAAATGAAAGAGCTAGATGTGATGTGTTTTGTAGGTCAAAAAGAACTGCGTACCTTAATTAGAACAGAAGATACCGTAAAACAAACTGATTAAAATATTTATTGCAAGGACAGAAGGATACTGCGTTTGAATAAAAATAAAGAGTGGAGAGACTTACGATAATTCTGATACTTGATGACAAACCTGCGAATGAAGATCTTTCGTTTAAAGAAAAAATAAGGAAATCGGTCGGATACAACGAAATGACCGACTGACTTTAGTTTACAGCAAGGACATCGCTATAAGAAATATACAGAAATCCCGTTTGACTATAGAAAAACGAAGACTAGATGTCTGTAAATTCTGATACTTGATGACAAATCTGTGGATGAATACCTTTCGTTTAGAACAAAAATGAATTCGACCGGATAGTTTGGTCTGGCCGATTGACTTCAGTTTTCGTAGATTCTTTTAATGTATAAGATGATACGTGATGTAATTACTAGGAATGTGTCAGACTCGCGCATCCGCGAACAAATCTTGAAGTATTCTGATCCTTCACTTGAACAACAGCTTCAAATTATTTAATATAAGAACACGTGTGACTATGCGGCAAGTAATTTCCAAAATGCCCAAATTTGTACCGTAGCGCCAGACGAGCAATCTGTACTTTCTCGGTCCACAAACAAACTTGTCAACAACAGCTAACGTGACGCGCGGTCGCGCCGTATTTCCTCTTAACAGTCACAGCGTCAAAGCCAATATTAAGTCCTGTCAAAAATGTATTTCAAAACATAGACGGAATCAGTGTCCTTCCCATAATGCAATTTGTTTTTCATGTGGCAAACAAGAACATATTCACAGAATATATGACATCAACTGCAAATGGGCAGAGCCGAAAATATATACCCAGCATGGATTCGAACCCGGGTGTCCCATTTTCTAGGCAATCGCGCTAACCACTACACCACTTTGTCCTCAGTGGTGTAGTGGTGAGCGCAACTGTCTATAAAGCCAGAGACCCGGGTTCGAATCCCGGCTGGGTTCACATTTTCGGCTCGCAGTTGATGTCATATATTCTGTGAATATGAAAGAAGAACAACTGCAGAACGAGAAGTGACGTCTGTTTTTTCGGAACATATGTGTGACATAACATTTGAACATTTCGAATTTTGACACGCAACTAATTTTTCTACGCGTGCGTCATTAAAAGATAATGCACAGCCGCATTTTTGTAGGGCACAAAGTGTATAACTTTAGCAGACAGTAGTCGACATAACACAGCATAGTTAATATTAATTTAATAAAAGCAGCAGTATTTCCTGAGTACAAAACGTTTAAGATTCACATTTCGGTTACATATCACCGATATTAAAAGTGTGATTCTCCATCTACCTCTTACATTCCACTATCGGACTACGTCCGACATAATGATTTTCCGCAACGGTTCCATGTCGGCGGTGTCCGACCACCACCACCTAGAGAGAAGGCCGCGGCGCTCTCGTGTGACGTCAGACAGTAGGTTGCGCGCGCATAGCTGACTGGCTCGCGGCCTCGGCATAGTGGGCCGTGCCCCAGCGGCTACCCAGTCAGCTGACGTCACACGAGAGCGCCGAGTCCTTCTCTAGGTGGTGTTGGTCCGACACGTTTCTGCAACCTCGGCAACCTCGGTGACAGGAAAGAGTTCAGGGCGGCCAGCTCGGCAGGCGCCAGTTCAAAGAAACAAAAAATGTTTCAAATGTTTGTATAGCTTATGGGACTTAACTACGGGGTCATCAGTCCCTAAACTTACAAACTACATATGAACTACCTTATACTAAGGACGGCACAAATATCCATGCCCGAGGGGGGATTCGAACCCCCGACCGTAGTGGCCGTGCAGACCGTGGCTGGAGCGCCTCAGGCCCCTCGGCCACCGCGGCCGCGTCTTTTTTTTTTTTTTTTTTTTTTTTTTTTCTCCCTGTTTTTGCAAAGTGTGCTGGAAGCTGCATTTAATTCCAACTGTCACAGCTCAGAGGTGTCAACGTAAGAGAGGGAGCAAGGTGAAACACGTTATTGAGTATTTTACAGTAAAGGCAAATAACATTATGTACCAAATAGAAGTGTCATATATTAGGTCACTGTAGGATTCAAAAGACAAATTAAATACAAAGAAGCTCATGGAGTGTAGTTTACGAGTTCGTTCTTGAGAACAGTTGTAAACTCACCTCTCCTACTATCTAATCAGATAGTTCCACTGCCAGGTTATCAAATCTTCAAATGTTTGTAAATCTATCGGACCAAACTGCGTGGTCATCAGTCCGTAGCTTACAAACTACTTAAACCTAGGCAAACTAACCTAAGGACAACACACACCCATGCCCCAGGAAGGACTCGAACCTCCACGGCGAGCAACCGCGCGCTCCGCAGCGAGACGCTTTAGACCGCTCGTCTACTCCACCGCGGCGGGCCAGGTGAGAAATAAAAATGCAAATGATGAGGAAGATCGACATAGTCTGGTGCCGCGCTGGAGTAGCCAAGCGTTCTAAGGCGCCTGGCTGAGGAGCGCGCCGCTGCTCGCCGTCGGAGGTTCGAGTCTTCCCTTGGGTATGGGTAGATTTCTTTACCTTAGCATAAGTTAATGTAGGTAGTTTTCAAACCTAGTGACTGATGATCAAGGTAGATTTACAAATATTTCAACTTTTGAGCTAATGGGGTTGATGCATAATGCAAAAATTTTAAAAAATCGGTATAGGATTGCTTGGTTTGCATCAAAAGCAAGGAGAAAGGAGGAAACAGTGGAACAATTTTCTACCTGGGCCTAAGACGGGAGAAATTTTCAAAACGTATCACAAAGAAAAATATTAAAAACAACCATAAACAACCGAAAATAAGGTGCAGAAACTCATGTAAAAGAAAGTGTAGTCATCAACTGACATAATGCATTTTATTTTATTTTTAACAGGAGTGTAATAGGGTTGGTTTGTGATTTGGGACAGGGAGACTAAACTGTGTAGATCATCAGTCCCTCGGTAGGGGAGGGGAAGGAGTGAGGATGGGAAAGGAGGGGAAGGGAAAGGAAAGGCTGTCCATGGAGGAATAAACGGAGAAAGACTGCATTAGCTCGAGAACCCGTGATCGCCACGCACATACTCACGAAAGTTCCGTGAGCCCCCTATTTGGGGGGAGGGGGAGTGTGATAAACCGTAATGCTTAACTTAACACCCTTACAATAAATAAGAGCTGGAGAGACTGTAGTGAGTATAAAAATGGACTGGGAAGAGTTAAGATTTACTGTTCACGGGCCACACTTTTTCGCGTTATTGTTTCCGCGCCACAAATTAAATCCATCATCAAGGCGTTTTAAAGGTGTATGTGGGAGGTGCGACGTTTAAAATTCGTAACTCTACGACCACACACGTGAGGTTAAAGTGCGTCATGTCGTCATGTTTGGGTAAGTAGAGGGAACATAGTCAACTGATGAGGTACTTGCACAGACATAGTAACTACTTGTAGGTTGGTGAAGGTGACACGTGAGGAATGGTAATCACCGCTGACGAAAGTAGGCACTTATCTTTTAGCTCTCTCTTTACCTAGATCGTCAGTTTTATGCAGAACATAAGCAGCAAGCTCAGGTATGGCAGACGGTTTGAAATTTGTTTCTTGGATATACAGGGTGGTCCATTGATAGTGACCGAGTCAGATATCTCACGAAATGAGTATCAAACGAAAACACTACAAAGAACAAAACTTTTCTAGCTTGACGGTGGAAAACAGATGGCGCTAAGGTTGGCCAGCTAGATGGCGATTCCATATGACAAAAAGGTATCAACAGCAGTTTTTAAAAAATAGGTACCCACATTTTTATTACATATTCGTCTATTACGTAAATAAATATGAATGTTTTATTTGGAATACTTTTTTCGCTTTGTGATAGATGGCGCTGTAATAGTCACAAACATATTGCTCACAATTTTAGACGGACAGTGGGTAACAGGTAGGTTTTTTAAATTAAAACAGAGAATATAAGTACGTTTGAACTTTATTTCGGTTGTTCCAGTGTGATATATGTACTTTTGTAAAATTATCATACATTATGAGAACGCATGCATTACTGCCTGATTACCTGTAATTACCTCATGACTTCAATATATGCTTAAAATGATGTCCTTCAACTTCAATGCATTTGGCAATAAGCGTAACGAAATTCCTCTCAACAGCGTGTAGTTTCCCTTCAGTAATGTTCTCACATGCATTGACAATGCGCTGACGCGTGTTTTCAGGCGTTGTCGGTGAATCAATAGCAAATATCCTTCAATTTTCCACACAGAATGAAATCCGGGGATTTAGGATCCGGTGAACGTGCGGGCCATGGTAAAGCGCTTCTACGACCAATACACCTGTCATTAAATATTCCATTTAAGACGCGAGCCATGTGCCGAGCATCCATCATGTTGTAAGTACATCGCCATTCTGTCATGCAGTGAAACATCTTGTAGTAAAATCGGTAGAACATTACGTAAGAAATCAGCACACATTGCACCATTTAGATTGCCATCGGTGAAATAGGGGCCGATTATCCTTCCTCCCATAATGCCGCACCATACATTAACCCGCCAAGGTCGCAGCCATCGTGGATTTTCCGTTGCCCAATAGTGCATATTTTGCCGGTTTAAGTTACCTCTGTTTGTGAATGACGCTTCGTCCCTAAACAAAATGCTTGAAAAAAAATGTTATCGTCCCTTAATTTATTTTATGGCCAGTGGCAAAACTGTACACGTCGTTTAAAGTTTTCGCCATGCAAATCCTGATATATAGAAATATGGTACGGGTGAAATTAATGTAGATGTAGAATTCTCAGCACCGATGATTTTGAGATTCCCAATTCTCGCTCAGTTTGTCTGCTACTGATGTGCGGATTAGCCGCAACTTCAGCTAAAACACTTAGTTGGCATCATCATTTGTTGCAGGTCGTGGTTGACGTTTCACTTCCTGTCTCTAAATAACGTAACTGTCCGACGAAAGGTCCGAACACTTGAATGATGTCTTCCAGGATGACGATCAACATACATAGCACAGGCCAGTTGGACATTTTGATCACACTAGCCATACATAAATACCATATCGACCTTTTCTGCAATTGGTAAACGGTCCATTTTAACACGAGTAATGTGTCACGAAGCAAATACCGTCCGCACTTGCAAATGTTACACGATACCACGTACTTATAAGTTTGTGACTATTACACCGCCATCTATCACTAAGCGAAAAAAGTGTTCCAAATAAAACATTTATATTTATTTACGTACTAGGCAAATATGTAATAAAAAGCTGGCGGCAGTGGCCGAGTGGTTTGCGGCGCGCCAGTCACGTCCTGCACGGCCACTACGGTCTGGGGTTCGAACACCCCTTCGGGCATGGATATTTGTGCCGTCTTTAGTATTAGCTAGTTCATAAGTAGTTTGTAAGTTTAGGGAGTGATGACCCCGTAGTTAAGTCCCATAAGCTCTACAAACATTTGAAAATTTTTGTAATAAAAATGAGGGTACCTATTTAAAAATATTCAGGTGATATCCATTTGACCTATGGCAGCGTCATCAAGGCCAACCATAGCGCCATCTGTTTTCCCCCTTGAAGCTCGAAAAGTTTTGTTCTTTTTAGTTTTTTTCGTTTGACCCGGTCACTATCAATGGACCACTCTGTAAGAAAACTTAATAAATCACGGAGTAATGTAGATAGAGATGTAAAAATTAACACACATGCTTGGAATGACATGGGGTTTTATTAGCACAAAAAAGTTCAAAAATGTCCGACAGATGGCGCTTCATCTGTCAGAAAAGCAATAATTAGCATAACAAATTAAGACAAAGCAAAGATGATGTTCTTTACAGGAAATGCTCAATATGTTCGCCATCATTCCTGAACAATAGCTGTAGTCGAGGAATAATGTTGTGAACAGCAGTGTAAAGCATGTCCGGAGTTATAATGAGGCATTGGCGTCGGTTGTCGTCTTTCACCATCCCTAGACATGTCAGTCGATCACGATACACTTGAGACTCCAGGTAACCCCAAAGCCAATAATCGCACGGACTGAGGTCTGGGGACCTGGGAGGCCACGCATGACGAAAGTGGCGGCTGAGCACACGATCATCACCAAACGACGCGCGCAAGAGATATTTCACGCGTCGAAGCAATACTTGTTTTTTCATGGTTCTAATAAAACCCCATGTCATTCCAAGCATGTGCGTCAATTTTTACCTCTCTATCTACATTATTCCGTGATTTATTTAGTTTTCAAATTTATACTGACTTTTTTATCACCCGGTATATATATATTATATAAGTCTAACCTGTCGAAGTAATTGTACTTCTCCCATTTCTGTCCTCAACTATTAGAATTTCCACTAATTTTAAAGATAACGTTTGTACATTTCTTCCCCAATGTCATTCTCTAGTGGTGGCCCCATTGCACTGGTGCGTGGAGGATGGGGGAGATTACTTCATTCCATGGTTCCCTCAGGCAAACTTAAAATGTTTGTAATCTTAAGGGACTTTAGTACTAAGGTCATTGGTCCCTAGACTTACAGACTACCTTAACTAATTTACGCTAAGGACAACACGTACACCCTTGCCCGAGGGAGAACTTGAACTTCCGGCGGGAGCGGCTTCGCAATCCTCAGGATGCCCCCCCCCCTCCCCCAATCCACGCGGCCATGCCAGCGGGGCAGGCAGTCCATTACCTTCATGTTACGATCGTTTTCTGGTCCACCAGACAGTGCTAACTTCGTATGGTCTGATGTTATCTTGGGAGATGGCTTTGATTTGTTGCTCTTCGTCCAAGTCTTGGATTTTGGGGATTTCGGTTTTAACATGAACTCTGTGCCGGGTCTTTCCACATGTCTGCCGCGAAGGCCTACAATTTCTTGATAGGTTCAGTTGCCCTCCAAGGCCCTACAAAGCTTTGTGAATGTAAAAATGAGATTTTTCTCAAAATAACTGCCTGCACGTTTCATTACAACAAACATATCATCTACCGCAGGTTGTGATCCGTTACTACTTTTCTCTGTTATATTAATAGACAGCAAGGTGGACTAGCCAGAGTATTGGATGGTAGTATTGCCAGTAAAGCACTCGAGCCTCTCGGAAGAGAGGTAAAGGATGTAGGCTTCATTATGTTCCCACGAACTCCTAGGAACAACGGTCCACCAAGAGCCCCGTTTTCCGAAGTAAGCCCTAGGCTGTGTTCACACTGCTGGCCAGGCCGAGCCGAGCCGCGCCAAGTCCAGTCGAGCCGAAACATTAAAAACATTGTTTTCAATTGCTGTGTTCACAGTATCAGCCAGGCCGAGACGGCTCGACTAGCGCTAGAGTAACGTCACCTAGATACAAGGCCTGTGCGCTGCCTGTCAAGCAAACTATTTGTTTTATGTAGCGTTGTATTGAGTTTGGGAATACGTGCACGTTGCACAGTGTGTTTCAGAACATTCTTAATGTTATTTATGTGATTCACAGAGAAATTTGTGGTAGTATCGATATTTATGAACTATTAGGAAGATATCTTACCGATAATGGACGATTCATTATAGATACTTTGTCTCATACTAGCAAAAATCAGCTCGGCGAATAACATAAATAACATTAAGAACATTCTGAAAAACACTGTACAACGTGCACGTATTCCCAAACTCATCAGAACGCTACGTAAGACAACTAGTTTGCTTGTGTTATGACTACTCTTGGCAAACAACGCACATGCATTGTATCTAGGTGACGTTGGCTAAAACCGACGAGGGGGGATTCGAACCCCCGACCGTAGCGGCCGTGCCAAATGTGATTGCTGCGTCGCAGACTGCTCGGCCACCGCGGCTGGCCCTGCTTCTAACAGAAGCCTCTCTGCATGATAGCTTTCTTTCAGTTACACTTACAAAAATATGTTTATTTTAATGATATAAAAGTCAATCTAGATCATAATTTTTTTATTCCTTTCTTAACCCGTTTCGGCAACTTCAATGGCGATATTCAGACCACAACAACATTTTAAAAAACAAGTTTATTGTAGTTGTACAGGATGACCAGCCAGTTTAAAAATAGGTTCGGGAAAAAATTCAAAATTTATTTCAAAAGTTCGCCTAAGTTTTACAAGTGTTCTTCCGCCGCGACATACGCCTTGACAACGTGACCAAGCCTGTCCACCTTGCAGGACAGAGCCGGCCAGAACCAGTATTGAATGCTGATTATAAAATCACGCCACCCTTCTGGCGTCCGTGCTGAAACTACTGACGTTTCCATGCTACCGTGGAGCCAATAGCAGAGACCCACGTTAGATCACGTGTGCTACTGCTGCAGGACGCAGAGGTGCGAGAATCAGTTCCTTCGCTCTCTTCAGTTTTAGCTCTCGTACAGAACAGACCCACTCCAGAGGCCCAGCCTCTGTGCGGGACGAACGGCCGCATGCCGTCCGCTTCCGCCTAGCGGCTGTTCGGTATCAGCCACCAACTATGTGAACCGTAACCATTATCCTTTCCCATTTTCTAATCCGTTTAGACTGGCCTTCATTCATTGCATCCGTTCCCAGGGCGAGTCCCGCCATGTATTCCGTATTTCAGAATATACCAAATATTAACTTGAATTCTATCTTTTATTTGCCAATCAGCCATCCTTTCCTGGGGCGCCCACAAGCCTTCACCGCTCCGCCTTCCATCCTGACAACGCTTCCAAACCATTTTATTTATGCAGCACTGGGATGGGTTGTATAATTTTCCTATCATCCGTAGGATAGAGATCAAGTGCTGTACAATTTGGCGTCCGAAGTGCGATCGATAACCCACTTTCGGCCCTTAGGGTAGCCGCTAAATTTTGGTTCACACTATGTTGTGTGGCTGGTAGACAGCCGCTATCCCGCCGAGCCACGGCACCGCCATGACATCCTAGTAGCCGCTGCATCTGCACATTCCGTGCCGAGTGCGAAATCCGACGCCGCGTGCCTGCCTGCCGCAGCGCACGTGTGCGCCATGTGCGTGACGCGCGACCTGCCGCAGTTGACCGCCGACTTCCCTGTGCACTACTACACGTGCGCAGCTCACCTGCTCGCACGAGGCGTGAAAAGTTACGCGCCCGTTCTTGCTGCTGTTTCGGCCCACCTAAGGCATGTATAAGTGCCGTTTCCCGGTTGGCGCGGTCCACCTGCCGCTGCCGCCGCCCACATACGTCGCCTACCGGCGGATGAGGCGCCACCCCACGTCTTCTGCCGGTCCTGCCAAGCAGACGAAGATGGCTCCGTACCGGATCGTAACCACTGCAACCCGTTGCAGTGCGGTCCGCTTGCTTCCACGCCGCCCCCGCTGCAGCCACGCGCACGTCCTGTGCGTGCGACCGCACATCGCCCGCCACCCAGATGCCGCCTCCGCCTGCTATGCACCGCACCACCGTCATATTTCAACGAGCCACACCACGTCTCGACGGATAAGTACAGACTGAAACTGTATGATTTATGATTTCCTTCTGTTCCGAGGTGTCTCGAAATAATAGAATAATTAAAATATTAACTTTCCCTAGGCTAAGTATTGTTGTTTCTCCTCGGGAGTGACTGGATTAGCTAATGTTGTTTTTTTTTGCTGCCCATTTTACAGTTATAGTACAGAATAATATTCTTTTCCTTATATTATTTAAGTTTGAGCATTGCCGGAAGTATGGAAGTTTCATTTTTTAATTAATATGTAGCATGTCTAATGAATGACACAGTTTTATGTTTATTGACGAAGTTTTTCACTAACGCTAGTAATATGTGGCCTGGCGTCCACATTGTTCATGATGTTCGTGATATTTTTTCCACTTAGTTTCAGTGTCACGATCTCTTTCCTTGAACTTTCCTAACTATATTTTCCGTGCCGTAAATGAAAGTAAATTTCCGCCCTCCACAGACGTGATGGGTTAACGCAAGGCATTACCCCCTCCAAGCCGTGTCTGGCAGGAATTGAAAAATCATTGGTATAACGGAGAAGTGTGAAATTCTCAATCTTTAAGGATGTGTGCTTTTGTTTTAAGATCAAACACCGACGCAATACCAGCGTTGAGGTCTTAAAAGAAAAACCATAAACACAAAGTTTTCAATCGTGGTTGATTCTACCAGATTTGCTGACGAGTTTAGACTGAAGCCCGCCGCCGCACAAATAGTCGTACACACGACTAGCGTCTGAAACCGTCGGAACCGTTAGAACGCTGTGTTGATCCATCACATTGTAAACACAAGATTTAAACTTTCGCCCCTCCCTCCTCTACTCTCTGCATGTTTCTCTTTTCCCTCCTGCGTATTTCTTTCTGTATGATCTTTTCCTTCCGTAAAAGTGGTAGTTTTCGCAAGCTGGTTGCCAAAGCATGTGACGACAGTGTGCTTCAGGGCACGAAATGTGAATCTGGTTGATTCGAAAATGTTTTACCGGAGAGAAGCCTGGTTGAGATGTGTTAAGATAGCCTTTGAGAGATCCCCGAATCCCTACTGCACCTTAAGTGACGTGCAAGTAAAAGCATTTCAAGCTGTTACCCTCCAGAGGGCAGCTAAAGTTGAGTAATGTTTTAGCCGATGTAATGGAGCCTATATGTAGTTGCCACATGGTGAGTCAAGAGTACCGCCTGTGAGCGAAAAATCCGTAAGAGGAGTTAAAGAAGAAAACTGTTGCACATAGCGAGAAGACCAAGAAAAATCACTTTTTCCTAATTTCTATTATTGCCATTCTGCTTCTATATACCTCCTGATTTATGTCATACACGCCTTTTCTTTGTCCGATTCCGAAACTTCCGTAACAGGTTACATTATGTTTCCTATGTAAGTACCTTGGCAATAAATGTACGTGAACACAACGCACATCGGAATTACGAGAAGTTATTTCCAGTTGTTACGGCCAGAGACATCCTAAGTTGATGCGTAAACAATTTGTATCCAGTACTCCAAGAGAGGTACTTACATTGTGCTATGATATGTTAATGGTAAAGAGATATTGTCCTTATTACGTATAGCGATATCCAGTGCTATTTTGCAATGATAAATATCCCAGATGTTATTACATCCTATTCTCTTTCAAAGTACCATATTATTAACCATGAAATATCAATTAAAATTTGCTGCGGTCACTCATAATATAGATTTTCGTAAGATTAATTAGTGTGTAGAGTTCACTTATATTTTTAGAGTATCTTAATTATCCTTAAGAATTTTAAATATACTGTCATTAAGTGAGGAAGAGTTAACGTTTGCTACCATTAACGATTTATCCCTTCTTCTTCGCCATTGTGAAGTATCACGTTTTGTTACCAAATCCATAGTATGCATACTTCTGTATGGAGTTTATGCTCTTTGTTCCATTGTCAACGAACCATTGTTTACCATTTACATTTCCAATTGTTACAGTGATTCGGTTGTTAGTGCCTTTCTTTTGCTACCCTCATTTCTTTGAGACCTTGTAGAGCCTGTCAATTCAAATTTGAAATTAGTGATTATAAGGATTAAAAATTAATTGCGCGCTTTTTAATTCTTAAAATCAACCGACCCGACTTGTTCCCTCCAGTCTTTCTTCATAAAATTGTAAGCCACATCCTGTTTTCTGGCTTTAACTAGTGTCAATTCAACCGAAACTTAGACTATATCGACAATTTCGTCATTCTAGAGCTGCTTTGTTACGATATTTATGCAGATGACAGATTCTCAAAACGAATGGCCAACGTTTTGGAAACTTGTGCCTGCTAAAATTCAACACATAGAAGCCTCGAGACGTAATGAAATTTTAAAATGTGTACTTGAATTGCCTGATATTTGTCCATTACGTATCAATCTGACTTTAACCTCCCTTCCATTCATCTGAATGAAATTCATTTCCAAATCTCTGATACAACATTTATTTTATCCACTGTTCGTAGCCGATGTTATTGTGCTGCCGTTTTATTTTAAGTGCACCTTTGCGAATTGCCGCCAGAATTCATTTCCTTGCATTGTTAAGGCGCGTGCTGATACGCCGTCACCTGACGTTAGACCACCTGCCTCCTTCAATGCTGTTGCGATCAGCTGTAGCCGCTCCACCACACTCCCCTCCTCACGCCACCTGCCTATCACGTGTCCCCCGCCTCTCTCCCCTCGCGCCATGCGTGTAGTCAACACTTGCCTCCCCTCACCCCCCCCCCCTGCCACAGGCAGCCATTATACTTTTCTGATTATCACCTCTCCTACCGCGCTACGCACCACGTGCGAGTTTGACAGTTGTATTTGTTTACAAACAGTTCCCGTGCCGCGTAAGCTGCATTTATGCACGAAGTATCTCAACACTGGTGATTCATGAAATAATACCAATTGAGGCTCACAAGTGATACGCCTTATGAAATTATATAAGAATTCGTTTATTTTGTGACAAACACTATTACCTCTTCTTCTACCTAATGATTGTAGACGTTTATTAAAAGCAGCAATGTTGGGAAAAAACCTTAATTTTTATCCAAGATATTATTATAACTATCTTTAAGAGTACCATTTTTCCTGTACTTGTCAGAGTATCAAGTAATTTAGTTTTTGCTTTGTTTTATACACCGTTAAGACACCCATATTAAGTTTTGTGTTAGCAACAATTGAGGTCGATTGTGTAATAATCACTTTCGAAAAGCGACTTTGATCTGGTGGTAATGTTATTGAGTAGTTTGCCTAGATGACCTATATGGAAAGATTGTTCCTTTTTTTAAGTAGATTGCAATATTTCCTAGTGAATAATTAGGTATTAGGTAGGCCTACCCAATTTCTATTTTTGGAATTTGTGTATTATGCTGAAGACTAAGGTAGATAAAACCTGTGTTGTATTTCCATATTTTACTTCCTTACTTGATATAAGTTCTATCCCTTTATTGAAAACACTTTTAATCCCATACAGTTCAGTTGCATTAGTGTATTTTGTCACTTCCAAAATATTTTGTATAATGTTTGATGTTACTGGCTTTAGAAAAGGTTATTACTTAAACGTAATTGATCAATTAATGCCTTTACAATCTACAATCTATTTTATATTTTTACCAAATTATTAACGCCTTGTTAATCTACGGGAAGCATAGCCTCTGTCTGAGTATAAGCATTTTAAAATGGTGTGTATTTGTCAGATTCCTGTTGGAATGATTTCACTGAGCCTCTTATTTTACATTTGTTCCACTGTGTAACAACGACATTAATATTTGCCAAACAACACAAACATCTACACATTTCTAGGAGCAACTGTAACCATTGCAAGACCCGTGCTGATTAAGTTCGGCCAGTGTCTACACTTTGATTTCACAGAATTTAGTAATGACACGTAACATTTGAAACAAGCTTTAATTTGAAATGTAACATTCCATTCAAATGTTAAATGGTTCAAATTTTCACCTTATTGAATTCATTGTTCTACAAATTTCTGAAGAGTTATGACATTACCCAAGTTATTGTTTACCTGAAAACCAAATGTGACTACATGTAAGTCCCCTAACATTCACACTGAATGAGTTGTAATTGTAACAAAATCCTCCCTTAGTTACTAGGTCCCCTTTCGGGCAACCCGTTCTTCCCAGGAGTGTCTGGCATCCATGTAAACTTTGTGAGTCACCACTTCTAGGGAAGGGGGAGGGAATGTACAGGATGACCAGCCAGTTTAAAAATAGGTTCGGGAAAAAATTCAAAATTTATTTCAAAAGTTCGCCTAAGTTTTACAAGTGTTCTTCCGCCGCGACATACGCCTTGACAACGTGACCAAGCCTGTCCACCTTGCAGGACAGAGCCGGCCAGAACCAGTATTGAATGCTGATTATAAAATCACGCCACCCTTCTTGCGTCCGTGCTGAAACTACTGACGTTTCCATGCTCCCGTGGAGCCAATAGCAGAGACCCACGTTTGATCACGTGTGCTACTGCTGCAGGACGCAGAGGTGCGAGAATCAGTTCCTTCGCTCTCTTCAGTTTTAGCTCTCGTACAGAACAGACCCACTCCAGAGGCCCAGCCTCTGTGCGGGACGAACGGCCGCATGCCGTCCGCTTCCGCCTAGCGGCTGTTCGGTATCAGCCACCAACTATGTGAACCGTAACCATTATCCTTTCCCATTTTCTAATCCGTTTAGACTGGCCTTCATTCATTGCATCCGTTCCCAGGGCGAGTCCCGCCATGTATTCCGTATTTCAGAATATACCAAATATTAACTTGAATTCTATCTTTTATTTGCCAATCAGCCATCCTTTCCTAGGGCGCCCACAAGCCTTCACCGCTCCGCCTTCCATCCTGACAACGCTTCCAACCCATTTTATTTATGCAGCACTGGGATGGGTTGTATAATTTTCCTATCATCCGTGAGGTAAAGTCCTGTACATAGTTAATGACTTGTGGTCTCATTGCTATTTATTTTAACCAAATATGTTGATATTACAGATGTTGTAGGTTGACAGCTAGTACCTTTCAACTTTGCCATATTTTTTATTTTATATGGCTTTTATTTTCACGCCAAGTGTTCTGATAGCCAAACACTTTATCAAATCAAATCAAATGTTCAAATGTTTGTAGAACTTATGGGACTTAACTACGTGGTCATCAGTCCCTAAGCTTACAAACTACTTATGAACTACCTAAGACTAAGGACGGCACAAATATCCATGCCCGAGGGGGGATTCGAACCCCCGACCGTAGTGGCCGTGAAGACCGTGACTGGAGCACCTCAGTCCCCTCGGCCACCGCGGCCGGCAACACTTTATCAAACAGTATATTATTACAGAATTAAAACATTCATACCAAGCAGCAAGTTGGTGCTTGTTTATCTCAATTCTGACTTAATAACAAGAATATGTCTTTTTGTAATCTGACAATTTATGTTTCTGATGTTTTCTGTTTTATTAATTATAACAGAAGCCATTGCACGGCTTTCTATATTTACATATGCTGCATATGTCTTTTTATATGAGCAAGGAAAATGCACTTTTCAATCTTTTTACATTTTCGACCTTATTTTAGCGCACTCTCATATTGTAAATATTGGAGAGTTTAGTGTAATAATTTCTGCTATGTCTACTCTTCCTCTACTGACATATTTCTCCAATGGAAACCGACCACAGCTCACGATATCCTCTTTTTTAGCATGTCGTATGCTATTATCACTGACAACCAACCTCAGCTAACACCCCTATGTATGACTCAAATGCCGTCTCCTGCACATATCGATATTCTTTTGATCTCTTTGGAATCACTACAACACAGAGGCCAGAACATGTACTGATTAGCGATGTTTTCCATTCTCTTAAAAGATTTTTTTCAATTTTTTTTCATATTATTTCATGAACTACGCGTTATATCTCATTATTTCAAACTTTGTAGAGAATAATTTGGTTTTTGTACACATTGAAATCCAATTTATAATAACTTATGACTTGTACCCCATAGGCCAACGTTTTAATTACAGTGCGGTGTTTCTAGCCGGCGGCGGTGGCCGAGAGGACTGAGGCGCTCCTGTCAAGGTCTGCACGGCCACTACGGTCGGGGGTTCGAATCCCCCCTCGGGCATGGATATTTGTGCCGTCCTTAAGATTAGCTAGTTCATAAGTAGTTTGTAAGTTTAGGGACTGATGACCCCGTAGTTAAGTTCCATAAGCTATACAAACATTTGAACATTTTTGTGTTTCTAGTATTTAAAGAATGACTGCACTTGCTTCTACACCAGTTGACATTCAAGCTTCTAGGGAGCTCCAACTGAGACCAACCGGTGGCCAACACAATGGGTTTATTTCATTTCTTTTATTTAAATATTTGCTTTAGAAATAGTTATCCCTCTAATATTATATTATGCCTTTTTCTGTTCTGAAAATAGCGATTTAAGTGGCCAAAACGGGTTACCAAAGATATAAAACATTTGACATCAAGACTGACTTCTATATGAATAAATCATTAAGATCGCAGTGATTCCAAGATATTTTCAAAAATAATTACGAATGAAAAAACTTCATAAATGTTTTTAGTTGTTCACGTAAGGGAAAACTCTCCTGAATGTCAATCGAAATTCGTGGGATAAGTCCATTACACCCTATTTCTTATATGCTTGAAATTAGATGAGTCACTACAGAGTGAAAACAATTGTAACAAAAAAATGAATGAACCGTTAGCTGGCTCTAAATAGACGGCAGTGAACAAGTTCTGGTCACCACCGTGTTTCCTTCGATCTTACGCTGGCAGTGGATGTATAGCCTTCGTTGCTGGGGACAAGACCACTGGGAAAGAAAAAGCAAAGCACAACAAGAAACAATGTGACACACGCTTCTTATTTTTTACTGACCTGTCCTGCAGCGTCTGAGGGTAAAGTAAATCCGAGAATTTTCTTTTCAGTGAGAACAGAAAACAAAACACAACAAGAAACAAAGTGACACACGCTTCTCATCCTTTACTGACCTACCCTGCAGTGTATGAGGGTAAAGTAAATATGCGAATTCTCCTTTCAGTGACAACAGAAAAATCGAAATGAAAGAACCATGGAGACAAAGAAAAATGTCATGATACGATTCATCGAAATGTTTGTACAAACACAGATCCCTTCAGACAGCTTCCTAATAAAATAAATAAATAACTAAAATTCTGAGAGCTGTGTAGAGTTCTTTGAGAGTGGAGAAGAGCTGAAATACAGTACAGAGTGTCCCACATAAACCCGGAACGCACCAAGTACGCCCATGGTCACCACTTGCAGCATCCCTTATCAGGCGGTAACAAAACATTTTAATGACACTTTTATGTATCCATTTTTCCTTAGTCTATTCTTACTTTAATCTCTGGCATGAGGCATTCAGCTTTTTTATGAGACACGCTGTATACAATTACACTACTGGCCATTAAAATTGCTACAATGAAAAGAAATGCATATGATAAACGGGTATTCATTGGACAAATATATTATTCTAGAACTGTCGTGTGATTCTATTTTCACGCAATTTGGGTGCATAGATCCTGAGAAATCAGTATCCAGAACAACCACCTCTGGCCGCAATACCGGCCTTGATACGCCTGGGCATTGAGTCAAACAGAGCTTGGATGGCGTGTACAGGTACAGATGCCCATGCAGCTTCAACACGATAACGAAGTTAATCAGGAGTAGTGACGGGCGTATTGTGATGAGCCAATTGCTCGGCCACCATTGACAAGACGTTTTCAATTGGTAAGGCATCTGGAGAATGTGCTGGCCAGGGTATCAGTCGAACATTTTTCCGTATCCAGAAAGGCCCGTACAGGACCTGCAACATGCGGTCGTGCATTAATCTGCTGAAATGTAGGGCTTCGCAGGGATCGAATGAAGGGTAGAGCCACGTGTCGTAACACATCCGAAATGTAACGGCCACTGTTCGAAGTGCCGTCGATGCGAACAAGAGGTGACCGAGACGTGTAACCAATGGCACCCCATACCATCACGCCGGGTGATACGCCAGTATGGCGATGACGAATACACGCGTTCATATCGATGTTGCCAAACGCGGATGCGATCATCATGATGCTGTAAACAGAACCTGGATTCATCCGAAAAAGTGAGGTTTTGCCATTCGTGCACCCAGGTTCGTCGTTGCGTAAACCATTGCAGGCGCTCCTGTCTGTGATGCAGCGTCAAGGATAACCGCAGCCATGCACTCCGAGATGATAGACCATGCTGCTGCAAACGTCGTCGAACTGTTCGTGCAGATGGTATTTGTCTTGCAAACTTCCCCATCTGTTGACTCAAGGATCGAGACGCGGCTGCACGATCCGTTATTGCCATGTGGATAAGGTGCCTGTCATCTCGACTGCTAGTGATACGAGGCCGTTGGGATCCAGCACGGCGTTCCGTATTGTCCTGAACTCACCGATTCCATATTCTGCTAACAGACATTGGATCGCGACCAACGCGAACAGCAATGTCGCGATACGATAAACTGCATTCGCGATAGTCTATAATCCGACGTTTATCAAAGTCGGAAATGTGATGGTACGCATTTCTTCTCCTTACGTGAGGCATCACGACAACGTTTCACCAGGCAACGCCGGTCAACTGCTGTTTGTATATGAGAAATCCGTTGGAAACTTTCCTCATGTCAGCACGTTTTAGTTATCGTCACCGGCGCCAACCTTGTGTGAATGCTCTGAAAAGCTAATCATTTGCATATCACAGCATCTTCTTCCTGTTGGTGAAATTTCGCTTCTGTAGCACGTCATCTTCGTGCTGTAGCAATCTTAATGGAAAGGAGTGTACTTTCACCCTGTCTTCTGTCTCCAAATCTGAAGGAATGTCACGAAGATACACTGATGTCTCCTTATTGTGGTAAGTCAATGTAGTCAAATTTATTTCAGTGACTGGTTTGGCACTGGATGATGATTATTCCCGCGGTCGAGTGGCCAAGCATTCTAACGCGCCTAGGTGCGTAGCGCGACTCTGATCGCCGTCGGAGATTCGAGTCCTCCTTCTAGTATGGGTTTTTGTGTTGTCCTTAGTGTCAGTTAGTTTAGTTTGTAAGTCTATGGACTGATAACCATAGCAGTTTTGTCCAGTAAGTTCACACACATTTAAACATTTGCAATTATGGCGAGTAAAGCTGAAGAATATTGACAGTGTTTATTTAAATTAAAGAGTCATTAAGAGTTTCCACATAAGAATTGGGGCGCTTCTGAACGAAGCTACTTACCGAGAGCTCCCATGTGAACCTATATCGGAAATCATTGAAAGACGTCTGAGGTTCTCAAGTGCTCCTGAGTGGAAGATAGTGTGATCAAGACCATTCTCCCTCAGGAGCGTAGACAACCGACTGTTTATGCTTTGCCGATTATTTACAAGAGAGGACCGCCCTTGAACCTCATCATATCCATCATTGACTCACCATTCCACAAGCTGCGAAGTAGTTAGTCAATGTCTTCGTTCTACATGTGGGAATCTGTCACAGTGATATTAGGCACTCATTCGATCTCATGTAACGATCTCATGTAACGGGAATCCAATGGGAACCTGTTAATTCCAGCTATGGGAAAACTCATCTTGGAGAATTTCGAAGATATTGCCCTAGACACACTAGACACGGAACCATTGAAGCCTGGGCCTATTTCTTTATTCCGATGGTTTGTCATTTGGCTCTTTCAGGTGCCAGAACCTTGAGATTTATTGGAATATTTCAACATGATCAATAGTAACATACAGTACACTCCAGTGGTAGAAAATTATTTGCACTTTCACCGCGGTCTTGTCCGACACTGACGAAATGGATACCTTGAACACGCCGACAACAGTAAAACTATTCGCAGGGATCTGCACTCGAACGCTTCAGCCACCATCCCAGAGCTCAAAAGGAAATTACGTAACATTCAGTATCGTAGAAGAATGGCCAGTCACAACCTGCCCTAAGATCTCAGCTACCTATTTAAGAAAGTCACGAGAAACGCTAAATATTTCAGCAAACAAATGATCTCAAGTAAAATGAAAGTGAGGACACCGACAAGGTGCAGAAAAGAAACTTGCTTCCTTGCTGTTGTGTAGCTCCATATCGCGCAGTTATCAGTCACCTGCTCAAAAGATAAAAATTCTTCTTCAAGCATCTTAATATAATTACGAAATTACCAAGACCTGTTAAGGATTCAGAAGGAATCAGAAACTCAGGGGTCTGTCAGATAAGTTGTGAGCGTAGGCAGGCTTGAGCCGTCGGCATACGGAGCGTGTGTCTCAATGTGTGTGGTCAACGTTCCGAATCTAACGAGCGGCTCAATGCTCGGAAAAGGCGCGACTTGTGCATACGAAGCGTGTACCTCAACGAACTACACGCGATCGCAGTGCTCTCCAGCGACGGTTGTCGACGGCATCAGGTCCTGGAAAACACTGTTCACGAAATGAAAGGGGTGAAATTCCTCGTTTAGCTCTATTAAAACGCACATTTTCGCTGTTGTGTATATGTTCGTCGTATTCTGTCCGTAGTATAAGCCTACAAGAGTAACAACGAAATATCTATCAACATAGACAATTATATCGTAAGGGCAGCGACTTCTCAAATTTTCATGACAAACTGTCAGATAAAGAATTACAACAGGCTGTCACATAACACACAAAATTATATATATATATATATATATATATATATATATATATATATATATATATATATTTGATTTTACAAATGATTTTGTAATCGGAATTTAGTAAAGAAATGGGACGGAAGTTGTTCAAGTTTTTCTTCCCCGTGTTCTTTGCTATTGGAACAATTTTGAATTCCTTGAATTCTGCTGGAACAGTCTTGCCGTCAGGAATTTCGTTAGCGATGCCACCTCGTCGCCGATAATATATAACACACAAAATTATATATATATATATATATATATATATATATATATATATATATATATATATATATATATATATATATATAAGTTTGTGTGTTATATATTATCGGCGACGAGGTGGCATCGCTAACGAAATTCCTGACGGCAAGACTGTTCCAGCAGAATTCAAGGAATTCAAAATTGTTCCAATAGCAAAGAACACGGGGAAGAAAAACTTGAACAACTTCCGTCCCATTTCTTTACTAAATTCCGATTACAAAATCATTTGTAAAATCATAAATAGCAGTCTGCTTCCCGTTTCCACAAAAATCATAAGTCCTCAGCTACAAACCGTCCGTCTCTAATGACCACGCTGTCGACGGGTCGTTAAACTCCAAGCTTCCTTCCTTCCTTACAAACCGTACAATTTTTCAAAGTATTTCAGAACAGATGGACATAATAGCCTTGGCAGCAGTTACAAATATTAAGTATACACTTATATATATATAGGGTGTTCCACTAAGTGTGTTTGCCTCTGTAACTTATAAAATAATAAGTGACGGGAAATTTTAATGCGGTAGGTCAACACAAGAAATGTTACACTTTCTGCGGGGCTATGAACATAGTTTGTTGTATCATTTTCCAAAGAGTTACTGCACAAAGATATAATTTTTTTAATGGAACAATAGTTTTTTCTATCGTGCATTGGATTCACTGAAACCAGCTGCGTCCAAATCAATTTAAACTACATTCCTATCACTGTTAGTTTGCGAGCTACAACCCTTCAAAGTTTAGGGGGCGGAGGCTACGACAGCGTAGCTGACTGGCTGGTGGTCATGAGACAGTGGGCCGTGGCCCGGGGGTAAGCCACTCGGCCAGTCAGGTACGCTATCTCAGCCTCCGCCCCCGGAAATTTGAAGGGTTGTAGCTCCCAAACTAACAGTGATAGGAATGTAGTTTAAATTGATTTGGACGCAGCTGGTTTAAACGAATCCAATACACGATAGAAAAAACTATTGTTCAAGTTTAAAAAAATATATCTTTGTGGTGTAACTCTTTGGAAATGATACAATAAACTATGTCCATAGCTCCGCAGAAAGTGTAACATTTCTTGTGTTGACCTACCGCAAAATGTTCAAATGTTCAAATGTTTGTAAAGCTTATGGGACTTAACTACGGGGTCATCAGTCCCTAGACCTACCGCATTAAAATTTCCCGTCACCTATTCTTTTATAAGTTACAGAGGCAAACACACTTAGTGAAACACTCTTGTGTGTGTGTGAGGCGCCTGTTATTTCGGAAAGTCGGTTGCGGCAGGAGGCGGACAGGAAAGAGTGGCTACAGAACAACCAGCAACGTTCGCAAGCCAAGTGTTAGCAACAACACCGACTAGCGGCGGTACAACAATCACCTCGGGACCTCAAGACGTAACTCGTTACAAGCCAAAGCCGCAGCCGAACCCTACCGTTGCTCGCAGCACAGGGAAAACAAAACAAGGGTAAAGAGATGTAAAGCCAAATATCAGTTATGAAATAGTGCTCCCCCCCCCCCCCCCCCCCGAGGCTGATACAGAAGATAAACGAGAGACGCCCGGTCACACAATAGCAATGATAAGTGAAAATGATGGTGTTCAGTACCACAGTTAAAAGCCTGAAATATTAATGTATTTTACTGCAGATGTATATCAATGTCTTCCTTGTGTCAACAGATTAATAATATTTATCCACTTAAAATTGTAGACAACAGGATGCAAGCATTCACAATTGCCTCTATAAATATTAATAAAATTACATCAGAATTAAAAACAGCCTCACTTAAAATTTTTTTTATATGAATCCGGAACTGACATTGCGTTACTGCAAGAAGTCTGGAAAACCGATCTAAAAGTTCCAGGATTTGTAGAAATTTAACGTATGTACCAGAAAAAATGAAGGAACAGCATTTTTAATACGTGGGGAATACCAGTTAAAAACATCTAAAGACTGGTATCAGGAAGGTTACCTTTACTGATGCTTATTCCCCGTCAGGAAACATCCACAGATCAGAGAGAGAGCTACGTTTTTAAAGAAGAATTTATTTATTTGTTACGGAAGAATCCAAGCAACCTGGGTTTTGGTGGTAATTTTAGTTGTGTCATAAATCTCAGATATCACGCCTCTAATTTTAACTTCTCAGCTGAGTTACAACATTTAATAAAGGACCTAAAACTCAAAGATTCGTAGGAAGTCCTACATTTAACCGCTGTAGACTTTTCATAGGTGACAACCTCTTCAAAGAATAGGTTTGACCGGATCTATGTATCAGTGAATTCCGAACGCTCCTTATTGAAGGTCGAAAGTATACCAGTATACTTTAGTGATCATAGTTCTGTTCTTGCCTGTGTAAATCTTCGCAAACAACCAACACGAAGTTTCAAAAACCAATGGATGTTGAACATCTCCCTTTTCAGTGAAGAAGACACAGAAGAAGAAATCCTACCAGTGTAGGAACTATAGATAGAATAGCATTACATTGGTGGGCTAAACGAGCTAACCTTAGCTGAGGAAGGGCTGCATGCATTTCACTGCAAGTAGACATAGGGAGTTGAAGCACACTATGGAATGTTTCTAATGTTCAAATGTTTGCATAGCTTAAGGGACTTAACTGCGGGGCCATCAGTACCTAAACTTACAAAGTACTTATGAACTAACTTATACTAAAGACAGCACAAACATCATACCCGAAATGGAATTCGAACCCCCGACGGGGAACTGCGTCGCGAATCGTAGAATACCGCCTCAATACGCTCGGTCACTCCGCCGCGGCCCACTATGTAATATTATTATGCAATATTGGGAGAACTGTATGGACGGGCAAGTGTGTCATCTCCTCGCTTGAAAGATATCATAAAAATAAAAGCAAACGTATTATCCCTAAACAAAGCAAACAAAGGGTTCAAATATATAATCAAAAGCTAAATCTCTTTGTGAAAATGAAAGCACATTATTGCACCACCTAACACGACACGATCGTAATGGGAGGAAAAATATTTTCGAGCAAATACAAACAGAACGGGTAAAACTGACAACACAACAAGAGATCGTCAATGAGGTTTTCAGGTACTATGCAGGTTTATATTCTGACAACGAGATCCATGAAGAGACCCTCGACGATTATACCAACATTATTGGACGAGCTTCTCTCGCGTGTTAGTAAAGACGACGTGCTTAAAATAATATCCAACTCGCCCCTCAAAAATTCTCCTGGTCCAGATGGCCTGCCACTAGTATTTTACAAACGACAGTGGAATATTATCGGCGACGAGGTGGCATCGCTAACGAAATTCCCGACGGCAAGACTGTTCCAGCAGAATTCAAGGAATGCAAAATTGTTCCAATAGCAAAGAACACGGGGAAGAAAAACTTAAACAACTTCCGTCCCATTTCTTTACTAAATTCCGATTACAAAATCATTTGTAAAATCATAAATAGCAGTCTGCTTCCCGTTTTCACAAAAATCATAAGTCCTCATCAGTCGTCAGTTACAAACCGTCCGTCTCTAATGACCACGCTGTCGACGGGTCGTTAAACTCCAAGCTTCCTTCCTTCCTTACAAACCGTACAATTTTTCAAAGTATTTCAGAACAGATGGACATAATAGCCTTGGCAGCAGTTACAAATATTAAGTATACACTTATGTTCCTTGATTTCTACAAAACCTTTTACTGCATCCACCGTACATATCTGCTTGAAATTATAAAGAAACCGGGTTTCCTTCCCCGCTACATAAAAATGTTTAGAAACATTACAATGGGTATAATTGCAAAGATAGCAGTCAATGGACAACGCACCAAGCAACTGCAGATATTGTGAGAAGTCCCTCAAGGAAGTCCGCATTCAGTATATCTGTTCATAATATCTATAGAACCATTTCTATAGCATGTTAAAGCCAGCCTTATGGATGTAAAATTATACGGACAGGAAACGGTGATCAGACCATATGATGACAATGTTGCGTAATAACATAAAATAAAGATTATTTGACTAAATTAGAAAGGATTGTTAGGAACTACGATATGGCATCTGACACTGCTATAAATGCCAACAAAAGCAAGTTTTCAGATCTACTGGGCAGTGCTTAGTTAAAGATACTGTGGGCGAAACAAGTAACAAAACACAAAACACTTGACACAATCTGAACAACATGCCCAAGTAATATGTGTGCAGCAAACTGGAGAGGTGCATTATTGAATATCCAAGAATGTGTCATTGGGAATACACTTCGGAGCATGAACAAAATTCAAAGGACAATCTTTATAAACACCTGCGTCTTCTCAAAAGCCTATTTCACAGGACAAGTTTTTCCGGCCTCAAGAATGATAACCAGAAAGGTCATGTCACTTGCTAAAAAATTTTTTTGGAAAGGAGATATATTCTGGGTTGACACCAAAACTCTTGTGTTACAACCTAAAAATGGAGGACTCGGTTTCTTTGACATAAGGAATAAGGCTTCAGCGTTGTTTCTAAAATGAATGTTGGATATTATTAGATAACATCCAACCAGCATCACAAGTATGATATTCGATTGTGTGAAACCCTGAAGTCTGTAGCCACCCATTGACGTAAAAAATAAATACACATTTGCGACATATCAGAATATTCTACGTAGACGCCAATTACCTCAGTGATGTTACCATAAATTCCCAGAATGTGACTGCAAGAGACATTATACGTTAAAGAAAGGAAAATGAGGGATTGAATAAAATAGAAACAAATCCCAATGTCAAATCTGAGGCCGTGTGGAAAAACATCAGTTTTCAGTGTCTGTCAAGAGATGTAAAATCTTCCTGGATCAAGGTTGTCAACAACGTTATCAGTACCAGTGAGAGATTGTGTGCCATTGGTGAAAGTGAAACTCACTTCTGTTCTAAATGCAAACTAGCAGATACGCTGCAATATAGATTCACCTGTGGTGTTCGCATCGAAAACTGGAAATGGATCAAAAGCAGGATAGCACTACTTTCAAGATCGTCCGCTGAATATATGTCTCCCGACATTATTTACAGGCCCCAAACCACATACTATCCGTAACAAAAAACAATGAAATACACTGGCTAATTGGCAAATATATGAGCTACGTGATTCACAATTTAAGCAATGACAACATAATAGAATTCAAGCCACACATGTTATGTGAATACAACAAAATCAAAAAGTACAGTAATCACAAAAAACAATACGCATTTATTTTGAAAGTTGCATTCGAAAGGACAATTTTGGTTCAATAACACAAAGAAAATTTCCTGAACTGCCTATAACGGAAATAAAGAATTCTGCAGGAAATTACAGCAGAGACTGCATTTTACTATTTTTGAATTTATACGTGAATGTATAACATTCATATTACAGCAGTATTTCAAACTCTGTTAGAAAATTAAAATAATTTTATCTAGAGCACATGTTGAAGGAACTCCTTTTACTGTACGCCAACAAGCTAAACATACAATGACAATTACAAAGGCGTAATTCGCAGAAGAACTACCAGCAGCAAGAAAATTACAATTGACAAAGGAATGAAAATGTTTTAACGTAAATACTCATGAAAAAAGCACAACATGAAAGAAATTTTTTTAAAAAAGAATGAAGAGAGACGTATTTTTTGCGTGACAGTTGTGAATCTCGCTAAAGAAGGCATTTCTGGAGAGCGCAAGGACGCGCTAGAAGGGATATGGGAGGCCAGCAACAAGAAACGTAAGAACCGTGGTACAGAGGTCAGCACAACTGCGTAGAAATCAGGAGACCCGGGTTGGAATCCCGGTTGGGTACAAATTTCAGTTTGATCCAATCGCAGTTAATAACATTCATTACGTGCATATGAATAGATAATAGCTGCGGTGGAGTAGCCGAGCGGTCTAAAGCGTCTCGCTGCGGAGCGCGCGGTTGCTCGCCGTGGAGGTTCGAGTCCTCCCTGGGGCATGGGTGTGTGTGTTGTCCTTAGGTTAGTTTACCTAGGTTTAAGTAGTTTGTAAGCTACGGACTGATGACCACGCAGTTTGGTCCGATAGATTTACAAACGTTTGAACATTTGAATAGATAATAACTGTCGGATTAAAAGTGACGTCGTGTCTTTCGGACATGTCCCAAAGAACAGATGTTACATATATATGACTTATATAAATGTTTATGACGGGAAATGCTCCTTTCTTCGGTGCGGAGGCACTCCTAGGCTCTTAGGGGTATTACATTGCAATAACTACAAGTTTGAGTTCTGGTGGGCAGGGGTAGATAATTTGTATCTGACGGGAGGCGTACTTGAGTAACTCCGTGCATGTGTGGTGATCGCTGTGTCCCCACTGGTGTAGGGGACAGTGCAACTGCTTAGAAAGCAGCGGACAAGGGTTCGAATCCCGGAAGGGTACACGATTTCACCTTTACCCATTCGCAGTTAATGTCATACATTTCGTGAATATCAACAAACATTATTGCAACAGTCTCGCTTTTTAGTAAAACTTAAGTCATCCTTCCTCGATCATTGTTACTGTTCAGTAGTGTAATTGTTGGAACGCGTAAAATACAAGGCTTGAAACAATAAAAAAAATTTGTATAGTCTATGGGACTTAACTACGGGGTCATTAGTCCCTAAACTTACAAACTACTTATGAACTACTTACGAACTAGGACGGCACAAATATCCATGCCCGAGGGGGGATTCGAACCCCCGACCGTAGTGGCCGTGCAGACCGTGAATGCAGCGCCTTAGTCTCCTCGGCCACCGCGGCCGGATTGAACCAATAAATTTAGTATTTTAATTGATGTAAGATGCGAACTGTCCAATTCATAAAACGAATCCAAGAAAGTCATTCCTCAAAGGATGGAAAATTATATTTACATAGCATCAAATATTATATAGTATACCAGTACTCATTTAAAATTAATAAGAAAGTCTTTGAACCTATTAGAAAACCCGTATATGGTAAAAAAAATTGCATACGCCCATTGTCGAACCAGCGTCGTCTAGGACCATTCTTTTTAGAGCCCGCGGTGCAACTACTTGCACAACGCCAGTTTACCTAGTTGTATGTTTTGAAAGTAGATGTTACCATGTTGAATATATTACTCGTAGATATTTCCTTTACTGACATGTCATTACAATAAATTATATAAAGGTCAATTGATTTTGATGGATCTTCAGGGCTCCGTTGCCTTGAAACGTTACTTTAACTTGTTTTGAATCACATATACTCATATTACCTAAGTTATAAATACAAAACCCATGGAATACGAGCTTCCACTAACCGCCAATATGGCGACTTCACGTGTCTACCGAAAAGAGCTAACTCCTACCGGACAGCCACGTGGTGTGACGTCGATAGCGTTCTCCCATCTTATTGGTGATCGTTGAGAATTTCTAACATTCCTGATATTGCCCCACACGTTGGGAAAGCATCCGCAACGTGCGACTCGCACGTTGTGACGTCATAAAATCGGCACGTTGCCACACTCGTTCAGATACACGCGCCGTGTGCCGACGGCTTTACAGTGGGCGAATAAAACACACTGTAGGACAACGCAGGAGTGGAAATCTGGATTTTTAACGCCAAAAACTTCCCCGAGAAATTCGCTGTAGATGAACATGCTATAATAAATGGCTACCGCATCAGTTCTTGTGAATCTTTTGTTATGGCTCAGTCTAACGGCACATGGGGCTCTTAAATTAGAAGAAGCCTTTGAAAATAAAGAAATAGACATGGCGACTAGCTGGTCAGCACAGTTTGCGATACAGTGATCACGAAGTTGAAGTGGGAACAGCAAACGGCGAATCAACCTATGTTCTATAGCGTGAACACCAGTGACATAAAAGCCAAAAGATATTGTATATGAGGCCATAGCAGCAGCCCTTTGGCATCATTCCTTTTGACAACGTGCAGAAATGTTTGGACGAATGCTCGTCGAGTTTTAACCACTTGACATGGATAAAAGAATGAAACTTTTGATGCAGTATTACCACCCCACCCCACGCCCTAGACACTACATACAATATTTAGAACTATAGAAAATTATGAGCAAATAAAGACGTGTTGGAACTTAAGGTGTTTAGTAATTAAAATGCAAGTTACTTAGTGGAAACTATCATGACAGGTACCGCACAATAAACTTAGTTTCGGTGCGGGCAGTGGCGGGCTGGACGAAGACTGGTTTGGCTTCCCTGAGAAAATCAAATCATGAAAGGTCCTAAGATTTGGTGATAATTTTACGAACCTACCAAAAAACGATGAAGAGCAACAGATCACATGAAAGATAAACGCTTTGCCTATGTACCCAAAAATGAAACCATGAAACGACCAAGCTGAACTACATCGAACTATCTTGAACAATGATGTTTTAATATATTTCTGTACGATACTAACTTGCTTTCGTCTTTCGAGCTGATGGCAACTGAAAAAAGAAGAAATGAGGCACAATGAGAATTTGTAGTAGTTACCGTATTAGTCAGTCATTTGTAGTCATCGATGTTTCAAAAAACAAAAAATAAATAAAATAAATAATAATAAAAGATTAAAAATAAAAAGAAACTCCCAAAAATTAACATACCATATGTAAGATTGAAACGAATTACTTCAGATAGTGGAGTACACGTTTGGACCACGTTTTACTAAACTCAAAAGCGAAATAAAGTGTTACAGTCAAGCGAACACTAATCATTATATAAACAAGCTAACACGAAAATTGTGGTACAGATTATTAATTTATTCGTACAAGAAGGCCAATGAAAGTCACATAATTCGAAAGATTGTTTGTCGTAGATTTCACGAATATAAATATTATGTGTGCATTTAGCCACTGAAAGTGGTAAAAGGAAGTAGAAATTTCCTATCTACAGCTTGGATCAAGCTCTACATTCTCCAACAATCAGCTCACTGATTGGCTATTCGTCTCGACCAAAGACGCTGTAATGCAGCGCTTCTGTAGTATTAAAATAACTTATTAAAATAAGTGAATATCGAAACATGTAGTGCTCCCAACTCACTTTCTTGTGCCGTTCAAATGCTTCATTTTCGCAGTGATTAAGAGTGGTTAAAGGAAATGGATGTTTTCATATGAATGCTGATATAAAGTATGATGCGCCGGGAGAGACATGTAGCGGTGCACAGGTGGAACTACGAAGTCGACATGTTGTCAGCTCTGGAATTCTAAATATCGCAGTATTGAAATAACATTATTTCTTGGCGTTGTATAAGTATACGAACACCAAAATTGTAGTTCCATTTCAAACATTAGGCTAATGAAAGTTATATAATTCGAAAATAGCAAGAGAAGTATATACTTCCGTTTTGATTTGTTGTTATTGTGTCAGGCATTTTCCTTAACACGTAAAAGATACCGTGTCATACCTCCCAGTGCCGGTTAAATTTTACCAAATACCCAGCGGCCTCCTATGATAATGTTGGCAACAGATGTTGAATAGTGTGAATCCTGTGAGTCTTCATTTTAGCCAATCGCTTGACAACGCTGATGTTTTCTCATGGACTCTTCGCTTTACGAGGGCAATTATTTTTACTGAGCGGACGATGGTACATACAAGAACCTGTCAACCATAAAGCAGGAACAGCATTATTTGTTTTCTTCATGGTCTGTACCATACACTAATCAAATGTTCAAATGTTTGTATAGTCTATGGGACTTAAACTACGAGGTCATCAGTCCCTAAACTTACAAACTACTTTTGAACTACTTACGAACTAGGACGGCACAAATATTCATGTCCGAGCGGGGATTCGAACCCCCGACCGTAGTGGCCGTGCAGACCGTGACTGGAGCGTCTTAGTCCTCTCGGCCACCGCGACCGGCCATACACTAATCGAGTCATTCTATGTGGTTCGAACAAATGGGCAAAGATTTTCTATCGTGTTGTTGATGTTGCCAAGATAATCACGCGAGGCCGCCGACATGATACGTAAAATTTTACCCCCCAGTGACCATTGTAAACACAATTGGTCGATTTTCGACCACAGGCAATACTAGTATATGTAAACACGCGGAAGACGGCGCTGCCGTCGGCAACGCCTATATATGACAACAGGTGTCTGGCACCGGCGTTAAATAGGTTCAAAAATGTTCAAATGTCTGTAAATCTATCGGACCAAACTGCGTGGTCATCAGTCCGTAGCTTACAAACTACTTAAACCTAGGTAAACTAACCTACGGACAAACACACACACCCATGCCTCAGGAAGGACTCGAACCTCCACGGCGAGCAACCGCGCGCTCCGCAGCGAGGTGCTTTAGACCGCTCGGCTACTCCACCGCGGCTGTTAAATAGGTTATTGGTGCTACAGTGACAGGTTATCATGATTTAAGTGAGTTTCAACTTGGTGTTATAGCCGGCGCAAGAGATATCGGCACCGACTCTCTGAGTTACGAATGAGGTGAGGACTATTCCAAAAGTGCACCGTGAATATCGGGAATCCAGTAAAACAACAAATCACTGACATTGCAACCGCTAAAAGATCCTGCAAGAACGGGGCTAACGTTGAAGAGAAACTTGTGACGTCACAGAACTGCAATCGAGGGTAACGAGAAAGTCAGGCCGTGACGCATACGTCACGTGAGGTCATCAGAGAAGGCTCCAGTCAACATGATTGCTAGCTGGCTGGCCGCTGGGGCAGAGCTCACTGCCTTTTTGCGTACAGCCAATCAGCTGGCGATCTCGTTGTCTCAAACCTTCTTTGATCGTGACAACACGTTCGCGCAACGGACCCTCTATGTCGTTGGCTTCCATTCAACCCTTCTTCAGATTGCTGTGTATGTCAAAGCTGGGACATCAACAAGTGTCAGCCTAAGAACCATTCAGCAAAACACTATCATTATGGGTTTTCGGAGACGAAAGCCCAGTCATGTACCCTTGCTGACTGCACGACACAGAACCTTACGCCTTGCCTAGGCCCGTCAACTCGTACATTGAACTTTTGATGAATGGAAACATGTTTCCTGTTGTCCCTACTCTCGGTACCAATCGTATCGAGCGGATGGACCTGTACGGGTAGGAAGACAACCTCATGAATCCACGTACACTTGACAGCAAAAAAAGTGGATAACTGCTGAATGCAACCTACCTAACGTAGCTGTGTTGCGGGTCCTCTAATCTCCAAACCCCTGTGGAGTACAGTCATTCGACTATTCACGATGGGTACCATAAGAAGCAGTAGAGAACATTGCTCCTTATGGCAGTCAGTCCACATGTAATTCAATACCGTCATACAACAAATATCAGAATACAAGTTATTAGAGATGAGCAGCAACGTAAATTCAATTTCATTACAATAAGTGACAAAAAGGATACCTTATCAAACTCATGACATGATGAGTGCTTGTTCGTGCTCTAAATTTGAACGCACTGTTAACAAAAAAAAAAAAAAAAAAAAAAAAAAAAAAAAAAAAAAAAAAAAAAAAAAAAAACCTGAGTTTCTGTTCGAGACTCGATGATACATAAAGAGACGCAAAACATTGACGTTTTCATTACAAGGACAATGCCCGAACCCAGAATTGTAAGCTTAACCATTGCACCAGGAATTGCATGAACTTCGAATTGTTGCTGAGAAGTAACCACAAAAGGCATATAATACAGTGCAACTCACAGGTGTCAAACGTCATAAAATTGTGGAATAGAACGCAGTACCTATATGAATCGTTAACTAAGCACGATCTCACGTCAGATAAATTCACAAATAGCGCTATATTTGAACTTGAAACGACGATACAATTGACTTCTTTCGCAACTGGGACTCAAACCCGGCGCCGGCCGCGGTGGCCGAAGGAACTAAGGCGCTTCAGTCACGGTCTGCACGGCCACTATGGTCGGGGATTCGAATCCCCCCTCGGGCATGGATATTTGTGCCGTCCTTAGTCTTAGTTATTTCATAAGTAGTTTGTAAGTTTAGGGACTGATGACCCTGTAGTTAAGTCCCATAGACTATACAAACATTTGAACATTTTCAAACCCGGCACTATTCGTTATTGTACTATATATATACTCATAGAGATGAAATATTTACGGTTATCTCACCATTAGCGGGATGTGCACATGTTCGGCTAGATGTAGTGCAATAAATAACTTTGTGCTGCCTGGGACTCCAACCCCGCGCCTATCGTCACCGATGAGCTCAGACGACAAGGTAACAACCCTCCCATTCTCGTTCACTAGTAATTATGATAGCGCCGTTCGTAGAGTCCTGGAGGGTTTGGCATTTTGAGAAACAACGAAAACGAATCCAACTTTGTTCTAGTCAATAGCGAATGGAAATGAGTAATGTTGATTTGATACACACCACAGTCCTAAATTCTTTACTTAGACCTACTGGAAATGGACAGGGGGATGTTTGGGATTGTTAAAAACTGTTGCCCCCAGCAAGAATCAGACCATCGGTTGTTGGTCGGGCTGATGCTAGTCTGTAATAGCTCTCAGATGTGGTAGTATAATGTTATTGTCAAAATGGAGTGCAGAACACATGATACGAGAAGTAAAATATTTCGTCGATATCTGTCTACGTAACAGTAATTTATTGGCCTCGCGGTCTGAGGCGTCTTGTCGCGGAGTTGCGGCCGCTCCCACTAGAGGTACTACTCCTTCCTCGTGCATGTGTAGTTGTGTGTATCGTCTTTAGCATAAATTACATAAAGTAGCATGTAAGGCTCAGTAGGGACTGATGACCTCACCTGTTTGGTCCATTAGGACTACAACAAAAATTATATACAGTATGTAGAATTATGTAACAGTGCGTATGATAGTATACTACGTTGTGATTTTGTATGGCATGCTGCTATATGCTTATTTAACTATGGTCTCGTTTTACGCAAGTTTGTATGATAAATGTGTGTGAAATCTTATGGGACTTATATGCTAAGGTCATCAGTCCCTAAGCTACACACTACTTAAACTATATTAATATAAGCAAACGCACACACCCATGCCAGAGGGAGGACTCGAACCACCGACGCGAGCAGCCGCCCGATCCACAACACGATGCCTTAGACCGCGCAGCTACTCTGCGTGGCGCTCAAGTTTGCAGCATAGCTCTTACCATAATAAATGGAATATTACCCATCTTAAAAATTGCGAGGAGCGTCTTTTACATATTAGAAAACGGATTCTAAATCGGGGAAATTATACCATTTGTAACAGATGGGATGAAAGCAGAGGAAGTCAATCGGAAAACCAGTGCTCTGTATTTCACAGAACGGAAGATGGATTATAGGTAAGGAGATAGGAAAGAACACGGTCTCATAGAGAGGACTGATACCATACATTAAAAGAGAAAGTATGCTGTCAACGGAAATCAATAGATTTGATCATATCGTTTTAAGGGAACAGACCAGAAAGGTAACTGAGTTTATTATGTAAGAGAGGCGACAGAGAGTGAGAGAGAGAGAGAACAGAAGAGAAACAAACAGTCAATAAATGAAATACAAATCGATCACACGTCAGATAAATTCACACATAGCGCTACTATGAAATTGAAACGACTGTAAAATTGACTTCTTTCACGACAAGGACTCAAACCCGGTACTATTCGCTATTGTATCATATATATACGCATAGAGATGAAATATTTACTGTTTTCTCACCATTAGCGGGGTGTGCACATGTTCGGCTAGAAGTGGCTCAATAAATAATTTTGTGCTATCTGGGACTCCAACACCGCACCTATCGTCACCGTTGACCTCAGACAACAAGATAGCAACTCTCCCGTTCTCGTTCACTAGTAATTAGGATCGCGCCGTTCGTAGAGACCTGGAGGAGTTTGGCATTTTGAGGAAACACCGAAAACTAACCCAACTAACAAGTCAGTAGCGAATGGACATGCGTAATGTGACTTGAAACACGCCACTGTCCTAAATTATTTACTTGGCGCTACTGGAGGTGGATAGGGGGATGTCTGCGATTGTTAAAAACTGTTACCCCAGCAGGAATCCAGGAATCAAACCATAGCCCTGCCTTTACAAGATAGCATCAGCCCGACCAACTACCGATTTTCAGATGTGGTAATATAATGATTTTGTTAAAATGGAGTGCACAACACATGATACGAAAAGTAAAGTAATTCGTCGGTATCTGTCTACGTAACAGTAATTTGTTGGCCTCGCGGTCTGAGGCGTTTTGTAGCGGAGTTGCAGCCGCCCCTACCAGAGGTCCGACTCCTCCCTTGGGGCCGCGGTGGAGTAGCCGAGCGGTCTAAAGCGTCTCGCTGCGGAGCGCGCGGTTGCTCGCCATGGACGTTCGAGTCCTCCCTGGGGCATGGGTGAGTGTGTTGTCGTTAGGTTAGTTTATCTAGGTTTAAGTAGTTTGTAAGCTACGGACTGATGACCACGCAGTTTGGTCCGATAGAATTACAAACATTTGAACATCCTCCCTTGGGCATGTGTAGTTGTGTGTGTGTGTGTGTGTGTGTGTGTGTGTGTGTGTGTGTGTGTGTGTCTGTGTGTCGTCTTTAGCGTGAATTAAATAAAGTAGCATGTAGAATTACGTAACGATGCCTCTGATAGTATACTACGTTTCAGCATTCTCGTGGTGATTTTGTATGACATGTTGCTCTCTGCTTATTTAACTATGGTCTTGTTTTGCTGAAGTTTGTACGAAAAATGTGTGTGAATATTATGGGACTTAACCACTAAGGTCATCAGTCCCTACACACCCAAGACCGAGGGAGGACTCGAACAACCGACGCGAGTAGCCGTCCGATTAACGACATGATGCCTTAGATCGCGCAGGTTCTTTGCGCGCCGCTCAAGTCTGTAGCATAGCTCTTACCATAATAAATGGAATATGACGCATCTTAAAAGTTGCAGAGAGCGTCGTTTGCGTATTAAAAACGGTTTCTAAAACGGGGAAATGTATACCGTTTGTAATAGTATATTATGTTGGGATGAAAGCAGAGGTGGTCAATCGAAACACTAGTGCTCTGTATTTCACAGAACGAAGAATGTATTATAGGCAAGGAGATATGAAACAGCACGGACTCATAGAGAGGACTGATAGTAACGAAAGCATACATTAAAAGAGACAGTATGCTGTCAACAGAAACCAATAGATTTGATCGTAGTGTTTTGAGGGAATGTGTATTAATGGATGGAGAGGAGGAGATAAACATATTTGAAATAACAAAAATTACTTTGACAGAATCCCACAAAACCTATTATTCTGTATGTATGGAGGCTGGATATAAATATAATAAAATGGGATATTGAGTGAAAGGAGAAGCACTGAATTAAAATTTGTGCCACGGGCGGGAATCGAACAGAGAACTCCATACTTACTTTAATTTATTGCTTCTCCTTTCACTCAATATTTTTACATATTGATACGGAAAACTGCTCTAGTTATATACATTTGTAATAAAAATAGGATAATGTAGGAAGTGTACATAAAAAAACTTCAATTTAAAGGCTGCTCAAAGGAAAAACAAAACTAATATTTTATTTCAGTTGCGAAGAGATCGTCCATATTCTCTAACTTAGGACATACGAAAATACAGACGATAAGAAATAAATATTTTAAGGAGTAATAATTATTTCAGAATCCCTCATTATTTGTTTCTTCCATAATGCATCACAGCATGAAATCTATAGCGCCATCATACCTGGTTCTCTTCAGTAAGAGCAACAACTCTATCTCGAGTAAGGCGGCCTGATTTGTATTTCTGCTTTCCGCTCTTACTATGTTGCCAGGAAGCAAAAATTCAGTATTTACGTTAGAGCCCCACTCTGCACCGTTCTGGGAGCAATGGCCGCCACCGCGATCACCAACTCGCTGGTTTCTGCCAAGCCTCACCTCGGCACTAGCTATGGTTGACTGGCCAGCCTGTAGCTCGTGAGCCACGGCCAATACAGCCAGATTCATTCCTTCAAGTATCAAACGTTTCTGCCAACCTACCCAAATGCGTAGTATAAACTACCACAGCTACAGCTATTTTGCTATAAAATGAGCAGCACATTATCTTTTGACTTTTCATTCAAATATTTAACGAATTTAAAGAATAGAATCATGATAAACGTAGCTACCACATGATGTTTCACGTAGATAGCTGTTATACGACACAGAAAAATATTCTTTCTTTCCAACTCTCTGCATTGGATATAGATGTAAGAAAATATGTATTCAACCTAGAAAACAAAGTGCGTTGTAAAATTAAACAGTTCTAGTGGCAACAACACTATGTAGTAAAATTAAACAGTTCTAGTGGCAACAACACTAATGTCGTATATCATTCACGTTTTGTGCACTTATAAAGTTTTCTCAGTGTCTCTGACACAAAAAGCGCTAAATGACGGAAATTACCTTCTGCTGGTGCCCTTCATTTACACGAGTGTTCTGTTATTCACAGTGAAATGTTTCGTAATGGGTTCATAGAATCGCTTCAGTTTATCCACTATTCCACGCTTATACGATCCTGGAGAAAAACAAGTGCCACAAAGCACATGTGTGAATGCTAATTACAAATCAAATCAAATGTTCAAATGTGTGTGAAATGTTATGCGACTTAACTGCTATGGTCATCAGTCCGTAAGTTGACACACTACTTAAACGGAAAACATCCGAGACCTTCTTTTCGTTAATTCACTATACTGCACAATCTGATATATTTTTTCAACTTTTTCAACGCCCTTCCTCTATCCCATCAGGTAATAATCGGACACTGCCCAGCAGTACTGCGGAAGATGTGGAGCGATTGCAGGCTTGGCAGGCTCCTAGGGAGGCGTTTTAATCATCTAATAGTTGTGTCAGTAACAGACCGTTTGTTTTATCTTCGCCAAAACATGTATTTTTCCTAGTTAATGTTGTTTAAAATAGTGCCAACCAGAAATTTCGTTAGATGTATAATCCTTAAATTTGTTTTTCTTACCGATTTCTCAAAACCTGACTAACATTTTCTGGTACTCATGTGGCAAACTGTACACATATTTATGTTTAAGGTCAACTGTCGTAATTTGCACCGTGAAGATATGACTTCAATATCATTTTAAAATGAGCTGTTCTTTTCTGAGGTGTTTACTCAACAGCAGCATAATCTGCCACAAATATTTCTCACTTCGATATAGCAGTTTGTAGCTCTGTCAGAGAGTGGATCTTTAGAGAACGTCGACGTTTTCATGTAGGAAACGAACAACTGCAGTGTGGATCACCTCCTCATTGCCCTTGTGAAGGCTGATTCAGAAAATTCAGAAAGTAGGGAACGATAATAGTTGTAGTTACTACGTGAAATTCATCACCCTTGTCTGTATAACTAGATGGCACACTAAAGTTGAATTTTCAGACATTTTAATTGGAATACCACCAATATATCAAATGAATCTAGAAAGATTCTTCTCTGTACATACAAGTCTAGTGACTGTTCTTTCGAAAGAACAGACACCACACAAATATAAATAATTAAGGAGAATAAAATCACAAATCCAGTCTTCAGTGCAGATGAATATTCAATGGCCACAAGCAGCTTGTTTTGGATTATTTCTTTTAATCTAGATTCTTCTCTGTCATTCCAGGAAGCAGCACTACTATCACAATCACCAGACATGATCCACCATGTTGTCATTTCACTACCATAGTTGTATCAGGAAGATCATTTTTCTACAGGCAATGTCTTTCTCGAGTTGTCCAACAACATAATAGAACATCTTGTGCACACACTACGCAATGGCTTCATTACTTCCCCTGCGACGTGATGTCGATCGTTGTAGTACTTATAGTGAGGAAGACGAATGGAATGTTACATACACACATAAGAAAAAAAGAAGTAATCTACTGAGTTACAGATCTATTGTATCGATTTCTACAGCGTCAAAACGATTTTTGGTATTTTCATTTTCAGTCATAATCGAATTCGAACCATATCGCTTTCCTAAGGAGTATAGTCACAGTCGTGTGACTGGGATCGCAGTGTCCTGTTTGCAAGGTAATAGTTCGAGTAAATGACGAGGAGTTACCTAGTGAAAAAGACGTGACGAGTATAATTCTTCTAGCAAAGTGAAGTAGACTTCTTTGGTTTCGAATATATATCAGAGCATTGTTCTTAGATTTATGGTAGTTAATGCTGCCGACTAAAAAACTCCTCAAGAAAGCAAAGTCAATTTAGAAATGATTTTGAATTTGTATCTTCACGGCGCAAATTGTGACAATTGATCTTAAACATCAATATGCATTTGTCTCTAAATATGATCACTAAAAGAGTTTCGTCAGAATTCTAGTTATCGATAAGCAAAGCAGATTTGAATGTTATACATTACAAAATTAATGGGGTGCAATTAAACACAACGTTAACTGGGAATAAAACATGTTTTGTCGAAGGTGAAACAAACGGTCTGACACAACCATTAGAAGATTTAATCTTCTCCTAAGGAGACTGCCACCCTTATAATTGTTCTAACTCTTCTGCAGTATTGCTTAGCAGTGTGCAATTATTACCTGACGGGATAGAGGGAGGACGTCGAAAAATTTGAAAGAATATATCAGATTGTGTAGTATAGTGAATTTGGGAAAAGAATGTCTCGGATGTTTTCCGTTTCTTTTTTCTTCAAGTTGGGTGGGGGGAGGGAGGAGGGAAGGGTGATGAGGTGCAGACGCTATATTAAAACAAAAACATTTCCACTGCTGCCCGATTTTTACATGACATTTCAATCACCAAACTTCTCCTTCGAATGCAAAGAGCTTTCTTCCCACTGCCGTGCAGAGTATGGTATTACAACTGTAGAGATAACATAACAGTAATTAGAACTCGCACATACGCATTTTGGCACTTGTTTTTTTTTTAGCTTTATTTAAGCGTTAATATTTGAATGAAACGTCAAAGGATTATGTGACTGCTCAGGTTATAAAAAGCCACCTCTGATACAACATTCATTAATATTGCCCCAGTAGGAAGTTCACAAAAAATATTTCCTGCCGAAAAACTTAATATATTTGTTAATAAATTTAAAAAAGTATTTCTTAAAAACTGTAAAATAGATTAAGTAGATTTTAGAACAGTTGACTCTATTAGCATCATGTAACATACGGTAAAAATATTAAGGTGCTGCATCAAATAGTTTTTTTGTTCAGAAATGGGTCAACTACTTCCCTAAATTAACACTGTTTAGATAGGCAGGGTACGCCCCCCCCCGTAACTACATTAGAATAAAATTTGTATTCCACAATGAAAAGTGCTCCTATCATAGCACAAGAATACGTTTTTATGTCCTATCCAGATTCAAAGATGCAAAAGAGGCTACTCAACTCATCTGCTATTTTGAGAAACATTGAAATGAAAAAATATGTGCACCTGACAGCAATAAAAGTGGTTCTCTCCTGAATTCCGAAGTGGAGGTCGCACCTGAAGCTTTGCAACGAACATAGCTTAGCTGCGTCGCGGGTCGGTGCATCGTTCCACAATACAGTCATTACCTACCCACAATAGGTACTATGTAAGACATTAAAGACTATTTCTCCTTGTGGCATTCAGTCAAGGTGCTAAGCTATACTGTCGTACAACAAATAATAGAATGCACGTTATTAGAGATGACACAGTAACACTTGTAAATTAAATTTCATTACAATAAGTCAAAAGTCAGACACGTTATAACACTTATTTAATGACATGATAATTTTTTTGTTTGTGCTCTTAATTTGAACGCACTGTTAACAAAAATGTTCAAATGTTTGTTAAGCTTATGGGACTTAACTACGGGGTCATCAGTCCCTAAATTTACAAACTACCTTACACTAAAGACGGCACAAATATCCATGCCCTAGGGGGGATTCTAACCCCCGACCGTAGTGGCCGTGCAGACCGTAACTGAAGCGCCTCAGTCTCCTCGGACACCGCGGCCGGCGCACTGTTAACCAAACAAAAGTTGCGTGCCTGATCGAGACGCGATTAGGCATAAATAGACGTAAAACACTGATATCTTCATTATTATCTGCTCCCAAGACCGATGTTCGATCCCTGAAATAAATGATAATATTAGCACTGCACCAGGAATTGCATGATGCTCATATTGTTGCTGATAGGGAACCGCTGAAAATTTGTAATATAGTGCAACTCACAAATGTCATACATCATAAAGTTGTGGAATAGAATGCAGTACATTGATAAATTGTTATCTAAGCACGATCAGATGACAGATATTAAATATATTCACATATAGCGTTATACTGGAACCTGAAACGACAATACAATTGATTTTTTCCGGCAGGGACTCGAATTCGGCACCATTTGCTATTATATAACAGGAAGGAATATTGCTGATATATTTATTGTTTCTTCCGAGGACTCCAACCCCGCACATGCGGTCATTCTTCACCTGACACGATGAGGCGCCACATTATCGTTCACTAGTAGTTAGGATCGCACCGTTCGTAGCGACATGGAGGGGTTTGGTATTTTGAAGAAACAATGAAAACTTTGTTTAACTCTTTCAGTCACACATTTACAATAGGAACATAATTACCAATGTCTGTTCACACTTGTGCAATAGGAACATAATTATCAATGTCTGTTCATTGAAGCAACTGTTACGACTGAAATATCACAGACAATAGAGGAAACATAATATAAGGTATTTATTAGACGAATCATCATTACAAACGTACAAAATTAACAAAAACAAATTATTTTTTTATGAAAATCTGCAAAACATGTTTTACCTTTGCGTAAGCAAAGAGGCACTTTACATGTACTACACTGCCATACAGTACGCACGGGAGATATTTTAGTGCTACAATTGCAGCCCCTTCTTGATGTGCTTCTTTCAGGTTGATGGCGATTGGAATCTAGACGAATTTCCTGCGGGACTGTAGGTTTGTGGCGTTTTATGAATGCAGGTCCTGGAGATGAGGCCGCGGAATTACGGCTGCTGTTCACTGAATCCGGCCTGTGTTTGTCTCTGACATATGCTGGTGCCAGTAGGCCCCGATATACTTCTCTCCTGAAGTCTTTCAGAATCAAGCTTGTCGAGGTCTGGGCGTGAAGAGGACTGCGTTGTACCCGTTGTATTGATGTTTTTGTCAGACACTCGAGACAAGGTACGTTAACGCTATATTCAATGCAACTGGTATGCACTGACATTCATGCAATGTACCCGGAATCTGTCATTTGTTTTGAAGCACAGTCCAAACGGACATACTAATTCAACCGTTTATCGCTAGATGGCGTGGAATAGAAGTACCGTGATCGAAAAAAGGTGGTTAGTAACATTAACCACCAAGACTGAAAGAGTTAAATTAGTAGCACATGGACATGTGCAATGTTGATTTGAAACAAGGGAGAGTCCTGCGTTCTTTACTTGTCGTTACTGGAAGTAAAGGAGTGGAAGTAAACACGTTTACGTCAACATGAGCGCGCGGCCTGCTGGCACCGCCGCCTGCCTTGCCTAGTATCGGCACAAGGCTGTTTCTCACCAGACAGCCTGTCATCCATCTAGCTCGGCTGCCCCGTAGTTCGCGAGCCACGGCGAATACAGCTCCAGGCTGCAAAGCCACGTCACCTCTTGAAGAATCAAAAGGTCACATCTAACCTACCAAAATCTGTAGTTTTAAGTAACACAACTAGAGCTATTTCTCTATAACATGATCAGTCACATAATCCTTTGACGTTTCATTCAAGTATTTAATTAAATTAAATAATATAATGATGATAAATGTAGATACCACATAATATTTCACCTAGCTAACAATAATACGATGCAGGAAACTATTCTGTTCTGTAAGCGCTCTGCGATATACAGTTAAGTAACTGTGTATTGAACCTAGATAGCCGGCCGCGGTGGCCGAGGGGACTGAGGCGCTTCAGTCACGGTCTGCACGGCCACTACGGTCGGGGGGTTCGAAGCCCCCTCGGGCATGGATATTTGTGCCGTTCTTAGGATTAGCAAGTTCATAAGTAGTTTGTAAGTTTAGGGACTGATGACCCCGTAGTTAAGTCCCATAAGCTATACAAACATTTGAACATTTTTTGAACCTAGATAATTAAGCGAGATGTAAAACTGAACAGTTTTTGTGAAATAATCACAAACTGTATATGTGTAATATATCATTGTCCATTTATAAACGATAAGTGCTGCACAACGGAAATTATATTATGCCGATGTCCTTCATTTAAACGATTGTTCTGTTATTCACAGTTAAGTGTTTCGTAAACGGTTTATATAGTCGCTTCAGTTTCTTGACTGTCCCAAGCTTAAAAATTTAAATGTTTGTAGATCTATCGGACCAAACTGCGTGGTCATCAGTCCGTAGCTTACAAACTACTTAAACCTAGGTAAACTAACCTAAGGACAAACACACACACCCATGCCCCAGGGAGGACTCGAACCTCCACGGCGAGCAACCGCGCGCTCCGCAGCGAGACGCTTTAGACCGCTCGCCTACTCCACCGTGGCTGTCCCAAGCTTATACGAATGTCGAAAACAACAAGTGCAAAAAAGTGTACGTGCGAGTTATAATAACTCTTATATTATACTTACAGTAGTAATACCATACTTTGTATGGCAGTGGAAAAAAGCTCTTTGCATTCGAAGGAGAAGGTTGGTGATCGAAATGTCATGGAAAAATCGGGCAGCAGTGAAAATGTTTTGGTTTTAGTATTGCGTCCGAACCTCATCCTCCTTCCCTGCCCCCCTCCCCCACACCAAACTTGAAGAGAAAAATAAAACGGAAAATATCCGAGACTTTCTTTCTGCTAATTCAACGTACTCCTTCTATCCCGTCAGGTCATAATAGCACATTGCTCAGCAGTACTGCAGAAGAGGTGGTGCAATTGTAGGGTTGGCAGTCTCTTTGGTAGACGTTTAAATCTTCTAACGGTTGTGTCAATAACAGACCATTTGTTTCATCTTCGCCGAAACAAGTGTTATTAGCAGCTAACGTTGTTTTTAATTGCACCTCCAGAATTTCGTTACATGTATAACCTTGTAATTTGTTTTGCTTATCGATGTCTCTCTTTTAGTAATCATGTTCAGAGCCAAATACATATTTATGTTTAAGGTTAATTGTCACAATTTGCTCAGTGAAGATAAAAATTCAAAATCATTTCGCAGTTGACTTTCCTTTTCTGAGGAGTTTACTTGTCAGCAGCAGTAGCTGCCTCGAATCTAAGAGCGATGTTCTGATTGCTCAGTAAATATTTCGAATATATATTCGAAAAAGAAGTCTATTTCACTTTGCTGGAAGAATTACACTCGTCACGTCCATTTCATTAGGTGACTCCTCGTCAGTTGTTGCAAAATATTATCTTGCTGACAGGAAATTACGATCCCAGTCCCACAATTATGACTATATTCCTTAGAAGGCGATATGGTTAAAAATGTTCAAATATTTGTTAAGCTTAGGGGACTTAACTACGGGGTCATCAGTCTTTAAACTCACAAACTACTTATAAACTAACTTATACTAAAGACAGCACAAACATCCATGCCGGAGTTAGTATTCGAATCCCCGACGGGGAACGGCCTCGCACATCGGAGAATAGCGTCTCAATGGACGCGGCCACTCCGCGGCGGCGCGATATGGTTCGAAGTTGATTGTGACTGAACATACCAAAAATAGTTTTGGGACTCTATAAATAACAGAATTAGTTTGAAAGTACTCTGTACATCTTGAAAATATAGTAACGCCAAAGTCTCATAGAAGTAAATATTTCGAAATGCATGCTTGTTTTATGTTAATACGTGACATATTTCTAGTTATTTCACAACGTAGGAAAAGTATTTGTTCAAACGTCCTGCTACATGTCGATACCAATACAATGGATCTGTAACTCAGTGTATTAGTTTTATTTATGTATCTGTGCAACATTACATTCTTCTCTCTCACTATGAATACATCAATGCTCGACATCACGTCGTAGGAGAAGTAATTAAGACATTGCATAGTGTGTGCACCAGATGCTCTCCAAAGCTGTTGGACCATTCGAGAAGGACATTGCCTGTAGAAAAATGATGTTCAAATGTTTGTTAAGCTTAAGGGACTTAACTACGGGGCCATCAGTCCCTAAACTTACAAACTACTTATGAACTACCTACAACTAAGGACGGCACAAATATCCATGCCCGAGGGGGGATTCGAACCCCCGACCGTAGTGGCCGTGCAGACCGTGACTGAAGCGCCTCAGTCCCCTCGGCCACCGCGGCCGGCAGAAAAATGATCTTCCTGGTACTACTATGGTAGTGAAATGACAACATGGTGGATCATGTCTGGGTCGGCCGCATTGGCCGAGCGGTCTGCGGCGCGCCAGTCACAGTCTACACGTCCGCTGCGGCCGGTGGTTCGAATCCCCCCCTCAGGCATGGATATTTGTGTCGTCTTTAGTATAAGGTAGTTCATAAGTAGTTTGTAAGTTTAGGGACTGATGACCCCGCAGTTAAGTCCCTTAAGCTTAACAAACATTTCAACATTTGAATTTGGATCATGTCTGGTGATTGACAGAGAAGAATCTAGATTAAAAGAAGTAATCCGACACACGCTGCTTGTGGTCATTGAGTGAACGAATTGGGGAAGTTGAACATTTGTGCCCAGCCGGAATTAGGACTCGGTTCCTACTGCTCTCTAAGCAGTTGCGGTAACCACTGCGCGAGCACGAAAACAACGTTCATCGCAGCTGCGCGTGCTACCCCACTCCCCCTCCTCTCTCGTCTCCCACAAGACTCAAACTTCTTCACACTGCTTACGTAGTTGCCGTTTCCAATTTGCACTCACTGGTTGTGGCACTTTGCCGATTACTTCAAGAGTTCAGGCGTAGTGTGGATTTGCACTTAAGGCTGGATCTGTGATTGTCTTCTCCTTAATTATGTACATTTACGTGGTGTCTGTTCGTTCAAAAGAAGTCACCACACTTATATGTACAGAGAAGAATCTTTCAAGATTAAATTGCTATATATGTGGTTTTCCAATTAAAATGTCTAAAAATTCAACTTTGGTGTATCATCTACTTATAAAATGTATCGTTACAAACAAGGGTGATGAATTTCACGTACCAACTACAATTAATCTTATTCCCTACTTTATGAATTATCTGCATCAGCCTTCACAAGGGCAATGAGGAGGAGATTCATTCTGCAGCTGTTCGCTTCCTAAATGAAAATGCCGAAGCTCTCTAATGATTAAGACGCAGTAGCTCTCAATAACAGACTGGAGCGACACTAACATTTTACCCCTTTCTGACATAGCTACAAACTGCTATATCAAACTCAGAAATATTCGTGGCAGATTATGCTACTGTCTAGCAAACACCTCAGAAAAGTAGAGCCAATTTTAAAATGATATTTAAGTTACATCCTCACGGTGGAAATTGCGACAATTGACCCTAAACATAAATATGCGAATAGTTCACAACATGATTACAAGGAAAATTTTCGTCAGGCTTCGTGAAATCGATAAGCAAAACAAATTTCAGAATTATACATCTAACGAAATTTCTGGTGGGTACAATTGAAAACAACGTTAAATGGGGAAATACATGTTTCGGCAAATGTAAATATTCAAATGTTTGTAATTCTTATGGGACCAAACTACTTTGATCATAAGTCCCTAGACTCACAAACTACTTAAACCAAGTTAAACTAACCTAAGGACGACTCACACGTCCATGCCCGAGCGGGGATTCGATCACCCAATGCGGGAGGCCGCGCGATCTGTAACGTGGCGCTCCAGACCGCTCGGCTACTCCCACGTGGAACATATTTTGGCCAAGATAAAACAAGCGGTCTGTTATTGACACAACTATTAGAAGATTAAAACGTCTCCCAAGGAGACTGCCAACCCTACAATTGCTCCACCTCTTCTGCAGTACTGCTGAGCAGTGTGCGATTATTACCTGACGGGAAAGAGGGAGGACATTGAAAAATATATCAGATTGTAGAGTATAGTGACTTAGCGGAAAGAAGGTCTCGGGTGATTCCGTTTTTTCATTGAGGTTGAGAAGGTGGGGGAAGAGTGAAGGGGGATGAGGTGGGGATGCAATGTTAAAACAAAAGCGTTTTCATTGTAGCACACTTCTTCCAAGCGATTTCCATCACCAACTTCTCCTGTGAATGCAAGGAACTTTTGTACTCACTAACGTACAAAGTATGGTCTTAGTATTCGGGCATCTTCGATGATGTCTAATATGGGGAAAGTAGTCTTATAAGACGCTTAACGTAACTTTACCGCTAATTTTAAAAATGATTGATTTCTGTCTTATTTCGATTGTTATTTGTGGTGTCACCATTTCTTGACTGAATAAACATTATTCACCTTAATTATCTGGTGTTGCCTATTTCAGTTACGAACTATAGAATAAAACTAAATTATTAGTTATTCGTTTACCTTTATTTAATTACCTGGTCATATCAATTACTTCAAAATTTCAGCTGCTGCAAGATCACATGTACAAGTCGTTGTTTGAAGCCAATTTAGCTGTTGGGTTTAAAAGCAGACCGAACGTAACATATTCTATCCACGCTTTCTGAACGGAGCTGTGCGTATTCCCATTACTATGTTGTGTGTGTGTGTGTGTGTGTGTGTGTGTGTGTGTGTGTGTGTGTGTTTGTGTAAAAGTAATATAGTCTGGTCTAGTCTATTTCGGTTCGAATGCAACATAATTAAAGTCACACTTGGTTTGCTCTATTGGATTTTGATTAGAAGGCAATAGTAGTAAAACCCCATGTGGCTGATAACAGTTGGCAGAATATCTATTTTTCGTTCTCTGTATTACACCTCCCCGCTATGAAATACGTATATATGATAGTGTGTAATAACGTCTGACTCCCCTGACCAGAAGTCATGTCCATTCCGCCTCCGTTCTCCAGTAATTTCCTCAGTATTTACATATTTATCTATCCACTTCCATTTGCAAATTTTCTAACCCGCTTAATCTATTAAAGGATCAAATATTTTAGGCTCCAATCTTTAGAACGCTTTTTTTCTGATTATGACATCTTTCTGCTGGATATGTGAATAACGGATTATTTAACCTAGAAAATGTTTTACCCAAACACATGTTATCTTATTTTTGTACAAAGTAGTGATGCATGACAACACCATGAACCACAGACATTGCCGAGGTGGGGTGGCTTGCGTGTCTCAACGATACAGATAGCCATACCGTAAGTGCAACCGCAGAGGAGGGGCATCTGTGGAGAGGCCAGACAAACGTGTGGCTCTTGAAGATGGGCAACAGTCTGGATGATTGACTGATCTGGGCATGTAACATAAGCTAATGTGGTTTTGTCATACAGTGTAATATGCTAGTTAAGTTGTAAACTGCAGGGAGAATTTCAAGATTTCGAAATACTAGGAATTAGGATTCCGAGAAGCAGTCACTGTTTATTTATCAGTCATACTTTTTACTTGTATTACCAGAACCTCTTGGGCACGGTTGTTGGACTTCTGGGTTAACAGTTACCGCACAGCGGTGTGCTAAGTCTGGGCGCCCTGGTGTACGCAGCAGGAAAGCCGGCGCCGAGAGGACGTCGCTGCATTTGTCTGGTAGTTGTTGTCACGCGGCGCCCGCATTCCGTTTCCCATCTACGGTTCTTGGTAATCGCTGATAAACAAGTTAAATTGTCTTCTCAGGTCATTACTTAGTCCATTCGGTACTTCCCGAGGCTTTGCAGATATTTTACCGTTACCTCACGTTAATTTACTACCCCCCCCCCCCCCGGGCTTTCCCCTGCCATTGTTCAAAGTGTACAACTTTGTTGTACGGGAGTGAAAGTTGGGTGGATACAGGTTACCTTATTCTACGATATGAAAGTAGCAAGAATGATTGCAGGTACTAATAGATAGGAACAATGGCAGGAGCCGGCCGCTGTGGCCGAGGGGATTGGGGCGCTTCAGTCGCGGTCTGCACGGCCACTACGGTCGGGGGTTTGAATCCCCCCTCGGGCATGGATATTTGTGCCGTCCTAGTTCGTAAGTAGTTCATAAGTAGTTTGTAAGTTTAGGGACTGATGACCCCGTAGTTAAGTCCCAAAGACTCTACAAACATTTTTGAACAATGGCAGGAGGGTGACCACAATGAGGAAATCAACAAAAAAAACCTAGGAATGAACACCATTGATGAAGCAATTAGAGCGAACAGACTGGGATGGTGGGGTCTTGTTACACGCATGGGAGAAGCAAGGTTAGCTAAGAGACTCATGCAGCGGAGGTTAAGAGGAGTCGAGGTAGACCACGAAGAAAGCACTTAGATTCGGTGCAGAATGATTCTGAAGTAAAAGGCAAAACATCAGACGAGGCATCAATGTTAGCTTTGAATAGGGGATCATGGAGGAATTTTATTAGAGGTACTATGGTCCAGACTGAACGCTGAAAGGCATGACCAGTCTCTAATGATGATGATGATGATGATACATCTTAACCCGGGGAAATGTTTGTTATATTATAAAATGTAGCACATTCCCTTTGCGCTAAGCGCGATGTGCATTTGGTCTCCTGTTTAGTACATTTCTAATAAGTGTTTTCAATGTGTTACCGCTCTTGTGTCTGACCTGTGGCCGGACGCTTAATTCGAGATCACTTCCATTGTAAGGATCTTGCACGAATTTGTAAAATTGATTGTACAGTAGTTGTGGTTTAAACTAACTTGGACGACGTAAGCACTGCTGCTCAAAGTTCAGCTGTCAATGATAGGACCTTGTTGCTAAGAATTTGTAGTAAAGCGCTTGGTTGTGAAGAATATTCAATGTCTTGTAATTCTTTGTTTTAGTCTTTGAATTTATTTATTTTCTGGAAAATTTAGCAGGCAATCTTGAATATGTGCTAAATTTAATTGATATCTTGGCTAAAGTTTTTAGGTGTCTACTGTTAAAATTCATAGTAATATTTCTTATTATTAATATACACTTTCAATTGAGCTGTTTTGGTTGGCGTAGCCCTTCTTTGGTAATTTCGTTTTTCTTCATTACAATAATTACTCTAAATAACGGTCATCTACCACCTAATGTCGCTAACACAAAGGTGGAAGTAGGAGAACTCTGATCCCAATTAGGTGATATCCTCCAAAAAAACCAGTACTCATTTCGAAATCCTTATGGGCAGTTTCAGTGCACAAATTGTTAAAGAAGAGAAATATCCATATTTGGTAGGTAAATGTCCAGGACACACACAGAGCAACTGGAATGGCACAAACTCATTGAAATCTGCAAAAACGAATACCTAATTTTGAAATCGACGTTTCTCAAGGAAAGAACCTCGAAAACTAGAACTTGGGTGTCATCTAATCCATTACTAGATAAATATCAACTGGATTATATAATGATATCCAGCAAAAAATACAGTAGAAATCATAAAACTCAAAGTCTTTAACCGACTAGACCTAGTATTGATCACTACCCAACAAAATCGAGGAAGGAAGCATAGGGTTTAACGTCCAGTCGACAGTTTGGTCATTAGAAACGGAGCTAACGCTCAGAGAGTTTTGTAAGGATGGGGAAGGAAATCGGCCGTGCCCTTAGAAAGGAACCATCCCAGCATTTGCCTGGAGTGATTTAGGGAACTCACGGAAAATCTAAATCTGGATGGCCGGAGGTGGATTTGAACCACCATCCTCCAGAATACGAGTCCAGTGCGTTACCACTGCGCCATCTCGATCGTTGCCCAACAAAATACTTCCTAGAGGTCATTCCAGAGAAACGTAGATTCACTAAGAAAGCTCCACACCATAAATATGTTGTACAAATGATAAATGGAAATGAACAATGTACAAAAGAAAGACATAAGTTAAATCCACCAAATTGGCAACAACTTCTAGCAGGACTTAAAAAATCAGATGAAAAGATATTTCCGCAAAAGAACAACACGAAAACACTCATGTTCAAAATCAAATGTTTGTTAAGCATATGGGACTTAACTGCTGCGTTATCAGTGCCTAAACTTACAAACTACTTATTAACTAACTTATACTAAAGACAGCACAAATATCCATGACCGAGGGAGGATTCGACCTTCGACGCGGGAGGCTGCGCGAAAAACACCCATGGTTGTCAGACGTGTGCGACCAACTCATAAAACTCAGTCAACAGGCGTGGCAAAATTGGTTGTGCAGCAGAAGTCGGAAGACCCTGGATGATCTAAAAGATACCAGGAAAACAGTCAAAAATTCAATATGATCACCCCGTAAACAATATGAAGACAAAAAATTGCAAGACGTAGAAGATGATTTCAAGAAACACAGTGCCCGATATTGCCATAGAGTATTCAAACAAAACTTAACTGGGTACTGCCCCATGGCTCCAATTCAAAAATGAACATGGAAACGTAGCCCGTAACAACACCGAAAACTGTGAAATTCTTGCGAAATACGTCTCTATATTGCTGAACTGTAGTAAGCACAAAGAAAAGTTTCAGTTCCATCATATACAACAAAATTCAGACTCAAAGCTGTTAAATCTACAGGAGATCAAAGAGGTAAATCAGTCACTGAAAGACAACAAAGCATCAGGAGAAGACCAAATCATCGCAGAACTATGAAACATGCAGGAGAAAATCTTTTCGCAAATTCAAAGAATTTATATATGAACTCAGGGAAAATCGAAAAAAAAAAACAGTCCACAGATTGGAAGACAGCAACATCCATCCACCGTTCAAAAAAGGAAGTCACACAGACCCCAACAACTGTCATGGAATCTTTTTGTGGTCAATAACTTACAATATTCAGTCTATAGCCATACTGAACCGAGCAGATTCAAAACATGGCGAATTGCAAGACGGATTCACAATATATCGATCATGCGTAGAAGAAATCATTAAACTGAAAAATTATATGAAATATTGGAACACTGCATCAAACGAAAGTTATGTCATCATATTTGTCGACTTAGAAATGAACTTTTTGAAGTGTTAGCAGAATTTGGACTAGATCAGAAGACAACACCATCAAAGAAACAGTAATGGAGACCTATTCCTAGATGAAATTTATGGGAGAATTAAGAACTGAATCTGAAATAGGCACAGGAGTATGACAAGGGGATGGACTGCTCCCATTGCTCTTCAATTATGCACTTGGAAAGGTTTTCAGAGAATCGAGAAAAGCAGGTGCAGCAACACACAGACTGGAGGTAAAATGTAAGGCCATTAAACTGTTTAACATTTTCGGACGAAGTAGCACTGATTGCTAAAGATATAACCTATGCACAAAAACAGCTGGAATTATTGCAAGACTAGGCAGCAAGCATAGGATTAGGCATTTCATTAAAAAAAAAATCCATGACAGACATCAAAGATGAACCTTCTGATCTAAAAAATTGGCAATAAATATATCTCTAGTGTAAAAGAATTTATTTAGGTGAAAGAAAATTGTAGTGAAAATAGATCTGTCAAATCAAGACTCCACACAAGACTACACACAAAAGCGCGGTGACTCCCGTTTATAGGAAAGGAAAGAGAGCGGACCACATAATTACAGACCGATATCGTTGAACTCGATTTCCTGTACAATTTTGGAGTATATTCTCAGTTCGCATATAATAAATTTCCTTCAGATGAAAAAGCTTCTTTCTATGAATCAGCACGGGTTAACGGAAATAACGTTCATTTAAAACTCAGCTTGCCCTTTTCTCACATGACATCTTGCGAGCCATGGGTGAAGGGCAATAGGAGGATTGTGTTTTTTTTATTTAAAAAAGGCGTTTGACGCGGTGCCACACAGAAGACTGCTAACGAAGATACGAGCATATGGAATAGGTTAACATATTTGGAACTGCATGGAAGACTTCCTAAGTAATAGAACGCAGTACGTTGTTCTCGACGGTGAGTGTTCATCAGAGACGAGTGTATCGTCAGACGTGCCCCGGGGGAGTGTGATAGGACCGCTATTATTTTCCATCTACATAAATGATCTCATGGACAGATTAATTTGTAATTTGCGGCTGTTTGCTAATGATGCTGTGATGTATGGGAGGGTGTCGTTTTAAATTGACTGTAATAGTATACAGGATGAATTAGACGAAATTTCTAGTTGGTGTGAAGAATGACAGCTAGCTATGAATGTAGAAAAATGAAAGGTGGTGCGCATGAGTAAGATAAACAATCCCATAAAGTTCGAATACAGCATTAGTAGTGAGCTTCTTGATGCAGTCGCGTCGTTCAAATATCTAGGTGTGACATTGCAGTGCGATATGAAATGGAACGAACATGTAACGACCGTTGTGAGTAAGTCGGACAGCCGACTTCGGTTTATAGGGATACTTTTGGGAAAATGTACTTCATCTGTAAAGCAGACCGCATATAAAACGCTTGTACGACCACGTCTTGAGTATTGCTCAAGTGTTTGGTACCTGCAGCAGATCAGTTTAAAGGAAGACATGGAAGCAGTTCAAAGGCGCGCAGCTACGTTCGTTAGTGGTAGGTTCGACCAATGCGCGAATGTCTCGGAAATGCTCCGGGAACTCACATGGGGATCGCTGGAGGAACGACAACGTTCTTTTCGAAAAATTCTGTTGAGGAAATTGAAAGGGACGGCATTTGAAGCTGAGTGTAGAAAGATCTTCCTGCCGCCTACTTACATTTCGCGTAATGATCACAAAGACAATTTAAGAGGAATTAGGGCTCGAACTGAATCATATAGGTATTATATTTTCGTCGTTCTATTTGGGAGTGGAATAGGAAAGAAAATGCCTTGCAGTGGTATGTTGTACCCTCAGCCACGCACCTTACGTTGGAGTGCGGAGTATGTATGTAGATGTAGATGTAAACCTCACACACACCAATGCCCGAGTGGAGCGTCTGCGCAATCCTTAACATGACGCCCTAGACCGCACAGCGATTCGACCTTTCCCACGCAGCGTCCAACATTTTCAGTCGGCAAATAAGAAGGTCACCTGTGATCGTAAGGCAACATATTATCAACGATGCCTTTTTTGCAGACAATGTTCTTCAGGCACATGAGTACCCGAAAAAACATTAACAATACTGTCCAATAAACTGTAGGCTGATATCTATCAAGCACAGTTATGATAGAAAAGTCTCACCGCGTTTCCAAAGCTGATTTAAAAAGTTGCTGCGGAAACTAAAAGTCAGATTTTATCAATATCACAGATTTTATCAAAGTCAAGGCCTTCGTGACAAAGAAAAGTACACATACTGCTGGACGTGTTCAATGAATTTTAAATTTTTATTTTAGCCTGTTTATGAAAGATAATTGTCAAATCTGGTGTCCAAAATTTTTTTCGCTGTTGAAGACTGTGCCTGTCACCGTCCTTTGGACCATCACACGACCGTAGCAATACAGATATTGATATTGTAAGGTAACCCTTAAGGTAAGCCTTACATTATAACGAGGAATGAGCTTCATTTTGAAACATATTATTCGTTGGAACCTGTTAATTAACTTCTTATGTGACTTAATTAATAGTAAATGAATTATTGACTTAATTGATGCAGAATGTATGTAGGTAATTTAACTGCGAACATTTTCTGTCATTTATTTATTATCTGAATTGTAATTGTTTATGTATATATTATTTTATTTGTACTTTGTATGTTTTCTATATGACTGCGATTACTTGTTATGTTTAATTTGTCAATGTAAAATATTTCTCTGTACACGAGATCAAATATCGATCTAAACAGTTATCGATATGGCTCCTCAGGTCAGAGACTTTATTGTATAGCAGCGCTCGCCTGTGGGAGAGCAGGCAAGCAGCAGTATCTGCCCCCCCCCCCCCCGTGACGTAGATCAGACGTTCGTACGCGGTCCGCGGAGTGCTCAAACTTTTGTGTCCCAACTTCGACGTCGCTTTTGTGTCCCAGCCTCGTCGTAGGTGTCGGTGGCCGAGTGGAACGAGTCCGACACAGTAACAAAGATAGCACGCCGGTGCAGGTAAGGAGGGGAGCAGCCAGAAACTACAAGCACTAGAGTAAATTAGAAAGATATATATATATATATATATTGCACAGAATGTAACAATACTTAACTTTTACATAGTACTGCAGAATGTTGATACATAGTTGTTAGAGTCCTGCCTAGTGCCTGTACGATAGCAAAGTCTTCACTGGTGCCTATCTGATTACGAAGGTCCTAACTGGTTGCTAACTCAGTCCCAAGTGACCGATGTCCTTCAGTGGTGGCCACGAGCGGCGTTGTCGCAGAGGGCGCTCGTGGCTGTCGTCCTGAGAACGCCGCGCCGTGCGTGCATGGCGGCGCGCGGCGAAAGTAAGTGGCGCGCACTTTGTACTTGTGCGACACCACACAAACAATGTAAGTAATAAAGTTAAAACAAAGTGAAAGTTATAATTTTTTATAAGTGCAACGATATGAAAGTTAATGTGAAACCAGTGAACATAAGTGAAGTAAGAATTGATCTTAATGAAACATGTATTCGTTCGTTCTGCTGAGGCAGAAATTCGTTACGTGTTCGGTAACCGTCCCAGACGTCCTAAAGGCGGTAGCGTCATCGCGGACGCTAGCGGGCGCGATTAATTACGCGATTCGCGAAGCATCACGGCGAACTGCTAGCAAGCTGCCAAAGGAGGAGCCACCATCAAAATGATTTCTGCATCAATTTATGTACCATTTACATGACTGCAGAGTACCACGTCGCTGGACTGATAAGTAAGATAAGTTAAATGCTATTGGTTGTAATTTACTGTGAATGCATGTTTAAGTTTTGTTTAAATACAAGAACATTAGACAGTACTTTTGCTATCTTATTTGAACAACTAATTAACCACTCATGACTAGTATGACAATCCTCAATAATGCATGAATAATATTTCTACACAATTTTACAATCAAGTGAGTGTCATTAATTATTAGAGAGTGTGATACTCATTCAGTTGAGACAATTTTGCTAAAATTGATGATAGAACATAACAGACAGTTGCATGCCAGTGTTACGTTACCAAACCTAACAATTAGCAAAGAATCAGATTAGGTCAAAAATTGAGAACAGTAAATGATTATCATATTAATTATTGCAGATTAATGAATAACTTTTCTATTTCGTTTTGCACTGAGTTCAACAATAATAGCCACCGCCACATCTATCCTATAAAGAACCAAACTCGTACGATTGCCGTATGCATAGCATCAGTTAAGACTGATTTGTTTAAGTCTTCTATATGCTTGACATGTATTCGTTCGTTCTGCCGATGCAGAAATTCGTTACGTGTTCGGTAACCGTCCCAGACGTCCTAAACAGCAGCAGCTACTGACTTTAGTGGTTGGACTGCACCCACTTGCCAACCACATGGTGTTAAATATCCTACTATTCATAATTTTATAAATTATCATTACCATTGGCGTCCTAATTGAGCCGTACGCATTGCATAGAGGGAGTAGTTTAATTTCTGCTATCTGTGTGTGCTCAGTCTCCGTAGGAGATTTTGTAAGGAAAGGAAAGGTGAGTGACCTTTTGAAAAGTTTGTCAGATAGGACCATAGTATTTGTTTATTACACTAATTGTCTTGCTAATTATTTTCAAAATTTAAATTACACCACTTGCATTAATCACGAGTTTAACTTAACTAACCACGATATTAAGGTCAGGCCGACCGCGGTGGCCGAGGAGACTGAGGCGCTCCAGTCACGGTCTGCACGGCCACTACGGTCGGGGGTTAGAATCCCCCCTCAGGCATGGATATTTGTGCCGTCCTAGTTCGTAAGTAGTTCATAAGTAGTTTGTAAGTTTAGGGACTGATGACCCCGTAGTTAAGTCCCATAGACTATACACTCATTTGAACATTTTTATTAAGGTCAGGTTTGTTATGTTGCTCAAACATTACAACAACAGCCACCACAATTAATAACACGTAAATCAAAATTCAGTTCTTTCTTCGACTCACACCTTTCATTCTTCAATAAAATAAACACCTTTTACCCAATATCCCTCACAAATATTTTTCTTTGCTTACAATATATGTAATTCTGAAACACCAAATGAAGAAAGAAATTCACATTAAAAGACGGACTAAGAAAATGTTCAAATGTTAGTTAATATGTTGGACCAAACTGCTATGGTCATCATTCCCTAGACTTACAAACCCTAATGATAACTTACCCTAATGACAACACGCACACCCATGCCCGAGGAAGGACTCGAAACTCCGACGAGAACTGCCGTCCCAATCCGTAGCGTGACGCCTTAGACCACGTGGTCATTCCTCTCGGAAAAATGAAAGACTCATAGGATTCTATAAAAAAATTGATAAATAATTGATCTTCCTCGTAAAGTTTTTGTAGTTCGGCTCACCAATGTTGTGTATAAAATGGTTCGAAAGAGTTGCCCTTTGCTACAGTTTACAAGAAAAAAAAAATCCGTTGTCGATTATGTTGTAGTAAATGAAACCTTATCTAACGTCATGTGACAAATTTGGAGTATCAAATTATTAGGTTTAAAAAGAACATTTTACTTCTGAAAAAGAGTTCTGTGTAGCTTAATCGTTCTATACTTCCACCACAACTAATGTATCATAAACTCTGTCGTCCGTTTTCACTTCAGAAAGATGTCTAATTGATATACTTGCGAAGAGTGATTAGGACATGTAACGAAGTTGTCCTACTAGGAAATAAATATATGGAGCCGCGGCGGAGAGGCCGAGCGGGTTGAGGCGCCATGCTCCGATGCGCTTTGCCGCTCCCCGTCGAGGTTCGAATCCCCCCCCCCTCGGGTATGGATGTTTGTGCTGTCTTTAGTATAAGGTAGTTTATAAGTAGTTTGTAAATTTAGGGACTGATGACCACGCAGTTAAGACCCAGAAGCTTAACAAACATTTGAAATTTTTTTGAAATTAAATCATTTTAGAGGTCTATTGACAGATTTTCTTCCAGCGCACGGATCGCGAATGAACTACGGAAAGAATAGTTTGGCAGTGGTGCCAGAAGTATACGATCTATGATAGAGTGTAAGCTAACTTGGGTTTATAGATGTAGGCGTAAACAGGCAAAGAAATGTCACAAATTAATATATAATCCGATTAGGCACCTTATTTTAGAGAGAATATGGCGATATTGCATCAAAATCAGTTTTACACTTTGTTTTTTAGGGTTTTTTTCATTATTATTAGTTCTTTCAAAGCTGTATGGTGTTGCCGAGAGCTGAGAAACTCAGATTAAAAAGCGTTTGACCTCCCAATGTGGCAGTCCTATCATTAAATTGAGTGAACGCAGAACACTTACACCAGCCTTGAAGAAATATGGCCAATTGTATAAAACGTACCTGGTGTACCCAGCCGGAAACGAGGTAACGAGCACTGCTGGAGAGATTTTGTGCGAATAAAGGCGACGTGGCAGAATTATACGCTCTCTCTAAGAAGACAGGAGAGGGGAGGGCGTCAGATAACTGTGAGTTATGTTCTGCACCTTTTCGCCAAGAACGAAGGAAACCTTTTCACTACGAGCAAGGGCTCTCTAGGCACACTGCTGCTATCGAAAATCCTAACACCAAACGCTCCAAAGATTATTCTTTTATTGGCTGAAGTTAAAACCGTGATTTCATGGATAAAGGCGTATATGCTACAATGACAGCACGTATATGCTAATGACAGTGGCCCGAAAAAATGTTATCAGTTTGGTTTTTGCTGTAGAAGGTGTAATTCTGGTCACCAACTACCTATCTCTATCCAACGATGCTAGAGTGCTGATGGAATCACAAGTATCCAAAAAGTGTCACCTACAGCTACGTGACTATTCTGAAGGTTACACGTATTGGCTTGGTAGAAGGAATGAGATCCAAATATCAAACAATATCTCAACCATTGCAATTACCAATACTTCATGGGTAACATGTTTCGGTGCAAAATCTAGTATTTGTTATTTCATATCAATACCGATATAGCAATATGTAAGTAGGAGACAGTAAAATACTCAAATTGGGAGGAGAAACTTGTTGATCCAAATTTCGTCACTATATTTCGCTTCAGTGAAATTTGTCACTGTTTTCTTTTTATGAATGACATTCGAATGTTCAAATGTTTTTAAATCTATGGGACTTAATTTCTTTGGTTATTATTCCCTAGGCTTACAGACTATTTCAACTAAGTTAATATAACCCAGGGACAACACACACACACACACACACACACACACACACACACACACACACACATACACACACCCTTGCCCGAGGGAAGACAGCGAGCAACCCCGCGCTCTGCAGCAAGGTGCCTTAGACCGTCGGCTACTTCACCGTTGCTGAATGACATTACACTTCGACCACCCTATCTGTGACACCCTATTTCCTGAGAACAAAATGTGTCGTGGTCGATCTCTGACCTTTTTAGATGCCTCCACTAAACTCTCTCTCGATCACGCTTATACTGCACAGCAATGTTCTACATCTATCTGATCCACATAATTACTCTGGAAATTCCATTTAAGTGCATGGAAGAGGTTCAGTGGGCGTTACATCTTAGATGTGTTACGACCCGTGGCTCTAGCCTTCATTCGATCCCTTCGAAACCCAACATTTCAGCATGATAATGCACGAGCACGTGTTACAGGTCCTGTACGGGCCTTTCTGGATACGAAAAATGTTTGACTGCTGCCCTGGCCAGAACATTTTCCTAATCTCTCACAAATTGCAAACGTCTGGGGAATGGTAGCCGAGCAACTGACTCGTCACAATACGCCAGTCACTACTCTTGATGAACTGTGATATCGTGTTGAAGCTGTATGGGCATCTGTAACTGTAAATGCCATCCAAGCTCTGTTTGACTTAATGCCCAGGCGTATCAAGGTCGTTATTACGGTCAGAGGTGGTTGTTCTGGGTACTGATTTCTCAGGATCTATGCACCCAAATTGCGTGAAAATATATACACGTATCAGTTCTAGTATATATTTGTCCTATGAATATCCGTTTATCATCTTCCTTTCCTTCTTGGTGTAGTAATTTTAATGGCCAGTAGTGTAGATTAGTTTCGCTTTACAGATTTTCTGCAAATGGAACATCCTTATTTGTTTACAGTCCCTGCATTGTATTCAGTAAATCCGTTACGAATTAGATTTTCTGTAATGGTAATTCTCAGAGATGTTGTTGAATCGGCAACCATTGAATGTCTATCATTTAACATAAGTATTAGAACAATGTGCTGTTTCGAAAAATGTGCCACAGAGAAACGACAACCTTCCGAACATGTTTCCTTTACCCACCATTATTAGCCATCCCTTTACCCTTCCCCCATTCTTAAGACATGCCCATCTCTCTCACAGTGCATGCCACTTTTCATGAAAATAGGACCGTACAAAAAAAAAAAAAAAAAAAAAAAAAGCATACAAAAATTTTGCGTGGCAGCCAATAGGTTAGTCTTTTACTGTTCATTCTTATTTACAAACATTTTGTTAGACTACAGTCCTTTCTCCAGAATAATCCATCGAGAGAGCTGCTAAGGCAGCACACACATATTGAGCTCTTCAAAAAGAATCTCAGAATTTACCTGTCGAATGACATTTCTCGTATCATTCTTAAGTGAATTTCCCTTTGTTGGAAAGAGGAGAAACATAGCTACTACGTCATTTGTGACACGTATTTACATCTTCCAATCACAGTTCGTTAATATTCTGTTGGATCAAGTTTTCAAATCACCTTTCAACTAAACCGATTTTTTTTATTTTAATTATTTATTTATTTGATTCTTTTTTCGATGTAGGCCAATCTGAGAGATTCTTCTGGAAAGTAGGAGCAATAGGTAACGACAGCTTTCTCGTCTAAGGTTAATGGAAATTCCATACGTATTGCCCTTTGTGATTGCAACTGGCATATACTTCGTTCGTCTGACTTATGTGTTTAAAGAATCATCACTGCTGTTGATCACAAGAAACACAGTGTACCATGCAACTTGTAATTTATTACGGTATTTTTTCGTTATATTTTCATAAGTCGTTAATTTAAACTATTTTCAACCGTTTGTCGCTGCTGGGAACAACAACCATTTTTTCAGGAACCATGGACAATACTTATGGAACACATGATCATTAAGAGTAGAATTATACATGCAATGCTAAAAAGATAATTAGCATACCTGGAAAGACGACGTAAATTTTGACCCGAAGACAGGAGATACCACCTAAGATGTAGTAGATTTACTGAAGAGTTCTGTTACCGATTTATTAAAAGAATGAACACTTCCGACAACTGTACTAATGCTGCCATTAAAAGAAAGAGTTGAAGAAGCTACTATCACTTTATTGTAAATTCATTGCCCTATTTTTATAATGAGAAGCTTTAACTACAGGGTAACATCTTATTGTCAGGATAGCACTTTTAAACGGAATCTTATAAACAAGTGGGTTAGGTGGGATCTTTTCCTTGGCTTGGATTTGAGATGAAAATGAGACACATTCATACAAAATGCATTTATTAAACAAATAAATCAGACATTATTATTACTGCAAATAAAATGACTAGGTTAGTGTCGTTGGCAGCGGTGGTGAGGTGTTGGCCGCGAATTGCGTTCTGCTGCGTGTACCGTGTTTCTCCGATTACGCTATTGGTATGTCTGCCTCTCGCTCGCTAATTGAAATGTGCTGGCCGTCAAAGCTAGTGCTCTTCCTAATTTGCGTTAAAAGGCCGTAAATCCTGCGGAATTACCTCGAGGCGGTGCCTTGTGATTTTCCCTTGTTCTTCGTATGTTCTGCTTCTGCCGGCGTTAGCAGCGCGGCGTGGAGGCGTCGCGTCCTTGTCCTGGGGTCGACCCGATGGTTTCAAGGCTGCCCGTATTTGTCAGCAGTACTTTTGAGGGTGATCACAGGTGACTTTTACGACCAGACCGCATCCTTTAGTTCTGGTCAGTCATCCTGGGTAAGTACCTCTGTTATTCTTGATCTCCTTCCCGAACGCTGTTACTGACGACCAGATTCTTCTATCTTCAGTTAATGCTGGCGGAGAGCAGCTTCCGTGGAAGACAGACTTGGATTGTGATGACTAAAAGACTAACGGCCAGCTGTCACGACAGACTGATTAGCGTTCGATGACTACTCGATGAATCTCGGCAACGAACCAACGGTAACTGACCATGGCTGAAATTCCAACTTCAACTACTGCTACTAATATTCCCACTCCTAATACTAACGATGGTGGCGTCTCATTGGCCATAGTATTTATTTGATAGATCAGGCTGGAGGTGAACGACTTCAGGGTCATTGTCTCTTCTGTCGTGTTGTACAGTTTGTAGAAAGATCGATCATCACGTTGCTTTGGAGGCCAATACACTAAGTCATTGGCTTCTGGTCACGTTGCTCCGAGACATAGAGCAGGTCACGTGTGACAGTTTGTGGTTTCACGTGAAGTAGTCTTTCGACGGCCTGTTCGCTGAACCGTCGGCTTTCGCATGTGGACTGTTTGTCGCGTTCCGCCACTTGGTGGGACAATGTCTTGCTGAATATGCTGCATTAGCCGGCCAGTGCTCTGTAAGAATGCGGCCGCAGGTCTGCTGTTGTACTCGCCTGTGCCAGTATTCAGAACTGAACTAAGTTTTAACTTTTACTTCACTTGTTATTCACTTTTCATTTATTACTGAATTTTATTTTCACTAATTTATTTACACACTTTACTGCATCCAACAGTACAGGCAATTATTTTAATAACCCCGCCAATAGAAAACATAGAGACTTAGCTGCCAGAGAACCATCTGTTTACCCTTCTGTATAGAATGTGTGATACCAACATGTGAAGGTAAAAGAAGCCATGCCTTGAAAAACCACTCGTTAGTCCCGCGGCCAAATGAGCGAGATACCCTCGAGCGGTCGCAAAATTGTCAAAATTGGTTTATCAGAAGAGAAGATTGAAAGGCTTCCAATTGAAAATTCGTACGACATCAAGTGTTCTGAGTTTCACTGGTTAGTTGGAGAAGATGAACAAATAGTAGTCAGTGATCTCAACAGTGAATCGGATATAGAAGTAGTTCTTTTAGAGTGATGCTGACATACACATATTGAAGAGGAAATTCAACATCATGAAGATGATATTGAGGACAATTTTGATTTTGTCTGTGGGTATTTTGTTAGTAAAATGGCGAAATATGTGGTCTAAGGTAAGTCTAAGAGTCAAAACGCCAAAAATACCCTCAAAAAGTATAATAAAAATCTACCTGCTCCGAAGAGGTTTGCTAAGGGTATTACACGAGAAGTATTAGCATTCAATAAGATTGTTAGTGCACATATGATTGATTCACCTGTGGAATACACCAATGTGCATATCAGAAACTTAATATCACAGAAAATCTATCCTAGAGAGAGATTTATGAGAGAAACTTCTAGGGAAGAGATATATGCTCTCGTAGTAATCCATTGGCTTAAAGGGTGGAAATAAAAAAAAAATGTTGAAGAACTTTGGAGTAAAGATGGCACTAGTACGATGATCCTTAGAGACTGCATGTCACACAGACGATTCTTATTTCTCCTCAGAAGCGTGAGATTTGACGACAAATTGACAAGTACAAAGAGATGTGAGAGAGACAAATTAGGATTCTTTAATTAGATTTTGTAACGGTATCTTTAGAAATATTGAAGGTCAAATATAATTAAAAAACCAGTATGAACTTATTATTTTTCAATAGCAAGTATATTATGGTAGAAAGTTTCACATCTTTAATGAAAATGATAGCGGTTGACGGAGTCAACCACGTGACCACTGGTGTTACAAAAATAGATGCGACCACTCGAGGGTTAAAATGAGTTAAATTGTGGTCAAAGAAAGTCAGTTGTGCAATGATGCTGGTTGCAATGATCACGCGAACGTTCTCACATCCGTAGACGCGGTACTGGACCTCCAAACAGCACAGACGTCTGACAGTATCGTCGTATTGTAATGGCAGCAGGGGCCTATATCACAGCTACCACAGCACCAAGCTTGCGAATCCCAGAAGTCGCTATCGTTCTTCTGGTGACTTGGGAGCTTAAAATTGTGAATGCTAACTGTAGCAAACCGGTTAGTAGTAATGGGAGTAAGGTCGACTTGCACTGTTAGACTGGTGCCGTTAGAGAATCACTTGGAAGGTGGAATGGCGAACCGTGATCTTCTATGTCGCCACCCCAATACACCACTCCTTCTGCGTGTAATGTGAAAATGTGGGTCGTGTATCTGCGGCAGAACTTAAGTACCAGTCCGGCATTCACTTAGTGGGATGTGGAAAATCGGCAGAGGGTGGATTAGAACCACGTCCGGCATACCTCGCCATCCAGGATAGCGGTGTCTAAAACTGCGGGGATAACCTTCTGCGTAAACTCTTATCATATAGTACTGTCAGTATTTGCCGCACTTACCAACTTCCATGCTTAACAGGTCATTTTCCTAAGTTGCTTCTTCAAATCGAAACACCCACAAATTAATTGCCGCGGTGGAGTAGCCGAGCGGTCTAAAGCACCTCGCTGCGGAGCGCGCGGTTGCTCGCAGTGGAGGTTCGAGTCCTCCCTGGGGCATAGGTGTGTGTGTTTGTCCGTAGGTTAGTTTACCTAGGTTTAAGTAGTTTGTAAGCTACGGACTGATGACCACGCAGTTTGGTCCGATAGATTTACAGACATTTGAACATTTTTAAACAAATTCACTCGCAGTATCAACTAACCTTCGTGCATGATAATTGCTACCTAATGAACATATCTATTGTCAACTTGCTTTACTAATTCAGATATTCCTTCCTAATTTTCAAGTCCAAGAGACTGAAAAAACGCTTTATGGCTATTCTTTCTGTCTTTTCTTACTCTTTGGTCGCCGGCCACGGTGGCCGAGGGGACTGAGGCGCTTCAGTCACGGTACGCACGGCCACTACGGTCGGGGGTTCGAATCCCCCCCCCCTCGGGCATGGATATTTGTGCCGTCCTAGTTCGTAAGTAGTTCATAAGTAGTTTGTAAGTTTAGGGACTGATGACCCCGTAGTTAAGTCCCATAAGCTTTACAAACATTTGATTTTTTGAACTCTTTGGTCATGTACCCGCATATGCAGGAAATTGTTAAATTCGGATCTGGCGTGTGTAAAGTTTTGCGGGGTGGCCGAATGCCCTTCCTGCCTCCACCCCATGCCCCCCGGGGGGAAATGTGTACCCCAAATGTCTGCGTATAGCGTATGTGAACGTGTAAAGTGTTACGAAACGTTTGCGAATCGTGTATCTGAGGCGGGACTTGGGGATCAGCTTGGTATTCACCTAGGGGGATGTGGAAAATCGCCTAAAAGCCACATTCAGGCGGGCGGGCACTCCGAACCCCTTTGTTAATTCGCCGGGCGGACTCGAACCGGAGTCGGTACGCCTCCCCATCTCAGAAAGCGGTGCGTTAGACCGCACGGCTAACCGAGCGTGTGCTTTAGTGATATTGATTATACGAGGCGCGTCCAGAAAGTAAGATCCGTTTGGTTACATAAAACGAACGGGTACAGATACAGAAAAAATATTGATTGTACAAAAATCTACTACTATTAAACTACTTTTCTACATAGCTTCCGAAATTTTTTAGGCAATTGTCGTAGCATGGCACAACGTTTTGTGTGCCTTTTTCATAGAATGTTGCCGCCTGTGTATTCAACCATGTGGTAACATGTTCTTTCAGCTCGTCATCATCGTTGAAGTGTTGTCCACCAAGGACAGATTTTAGGTGTAAGAAGAGGATTACTGTCAAAAGATTTTTTGTTTTTTCACGATAATGCCTGACCTCACACACCGAATGTGACCAAACAATTCTTACGGAAATTTCAATGGGACCTGTTTGATCATCCTCCATACAGCTCGGACCTCTCTCCTAGCGACTTTCATCTCTTCTTACACCTACAATCTGTCCTTAGTGGTCAACACTTCAATGATGACAAAGAGCTGTTACCACATGGTTGAATACACAGGCGGAAACCTTCTGTGAAGGATGCATGCAAAAACTTGCGGCACGCTTTGACAAGTGCCTACATAATTTCGGCAGTTATGTGGAAAAGTAGCTTAAGAGTTGTAGAATTTTGTATAATAAAAATTCTTCTGTGTCTGTGTACAATTTCATTTTATTACCAAACGGAACTTACTTTCTGGACGCGCCTCGTAGTATTGTAGACTTAAGTAAGTTTTGTCTTAGGCCTCACAGAGGGAGGTTTATTTCTCATATTGTGGCGGTCTCTTTTTTGTGAAATAGAACTAGATCATTGTTTAAATTGCGTCATATTTCTTCTTTCGAGCCGCAGAGGAATAGCAGTGGGCATTTCTGCGCCTAGATGCGGTGCGCGCGGTCGTTCGCCGTCGAAGGTTCAAGTCCTCTCTCTGGTATGGGTGTGCGTGTCGTTCTTAGGAAAAGTTACAGTAGTTTGCAAGTTTAGGCACCGATGACCACTGCAGTTAGGTCCCATAACATTTGAACATTTATTCTTTCGACAATGTTTTGTAAATAATTTTGAAATGTAGTTCTGAATTATTTATCCTATGTCCTGTCTCTTGAAACATTGGGGCATTTGAATACCTCTTTAGCTGAAATTGATGCGGCTTCTCAGAGGGCTGCAGCAGAAGTTGGTGTTCGTCAGTAATGGCACAATGTCCCCCGTGAGCTTGGCAGCACGCTGCCTCTTATGCGGCTGGATTTATCCCCTCCTTAGGGACTTCGGTTTCGCGGCGCCGCTCTAACATTCCCTTCCCCACGACGCCTAACACACTTCGTCTGGCTTCCCCGTTGAGACCTATGTGCCTTAGATGGCTCAAACAATAGCTATTCTATCTCCGGCGTCCCTAGATGTTTCGACGAAGCGCACAGTCTCCCTGTTCAGCAGTGAAGGTACCTTCTACTTGCTGCTGTCTATGGGGAACCAACACACACATTCCGAAAATAATATTTAAGTAGCAACCTAATAAAGCAAAAGACGAAAATACAGACACAAACAAGATGTTCCATTGGATACTTGGCAGTTTTATTAATTAGGTACTTTTACTCGGGAAGAAAGTGTTCTCGTGTGTGAGCTCTGTCATTTCTACTTTCATTCGCAAAGTTTTCCGTGGTAGGTACAATATTAGGTTTTGTGCTACTTTTGTATTTAAATAGAGCGTTCGTATCCAGTACTGCAATTATCTATCATTTCTTAACTTCTCATAGAGTTACTTACGATCCCTGTCAGGTAACCGTCACGTTGTAGCCTACACAGGAATGATTTAGACTAAACGATTTAAACTAAAAGGGTATTTTCTTTTCGAAATCAAGAATGTCGAAAAAATTCTTTGAGTTATCCTTATCCGCAAAATGTTCAAATGTTTGTAAATCTATGAGACTTAACAACGTTGGTTATTAGTCCCTAGGCTTACAAACTACTTAAGTTAAACTAGTCTAAGGACAACACAAACACCCATGCTCCAGGGAGGACTCGAACCTCAGACGGCGAGCAACCGTGCGCTCCGCAGCGAGGCGCTTTAGACCGCTCGGCTACTCCACCGCGGCCTTAGCTGCTTTTCAAATTTCATTACCAATTTTCTATTTTCCAGCAATAACGGGAAGAGTTACATTGTGAAATCTGCACGGTGTAGGCGTCATCATAAATAATAGCATGAGGCTCTAATTCGATTTAGTTTTTATCAAGCAAACAGCTGTTATTACAATTGAAGGGCATGAAAGGGACGCAGTGGTTTGGAAGGGAGTAAGTCAGGGTTATAGCCTCTCTCCAATGTTATTCAATTTGTACTTTGAGCAAGCTGTGAAGGAAAGAAAAGAGAAATTTGAAGAACAAATTAGAGTTCAGGGTAAAGAAATAAAAGCATTGGGTTTTACGGATGACATTGTAATTCTGTTAGTGACGGCAAAAGACCTGGAATAGCAATTGAACGGAATGGGTGGTGTGTTGAAGGGAGCGTATAAGGTGAATATTAACAAGAGCAAAACAAAAGTAATGGAATGCAGTCTTAGAAAATCAGGGGATGCTGAAGGAATTAGATTAGGCAACGAAACAATAAAGGTGGTACATAAGTTTTTTTTTTATTTTGGTAGTAAAATAACACATGACGGTCGCAGTACAGAGGATATAAAAGGCAGAATGGCAATGGGAAGGAAAGCGTTTTTGAGAAACAGAAATTTACTAACATCGAATATTAATTTACGCGTAAGGAAGTCCTTTCTTAAGGCATTTGTGTAATGTTGCTGGCAATGGGAAGGAAAGCGTTTTCGAAAAACAGAAATTTACTAACATCGAATATTAATTTAAGCGTAAGGAAGTCCTTTCTGAAGGCATTTGTGTAGAGTGTTGCTTTATACGGGAGTGAAACTTGGACGATAAACAGCTTAGACAGGAAGAGGATAGAGGGTTTTGAAATGTGGTGCTATAGAAGAATGTTGAAGATAAGGTGGGTAGATCGCGCAAGTAATAAAAAGGTACTGAACAGAATTGGGGAGAAAAGGAGTTTTTTGCATACCTTGACTAAAAGAAGCGGACGATTGCTAGGACACATTATTAGACATAAAGTAATTGTAAATTTAACATTGTATGGAACTGTGTGGGGTAAAAATTGCAGAGCGAGACAAAGAGACGAATATAGTAAGCTGATTCAAATGATACAGTATCTGGGATGGGAATCATTACAACAACGGCGCTTATCGCTGCGGCGTACGCTACTTGCGAAACTCCAATCGCTAACATTCTCCTCCGAATGCGAAAATATATTGTTGACTCCCACTTACATAGGTAGAAATGATCATCAGAATAAAATACGAGAAATCAGAGCTCGAACAGAGAGATTCAGGTGTTCTTTCTTCCCGCGCGCTATTCGAGAATGGAATGGGAGATAAATAGTATAATTGTGGTTCGACGAACCGTCTGCCAGGCACTTAAATGTGATTTGCAGAGTATCCCATGTATATGTAGATGTAGATGTCGGGTGCCGTTCTTATGAGGAGATAAAGAGGCTTGCTGAGGATTGGGTTGTGAGGAGAACTGCATCAAACCAGTCTCGGGACTGAAGACCAGAACAACATTGACGTTCTCTGGGAAAAAATGAAATAATGCCACATCACCTTTATAGCTAAACAAAAAAAAATGTATTTTTTTTTTCTTTTTCCGGCATTTAAATGCGATTTGTAAGGTTTTATAGGAGACGTTTTGGTTCCTAGCAACATGTTTTGTGATAAGTGATACATACACCTGGCAGTAGTGGGCATTTAGAGTGCACTGTGGCATACATACGAGACTGGAATAAACTTCTCTTAGGGCAAAATTCTGTAATTTGGTGGTTTTGTAGAATGTTCTGGCTCTGTACTGAATAACAGCAGTGACTTCACAAAGCCGCGGCGGATTAGCCACGCGTACTGGAGCGCCGTGTTGCGGTGCTCGCGGCCGTCCGCCGTCGGGGGTTCGAATCCCGCCTCGGGTATGGATGTTGGTGTCGTCTTTAGTATAAGGTAGTTCATAAGTAGTTTGTAAGTTTGTGTACTGATTGATGACCCTGTAGTTAAGTCACTCAAGCTTTACAAACATTTTTTTGACTACAAAAACGTTCAAATGTTTGTTAAGCTTATGGGACTTAACTACGGGGTCATCAGTCCCTAAACTTACAAACTACTTATCAACTACTTACGAACTAGGACGTCACAAATATCCATGCCCGAGGGGGGATTCGAACCCCCGACCGTAGTGGCCGTGCTGACCGTGACTGTAGCGCCTCAGTCACCTCGGCCACCGCGGCCGGCTTTTGACTACAGAAACACGACCTGATCGCTGCTGCAGTGGCCAGCGTTCGAAACGTTTAGGTGTTGCTTGGTGAACCAGGTACGGTACTTGATAACAACAGCCTGGGCTTCTCACGAAGGGCGTGATTCTGCTGCATGATATCGCGCATCGACACGTCTCCTGGGTTACACAAAGTGTACTGGCCAAGTTCAAGTGGAACAGCTTCAGCATCCACCCTAAAGCCCGGTTATGTCATCCTTTGACTTCCATCAGTTTGATTTGTTAAAAGATAATTAGAAATAAAAGAAAAACATCTCAAAGCGAAGCGCTTCAACGACGAACTGAGGGGCGCAGCAGAGATCTGGCACTTGTTACAGCAACAGGAATTCTGGGAACAGGGTATCCTTCGCCTCTTTAATCAGTGGAATAATTGCGCTCAGGCCTCTGGTGTTTACTTTTGCACAAAGACTTAAATTATACCCATTGTGTTGTTTTTTTACCTTTTTATTTGTACACCCTCGTACAATTTGTAAACTTTCTGATTTCTGTATACTACTGCGATTACAGTATGTCATAGTTCACAGTGTTTCTTAATTTTTAGTGAGCAGTTTTTAGATTCTTGTTGGGTTCATAACACAGTAAAGAAGGTATAACTATTTTGATGCCATACAAATTAACAGAGACAAGTCTTGTTAAAAATCAGAACCACTGAAACAGCTAAATAATTATCAGCAACCAATTTTGTTGGTCATCATATTAGTTATAGTGACAATAAAGTGTTCCGATATTGCTTAATACCAATTCTACATCTACATAGATACTCTGCAAATCACATTTAAGTGCCTGGCAGAGAGCTCATTAACCACTTTCACAACTTTTCTCTACCGTTCCATTCTCTAATATCGCGCGGGAAGAAAGAACACCTAAATCGTTCCGTTTTCGATCTGATTTCTCTTATTTTATTGGGATGGTCATGTCTCCCTAAGTAGGTGGGTGCTAGCAAAATATTTTCACATTCAGAACTAAAAGTCGGTGATTGAAACTTCGCAAACAGATCACGCCGCAATGAATAACGTCTTTCTTTTAATGATTTCCACCCCAATTCGTGCAACATTTCCGTGACGTGATAAAACAAAACGAGCTGCCCTTCTCTGAACCTTCTCAATATCTTCCGTCAGTCCCACCTGGTGAGGGTCCCACAAGGGGCAACAGTACTGCAAGAGAGGACGCACAAGTGTGACGAAGGCAGTCTCTTTGGTGGAGCTGGTGCATCTTCGAAGCGTTCTGCCAATGAAACGTAACCTTTGGTTCGCCTTCCCCACAATATTTTCTGTGTGTTCTCTCCAGTCAAAGTTGTTCGTAATTGTAACTCCTAGGTATTTGGTAGAATTTACGACCTTAAGGTTTGACTGATTTATCACGTAATTGAAGTTCAGCGGATTTATTTTAGTGGCCGTGTGTATTACTTCACACTTTTCTTTATTTAGTGTCAATTGCCAATTTTCGCACCAAGTAGAAATTTTGTCTAAATCGCTTTGCAGTTGCTTTTGATCCTCTGTTGACTTCACTGACCGATAAACGACAGCATCATCCGCGAACAGTCTAAGGGAGCTATTCAGATTATCTCCCAAATCGTTTATAAACACGAGGAAGAGTAGGGGACCTATAACGCTTCCCTGTGGAACGCCAGATATCACTTCTGTTTTACTCGATGACTTACCGTCAATTACAACGAAGGAATACTGTAGATTGAGTAGGTATCTGCGTATAAGTGATTTCATGACTGTAAAGGGCAAGTTTCTTTCATTTACATACTACGTTAGTACCATATCATGATCCTAAAATGTTGATAAAAAGACATTGCATTTAATTTTATACTGATTATGATCAGATGATTCCAAAGTAGTATATTTACTTGATATTAGGCCTCTGTCAATATATGAAAAGATTTGTGTTGGTCAGATAAAGATATTGTTTCACCCTTCAAAACACAGTACTTATTATTGCGAACATTATTGGTGATCATTTATAACAATGTTAAGTGGAACTATAATCAACATTGCCTGTATAGACCATAATATTCATAAAAGAGTTCTCTGTTATTTGTGTACGTCTAACAAGGGGAGGCAATTGTGAAATTCAGATTCGTTCCATACTGCGCATAATGAAAGCTCATGGCCAGAGGTGTAACTTGGCAAAGCACCAAGATGCACTTCTCAGCCGTTGTCGAGAAAATAGACAATTTAAAAAAAAGCTGTTGCGGTGAAATAGTCTCTACGATCTCTACGATGGATAGTATTGTATAGAGGAATGGCGCAGCGGTAAGCCCACGGGTGGTAATCCGAAGGTCGCCGGATCGAATCTCGCAGCAGGCAACTTCTTTAAGTATTTGTTTTTTTGTAATTCAATCTGATAAACGATGCGTTTTTTCAAGAACAATTGTTTTTTAAATTATCTGTTGGGGAACACACCTGATTGACATTCTGAAAAATTGTTCTATCGTTCGTCAGGTTTGACTTACACTATACGTATCTGTTTCGGAATATCGTTTATACTTCTTTCGTTAACTATACCTATACGTTTTCGATCTTATTTCTCCTATTTTATGATGATGATCATGTTTCTATATGTAGGAGGGTGTTAATAAAACACGTTCGTATCCGGAAGAGAAAGTTGGTGAAAGGAATTTCGCAAATAGATTTCGCCCCAAAGAGTAACGCCTTTTGTTTCATGATTTCCAGCCCAACTCTTGCATCATTTCCGAGACACTTTCTTCCCCTAAATCGCGGTAATACGAAACAGGCTGCCCTTCGCTGAAAATACTCTGTATGCTCCATCAGTTCAATTTGTTGGGATCCCAAAGTGCGCAGCAAGATTACAAATCGGGACGCACAAGTGTAGGGTAAGCCAGTTTCTTAAGTGGAACTGTTGCATATCCTAAGTTGAACTGCATCCTTTGGTTCGACTTCCTTACGAAATTTTCGATGTGTTCTCTCTCATTTAAGTTTTTCGTAATAGTAATTCCTAGATATGTAATTGAATTTACGGCTTGTAGATTTCACCGATTTACTGTGTAAATGAAGTTTAACGGATTTCTTTAAGTACTCATATGGATGATTTCCCACTTTTCATTATCTCGCGAACATTCTACGAGAGCTGCTCAGATTGTCTCCTAAATCGTTTATAAAGATAAGGAACAGTATGAGCCCCATAACTTTATTCTGTAAGTGTACAGACACGCGTACTGTAACCACGTTCTTAACTACAGTCCTGGCCATTAAAATTGCTATACCACGAACATGACGTGCTACATACGCGAAGATGCTGTGATATGCAAATGATTAGATTTTCAGAGCATTCACATAAGGTTGCCGCCGTTGGCGACACCTACAACGTGCTGACATGAGGAAAATTTCTAACCGATTTCTCATACACAAACAGCAGTTGAGCGGCGTTGCTTGGTGAAGCGTTGTTGTGATGCCTCAAATAAGGAGGAGAAATGCATACCATCACGTTTCCGACTTTGATAAAGGTCGGATTCTAGCCTATCGCGATTGCGGTTTATCGTATCGCGACATTGCTGCTCGCGTTGGTCGCAATCCAATGACCGTTAGCAGAATATGGTATCGGTGGGTTCAGGAGGGCTGTACGAAACGTTGTGCTGGATCCCAACGGCATCGTATCACTAGCAGTCGAGACGACAGGCATCTTATCCGCATGGCAGTAACGGATCGTGCAGTCACGTCTCTATCCCTGAGTCAACAGATGAGGACGTTTGCAAGATAACAACCATCTGCACGAAGAGTTGGACGACGTTTGCAGCAGCATGGATTATCAGCTCGGGGACCATGGCTGCGGTTACCCTTGACGCTGCATCAGAGACAGATGGTGAACGCAACGACGAACCTGGGTGCACGAATGGCAAAACGTCATTTTTTCGGATGAATGCAGGTTGTGTTTACAGCATCATGATGGTTACATCCGTGGTTGGCGCCATCGCGGTGAAGGTACATTAGAAGCATGTATTCATCATCGCCATACCGGCGTATCACCCGGTGTGATGGGATGGGGTACCATTGGTTACACGTCGCGGTCACTTCTTGTTCGCATCGACGGCACTTTGAACAGTGGGCGTTATATCTCAGATGTGTTACGACCCGTGGCTCTAGCCTTCATTCGATCCCTTCGAAACCCAACATTTCAGCATGATAATGCACGAGCACATGTTACAGGTCCTGTACGGGCCTTTCTGGATACGAAAAATGTTTGACTGCTGCCCTGGCCAGAACATTTTCCTGATCTCTCACAAATTGCAAACGTCTGGGGAATTGTAGCCGAGCAACTGGCTCGTCACAATACGCCAGTCACTACTCTTGATGAACTGTGATATCGTGTTGAAGCTGCATGGGCATCTGTACCTGTAAATGCCATCCAAGCTCTGTTTGACTCAATGCCCAGGCGTATCAAGGTCGTTATTACGGCCAGAGGTGGTTGTTCTGGGTACTGATTTCTCAGGATCTATGCACCCAAATTGCGTGAAAATATATACACGTGTCAGTTCTAGTATATATTTGTCCTATGAATATCCGTTTATCATCTTCCTTTCCTTCTTGGTGTAGTAATTTTAATGGCCAGCAGTGTAGATTAGTTACGCTTTACAGATTTTCTGCAAATGGAACATCCTTATTTGTTTACAGTCCCTGCATTGTATTCAGTAAATCCGTTACGAATTAGATTTTCTGTAATGGTAATTCTCAGAGATGTTGTTGAATCGGCAACCATTGAATGTCTATCATTTAACATAAGTATTAGAACAATGTGCTGTTTCGAAAAATGTGCCACAGAGAAACGACAACCTTCCGAACATGTTTCCTTTACCCACCATTATTAGCCATCCCTTTACCCTTCCCCCATTCTTAAGACATGCCCATCTCTCTCACAGTGCATGCCACTTTTCATGAAAATAGGACCGTAAAAAAAAAAAAAAAAAAAAAAAAAAAAAAAAAAAAAAAAAAAAAAATTGCGTGGCAGCCAATAGGTTAGTCTTTTACTGTTCATTCTTATTTACAAACATTTTGTTAGACTACAGTCCTTTCTCCAGAATAATCCATCGAGAGAGCTGCTAAGGCAGCACACACATATTGAGCTCTTCAAAAAGAATCTCAGAATTTACCTGTCGAATGACATTTCTCGTATCATTCTTAAGTGAATTTCCCTTTGTTGGAAAGAGGAGAAACATAGCTACTACGTCATTTGTGACACGTATTTACATCTTCCAATCACAGTTCGTTAATATTCTGTTGGATCAAGTTTTCAAATCACCTTTCAAATAAACCGATTTTTTTTAATTTTAATTATTTATTTATTTGATTCTTTTTTCGATGTAGGCCAATCTGAGAGATTCTTCTGGAAAGTAGGAGCAATAGGTAACGACAGCTTTCTCGTCTAAGGTTAATGGAAATTCCATACGTATTGCCCTTTGTGATTGCAACTGGCATATACTTCGTTCGTCTTACTGTTTTATGTGTTTAAAGAATCATCACTGCTGTTGATCACAAGAAACACAGTGTACCGTGCAACTTGTAATTTATTACGGTATTTTTTCGTTATATTTTCATAAGTCGTTAATTTAAACTATTTTCAACCGTTTGTCGCTGCTGGGAACAACAACCATTTTTTCAGGAACCATGGACAATACTTATGGAACACATGATCATTGAGAGTAGAATTATACATGCAATGCTAAAAAGATAATTAGCATACCTGGAAAGACGACGTAAATTTTGACCCGAAGACAGGAGATACCACCTAAGATGTAGTAGATTTACTGAAGAGTTCTGTTACCGATTTATTAAAAGAATGAACACTTCCGACAACTGTACTAATGCTGCCATTAAAAGAAAGAGTTGAAGAAGCTACTATCACTTTATTGTAAATTCATTGCCCTATTTTTATAATGAGAAGCTTTAACTACAGGGTAACATCTTATTGTCAGGATAGCACTTTTAAACGGAATCTTATAAACAAGTGGATTAGGTGGGATCTTTTCCTTGGCTTGGATTTGAGATGAAAATGAGACACATTCACACAAAATGCATTTATTATACAAATAAATCAGACATTATTCTTACTGCAAATAAAATGACTAGGTTAGTGTCGTTGGCAGCGGTGGTGAGGTGTTGGCCGCGAATTGCGTTCTGCTGCGTGTACCGTGTTTCTCCGATTACGCTATTGGTATGTCTGCCTCTCGCTCGCTAATTGAAATGTGCTGGCCGTCAAAGCTAGTGCTCTTCCTAATTTGCGTTAAAAGGCCGTAAATCCTGCGGAATTACCTCGAGGCGGTGCCTTGTGATTTTCCCTTGTTCTTCGTATGTTCTGCTTCTGCCGGCGTTAGCAGCGCGGCGTGGAGGCGTCGCGTCCTTGTCCTGGGGTCGACCCGATGGTTTCAAGGCTGCCCGTATTTGTCAGCAGTACTTTTGAGGGTGATCACAGGTGACTTTTACGACCAGACCGCATCCTTTAGTTCTGGTCAGTCATCCTGGGTAAGTACCTCTGTTATTCTTGATCTCCTTCCCGAACGCTGTTACTGACGACCAGATTCTTCTATCTTCAGTTAATGCTGGCGGAGAGCAGCTTCCATGGAAGACAGACTTGGATTGTGATGACTAAAAGACTAACGGCCAGCTGTCACGACAGACTGATTAGCGTTCGATGACTACTCGATGAATCTCGGCAACGAACCAACGGTAACTGACCATGGCTGAAATTCCAACTTCAACTACTGCTACTAATATTCCCACTCCTAATACTAACGATGGTGGCGTCTCATTGGCCATAGTATTTATTTGATAGATCAGGCTGGAGGTGAACGACTTCAGGGTCATTGTCTCTTCTGTCGTGTTGTACAGTTTGTAGAAAGATCGATCATCACGTTGCTTTGGAGGCCAATACACTAAGTCATTGGCTTCTGGTCACGTTGCTCCGAGACATAGAGCAGGTCACGTGTGACAGTTTGTGGTTTCACGTGAAGTAGTCTTTACCCTCGGCTTTCGCATGTGGACTGTTTGTCGCGTTCCGCCACTGGGTGGGACAATGTCTTGCTGAATATGCTGCATTAGCCGGCCAATGCTCTGTAAGAATGCGGCCGCAGGTCTGCTGTTGTACTCGCCTGTGCCAGTATTCAGAACTGAACTAAGTTTTAACTTTTACTTCACTTGTTATTCACTTTTCATTTATTACTGAATTTTATTTTCAGTAATTTATTTACACACTTTACTACATCCAACAGTACAGGCTATTATTTTAATAACCCCGCCAATAGAAAACATAGAGACTTAGCTGCCAGAGAACCATCTGTTTACCCTTCTGTATAGAATGTGTGATACCAACATGTGAAGGTAAAAGAAGCCATGCCTTGAAAAACCACTCGTTAGTCCTGCGGCCAAATGAGCGAGATACCCTCGAGCGGTCGCGAAATTGTCAAAATTGGTTTATCAGAAGAGAAGATTGAAAGGCTTCCAATTGAAAATTCGTACGCCATCAAGTGTTCTGAGTTTCACTGGTTAGTTGGAGAAGATGAACAAATAGTAGTCAGTGATCTCAACAGTGAATCGGATATAGAAGTAGTTCTTTTAGAGTGATGCTGACATACACATATTGAAGAGGAAATTCAACATCATGAAGATGATATTGAGGACAATTTTGATTTTGTCTGTGGGTATTTTGTTAGTAAAATGGCGAAATATGTGGTCTAAGGTAAGTCTAAGAGTCAAAACGCCAAAAATACCCTCAAAAAGTATAATAAAAAATCTACCTGCTCCGAAGAGGTTTGCTAAGGGTATTACACGAGAAGTATTAGCATTCAATAAGATTGTTAGTGCCGTATGATTGATTCACCTGTGGAATACACCAATTTGCATATCAGAAACTTAATATCACAGAAAATCTATCCTAGAGAGAGATTTATGAGAGAAACTTCTAGGGAAGAGATATATGCTCTCGTAGTAATCCATTGGCTTAAAGGGTGGAAATAAAAAAATGTTGAAGAACTTTGGAGTAAAGATGGCACTAGTACGATGATCCTTAGAGACTGCATGTCACACAGACGATTCTTATTTCTCCTCAGAAGCGTGAGATTTGACGACAAATTGACAAGTACAAAGAGATGTGAGAGAGACAAATTAGGATTCTTTAATTAGATTTTGTAACGGTATCTTTAGAAATATTGAAGGTCAAATATAATTAAAAAACCAGTATGAACTTATTATTTTTCAATAGCAAGTATATTATGGTAGAAAGTTTCACATCTTTAAGGAAAATGATAGCTGGTTGACGGAGTCAACCACGTGACCACTGGTGTTACAAAAATAGATGCGACCACTCGAGGGTTAAATTGAGTTAAATTGTGGTCAAAGAAAGTCAGTTGTGGAATGATGCTGGTTGCAATGATCACGCGAACGTTCTCACACCCGTAGACGCGGTACTGGACCTCCAAACAGCACAGACGTCTGACAGTATTGTCGTATTGTAATGGCAGCAGGGGCCTATATCACAGCTACCACAGCACCAAGCTTGCGAATCCCAGAAGTCGCTATCGTTCTTCTGGTGACTTGTGAGCTTAAAATTGTGAATGCTAACTGTAGCAAACCGGTTAGTAGTAGTGGGAGTAAGGTCGACTTGCACTGTTAGACTGGTGCCGTTAGAGAATCACTTGGAAGGTGGAATGGCGAACCGTGATCTTCTATGTCGCCACCCCAATACACCACTCCTTCTGCGTGTAATGTGAAAATGTGGGTCGTGTATCTGCGGCAGAACTTAAGTACCAGTCCGGCATTCACTTAGTGGGATGTGGAAAATCGGCAGAGGGTGGATTAGAACCACGTCCGGCATACCTCGCCATCCAGGATAGCGGTGTCTAAAACTGCGGGGATAACCTTCTGCGTAAACTCTTATCATATAGTACTGTCAGTATTTGCCGCACTTACCAACTTCCATGCTTAACAGGTCATTTTCCTAAGTTGCTTCTTCAAATCGAAACACCCACAAATTAATTGCCGCGGTGGAGTAGCCGAGCGGTCTAAAGCACCTCGCTGCGGAGCGCGCGGTTGCTCGCAGTGGAGGTTCGAGTCCTCCCTGGGGCATGGGTGTGTGTGTTTGTCCGTAGGTTAGTTTACCTAGGTTTAAGTAGTTTGTAAGCTACGGACTGATGGCCACGCAGTTTGGTTCGATAGATTTACATACATTTGAACATTTTTAAACAAATTCACTCGCAGTATCAACTAACCTTCGTGCATGATAATTGCTACCTAATGAACATATCTATTGTCAACTTGCTTTACTAATTCAGATATTCCTTCCTATTTTTCAAGTCCAAGAGACTGAATAAACGCTTTATGGCTATTCTTTCTGTCTTTTCTTACTCTTTGGTCGCCGGCCGCGGTGGCCGAGGGGACTGAGGCGCTTCAGTCACGGTCCGCACGGCCACTACGGTCGGGGGTTCGAATCCCCCCCCCCCCTCGGGCATGGATATTTGTGCCGTCCTAGTTCGTAAGTAGTTCATAAGTAGTTTGTAAGTTTAGGGACTGATGACCCCGTAGTTAAGTCCCATAAGCTTTACAAACATTTGATTTTTTTGAACTCTTTGGTCATGTTCCCGCATATGCAGGAAATTGTTAAATTCGGATCTGGCGTGTGTAAATTTTTGCGGGGTGGCCGAATGCCCTTCCTGCCTCCACCCCATGCCCCCCGGGGGGAAATGTGTACCCCAAATGTCTGCGTATAGCGTTATAGATGTGAACGTGTAAAGTGTTACGAAACGTTTGCGAATCGTGTATCTGAGGCGGGACTTGGGGATCAGCTTGGTATTCACCTAGGGGGATGTGGAAAATCGCCTAAAAGCCACATCCAGGTGGGCGGGCACTCCGAACCCCTTCGTTAATCCGCCGGGCGGATTCGAACCGGGGCCGATACGCCTCCCCATCTCGGAAAGCGGTGCGTTAGACCGCACGGCTAACCGAGCGGGTGCTTTAGGGATATTGATTATAGTATTATAGACTTAAGTAAGTTTTTGTCTTAGGCCTCACAGAGGGAGGTTTATTTCTCATATCGTGGCGGTCTCTTTTTTTTGTGAAATAGAACTAGATCATTGTTTAAATTGGGTCATATTTCTTCTTTCGAACCGGGGAGGAATAGCTGTGCGCATTACTGCGCCTAGATGCGGTGCGCGTGGACGTTCGCCGTCGAATTGTCGAGTCTTCTCTCTGGTATGGGTGTGTGCGTCGTTCTTAGGAAAAGTTTAAGTAGTTTGTAAGTTTAGGCACCGATGACCACTGCAGTTAGGTTCCATAACATTTGAACATTTCTACTTTCGAAAATGTTTTGTAAATAATTTTGAAATATAGTTCTGAATTACTTATCCTATGTCATTTCTCGTGAAACGCTGGAGCATTTGAATACCTCTTTAGCTGAAATGGATGCGGCTTCTCCGAGGGCTGCAGCAGAAGTTGGTGTTCGCAGTAATGGCACAATGTCCCCCGTGACACGCTGCCTCTTATGCGGCTGGATTTATCCCCTCCTTAGGGACTTCGGTTTCACGGCACCGCTCTAACATTCCCTTCCCCACGACGCCTAACACACTTCGTCTGGCTTCCCCGTTGAGACCTATGTGCCTTGGCTGGCTGAACCAATAGCTATTCTATCTCCGGCGTCCCTAGATGTTTCGACGAAGCGCACAGTCTCCCTGTTCAGCAGTGAAGGTACCTTCTACTTGCTGCTGTCTATGGGGAACCAACACACACATTCCGAAAATAATATTTAAGTAGCAACCTAATAAAGCAAAAGACGAAAATTCAGACACAAACAAGATGTTCCATTGGATACTTGGCAGTTTTATTACTTAGGTACTTTTACTCGGGAAGAAAGTGTTCTCGTGTGTGAGCTCTGTCATTTCTACTTTCATTCGCAAAGTTTTCCGTGGTAGGTACAATATTAGGTTTTGTGCTACTTTTGTATTTAAATAGAGCGTTCGTATCCAGTACTGCAATTATCTATCATTTCTTAACTTCTCATAGAGTTACTTACGATCCCTGTCAGGTAACCGTCACGTTGTAGCCTACACAGGAATGATTTAGACTAAACGATTTAAACTAAAAGGGTATTTTCTTTTCGAAATCAAGAATGTCGAAAAAATTCTTTGAGTTATCCTTATCCGCAAAATGTTCAAATGTTAGTAAATCTATGGGACTTAACAGCGTTGGTTATTAGTCCCTAGGCTTACAAACTACTTAAGTTAAACTAGTCTAAGGACACACAAACACCCATGCTCCAGGGAGGACTCGAACCTCAGACGGCGAGCAACCGTGCGCTCCGCAGCGAGGCGCTTTAGACCGCTCGGCTACTCCACCGCGGCCTTAGCCGCTATTCAAATTTCATTTTCCAGTAATAACGGGAAGAGTTACATTGTGAAATCTGCACGGTGTAGGCGTCATCAACAAATAATAGCATGAGGCTCTAATTCGATTTAGTTTTTATCAAGCAGCTGTTATTACAATTGAAGGGCATGAAAGGGACGCAGTGGTTTGGAAGGGAGTAAGGCAGGGTTATAGCCTCTCTCCAATGTTATTCAATTTGTACTTTGAGCAAGCTGTGAAGGAAAGAAAAGAGAAATTTGAAGAACGAATTAGAGTTCAGGGTAAAGAAATAAAAGCATTGGGTTTTACGGATGACATTGTAATTCTGTTAGTGACGGCAAAAGACCTGGAATAGCAATTGAACGGAATGGGTGGTGTGTTGAAGGGAGCGTATAAGGTGAACATTAACAAGAGCAAAACAAAAGTAATGGAATGCAGTCTTAGAAAATCAGGGGATGCTGAAGGAATTAGATTAGGCAACGAAACAATAAAGGTGGTACATAAGTTTTTTTTTTATTTTGGTAGTAAAATAACACATGACGGTCGCAGTACAGAGGATATAAAAGGCAGAATGGCAATGGGAAGGAAAGCGTTTTTGAAAAACAGAAATTTACTAACATCGAATATTAATTTACGCGTAAGGAAGTCCTTTCTGAAGGCATTTGTGTAATGTTGCTGGCAATGGGAAGGAAAGCGTTTTCGAAAAACAGAAATTTACTAACATCGAATATTAATTTAAGCGTAAGGAAGTCCTTTCTGAAGGCATTTGTGTAGAGTGTTGCTTTGTACGGGAGTGAAACTTGGACGATAAACAGCTTAGACAGGAAGAGGATAGAGGGTTTTGAAATGTGGTGCTATAGAAGAATGTTGAAGATAAGGTGGGTAGATCGCGCAAGTAATAAAAAGGTACTGAACAGAATTGGGGAGAAAAGGAGTTTTTTGCATACCTTGACTAAAAGAAGCGGACGATTGCTAGGACACATTATTAGACATCAAGTAATTGTAAATTTAACATTGTATGGAACTGTGTGGGGTAAAAATCGCAGAGCGAGACAAAGAGACGAATATAGTAAGCTGATTCAAATGATACAGTATCTGGGATGGGAATCATTACAACAACGGCGCTTATCGCTGCGGCGTACGCTACTTGCGAAACTCCAATCGCTAACATTCTCCTCCGAATGCGAAAATATATTGTTGACTCCCACTTACATAGGTAGAAATGATCATCAGAATAAAATACGAGAAATAGTATAATTGTGGTTCGACGAACCCTCTGCCAGGCACTTAAATGTGATTTGCAGAGTATCCCATGTATATGTAGATGTAGATGTCGGGTGCCGTTCTTATGAGGAGATAAAGAGGCTTGCTGAGGATTGGGTTGTGAGGAGAACTGCATCAAACCAGTCTCGGGACTGAAGACCAGAACAACATTGACGTTCTCTGGGAAAAAATGAAATAATGCCACATCACCTTTATAGCTAAACAAAAAAAATGTATTTTTTTTTTCTTTTTCCGGCATTTAAATGCGATTTGTAAGGTTTTATAGGAGACGTTTTGGTTCCTAGCAACATGTTTTGTGATAAGTGATACATACACCTGGCAGTAGTGGGCATTTAGAGTGCACTGTGGCATACATACGAGACTGGAATAAACTTCTCTTAGGGCAAAATTCTGTAATTTGGTGGTTTTGTAGAATGTTCTGGCTCTGTACTGAATAACACCAGTGACTTCACAAAGCCGCGGCGGATTAGCCACGCGTACTGGAGCGCCGTGTTGCGGTGCTCGCGGCCGTCCGCCGTCGGGGGTTCGAATCCCGCCTCGGGTATGGATGTTGGTGTCGTCTTTAGTATAAGGTAGTTCATAAGTAGTTTGTAAGTTTATGTACTGATTGATGACCCTGTAGTTAAGTCACTCAAGCTTTACAAACATTTTTTGACTACAAAAATGTTCAAATGTTTGTTAAGCTTATGGGACTCAACTACGGGGTCATCAGTCCCTAAACTTACAAACTACTTATCAACTACTTACGAACTAGGACGTCACAAATATCCATGCCCGAGGGGGGATTCGAACCCCCGACCGTAGTGGCCGTGCTGACCGTGACTGTAGCGCCTCAGTCACCTCGGCCACCGCGGCCGGCTTTTGACTACAGAAACACGACCTGATCGCTGCTGCAGTGGCCAGCGTTCGAAACGTTTGGGTGTTGCTTGGTGAACCAGGTACGGTGCTTGATAACAACAGCCTGGGCTTCTCACGAAGGGCGTGATTCTGCTGCATGATATCGATACGTCTCCTGGGTTACACAAAGTGTACTGGCCAAGTTCAAGTGGGAACAGCTTCAGCATCCACCCTAAAGCCCGGTTATGTCATCCTTTGACTTCCATCAGTTTGATTTGTTAAAAGAGAATTAGAAATAAAAGAAAAACATCTCAAAGCGAAGCGCTTCAACGACGAACTGAGGGGCGCAGCAGAGATCTGGCACTTGTTACAGCAACAGGAATTCTGGGAACAGGGTATCCTTCGCCTCTTTAATCAGTGGAATAATTGCGCTCAGGCCTCTGGTGTTTACTTTTGCACAAAGACTTAAATTATACCCATTGTGTTGTTTTTTACCTTTTTATTTGTACACCCTCGTACAATTTGTAAACTTTCTGATTTCTGTATACTACTGCGATTACAGTATGTCATAGTTCACAGTGTTTCTTAATTTTTAGTGAGCAGTTTTTAGATTCTTGCTGGGGTTAATAACACAGTAAAGAAGGTATAACTATTTTGATGCCATACAAATTAACAGAGACAAGTCTTGTTAAAAATCAGAACCACTGAAACAGCTAAATAATTATCAGCAACCAATTTTGTTGGTCATCATATTAGTTATAGTGACAATAAAGTGTTCCGATATTGCTTAATACCAATTCTACATCTACATAGATACTCTGCAAATCACATTTAAGTGCCTGGCAGAGAGCTCATTAACCACTTTCACAACTTTTCTCTACCGTTCCATTCTCTAATAGCGCGCGGGAAGAAAGAACACCTAAATCGTTCCGTTTTCGATCTGATTTCTCTTATTTTATTGGGATGGTCATGTCTCTCTAAGTAGGTGGGTGCTAGCAAAATATTTTCACATTCAGAACTAAAAGTCGGTGATTGAAACTTCGCAAACAGATCACGCCGCAATGAATAACGTCTTTCTTTTAATGATTTCCACCCCAATTCGTGCAACATTTCCGTGACGTGATAAAACAAAACGAGCTGCCCTTCTCTGAACCTTCTCAATATCTTCCGTCAGTCCCACCTGGTGAGGGTCCCACAAGGGGCAACAGTACTGCAAGAGAGGACGCACAAGTGTGATGAAGGCAGTCTCTTTGGTGGAGCTGGTGCATCTTCGAAGCGTTCTGCCAATGAAACGTAACCTTTGGTTCGCCTTCCCCACAATATTTTCTGTGTGTTCTCTCCAGTCAAAGTTGTTCGTAATTGTAACTCCTAGGTATCTGGTAGAATTTACGACCTTAAGGTTTGACTGATTTATCGCGTAATTGAAGTTCAGCGGATTTATTTTAGTGGTCATGTGTATTACTTCACACTTTTCTTTATTTAGTGTCAATTGCCAATTTTCGCACCAAGTAGAAATTTTGTCTAAATCGCTTTGCAGTTGCTTTTGATCCTCTGTTGACTTCACTGACCGATAAACGACAGCATCATCCGCGAACAGTCTAAGGGAGCTATTCAGATTATCTCCCAAATCGTTTATAAACACGAGGAAGAGTAGGGGACCTATAACGCTTCCCTGTGGAACGCCACATATCACTTCTGTTTTACACGATGACTTACCGTCAATTACAACGAAGGAATACTGTAGATTGAGTAGGTATCTGCGTATAAGTGATTTCATGACTGTAAAGGGCAAGTTTCTTTCATTTACATACTACGTTAGTACCATATCATGATCCTAAAATGTTGATAAAAAGACATTGCATTTAATTTTATACTGATTATGATCAGATGATTCCAAAATAGTATATTTACTTGATATTAGGCCTCTGTCAATATATGAAAAGATTTGTGTTGGTCAGATAAAGATATTGTTTCACCCTTCAAAACACAGTACTTATTATTGCGAACATTATTGGTGATCATTTATAACAATGTTAAGTGGAACTATAATCAACAGTGGCTGTATAGACCATAATATTCATAAAAGAGTCCTCTGTTATTTGTGTACGTCTAACAAGGGGAGGCAATTGTGAAATTCAGATTCGTTCCATACTGCGCATAATGAAAGCTCATGGCCAGAGGTGTAACTTGGCAAAGCACCAAGATGCACTTCTCAGCCGTTGTCGAGAAAATAGACAATTTAAAAAAAAGCTGTTGCGGTGAAATAGTCTCTACGATGGATAGTATTGTATAGAGGAATGGCGCAGCGGTAAGCCCTCGGGTGGTAATCCGAAGGTCGCCGGATCGAATCTCGCAGCAGGCAACTTCTTTAAGTATTTGTTTTTTTGTAATTCAATCTGATAAACGATGCGTTTTTTCAAGAACAATTGTTTTTTAAATTATCTGTTGGGAAACACACCTGATTGACATTCTGAAAAATTGTTCTATCGTTCGTCAGGTTTGACTTACACTATACGTATCTGTTTCGGAATATCGTTTATACTTCTTTCGTTAACTATACCTGGTAAACATTATGAAGACAATTAATAACATTTGTAAAAAAGAACTTTGTTTGCGGAAAACATAATGATGTTCGAAGTCGCCAGTTGCATATAATAAGTTGTTTAAAAGTCGTTTGTTGTGGAAAAACTGGCGATTTCAAACATGAAATGTTAATGTGTGTGTGTGTGTGTGTGTGTGTGTGTGTGTGTGTGTATACGTTTGAACTAAAAAAAAAAAAAAAAAAAAAAAAAAAAAAAAAAAAAAAAAAAAAAAAAAAAAAAAAAAACAAGTAATAAAAAAGTTGCATGCCGCGAGATTCGATCCGGCGACTTTCGGATTACGAACCCGAGCACTTACCGCTACGCCACGCCTCTGTACAATGACACTTCTCCTAGAGATAGTAGAGAGGATTTCACCGCAACGGCTTTTTTTTAATTGTCTATTTTCTCGACAACGGCTGAGAAGTGCATCTTGGTGCTTTGCCAAATTACACCTCTGGCCATGAGCTTTCATTATGCGCAGTATGAATCGAATCTGAATTTCACAATTTGCGGCCTCCCCTTGTAAGATACAAACCACAATGTAAACAAAAACATTTTTCAGAATCGTCTTACGGGGTTGGTAACCTTTTAATGAACTGACTGCAATTCATCATAAATTCAAGCGTTTTCTTGATTCGGTGGCATCTAATTCGTGTAACCTTTATTTTTCGTGAGTTAATGTATTGGAAACTAAGTCAAACAAACGGTACTTTGTGCATTACTGCGCACAATACGGTCATTTTCAAATCCTGCAACAGGTGTAACATTAGTGGTGTTGTTGCTATTAGTTACAGGTACGTTCTGTAGCTGGTAGCAGTATGCGTGACGGAGCCGAGGTGTTGCATTGTGGCGCCCTGTGCAGCTGTAGAATAGCAAACAAACGCTTATTGAGCACTGAAAATCCAGTGAAGGGATTTTTCACGAAACCCGAAAGAAAGAGGTTTGCGATTTGTGTTACTGAATTTCACGTTGAATTATATATTAGTAAATTTTAAAGTAATATATTACAAAATTGCAAAAAATCCAAGAGAAGTTTGACGAGCAGACACACGTCGCTCGAACCAGCCCCGACGAGAGAAGGGTGGCGGCAGGGGATGGGGGATGAGGGGGACGAAATCCCCTGGGTCCAAGCCCCATGGGAGCCCCATGTCAGTCAAGGGTTTCGACCCTCCGGGCTGCTTCGATTGAAAATATGGGAATATAAAATATCAGATAGTTATTTAAAATAAATGTTGTGTCGTACTGCGAGCAGCAGATGCAGAGACAGTATTTAGGCACACTCTGCAACCTAGTTGGGCATCTCACAATATGGGGAAGGCCCAAGGTCAACATGGATTTAGAAAATATCGTTCATGCGAAACACAACTAGCTCTTTACTCACACGAAGTGATGTGTGCTATCGACGAGGGTTTCCAAATCGATTACGTATTTCTTGATTTCCAGAAGGGTTTTGGCACCGTACCTCACAAACGGCTTTTAATCAAATTGCGTGGTTACGGTATATCTCCACAAATTTGCGACCGGATAGGGGATTTCCTGTCAGTGAGGACACAGTTTGTAGTAATCGATGGTAAGGCATCGACTAAAACAGAGGTGATATCGGGCGTTCCACAGGGTAGTGTTATTGGTCCTCTGCTGTTCCTTATTTACATAAACGATTTAGGGGAAAATCTAAGTAGCTCTCTTAGGTTGTTTTCAGATGACGCCGTCATTTACCGTCTACTAAAATCATCTGAAGATCAAAACGAACTACAGACCGATTTGAATAAGATGTCTGTATGGTGTAAGATTTGGCAATTGACTCTAAATAATGAGAAGTGTGAAGTCGTCCACATGAGTACGAAAAGAAATCCGTTAAACTTTGTTTACATGATGAATCAATCAAATTTGAAGGCCGTAAACTCCACAAAATACCTAGGAATTAAAATTACTTCTGACTTAAATTGGAAAGAACATGTAGATAATGTCGTGGGAAAGGCTAACCAGAGACTGCGTTTTATTGGCAGAACCCTTAAAAGAAGCAACTGAACTACTACAGAAACTGCGTACACTACGCTTGTCCGTCCTTTTTTGGAATATTGCTGCCCAGTGTGGGATCCTTATCAGGTGGGTTTGACGGAGGACATCGAAAGAGTCCAAAGAAGGGCAGCTCGTTTCGTATTGTCACGATACAGGGGAGACAGCGTTACGGAAATGATACAGGATCTGGGATGGGAATCATTACAACAACGGCGCTTATCGCTGCGGCGTGGGCTACTTGCGAAACTCCAATCGCCAACATTCTCCTCCGAATGCGAAAATATATTGTTGACTCCCACTTACATAGGTAGAAATGATCATCAGAATAAAATACGAAAAATCAGAGCCCGAACGGAGAGATTCTGGTGTTCATTCTTCCCGCGCGCTATTTGAGAACGGAATGGGAGATAAAACAGTATAACGGTGGTTCGATGAATCCTCTGCCAGGCACTTAAATGTGATTTGCAGAGTATTTATGTAGATGTAGATGTAGATGTACTTTGCTCGTGTACCTCTTTTGCATGGGTCCTTATCTGCAGTATCATAATTGTTAAACTGCTCCCACCACCGCTTCAATACATCACAAGCTCCATCTCTCCATCTAAGTAAGTTCCAACTATTTCAAAATTGCTCACCATAGCCTTATTAGATTCGTTGTCGGCTAGGTACACGGACTTGAAACGAAACATTTGACTGTTGTTCCAGTCTGATGAGGAGCTAATCATACGAAACGCTTACTGGATATAATAAACACAAAAATTTCACTGCTGATTGTTTGAATATTAGGGATATTGAGTTACTACGATTCTGTTCTTGCAAAACACATTAACAAGTTTAGTCAGTTTGATCTTGATCTTGTAGACCATAATGGCAAGGGCAGAGCTGAATAATCTGGAAAGTATTCACAAGTGCAGTATCTGTGCCACGGTGGAGTGATCGAGCATTCTGATGCGCCTCGCTGCGGAGCGCGCGATGAAGGTGACATATCTCTTTTAAAGCGGTGCCACGACGGCTAAAACACATAAATGTTTTGCCGTTGTCGGCGGTTGCGCTGTTAACATACACTGACACACTATAGCATGAACAGACACTAAATACACCACGCCAAAACTGGAACACTACGCAGATCCAGTAGGGGGAGACGGGAAGGAGGGGAAGCGCAGGGGAGCGCGATGGGTGGCGGCATATCTGTTCCGTTTAATAAGAAATTGTATTTTAATCTGTATCACAGCCCAGTTAGTATTTTCGTGTATTTCTAATACGCACCGATTTACGTGACGTTTCAAACCTGTCATACAGTCTTCATTGTGACAGTAAAATTGGCTTCCATGTAAGGAGACGGGACCCAATAGTACATTCAGCCTCGGGGCCAGTGCCCGCTTTCAGAGGCCCTGGCAACTTCTCAATGGACGGCGCTTGTAACGATCACAGCAGCGCGCGTTAAAGAGTATGCAGATGATTACAAACAAATGAATAATCACACAGACATTTTGAAAACGTATGAGACAAAATAGTCGTTAGAAATACATAGACATCGACTAAAACAGAGGTAATATCGGGCGTTCCACAGGGTAGTGTTATTGGTCCTATGCTGTTCCTTATTTACATAAACGATTTAGGGGAAAATCTATGTAGCTCTCTTAGGTTTTTTGCAGTAACGCCGGCATTTACCATCTAGTAAAATAATCTGAAGATCTAAATAAGATATCATTATGGTGTCAAATTTGCAATTCACTCTAAATAATGAGAAGTGTGAAGTCGTCCACATGAGTACAAAAAGAAATCCGTTAAACTTTATTTACAAGACAAATCAATCAAAATTGAAGGACGTAAACTCCACAAAATACCTAGGAAATACTATTAATTCAGACTTACACTGGAAAGAACACGTAGATAATGTCGTGGGAAAGGCGAACCAGAGACTGCGTTTTATTGGCAGCACCCTTAAGAGATGCAACAGAACTACTAAACAGACTGCATACACTACGCTTGTCCGTCCTTTTTTAGAGTATTGATGCGCAGTGTGGGATCCTTATCAGGTGGGTTTGACGGAGAACATCGAAAGAGTCCACAGCTCGTTTTGTATTGTCGCGATACAGGAGAAACAGCGTCACGGATATGATACGGAACCTGGGATGGGAATCATTACAAAAACGGCGTTTATCGCCGCGGCGTGGGCTACTTACGAAACTCCAATCGCCAACATTCTCCTACGAATGCGAAAATATGCTGTTGACTCCTACTCACATAGGTAGAAATGATAATCAGAATAAAGTACGAGAAATCAGAGCTCGAACGTAGAAATTCAGGTGTTCTTTCTTCCGCGCGTCATTCGTGAATGGAATGGGATATAAATAATATAAAGGTTGTTCGATGAATCCTCTGCCAGGCACTTAAATGTGATTTCCAGAGTATGCCATGTAGATGTAGATGTATTCAATATTATTTTTCTACTTTAACACATAATTAAATTTTTTTAAAAAGCTTTAATACAATCATTCTTTTGGATGATTTACTCAGTAACTAGCGTGATTTTGCTGCTTTTGTAAGCCATGTCCGGAGCCTGTTGGATCTGCTATATATGAATTGTTCAAGTGAAACGGGAAACTTTCGGACAAATGGCTAATGTCATTTCCTTTTTCTCGGTTCTTGAACAATGTAATTTCTTTTATATTAACAATGCTGTATATCTCCTTTTTTATATCCGCAGTGTCGAAATTGGAAAACGACATCATTGTATCTGCTGCATCTTCGATAAAAGTCATTAATTTCCTTTTCTACTCTGGCACTTGGGGCGGTTGCTTGGGCTCACTCCTGGCTCTTACAAAGTCGGTGAATGCAGTTTCCAAATTGTTGTCGGCGCTGCCATGCGTGATCGACGACCCTCGCCCTCTGTTTATCTGGCCAGCACGACTTAATGACATAAAACTTACAGGAGAGGAAGTACTGAAATCCACCGAGGTGAACCTACCTCTACATCTTCGGTTTCTTCTCCATTTACATCATCATCAAGAGAACTTTGAACGTTGGTAAAAGTCTCACGGTTTTGAAGAAACGGAATTAGAAACTGCATTTCATCTTCCAGTCTCCATTTCTTTACCTTCTTTGTAGCCTGGGAAGATGTGGTTTTGCGACTAGCACGAGCTCGAATAAAATACGATCTCAGTAGCGCCCATTTGCTTCTACATTCATTACCTACAAGTAAGAAACATTAGAGCTAAATGTGAAAAATATTATCGCTTTTATCTTGCAGAACAGAAGGTAATACGAACAGGAAAGCAAAACCTATACTTACTGGATTTGTTAACACCTTGACTGCCGGACATGTAAACCATTCCATACCTTAGGATACCAGACATTCTGCTTGCAGGAGTAAGCCGAGCTGCACTTGGTTTCCTTATCTTTTGTCTGGCATAAAAAAAAATTGTTTGCTCTTTAAAATGGGCAATAAGGTTCGCTGTCCTTATAAAACAATCGGTTGAAGAATCATCAAACTCGAAATAATTTGACGCAGTTCTTGTTGCACAAAGACTGGATCATCATCTGAATTGTCGATTTCGACGTCCTCACTGTCATTATCAATAAAATGTTTTTCAAATTGATGTAAAATTTCGTCCAGCGTAAGAGAGCGTGAAGCCATGTCCGTTCATTTACTACTGAGAGAGCGGGCACCACTTCCTACCTGTCCCGTTTCATACTTGGATGCGACCAGTCGGCCGATTTAGAAGCTAAATTTACAAGATCTATAGGCTGTTTTAGACGCTAGATTTATCAAGTAAGGCATATAAGGTGGATCTAGCCCGTCAGTAAACTTAATTTTGTGTTTAAAAGTACGCAAACAAAGATCACGTCAAATGACGTAATTGGCATTCTACAGAAGTTTCGATATCTCGTCAATTGACGTGATTGGCAGTCAAAGTGTTAAGCTTCTCACCGATGCCCCTCCCCCCCCCCCCCCGTCCATATATTGTCTTCGACAAGAGTATTGTCGTAATCTTTATGTGACAAATTGTAGCTTTCTGGATGTCGCTGAACAAGTATTACAATCTCCTCGTCCATGTTTACAAAAGACACGCACAGCCTAGTGTGAGGTCAGACAGCACCCATGCGTTCGAGAGCGAGATTCGTAGCATTTCGGGCAAAGCCGGAAAGTGCCGAACACCGAGCGACCGCCCACTGCCTTGACGTCGTTTGCCGGCCGCGGTGGCCGAGGGGACTGAGGCGCTTCAGTCACGGTCTGCACGGCGACTACGGTCGGGGGTTCGAATCCCCCCTCGGGCATGGATATTTGTGCCGTCCTTAGTTGTAGGTAGTTCATAAGTAGTTTGTAAGTTTAGGGACTGATGACCCCGTAGTTAAGTCCCTTAAGCTTAACAAACATTTTTTTGACGTCGTTTCCACATGACATACTGTGCACCCGCTGTGCACCTGTTGCCTGTCGTGGAATCGCTCTCCCGACGGATAGCACACAGCACGATAGGCGCATGGCATGGGCACGGCAGCGACACAGCTGGCTATGTGGATGTTCAAATGTTCAAATGTTTGTATAGCTTATGGGACTTAACTACGGGGTCATCAGTCCCTAAACTTACAAACTACTTATCAACTAGCTTATCCTAAGGACGGCACAAATATCCATGCCCGAGGGAGGAATCGAACCCCCGACCGTAGTGGGGCTAAGGGGAAATGACGTACTTGGCGCCTATGTAAATTCAATGGAAGTAGCTCAGACGCGATCCAACGCTGGGTGACACAGTCGGAGCACAGTCGGAACACGGTACCCTATGTGGAAACCGGCGTTTAGGCCAGGCGCACCTTGAGACGCAAAAATGTTCAAATGTTTGTATAGCTTGTGGGATTTAACTACAGGGTCATCAGTCCCTAACCTTACAAACTACTTACGAACTAGCTAACACTAAGGACGGCACGAATATCCATGCGCGAGGGGGGATTAGAATCCCTGACCGTAGTGGCCGTGCAGACTGTGACTGGCGCGCCGCAGTCCCCTCGGCCACTGAGACGCAGGCGACGAAGGGCAGGGAAGGGTTGCACAGCACAGGTTTCAGTGACTGGCGGGTTTAGATGCAGCAGCGCAAGTTGCGGCACAGGGCAGCGCAGCTCCTGCCCCCGCACAGTGCCCGGGACTCAGCTTGCTGTGCGAGTGCCGCGCAGCTTTGGCGGCAGGCAGGCCACCTGCTGGGGTGGGGGTGCGGTTTGCTGCACCACTGTCAGCTCGCTGCCAGTCTTCTGCAGCTGCTTACCGTGCGTTTTCACCAGTCTATGTCGCACATGGAGGAAAAAGTAATTGAAGCAGTCCCCCAAATGTGGTTTACTACGATGCCGATCACAATGAAACCCAAATTAAAACAAAAAAAATAGGGTTCCTATTGCAAAAATTCTGGATATGCAGAATGGTAAGTATTATGACTTATTACTTCAATTTGATTCACATACATCGTGTTGAACATCAAAAGAATGTGCTGTCATGATTACAGGGAATCACAGAACTTCACTTTACTTTTTGTCTCTTATACCCGGGCCGCCGAAACTTTGCACTTGACGTTTACAAATAACAAGTGAAGAGCAAGAAGCGCGAGGCGCTAGTCGCTAGGAACGATCCAATCACAGCGCGATAAACACTTCCAGCGGTCACGTGCCGTGACGTCAACATTCCCGCGTTGCCGGCTTTGTTCAGTTCTAACGTAAACAAAGTTGTGTATCGTGTTTATGTTGTGTGTGCTTTTTTTCGCTGCGATTTGTTTTAATGTGAGTGGTTTAACTTGATTTTCCGAGTTCAAGTAATTGGATAATGTCACCGAAAAGACGTTTGTCTAGTGACGTTTTCTGAGTAAGTTCTCAATTTCGTATGAATGAAAACGTAGAAGCTTATTCTCTGAGCAGGAAGTTCATTCTCTCTTCAAACGATCGGAAAGGAGTTATGGTGCAGTGGTTACAAGAAAGAAATATTGCTGCAGAAATGTCAATGTCAGAACTTCTTTTATAATCGCTCGTGAAACAAAATAAGCTTATTACACCCACATATGCAGTAGACGAAATCGCAAAGGAACAGCGTCACAATGTAATAAATCTACCCCCATTTCACTGCCGTTTTAACCGTATAAAATTGGTATGGAGTGACGTGAAGAATTACTTAAGGAACAATAAGTCTTTCACAATAACAGAGGTGGAACAGCTGTTGCCAATGTGGATGCTGCATCTTGGAAAAAAAGGGTCGAGCACGTTGAAAAGCTGATTCGTGAAGCGCAAACAATGGAAGGGATCATCAGTAACCATTAACGGTTAATGATTTGTCTTGGTGATGACGATTTTGGCAGTGACGACAACAGTGAAGATCGGGAGCTGGATGTAATTGTACCATTTGTGATATTCCTGGCCTGTGGCCACTTCATATTTCTGGCCGCTGGCCGTTTCTTTGCTAACATTGTACTTGTCTTAAATGCGGAAGAAAGACAGATGTGCAGCATATGTTGAAATGTGGGGTGAGGAGCAGTAGCATATGGCGCAGTAGGTGCTGGTTCCCGTGGGAAAGCCCGCCTATGTTACTGGTGCTCTCCTCGCATTGGCTCCTGCATTTCACGTCACGTGATTTCTTTCGAAATTAGTTTTGTTTATTATATACTAAATAATAATTATTCAGAGCTGAGTATTAGTAATAAATATCTCTCAAGGACAGGCTAGATTTTGAGAGTTTAAAAAGTTTAAGGTGCCTCCTCTTATTGTAACAAGAGAAGAGCGATTTTGCAGAAGGCGCGCGACGGCCCTGTTTTGGCGCGAAATAGAGCGTCAGGTGCCCTCTCGCAACGCGCCGCAGTTTCAGTCTCGAGCTGACCACTATACGCGCCGGACCGCGCCGGTCATGAGTAAAGATTTTTGCGTAAATGTGATAACAGTCGAGGTCTCAACATGAACTATGGGCAGCATAGGCCGTATCATATTAACAATAGTTGCTAATTTTTTTATTATTTATTTAATAAATGGCATCCCTGACAATTAAAAAATCTCGCGAGTGGCTTATTATGCTTCCATCATAAAGAACTTTAGCCTCACTTGTATGCTGTAGAAGAACCAACGACCTGTGTGCTGTCTTCTGCGCTGGGGACACAACTATAGAAGACAACAGGTTAGTCAGAACTCTATGCTTTCCATAACGACATGGACAGCAACTACGGCACCTCGTGCGTACTGTAGGGCCGTACAAACGCACACTGCTACGCAGCAGCATCCGCAAGGATGCGGAGGTTTTAGGGGACTTGTGGGAGGAATAAGTACTAACTTCTCCGTCCGCAATTAAAACCCTAGGAAGCTTGTACATTGTCGCCGTAAATTGGTGAGTGAAAAGCATTCTGATTATGAATTGTAGAGAGAGAAGTTTCTATATTCTACATTGCTTTGCTCCGTTATTGAAAGCGTGTGCATTGTTGTGCTCTGCTCTTCAATTATATGCCGTTAATTAATTGCTGCTCAAGAATGAATTATTATATGCTCTTTTATTGCTCAATAGCTTACATTTACGAGATGCAACTGACGCTTCGTCTGCTGTGCGTATAGAGGCTAGTGTTGCAACTTCGCTAAAGCAGTGTAGCCAACTTAACTCGCCGTAACGCGAAACGTCAAGTGCAATGTTTCAGTGGCCCGAGTATAAAATGAGAGTCGTAAAAAATGTCAATTGTTTTCTCAAGTAATTTCCTTTACCAAGATGCTCTTCCAACTGTGTTAAGATAATAAACGTTTCCCTCACAACAAAAGTACTATAGCCCTCCTGCTGTTGTTAGGTATCAATGGAAGTAGTTCACTGTTTGGCATCACAACATTATTATTTTTTCACTGCTATTGGCTGCGACATCATTTTTCCTGTAGTTGTGCAGCACGCAGGCCCCCCAAACGACACTGTCAACACTATCTATTTTGTCTCAAATTGTTTTCTGAAGCAGTGAAATCGTGATGCTAGAATTACAAAGGCGCATTCACGTGCTTTTCCTAATCGCGAAAGTCTGTAATTGAAAACTTTGTTTCTGTAATTACCTGTAACGCTTCTATTTGGTTATGGTCTCATTAAATTGTCTAATAAAGGAAAGACCTCATCCCCCACAAAGACATAAGGAAGCTTTTGTCCAGAATCTGCAGGTAACTGTAAATTTTGTGTCCTTAAATCCTTTGCCAACGTACTACTTTAAAAAATATTGCCATCGCTAAACCTGCCCATTGACCCCACATCAATAGGTCTCAGATTGTTTTCCACGTCTGTATGCTGTATGCGGTAAATATAGTGGTTGAATGGTGTCCCACATCACATGTGAGACTTCATTAACAATATTTGACACAATGCGATCGCCTATTCTGTAGCTGTAGGCTATTCTTCTATAACTCTCTCCTGTGGCCTGTGGGAAAAATCTATTTAAGGAAAATGCATGGTATGCGCTGTAGATGTTCTGTCATCATTATCACATACAGTGTTAAGTTTACGTAATAAGTATACAGACTACAGAAAGAAAATTAATAAGGTCAGGGGAAGGTGAGGGCATTGACGTTACATAAACTTTAAATTTTTGTATACAGCTGTGATACAACCACTTGCTGACTATGACACAGACTATAATTGGGCATTAGATCCTTCGGAAAACATAGATTCTCTCACCAGCTCTTAAACCGCATGGAATTGACTTCGTCTAAACGAAAGAAGTTGGTGAACTGTCTGTCATAAAATGTGATGTCAAAGCGAACTCGCCATGGATGCTTCCCTTGTTCATGTACCTGCTTTTCCGACCTGATTTCTGCCGTTTTGAAGCGTTATATAATATCAGTATGTCCATATTCTCATCAAGTTCATGAGTGCACCCCTAACGTGACAAGGAAACACTGTACACTGATTCAACAAACAACTACTGTGTGACAATAGCTAAAAACCGTCCCCCAATATGCGCAGACACTGTGCAGCAAAGCTGTGTCCCAAAGTGCGCCTGGCCTAAATCCGTTGCCGGCAACAGGTGGGCGTGAGTCACATCTGGCGAAAGAAATATCGATCGGCGAGAACTTATACTGAGCCTAATGAGAAAGAAAAGAACAGTTGCTAATAAAAATAAGATCGTTACTCCAAGCGAGAAAAGAGGATGACGTCTTCGTAAACGTTAAAAATTTACCTCAGACATCAAGCGATCTAGTAATAAAAAAAAGGATGTAATGCAGGGATACGTGAAGAGAAAAATCGCACTGACGTGTTTTACGGCCAACTTTAGATTTGTTATTTTATATTTTTTTGCAAACATTTCGGACAAAATATTGCCGGCCGCGGTGGCCGGGGGGACTAAGGCGCTCCAGTCACGGTCTGCACGGCCACTACGGTCGGGGGTTCGAATCCCCCCTCGGGCATGGATATTTGTGCCGTCCTAGTTCGTAAGTAGTTTGTAAGTTTATGGACTGATGACTCCGTAGTTAAGTCCCATAGACTATACAAACATTTGAACAATGTTGATTTGACAAAATATTGAAGTAAATAATAAAAATGATGGTGATACGATTACGACTCTGCTATTGTGATAATATCTAAGCACCCAACACGTAATTTTCTTTCAAATGTTCAAATGTTTGTAAATCTATCGGACTTACTAGTGGGTTATTAGTCCCTTAGCTTAAAAACTGCTTAAACTAAGTTAAACTAATCTAAGGACAACACACACATCCATGCCCGAGGGAGGATTCGAACTTCCATGTGGTCAACATTCTTTCTGACCGTATTTTAACAAACAGCCAAAATTATATGATATTTGACTTTAGCTTTGATAAACATTTCTTTTTTTTACTATTTCCTATTTAAACTATCATTTTAATATCTCTCTCACATTTTCATTATATTTTTGCATTAAAATATTATCAATTGTCTTGCCTCGGTAGTTTGTTCAAAGTTTATTTTATTTGCCTGTACTGGTTACGGATAACTGTAGTCTAGAACTGACGTAGCGTACATTTGGAGTTCGGACGAGTGGCTATAGCCTGCATGGAACACACTGCTCATTTGGCGTTCGGAAATCAGTCAGGTGACATGCCTCAAGCGTTGTCCTTTCAAAGCAATGGAGCACTGAAAATGATCAAAAACACGTCGTTCTTAGGACAATGAATTATAATCTAATGTTAGTTAACACCTGCCATCCATGGTATGAGAGTTACGGATTACTCTCGCAGCTGTTCGCCATAGGATAATGGGCGACAAATTACTTTGTGATGTACGAACATGTTAGACGGTTCTAGAATGAGTCTTTCACTCTGCAGCGGAGTGTGCGCTGATATGAAACTTCCTGGCAGATTAAAATTGTGTGCCGGAACCGGGACTCGAACCTGGGACCTTTGCCTTTCGCGGGCAAGCGACGCACAATTTTAATCTGCCAGGAAGTTTCATATCAGCGCACACTCCGCTGCAGAGTGAAGTTTCATTCTGGAAACATCCCTTAGGCTGTGGCTAATCCATGTCTCCACCATATCCTTTCTTCCAGGAGTGCTAGTCTTGCACGGTTCGCAGGAGAACTTCTGTGAAGTTTGGAAAGTAGGAGGCGAGGTACTGGCAAAAGTAAAGTTGTGAGGCGGCATCGTGAATCGTGTCGGGATAGCACAGTCGGTAGTGCGCTTGCCCACGAAAGGCAAAGGTCCCAGGTTCGAGTCCCGGTTCCGGCACACAATTTTATTCTGCCAGGAAGTTTCCTGTTAGACGGTGGTTGGAAACATGCTAGCGCGCGGTGGTTCGGCGTGCACGGTCAGAGTGTTGCCGGCATGGGAGCTCTGGATTCAGTCGTCTTGAAATGTAGTAAGGGTAAGATGAAATTCTAAACATGGCAGACCAATCAACTGTCATTGATTAAATAGCTAGCAGGAGTAGTATTGCCTATGGTATGAAAGTTTAGGTAGCTATAGATTATTGTTTATCCATTGTTAAAGAAAGTTAGGACTTTAATACTCATGAAGTCAAGTTTGACGTCATTAAGCCGGACTGAATGGTTCATTCTGAGGAATTGCCAGTTTCTATTATAAAAGAAATACTTTATAAGGAAAGTACTCCTGTTAGATCCAAATAGTGATGTTGATAAGCCAAGGATAACGTATCCTCAAATGAAGAAAATATAGAATATGACGAAGTAGAATCAAAAGAAGACGATATAAAATCCAAATTGGATCCAGTGGTAAACAATAAACCCAAGAAAAAAGAACCACCAAATAAATTTTTTTGCGAAATCAGCAATGGCTAGAAGTCATGAACGACACTGAAATTCGTATACCTAAGGAACCACAGGACAAGATGATGGATCAGGAGGGAATTTTAGCCATTAAGGAATTTGAGATTCTAAAAGCGAAGAAACCCCATGATAAAAATTAATGTTCATTTATAATGCATATTTTGAAGACAAATGTATACCTCACGCTAATGAGTATTATTTTGTTTATCCAAGAAACCATTAGTGGTTCGGTAAATATCTTAGATTTGAAACCCTATGATCAGAGACACTAGAAAAAAAAAGTATATTCAAAGGAGATACTGATGTGAACCATTTAAAACAATGTGAGCATGTGGTGTGTAAATTCTTCTTCTTTATTGTATGTAATTTTGATTTTATTTAGTCGCTAATATAGTTCTCTAAGTTTCAAATTTTTGTGTATTACTAAAAGACATAGATAAAACTATAGATTATCCATATTTATGGTAAAATGAGTAAACATGAGAGGACTGCATTATAAAAATTAGTTGCAGCCAGACAGAAATAAATATGTATATAAAAAGGAGAAGAAAGGTCTGCCAAACCTCAGTACAATGGGTAACCAGATAAAACGGTGAAATTAGTGGTCCATCAATAAATAAGAGACTGTCTAATTCAAAAAAGGGTCAGTAAAAGAAAAGAGTGATTCATTTGTAATTTTCTGTGTTGTGAAATTGGGATTGAAACCACTCTTGATGTTGAATTTGGTGTATAAAAATGTATAAATATCTGTGATGGTGTAAAATATATATTTTTTCACACCATTAATACTTGGATTCAAATAGTAATGATGAATGTCCTCGGGAAAAGTATCCACTGTAATTTCCCCGTACTTTTACCATTCGCAGTAGGTCCATGGCAATGTCACGTTATCTGATGTTAAAAGCCCGGCTCAGTGACTCATCCTGACTGCTGCCTCTGTAAATACTGAAAAGGCTGCTGCCCCTCTTGAGCAAACACACGTTTGTCTGACCTCTCCACAAATAACCCTCCACTGTTGTTGGACCTACGGTATGGCTATTTGGATCGTTAAGGCTGGGCAAGACTCCATATGTCAGCAATATCTGTTGGTCATATCATTCCAAGTTCAAAAATGTGTACAAATATTTGCTCCGTCAAATTTTTGATGATGCCCTGTTAATACTGCAGAACTTAATAACATGTTTTCTTTTATGTGCAATATCGTGGTGTAAATTTACATCTGCAATTATTGCTACCAAAAGCAGTTTCCTTATCTGGTCTCATGTGGATCGATTTTTGCGTAGTCGAACGACTATACTGCAAAGTGATAAGAGAACCCGCAGGGCATGTACCTGATTTGGGATGCACGCGTATCATTCAGGTCGCTTGTTTTATTGCGCATGATTGTACATTTTAATCAATTTTTATACAAGCATCGTCCCTGAAGTGTAACATAGCGCATAGTGTAGTTACATTAAAAGAAATCGTCTGAGCTGTTGATATTTACACAGCTACGTTTCTTTTCAGCAAACGCCTCTGTAAGTATTCTGTAGGTCGTATTGACCATTCTCCTAGATACGTTAATGTACCTATAACTTTTTCATGTGGGAATTCAGCATTACCCTTTAGAAAGGTAAATTATTTTTTCCCCACATCTTTGTTCACGCATAAAAACGCTTTGTATTTACATTGTTAGTTGGTTGCTGTCCTTTTCTTCAGTTGCGTCTTCATTAATACGCAGGTTTTAGACGTTTCATGTAAAAGAATATCTGCATGTTAGCATTTAAGTTAATCGCAATAAAACAAATCAACTGAAAATTAAAAATACTACGAACTCGTTAAAAGCCATTAACACGCAAACAAAGCTGCAGGCAAACGTTAATTAATTCAAAAACCTTGTGATGAAACCCGTGTTTCTGTCAACAGTAACAAAGCACAGACAGTAAGTAATTATGTATTATACCTTATCTATATTTATATTCGCGAAACTTTGAAATTTACATGTAACTTATGGTAATCACGCAATTTTATTCAATAAATAACAGTCATAACTATAATTTAAATTATTACATTTAGCCTTTTACATATTATTGCTAATTTATTCATAATTTCTTAGGAACCTAGCTGCAGCAACACGTCACGTCACGATGAACGCTTATTAGAGCAAGACTTGCAGCCTTTGATCTTCCAGTTTACTTCTGACGTAAGTATAAACCTCTTTAGAGAGGAGAAATATCTCTTAGCAGTCTCAGTGGACATTTGGAGTGGGGTTAAAATGATAACAAGTTTTTTAATTAAAAGTAAATTCTTTTCATCACGCTGATCAATAGCTTCTGCGGCGGTAGGAGGTTTATGCTCTACAGGTTACCAGTAATTGTATCACACTTCTTATTAATTCAATAACATCATTCCTACAAACGTACATTGCTATAAATGTGCTACCATTTCTAGCCTTTTTTGTGCTGGATTAATTACTGATTTTCTCAGGCCAAAGCACGTGCTTTTATACTGTTGAAGATGAGTATCTAGTTCTGTAATTACATGTTTAATAAAAGGGTAAAATAATTATATATAGTCATACATTTCAGTGGTTTGTTCTTGTACATTGGTACATTGCTGCGCTGGGTTTGCTTCCAGTCATTGTTTAAGCTTTTATAAAGGGTGTTACAAAAAGGTACGGCCAAACTTTCAGGAAACATTCCTCACACACAAAGAAAGAAAATATGTTATGTGGACATGTGTCCAGAAATGTTTAATTTCCATGTTCGAGGTCATTTTAGTATTTCTCTTTACATGTAAATTGAATTAATTCGTGCAGACAATCGTCAAAATACCCAATTGTTTCGTTAGTATGTACTGTACGTCCTCGATTCACGTCATCAAGACAGATCTTCTGTGAACGTTTGGGCAGGCATTGTTGGTGATGTCTTGATTGGGCCTCGTGTTCTTCCACCTACGCTCACTGGAGCACGTTATCATGATTTCATACGGGATACTCTACCTGTGCTGCTAGAACATGTGCCTTTACAACTACGACACAACATGTGGTTCATGCACGATGGAGTTCCTGCACATTTCAGTCGACGTGTTCGTACGCTTCTCAACAACAGATTCGGTGACCGATGGATTGGTAGAGGCGGACCAATTCCACGGCCTCCACGCTCTCCTGACCTCAACCCTCCTGACTTTCACTTATGGGGGCATTTGAAAGCTCTTGTCTACGCTACGCCGGTACCAAATGTAGATACTCTTCGTGCTCGTATTGTGGACGGCTATGATACAATACGCCATTCTCCAGGGTTGCATCAGCGCATAAGGGATTCCATGCGACGGAGGGTGGATGCATGTATCCACGCTAACGGTGGACATTTTGAGCATTTCCTGTAACAAAGTGTAGTGTGAGTTGAAGAGAAGTAATAAAATGTGCTCTAACGTGGAAATTAAGCGTTTCCGGACACATGTTCACATAACATATTTTCTTTATTTGTGTGTGAGGAATGTTTCCTGAAAGTTTGGCCGTACCTTTTTGTAACACCCTGTATAACTTGAGATAATCTGCTTTGCCTGTGCGCGAACTGATTTCTATTCGCAGTATTTTGTAGCTTTTATATTTCTTATATAAGGTGAAGTGTTGATCAAGACCACATTGACCTTTTGCACTGCATTTCTTTAGGTCTCCATATGTGAAAAATTTTCTTAGGACGACTAGAAATGAAATGTTTATTTTCAGTGGTGATCTGCAATAAGTACGATTGAATAGCGACAACCTTATTAACAGCGTCCCGTAGTGCCCCAACTGCTGCTCGTATTACAACAAGGGAATTCTGCAAATCAGCCACATTATATTCAGTCCAGTCTCCTAAGTAAGTGTTGAATAAGATGAGTTAATTTGAACCGCCAATTTTTTGGATGGAGTCTGGAAACAGCGATTGTCGAAAAAAGATTTCTGTATTTATTGTGCGCCACACAGTGTATGAACTTCGTTGTCTGGTGCTGTTCAGAAGTTATTTTTCTCACGTCTCGTGACTGGTCGCTAATCACTACAGCAGCCATCAAAGCCTAGTCCAATCCGTTGGTCAAGATCCAAGTTATAACAAGTGATTTGTATAATGGTCTACACAGAAAAAAATTCAAGAAAATTATCCGTGAAAATCGATTTCCAAAGTGGACACTTTAAGTATCGAAGAGGTGTTCTCACTAGAGTTGGCTACTGAGTTGATGTTTCGACTCTGTGAATCGAGTCAGCGAACTGTTCGACTGAGTCGACACTTGAATCGGCACTGTTTCGAAACAAGGAATCTTGTGATTCATGTATCGAACGTTGGATACCGTTACCATGTGTTTTGCTGTCCGTTTGCCTGGGAGAGTTCGACACAGCGCCCAGGCGTGCAACGGGTTTGAAGTTGTTCCCCTAACGCGCCACGCGAGATTTTGAATTATGCTACCGGTACCCTTCAACTGAGGTTTGAAAACTGGAATACCACCGAGAAAAGTTGTGAAGTCTTCGGTGCTTTGAGGTAGATTCGCGTGAACTAAGCGTTCTTGCTATATCTGTGCCAGGTGAACGCATCTTTTCGAAGCAAGGGCAAATAATTTCAGTGAGACGAAACCGCATTCTCAGTAAGATGTCAAAAATAACGTTTTTTTTTTTTAATTTTAATTTAAAGAAACTGTAACTGATTCTCTTTTATTTGACTGACTCAAGATTAATCTGATTATTAGAATACCTATCAGGACATTGAAAAATTTTAGTTAAGTTTTATGGTTTCGTCACGTAAATTGTGAAATGTGTTTCCTTGTGTTAACACTTAGAGTAATACCTGTTGATTGCATTAAATATGTCTTAGGAACAAATCTTAAATATTTTGTTTATATTGATTGGTTAGAAAAGTTATTCATTTCTGGATGCACGTAGACATTTGAACCATGATCTTTCTTGTAGGACTGCATTGTCTCGCGGCGATAACTTTGAATAAAAAGTTCTCGCGTTTCCATCCTCATCAGGTGATTAAACCTCCACGAGCTTTCGGCAAAGCATTCCTTGGCCATTGTCAAGTGGTATTGACTGCCTAGTGGCGGCAAGTACGGGCTTATATATAAGGACGTACTTGCAGCCACTAGGCAGTCAATACCACTTGACAATGGTCAAGGAGTGCTTAGCCGAAAGCTCGTGGAGGTTTAACCACCTGACGCGGAAGGAAACCTGAGAACTTTTTATTCACGATCTTTCTTGTTTCATTTAAACTTAATTATGGAATTTTGAAGGTTGGGAAAAGTTTCAATAGTACTACTTTATGCTTCCTTTGTTGCAATATTTGTTTGTCTGAAAATACGAGTAACTTAGGAAACGTTTACGCTTTAACACGATTGTAAAATCGTAGTAGCAAACAAATCCTGTGCCGTTCAGTTAAGTCCAGTGAATAACGTATTAAAACCATGTTGATATTCCATACAAGTTTCGTATTTACTGTACCGCTCTACTGCAGCTTTCTCGGCTCACGTGAATCTAGAGTTGGCTACGGTTTCATGGTTTCGAAACTAGGTTTCGATATACGCAACAGTTTCAGTGATTCAAAACCGGCGTGTTTCACGGTTTCGAAACCATGCGGTTTCGTTCCGTTCTGTTTCGGATCACATTCGCGGTCGATTGTCGATACACTGAAACCGTTTCTTCCTGTCGGTTTCACGGTTTCGTGTCGGTTTCACGATTTCATGTCGGATTCACAACACCGCTGTTTCAAACCACTAATGCAGAAAGGCGAAACAGACTAATGGTATCGAAATGTGGTGTTTCATTTTACTGAAGCTCCAGACAGATACACATATAACTTACTAGTATATAAACCATTTAGAGAATGTCACACAGTAGTTGACACTCGTGAGTCTGCAGCTTATGATTAATGAAATCAAGATTCGTTTGCAATAGACTACTGTATTCCGAAATGACGTAATGTCTGGTTTATAAATGTAAAAGAACAATAAAACAACGTTCACAAATTGCACTGAAATAACCAGTTAAATTCTAGGTTTATCTACCATATTAAAAACGCACGAGTGAACCTACATTTTTAAAAATAAGATACAACATGAAGTCTGAAATGACATTTTTTACACAAACAATGGTAGATCGCATATTTAATCTCGTGTTAAAGAGTTAGTTTCTTACGAGCGAAGACGAAGTTACCTACCGTCGTTATAATTTTTCGACAGTCATGTTAAAGGAATTGCGGCAATGATGTAACGGTCAAGACGTACAAGTGGTGAAACTTGTCTCTCATTTTATTATTTTTGTAATTCCATAGCATTACTTGTGATTATTTAGTGTGCCCTTTATTCCCTATAATTTATTTAGTACGTATAGGAAGTAGCATTTATGATCCATCACTGTAATATGCGTACCGTATTGCAGTTCGTGAATTCCTAACGGCGTAAACTTTTACCTATCATACCGGCGGTCTCGTGTGACTATGTTGGCAACATCAACAACAACACGGGAGAAAATCTTTATCGACATGTTTCGTACAGACCAATAAATAAATATATACTCTATGGTTGACAGGATCTTGTGTGTACCGTTGTCCACATAGTGAAAAATATTGCCCTCCTAGAACGAAGATTTCATGAAAAAACATACATTGCTTCACGGTTTCATGGTTTCGAAACGACATATGGTACGTTTGTTTCGAAAACGTCTGATGTTTCAGTTTTCCCATCTCTACGTGAATCAGCTGAGGTAGCAGGACGCAAGGCTGCGGCACAAGTGTTTTGAGTGCTGAAGTAGGGAGTAGACTCACTACGGCGCCCTGCAGCTGTCGCGGTTCACGTGAATCAGGAGAGTTAGCGCGACGCACGGCACTGCGGCACGCCAAATGTTTCGTGTGCCGAAACAGTGAGTCGACTCACTAAACTCATATGATTCGTATTTTTCTAAACAGTGAAATGATCCGAACTGCCCATCACTAATTATCACCTTCTTGTCTCTTTTGTTTCGTTAGGAATTACTGCTGTGGCGGCCCTTTCCTGTGCAGAGTGCCCGCACAACAGGCAGCCAACGCGGGCTGCTTGGTTTCCAAAAAAATGTTCAAATGTTTGTAAATCTATCGGACCAAACTGCGTGGTCATCAAAAATGTTCAAATGTTTGTAGAACTTATGGGACTTAACTACGGGGTCATCAGTCCCTAAGCTTACAAACTACTTATGAACTAGCTAAGACTAAGGACGGCACAAATATCCATGCCCGAGGGGGGATTCGAACCTCCGACCGTAGTGGCCGTGCAGACCGTGACTGGAGCGCCTCAGTCCCCTCGACCGGCGGCGTGGTCATGAATCCTAGCTTACAAACTACTCAAACCTAGGTAAACTAACCTAAGTACAATACACACACCCATGCCTCAGGGGGGACTCGAACCTCCACGGCGAGCAACCGCACGCTCCGCAGCGAAACGCTTTAGATCGCTCGGCTACTCCACCCCGGCGCTTGGTTTCCTCCCTAGGCGCTCACACTAAGGCCGCGGCTTGCGTGGGCTACACATGCTAGCGACAACGCGCGACAGCTTCACGCGACAAAAGACTGCCGAACGTATTGCTACGTGAGTGTCCTGCATGAGCGCCGACTGTGGCGCTGCCTGTCGCTGCGTGTCGCGCGCTACAACCAGCCACGTTTGAGATTCAAGCCTCTTTGAATCTTGTCGCGCGCCGGCAGCAGTGGCCGAGCGGTCTGCGGCGTGCCAGTCACGGCCTGCACGGCCGCTGCGGTCGGCGGTTCGAATCCCCCCTCGGGCATGGATGTTTGTGCCGTCTTTAGTATAAGGTAGTTCATAAGTAGTTTGTAAGTTTAGGGACTGATGACCCCGTAGTTAAGTTCCATAAGCTCTACAAACATTTGAATATTTTTTAGTCGCACGCGCTACGAAGTGTCGAGTTCCGTTCAGAATCGACTGCTTGTAGAGGTGATGAAGGATATCGCAAGAATTCTGCGTGCGAATAATCCCTGGAGTTTATGAAACTTCAACTGTTTGTGAAATAACAGAAAATAAAAATGAAGTTGCACATATAACGAAGAATTTTCCTTTGAAACACTAGCTCGTAAATTTTCTTTTGGCTTTTATGGACGACTGAAGTTAAATTTTTAAATTGTTTCTAATACATCAGTCTTGTGTATTTTTATTCCGATTAAAAGTTTCATTTACACCACCATGAACGTGTTTTGAACAATTACTCGCCTTTGTGTGTTTTGTGCATTTGCATTAACAACAAAGTTAATCCAGAGAGAGAGATAACTCTAGGATGTCAAACGAGATTCGTGTAAATTACGTTTCTGAGAAAAAGGTCATGACATAATGATTCTGTAGGAATGTAATGTGTTTGGTAGGTTTACTGTGAGATACGTGTGTTTATTATGAAGTTCAACTAGGGGTAAAAACTTTAAAAAATAATTTGTGGAGCTTTTTAAAGATAATATATAAAACATTGCGCAACTAACAGGTGAAAGGATGTAGTTGCAGTAATTAAAATATAAGATGGAACGGGAAGCGAACCAGCGACCGCTAGAACTTACAATTGTTTTTAAATAACGTTTATTAAAATTTGATGTACAAATAACAATATTTACACTGCATTTACATGAGTGTGTTTTGTTTTGTGTATTACATTTCGTCATTATAAGAGAGAAACATCTACAGCTCTCATTTTGTTTTATATTCAAGTGTCTTTTTTATCATTTTTAGTGTCCCTGAAAGAGAAGAATTTTTTGAACTATTCTTTTTAAATGACAGTATTGCATTAATGAGTTCTTTTATTACTTTTTCTTTTTTCACTTTTTATTCTGTCTTATGCGGTAAGAGAAGTCGCGCTGACTAGGACACCCGGCCATGTCGCCGAAGTCGCCGCTTGTAGCAGCAGTGTCGCGTCGCTGCATGTCGCGCGCTGTTGCCACATCTACACGGGATACTCTGCAAATCACATTTAAGTGTCTGGCAGAGGGTTTATCGAACCACCTTTATACTATTTATCTCCCATTCCATTCTCGAATAGCGCGCGGGAAGAAACACCTGAATCTCTCCGTTCGAGCTCTGATTTTATTCTTATGATCATTTCTACCTATGTAAGTTGGAGTACATTTTCGCATTCGGAGGAGAATCTTGGCGATTGGAGTTTCGTAAGTAGCCCACGCCGCAGAGATAAGCGTCGTTGTTGTAATGATTCCCATCCCAGATCCTTTATCATTTCCGTAACGCTGTCTCCCCTGTATCGTGACAATACGAAACGAACTGCCCCTCTTTGGACTATTTCGATGTCCTACGTCAAACCCACACCTGATAAGGATCGCACACGGGGCAGCAATACTCCAAAAATGGACGGACAAGCGTAGTGTATGCAGTTTCTTTGGTAGTTTGTTGCATCTTTTAAGGGTTCTGCCAATAAAACGCAGTCTCTGGTTTGCCTTTCCCACGACATTATCTACTTGTTCTTTTCAGTTTAAGTCTGAAGTAATAGTAATTCCAGGATATTTTGTGGAGTTTATGACCTTCACGTTTGATTGATTTACCTTGTAAACAAAGTTTAACGGATTTATTTTCGTACTCATGTGGACGACTTCACACTTATAATTATTTAGAGTCAAATTTCAAATGTTCAAATGTTTGTATAGCTTACGGGACTTAACTACGGAGTCACCAGCCCGTAAACTTACAAAGTACTTATGAACTATCTAACACTAAGGACGGCACAAATATCCATGCCCGAGGGGGGATTCGAACCCCCGACCGTAGAGGCCCTGCAGACCGTAACTGCCGCGCCGCAATCCCCTCGGCTACCGCGGCCGGCTATTTAGAGTCAATTGCCAATTTTTACACCATAGCGATCTCTTATTCAGATCGTTCTGAAATTGGTTTTGATCTTCAGATGATTTTACTAGACGGCAAATGAGGGCGTAATCTGCAAACAACATAAGAGGCTTACTTATATTTTCCCCTGAATCATTTATGTAAATAAGGAACAGCAGAGGACCAATAACACTACCCTGTGGGACGCCCGATATCAATTCTGTTTTAGTCGATGCCCTACCATCGATTACTAGGAACTGTGTCCTCTCTGACAGGAAATCCCCTATCCAATCGCAAATTTGGGGCGATATACCATAAGCACGCAATTTGATTAAAAGCCGTTTGTGAGGTACGGGCCGGCCGTGGTGGCCGAGGGGACTGCGGCGCGCCAGTCACTGTCTGCACGGCCACTATGGTCGGGGATTCGAATCCCACCTCGGGCATGGATGTTTGTGCCGTCCTTAGAATAAGCTAGTTCGTAAGTAGTTTGTAAGTTTAGGGACTGATGACCCCGTAGTTACGTCCCATAAGCTATACAAACAATGGAACATTTGATTTGAGGTACGGTGTCGAAAGCCTTCTGGAACTCAAGAAATGAGGAATCGATCTGCGAACCGTTGTCGATAGCACCCATCACTTCGTGTGAATAAAGAGTTGGTTGTGTTTCACATGAACGATATTTTCTAAATCCGTTTTGACCTTGGGTCAATAGATCATTCTGTTCGAGATAATTCATATAGAATGTGTAGCCCACGCAGGCCGCGGCCTAACAGTAAATAACGACAAACTTCCTACGAGACTTCGCTGTAATACGGCACTACTATACGAGACATGTCCTAGTCTGGCCCTTCATAAGTGCACCGACGGAGCGTGTATAGCCGGTGCAAAACCAGCTAGGGCAGCTATCGGCCGCTCCTACACCGGATCTACCTCCATCAGCACTCAGCGCAGGTCTTTGCTTTCATGTTGTATTTATTTTGGCCTAGCGCCAGTAGAAAATTTTAATCTTGTTTTGTGTGAGCCTTTACGCCTCTTTACTTGTTTTGTTGTCCCGCAGTTTTTGGTCTTTTTTTCTGATTACTAGCTGTTTTATCGTTGTACGCCAAGAAGGCTTTTGTATTAATGAACTGTATATCGCTTTCATTATTTGCTGTCTTTCCTGCAGATCGCAGGACGCTACAATTACAGTGAAGAACACATCTCGTTAACGTTTTAGAGCGCATATGCATGTAAACATTACAATATAGTGTAGTATCTTAATGCTGAATTCCTGCAGAAGTACACGTGGCACTATTTTGTTATTCAATAAGTTTTTCTAAGTTCTTTCACCACAGAAGATAAAGTAAATGTTCTAGGTTTTGGAACGAGAACATATGTGGGCATGAGTATCGTTGATGTAAATATCCTCAGTCTTCATTCTTAAATGTCCGCAGTGCGATGTATATTTTACAGAAAAATTATAAACGAATTAATTCAAACTGCTGCTATGTTCAAAACAATATTATTTTTGCAGTATACCTATTGTTTGCATAGTATTATTTTCTAGATAGGTGAGAATATACACAATTCCAGTAGCCTTCATTTCTATTATTGTATGACTACTGCATTTCTTGGGTTATTATATAATGGTAATTACGTCTGGCTCTTTCTGACGTGCATAAAACATCGGTTGGTGTCGTCACTGTTTAATGATTTTATGTCTGTAGGAATACAGGCAAAATAAGCCTATTGTAAACCAAACATTAAAGCTTGGAATATTTTAAAGTTACGATTTGGACTTCTCTGCTTACAACAACTCAGATTAGTTAATAAATCAAAATTTTCCGGTCCAATTTGCACAATACGTTTCTTTCTCAGTAAGCTGACTTAATAGCTCCATAGCAAAATTCTAAAGGCGCGTGCTTGGTCAAATATCTGTGACTTCAGACTGGAAAGTTCCACCATTTGCACCAATACTCGAGAATAGCTATAGGAGTAAAAACCCCATAACACTGACGACAATTTACAAATAGGATTTTGGGTTCTATACTGTAATCGAACATTATGAATACTATACTGAGAGACAAGGAACATAAGTTCAGAAATCATCACTCTTGTACGACACAAATAGCTCTTTATTCCCATGAAGTAATGAGCGCTATTGAAACGGAATCTCAAATTGATTGCATATTTCTAGATTTTCAGACGACTTTTGACACCGTTCTTCACAAGCGAGTATCAATGAAATTGCGTGCCTATGGTGTGTCGTTTCATTTGTGTAACTTGATACGTGATTTTCTGTCAGGAACGTCACAGTTAGTAGCAGTAGACGGAAAATCATGGAGTAAAACTGAATTCATATTTAGCGTTCCTCAAGGAGGTGTATTTGCTTTTCAGTATCTACATATATAAATCATCTAGCAGATAATATGAGCAGCAGGGCTTAGGATTTTGCTGATGATTCTGTCATTTCCGTCTAGTGATGTCAACAGGTAATCAGAATTAATTCCAAGATGACGTGGAATATGTCTGTGTCGTCCAGTAAATGGCCATTGAGCATACCTGAAGAAATATCTGACGTCATCCACATTAGTACTAAATAAAACACGCAAAATTTCGTTTACAATATTGAATAAACAAATCTCAGGGCTGTCAGTAGAACTAAATTACGATTACGAACAACTTTAATTCAAAAGACTTCATAGATAATGTTGCAAGAAAGACGAATTAAATTCTTCGCTTTGTTGGCAAAACATACAGAATTAAAGAGTCAGTCTTAACTTATCCGTTCTAAGATGGAATACAAATAGGGTAACTAGTTCTCTTTATTATCACGCAAAAAGCGAGGGAAATATGGGGGTTCGAGCAGCAATCACTATAAGATATGATTATTTCACGGTGGCAAGATGTATGTAGAAAATTTTCAGTTATCATCTTTCTCCTCTGAATGTGAAGATAGTTTTTAACCACCACCAACACTATACAGTAAGAGGAATCAGAGCACAAACGTAAACGTATACATCTACGTTTTTTTCCGCGTGCTAATCGAAATCGAAACTACCCGTCAGGAACTTGTGTCGATTCCAGAGTAGTCATGTAAATTTAGATAAGTTGACCTTACGTTTCCCATCGCCGGACCTAGTAGGTAAATGAAGCGGGTCTCTAAAACTAAAATCAGTGTTTATGGGTTCTGCTGAATTCCGATATCCTTCCGGGGCAGCTTAGTGGCTTCCTAAAAGAAAAACTGATTCCACACTAGCTTTTAACCTTTTTTGTTCTCCTCAGATGATTTACTATTTTCGACGTTGATGCACTCCGTACCATCAAGTGCTTCACTTTCTGTGACCATTACAAGATACTTTCTATCAACATAATGGCATATATCTGAAAATCTATTTTCCACTTATTAAATGGCTGAAGAGTTTCAAATTTTCAGTGATCACAACTGCCTATACTTATGTCGAGTGTTCCCGCCCGTGACACGAATAACCGACTTTGAGGTGAAAACTTTCTTCTTTCTGCGACCACACTACAAATACAGAACAAATGAAACTATTACATTCTATTCAAATTAAAAAAAAGTGTTCGTTTCATTTGACAAAACCTTCCATTAATGAAAAAATGATGGAGAAATAAGCTTTTATTTTTCCCTTTCCCACTCCTTTCTTATATAAAAGTTCGGAATCAAATAATAGTTCCAGCTGTGGTGAATAAGAGGTTTACACTTAAAATGTAGAGGAATTTTGCCTTATGCAAGACAAGACACCTTTTTACTTCTCATCTTCCAAACACGTATCGGCACTTATTGTGCCTTCTTTCGAGTTTTTTCCTATAATTTGAAATACTCAAATGATTGCAAAGATATAGGAAAAATGCAGTGGTCATCGGTCCTAGACTTACAAAGTAATTAACTTACGCTAAGGGGATATTACGATATAGTAACTACATGTGGTTAGTTAGCGTATTACTTACTTTTGTGCTGTGGAGTTGGTCTCATTTGTTTACATCATGTTATTACGTTTACTGAGGTTTCTATTGTTATCTCTTGGGTTTTGCATTATTTTTGTCATTTCGCGCTGTTTATGTCGCTATTCGTGCTGTTCTGGCTGTATTGTCTTCATCTGTTTGCGTAGCGTGTATGTGATGTGGTGGAGTGAGATTTTAAATGGTTTTGACACTTGTAATGTGTGTGTGTGTGTGTGTGTGTGTGTGTGTGTGTGTGAGTATGCGCGTGTTTCTTTTGTGTGTACTGGGTATATCTACTGCGTACATACTAGTTTATCTCTCTTTCTCTCTCTTTGTGTGTGTGTGAGTGTGTGTGCGTGTGTGTGTGTGTGTGTGTATGTGTGAGTGTGTGTGTGACACAGAGAGACAGAGAGGGATAGACATATTGTGTGTGTGTGTGTGTGTGTGTGTGTGTGTGTGTGCGTGTGTGTTTGGGCCATGGGTGATTACGTGTGTTGTAGGGGTGGCAATTAGTTCTATACTTCTTTTACAATGTCCAAGAGAGTTTTATCACACAGTGATTTATATTCGTTTAGTATTTTGTCAACTAAACGCAACGTTTACGAATGTGTGCTATTCTGCTACCACAAAACGACATACGGCGACATGAACAGTGCGAGTTAACTACAAATACTGCAAACTCAAAAAATAACAATAATCACATCAGAAAACGTAAACTAGCCACATTTAATACATCGTAATATGTAAACTAAAGGAATACATTTATTCCTTTTTGAAAATGTCAAACTTTTTGTTGCAGATCACAAGCTGTAAAACAAGATATTTGCTTAATTAAAGCTACATGTAAACTCCGCCAGTAAGTTCATATACGTATGTAAATAAATGTAGGTCTAAAATATTCAACCTAATTCTGAAATGTGAACAATTTAGACAAATGATCCACACCATAACAACAATTTTTAAAATTAAGGATAAAGAAACACGTTAGAAAATACATTAAGTGCTGCAAAGTGTTTGGATAATAAAAACAAGAAAGGTGCCTTAAATAAGGCGGAAACTCATTCCAGTTCATCTTAGCAAATAAGGAGAACTGCAACATCCACAAGATGACCAGCTTTACGATTGTTTGCATAACACTAAGTTATTTTGGACGGGCCCGTTTCTGATAATTCTCCTGGTTGGGTTAAACTTCTTGCAGAAACATCCATTGTCTTTTTAAACCAGATCGTGAGAGTCAGGTTTCTCTCTTTCAGAAAAAATAGAGATTTTTAACTAGATATTTTAAATACGACAATTCAACAACGAAAAATAGTCCACGATTTTTTTGCAATTTTGGCGAACTTCTTCCGAAACTTTCGCCGATTCAGGTCAATTGACAAATGGCAGCGGGCTACGCATTTGGACCCATAGACGAGGACTGCAGTGCTGCGCTTACGAACGACAGGAGTCTGTCCAAAGCGAAGGGACAGTCCAGGGCAGCTTTGGTTCTGTAACTACAGGCTACAGCTATTGTTCGCTGAATTATATATCAAAAGTTTGTTGATCTACAAAGCGAACGCGGTGCCTGACTACGATTTTATGGTACAAACCTTCAAAAAACGAATACTCGGCAAATTCGTTTTTTCTGGTAATGGAGGAGTCCGGATCCACTAGAACCCCACTTATATACGTTACTGCCTAGCAGTGGCGTAACTAGGACTTGGCTTTGGGTGGGGGGGGGGGGATAGATCTGCTTGACGAGCAAAATTTTAGTCAGTTTCCAGACAGACTACCATCTAACACTCCCGCTGAAGAAACTAATTCACTCCCATCCAATGAAAGCTTACGGTAAAACAACCCAAGTTTCCAATCTTACCTTTACCAGATTGCTGTTATAAGATTTCTTACTTCTTTCTTTTTTCCTTTCTTTCTTCCTTTTCTACTTTCTTTCCTTTATTTCGGGTTCTGGGGGGGGGGAGGGTTCTATCCCCCTCATCCCCCCTGAGTTACGCCACTGCTGCCTAGTTATACGTGATTCTAGTGGCTTACATTTGTCTTCTAGGTAGTCATGATTAGCTGTTTTGCATTTACCGTCAAAACTCGTTTTTAGACATCTGTATTCCCTGTCGCCTGCTACATATATTGATTTTTTTTAATTTTTTCTGTCTCCAAATGTACAAGTTCGCCATAATCTTTTCAGTTCTATTCTTCCTTCAATTTTAACGTTTCAAACCTCTCCAATTGTCTTCCATTCTATTCGTTTCACTTGTTTCAGTCAGTTGTTGATTAAATTTAGCTTTGAAACTCTCTACACCCTTTGGCTGTTTCAACTATCATTTGTTCAACAGTAGATGATACTAGAAAGCGTGAGAAAGTGGCAATATATTTTTATTTTCTTGTTGGAAAGTACTCCATATCTTTACTGTGAAATTGGCACTACAAATGTTTTAGCAAAACATTAAAAGCCTATACACTGTGACATGCCACGCTCTCTTTTTAAAGTTTTCAGTACAGGGACAATTTACTTGCTCAGTTTTGCCAATTGGGGTAGATATTATGCTAGAAGGTGAAAATAATGACATAATTACATGTTTCCGGATTGTGGATCGGGAACTGGGAGCAGCGTAAGGTTTCCATGGGACAGGCGTTCAAAGAACAATGTTATGTGTACCGACGTGGCAGAAAATCCGAAGAAAATTTGGTCCTATGCCGTATCAGTAAACGGTTAGAAACCAGATAGCCAGACAAGCTATGACTATAGCTGTGTAGAATCAAAGGATAACACAAAAGGCCAAAATAATAAATATCTGTTTCCAAAGCTGTTTAACGAAGGAAGATTGCACGTAGTTTCTCCTCTAAACCATCGCACGAACGAAAAAATGGCAGATAAGGAAATAAGTGTCAGAGGGATAGGAAAGCAATTGAAATTCCTTTAGCAGAGGAAAAACATCCGGACATGATGGGATACCAAGTCGATTTTACACGGAGTATGCGAAGGAACTTGGCCCCTTCCAGCAGTGTACCGTAGGTCTCTAGAGGAGGAATGCTTTCCTAAGGATTCGTCGTTCCAGTTTACAAAACTGCTGGACTATGTCTCTGACATCGGTCAGTTGCAGAATTTTGGATCTCATTTTATGTTCGACAATTGTTATTTTTGTAGACCTGAAACCTCATTTGTAGGAACGAACACGGTTTCCGAAAGCAACGATTATGTGATATTAAGTCGCGCTGTTCATCCACGTGATCCAGAGCGCAGTAGATACAGGATTCTAGGTAGAAACCGTGTTTCTTGATTCTGCAAGGCGTTGGATACCGCTCCGCATCGATGAACGAAGTGCGAGCAATTGGAATATCAGACAAGCTGTATGTATGGGCTGAAGAGTTTCTAGCTAATAGAAAGGAACATGTCATTCTCAACGGAGAGAAGTCTTCAGAGGTTAATATGACGCTAGGCGTGCCCCATGGCAGTGTTGTGGGACCGCTGCGTTAAAAAATATGTATAAACTAGCTGTAAACCCGGCGTTGCCATTGTATTTATTTCTTTTACACTCTCGTTGTTCACTTCCCCTTCCCTCCTCTCTCTGTATCCATCTCTTTCTCTCCCATCTCTCTGTTAGTTTCCACCTTTCCCTCTCTCGGAAAAGTTTAAGGCAAGGTACCCTCTGCCATGTACCATACAAACATTTATGTACTCAGTGACCTTCCTCTCGATTTAAAGTCATGTGTGCAAAACTTCATCAATAGCGGAGCAAAACTATGGATTTGGTCAAAGTCCGTAAGTTGAGGACCCTCCACCATGCACCGCACGAAATTTTATACGGATAGTGATATTCCTCTTGTTTTTAAGACCAAGTGTGCAAACTTTCGTCAATAACGGAACAAAACTATAAATCTGTATGCAACAGAAACACAGAGTCACATTGAAAAACGCGCTTTGTTGTTCTGAAATTTTCCAATTTTATTTCGTACAACCCTTGTTCTGAGAGCAACAAAAAAAGGATCTGTGAAATCTGTCAAGACGTTCTCAAGCTATGCCACGAACAAGGTATTTAGGGATCCATTTTTATGTTGCAAGGTACCCTCTCTCATGCACCGTATGAAACTTTAGGTAGACGGTGACCTTCATCTTGTTTTGGAGTTCAAGCGTGAAAATTTTCGTGAAGATCGGAATGAAACTGTATATTTCATCAGTCTGTAGGAAAAGTCTCCTCCGCCATGTACATTAATTCCGTCCTATCGCAAAATACTTTCTTAGCTGACGTCTTCTAACTATAAACTACATACCGGCAAAATTTCAGCTTCATAGGTGCTGTAGTATTAGATATTTCGTGTTTAGTCAGTGACTGAGTAAGTGCATGAGTGACCTTTCGCTTCTATATCCTGAATTATGTGTCCTACAAAAACATTATTTACCAGGTTCGTAGTGTGGAATGTTAGTAAACTGCCTGCGAAATGTGTTGTAAATGGAGTCGATAGTAAAGACGCAGTAAATTACAGCCTCATGTTTATTATTGTATTGTATGTTTGTATAGCTTATGGGACTTAACTACGGGGTCATCAGGCCCTAAACTTACAAACTACTTATAAACTAGCTAACACTAAGGACAGCACAAATATAAATGCCAAAATGTTCAAATGTTTGTTAAGCTTATGGGACTTAACTACGGGGTCATCAGTCCCTAACCTTACAAACTACTTATGAACTACTTACGAACTAGGACGGCACAAATATCCATGCCAGAGGGGGGATTCGAACCCCCGACCGTAGTGGCCGTGCAGACCGTGACTGCCGCGCCACAGTCCCCTCGGCCACCGCGGCCGGCCAAGCTTATTAGGGCGAATCTTCATGCATTTCATTGTCTTCGACGACATAGCATCTGAACTATATGTCGTAATACGATATTATTTCCAAGGTACATCCAGTGGTTCATTTGTAAATTGTCTGCAAGATACGTCGCGAATAGAGTTAGTAGGAAAGACGTAATAAATCAAAAGTCAGGCATGATGAACCCAATTGTTTATAATTTCGTATCTCATGGACTGTGTGTCGTACTATGATAAAATTTTGAACGTACGTTCAGTGGTATGTGTGTATAGTGTCTGTAACATTTCTCGCGAATATAAGTAATAGTGTACGAGTAATAAATTGTATCTTCTTGCCAAATACCGTAATTTTACTGCATGAACGCCGAAAACGTAGTAAACGACAAACTTTTTTCCTTTCATCATTTTGATGGGGTATCAGTGAGAAAATGTTTTCTAAAGGTTTGAAATTACGTTTAAAGTCGCTAAGTGCTCTCCTTCTCAAATAGTGGACTGATAAAGTCACACTATCACGTGCCGCGAGATGGGGAAGTTTTCATTGTTTATCACGTCATATCTCATGAACTATCGGCCCTATTGCATAGTCGTTTTTTAGCTGACGTCTTCTACCTATAAACTACATTCGTGCCAAATTTCAGCTTCGCAGGTGAAGTAGTTTTTTAGATTTGATGTTTAGTCATTGAGTGAGTGAGTGTGTGAATGAGTGTCCTTTCGCTTTTATATAAATAGAGATGACCTCGTAGATAACATTCGAAGTTCCTTGAGGATTTTTTGAGGATGATACCGTTGTTTATAGCGAAGTTGCAACGCTGGAAAAGAGTAGCGAAATGCAGGATGACGTGCAGCGTATCGACACATGTAGCAACAGTGACGCCAGTGCATAAACAAGTGTAAATTTCTGCGTTTACACAGCAAGAAAGATCCTTTATAAGAAAAGTACGCAACAGCACGACCAATACTGGACGCAGTTACTTCCCAAAAATATCTGGGAGTAGACATGAGGGGTGATTTGAAATGGAACGACCATGTGAAAGCAATCGTGGATAAGGCAAATGCGAGTCTGTGATTATTGGACGATTTCCTAGGAAGAGTAGTCCATCAACAAAGGAAATAGTTTCCATACCCCTTGTTCGGCCAGCACTTGCGTAATGCTCACCGGTGTGGGAACCGTACCAGGTAGGGTTAATGTAAGACGTATAGAAGAGCCAACAGACAGAAGCACGCTACATTACGGGCCCATTTAATATGCTCGAAAGCGTCACGGAGATGATTAGGGAACTCCGGTGGGTGTTACTGGATGAATAATATGCAGGTTTAAACCAACATCTGCTGATTCTTAGGGATTCCTTCCGTTTGGATTCATCAGCAAAGCAAAATGAAAGAGGGGTTTCTTTCACCCTACAATTATTCATATATTCATTTGATTAATGAAGTTGTAATTCTAATTTAGGTAACTTGGAGGTAGTATTTCGTTGTGAGAGTGTATTTCCTCGGTATAGGTAACCGTATTTTACGATAGTTGCTCTCGGTTGTACAAAAAAGTGTTTCGAAACTACTTATTCCTCATTAGCGGAATAAGGAATCCCCAGTAATAGGTCACGATCTTCTACACTGAACATCAATGCGGAGAGATTAACAAATTGTTAAATAGATAGACATAAATCATGTTAATTAGGTAGAGAGAAATCATATTATAATGGCATAAGATTTCCTGCCTTCTGGTGACTAACAGAATCGAAGTTTTGAAATTATGGTTACTGATTTATTAGTATGAATATATTCTAGAGACAATTAGATATACTGGACTAGGGGTACTAATTAATATGTATAAGATATCCAATGCATACGCGATATCGTGAAAGACTATGAAAATAGTTCGCTAACCGGTTAGTCTATTTTCCTTTAGTCGATGATACTAACGAAATCGCGCTACGTGGAACAGAATTATATATTTGTAAAGGATAGGAATGAATAAATTTTCAACCCCAAGGTCATATATTAAACTTTAGGAATTTGATACAATCTTGAAGCGCCATAGATAGAAATCTACTCTGAAGAGGGAGAGAAAAGTAACAGATTTACTGAACTACCTAATGACAAGACTTTGTTTCATCAGGTACGAAGAACTACAGAAGTGACTCTGTTGTTATCCTTCTCACGGCAGATCTCTATTACGATATTACAAGCCAGAACCAAGCAATTTTCCTTTTTACAAGTGAAACAGGACGTTTGGGGCTCATGACCATACTGTTTAGTCCCCTTAAAACCTCCGAAGCGGCAACAACAAAACGAAAGTTTAGTCTGCTCTACTCTTCTCAGGACTAATACTACGAGAGTGTTGCAGGACTTCACGTCATCTTGGCAAATAATTCGCTAACATGTCTCTGTTGCTACAAACCTATACTATACGCTGTTGAACTCCTCAGTAATACAATTACTAACAAACATGAAATAATAGGATACGCTACCCTATTCTTAAGATAGCAATAATTTAGAGCTTCAATATTTCTTTTAATAAATGCAAAGCGACGTATAGTATGAGTAACATATCTATGTATACAAAATCGTTTCTCGTAACTAGCAATAATTGTCTTACTCTTATACTCCCATACACGGTTGTTTTTAGTCCTTAGGACAGAACTGGTATGGGGGAGCCAATCGTAGATTATAACTTTACGTAACAGAACTCTGCTAACTAGTACGCAGTTTCAGAACACGCAGCTAACCGTTATCGATTTAGGGCCTGTCTCGATCAATTTCTGATGATCACTGCTATGTCATCCTTGGTGAAGTTGCTGCTGGGCAAAGTGCTCCACAACTACTTGGACTGACAACTGTAATTTTGCACTTACTGGTGAGGTTAGGCATATGATTTGGCAAGAGCCGTCCAAGAGAGTTGTGAACTTGTTTGTCCATTCGTTCTGTATACCTGAATTCCTATTCACTACACATTCCCCAGGTTGATAACAGGACTTTGCACCTCGAAGGAAGTGCTGCCACTCGATTCGTTTTCTCTCACATTTTACGAATGCACACGGAATGCAAATAGTCTATCCCGGGCTGTGAGGTTGTGTTTTACGTAATACCATAACATCTTGTGAAAGACAGGGACACGCTCTACACTCTTTGTGTGGCAGGAGGTATTTCGCGATCATATGAATTTTAAAGCTTTCAAACCTGTGTGAAAAGGAAAGACGTTACTACCATAAGTGCTACCATGTGGCAAAAAGTGTAATGCAAATCTCAGTGACCGTCTCTAAAACTGTTCGTGGTGAAGGTACCATAATTAGAAAACTGTTAACATGTGAAGACTACACGGAAAGAAGGGGTTAAGTACATTTTACAGACTTTTCAGGACAGTAATTTCAAAGTTTAAAACGTTAGTTTCATTGGTTATTGACATACGCTTCTGTAATTTATACAGTACATTCTAAGACCTTTCTTTAGTATTCCTTGAAAGTGTAAAACAATATTTATAAAACAAAACTGGACCCTTTACGTCTTTTATCTGTAAATCTATGTTTTAATTTCTGAGAGTAACGCACAAATAATATTGTCAAAGTCAGATTGTTATGTGATATTGGGATGAGATTTCATTATATAACTTCCTTGCAATTCCCCTTACAAAATTCTTCTTGTATTTGAGTGTTGTACACTGTCGACAGAAATCAGTACAATTCTTCTTGAAGTTACAACGCTCCCCTATTTCATGTGACATTGCTCTTAGCTTTTTAGATACTTCAGACTGTCTACCAAAGCTATGTCTTTTTCTAGACTTACCACTGCAGCTTGAATCTGGATTTTCCATCGCCAGTTGAAACACCGTCCTCAGTTGGATATCACACGAAATTCAATCTACTACACCACAAAGAATTCAAGTGAATGTCAAGGCTACTCTGTGTTAGCACAAATCACGACACGATATTCGGTTCTGCCACAGTATAAAGTAAAGAAGCTAATCTGAAATCTGCTCCGTGTTTCTTCGACAATACATATGAAAATCAACAATGACATTTCATTTAACGATGTCAACAATGACACTTCCGTAACAGCAGGAAAAAAAAATACAGCTGACTGCTGAGAAATCGACACCGGCTGGACGTCACCCTTTTTTCCGTGTTACGGATGGACTTGACCCGTTTTCTCAGTGTATACCATATTTTGATCTCGCTATAACTCAGTGACTAAACCCATTACATTGATTTAAGTTCACCCAACTAAAAGTACGTCTGATGAACTTCATAAGGATACCAGTAATTCATTTTCGTAAAATTTGGACTTAACCCCTTCTTTCCGTGTAGTCTTCATGTGCCAAAATTGATAAAGCATATTTATTATTGGGAAGTGAAACAGGTAATGTTCTAACGATATTGAGGCAACTAACTCAAACAGTTTGGTGGGCACAGGAAGAGTTTGAAGTGGAATCTTCTGTTTTACTGTGAATGTACTCGCGCATTGGTTGCCTTCATCCACTGTGGCATATTTGCATACTATTATGTGACTGCTGCAAAATTCTTTATATAAGAGATTTTGGAGTAACCAGCCGATATCCTTGGGGGGGGGGGGGCTTACGACAGACAGCTTTGTCAATAAACAAGAATTTCAGGGATTCTGCAAATTACTTACAACGTTCTTCGGTTTGCTGTTTTTTCTCTAGTTCAGCAATCAGATCATTGACCTGTACATACCAATCTTGGCGACATACAGCGACAGCTTTCTGATGGATTTCCCTGGGTTGTGCGTTAGCAACTAATCATATTCACTCAACTTGTAGACACACCTATTTCATCTGCAACTGGGTTCCAAGAGGCTTGTGACACAACCGCGACTAATCGAACAGGCATGGGCCACTAAGTGTGGCACCCGTGCTAGCCTAAGGACAAGGCTTGGACCGAAACTCCCCAAAGATTTATCCAAACACGAAATAAGTTGTGGAAGGCGATAACTATATTTGAAATAGGTGTAGCCTACAGCAGTAAAAGAAATCTGATTACTATGAAACAAAAAATTAACTTAGGTAATCTTGAAATACTATTGTTGTGCTAATTAAAAATATCAACAAAATGTTTCATTAATAAAAATTTATACATGGTCGCCAGCCTAATGATGCAGTTAAATTTTGAAGCTTGGTGCAAAATAATTATAGGGTGGAAAAACTTTGTCACCAGTTTCATAAAAAATAAAAAAATACTAATCACAAAAATAATAAAGATTTAAATGAAAGCAGTAATTATTTAAATTATTGTAACGGTAAGACCCACCTCATCAGTTACTTTCTGTTACCATAGAATATAGCGTGGAATGTAGTACTGCAGTGCAAGTGGCACTCAGAAACAAAGTTACTAAAACGCTTATAATTAGTGGTAAAAAATCTACTGAGGTTATGGTCGGTGCTGTTCCAAATGTTCTTTGTAACGAAGTAAGAAATTGATTATGATTATGAACTCTATTCAAAAATCAACTTAAAGAACACTGACTAGTATGTATCATTGTTGAAAATAATTATATCTTTCTCCCTACCATGAAACTAATGATTATGTTACAGTTAACTATTTTTAAAGTAACACTTTGCTGGATAGATTCATCAATTAAATCTGCTAGCCTGAAATCTAGAATGTGGTCACTCAAACTGTACTGACAATTTATAGGAACACTGTAATAAATTTTGTCTAATACCACACATAGCAGTTCATGTCTGAACTATTTCAATTATATGAACTGATTGAAATTAGTTATGTGGCAAAACAGTAATTTATTCCTACCAATACTATTGTGCAAGAGCAATGAAATTTATAGTTGCACTGTATATTGTACTAAGAAGATTCTCCAAAAATTTACATTATTAAAATTGATTTCTGCTTTAAAAAATAGGATGACTCGGTTAATAATTCTTTACAGGACAGGGTCCCTATTAGGTTATGTGACTTGGGATAAATTAGGGTTACTTACACAGTACTTTTAACTGAAATGTAACCTCTATTGAAAAACAATCAAAACACAAGTTAAATCTCTCAACGACCAGTTTATAAACAGTAACAATAAATATTATGACCTGTTATTAATGCGGAGTAGTGGCGAGGTGGCGGCGCAGCGTATACAGCTCAGATTTCATCTTTATGCAGTTTGTGAGCCGACATTATAACAGAGGTTTCCAGTAGCTTCCATTTTGCTCCATCTGCAGACAGTGTAAGTGTTACCATTGCATCTGCACGTTCACCGAGGCCATTGTAAGTAGATTGGTCTTCTGCCTCAAGTGAAACAAATATTTGACCCAGAATACAGTAGCACAAGTCTGCCACTACGTCTTGATTCTGTGCAGTCCAAACTCAGACTCACTACCAGAGTTGCCAGGTCTTTCTATTGCTCTGTCGCCTAATTTTAGACAAAAAGTAGCCAAAATATCGCCATCTTTTCATCAGTAAAAAAGGTCAAATATCGCAACCTTTAATCTGTTAACATTATTATGCTATGGTAATTATGGCATGTTACTCCACAATAATAATCAGGGAGGAAGATGGTTACCGAGTAAAAAGTAACAAACTGTGGCACCCTCACATTCACAGACGTCAGACTGAACTTTCCAAAGAAACTCATACTTCACAGAAACATTTATCTGATTCCGTCCACGAACTGAATCCAGACACACCACCAACTGACAATGGGGGCAGTCAAAATATTGTCATATTTTAAATATAGTAGAGAGACTCTGGAAATTCAGTTACATTTAACTATCACATTTATTAATTTCATAACTTATAAAAATTACAACACAAAACTGTTCAAGAATCATTCTATCAAACTTAAACAAAGGATGTTCTCATGCAAAGGTTCGATTACCAATCACTTTCATCTTCTTAAAAACGATTATTTACAGATTTTAAATAGATTATTTGAATCTTTCAAACATTTCTTTAATATACACAAAATCATTAAAATATTCTGAGGCGAGGTAATTTATAATAATGCACTAAGCATTTCATACTTTGAGGTGGGATGGACTTCAATTCGTAATAATGCGTCATTACACACTGGAAAATCAGCCATGAGAACGACTGGGAAATCACCGCGTGTTCTCCATCGACAGTTATACTCTGTAAACCATTGTTAACGACGACTGTGAAGTGCGTAGCAAAGAGCTCGCTTCATAGTAGCAGTTGTTACGAATTTATGTTGTGTTGTCGTATGGAACGCGGAAAATAAATACTGTTTAAATGCCTCCTTGCATGCTGTAGTTTATATAATCTTATCCTCATGTTCTCAGCGGGAGCCATATATACGGTGTTGTAGTATACTTCGAGATATCGTTTAAAGCCTGTTCTTGAACCATCGTAAGTAGGATACATGAGGTAGTTTACGTCTATCTTCAAGAGTCTGTAAGTTGAGTTTGTTTACATCGCTGTGACACTCTCCCACACATCCATGATACTAGAAAACATTTGTGCTAACTTGTGTATGTTGATTACATTCCCTCAGCATTCTACCGTAGTTTGGCCGGTATCATTGACACAATGTCTAAAGAGTGGTTCCTTTACATTCGTTGTATTTGAAGTAAAATAAAATAGCCATTAAGTCGCCAACCATTTCCTTTAATAGCCAAATTTAATCGCCAGTCACCAGACTGCTAGAATGGCTACTATTATAAGAAAAAGATAGCCAAGAATGCGAAAAATCGCCACACCTGGCAACCCTGCTCACTACTGCTGTGAGCTCCCACCACAGGCTGACTGCCACGAATGCCAACCTTCGACTGACTACTGCTCTCAACTCTCAACTCATACTGACTTCTCTCCCTGCGTTCGCTGCGCGCCAACACCACCTTTTCATTTACAACGGAATTCCTTTCACATTGTAAACACTACATCTTTTACATATCATGCTGGTCGTGATATATTACAAATTTACATAATATTCACATACATAAAACGATTCAAAAATAAAATTGACATTACCGAAGCGGTCGGTTCATTGGCCTTGATATTACTAGCTTTATTGAGGTCAGCATCTTGACCTACATCTGTAGCCCGTTCTTTAATCAGCTGCGCGAACACTTTCCCACGCTCCCGATCTCTTTTACAGTTGCCCGAGGGGAGGGGGGGGAGGGGATTTCCCTGCCGCAACATCTGTTGACTGCTCGCTGTTTCCGAAGCTACTGCCGCAGCGGCATTTCCTATCACGACATTCCTGATTTAATTTTGCGAACCGGATTTTGTTGTTACATTTATTGGGTCTATACCGTTTATGCTCGTTTGTCCGACCCTCGACATATACGTTACTTAGTTTTCCGACTGTTGTTCCGTCGGTGACTCGTGGGTTCCGAACCCACGACCTCGGCCCCGTCTGAAACCGTTGCGGCGGCCTCTTCCTCTGCCTCGTTGGAAGATATTTACGTTAGCTCGGTTACTATTATCGTACTCGTCATTACGATTATCGTTTTGGTTTTGATAATGGCTGCCTTCATGGCTACTGCGCCAATTATCTTCGTCTTCGACTTTTTTAAAGAAATTCTTGGAAGCTTCGATGACTACTTCCAATAAACCTACTTGATTCTCTGGGAAGTTTTTTACACATTTCCCAGATAATTTCACTATCCGTTCTTCTTCCACGGAGATGAACTAGTTTTTTATACCATCTCTCGCAGAATGCTTTAAAAGAAACTCTGCCCGTATTCTCATTTAATCTGTTCATCGTAAATTTTCTTCTGACCAGAATTATTCAGTAAATTTACTTTTAAATTCAGAAAATGACAAACTGTCAATGTCTAAACTGAATGCCCAGCTTTTTGCTTCACCGGTCATTGCGGTGTTAAAAGCATTAATGTTTTCCTTGACTGAATATTCATCAGTCAGAATACGTTCACAATTACGTAAAAATTCCAACGGATGCCAACCGTTGTGTATCTTGGCTGGATCAAATTTTTCTTCATTTTCGAGTACTTTAAATGCCTTGATTTTCTCACAATACAGGCAGGTTGTGTGTTCATTTTCTTTTCCAAATTGGAAATTTTGTTCTCCGCGTTTTCGCATTTGACAACAACAGATCTTACTTTGGATATTACATTATTACAGGAGTTAAGGATTTCTGTTTTCAAACCGAATACTTTTTCGTCGATTTTATTTACAACTATCGGTTCGACCTTGTCCTGCAGTTTTAACTATTTCGACATCAAACCTGTCGTTGATGTCTCTCACCGGTCCTTGGAATAATTCTACGTCATTCTTTAAAGTACCCATATTTGTTTGCATATTTGCAACAGTATTGTTTAGAGAGACCCCTTTATGTTAACTTTTCCGAGCTCGTTTTGAATATCAGTGCCTTGAATTTTTAACTCGGAAATTTGATGATTAAGATTTGCATCCAAATCTTTAATCCTAGCATTTATTTTCAAATCCAAACTACTTACGTCAGATCCCGAACATTTAATTCTAGATTCCATTTTCGAATCCATGTTAGTTACTTCAGATTCCAAACTTTTGATATCAGAACTAAGTTCATTATTCTGCTTCATTAATAATCGGAACATGTCTTTGACACTCAAAGATGCTTCATCTTCGAGTTCGGGAATGCTGCCTATGTTAGATTTGGTATCAAAAAATTCGCCTGTATCACTTTTGTAAGGACGAGGACGGGACAAGTCAAAAGATGCATTTTCATATCCACTATCATCAACTAACATTTCTTCTTTAACTTCAGTTTTCATATTGATCATAGTTGGTGTTTCGTAAACTTGCATAGTTCAGTTCGTCTGTTGTGTGTGCGCCTACTGCAGGTGGCTGCACTGCGAGACCACCTGTCGCTCGCTCTCCAACGTTCTCCAGGCTTGCCGCGTCCTGCCTGCGTGCCCCCACTACTTCGCGGTCTAGAACGTTCTGGCACTAAAACCTTTCTGATCCATTTTAGATTATTTATATGAAACTATATTTTACTTCCTTTTAAGCAACACCTTTATCAAACATTTTTATGCTCCACTACCGATTCCTGTTCGGTTCGCGTTTTTTATTCTTTTCCTATTTTACGCGAAATGCTAGGTCGAATTACGTGAGATTGAAAATTTCGAGTTCTCTGTTAGTTTCGGGTCCTGTCACGGTCGCCATATGTGACAACCGCGACTAATCGAACAGTCATGGGCCACTAAGTGTGGCAACCGTGCTAGCCTAAGGACAAGACTTGGACCGAAACTCGCCAAAGATTTATCCAAACACGAAATAAATTGTGGAAGGCGATAACTATGTTTGAACTAGGTGTAGCCTACAGCAGTAAAAGAAATCTGATTACTATGAAGCAAAAAATTAACTTAGGTAATCTTGCAATACTATTGTTGTGGTAATTAAAATTATCAACAAAATGTTTCATTAATAAAAATTTATACAAGGTCGCCAGCCTAATGAGGCATAAGAATACCAAGCAGTGAAAAATTAAAAATGCAGTTAAAATTTGAAGCTTGTTGCAGAATAAATATAGGGTGGAAAAACTTTGTCACCAGTTTCATAAGAAATAAAAAAAATACCAATCACAAAAATAATAAAGATTTAAATGAAAGCAGTAATTATTTAAATTATTGTAGCGGTAAGACTCACCTCATCAGTTACTTTCTGTTACCACAGAGTATAGCATGGAATGTAGTATTGCAGTGTAAGTGGCACTCAGAAACAAAGTTACTGAAAGGCTTATAATTAGTGGTGAAAAAAAAAATCTACTGATGTTATGGTCAGTGATGTTCCTAATGTTCTTTGTAAATAAGTAATAAATTGATAATGATTATGAACTCTATTCAAAAATCTACTTAAAGAACACTGACTAGTACGTATAACTTTGTTGAAAATAATGAAATCTTTCTTCCTTCCATGAAACTAATGATTCTGTTACAGTTAACTATTTTTAAAGTAACACTTTGCTGAATAGATTCATCAATTAAATCTGCTAGCCTCGAATCTAGAATGAGGTCACTCAAACTGCACTGACAATTTATAGGAACATTGTAATAAATTTTGACTAATACCTCACATAGAAGTTCATGTCTGAACTATTTCAATTATATGAACTGATTAAAATTAGTTATGTAACAAAACAGTAACTTATTCCTACCAATACTATTGTGCAAGAGCAATGAAATTTATAGTCGCAGCACTGTATATTGTACTAAGAAGATTCTAAAAAAAAAAAAAAATTACATTATTAAAATTGATGGCTGCTTTAAAAAAAAAAAAAGGATGACTTGGTTAATAATTCTTTACAGGACAGGGTCCCTATTAGGTTATGTGACTTGGGATCAATTAGGATTACTTACACTGTACTTTTAACTGAAATGTAACCTCTATTGAAAAACACAAGATAAATCTCTCAACGACCAGTTTATAAACAGTAACAATAAATATTATGACCTGCAGAGTAGTGGCGAGGTGGCGGCGCATCGTATACAGCTCAGATTTCATCGTTATGCAGTTTGTGAGCCGACATTGTAACAGTGGTTTCCAGTAGCTTCCATTTAGCTCCATATGCAGACAGTGTAAGTGTTACCATTGCATCTGCACGTTCACCGAGGCCATTGTAAGTAGCCTGGTCTTCTGCCTCAAGTGAAACAAATATTTGGCCCAGAATACAGTAGCACAAGTCTGCCACTACGTCTTGATGCTGTGCACTCAAAACTCTGGCTCACTACTGCTGTGAGCTCCCACCACAGACTGACTGCCACGAATGCCAACCTTCGACTGACTACTACTCTCAACTCATACTGACTTCCCTCTTTGCGTTAGCAGCGCGCCAACACCGCCTTTTCATTTACAACGGAATTCCGTTCACATTGAAATCACTACATCTTTTACATATCATGCTGGTCGTGAGATATTACAAATTTACATAATATTCACATACATAAAACTATTCATAAATAAACTTGACATTACCGAAGCCAATTAAAATTACAAAAATAAACATGAAGTACAGACATATATACCATTCAATAGTGGAATTGATTGTAACATGAATAAAATTTAGTATATTATGTAGCATAAAAATGAAATATTATTACAAAGAAATGGTCAAAATTGGGCAATGACGTTATAGGCTTAGCAGCATGATTTGCCACAACAGTAAATTTTCTCCAAAATCATTATTACTTAAAAAAAAACTTTACCCCATTCTCTATAGCTATCAGCTCCTTTTCTGGTGTGCTGTAGTGGAGCTCGTGTTGAATGAATTGCTTAATTACATAGCCAGCAGAACGTTCTAATTCCCCATGTACCAGGATAAGAACACATCAACTGCAAATTCACTGGCACCACAAGAGATTATGGACGATTTCTCAATATTAGGATATGCCGAAGTAGGATTTCTTTTCATTATGCACTGATGGTTTGCCCTTAGGAGTTCAGATAAATATTGCTCCTTTTTTTAACAATTTCTTAAGAGGTTTGGCAATAGTGGTATATTCTCGCGCAAGAAAAACTTGCAATTCTTTCATATTCGAGTGGAAGCGAAATTTTTTACTGCGTCAGTTAACCATGGATCAGGTTGAACACCATTTCTTGAAACTATGTGACCCAAGTAATAAATTTTTTGGTTATGTAATTTACTGGTAACATTTCCCTAATTTCAGATTGTGCTTTCCGTTTTGTGCATGTTACTCTAAGGAAGTGGAAAACACAGTAATATCATCTGTACAATCTTGGAACATGAAGAGTCTTAATCCGCTAAGCAGTAACACAGTAAACTGTTGTAATGTTGCGCGTCCATTCTGTAATCGAAAGCATATCTTCAGGTACTTACTGTTTCCTGACGTTACTCACGTTCTCTCTTTGAACGATCTGCTGTTTGCGACTTCACGTGATCTTCATGTGTTGACCAAACTATGCTATTTGACCAAACACAACTTTCACGCATTGGGCTATGGATGTCTCTGTTACAGAATATGGCTCGATGTAGTCTCAGGATCGATTTGTGCACTTCTTCCATGCCCACCAACTATATTACCTGTTAATACTATCTTCTACCAATTAATAAAAGAGGTTTCATTCTAACGATTAAAAATGATGTAGGCAAATGATGTTTATTCAAACACATGTATGGATGTATAGGAAGTGATCCTTCACAAACAAAAGTAATAAATTGGAAATAAAGCTTATAAAATTATCGGAACAAATTCGTTCACTTCGTTATGAGAATGGTAACAAAATCCCTGACATTGACGATGATTAGATGCTAAGTCATTTCGCGAACACACAACACGAAATGATCGCCACCTCAAAATATTTCAAATCTTACACCAACGAATAACATATCAACACTCGTAAAATCTCGTGTAGAATCACTTACGTCTACATCTACATCTACATCCATACTCCGCAAGCCACCCGACGGTGTGTGGCGGAGGGTACCTGGAGTACCACTATTGGTTCTCCCTAATATTCCAGTCACGTATTGTTCACGAAAATAAAGATTGTCGCTCTGTGTGGGCTCTAATCTCTCTGATTTTATCTTCATGATCTCTTCGCGAGATATACGTAGGAGCAAGCAGTATACTGCTAGAGTCCTCGGTAAAGGTATGTTCTCGAAACTTCGACAAAAGCCCGTACCGAGCGACAGAGCGTCTCTCCTGCATAGTCTTCCACTGGAGTTTATCGATCATCTCCGTAACGTTTCAAGATTACTAAATGATCCTGTAATAAAGCGCGCTGCTCTCCGTTGGATCTTATCTACTTCCTCTATCAACTCCACCTGGTACGGATCTCAAACCGGTGAGCAGTATTCAAGCAGTGGGCGAACAAGTGTACTGTAACCTACTTCCTTTGCTTTCGGACTGCATTTCCTTAGGATTCTTCGAATGAATCTAACTCTAGAATCTGCTTTACCGAAGATTGATTTTATATGGTCGTTCCATTTTAAATCACTCCTAATGCCTATTCCCAGGTAATTTATGGAATTAAATGCTTCCAGTTGCTGACCAGGTATAGTGTAGCTAAATGATACAGGATCTTTCTTCGTGTGTATTCGCAGCAAATTACACTTGTCTACATTGAGATTCAATTGCCATTCCCTGCACCATACGTCAATTCTATGCAGATCCTCCTGCATTTCAATACAATTTTCCATTGTTAAAATCTCTCTATATACTACAGCATCATCCGCAAAAAGCTTCAGTGAACGTCCGATGTTATCCGCAAGGTCAATTATATATATCGTGAACAGCAACGGACCCACGACACTCCCCTGTGGCACCCCTGGCTTCACTCTTACTTGGGAAGACTTCTCTCCATTGAGAAATTACAAATTAGTAATGGATTCGGAAAAAGATAAAGTTCTTAAACTGGCATTCATTAGCCCTTCCGAAGGTTAAAGTTCCTACAAAGCTGCCGTTCGCCGCGTAGATTCTGAGAGCACTTGAGCTATCTTTGCAGGTCCTCCATCTTGAAAGACGAAACATGAAGTGTTCTTATAGCCCCAAGCAGCTCTCCTCTGTAACAGTGCAAGTACTTTGCTTCACCACAGCAGCTTTGTTCCAAGCCACTCTGTCGTTGGCAGATCGCCGTCCCCTCCAAATGTTGCACAGTCCATAACATGTGGATCATAAATATTGTGTCGTATTAGCGGTCAACCTCATGAAGGCTGGATTGTTTATTATTTATTTCATACAGTATTTGTACTGCTGATTAACAGTCACAAGGTGACGGTGTACATTCTGACGATGCTCTTGTTCATAGAGTGAAACCGGTACATTATTCAATAGATAATTGTAGCGACTTGTGACTGTTTTATAAAATCAAATTTTTTTTCTACAGTCGCTTTCCCCTATATGCAATGGCCGCTCTTTCTAAATGAAAGATCATATTCGATTTAATTTTGATTACTTCCACACTAACTTAACATTGTGACAACATTAAATTTAAAAGTTATAAACATTCAATTACCTTGTGACTATTTATCAGCAGTAAAAATAATGTATGAAATAAATAAATAAATAAACAAGCCAGCCTTCATGAGCTTGACTACTCATACCGCACAATATTTCCTCAAAGCTGCTTGCAATACAGACAAATATTCATAAAATAGTTGCACATTGGTAGAGTGCCAGACTACAATTCTAAAGGTTGCGGGTTCGATCCCTGCCAGGTCCTGGGATTCTTATCTGTCACTTCGCACTTTCTTCACCTCTGGCAGTGTTGCTGATGTCAAAAATACCGAGTAGCACGGTGGTTCGGAACCCACGATAAACTGTATGTCCCCCTATAACTGGCTGGGTAAGTCAGTTCGAAGGTCGGAGGAAGGCAACGGCATACCACCTCCAAACACGACCATGCCTAGTAAAGCACTGTGGTGTTCAAACCAATCTTCGGATTGTTTACTGCTTTGCCTTTTTTAGTTACAAAAACGTGACGACAGGAGGTTCATATCGTGCTGCTTGTAATTACTGAACTACTTTGGAGGATACGATGACATGACTTTATTTCCATCATAAATTCATATAACGACTGTAAAAAATCTTTAACTAAATAGGCAAAAGTGTGTTGGTTGCAAGATGATAGCCTGATGTAAGAAGCTATCATATAAAATATAATTTCTTGAAATCGCATGACGCATTCAAATTAATTTTCCCACGTTCACATATTTTGAACATTAACTTCTGTTGTTTTGAATATATTAAAATTATTTTTGGAAGGAGATATGCCTAATTTTTCTGGCGTGATACATGCCTTCAGAATTAAAAGCAACATAACACGTAGGTTTATTATTTATTTCTAAGTTAAGAGACTATTCATCTTCTACCAGCGCGTCCATTAAAAGAGTTTCCTGTTTGGCTAGGAAGCGTGCCTGGATAGCCTAATTGGTTAAGGCCTGTTGAGGCCAAACCGAGATACATGATAGCTTCCCTCCACCTCGTAAACGGAAGATGTACTCCTAACCCATTTGTGTGTCACACTGTCTTTCATACAATCCCAGAATTAGAAAAATTATATGACATACAGAGTAAAAAAGCAGTCTACAATTCGAAGATTGATTTGAACACCACAGTGCTTTACTAGGCATGGTCGTGTTTGGAGGTGGTATGCCGTTGCCTTCCTCCGACCTTCGAACTTACTTATCCAGCCAGTTATTGGGGGACCTACAGTTTAACGTGGGTTCCGAACCACCGTGCTACTCGGTATTTTTGACATCAGCAACACTGCCAGAGGTGAAGAAAGTGCGAAGTGACAGATAAGAATCCCAGGACCTGGCAGGGATCGAACCCGCGACATTCGCATTTGTGGTCTGGCACTCTACCACTGTGCTACGGAGCCGCAACATAGAGAGTATGTATCCGTAATTTCACATTGTGCAACAGATATTTGATGATAATCAAAGTACATATCCAGTTATCTAAGTAACCCAATGCGTCCTTCAACTATTCTTAGGAGTTGTTAATTTATTCAACGCCCGATAAGCATTTGCTCCAGCTTGTGTCCGTTTTGAGACGACGATGAAGAGGCTACTCCAGGACATGGATGCTGGTTGTATTTTCCCTGCTTACATTTATTCCTTAATACTCTCTTGAACCAAAAGTTTCTTATAATTTCGAATCCTGCATGGATTTTGGCTGACTGGCGTAGAATTTCCTCTGGGGATCTCATGTTGCGTCAAATTTGCAGCAAGTAAATCTTGTTATTCTTCAAAAACAGAACTAAATTCCTCTAGTATTGAATACAACAAATTCCTATCCTTCTTTGGCAAATTCATAAACTTTTCCTGTAATTTTCGTTTAAAGAGTTTGTGACATTTACATTATTTACATACAAACTTCTACAAATTAATATCGTCGTCCTTTTTTCTCTGTGTCTTATTTCACATTTTCATATGCTGGCATCTCTCGTATACTTCCTAAAACCGCTTCCTTTTGTATTTTCCCATTTCACCTGCCAAAATTATCAGTGCTAAGTAAAATAATATTTCGTTTTTCAGTTCAAATTATTAACACATACTTCTTTTCACATGTACTGGTAAATCACGAAGCAAATCAATTTTGGGAATCATATCCTCCAGAACAACTGAGTTTGTGGTCAATTTAGATTTGTTCTTCACCCAGCGAATTCTTGCCACTCCACTGAGTATGGTTCCGCAGTGAGTTCTCTTTAGTAGTGAAATACACAGCTCTTATGAAAATGGCAGGATGGTCTTTTCCTGCCCTACTCACATGCCTGTGCAGTGCTGTCGCTGACAAAAAGGAATTCTTGGTCACTCATTCAGACCGAATGTGACCCAAAGGCAAGAGCACCCCTAACACACCGCACACCACGAACAGTCCCAAGAAACACGTCAAGATCCGTATTTTTTCAGTAGCACTACCTCTACTGTAAGCGAAAATATTTTCATAGCAATTTTTGAGATAATACCCTGCAAGATAACAGAGCTGATTTTTTCGTTTACTAGCCGATTCAGGCAACAGTGAGGCTGCCGCAAGTACGCCCGTCGTGAATAAGAAGTTCACATGCGCTCTGGTATCGAAGGGTTTTTTAACTTTTATTATATCTAATTTTCCTATCGACGACAAATTACCCACTTATTCTAATCCACGGTGCTTCACCGGACTAATTTATCTCAATGGGAGCTCGAAGGAGGCTACTCTAGCTCTAACTCTAGCTCACAGTGCGTTTCCCGAATTTCTGCCTCTGTTAATTTGTGTGCTACCACCTCTACCACTCGGTAAAATTCAACTTAGCTGGTACCATATACTTGGACATGCATGTTGTATGTGAGCTTTTCTTCGACAATGAGTCCTACACGGCGCCTGGCATTGCATTAAACGTCAACTGGATCATTGATATCGACTACACTGTACATCTGCTCAAAATTATGACAGAAATCATTTGTATGGATTGGTCCTTCCTTAAAAGAGTTAGCTGCACAACTGCTTGTAAAGGATGACGGGATGCGAATTTTATCAATTCTTTTTACAAAAACATAGCGCGCCTTGACCTTGCGCAGTAAGAAATAAAGGTTTTCTTTGTTCTGTTAAGGGTTATTTTCAGAAAGAAACAGAAAATATTCTGTTGGCAAGTGATTCGATGTTTTCCGCAGGTTTTTTCCTTTTCCGATAAAATCAAACATTTCTTTTTATCTCCTTTGCTCGGATCTATCCAGAATGCACATTCAACGTTGAATGGGAAACGAAATTTTTTTCATCTTCGAATGATAGATTGCTACCGTACTCATTTCCCTTCCTTCTAAAGGAATACTATGTCATCCAAGTAACTAAACTCAACTTTGTGTAATAATGACGATGTATTTTGCTATACAGTGTCGATATTTGTTATAGTGAAAACTAGTAGTTACTGCTTAAAACGGAGCAAACAGTAAGGGTATTACCAGAGTGAAAGTTTCATTCTGGAAACATCCTTTAGGCTGTGGCTAAGCCATGTCTCCACCATACCCTTTCTTCCATGAGTGCTAGTCTTGCATGGTTTGCAGGAGAGCTTCTGTGAAGTTTGGAAAGTAGGAGGCGAGGTACAGGCGGAAGTAAAGTTGTGAGGCGGCATCGTGAGTCGTATCGGGATAGCTCAGTCGGTAGAGCGCTTGCCCGCGAAAGGCAAAGGTCCCAGGTTCGAGTCCCGATTCCGGCACAAAATTTTAATCTGCCAGGAAGTTTCAGTAAGGGTATTGTTATTTAAGATTAACTTACGTCAGATATGTTACATATCAGACATTATATTCAATATATAAACATCATTCTCATACAAAAGTTCTCAATTTATCTGAATTATTTCTGGGCTATTTTTTTTTTCTTTTTTTTTTGCGTTATAAAAAGTTCCGTTGTGTATATATTTCTTTCAAACACTGAATTTAGGTAAAGTGCAGTGGTCTTCCATAGATGCGCACACAAGATAGACTTCCATTAAATGAGTGTCAAGCAGATAAATACAGGGAGGGCTTGCAAGGGCTGTCCATCGAACTCATGCGTCGTAAAGAAATGTGATGTTCTGCGCAGTTGTAATATTCCGAATATCATTTAGTATCCAAGCGCAGGTTGCCGGTTACATCACGCTTCAGCACACCAGTTGTAGAGAATTGCGAAATTAGGATTGCGAGCTGCAGGATGGGGTATTAATTTACGGACAATAAATTGAAATCGTGATTAACACTGAAGTGGATTATTTGGCAAGATGGAATAACAGGACCTGCATCGGCGGAGAATGTGCTGAAATATTGTGTCTCTTCAAGACTGCCTGGCGGGTGGCACGGCTAGTGTCAGAGACGGCGTCTCCTCGCTCCGTCGTCGGTAGCAAACAAGTTTACTGTTGGCCTTGCCGCGCCGCAACATCGCCGCTTACTCGTGTCACTAGCCTCGCCGCGCCGCGGAAAAACGCGAAACATCGTCGTAGCTGTTACAAAATTAATAACAACCGACTTTTACTTCTGAATGTGAAAATATTTTGCTAGCACCCATCTACTTAGGGAGACATGACCATCCCAATAAAATAAGCGAAATCAGATCGAAAACGGAACGATTTAGGTGTTCTTTCTTCCCGCGCGCTATTAGAGAATGTAGCGGTAGAGAAAAGTTATGAAAGTGGTTGATAAACCCTCTTCCAGGCACTTGAATGTGATTTGCAGAGCCGCGGTGGAGTAGCCGAGCGGTCTAAAGCGTCTCGCTGCGGAGCGCGCGGTTGCTCGCCGTGGAGGTTCGAGTCCTCCCTGGGACATGGGTGTGAGTGTTTGTCCGTAGGTTAGTTTACCTAGGTTTAAGTAGTTTGTAAGCTACGGACTGATGACCACGCAGTTTGGTCCGACAGATTTACAAACATTTGAACTAATTAATTTTGAATTTGTGATTTGCAGAGCATCGATGTAGATGTAGATGTAGATATAGAACAATAATGATTTACGACAAAATTCAGTAATAACAGATTGCGGAAATAACTATACGTCTAAACTAGTCCGTTAATTGTGTAGACTTTTGTGGACTTTTACAAACTAGTTTACTACATCCGCGAGCCAACAGGACAGATCGGGGGCACAAAACAAGAAAGGAAAAATACTGTATTATTACGTAAGAATTCACACAGAAAGTTGAACATTCTGCGACTATATGCAATACATAATTACCATCCAAAAATATGTGGGAGTAAATAATAATCACCAAACATACTGCTTATTGGGCAGAAAATATGCCTTTGCATCCACTGAGGAAGATATATCTATCATTCATAATTTCGTTAACAAGGGAACATCATCAACTCGACCTCATATTTTCTTGAGAAAAAAATACATGAGCTAGATATCCACCCCAGAAATCAATATCGCGTTAAAATTTGGACCATTATTCAGATACTACGCAGATACGGTCTCCTCTAAGTACAGCTTTTAAACATCAAAGCAGCTTTCACCATCACTGACGACCTCAATTCTACGCCCAAGCCCCGTTGAAGCAATGAAAGTACTCGTCGAAAGTGATGGTTGTGAAATGGCAGCGTTGTTATCGTCGACGTCATCCTCAATTGAATCTGCACCGAACGTCAATCTGATATTTTCTTCTATATCCAGCACGTCTTCATCAGTGCAGTTCTCTCTGATATCTTCAACGCAGTTGAAAGATATAAAAAAGAAAGCGCTATGTATTTTCTTTTGCCTAGTATAGTACGTCCAATAACTGCAAAAAATTATGCTTACCGGTGGCGACTTTAAAGAGGTCTAATTCTTTGACATGTATTCGTTGCAGATTAGTCATCATTCCACACCGCTCCTGGAGGTGTCGCACGACAGCCTGTGGGTTAATTGACATCGTGAAAACAAACCTCTTACTAGACTCTGCTCACAGTACTAGTCGTTCGGGCATTAAGCGGCCGCAGTGAAGCGGGCCGAGTGAGGAACAACCCAGGCCTGCGAATGTTTAAAAGCTGTACTCTAGGAGACAGTAACTGCGTAGTATCTGAATAATGGCCCAAATTTTCACGTGATATCAATTTCTGTGGTTGATATCTAGCTCATGTATTTTTTTTTTTTTTTCAAGAGAATATGAGGTCAAGGTGATGATGTTCCCTTGCAAGACATTAATGGACAAATGAAGATAGGTTTAGTAAATGAATGCAGAAACATTGGTTTGACAACAGGAATCCTAAAAAGCAAGACTACCCAAGAATTACTTACAGCTATGGAAATTATTGACTAACACAAACAAAAAGGAGAAGGAGAATGTTTCTTAACTAGTACCAAGGACCGTATGAAGCAACTAATACAACCTCGAGTTTCATATATACCAGCGATTCCCTACTCTTATCACAGTTGTGTATGTTGGACAAGTCCGTCAATTCAAGGGTGACCCAGAATCACTGCTTCTTCTAAACAGGACAATGAGTTGGGAAGAAGGAGGGTAAGATTGGGCGAAAGAAATGAAGACTATAGCAATCGTTTCGATTTATCTATATGCCCTGAGGTCATGTGGCCTTGAGAGTTGACTAATAATATCTCCCCCTCCTAGTGTACCACAAAAATATATGACTTTTCATGTATTTCTATGTTAGTTCCTGGGGATATACTTCTATGTATATATACCGAGCGAGGTGGTGCAGTGGTAAGACAATGGACTCGCATTCGGTAGGACGGTGGTTCAAATCCACCTCCGGCCATCCAGATTTAGGTTTTACATGATTTCCCTAAATCACTCCAGGCAAACGTCCGAGCGTAAGATCCGTCTCTAATGACCACTATACCCTAAGCTTCCTTCTATGTATATATTTTGAATTTGTGACTGTATGACTCACATGTACTGAGATTCAAAATACGATAGATGTTGAAGTTATGCAGAGGACTTGGAAATGAGTTTCCATGATACTTTCTATTGCAGTTTTATTGGTATTGATAGGGAGGTTCAATGACCGGAAATGTAAAGAAATAATTATTCGAAATAACGGCCGAAAATTTCAATGAATGCGTCCCAACAGCACATGCATTTCTGGCAAACTCTGGGAAAGATTCCGGGTTCTCTGTTTCACACGGGAACAGGCAGCTGGTGATAAATACAATACACCCCTTATCATCAGGTAAATCAAACAGACGTACTTTATGCATCTTAGCTCATAACATACGTGTTATGTCACGATCACATACACGGCTTATGTACATAAACATGTGCAGCACGCACAACACTACCACTGCTGTCAGTTGTACACTCTATCAGACACTTGTGGTGTGTCCATGGTGAGGCGTTTTACTGTGCATAGTGACTTGCCAAACATGCGTTCACTGTATGCTGCAGCAATATTGGTGCTCTTATCACGCATCTGCAGACAACGTTATACCAACAAGTATCATCCAAATTTGAAGAAATTAACATCTGTAGAAACCAGTTTATGGGAAATTGGCTTGTTTACGCCACAAACAGTCGGCAAGGTTTCCTGACAAAGATATTTACGAAAACAAGACTTTCCAAATGTTTCAAATGTTTGTTAAGCATATGGGACTTAACTACGGGGTCATCAGTCCCTAAACTTACAAACTACTTATCTACTACCTTATACTAAAGACGGCACAAATATCCATGCCCGAGAGGGGATTCGAACCCCCGACCGTGACTGAAGCGCCTCAGCCGGCCGCGGTAGCCGAGGGGACTAAGGCGCTCCAGTCACGGTCTGCACGGTCACTACGGTCGGGGGTTCGAATCCCCCCTCGGGCATGGATATTTGTGCCGTCCTAGTTCGTAAGTAGTTCATAAGTAGTTTGTAAGTTTAGGGACTGATGACCCCGTAGTTAAGTCCCATAGACTCTACAAACATTTGAACATTTGAAGCGCCTCAGTGTCTTCGGCCACCGCGGCCGGCAAACAAGACTTTGAGCAGATGGTGTTCAATCGTGTGCCTGTCCAACCAGTAATATGTACCCATGAACTTGTCTGATAATTGCACATTTTGAAGGGTATAATGCGAAAAGTTGTGTTGGAACAGGAACTACAACAAAGAAAAATGTGTACCAGCACTGCCACTAAAGGATTCTGAGCTCCGCACTCACTTCTGTCAGTGGATTATCCACCACAGTGCTATAAAGCCAAACGTCCCCCATCGGTTTCTGTTATTCACGGATGAGTCTTCGTTCATACTTTATGATGCTTTCAGCAGCGGCAACAGCTATGTTTACAGTGACTGCAGTCCCTACGGTACCCACATCCGAAACCACCAACAACGATTTTCTGTCAACGGGTATTATTCAAGATCACCTAAAAGCACCTTATCTGCTGACTCCGCGTTCGACTGCCCATCATTACCCGTTGTTCCTGCGATATGTGCTGCTACACTCCTTGGACAGCCTGCGGAAGAATTTCATACTCCATCACCATACATGCACTGAGACTGGTGCTTGTCACTTTGTTGCTCGTCTCTAATGACTACGACATCCATGAGGCGTTAAAGCTTAATTTTCCTTCCTTCCTTAGTTGAACGGAATGGACAGTGTGCATATAAGATGAACATTAACAAGAGCAAAACTAGGGTAATGGAGTGCAGTCTAAGAAAATCAGGCGCTGCTGAAGGAATTAGATTAGGTAACGAAACAATAAATGTGGTAGATGAGTTTTGTTACTTGGGCAGTAAAATAACAAATGATCGTCGCAGCACAGAGGATATAAAATGTAGAATGGCAATGGGTAGAAAAGCATTTTTGAAAAAGAGAAATTTGTTAACATCGAATATTGATTTAAGGTTAAGGAAGTCCTGTCTGAAGGCATTTGTGTGGAGTGTGGCCTTGTATGGGAGTGAAACGGGGCGATAAACAGTGCGGACAGGAAGAGGATAGAGGCTATTGAAATGTGATACTACAGAAGAATGCTGAAGATTAGGTGGATGGATCGCTTAACTAATGAGGAGGTACTGAACAGAATTGGGGAGAAAAGGAATTTCTGGCATACCTTGACTAAAAGAATGGATCGATTGGTAGGACACGTTCTTAGACATCAAGGAATTGTTAATTTAGCGTTGGAGAGAAGTGTGTGGGGGAAAACCCGAGAGGAAGACCAAGAGATTGATACAGTAATCAGATTCGGACAGATGTAGGTTGCCGTTCTTATGTCGAGTTGAAGAAGCTTGTTCAGGATAGGGTATTGTGGAGAGCTGCAACAAGACCACAACAACAACATGCTATTTTTATGGAATTTAGCTGCAAGTCCACATTACGACAAATAAGAATTTGCGATCATTGGTTCGCTATCTCAATACACGATGTTCGTTTAAACTGAAGACATTCAAATATCACGGAAACTACACGTCTAATCAAAGAAAATGTTTGATACTACTTTTTTATTGGACCGAAGCATCCATAGATATTACACTCGCCCTCCCATCCAACCCCGGGCGTGGGTGGCTGTAAGTAGAATTGATATTTACAATTGGAACGGCCGGTTTATATCACAGATTACGGTTGTACGGCAGAAACTACAAACATTTTGTCTTAAACATTTTCCGTTGCGTCACAGAATGCGTTGTAAGCCGCGGAATGGAAATGAGACGAAAACTCTAATTTACAACATGCAGCTCATTGTCCACTTAGTATTCTATGACACGGGGTACCACAGCTCCATGCTTCAACAGAAGGAAAGGCCAGTACTTCTTCGCTTTCTGTTGTACAGCCCTCTCTCAATGTCGTATACGTCCTACATATCGGTGAGGGGCCTACTTCGTGTCCCTGGGTCCGGGGCTCGAAACGAACGTTCTCCTGCTTCTCCAATTAAAGTAAATATTCATATGTAGCACCTTCAATTGCAGTACACGCAGTGGCCCGTTCTGCATATAATTGTACACAGGATATAAGCATATCCAGAGGTGCCAACAGCGGGATAGGGTGGGGGGGGGAGTAATGAGGCGAACTGATTTTTTTTTTTCTTTTTGAGGTTAAAAAATTAGTGCTTTTCCTCAGCCGGGGGGGGGGAGGACTTTATAAAACAATTCACAAAACGTGAAATAAAAGATATTTAATTTCAATATTAAATGGCAAAACAGGACTTAATATCTCTGGAGTGGGGTGGGGTTGGTCCCAGTTTGGGGGGGAGGGGGCGGTTGGAAACCTCTGAGCACATCTGAGGAAAAATGTGAGCACAAGCGTTACGTATGAGACGTTCATTTCTTCACGCCGGCCGCGGTGGCCGCGGGGAGTGAGGCGCTTCAGTCACGGTCTGCACGGCCACTACGGTCGGGGGTTCGAATCCCCCCTCGGACATGGATATTTGTGTCGGTCTAGTTTGTAAGTTTAGGGACTGATGACCCCGTAGTTAAGTCCCATAAGCTTAACAAACATTTGAACATTTTGAGCATTTCTTCACCGTCTATTCTCATTTGCTGGTACCTGTTATCATTTAAATATCCCCACAGAAAGGAGTCTAGTGGCATCAAATCGAGTAGTTTGTTGCTAATGATACCATACGTTAACCGAGCAAGGGCGTTGACGATCGACGAACCGTGGGGATTGTCTACACTCCAGTAATGCATGCTGTGCCTTTTAACGCTACATCTTTAGTGAAGGTAGACTCATCGAAAAAACAGTACCTCGGAAAAAAACTTGGAGGTTCATTCGCATTTATTGTAGTTCCCGTCCATAAAACACTATCCGTTTATGGAAATCTTCTTCATGAAGTTCTTGATGCAGTAACAAGCGGGATGGATAACACCTTTGAAGTAGCAATATGTTGCAAATACCAACGATGGACATACCGCATTCGCGGTGTAATTGCTGAACACTTAACTGCAGATTCCGGTGTATTGCTGCTAGTACTGCTATTTCACTAGCTATCCCTGTAACTGGTATACTTCGTTACCGTTCGGCAGTCTGTCTATTGCCACCATACATAAAGGCGTTCCCAACATTGTAATAGAACGTACGAGAGCGAATATTCTCTGGAAAACGCTCAGCGTACATGGCAACAGTAGCGTCAACATATCTCTTACATTCGTCGTATATCAGGAGCATTCAATTTTTTTATCTTCTGTGGTTGCATCTTACATCGTGACTACTACTTTGCTTATTAGTACGTGGTACGTGAATTTCAGAGCTCAAATAACAATCAGCCAAAGCCAACTCTCAAAAATTCTCGAGAAAATCGACTTTGAAGTGTTGCAAAGTACACGTAAGTACCAATAGTAAAAACGGTTCCAGAGTCTGTTGGTGTAGCTCAGGTGCTAACGTTCTGGTTTTCCAACCATGGGGACGCTGGGTCGAATCCTGTCGTGACATACTTTTTTTCCGTTGTGTTCCAGTACTTTCTCAATTTTAATATCTAATGGAAGCTTTACGAAAAGTGCACATATTTTTTTTATTCGTAATTTCTGTATTTTATAGAAGGTTGTTAATAATAATGATTTCAATAAAAAAAACATAAGCCATATTTTTATAGTACTGACTTCACTATTAGTTGACGACGGTAGTCTTTGTCTCTGTGTTTTGGAAGTCATCTCAATAGCTTCTAATGGCATTCCAAGCAGCTAACCTACTCAACCATCATTTTACGTGACTACAAGGTTTTCAGCTCGTCTACATAAACAAAAACTGACACTACATGTGAAATTAGAGATCCAAAAATATTTTGTATAACTGAATTCGCAAACGAAAAAAACATATACGTCACAGTGGGATTCGAACCACCGATTCTATGGTTACTAGGTCAGAACGCTACCACATGAGCTACACCTACAGATGCTACAACCGGTTTCGTCATTGGTACTTACGTGCAGTTTGCGAAACTTCAAAGTAGATTGTCTCGAGAATTTTTGAGAGTTGCGTCGAATGGCTTTGGCTGATTGTTATTTAAGTTCTGAACTTCACGTACCATAAATATAAGGAAATTCTAAACTACGATACCCATGTGGTCTCCTTGTTAGATTTCCTATCTGTTCCACGTATGCTGGACACATAAGCTCCGGTCACAGTTCACTGCGTTTCATGATTAGACGTAGTTCGCTACGCTGCCACAGTGTTGCATTGAATAGTCCCTTGTTCGATATGTCAGGGGGATACAACGTTGCGGATGGGGTTTGCAAATAAACCTTATGAATTACCGGCGTGACCTCTCGCGTTATGAATGTGAGATCCTCCGTGCCATTGAATATTAAATGGACGTTGAGCTGCATGTTGTAAATTAAAGTTGAGGACTCGTTTCAATTCCGCTGATTACAGCGCCATCTGTGGCGAAACGGAAAAATGTTTAAATCCAAAGGCATGTAGTTTCTTCCGTACAGTCATATCCTGCGATAAAAACCGGAGTATCCTAGTGATGATTTAAAATTTGCCCCCACCACCCACACACGGGATTGTGTGTGTGTGTGGGGGGGGGGAGATGTATCATTCGATGTGTCTCTCCAATACAAAAAAAAGTGGTCTGAAGACGGCCTACGAAGCGGAAAACTGGTTTACAAGAAAATAAATATTATTGTGGAACAAATATATAGTGTATCTGAGTTACTTAAAAAATTAGTATTTGTTTGGACATATAGTTCCCTGATATTTGAATGTCGTCGGGTGAAAATGAACACCCTATATTATCGCTCATAGTCCTAGTATTGTTACACTCTACGGAAATATACTCCAGATTCCCTGTATGCCACTATAATCCATTAAATAATTCTTGTATGAGGCTTTGTTTCACGAGGAATTTTAACGATACACCGTATACAATGGAATATGAGTGTGCTTAATTTAATGTGCTGGGAAACCACAATGTTATGTAGTGTAACAAGTTCAAATGTTTGTTCAAATGTCTGTATAGTCTATGGGACTTAACTACGGGGTCATCAGTCCCTAAACTTACAAACTACTTACGAACTACTTACTAACTAGGACGGCACAAATACCCATGCCCGAGGGGGGATTCGAACCCCCGACCGTAGTGGCCGTGCAGACCGTGACTGGAGCGCCTCAGTCCCCTCGGCCACCGCTGCCGGCGTGTAACAAGTTCATTATTTTATGAAGCAAATGCAAATGTAGTTCTCTGTTAAGTACAGAAACTAATCTAGTAGCAGGTTATCATGAAGTGTGCGTATGCGAATATAAGTGTGTCGGTCTTTGCTGTTTAACTTCAAACGAAAAGATTATTTTCTTAAATAGGCTACTCGCCGAGTCAATTTATTCATTAAGATGGTGTGAGTCTCAGGAAGTGGCGCACACTCCTCTCGGTCTCGGAGCTATTAAGGTGCCATTCCGAGCGTGTCGCCGCGGTGGAGTAGCCGAGCGGTCTAAAGCGTCTCGCTGCGGAGCGCGCGGTTGCCCGCCGTGGAGGTTCGAGTCCTCCCTGGGGCATGGGGTGTGTGTTTGTCCGTAGGTTAGCTTACCTAGGTTTACGTAGTTTGTAAGCTACGGACTGATGACCACGCAGTTTGGTCCGATAGATTTACAAACATTTGAACTTTTCGAGCGTGTCACATTCCGCCTCACACAGTTAATACACACGAAATCCAGAGCAGAACCTGCCAAACTTATCTATGCAGCTAAACCTGTATATAACTTCAATTGCAAGTAAAGCTACATTTTACAAAATTGTAAGTTCATGTTGATTTTTCGCGTCATTAGATACAGTCGTCATAATTTGCTTACATAACGAACAGGTTGTTTAAGTAGCACACATTTCGGATAAGGCTCCCTAATCAATAGCCATAATCCGCAAACTCACCAACTCACACTGGGGAGCAAATCCTGAAATTCTGCGTTCATCATCCCTGGCTTTGTGTTTTGCTCCAGCTGAATATGCTTGCCCCGTATGGAGAAGATCGACACACGCCCACAAGCTAGATACAGCACTGAACGATTCATGTCGATTAATTACGGGATGCCTGAAGCCTACAAACCGTGATCTCCTTTATATGTGTTCTGGAATAGCTCCCTCACAGATCAGACGGCAAACTTTGGCGATGGCTGAAAGAAGTAGACAGTGCGAGGATAGAAGACATCCCCTGTTCGGACATCAGCCAGTGGTTTCAAGATTACAATCGAGGAAAGATTTCATTCAATTTGAACATCCACTAAATGAAAGCCAATCTAAAACCAGGGAATCAATGTGGACACAGAAATTGGAAAAAACAGCTTGCAATGTTGGAACATTAAAGAAAAACTTCCGGCTGGATCTCAACTGGAATGGAGAGTCTGGAAGAGCCTAAATAGACTTGGGTGTCGAATGGGAAGATCAAAGGATCAAGTGGGGATACGCAGAAGACGAGCTCTGCCAATGTGGAGAAAAACAAACAATGACTGCCCATCCTTGCCGGCCCCATGCACTTTCCAAGACCTGTGACTGGCCAACGACGTTGCAATCAAGTGTGCCGAACACTGGAGAGAGATATGAGCCTGCTATGGACAATAATAACGTATTATGTGTGAAAATTATGATTGTATATATATGAATGTATAATTAGTACTTAGTTTTTATTTGTAATCTGGTATATGTAGCTTATTAATTAACTACAGATGTAGCTCAGACACGATTAAATAAATAAATCAATAGCCACATTGTACTATTCTTATTGAGACATTTTTATAAGCTGATTTGAGTCTGACAGAAAAATTAATTGTAGTATTCCTGGTGTTTTTACGAAAAGTTAATGAATATGCAGTTACAGGTTTTTATTAAAACCAGAGATATTGATTGTCAGCAACATCATGTAGACGAAAGAAAAGCTTTTAAATTTCATAAACCAAAGCCTGTATTAAAACCATCAGCAAAAGGTGGAAATCGGTGACATAAAGAAGAAAAAGTACGATTTTAGATGTTGTTGTTATGGTCTTCAGTCCGGAGACTGGTTTGATGCAGCTCTCCACCCTACTCTATCCTGAGCAAGCCTTTTCATCTCCTCATAAGAACGGCAACCCACATCCACTTGAATCTGCTTACTATACGCGTATCTCGGTCTCCCTCTGCGATTTTTACCCCACACACTTCCCTCCAATGCTAAATTTACGATTCCTCGATGTCTAAGAATGTGTCCTACCAAACGATCCCTTCTTTTAGTCAGGGTATGCCAAAAATTACTTTTTTCACCAATTCTGTTCAGTACCTCTTCATTGGTTATGCGATCTACCCACCTAACCTTCAGAATCCTTCTGTAGCACCACATTTCAAAAGCCTCTATTCTTTTTCTGTCCGCACTGCTTATCGTCCATGTTTCACTCCCGTACAAGGCAACACTCCACACAAATGCCTTCAGAAAAGACTTCCTTACACTTAAATTAATATTCGATGTTAGCAAATTTCTCTTTTTCAAAAATGCTTTTCTTCCCACCGCCATTCTGCATTTTATATCCTCTGTACTGCGACCGTCACATGTTATTTTACTACCCAAGTAACAAAACTCATCTACCACCTTCATTGTTTCGTTACATAATCTAATTCCTTCAGCATCGCCCGATTTTCTAAGACCGCATTCCATTATTTTTGTTTTGCTCTTGTTAATGTTCATTTTATATGCTCTCTTCAACACACTGTCCATTCCATTCAACTGCTCTTCCAGGTCCTTTGCTGTCTCTGACAGAATTACAATGTCATCAGCAAAACGCAATGTTTTTATTTCTTCCCCTTGTACTTTAATCCCTATTCCAAATTTTTCCTTGCTTTCCTTCACCGCCTGCTCGATGTACAAATTGAATAACATCGGAGAAAGGCTACAATCCTGTCTTACTCCCTTCCCAACTGATGCTTCCCTTTCATGCCCTTCGAGTCTAATAACTGCGGTCTGGCTTTTGTACAAGTTATAAATAAGTCTCCTTTCCCTATATTTTACCCCTGCTGACTTCAGAATTTTAAAGAGTGTATTCCAGTCAACATTGTCAAATGCTTTCTCCAAATCTACAAAAGCTAAAAATGTGGGTTTGCCTTTCCTTAATCTATCTTCTAAGATAAGACGTAAAGTGAGTATTGCCTCCCGGGTTCCTATGTTCCTCCTGAATCCAAACTGATCTTCCCCAAGGTCAGCTTCTACCAGGTTTTCCATTCTCCTGTAGATAATTCGTGTTAAAATTTTGCAACCATGACTTATCAAACTGATGGTTTTGTAATTTTCACACCTGTCTGCGCCTTAGATACCTGATGGAAATAAGGGGAATATCGGTGCATTTTATTACCTAATATAGAACTAGAATTGGACTGAGCAATTTTTTTCCAATATGAAACTACCTTTAATTTGAGATAGACCTATTAGAAACAGATATTTCATTGCATATAATGCATCAACGCTTAAATAGAGGATAGATGATACAAAGTATGCGAAAGTCAATTATAAATAGAAGCAATGGTTAAAATAGACAAAGGAACAACATATAGGTGTCAATTTTTACCACACATTTTCAGCGCATTTATTCAATAAGGAAGTCAATGTCTTCAGTCTGAAAATTCGGATCAGTAGGCTGAAAATGATGGCGCCAATTAACTGGATCCATCGAAATGTTCGGAAGGACTCGCGCGCAAATTTCATGCTCATCTTTACCCCTCTCTAACTCCATAAAGCCCATTTCTAAATATCTTTCGTTGTACGCGCGCTTTTTTGTTATTCCATTTCCACAGCGCACTGCGGCTAATGGAGCACTTCCAGAGTCTTAACACAATAAATCCGGCTGTGGCGCTTCGTGTGACTGTTCATTTCGCCGTCCTCCATTCTCGTTAATTTTCACCGGGAGCGTCCCTTGCTGTGAAGGCGATGGAGAAACTGCTTGCTTCTGCAGTGATCCCGATTTCGGCCATAGATCCATGTTGGAATTAATTTACTGGTGAAAAAGCGAATGATGAAATAGGTAGTGCATCATTGAGTGATGTCTCGAACCGCATATGTGGCAACGAACGCTCTGACTGGCGACTGAGCTGACACCATTTGCCGCGGTGGAGTGGCCGAGGGTTCCACTCCGAATGACTTCTGCCAACTGGAAAGAAATGCTAGCAAAAATCAGAGGTTTAACAAGGGAACATAGAAACAGGGATCTAAATTTGATTCAGAGGGTTCAATTAATCGACTGCATTATCCTGTCTAAAGCATTATATTTAGGTCAAATACTGCCTGTCCCATTCGGTGTAGCAAAAAACATTACAAGAGCCGTGTGTCAAGTGATTTGGCAGGGATGCATATTCAGAGTTGCAGCTAACACAGTGACCTTACCATATGGTGACGGTGGCCTCGGTCTTACAGACATTCGGCAGAAAACGATGAATTTATTTATCAAGAGGACACAAGAAATTCTCCGTAATAGCCCTGAGAGTATTACGGCTCTACTCTTCAAAATGACAGAGCCAAAGAGTTTAGCTGCCCCCGTCAATGTGGCCCCCATTAATTACAAGCTGAACCATGTCAGGGAGTACTTCATTGAGGTTAGTTACAAGAAGAACAGTCAGACAACAGGAGAACATGGTAATAGGCCACATCATTATGAAAAACCCCGGACGAGTGCTGTTAGAAACAGAATAGAGAAGAAACATCCTACAGAAGATTGGTGCTCTGTCTGGAGGAATATCAGCAGCACACTTTTAACATCGGAGGTACGTTCCACATGGTATCAGGTTGTCAATGCAATTATAGCAACGAACGAGAGACTGAGTATTATAGGCAAGGCTAATTCCAATTTATGCACCACCTGTGGACATGTAGATACGTTACTCCACAGGTTTAGCTGCTCGGGCTACAGTGACCTATGGACAAAAGTGAAGCAGCAAGTGGCGTTCCTCCAAAGAAATGACGGCAGATTCATCACCACAGAAGAATTACTTATACCGGATACGACATACTTCCCACGACAAAAAAACAATACGATAATGTGGATATTCGGACATTTTGTGCACTTCGTAATTCATCGAAGTTTCCAGAACAATGCTGAGGATTATAGTAGTTATATGGCAATGGAGTATCACAAACAATTGAAGAATAAAAATTTCAAGAAGAATTTCGGTAACATGTTGCAAATAGTGTTCCGAAAGGAAGGTATAGGATAAAATATGTTACGCTAGAGGAATACAGCCAGTTGAACTCCAAGAGATAAATGTTTTAACTCTTACATAATGGAACAGAAGAATCAATATACCATTTTTTGTTATTATTATTATTTTATTATTATTATTTTACTCCTTACTAACAACTCCTTAGTTCAACTAACATGAAGAACAATTACTAGCTCTAGAAGACACAATAATGCAGACGTAAGAAAAAGCCTTGTTTTCTGTTTTTATTTGAGAAAGCATTGTTTTACAGTCCTCACAGAGGTGCTACAGTTAATTTACTTATGGCGTAGAAGTTCAGCGCATATGAAAGAAGAAGTCATAATTTTCTGTTTTGAAAAGCATTTATTTTCAATTCCAGTCAGCAGAGAGGCAATTAATTTCGTTATAGCGTGAGAAAGCTCGCCGATGAAGGCATTGATGGAGAGAGTAAGGACGGGGTGTAGGGGAGAAGGGAGCCCCGAAAAATAAAAAAAAATAAAAAAAAGGGTTCTAGGGCGCCATGCTGCGGAGCACGCGATTGCTCGCCGTCGGAGGCTCGAGTCCTCCCTCGGGCATTAGTGTTTTTGTTGTCCTTAGCATGGGGTAGTTTAATTAGTTTGTAAGCCTAGGGACTGATAACCTACGTAGCTACGTCCCTTACATTTACAAATATTTGAACATCTTTTCAAACCATTTCGGAATATCATGCGCAAAACGTTACTGCGCATTGAGCGCCGCAAGACCAGTGGAACAGATAACTTGGGCCGGCCGAGGAGACTGAGGCACTCCAGTCACGGTCTGCACGGCCACTACGGTCGGGGGTTCGAATCCCCCCCTCGGGCATGGATATTTGTGCCGTCCTAGTTTGTAAGTAGTTCATAAGTAGTTTGTAAGTTTAGGGACTGATGACCCCGTAGTTAAGTCCCATATGCTTTACAAACATTTGAACATTCTTCTTTGAGATAACTTGGAAACCAAAGTCACTGCTAGGAACACGACCTGATGTAAACGTATTTTTCAACTGACGAAAATGGCGATGAACTTGAATTTCACATTCCTTTAATTAATAATGTTAGATACTCTTTCTTTTACATGTTTTAGTGAAAGGTGACTAGGGAGCCCCTTGAAAGAACTTTGGGAAGCCGTATTATGGAATATCATAGACCTTTTGTTTTGTGAATGATGGAAAAGTTTCATTTTATGTATGTCTGTATACAGATGTTTCCTCTGTATATTTCGAACAGTGAGTTTGCCTATATCGAAATATATGACACAAGTTTATGTTTTTTTTTTTTTCATTGACTTATACTCTTAAACATATTTACATCACATTACTATTTGACATAAATCTCAATTTCATACTTCTACCCATTCCTCTGGTAAGGACTTTGTACAGAAGCTAGACATGCATACAGGTGGACGACGAAGTGCTTTAACTCTATCAGCCTTACGCCAGTCGGTACAACTGGAACTTTTTCACACCGGTAGAGTCTTCATTCTCTCACATAATCAGCACGAAATATTTCGTAAACTAGGTACACGAGTCTGCCTCGCGTATCACTCCATTCGTTACGGTAAACGAGAGGAAAGCGCCAAAATATTTATCTAGGATCCTGCAGTTATTTCAGAGATCTTGCCAGTATCATCAATTTCTGCCCTAGTTTGCTGATGGCAGGACTGGCAGATAACTTAGATTGACGTGGCGCTCACTGATGCTAATATGACTCACGACAGAAGATCGACAGGAGTATCTGGACTAATTACCGTAACAGCTTTTAGCAGAACCCGTAGAATATGCTGTGTCTGGATCATGACAGCTTTGCGCGGTACAGGATATGTCACCGGCAGCGTAGTCGATCCGTCGCTGCAGTTTCATTTACTTCCAATGACATTCGTCAGCGCCCAAGCTCTTAGATTTATGTTGGCGACTGGCGGAAAAGCCAGTATTAGTTGATAGCGAGGTATACATCGACAAACTGGTATAGTAGAGTTGCTCCGAAAATGTAGACGGGTATCGATGAGAAACTTACGTCTGGTCAGAGCCAGATCATCATGAAATTAAAGGCTGTTTCAGTGTAGAGAGGAGAGAGAATACCAAAGTGTCTTGTTTAAACGCGAAAACTGGAATCAGTTACTCAGGATGGATATTCGACCTCCACTTTACCAGAAGTAGATTCCACTATATAAAGTCATTCGTTACAGGCATGTAAGCTACGCTGAGGTACCTGATGTGCAGTGTGCACGGCAGTTCATTAAGAAAATTTCTACACACACTCAAAAATCCTTAGCTAGTTGGTATACGAATCGTACGGTAATCTGAAGTCAGAAAAACAGTGTTGTTTTACACTATATTAAATTTCATGGAAGTTTTATGGAATGGACCATATTTAGAAGACAATACAAATGAATAAATATTTTGTATTTAAACCAAAGGGTCACAAGTTGATATTCATGACCTTATCGATGGAAAACGAAAAATTCTAAAGTTTAGTGGCTGATGGATGGATGTGTTAGACGGCAGCGCAGAGTCACTGCATACCTGGAAGGGATATTAAACAGGAGCAATGTTAGTATCAGGGCATAAATAAAGTATTTGCGCATTTTATTTTGTGTTCTTAACGGGACAGTAACTATTCAAGTGCCGCCTGTCGCCTGTTAAGTACCTTCATAAACAGTAAGTTGCTTATTTAACTGTATCTGTGTTTTCTGTATACTTAATTCTTAAATTCCGTTGATTGTTTTCGTTCTTAAGAGGTTTATTCTTATCTGAAGTACCTGTAAGTGTAAATTAAGTAAGTCTGTAGCGCAGCAGCTACTCATCTGTTTTTATCGAAGCGCCAACTGCTAAGTACTGTAGTTATTCGTCCAGTCTAGTGCCGACTGCTGCATGTGATGTACGAACACAAACAGCGAGTTACGTATGTAACATTTACTGAGTTTTTCTTCAGTTTCAATTCCTAAGTTCCTTGTGGAGTTTTGTTTACGTAATTTTTCCCGCGTGTTTTTAATTTCCAACTAATGCAGAATAAAGAAAATTTGGCAGCTTACTATGGTTTGCACCACATTACTTGTAATAAAGGGCAAAAATAACTGGGTACACACAGTTTCGGACTGTGGATTGGCCTTCGCCGAAAACACGTGTAGGCTGCTTTAACCTCGGTCGACAGCGTTCAGACTTCGGTCCTGCCCTGCTTTGGCACTGGAGCGCCTCTCGCGCTTGCTTTGACACATTTGAAGCCAGTTTGTTTCAATGACGAGGTGTGTAGGAGAGGTTATTTCCACCAATGGTGAAACACTCAAAACTGATTTCATCATTTTCCTTATTTCTCATGGGCTGTTTTTTCATTAATATGATCTTGGTATAGCGTGTTCTCTCCCAAATAAATATGGTTGCAATATCTCCGCTAATTCTTGATGTTGCATTTTGTATGGTCAACAGTATACCACTGATACAATGTGGAAAAGAAATTTTCAGAAATTTTACTAAACACTAATGAAACTGGTATTCCAAACTTGAAACTCTGAAAGACATTTAACTCATCCTTTTTTGGAGCACTGTAGACAAATAGGAATCTCTGTTTTTTCTTGGGTTTATAAATTTTACACGTCTTCTACTTGTCAAGACGGTTGTCCGCTTCTTTCACTGACACAGTGTCGTACGAATTCTCACACTCTCCCAACACCAGCCTACAGTTCACAAGAAAGGTGAATATTTTCAATTCTTCTTTCTATGTCAGGAGTAACGAGAAGCGTTGCAAGTTTATTAGAAAGTTCGGACGGTTTGTAAGTTCATTACCATCGTAGTGGTAGTAAATAATTGTGTAATAAAACAACTAACAACTATGATTCTGTAAATATTGCTATGTGTTATTGAAGACCTCTTATTCATCTATAAACTGAATACCTTTCATCAAGGCTGCCTAACATCGTTCAATTTAAATACAAAAGATCAATAATTATGAACTTTTGTATCCCATCCTCGTCGCCACTTTTGTGTCCCAGCCTCGTCGCCGCTTTTGTGTCTCGTTTCCGTCGTAGGTGTCGGTGGCCGAATAGAAAGACCGACACAGGAAGAAAGGAAGCACGCTTGTGCAGGTAGCAGGTGAGCAGCCAGTGGGACAGCAGAAACTAGAAACACTAGAGTAAATTAGAACGAGATATATATTTCTTAAAGACTTAGTAATACTTAACTTTTACATAGCTCAGTACTGCAGCGGACGTCGTCCAGAGCACACCTCTCCAGTAGCGTAGCAGTAATTTATCAGTTGTAAGTGTAACCGGCTTCTCTCTAGAAGCTACATATTTTTACTTTTCAGTGCGTTTTCCCTTGAGTGCATTAAATTTATTGTGTGCTCGCGTTTTTGTTTGATTCATATTCGCGTTAAATATCTGGTTAGTGTATTATTCCGCCGTGTGAATCGCGTCGCGACAGTCGTCTGTCTTTGTTTTCTGATTAGAAGCGACATATAGTATTTTGATTTTCGTCTACACTTTCTCGTCTCAATTTATAAAGTTATACTGAGCTGTCGTACGTATTGGATTCACATCCGCGTTCTAACGAACAGTTTAGTTTTCCTTTGAACGCATCGCGACTGTAGTTTTTGTTTTTGTTGGCACTGTAATCATGAATAGGGACTGTGACTGCTGTGTGCGGATGCAGTCTGAGCTGGTGACACTTCGCTCTCAGCTTCAAGCTGTGTTAACCTCGGTTGCACAGTTGGAAGCTGCGATCGATGGGCGTCGTTGTTGTTGGCCGGCGGTGGGGACCGAACGGACTCCCGTCGTCTCCACCGATCGGCCTGCGGCAGCGACATGCCCCGAAACTGCTAGCAGTGAGGCAGACATCCCACCCGTGGTTGCGTGGGAAGTTGCTCCAGTGCGTGGCAGGAGGCGCAAGACATTCCGGGGGACCGATCGTGAGGCCTCCCCGGTTCGTCTTGCGAACAGGTTTGAGGCGCTGTCTGCTCAGGACGACGTTCCTGAGTCGGATGGTGTCTCTCACCCTGTCACCACCCAGCCTGCAAGATCCGGGCTTTCACAGAGGGTGGGTTTACTTGTAGTTGGGAGCTCCAACGTTAGGCGGGTGATGGAGCCCCTTAGAGAGATGGCTGCCAAGGAGGGGAAGAAGGCCAACGTGCACTCCGTGTGCATCCCGGGTGGAGTCATTCCAGATGTGGAACGGGTCCTCCCGGATGCCATGAAGGGTACGGGGTGCAGCCAACTGCAGGTGGTGGCTCACGTCGGTACCAATGATGTGTGTCGTTTCGGATCTGAAGAGATACTCTCAGGTTTCGAGCGGCTAACTGAAGTGGTAAAGACTGTCAGTCTTGCTTGCAAGATGAAAGCAGAGCTCACCATCTGCAGCATAGTTGACAGGACCGACTGTGGACCTCTGATACAGAGCCGAGTGGAGGGTCTGAATCAGAGGCTCAGACGGTTCTGCGACGGTGTAGGCTGCAGATTCCTTGACTTGCGCCATCGGGTGGTGGGTTTCCGGGTTCCGCTGAATAGGTCAGGAGTTCACTACACGCAGGAAGCGGCTACACGGGTAGCGGGGGCTGTGTGGCGTGGACTGGGCGGTTTTTTAGGATAAAGAGCTTCGGGGAAATAGAAAATGGGCAATCTCAAAGGGTTCAGGTGGATCACAGGAGAAATGTAGATCCGGAAACTATCGGTATAACAGTTGTAAATTGTCGTAGCTGTGTCGGGAAAGTTCCAGAACTGCAAGCGTTAATAGAAAGCACCGAAACACACATCATTATAGGCAGCGAAAGTTGGCTCAAGCCGGAAATAAGTTCAGAAGAAGTATTTTCAAAAGATCTAACGGTATTCAGAAAGGATAGATTAAACAAAATAGGTGGGGGCGTGTTTGTCGCCGTCAAAAGTAGTATTTCATGTAGCGAAGTTGAAGTTGATAGTTCGTGCGAGCTATTATGGGTAGAGGTTGTACCCGAAAATCGTAAGAAGTTAATATTTAGTTCCTTTTACCGGCCTCCCGACTCTGACGATACAATAGCAGAAAGGTTCAAAGAAAACCTGAGTCTAATTACAAAAACGTACCCGACTCACACGATAATAGTAGGTGGTGATTTTAATTTACCCTCGATCTGTTGGCGAAATTATATTTTCAAATCAGGAGGTAGGCATAAAACATCGTCCGAAATTGTACTCAACGCATTCTCTGAGAATTACTTCGAACAATTAGTTCACGAGCCAACTAGAATTGTAAATGGATGTGAAAACACACTTGATCTCTTAGCAACAAATAATCCTGAGCTCATAATGAGCATCAAAACGGATACAGGTATTAGTGAACACAGAGCTGTAGTAGCGAAATTGAATATCGAAAGTCCCAAAGTTACCAAAAATAAACGCAAAGTATATTTGTTCAGGAAAGCAGATAGAAACAAAATACATTGCTTCTTGAAAGACAGCTTCCACTCGTTTCTAACACTAAACGTAGGTGTAGACCAGATGTGGCTCAAATTCAAAGAAGTGGTATCGACAGCAATTGAAAGTTTTATACCTAATAAATTAATAAAAGAAGGAGGCGATCCCCCTTGGTACACAAAACAGGTTAGGACACTGTTGCAAAAGCAAAGGAAAAGGCATACTAAATTTAAACGAACACGAAATCCCCAGGATTTGCGATTGTACTCAGAAGCTCGAAATTTAGCGAGGATTTCAATGCGAGATGCCTACAACATTTATCACAACGAAACTCTTTCTCGTAATTTGACTGAAAACCCAAAGAGATTTTGGTCATATGTTAAATATACTCGGGGAAAGTCACAAACAATACCTTCACTACGTGATAGTAATGGCGATCCTGCCGATGACAGCGCTACTAAAGCAGAGTTACTAAACTTAGCTTTTAGAAACTCATTCACTAAAGAAGACGAAACCAATATTCCAGATTTCGAATTACGAACAGATGCCGTAATGAGTAACATAGAAGTAGATATCATCGGAGTAGTGCAGCAACTAAAATCACTTAATAAGAACAAGTCTTCTGGTCCGGATTGTATACCCATTAGATTTCTATCTGATTATGCTGAAGCGATAGCTCCTTACTTAACAGTCATATACAACCGCTCTCTCATAGAAGGATCTGTACCAAAAGATTGGAAAGTTGCACAGGTCACACCTATATTCAAGAAAGGCAGTAGGAGTAACCCACTAAACTACAGGCCTATTTCATTGACGTCAATTTGCAGCAGGGTTTTGGAACATATCCTGTATTCAAATATTATGAATTATCTCGAACAGAACGATCTATTGACCCAAGGTCAACATGGATTTAGAAAATATCGTTCATGCGAAACACAACTAGCTCTATATTCACACGAAGTGATGGGTGCTATCGACAAAGGTTCGCAAATCGATTCCGTATTTCTTGATTTCCAGAAAGCTTTTGACACCGTACCTCACAAACGGCTTTTAATCAAATTGCGTGGTTATGGTATATCGCCCCAAATTTGCAATTGGATAGGGGATTTCTTGTCAGAGAGGACACAGTTCGTAGTAATCGATGGTAAGGCATCGACTAAAACAGAGGTGATATCGGGCGTTCCACAAGGTAGTGTTATTGGTCCTCTGCTATTCCTTATTTACATAAACGATTTAGGGGAAAATCTAAGTAGCTCTCTTAGGTTGTTTGCAGATGACGCCGTCATTTACCGTCTAGTAAAATCATCTGAAGATCAAAACCAACTGCAGAACGATCTGAATAAGATATCAGTATGGTGTAAAAATTGGCAATTGACTCTAAATAATGAGAAGTGTGAAGTCGTCCACATGTGTACGAAAAGAAATCCGTTAAACTTTGTTTACAACATAAATCAATCAAATGCGAACGCCGTAAACTCCACAAAATACCTAGGAATCACTATTACTTCAGACTTAAACTGGAAAGAACACGTAGATAATATCGTGGGAAAGGCGAACCAGAGACTGCGTTTTATTGGCAGAATCCTTAAAAGATGCAACAGAACTACTAAAGAAACTGCATACACTGCGCTTGTCCGTCCATTTTTGGAGTATTGCAGCCCAGTGTGGGATCCTTATCAGGTGGGTTTGACGGAGGACATCGAAAGAGTCCAAAGAAGGGCAGCTCGTTTCGTATTGTCACGATACAGGGGAGACAGCGTTACGGAAATGATACAGGATCTGGGATGGGAATCATTACAACAACGGCGCTTATCGCTGAGGCGTGGGTTACTTGCGAAACTCCAATCGCCAACATTCTCCTCCGAATGCGAAAATATATTGTTGACTCCCACTTACATAGGTAGAAATGATCATCAGAATAAAATAAGAGAAATCAGAGCTCGAACAGAGAGATTCAGGTGTTCTTTCTTCCCGCGCGCTATTCGAGAATGGAATGGGAGATAAATAGTATAATTGTGGTTCGATGAACCCTCTGCCAGGCACTTAAATGTGATTTGCAGAGTATCCCATGTAGATGTAGATGTAGATAGTTGAGCTAGAGGCCTGCCTAGTGCCTATCCGATAGCCAAGTCTTATCTGGTGCCTGTCTGAATCCGAAGTGTTAACTGGTTCCTATCTCAGTCCCAAGTGAACGATGTCGTTCAGTGGTGGCCACGAGCGGAGTTGTAGCAGAGGGCGCTCGTGGCTGTCGTCGTAAGAACGCCGCGCCGTGCGTGCATGGCGGCGCGCGGCGAAAGTAGGTGGCGCGCACTTTAGACTTGTGCGACACCACATGAACTTCTGTTTCGCCTCATTTGTTTCCGGCGTCAAAATAATCTTTGGGAAGGAGCCCTTCGCCAAGTGAAACTATTCTTACTGTAGTAATATTATTTCATCGTAGCCGTGTCGCCTCATATATGTCAGAGGAAACAGAAAGATCTCCAGATCCTGTTCCTGAAATACTTCCTCTAATATACGGGGTTATTATAATTAAACTTCAGAAACCCTGTAAAAATAACATCGGCCATAATGATGTAAAACTGCAACGGAATATAATCGGATAAGAGAAAAAACGTACAGCAGAAGAAAAATACAGTGTGAAAATTGATCAATAGAGGGTGCAGTATGTGTGGAATATGTAAACGAAAACACCTGTCATATGCACGACCCATTGAAGTTGGTAAAACACGCACCGGGTACACGACTTTTTCTCATTTAATCAACAACTCCCACAACGGAATGTAGTCAAGATCGCTTTTTGAAGTCCTTTTATTTTCTGACTTCCGGTGTCAATGAACTAAGTAAGCCGGCCGCGGTGGCCGAGGAGATTGAGGCGCTCCAGTCACGGTCTGCACGGCCACTACGGTCGGGGGTTCGAATCCCCCCTCGGGCATGGATATTTGTGCCGACCTTAGTAGTATCTAGTTCATAAGTAGTTTGTAATTTTAGGGACTGATGACCCCGTAGTTAAGTCCCATAGACTATACAAACATTTGAACTAAGTAATTTGCCGGCCGCGGTGGCCGAGGGGACTAAGGCGCTCCAGTCACGGTCTGCACGGCCACTACTGTCGGGGGTTCGACTCCCCCCTCGAGCATGGATATTTGTGCCGTCCTAGTTCGTAAGTAGTTCATAAGTACTTTGTAAGTTTAGGGACTGATGACCCCGTAGTTAAGTCCCATAGACTATACAAACATTTGAAACATTTTTTAAGTAATTCGCTTGCACATATTTGGAGTAATGTTAAAATATTCCTGTGTAATTTCCTAATTTCGCGTGTGAGACGTTCGCCACGACTGTGGTATAGGGTATAACTCTGCTTGTAAAGTTGTTTTACAAGAATGACTGTGCACATGTCGCTCCGAACTCTGAAGTGTTTGGAAAAAGGCGTTGGTCCGCTGACTGCCATAGGTCTGGAGAAATGATTTGAAAAATCGAAAAGACGGGTTTCTGTGGTGTGCAACCTGGTAGAGGGAAGAAACTCATTGATTGGACGTCAAGTGGAAAACGTGGCTCCAGTAATGCACGAGGAGTCGAGTAGTGGTGTGGAAACGTACAGTGCGCGGAGAACTGCCAGAAGATTGGGCAAACCTGTGATTCAAATATGGGTAGCAGAAAATCCACACGCAAATCAACCACTACCATTTCACCCTTAAAAGGTCACTGTGCGGTGAGGGTTTAAGGCATCATTTATGATAGGGACATGTTTTTTTCGAAGAGACAGGAGCAAAAATGTTCAAATGTTTGTATAGCTTATGGGATTTAACTATAGGGTCATAAGTCCCTAAACTTACAAACTACTTATGATCTAGCTAACACTAAGGACGGCACAAATATCCATGCCCGAGGGGGGATTCAAACCCCCGACCGTAGTGGCCGTGCAGAACGTGACTGGCGCGCCGCAGACCGCTCGGCCACCGCGGCAGGCGAGACAGGAGCTTCCGGTCGTGTCACCTGCACAGTCACTGGTAAGCGCTGTGAGTGTCTTTTGCACAACCACGTCATTCCACCTCTCCAACACCGTGGATGTGTGCATGGGAACATTTTTATGCAAGATGGTGCAGCTCCCCGCATTGAAAATCCAGTTAAGCACTGGTGTAACGCCATTTAGGAAATGCTAGGATTATCTGAGGCACTGCCTTACAACCTGGCCGTCCCGATCACCTGGTCGTAATCCGTGTGAGTTCAGGCAGTGGGGCTATCTGAAAGATGTTGTGTTCAGTGCCCCGATTGCGAACTTAGCTGCACTGAAGGCACGCACTGCACAAAACGTGACCACGGAAACATTTCGATCAGTTATAGAACATACTGTTTCTCGATTTCAACGTGTTGCAGAAAACGGTAGACAGGATACTGAACATGTTTTTCGCCACTCACACGGAAATAAAAAATCTGATAGAGATTTTGATTGATACTTATTACGTGGTTTCTAGCCTCAAGACAAGTAACAACCTACTTTTTCCCCCATTGCGTTTCAAGGCCCTAAGGTTGGGCAGGCCGGTAGCGGCCTCAATATCGCTCTACAGCCGAGGGTCTTACAAAGTTTTGAGAATTGGTATTTGATATAACAAGAAAGGTGAAAATCTCAGTTTTTAAAATAAATACAGGGTGAGTCACCTAACATTACCGCTGGATATATTTCGTAAACCACATGAAATACTGACTAACCGATTCCACAGACCGAACGTGAGGAGAGGGGCTAGTGTAATTGGTTAATACAAACCATAAAAAAATGCACGGAAGTATGTTTTTAACACAAATCTACGTTTTCTTTAAATGGAACCACGTTAGTTTTGTTAGCACATCTGAACATATAAACAAATACGTAATCAGTGCCGTTTGTTGCATTGTAAAGTGTTAATTACATCCGGATATATTGTAACCTAAAGTTGACGCTTGAGTACCACTCCTCCGCTGTTCGATCGTGTGTATCGGAGACCACCGTATTAAGTAGGGATCCAAAGGGAACGGTGATGTACCTTAGGTACAGAAGAGACTAGAACAGCACATTACGTCCACATGCTAACACCTTTATTGGTCTTTTTCACTGACGCACATGTACATTACCATGAGGGGTGAGGTACACGTACACACGTGGTTTCCGTTTTCAATTACGGAGTGGAATAGAGTGTGTCCCGACATGTCAGGCCAATAGATCTTCAAAGTGGTGGCCATCATTTGCTGCTCACAATTGTGGGGTACGTTAAAGGAGAATGTGCACCGTGATGTGCCAACAACCCTAGAGGATAAGAAACAACGTATTGTGGCAGCCTGCGGCGACATTACACCAGAAGTACTGCGGCGTGTACGACATTCATTACGCCATAGATTGCAATTGTGTGCAGCAAATGATGGCCACCACTTTGAACATCTATTGGCCTGACATGTCGGGCCACACTATTCCACTCCGTAATTGAAAACGGAAACCACGTGTGTACGTGTACCTCAACCCTCATGGTAATGTACATGTGCGTCAGTGAAAAAGACTAATAAAGGTGTTAGCATGTGGACGTAATGTGCTGTTCTAGTCTCTTCTGTACCTAGGTACATCACCGTTCCCTTCGGATCCCTACTTAATTCGGTGCTCTCCGATAAACGCGATCGAACAGCGGAGGAGTGGTACACAAGCGTCGACTTTAGGTTACAATATTCCGGATATAATTAACATTTTACAATGCAACAAACGGCACTGATTACGTATTTGTTTTTATGTTCAGATGTGTTAACAGAACTAACGTGGTTCCATTTAAAAAACGTAGGTTTGTGTTAAAAAACATACTTCCGTGCATTTTTTATGGTTTGTATTAACCAATTACACTAGCCCCTCTCCTCACGTTCGGTCTGTGGAATCGGTTAGTCAGTATTTCATGTGGTTTACGAAATATATCCAGCGGTAATGTTAGGTGACTCACCCTGTATAAAGGTGAATATGGAGAATTAAAATACAAAGAGATATATAGAGGCAAATTCGGAATTAAAAGACGGACACGGAGACTGTAAGTACAAAGACTATAAAATGAAACAGGTAATGGTGACGATGAACGGACACACTGATTAAAAAACTAAAGCAACACCTGTTGTGCCGGTAACGGCAGTTGCATTAGTATTGAACTGAAAGGGTACATCACTGGCCCTCAATAAAAATACAACCACTGAAACCCAACAGGCGACAGGGAGGTAGAGGGAGGGCGCAGAGCGAGGGGGCGGCGCGTAAAGACTCCTGGGGAAGGGGAAGGAGGGGGAGAGCTAAGCGAGGAGGGCAGAGGGAGAGAGGGAAAGGATGGGGAGGGGATAGGATTAAGGGGGCACCATCTGGGAGGGGGAGGTAGCGAAAGTTGCCCTCGGAAAGTATGTGGAGAGTGTGGAGATTGGGGGAAGGAAGGACTCGATGGTAAAGGCGTGGCAGAGGCCAAGATTTCAGGGGAATGGGAGAATCCAGAGTTGGGAAACCAATTTTGCAGGAGATGTATGGGACGCAAATATGATCCAGGAACCTGACAAGGTGAAGGAAAGAATAAGGTCGTATAGTATCCGTTTGGGGGAAGGGAGGAAAATATGGTAAGTGAGGCGGAGGGTGTGGTGCTCAAGGATTTGGATGGACATATAATAGGTGGGGGATGTGGAGACCCAGGCGGGGTGGAAACTGCAGACAACAAGACACAATAAGCAGCAGTAGGTGCAGAGGATGGTGCAGGGGTTGAGTCCCCAAGTCCGGTCAGAGAGGAGCTTGAGGAGGTTGAGTTTGGAGAGGGCTTTCTGATGGACTGTCTGAAGGTGAGGATTCCAGGAGAGGGAGCAGTCAAGGGTGACGCCAAGGTATGTTAGGGTGGAGTGTGGCGGATAGGACGATCATGGAGAGTTAGGTACAGGTAATGGTGACGAAACAAGCGGGCGATACGAGCTATGATGATTAACCAGGATTTATCGGGGTTGACAGAAACGAGCCACTGGTTACACCAAGTGGCAAATTGGGAAAGTTGAAACTGTAGAAGGTGTTGGGAGCCACAGAGGGAGGGGCGAGAGCTAGGAAGGCGATGTCGGCAGCATACGGAAGGAGATGGACAGGGGGCGTGGGTTACAGTATGTCTGCCGACTAAATAATGTGGGCAAGAGGTGAGAGGACGGAGGCCTGGAGTACCCCAGTGGAGGGGTAAAACAAACGAGAGTCGGAGTTGTTGACAGTGGGGTAGGGTGGGCGATCGGAGAGAAAGGAAGCGATGCAACGGAAATAACTGAAAGGAAGGGCGTAGGCCTAGGGCTTGAAAACGAGACCAGATTCCGAATTTCCTTCTTTGTCGGTGACCAACTCCTCCGCCTCACCGACCTCCTCTGCCTCCAGTAAAATTCCCGTCATGCCGCTATCGTCATATCCCTTGACATCGAGAAGGCCCAAGACCGCGCGCTTGATTGTGTGTTCAGCCGTTCTCATGGGTTTAGTATCTCTTTATATACTTATAACAGTTCATTCATGGCGCAAGTACACCATGAAGATTAGCTTTTCGAACGAATATGCTCGATCCAAAGCCTATAAAATAGGAAGATGTATCCACCAACGAGTTAAAAATGACTCTGAACGTCATATAGATAGAATCTTTGTTTCGAGTAGTTTTATCTTCTTGAAACTGGTCATTGAAGCAATATGCAAAGAAATCACTCCAGCTAATAAGCATGGATTCGAATTAAAACAACCAGACGGCGGTGCCTGCAAATTGGTTAGCAATCATGTGTGCTCGGATTGGGTACAAACTGCAGTTTCGAACTACCGTTTCAAGTTCCATGTTATTTTGCGATAAGGCGCTGTAAGCTTATGGTACGCTGCTTAGCAACGTTGCAAAGAAGTGGTAGACGTTTACAACATATCCAATTGCTAACTGAGTTAAACAAATCCGGATCGGACTGCCAGAACAACTCACGTCCTACCTCTTCATAGGAGGTTGCAGGACAGTGCTAATATACTACGGCCAGTGGATGACATGTTCAGAAGGTGGAAAGGAAGTTCACTTCGTTCTGAAAGCATTCGGCGTAGGGTCGCACAAGTACCAAGCGGTGGAGCTGTACCTACGGCCACGCTGACGTCACTCCCACTATCGTGCTCCAAAAGGGAGCTACTCCCAATATTGACCTGCTCCTTTCTCAAGATCAAATACAGGAAATGTCAGCATCAGTAACAGCTGACAGAGATGTCAACCATACCGCCCACTACTGTGCAGTTGACATCGACACCTGAACGGAAGGACTCCGAACCCAAGGATGCACGTTTAGATGGTCGCGCCCACACCCGACGTCGTTCCTGATCGCCAGCTGTCGTTGCCACTCTCTGATACGGAGTTAAACACACGCAAGTAACAACCGCCGAAGCGTCGCAAGAAACGACGTCTTTCGCCATCGGAGACCAACTCAAAGGCAGACGATGGAGCATACATTGAGGAAAATGAGCTTCAAGACGTACGTGTAGGGTCCCTTCCCGTAACACAACGGCAGGATGCGGGTCACGCAATACAAGAGAAGAAAACGAAAGCATTCATGAGGATCAACAAATGGGTACTCAATCCGACCCTGGTGGTGGACTACTGTCACCGAACAACCAAGGAGAATCGGATCTTTAACATGAATACAGGTCCGATGATTATAGTGATGATTCAATGAATGATGCCATGGGCGTTATAGCTACCGCGAATCCACCTGGACGCTAGGCACTCCTGATGCGAAACGCCACGAAGATTATGAAAATACCAAGGGGCCGTTGACTGTATATCGACTAATGTAAACGCTATGAACACTTTACACCATGCGTTACAGCAGCAGGCATATCGAGTAGCCTCTCTCTTAATCTTTGGCCATGTTACCGCTAACGCAGGGTCGGCTTTGTTATATCCAGATTTGTTAATATTGACAGGGTGGCCAGATGCCCTTCCTGTTACCATCCCATGCCCTCCGGAAGGAAATGTGTGCCACAAATGTCTGCGTATAGTGTTATATGTGTGAAAGTGTAAAGTGTAACGCGAAATATTTGTGAAGCGTGTAACTGATGCGGGACTTGGGGACCAGCCCGTTATTCACCTAGGGGGATGTGGAAAACAGCCTAAAAACCACATCCAGGCTGGCCGGCACTCCGACTCCCTTCGTTACTAAGCCGCGCGGATTCTAACCGGGGCCGGTACCTCTCCCCGTCTCGGAAAGCGGTGCGTTTGACCAGACGGCTAACCGAGCGGGTATTGAGTAGCCTCTACAAATATTAATATAATTAGAACGCACATCAAATTACAATTACCGAGGAACATGTTGAGAGCATCGTATGTTCATGTAGTCGAAGGATTTCCCGCTGTGTGTAGGTACGATATACAGGGCGAGTCACCTAACACTTGCATCGCAAATATTGCGGAAACAGAAAGTGCGATTCATGTCCGGTTTTGACATAATGGATTGCAAATAAACAGATTGTAAAAATACCTAGAAAGTGTATTTTTATGTAACATACAATTTTTCAAATGGAACAATGTTTGTTTGTATCATGCACTGGAATTGTAGACACCAGCTCTGTACAAAGAACTTAGCATGACATTTTTTATCACTTTTAGTTTTGGTAGTTACAACCATTCAAAGTTTTTGGGGCAGAGGCTACGACAGCGTAGCTGACTGGCTGGTGGTCATGAGACAGTCATGTCATAAGTCATGAGTCAGCTATGCTAACCGCAACTCCGCCCCCGAAACTTTGAACGGATGTCGCAGCCAAACTAAACATGATAAAAATGTCATTCAAAATTCTTTGTACACAGCTGGTGTTAAAAATTCCAGTGCATGACAGAAATAACCATTGTTCCGTTTTAAAAACTGTATGTTCGCATAAAAATACACTTTTAGGTTATATTACAATCTCCAGAATGAAACTTTCACTCTGCTGCGGAGTGTGCGCTGATATGAAACTTCCTGGCAGATTAAAATTGTGTGCCGGACCCGGGACTCGAACCTGGGACCTTTGCCTTTAGCGGGCAAGCGCTCTACCGACTGTGCTATCCCGACACGACTCACGATACCGCCTCACACCTTTACTTCCGCCAGTACCTCGCCTCCTACTTTCCAAATTTCAAAGAAGCTCTCCTGCGAACCATGGAAGTTGTGGGGCGGCATCGTGAGTCGTGTCGGGATAGCACAGTCAGTAGTGCGCTTGCCCGAGAAATGCAAAGGTCCCAGGTTCGAGTCCCGGTTCCGGCACACAATTTTAATCTGCCAGGAAGTTTTATATTACAATCTGTTTGTTGGCTAAAAATACGAGCCCCTGACTACCAATCCATTCTGTGAAAACCGCACATTAATCGCACTTTCCGTTTCCGCCATATTTGCGAAGCAAATGTTAGGTGATTCACCCGGTATATATTACACAACCGTATATAGGCGGCAGCGTGACGGCGGTCCTTTTCAGTCAATATATGGAAGGTGAAAACGTGGTGCATCTGCCCTCAGTAAGACATGCTGAACGTACTCGGGATCCGTATTATTAAAATATGTGCTCCGTCTGGTACAGACAGACGGCGAGACCGACCCCATTATATGCAAAGGAAATTGGCTCTCTCTTCTTGGCTCTATACGAGCATTCTTTATTGAGAGGTGACTTCAACTGCGTGCTTGCCTTGAAAGATCAGTACCCATATTACTACTCAAGCGACTGCTGGTGCGAGATATGAACTTGATCGATACTTGGAAATGTTTCCATGGCAACCGGATCGGATTTACATAGTTAAAAGTCACTCTGCAAGTAGTAACGGTCGAACTTGTTAATCGTGGACTTACAGTTGCTGTTCTTAATATTTAAATGTTCAAATGTTTGTTAAGCTTAAGGACCTTAACTGCGGGGTCATCAATCCCTAAACTTACAAACTTCCTATTAACTATCTTATACTAAAGACGACACAAACATCCATGCCCTAGGGGGGATTCGAACCTCCGACCGTAGCGGCCGTGCAGACTGTGACTGGCGCGCCGCAGTCCCCTCGGCCACCGCGGCCTGCCTTGATATTGAAATGTGGCCCGTAGCTTTCTAGAATGACGGAATACGTATGACCGATTGTACTCCAACGTCATCTGGTGTGGAGTAGGTGATTCACCTGGAAAATGAATGTAGTACACCTCCGGGACCCGGAGTGTAGACGTTTAATAGAAGATACCTGACAAATGTGCAGCCTCCTCCTACCGACGCATCCCACGACACTTGAATGGTGGCTGTACTGCAGTAAGCCTGCTATACGTCGAGCATTGTGCGAACACGGACGAGAGCAGTCCTTGTGTAAGCGGAATACAATGGACTTTTATTTTACGACGCTACGCGAACTCTCAACACATACACCTTCGCAAGATCGGCACGCTGAAGTCAAACGGGTACAGTCACAGAAAACACCCTTAATGCGTCGCAACCTAATAGGTGATCTAGTCCGGTCGGTTGCATGGAGAACTACAATCGATGCAAACGTCATCAGAAAGGAACAATGAGCCGGCCGCGGTGGCCGAGGGGACTGAGGCACGTCAGTCACGGTCTGCACGGCCACTACGGTCGGGGGTTCGAATGCCCCCTCGGGCATGGATATTTGTGCCGTCCTTAGTGTTAGCTAGTTCATAAGTAGTTTGTAAGTTTAGGGACTGATGACCCCGTAGTTCAGTTCCATAAGCTATACAAACATTTGAACATTTTTAGGAACAATGAAGTCGAAGAGCTGTAATACGTGCCGTCCACATACAGGATGTAACCGTCTAACATCGAAAAAAGATAGTGCCGTCGCTTTTATGGAACATTATCGACACTTCTATGACGAAGTGGAACACATTGAGGCAACTTTTGATGAAGTTCCACGAACACTGTCAGGTATCCTTGATGCGACAGCAGTGGTGTTGCTAACGGCAGAGGTTACAGGAGATGAAGTGGTGTAAGCAAATGTTAGGGCGTTTCAAACAAATCACCGGGGCCAGACGGACTCGCGTTAGAATTTTATTGGAGATTTAAAAACCTCTTGGCTCCTCGATGGACTGCTATGTTGCGGTGACCGATGTGTTCTAATGTCCCCCTATCTCATGTACCTTCGTTGAGGGCAAGACTATTCCTGTCCCAAACCGTCTGGTGGGAACGGCATGCAAGACTACCACCCGCTGAGCCTTCTTAATTACTGCTACTTTAAAACTTACACAAGGATAATTGCTGCCCGCATGAGACACATTCTATGCCAAGTGGTCTCTCTGGACCAAACGTTTCTTGCTAGGCACAGCAATATACAGTGCTCAGTGACTACCGCGATGTCACTGCATTGGCAACAACCTGTTGCCACCATGGCGTTTTGGTGACTATGGACAATGATACGCATTTGACAGGGTGAACCATGCATATGTGGCACAATTCATGAACAACATGAAATTAACACAGGACTTTATAAATGTTATAATGCGATTACTCAGTCAAATGTTTGTAAAGTTATGGGACCTAACAGCAGTGGTCATCGCTCCCTACAATTACAAACTACATAAACTAAATTATCCTAAGAACAACACACACACTCATTCCCGAGGGAGGTTTCGAACCTCCGACGGCGAACGGCTGTTCGCACCGCAACACGGCGCCTCAGTGCGCACGGGTATTCCGCCGCGTCGATGCGACTGCTCCCTCGTGCACGGAAGTGCTGTGGAACCAATCTCGAGATCTGTGAGACAAGGGTGCCTACCGTAATCGATACTTGATGCCATAGCTATACCGCCGTCATTTTGTTGCCTACGAATTCAGCTGACAACAATACCGAAGAGGGTTCACAGTTTTATCTGCAGAACATATGTAGACGACCTGATATTGCTGGGACGGTCCGGTGGCGAGATATGAACGACACTAACCGGGATTGGTCTGTACGGTAAGGTCGAAGAAAGTTGCGTCAGTATAACGAAGTCGGGAGCGATGAACACTGGTAGATTACTGCCAGTTTACAGCGCGGCACCGTTAAGATTGATGGAAGCAATGTATTGTTTGAGCATTACATTCGCCAAGTCCGTCGCACAGCAGCGCTTAACTATTGTCGTCTCTTGCAAAAAATCAGAACGTTTGTTCGAGATATCATGTGAAGAGCCAGAGACAAGATTCAACGGGTCAACTTTGGAAAAAATTCAATGTTCAAATGTTTGTACAGCTTATGGGACTTAACTACGGGGTCATCAGTCCCTGAACTTACAAACTACATATGAACTAGCTAATCCTAAGGACGCACAAATATCCATGCCCGAGGGGGGATTCGAACCCCCGACCGTAGTGGCCGTGCAGACCGTGACTGGAAAGCCTCAGTACCCTCGGCCACCGCGGCCGGCTGGAAAAAATTCATGTTGTATCGCGCATACCACACTTGGCGTAAGTGCTCCCGATGCCAGTGGTTATAGCGTGTCACGTCCTAACGATTTTGAGATACTTTGTACGCGCGCGTATAGTTTTCAAAGTCAGCTACGATAGTCTAACTCTCCCTATTAGAAGAGGCCAGGCGGTCTAGACCTTGTCCACGTCCGTGAACGTGCTGTGGCTGTCTATGTCAGTACGGTGGTCAACATGTGGCTTCGACATTAGACAAGTCTGTCTAGCACATCTATACATGAATTATCACCATCTTCTCAACTTGCGCCAGTTTCGCTGCCTGCCGTCTCACCGTGTCTTGCTGATATCCGTACCAACCGAATGCCAGGATTACAAAGGCCGCGGTGGAAGAGGGGACTGAGGCGCTCCAGTCACGGTCTGCGCGGCCACTATGGTCGGGGGTTCGAATCCCCCCTCGGGCATGGATATTTGTGCCGTCCTTAGGCTTAGCTAGTTCATAAGTAGTTTGTAAGTTTAGGGACTGATGACCCCGTAGTTAAGTCCCATAAGCTATGCAAACATTTGAATATTTTTGATTACAAAAGCACACGATATACAGGGTGAGTCACCTAACATTACATTATATTTCCTAAACCACATCAAATACTGACGAACCGATTCCACAGACCGAATGTGAGGAGAGGGGCTAGTGCAATTGGTTAATACAAACCATAAAAAATGCACTGAAGTATGTTTTTTAACACAAACCTACGATTTTTTAAATGGAGCCCCGTTAATTTTGTTAGCACATCTGAACATATAAACAAATACGTAATCAGTTCCGTTTGTTGCATTGTAAAATTTTAATTACATCCGGAGATATTGTAATCTAAAGTTGTCCCTTGAAACCTCCGACGTTCAGTTGCGTGTTGTAACAAACACGGGCCACGGTCGGCAAGCAGCATCTGGAGGGACATGTTTACGATGACGACCGTGTTTACGAGTGTGGCTGTAGTGCACTGTTGTGGTTTGGTCTAGCTGTCGCAGTGTCCGCGTGTAGCGCTTGCTGCTATTGTTATTCTGCATTCGTCTTTGCACGCAGACTAACTGTAGTACACTGTGTTACCAGACGTCTGTGATAGTGTAGTGTTGTAGGAACTGTGACCATGGTGTATTCGAACTCTGAAAAGGCAGAGATGATACTCAACTATGGCAAGTGTTGACAAAATGCAGCTGAAGCCTGCAGGGTGTATGCAGAACGGTACCCGGACAGAGAGTATCCAACGTGCCGAACATTTCAAAACAATTACCGCCAACTGTATGCAACAGGTGTGGTTGCGTCATGCGCATATTGCATCGTCACCGCTTTCACCCGTTTCATGTGTCGCTACATCAGAAATTACATGGTGATGACTTTAATCATCGAGTGCAATTCTTTCAATGGGCATTAACAAATGTTTAATGTTCAAATGTTTGTACAGCTTAAGGGACTGAACTACGGAGTCATCAGTCCCTAAACTTACAAACTACTTACTACGGCACAAATATCCATGCCCGAGGGGAGACTCGAACCCCCGACCGTAGTGGCCGTGCAGACCTTGACTGGACCGCCTCAGTCCCCTCGGCCACCGCGGCCGGCGGGCATTAACAGAGAATACTTTGCAGTTCTACCTGTTTGCCGATGTAGCGGGTTTCACAAACCACGGGGCAGTGAATCTACGGAACATGCATTACTGGTCCGTGGACCTCGCTGGCTCCGACAGGCAGAGTGACAGCGACCGTGGACTGTAAATGTATGGTGCGGAATCATTGGCGACCACCTCATTGGTCATCACTTCATTGCAGGGGCCCAAACAGCTGCAACATACATCGCGTTTCTACAGAATGATCTGCCAACGTTGCTCGAAAATGTCCCACTGGAAACGCGTCGACGTATGTGGTATCAGCATGATGGTGCACTTGTACATTCCGCAATTAACACTAGGCTGACCCTTGACAGGATGTTCTACGGGCGTTTCATAGCACGTGGAGGACGAATAAATTGGCCAGTCCGTTCTCCTGATCTTATACCTCTGGACTTCTTTCTGTGGGGTACGTTAAAGGAGAATGTGTACCGTGATGTGCCCACAATCCCAGAGGATATGAAACATATTGGGGCAGCCTGCGGCGACATTACACCAGATGTACTGCGGCGTGTACGACATTCATTACGCCATAGATTGCAATTGTGTGCAGCAAATGATGGCCACCACTTTGAACATCTATTGGCCTGACATGTCGGGACACACTCTATTCCACTCCGTAATTGAAAACGGAAACCACGTGTGTACGTGTACCTCACCCCTCATGGTAATGTACATGTGCGTCAGTGAAAAAGACCAATAAAGGTGTTAGCATGTGGACGTAATGTGCTGTTCTAGTCTCTTCTGTACCTAAGGTACATCACCATTTCCTTTTGATCCCTACTTAATTCGGTGCTCTCCGATACACAGGATCGAACAGCGGAGGAGTGGTACTCAAGCGTCAAATTTAGGTTACATCTCCGGATGTAATTAACATTTTACAATGCAACAAACGGCACTGATTACGTATTTGTTTATATGTTCAGATGTGCTAACAAAACTAACGGGGTTCCATTAAAAAAAAAAAGACTTTATGTTAAAAAACATACTTCCGTAAACTTTTTTATGGTTTGTATTAACCAATTACACTCTCCTCACGTTCGGACTGTGGAATCGGTTCGTCAGTATTTGATGTGGTTTACGAAATATATCCAGCGGTAATGTTAGGTGACTCACCCTGTATATTGCTTATTGTTACAAGGATTACCATGTAACATCATAGAGAGACGGCATCCATCAATATCGTGGTTAGTGGTATGGTGTGCATTGCACCATGACTTTCTTGATATAAAGACGCGTGCATGATTTTATCTCATAGTAAATGGGAAACGCATGACACGAACCAGATTAGATGCTATTCATATAGAGGATACTCCGCTGTGAACTCAGTGTAAGGTGTTTGTTTAACGTTCGTGAATCTAAGGCACTTAACTACGGTGGTCATTAGTCCCTAAGCTTACAAACTACTTACACTAAATTAAAGTAACTTATGCTAAGAACAACACAAACACCCATGTCCGAGGGAGGACTCCAACCCCCGACGCCGAACGGCCGCGCGCACCGCAGCTATGCGCCTAAGTACGCATGGCTAATCTGCCGCGGCTTAATGTAATGTATTGGAAAACGACTAACATCAGCTGATATGTAATCCTTCTGGAGAAGTGTAGTATTTTGTGCAAAACTTTATCGTCTTCCTACTTCGAACTCTTTGCGAACCAAAAAATCCTACCCCAGAACAAATATCAATGCAGTGACTTGGATTCGAGGTCTGACAGTGCTCTACGTTTTCCGAGACGACGACAAGAGCTTAACTTTGGGACATTAATAAAAGAACGTCATTCTATCATCAAGAAACACAGCAAACATATATATTATTATGCTAACGTTTTAGGAAGTGCTATGCGCGGTGTCCCTCGTACTTAGGATGTACCGTCTATGAGAAGTTAATTTATACATATGTTGACTAAGAACAATAATTGACCAGGACAAATGGAAATTACTCCACAGTCTATCGAGATAAGATGTCCGACTCCAGCATAAGGTGCATTGGGAATAGGAGTGATGCTTTGGTAATATTGGTTCAGCAGTCATTTACAAGGCAAAGCAGTAAATGAGATTAAGTATTATAGTTATTTTAATTTCAACATTGTTCATATCACTTCTTTTTGGTTACAAGAAGAGATTTAAATTTAATGTCCGTGTTTCGAGAAGTTCAACTTAAAAAATTTATTGTTGAGAAACGATACCAAGAAGCCAGAAATTAGAGAGCGAAGGCGGGACTGAAGGAAAGGAAATGAGGCCTGAAATTCGAAACAAAAGGAAATTTGAAAACATTAACAAGTGAAAAAAGTTTAGTGCAACTGCCTAGAAAGGAGGAATTCCCGGATTCGAGTCCTCGCCCTGGAACAAATTTTGATGTATGCATGTTGTAACATTATAAAACATTCCATCAGCTGAGAGTAAAAAACCTCAGTCAAATTCTATAATATCAACTTGTTGAAGAGATTGATCAGGCAGACGTGAAGAACAACCATACTTTAAAACTTGAACATCAGTAATCGTATTTACGGGTATTCTAAATTTCATTTTACAAAGTAAAAGGGTACACGTAATTTTTCGGCGGTTTTCTACAAAATGTTGATGTGAATAATGTTAACACAGTTAAATGAGGAAATTTGTGAGAGCTATGTGAAAAATTTCACGTGAATTCGTCATATATTCATGTTAATGAGGAATATTTATGTTACTCGTATTGAATTCATGATTTGGAACCAAACAACGCGTTTTAAAAACAATGTATGTTTTCTGAAATGAAAGAGTAGTCTGCAGCCTAGAGGCCGTCAAACGCTGCCTGGCTCCCGCTCGTTCCCGCCAGAGAGAGCGGCTAGCGTGACCGCCGTACCCGGGAGCCGGCAGTGCCGGTAATGCAGTCTCGGGAGCGAGAAGACTCGGTACTCCCGCCCGACAGCAGTGCGCATGCGCACGGCCAGCCCTCCTCACGAAACCGTTAAATATTGCGCCCGTCCGGCACACGTCTACGACGGTGCGTTCACACTGCCGGCCGGGCCGAGCCGAGCGGGGATGTGCCAAGACGAAAAAGTGGGGGAAAAACAACTTTTTCTATTTTCAAGTTGTAAGAAATTATGACGGTACATAAGACCACATCGCATCGTTTTATCAACTTATTTTTTCCTTACAAGCTTTGCCTTGCCTGTGAAAAAAATAAAAAGTCTACTTTTCATTCCGCACGAGTTTTCAGTTTCGTAAAGCTCCTCACTCGATTTTGATGAAAGTTTTCGGTTAAAAAATCTGATTTTTGTACACAGGGTAGTACAACATCTTAGCTTTCCAATAAAACATTCACTTTTTCGACATTCGTAACAATCGTTTTCAAATGATGCTTTTTTGACAGGTATGCGCACTTGATTTACAAATCGTGTATTGAAAAAGTTCGATAGCGGGCAGCTTACTGTACTATGCATTTTAGGCCATACATTACAGCGAGTGAAACTGAGCTAAAAGAACAGAAAAGTTTTTGAAATGGTACTCGCACTGATATCTACCTTCTTTCTCAAGTAATTGTGAGTTATCTGAGCGGCATCATGCCGCAAGTCTACGAACTCGGCGTGTGTTGAGCGTAGCGTGAAGCACTGCAGCGCCGAAAATATTATTTGCTGGCTACGTATGTTGGTCCATCGTAATGTGTTAATAATTCATAACCAGAAAATAGCTATACCCTAATTTTTCTTGGGTGGCAACCGATTACAATGGACAATGATCTGCTATGGTTTTATGTTAGGTAATACTTCACTTAAGAGGTATGCAAGTAATTTGTTGTCCACATTGCACAATTGATAGAATACATATTTCGTGTTTCAAACTTCAAGAGAAGAAACAATTACTGTAAACTGCGAATTTGCTGTTGATGGACTGAAATAAAATTTCTGAAATTCTACTCAATGACTTTCAAGTTGAGGATAATAAACGGAAGAAACACAAAAATATACTTACATTTATTGATGCATCTACACCTAAGATTATACTATTTAGCCTTCTCTGAAGCCGGCCGCGGTGGCCGAGGGGACTGCGGCGCGCCAGTCACAGTCTGCACGGCCTTTACGGTCGGGAGTTCGAATCCCACCCTGGAGCATGGATATTTGTGTCGTCTTTAGTATAAGGTAGTTCATAAGTAGTTTGTAAGTTTAGGGACTGATGACCCCGCTGTTAAGTCTCTTAAGCTTAACAAACATTTGAACCTTCTCTTAAAATCTTCTACCACAAGGTGAAACAATTTATATACAGTGTCTCACATAGAAGAGCAGCTATCCCTCAGACCGAGACTGAAGTAGGATTACATAACAGTAAAATTAAAGACATTTATTTACCTCCTGATAAGGGAAGCTGCAACTTATGGTCATGGGGGTTCGTCAGATGTGCCAGATTTATGTGGTACACGCTGTACTATGTTTCAGCTCATCTCCACTTTCAAAGAACTCTACACGGTTCTCAGAATTTTTATTTATTTTATTAGGAAGCTGTCTGATGGGAACTGCTTTTCTATGAACATTTTCTGAATCTCACAGTTTTCCTTGTCTCCATGGTACTTTCATATCGATTTTTATACTTTAAATGAAAGGAAACCGCGCAGATTTAGTTTAGCCTCAGACACTGCAGATCAGTAAAGGATGAAAAGCAGGTGTCATTTGTTTCATGTTGTGATTTGTTTTTTCGTTCTTAGTGACCAGTACTTGTTCACTGCCATGTACTTTGAGCCAGCTGTTAATTGATTTTGTAATTTTATTACAATTGTTTGCACACTGTAGTGATAGAATTATAAACACATTAGAAATATGTTGTATGGACCCATCCCATTAATTTCGACCAACATTTAGGAGAGTTTTTCCTTATGTGAAAAACTAAACATTTCTTAATTTTTTTAATTCATATTACAGAATTAATAGTAATAGAAGGCAAATAAACATATTATCATAAGTATAATTGAAAAAAAAATCATGCAGAGAAGCTTCTGCTGAAAACAGGCTGGAGACGTGTGATACTTGTGCTGCAGAACCAACACCATACCCCAATCGGTTCGTGGCGGCGCCGACTCGCGCCGGGAATATTAAAGATATCGAATGTTAAAGGAAGGAAATACTCTCCTAAATGTTAGTCTATATGGATGGAACGAGTGCATTACCACCTATTTCTTATGTTCATAAAATTCGACGGTTCGCTACAGTGTGAGAACAATAGTAATAAAACTAGGCGACCTGTGCAAATACTTTGCACCATTAGTGGCTAGTCATGTGAAACGGAAATAAGTAAAATTAAATATTTACCATTTAAAAATATTTATTATAGATAGTAACAATATACAGAATATTATATAAGCTGGTGTTTTCTTAAATTCATATCAAAACACTTATTTAAAATCAATTATAATTCTAAAATAGATTCTTTTAATATATAAGAAAGATAGAGGACCCGTGCAAATACTTCGCACCGTTAGTGGAATGACTAAAACGTTGAGAAAACATGGAAGTAAAGTTGAATGTTCACGCATAGCTTTCTTCAGAATCAATCCGTGGTAGTGTTTAAAAGCGCGAATGAAAGATATTGATACGTTGAGTGTTGTTAGGTCAAAGAGAATTGTGTACTTTATTTATAACCGAAGATATCCTTAAACAAACCGATTAATATATTCAATGCAAGGACAGAAGGATCCCGCGTTTGCATGAAAGTAAAGGAAGGAGAGACTTAAGTTAATTATGATACTTGATGACAAATCTGCTCATATAAATACCTTTCGTTTAAAGTGAAAATGAAGGAAATGGGGCCGATAGAACGGCCTGACCGAATGACTTTAGTTTACAGCCAGGACATCCCCATAAGAAATATACAGAAAGAAATCCCGTTTGAGTGTAGAAAAAGTGGATGAATACCTTTCTTTAGTTTTACACAAAAATGAAGGAAATCAGCCGGGTAGTTTAGTCCGTCCGACTGACTTTAGTTTTCGTAGATTCTTTTAATATACAATATAATAAAATCTGTGAACTGTTAGCTGGATTTTTGAAGTGGCCAGCAATCGATCTTCTGCTGACAGTGTGTTGGGATTCCTTATAGCTCTCCCCTTCCCTCGGAGAAGCTCTCCCCTTCCTCGGAAAAAAAATTAGAAAAAAGTGACAGACGCTTCTCATCGTTTACTGACCTGTCCTGCAGTGTCTGAGGCTAAAGTAAACCAGCGTATGTTGAAAATTCGAAAGTACCATCTTGCAGACAAAGAAAATGGTCTTCAAATGATACAGCAAAATGTTCTTAGAAACGTTGTTCGCCTCAGACATATTACTAAAAGCAACTCAGTTCATTCTTACTTTCATCTCAGACGTGAAAGTATCGCATTTATCTCGGACACACTGCATACAATAATTTTCACCCTTTGGGAACACATTTTCTGAAAGCTACAAAAGCGAAAAGGTATATATTATGTCTTAGGAGTAGATGCATCTGCAACTAGAAAGCCTTTAACTGTAACGTCACAAAATTTTATTTCAGTCCATTAAGAGCAAAGTCGTAATTTAGATTACTTTGTTCTTCTCTTGTAGTTCCAAACACGAAGTATAAAATCCATGAATTGTATTATGTGGAAAAAACCAGATGTATGCCTCTCAAAGTCAAGTATGAACTGCTGTAAAACCGTAGCAGATAGTTGTCCATTGTAATCGGTTGCCACCCAAGAAAAATTAGTTCATTATTATTCTCTGATTATGGATCTTTAACACATCACGAGGTACCGACAAACGTAGCCAGCAATTCAGATTTTTCGGCACTGCAGTGCTTCACGCTACGCTCAACACAGGCTGAGTTCGTAGACTAGTAATCGCGGCCCGAGGGCGCTCAGATAACTCGCAATTACTTTTGAAAGGAGGTAGATATCAGTGCGATTACCATTTCAAAAACTTTTTTGTTCTCTTAGCTCCATTTCACTCGCTGTAATATATGGGCTAAAAATCATAGAACAGTAACATGCCCGCTATCTAACTTTTTCAATACACGATTTGTAAATCAAGTGCATATACTTGACAAATAGCGTCATTTGAAAACGACTGTTAAGAATTACGAAAAGGTGAACGTTTTATTCGAAAGCTAAGATGTTTTACTATAATGTTTCCAAAATTGAGATTTTTTAACCGAATACTTTCATCAAAATCGAGTGAGGAGCGTTACGGAACTAAAAACTCGTGCGGAATGAAAATTAGCCTTTTTTTTCACAGCCAAGGCAAAGCTAGTAAGGAAAAACTAATTTCATAAAACGATGTAGCGTGGTCGTGTATACCATCAACAATTTTTACAACGTGAAAATCAAAATGTGTATTTTCCCATTTTTATCGGCTCGGGTACGTCCGGCGCGCAGTGTGAACACGCAGCCGGCGGCGTGCGCCGATTAGGCTGAGGCGGCTCAGCCAAGCTCAGCTCGTCCCGGCGGGCGCGCGTGAACCCGGGAGTATCGTGATTCGCCCTGCCCGAAACGTCTCGCTCTCGCGAGTGTGACGTCATCGCTCCCCCTCTACCAACCCTTTACCCGCCGTCAGCCGTCGAGAGCGACGCGCGAGCGCTGCGGGAACCGAGCGGGAGTGGCGGCCGTTTTGACCGGCTCTAGTGCAGCCTTTAGCAACCAGTGTGTTCAGCTGCTACTGCCGAAGCTTTCTCCACACCTTAGATGTGATACCCAGGTAGACAGTAGCTCTCGTTTTCGACCTGCACGCTGTTTTACTAAAGGGCTCCATCACTCGTCTAAGGCATTAGCTCCCAGTGACAAAGAATCTTGGGTTCTACCCTTCTTCTAACCGCAAGTGTGGTAGAGAACTAAATTTGAGTTTCCACTTTCAATTAACAGAAATGCAAATGAAAGGAACTGAAGAGTCCTTTGGAGCAGGTGTATAACTAAGAAACCTTTGCAACATGTGAAAAGAAGATGGAAGACTTTTCACTAATTACGTCATGTGAATACCGGTATACCTGCTTGAAACAGTCCTCCATCGCTTTCCTTTCCAATCTTTGAAGGATTTGTCATGTCTACGGGGCATAATCGTTTTAAGCTTCTTTGGCCTTTCACTTTAATACCAGCAGCGCGTTTAGTGCATTAATAATGTTCTTCATTTCTTTGTGGTGTTCATTTTAATCCTATTATTAGAAAATGAATCCAGAAGAAGTTCCCGGAATGTAATTTATTAATGCTGACGATGAGGATACCTATGTAAGTTGTTGTTGGAATTTTGAAGGGAACAAAACTACTAGGTCATCTGTGCCCTCCTATATAAGTAAGTCTCTGTTGCCGCGGTGGGGTGGCCGAGCGCTCTAAGACACCTTACTGCGGAGCGCGCGGTTGCTCGCCGTCGGAAGTTCGGGTCGTCCTTCGGGAATTGGTGTGTGTTATCCTTAGCATTAGTTATTTTAAGTAGTGTGTAAGTCTAGGGACTGATGGCCACTTCAGTTTGGTCCCATAGCTTTACAAACTATTGAATAATTTTTGAATGCTAAATTTATCATATGAAATTTGATTGGTTTGTGGTTTAAAGGGCCAAACTATCCTGGTGGTCGGTCGAATAACAATTTATTGTCGTAATTCGTTATCTATAAATAGCAACAATTTAGTCATACACAGCTAAACATACATATGTCTAGTCCTTAAAGTGACTTGTAATATACAGGTTCCACCTTTTTCATGAAATTATGAAAGATGGAAGAACAAATCGATCAAGAGCTTTCTGATGAGCCCGTTGCAAACTATCATGCGAGCGGAATACCAGAATAAAAAATTCAATTGACTTCCAGGAATTTAAATTTGAACTCCACTTGTACGCATTTAAAGTCAGCTGGAACACCTGACTCTGCAGCAAAGTATTTGAAATTCCTCCTCTTAGCATAACAGTTTCCTGTGATTAAGAGGTGCATCTCGTAATTCCTAAGCCAGTTGGACGCAGATCAGTTTCGTGTTTCACAACTTCCGCACTGCTCTCTGAAAACAGACTGAATATTGTGAGTGACTCCTGTTTTTAACTTAGCGAAATGGCGTACGATGTTACCCTGTTATTTTAACTTAATTCGACCTAGTTTCTAATGACACGATGGATGCTGGTGCTCTTTTAACGGGCTTTTGTAATTGTGTCTTGTTTACTCATATCTTTTCCAATGAAATACATCCGCCGCGGCGGAGCGGCCGAATGCATTGAGGCGCTTTGCTACGATGCACGACGTTGTACCCGTCGGGGTTCGAATCCCCTCTCGGGCATGGATATTTGTGCCGTCTTTAGTATAAACTAGTACATAAGTTGTTTGTACGTTTAGGGACTGATGACCCCGTAGTTAAGTCCCATAAGCTCTAAAAACATCTTTTTAAATATATCCAGCACTTCAGATTCCTCAAACTTTCATTATTTCATTCCATAATGAGATTTACATTTCCGCAGGAAATCACGAGTCACATGCAGAAAGCAACATGGGGTAGAATTAGTATTGAAGTTTTTATGTCTGAAATTCGGAATTCAGTGGAAAAAAAACAAGCTGTTACACACAAGAAAGGGGAATGAATTACTTTAGCATCAAATTTACTCACAGCAGTCCAATAAATGCCATCTGCAGTGACGTAAAATGGGTTTCGTTAGTTATTAACAATTTCCTAATGGCAATTCAGTTGGCAAGACTTACGATTTTGATTAGTTCTTAAATTTCTAAGAAAAGTACCTGTACTGTTTGAAATTAAACGTTTAATTTTCAAAGTAAAAAAAGTAAGTGAATTTGTTAATTCACTAAAAATGATGTAAAATGGTCAAACAGAAGATTATAAAATCTAATTCTATTACTCGTAAAGGGCAATGTTACACCATTAAATTGAGAAACTTTCATACCAAATATTGCGGAAAATGCTACTAAATGGGCAATATCGGCAAAGTAGTAAGATTTATACATTTAAATAGTTCATTATTCCCAAGTTAGTAAAGGCTCTACAAATATCAGATAGACAGACACCACATTTTCAAAATTTGCGATATTTACATTCAATTAGAACCCTTTCTGGATTGTTGTAAATATCAAAAACCTCAATTGAAAATTTGTTACTGTCGTATTAATGCTTCCGTATGCAAGTCTTTTAAGAAACAAAAACAGTAAAATTATCTTTTTTATGCTTTACAATTAGAGAAAATAGTTTGTCATGCAGAAATTCTAAAACGGTCCGAAATCTTAATTTCGAAAAAAGTTTTTTATTTTTATTTTAGTTCATGGCACACTGGATAGCACGGCCAGTCACTCTGAAACACATAATGTTCTTCAGTCAAAATAAATAAATAAATAAATAGAATTCACAGTTGTTAAAAATCGTGATGTCTTGAATATCTCTGAAGGTTTTTAGCCGGCCGCGGTGGCCCAGGTGACTGAGGCGCTCCAGTCACGGTCAGCGCGGCCACTACGGTCGGGGGTTCGAATCCCCCCTCGGGCATGGATATTTGTGCCGTCCTAGTTCGTAAGTAGTTCATAAGTAGTTTGTAAGTTTAGGGACTGATGACCCCGTAGTTAAGTCCCATAAGCTTAACAAACATTTGAACATTTGAAGGTTTTTACAGTCTGTGACGAAATAATGTTCCATCATTTTGGATTTATATACGGAAATTAATTAAACCATACATTCACTTACCTATGGAATGTAACTTGTGCTCATTTAGACCCGCCTTCTGGTATACTTCATATAGCAAAACAATATACTACGGTTTATTTCAATGGACGCTGCCTTGCGAGGTTAAATCTTTTATTACCATAAATAAGCCTCAAGTAGTAAATGATCTAACCTTACACAGCAGCGCCGATTGACAAACAATATGTTTTTAAATTGATACTTTCTTTCTTTCCCTTAGGCCGTTTTCCCGCACCTGCGGGGTTGGCCCTGTGTTAAACGCGGATTTGGCATGTGTTAATACTGAAAGGGTGGCCGGATGCCCTTCCTGCCGCCACCCAGTGCACGAAAAGTGTTACGAAATGTTTGCGAATCATGTAACTGAGGCGAGACTTGGGAACCAGCCCGGTATTCACCTAGGGGGATGCGGAAAACCGCCTAAAAAGCACATTCAGGCTGGCCGTCACTCCGACCCCTTTCGTTAATCCGCCGGGCGGATTATAACCGGGGCCGGTACGCCTCTCCGCCTCGGAAAGCGGTGCGATAGACCACACGGCTGACCGAGCGGGTCAATTTTTTTAATTGATACATCTACTTGTAAAATCCAATTTCGCACATACATCTGAGAAAACGAAGTTCACGATTTTTGCTATCAATGATAAATATACGTAAATGTGTGTAGGAAAGGAAAATCTAACTGAGATTATTTCTAATTCACTGACGAGAAGATGTTAGTAGTTAAAATAGATCATAAATAACAGCTCAATTACGAACCACTTTACCTTCCTACAAAACACTATTCATTATACTAATAAGCTCTACATGACTGTTTCACATTTAAACAATCGTTTTATGACAACAACCATACGGGTCTAACTACACATGACAAATCGTAGATTTCTAATCGAATGTTATTTACAACAATGTCGCATATCATAAACAATTTCGATCTTAAAGAATAGATGGAACAATGGATGTGCAAAGGCGGCTGGTAAGTCATCACGACTCAATAAAGGCGCGTCATTTTTCTGAGAGGATTCTCGGTAACTATGCGATCTTAAAGTTATTTTATTTAAGACGAAAGCCAAATATCGTTATAAAGGTCTGTGGAATCTTTATTACTAAGGATTCAGCAATGCACATAACGTATTGACATTCACTTACAATGTTTGAGAAGTAATGAAGGATTTTAGGAAAAATATTAGTATCATTATACTTACATGTATCGTATTTGAGGCAGAGATTCTCTGACCGATAAATTTCACATCATCAGGCGTCCTTCAGTATTGTATTCCTTACTTAAAAAAAAGTCTAAAAGTACCGCCCTAGTAATTCAGATACCAGATGTGAGCAGCTTCCCCGTGGATTAAATCAGAAATTCTAAAGAGAGATCAGGTATTATTTCCTACAGCATAGGTGGAATCGTCTTATGTTAGGACAGGGAATAAATACGAAATTACTTGTTACAGCATAAATGTTTATAGGTTCAGTAACATATATACTAGTTCAAAAACATGACCGTTAAATATTTGTACAAAGTTTTACACAAGTGATGTGCAATATGAGTGGACAAGCAAAAAATCTTGTAATCATTCTAGGACATTGTCATTGTCATATGACATAATTTTCCTGTAAGCACGTGGCTATGGAAATTTTTGACAAAATAAACCATTCACTTGCTTAATCCGCTGTCACCTATATGTTCTGAAAATGTACACTATTACATTTAGATTGTCTTAAAATATAAATATAGGAAAAGAAGTGTTGACGACTACGGGAAACTGTTTTGCACAATCTGCGGTCGCCTTAAAATTCCGATACTGTACTTTATTTCGTTTAGACTGTGTTCAAATTAAATCTTGTAACCTACTGTTGGCGACAACAGAAAAGTTTTCAAACATAAATTACTAGTTGTTATTTCCTTAACAGCTGTTACCTCTAACGGCCTAGCACCTACTACCGTTACGGGCAACGTTTTGGCTATTTCATGTCGATATTTACTAAAATATATTCAACATTTTTCCTAATACATCAAGCCAAATTCATCTTGTTTTCAGTTCAATGATATGGCCTTCAGTTCATCATATGATACGTGACGAAAAAAATCGTGATATAATATTCTGGCTGTAGTACGCTATACATAACGAAGAAACTGAAACTGTGTGCCATACTGGTTCCGGTTTCGAGTCCAGGTCATGAACAAAGTTTTAATTGGCCAGGAAGTTTCAAAGCAGCGTCCACTCCGCTGCCGATTGAATGGTTCTTTCCAAATGACTCAATATCTGACTTCCTTCAGAACGAATGACGTGAATTAATTACTGTAGTAATATTACATAATTCGACTGGGCTGTTAATGTAATTATTTCTGGAGAATTCCTAAGTAATACGAACATTCTGTCTACTAACTGAAGGTAAACTTACTATTAGGTACCATTATACTGCCACAATTGAGCATATGTAAGTAAAAGAACATAAGGAATGTCAAACGGATAAACGTAATCACAAGATTACAACACATTTACCAAGGGCGTCACCTTGTTTGCAGTCGTGGAACAATCTCTGGACTCTAAAGCGTCTGTGAGAAGCAAGTCGTGACTGCGTAAGTGAGTTGTTCTAAGAAGCGGTGTGAAACATTAAGTGACGCTTGCCAGAAAACTATCGCTGCTACAAAGACGAATGTCACATCATTTACAGAATCCGAATTTTAAATCACGTTCCTAAGCATGTAAGATTTCCTAACTTCTTGATGAACCGAATATGTGATGGAAGGAACTTTGGGCGGAGGACAACGTCGAAATTTGGTTTATTGGCACTAAGTCAAACATTAAGCAAATTTGTCGGAATATATATAATACACATAGCATCATCAAATGATTAAAACCATAAAATAATGGTAATTTAATAACAGGAGAATAATTAATTTATTATACAGCTTTTGTTTCGCAAGGTGTTTTGTCGTTATATATTTTCCCATACGTCAGCTATTAATATGTACACATTTAGAACATTTTTTCAACAATACACTATGCTTACAGTTCGTAATCTATCTCAAATGCAATAATCACGTTACAGATTAATATAATTTCGTAAAATAGATGACGATGTAGAAAAAATTAATGCAATAATCTATTGGTATATGTGGTTAACTTAGTAAGCGGCCTGCGTGTGTATTTAATATTGTTAAAATAGGACGACCTGAAAGTGGCTCATAACTTATTGTGAGCTTTCGGCTTTTCATTTCAACAATAAATTCATAGAGAAATATTATTTATTCCTTTCAAGCTAGTAATCTTATTGCCTAAAAGTACTATTTCAAATGTACTGTCATTGGATAATACAGTCAGCTGTTTTATTGATGGTATTAAATTCGAATTTTTAATTTCGAAATTATCCTTTGATTTCGTTGGGCAGGCATGGAACTTTGGTAATTCTACGTTTTACTTTCATACCGGAAAAGAGCGTCGATCGGTATATATTTTATAGCTACAGTAACGACACTGATTATCAGTGCAGTGTGGTTACATTGTAATGAAAGTTCCAGATCACTGTTTACACTTTATCATATAACGCTACAGCTGTTTCAGCTATTTGCTATTATCATGCGCACACGTATATAAGTATTACAATAAACAATTTCCATCCCATTACAAGTTAAATACTAACAACACACACACACACACACACACACACACACACACACACACACACACACATATATATATATATATATATATATATATATATATATATATATATATATATATATTCTTATAACTTACGTCTACGATGTTTTGACGTTTGTTACTAATATGTGGCGTGACTGTTGGAAAACGTCAAACTGTAACTAACGTCAAAACATCGTAGACGTATTTTATAAGAAAAATTTACATCAAAACATTATATATATTTTCCTAGTATTTACTTTTTAATGGGAAGGAAATTGATTATTGCAATTCTTATATACGCAGGCCCTTTATAATGGTAAAAACTGAAACAACTGTGACGTTATATAATAAAGTGTAAACAGTGGACTGGAAATTTCATTACAATGTAACCACACTGCACTGATAATCAGTGTCGTTACTGTAGCCATAAAATATATGCCGATCCACGCTCTTTTCCGGTATGAAAGTAAAACAGTATCTTTTGATACTGCACCCCAAAAGTGGCTTCTAATGAAATTGCATGCTTATGGAATATCTCCCCAATTGTGCGATTGGATTCACGATTTCCTATCAGAAAGGACACAGTTCGATGTAATTGACGGTAAGTCATCGAGTAAAACAGAAGTGATATCTGGCGTTCCACAGGGAAGCGTTATAGGTCCCCTACTCTTCCTCGTGTTTATAAACGATTTAGGAGATAATCTGAATAGCTCCCTTAGACTGTTCGCGGATGATGCTGTCGTTTATCGGTCCGTGAAGTCAACTGAGGATCAAAAGCAACTGCAAAGCGATTTAGACAAAATTTCTACTTGGTGCGAAAATTGGCAATTGACACTAAATAAAGAAAAGTGTGAAGTAATACACATGACCACTAAAAGAAATCCGCTGAAATACAATTACGCGATGAATCAGTCAAACCTTAAGGTCGTAAATTCTACCAAATACCTAGGAGTTACAATTACGAACAACTTTGACTGGAGAGAACACACAGAAAATATTGTGGGGAAGGCGAACCAAAGGTTACGTTTCATTGGCAGAACGCTTAGAAGATGCACCAGCTCCACCAAAGAGACTGCCTACATCACACTTGTGCGTCCTCTCTTGGAGTACTGTTGCCCCTTGTGGGACCCTCACCAGGTGGGACTGACGGAAAATATTGAGAAGGTTCAGAGAAGGGCAGCTCGTTTTGTTTTATCACGTTACGGGGGGGAAAGCGTCACGGAAATGTTGCACGAATTGGGGTGGAAATCATTAAAAGAAAGACGTTATTCATTGCGGCGTGATCTGTTTGCGAAGTTTCAATCACCGACTTTTAGTTCTGAATGTGAAAATATTTTGCTAGCGCCCACCTACTTAGGGAGACATGACCATCTCAATAAAATAAGAGAAATCAGATCGAAAACGGAACGATTTAGGTGTTCTTTCTTCCCGCGCGCTATTAGAGAATGTAACGGTAGAGAAAAGTTATGAAAGTGGTTAATGAACCCTCTTCCAGGCACTTAAATGTGATTTGCAGAGTATCTATGTAGATGTAGATGTAAAACGTAGAATTACCAAAGTTCCATGCCTGCCCAACGAAATCTAAGGATAATTTCGAAATTAAAAATTCTCAGTTACTACCATCAATAAAACAGCTGACAGTTATCCAACGACAGTACATTTGAAATAATACTTTTAGATAATAAGATTACTATAACTTATGCTACGATGTTTTGACGTTTGTTACTAACATGTGGCGCGACTGTTGTAGAACGTCAAATTTTAACTAACGTCAAAACATCGTAGACTATTTTATAAGAAAAATTTATATCAAAAATTTGTATATATTTTGGTAGTGTTTAACTTGTAATGGAAAGGAAAATGATTATTGTAATTCTTATATACGCAGGCGCTTGATAAAGGCAAAAAACTGAAATAGCTGTATTGCTATATACTAAACTGTAAGCAGTGATCGGGAAATTCATTACAATGTCCTGCAATGACATTTATCACACTGGAGGCTCAACAATCAGGAAGTGTGATTACAATTTGGACCCCTTTACGTACTTCAATATTTGGATTTAGTTCGAACGGCACAATCTAAACTGTAGACGAAGTTGCATAAATTCGAAGTATATCAAGTGTATTAAAATCGGAGTGGCATCAATAAAATAATTGAATACATTTTCATATATTTTAATGAAATTAAAGTTAGGTCCCATAAGTTCTACAAACATTTGAATTTTTTTGAACTAAAAGTGGGCCTTTGCGATCGTCTTTTGACAGCTCGAAATTTAAATGAAAATAACGGCTTCATCTGACACGAAAATTGAATACCCGAATTTGTATAGTAGAAAATTCTCTACAACTTTGCTGTCTTAGGTTTTTTTCATATCTCGTATCGTATCAGAGATATTTGCAAAAATAACGGCGATTTTGGTATGTCTGTCTGTCTGTCTGTCCGTAACGTGTTCCCTGTTTTTAAGACGAACCGTTCAACGCCGCGGTGGATTGCAATTTGGACCCCTTTGTGTACTTCAGTGTTTGGATTTATTTCGATTGGCGCAATCTCAAATGTAGGCGAAATTGTATAAATTCGAAGTATATCAGGTGTATTACAATCCGAGTGGCACCAATAAAATAACTGAATACATTTTCATATATTTTAACTCTACACATGTTTCGCACGTGTAAAACAAATGAAATGAAAACGAATATACCTGAAATTGTACGCAAGTTACGTGACGGACACCCTCAATTTATTAAAATCGGATGTGACCCTTCAAACGATTTCCAAACGAATTTCGAAAAATTTTTGTTACAACTGTGCCGGTAAACTTTTTTTTTTTAATTTAAAGAAAAATGAAATAACATTTGACGGACACAGAACATTATTCACTCGTGTGTTCTGCATCCGTTAGGAAATTAAAAGTGAGGTATAGTACATACCAGGTGAGCCGCTCACTGGATAGCTGCAACACGCGAGGCGCACGTGTTGCGTGGGTTGCCGGCACGGCAGGCGCTGCGCTGTCCGGAGTCTGCGCGCGTCGGGGTGCGAGGAACGACTGCGGCCAGGGCGAGGGGCTGCCGCCTCGCCTCTTGCTGCCCGCCGCGCACCCCCACTGCGCACGCCCTCCGGCGCCGGCGCCGCCGCTCTACCCCCACCCTCCACTCCCACACCTTGTGCCTCTTCTTTCCCTCGCAGCGGTGCATCCTTCTCCAACTAGCCGCTCCACCGAGTCCCCTCTACATCGCGATGTAGTTTATCTTTCCACCTCATCTACGTATATACTCCCCAATCCACTGTAAAGTACGCCGCGGAGCGTACACTTAATGTCTGTAAATCTAACGCACCGAACTGCGTGGTCATCAGTCCGTAGCTTACAAACTACTTAAACCAAGGTAAACTAACCTGCGGAATATTTTGTAACACTTTACACGTTCACACCTATAACGCTATACGCAGACATTTGGGGTACACATTTTCTCCCGAGGGACATGGGGTGGAGGCAGGAAGGGCATCCGGCCAGCCCGTAACAATTTACACACGGCAGATCCGAATTTAACAATTTCCTGCATATGCGGGAACATGATCAAAGAGAAAGAAAGAAAAGACAGATAGAATAGCCATAAACCGTTTTTTTTCAGTATCTTCGACTTGAAAAATATGAAGGAATATCTGAATTAGTAAAGCAAGTTGAAAATAGATATGTTCATTAGGTAGCAATTATCATCTACGAAGGTTAGTTGATACTGCGAGTGAATCCAAACGCATGATTAATTTGTACAAAAATGTTCAAATGTCTGTAAATCTATCGGACCAAACTGTGCGGTCATCAGTCCGTAGCTTACAAACTACTTAAACCTAGGTAAACTAAACTAAGGACAACACACACACACCCATGCCCCAGGGTGGACTCGAACCTCCACGGCGCGCAACCGCGCGCTCCGCAGCGAGGTACTTTAGACCGCTCGGCTACTCCACCGCGGCGAGCGTACACTGTACTAATACGAGGCATTTTCTTTTGGCCCGCTTTAGGTTACGGTAGTAACACTAAAGGTGGGCCTTTGCGTTTGCTTTTTGACAGCTGTGGCCGAGGGGACGGCGCTCCAGTCACGGTCTGCACGGCCACTACGGTCGGGGGTTCGAATCCCCCCCTCACGCATAGATATTTGTGCCGTCCTTAGTATTAGCTAGTTCGTAAGTAGTTTGTAAGTTTAGGGACTGATGACCACATAGATAAGTCCCTTAAGCTATACAAACAACATTTTAACAGCTTGAAATTTAAGTGAAAATAACGCCTTCAGCGTTCATCTGTCACGTAAATTGAATACATGAATTTTTAGAGGAGAAAATTCTTTACAACTTTTCACCTTTATGTTTTGGCCCACTTTAGGTTACGGTAGTAACACTAAAAGTGGGCCTTTGCGATCGTCTTTTGACAGCTCGAAATTTAAATGAAAATAACGGCTTAACCATTCGTCTGACACCAAAATTGAATCACCGAATTTATAGAAGTAGAAAATTCTCTACAACTATGCTATTTTATGTTTTTTTCATATCTCGTATCGTTTCAGAGATATTTGTAAAAATAACGGCGATTTTGGGATGTCTGTCTGTCTGTCCATAACCTCTTCCCTGTTTTTAAGACGAACCTTTCAAGCGATCAGCACCAAATTTTTCAGTTATAATTGTTGGCTACCAGAGACCAGAACCTCAATTTTTTAAATATTTCGGAGAAAAAAAAGTTACTAATGCCAAAAAAGCCGTTTATAATGTAATTTTAATTGCATATAAATCGTTCATCTGACGCGAAAATTGAATAATCGAATTTGTAGAGGATAAAATTCTCTACAACTTTGTTCGCTTATTTTTTTTTTTTTTTTTTTTTTTTTTTTTTTTTTTTTTTTTTTTTTTTTTTCATATCTCGTATCGTTTGAGAGATATTTGCAAAAATAACGGAGATTCTACGATTTCTGCCTGTCCGTCCGTCTGTTCTTCGTACGATAAATGATTATCTAGTGTCTACAAATGCCATATTACCATCAGCTAACAACGGCCATCAATAGTATGAATTTAATGAACACAATTCCTAACTGTTAGCTGTAGCGTAGTGGGCAATACGTTGGACTGTGACGCTGAAGGTCAGTGGTTCGAAACCCGCTACTACCTAATTTTTTTTCCTAAAATAGTTCAGGCACTCTTATTAATTAATTTTTTATTATTTAAATTATTAGTTTGGTCCAAAATGTTTGCAAAAACTTATAAAACTACAAACTTAAAGTGGGCCATAAAACACGTCAGTGCGATTATTTTTTTTTCATATCTCTCATCGTTTCAGAGATATTTGCAAAAATATCGGAGATATTACGATGTCTGTCTGTCTGTCCGTAACATGTTTTTAAGTCGAACCGTTCAACCGATCAGCACCAAATTTTACAGACATACCTGTTGGCCGTCAGAGACCAGAACCTCCCTTTTTCAAAATTTTTGGACAAAATACAAGTTAGTAATGCTAAAAAAAGCCGTAGGTAATGTAACTGTAATTGCAAACGAACCGTTCACCTGACACGAAAATTGAATAACAGTATTTGTAGAGGAGAAAATTTTCCACAACTTTGCTCTCTTCTTTTCTTTACATTTCTCGTATGTTTTGAGAGATATTTGAAAAATAATGGCGATTTGACACCGTACATTGAATTCACGAAAACCAGCTGTTCGCAGATGTCACTTGACATTCCTCGCCCAGAACCTCCCGGACATATGCCATCTTGCGTTGCGTATTTGATGATTTTCTTATTATAACTTACAAGTTCTCACTTCAAAGCAATGGCGTACTGAAGAATTAACAAAAACGCGTCATTAAAAAAAATGTTCAAATGTTTCTAGAACTTATGGGAATTAACTACGGGGTCATCAGTCCCTAACTTACAAACTACTTATGAACTAGCTTATACTACGGACGACACAAATATCCATGCCCGAGGGGGGATTCGAACCCCCGACCGTAGTGGCCGTGCCGACTGTGACTGGTGCGCCGCAGAACGCTCGGACACCGCGGCCGGCAACGCGTCATAATTCGTACGATACTTGATGATCTAGTGTCTAAAAATACCATATTAGTATCAGTTAATAACTGCCATCAATAGTATGAGATTAAAGGACTGTTTTTGCAAGTGTGTGTCGTAATGTAGTGGGCAGCGCGTTAGAATGTAATGTAAATGGTTAATGGTTCGGAACCCGCCACTACCAATTTATTTTCTCCTTTTTTCCTAAAAGGAATTCTGGCACTCTTGTTAATTAAATAAAGCTTTGTTCTTCAAAATTTACAGTTGTGCATATGTAAGTATGCTCCCTTTGTTCTATTTCGTGAACATGTCGTGAAATGCCAAGGTAACAATACCAAGGTAACAATGGTCTTCTGAAGCATATGCACGTAAACTTGGGAGGATACTGTAATAATGAATATTCTGAACAACGTGCTGATACTATTAGTTTCGTATATAAAGAAGCCCTAGATTACTGTGGCAAGTGTAGTTTCTTATTGAAACGGAAAGGAAGTGTATACATTGCAACAAATTACTTTGTTTATTTTCTTTTCTAAGCAATTATTCATTACTTTTGGAATATACTGAAAGTAATTAATTAGAATCATTGCATCTACTAAAATGTTTGTCTTTGAGATGGTAGCTATGGACGCTTTTATCGTATATGGTATTATCTTTCCTGTAGTTCAGATATGACTTCATTCATGGTACTTTGTTCTGCGCTAAAATAAAAAGCAAATAATCTACATGAAACCGTGATTACCTTTTCTTTTACGGCTAAAATCACGAAGGGAATAAATGTGGTAATACTGAATTCCACATAAATCTAGTGATATGTATATACAAAGTGAGTACTATAATTGCCGCGGCGGATTAGCAGTGAGCAATGGCGCGCCGTGCTGCAGTGCGCGCGGCTGTTCGCCGTCGCGGGTTCCATTTTCCCCTCGGGCATGGGTGTTTGTATTGTCCTTACGTTAGTTTACCTTAGTTTAAGTAGTTCGTAAACTATGAACTGATGACCAGGCACTTAAGTCCAATAGATGTACAAACATTTGAACATTTAGTACCATTATTACGTCATTTACAACACTCATTGTAACAGTACCTCTCCAGTTTATGTACATGTGATAAAGAAGTCTATGTTTGCAATTCGTTGGTATGTATTTCATGGAATGTTCTCCAAACAGAACAAATGCACTTCTCAGAGAAAACGCTGTTACCTTTGAACAACTCGGAATCTTCCAGAATATAGTTGTGTTCAGTTAACAACGGTGCGCGAAAACCTTTTAGGAAGCAAGGAAAATTGTCACTGGTGGTTTCATTCTTTTAAATATATATTTTTGTGTCTTCAGGGAGATCGATGCTTGGTTGTCGTTTTTTCATGTTCGTTCTGGGTTGTTTGTCAAGAATTTTGCTCAGATTTTTTTTTAAATTGCAGATGACGTTGAACCATCTTTCTTTCTCTTTCATTGATTCTTCGGTTTGATCGCACTTTGTTCAAGTGTGTTTGTTAAGCTTATGGGACTTAACTACGGGGTCATCAGTCCCTAAACTTACAAACTACTTATGAACTACTTACGAACTAGGACGGCACAAATATCCATGCCCGAGGGGGGATTCGAACCCCCGACCGTAGTGGCCGTGCAGACCGTGACTGGAGCGCCTCAGTCCCCTCGGCCACCGCGGCCGGCTCGCACTTTGTGAACGTTGGTTTGGTTTGTTCTATGTTGATCGTTTCGTCGTTCGTGCAATTTTTTCGTTACAGAGGGCGTCGAGCTACCTTGCCAGCAACCCACTGACCGAGCGCGCTGATCCACCGAGCCTTAGCTACTTTCGAACCACCATCTAACATGTTCGCATATCACAAACAAATTCGTAGCGCAATACACTACGGCGAACAGATGCGAGAGTAATCCGTAATTCTCCTACCATCGATGGCAGTGTTAACTGCTGACATGACGATGCCAGACATATGATTATAATTCATTCTCCAAGAGCGATGTGTTTTTGATCATTTTCAGTGCGCCATTGCTTCAAAATGACAACGCTTGAGTTATAATAAGAAAATCATCAAATACAGAAAGCAAGATGGCGTATGTACGCTGTATCATATCCAGTCTATAGTCACATATCCGAACCTCAAATGTACACTAAGTTCCTTCAAGGCTATAGTCATTCGTAACCAGTACAGGCAAGGAAAATAAACTTTGAACAAACTACCAAGACCATGACAAGACAAGCTATACAGATAAGAAAGCGGCCCGTCAGGCGTATATCGCGCTGTAGATCAATCAGCTCTATTTGAAACACTTGTGAGATGTCCTCTGCCCTAAGGAAAAGCGGGCGAACAAATACATCTATGGCCGGTTGAAGCTCACTTATATCCAAAAATCTGTTTTCAAACTCTTCTTGTAATTCAGAAATGATTTTACATAATCTGAAAAATCCACATCTTTAACTATGTTTAATTCAGGAAAGTGTCCACAATTCTGCTTGCGCAACTCTTTTCATCCACATTTTTTTGCTTGAATCGTCTGCACTAGATTAACAACGGTGTGATTTTTGCCTTGGAGTGTAGTGTTAAAGGTATTTAAATGACCAATTACGTCACTCAAAAAAGCCAAATTAGCTACCCACTCAAGATCACGAAGCAATTCTTCTCGACGTCGTTTCATTTCCAAAAACGTATTAATTTCGTCCCTAAAGCAGAAAAACCGATTAAGCACATTTCCTTTGCTCAGCCATCTTACTTCTGTGTGGTAGGGAAGGTCCGGGAATTCCGCTTCGATATCAGCCAGTAATTCTTTAAATTGGCGATGTTTGAGTCCATGCGATCTAAGATAATTAACTGTTCAAACAACTGTGTCCATAACTTGTTTTATATTGACAATCTTGACACAAAGCGCCTCCTGGTGTACAAGAAAATGAACTGTCGTGAATAAGGAACAGCGGCCTTCAGCCACCCAGGAATCCAGTGCGTAGTCGTCGTAGCGGAGGGGCTCCATCGGTTGTTACACTGGTCAGGCGGTCCCATTTTAAACGCGCAGACTCAAACACTCTTTCCAGGGCTAGAAAAATATCCAAGCTTGCGGTTGTCTTTTAATAGTACGAGATCGAGAAATTGTTCGGTGACACGCAGATTGTCGTTGACACCCCGAATGAATATGATAAGCTGAGATATGTCCGAAACGTCCGTGGACTCGTCAAGAGCGATAAAAATTAAAATGAAGTTTGCCGCTCTCTCTATTAATTGCTTCTCCATATCTGAGACCATATCTCTGACTTGGCGAGCAACAGATTAAGGTGAAAGAGGTATTTTTTTTTTCCAAACTTTTCTGTGAGATTTGCTGGACATATTCAAACTGCCGAGTCGACCAAGCAATTCTTGATGAGACTCCCAGCCGCAAAGGGTTTCCCTGCTTTCGCAGTTCTCATCGAGCATTTGTAACCGGCGCGCAAACTTTGGGCACCTGTTTCCTGTTCCTACAATGACAGAAAAAGGTAGCCTACAATTAAATGTTTAAATTCCTGTTTTTCAAAACTCTTATCATTTTAAAGATTGTTTCATTCATTAAAACCCAAATAAAAAACTAACAAAGGTTGGTTTTAGTTGTGTTTTCCTTCAGTTCTTCTGAAAAGCGATCATAGGCGCTAGCAAGGACTGCGAAATGAGATCGCAAAATAAATTTTTATTTGCGTTTTAATTGAAAACTTGGTCACACTACAACATATGTTTCCTCAACCGTTAAAACACGAATACACAAAAAAATGAATGACTCTTAATGACACTTTGCTGTCATTTGTGACGGCTTTTCAGAAAGTGGTAGAAAATGACGCACCTGAAACATTTTCTTGTATCTGTGTGACGCGATTTAGTACAACCAGAATATAAAAATTAACCGAAAGGAAATGTTCCTTGTCGCTGAGAATCTGATATTCTATAACTAGCTCATTACTAAGCGCCATATCAGATTGTAAAATATAGTTTTATTTGTCATCTTTGGAAATAATAAACAGTGATACGATAGGATACACTTAATTCAGTGTAATGCTGCCTGAAATTTTCTTTCAGTTCTCCAAGCTTTGACTGGCGTTCCTCTTGTGACAAATTTTCGAACTGATCTTTGTAACAGTGCAGTCGAATACTTATTTAAATACATGAGGTTATGATGGCATATTAAACATTTGGCACGGTTTTCGAAAGCAGTAACCGGCCACGGTGGCCGAGGGGACTGAGGCGCTCCAGTCGTCACGGTCTGCACGGCCACTACGGTCGGGGGTTCGAATCCCCCCTCGGGCATGGATATTTGTGCCGTCTTTAGTATAAGGTAGAATATAAGTAGTTTGTAAGTTTAGGGACTGATGACCCCGTAGTTAAGTCCCATAACCTATACAAACATTTGGCACGATTTTCGAAAGCAGTAGTAAATAAATTTCCCGCTCGGGTTTAAACAGCGCAGACGCGCCGCTCCTCCTTTTGTTTGCCTCCTACTGCTGGCCGTCCATCTCTAGCAACTGTAGCCTCACGCCTGCCTTCCACACGAATCGCGCGTGCAGCGGCATGGCGAAGGCGAAGCGGGCGGCCCGCGCGGACAGCTGAGCAAAGCGCCAGCAACAGGCAAGGCGCCTGGGGCACAGTTTGGACGAACCTGCGTCAGTGCGATACTTTCATTCCATTCCCAAACAGAACGATGGAAAATAGAATGTCTATATGCCTCCGTACGATCCCTAATTTCTTTTATCTTCTCCTTGTGATCATTACGCGAAATGTAAGTAGGCGACAGGAAGATCGTTCAAAACTGAACTTCTAATTCCGGCTCTCCAAATTACCTCAACAGAATTTCTCGAAATAACGTCGTCTTTCCTTCAGCGATCCCCAATTGAGTTGCCGGAACATTGCCGTGACACTCGAGCATTGGTCGAACCTACCGGTAACGAACCTCTCTGCTCGCCTCTGAACTGTTTCCATGTCTTCCTTTAAACTGATATGCTGCGGATCCCAAACACTTGAGCAATAGTCAAGACGTGGTCGTACAGGAGTTTCATACGCGGTCTCCTTTACAGAAACAATACATCTTCCCAAAATTTTTCAAATGTTTGTATAGCTTATGGGACTTAACTACGGGGTTATCAGTCCCTAAACTTACAAACTACTTATGAACTACTTCCGAACTAGGACGGCACAAATATCCATACCCGAGGGGGGATTCGAACCCCCGACCATAGTGGCCGTGCAGACCGTGACTGGAGCGCCTCAGACCCCTCGGCCACCGCGACCGGCTTCCCAAAATTCTCCCAGTAAACCGAACTCAGCTGTTCGCCTTACTAACACCTGTCCTTACTTGTTCGTTCCATTTCCTATCGCTCTGCTATGTTACGCCTAGATATTTGAACGACGCGACTGCATCATGAACGACTGCATCAAGAAGTTCACTACTAATACTGTATTTGAATATTTTTATTACTCATCTGCATCACCTTACATTTTTCTACGTTGAGAGCTAGCTGCCATTCTTCACACCAACTAGAAAATTTGTCTAAGTCATCTTGTATGCTATTGCAGTCAGTTAAAGACAACTATCCTTCAATACGCCACAGCATCATCAGCAAACAGCCGCAAATTACAAGTTACTCTGTCCATCAGATCGTCTATATAGAGAGAAAATAATAGCGGTCTTATCACACTCTCTTGGAGCACTCCTGACGATACACTCTTCTCTGATGAACACTAGCCGCCGAGAACAACGTACTGCATTCTATTACTTAGGTAGTCTTCCAGCCAGTCACAAATCTGTGAATCTATTCCATTAGGTAGTATCTTCATTAGCAGTCTGCAGTGTGGCTCCACATCAAAAACATTTTTAAAGTTAAGAACAACACAATCTGCCTGTTGCCCATCATTCATGGCTCGCAAGATGTCGTATGAGAAAAGGGCAAGCTGAGTTTCACATGAACAACGTTTCCTAAACCTGTGCTGATTCATCGAAAGAAGCTTTTCCGTCTCAAGGAAATTTATTATATTCGAACTGAGAATATGCTCCCAAATTCTGTAGGAATCTGATGCCAACGATATTTTCCTGCCTTTATGTGAGTCAGTTCTTTTATCTCTTTTATAAACGGGAGTTTCCAGCGGTTTTTTCCAGTCTCTAGGATCTCTGGGCTGAATTAAAGATTCGCGATAAATGCAAGCTAAGTAAGGGGCAATTGCCGCAGAATACTATTTGTAAAATCCAACTGGTTTTCCATCCGAAACAACAGTTTTGAGAAACGAACAAGGTATTATACAGCCAATATGTCATTTAAGGACGCCTATCCCGACAATGTTAAATTTAGTAGCTTGGCTTCACTGTATTTCAAGAACCATAGTAGCCATTGACATGAAACTGTTAGAGGAGATTAAACTGTCTGATTTTAGACTGTTGTTGTTGTTGTGGTCTTCAGTCCGCAGACTTATTTGATGCAGCTCTCCACGCAACCCTGTCCTGTGCAAGTCTCTTCATCTGAGAATACGTTCGGCAACATACATCCCTTTGAATCTGCTTACTATATTCATCCGTCGGTCTCCCTCTTCTACGGTTTCTACCACACACACTTCCTTCTAATGTTAAATGGACAATTCCTTGGTGTCTCAGAATGTGTCCTACCAGTCTCTCTGTTCTCTTACTCAGGATATGACAGGAACTCCTTTTTTCCCCAATTCGCTTCAGCACCTCCTCATTAGTTACGTTATATACCCATCTAATTTTAATCATTCGTCTGTAGCACCACATTTCAAAAGCTTCTATCATCTTCTTGTCTGAACTACTTATCGTCCACTTTTCACTCACATACAATGCTACACTCCATACAAATACTTTTAAAAATAACTTCCTAACATTTAAATTAATATTGGATCTCAACAAGTTTCGCTTCTTTAGAAACGCTTTTTTTCCCCATATCCATTCTGCATTTTATATCTTCTTTACTTCGGCCATCAGAAGTTATTTTGCTACGCAAATAACAAAACCCATCTACTACTTTTATTGTCTCATTACCTAATCTATATCCTTCAGCATCGCCTGATTTTCTGACATTACATCCTATTACCCTCGTTTTACTGTTCTTAATGTTCGTCTTATATCTTCCTTTCAAGACACTGTCCATTCCATTGAATTGCTCTTCCAGTTCCTTTGCAATCTCTGACAAAATTACTATGTCATCGGCAAACCGCAAAGTTTTTATTTCTTCTCCCTAAACTTTAATTCCCTCTCCAAATTTCTCTTTCCATTCCTTCACTGGTCGGTCAATGTACAGATTGAACAACATTGGGAAAAGGCTGCAACCCTGTCTTACTCCCTTCCCAAACTCAGCGTCCCTTTCTTGCCATTCGACTCTAATAACCGCTGTCTGGTTTTTGTATAGGTTAAATATAACTCTTCGCTCCCTATATTTTACTCCTGTTACCTTCACAATTTGAAAGAGTGTTTCCAGTCAACATTGTCAAAGTCTATCTCCATATCTACAAACGCTGAAAACGTAGATTTGCCTCTCCTTAGCGTATCTTCTAAGATAAATCATAATTTCTTCTTTGATTCTACATTTTGCCTCCTGTGTTCCTACATTTCCCCTAAATCCAAACTGATCTTCCCCGAGGTCGGATTCTACAAGTTTTTCCATTCGTCTGTAAATAATTCGTGTTAGTATTTTGCAACCATGACTTATTAAACTAATAGTTCTGTAATATCCACATTTGTCTCTTTCTTTGCAATTGGGATTACAATATTCTTCTTGAAGTCGTAGGGTATTTCCCCTGTCTCATACATCTTGCATACCAGGTGGAACAATTATTTCATGACTGGATCTCCTAAAGATATCAGCAGTTCAGACTGAAGATCATCTACTCCAGGGGCCTTGTTTTGACTCAAATCCTTCAGAGCTCTATCAAATTCTTCTCAAAGTTTCATATCGCCTCTCTCATCTTCTTCCACTTAGTCTCCATTTATAGAATACTGCTTTATTTCCTTTGTATAGGTCCTCTATATACTCCTTCCGCAGTTCAGCTTTCCATTCTTTGCATAGTACTGGTTTTCTGTCTCAGTTCTTGATATTCATACAGCTGCTTTTTTTGTCTGCGAATATCTCTTTTATATGCCTGTAGGTGGTATCTGTCTTTGCCGCGGTGGAGTAGCCGAGCAGTCTAAGGCGCCTCGCAGCGGAGCACGCGGTTGCTCGCCGTCCGAGATTCGAGTCCTCCCTGGTTCATGGGTGTGCGTGTTTGTCCTTAGGTTAGTTTAAGGAATTTTTTAAGCTACGGACTGATGACCACGCAGTTTGGTCCGATAGATTTACAAACATTTGAACATTTTTTGCTATCTTTCTCCTAGTTTTACATTCTTCTACAGTTCACCATTTGTCCTCTAGCCACTGCTGCTAAGCCAGTCTACACTTCCTGTCAATCTCATTTTTCAGACGTTTGTAATCTCTTTTTCCTTCTTCACTTGCTGAATTTTTAAATTTCTCTTGTCATCAATTAAGTTCCGTATATCCTGTGTTATCCAGGGATTTCTATTAGGCTTTGTCCTTCTGCCTATATCCTATCTCTCAGAGCTACCCATTCTTCTTCTACTGTATTGCTTTCCCCCGTTTCAAGCAATCCTTCCCTAATGCTCCCTCTGCAACAGCAGTAACTGTATGGTATAGACGTGTTAGCTGATGTTACACGGCCAGATACGCCACAGATACGCCTCCGCTGTGGTTGCACCTACGGTACTGCTATCTGCATGGTTGAGGCACGCAAGTCACCCCACCTCGGCAATGTCTGTGGTTCATGGGGGTGGGTTTTTAGACTACATAACTACAATAATTACATTTCATCCACTGATTTCGGAAATACAACTTTTTAATTACAGGGTTAAAAATTTGTGTACGTTTTCTGTAAGTTATCCTAAATTATTTTACTTGTACGTAACATTATGCTCGTCTTTTACGAGGGGGAATTGGAAAATAAGTTTCACCTGTCGACTGTGGTCAGAGTTTCGTATCAAATTCAATTTTTTTTTATAGCTTATGGAACTTAACTACGGGGTCATCAGTCCCTAAACTTACAAACTACTTATGAACAAGCTAAGACTAAGGACAACACAAACACCCATGCCCGAGGGGGGATTCGAACCCCCGACCATAGTGGCCGTACGGACCGTGACTGTCGCGCCGCAGAGCGCTCGGCCACTGCGGCCGGCAGAGTTGCGTATGAAAGGAAAAAAATAGAATGACATATATTTATTTTTCTACATATTTTCCAAGTACATTGAGACATTTGCCATACCGCTTTATAAGATTCAAAAAGCCTTCCAGGAAAAAATGAGGGCGTTGCATACTGAAGAAGCGTTGAACGGCTTGTTTGACGTCAACATTACTTCCAAAGCGCCTTCCGCCGAGAGTGTTCTACGAAGCTGGAAACAGATGAAAGTCACTTGGTGCGAGATCAGGACTGTAAGGCGGATGGTGTAAGCGCTCCCAACCAAGAGTTGCAATACGGTTTTGCCTTGCTGTCGCCGAGTTAGGTCTCGCATTTTCATCCGACAGTAGAACGCCAGATCTGAGAAGGCCAGGCCGCTTTTTTCCGAATCACCTGTTTCAATTTTGACAGAGTGGCACAGTACCGCGCAGCATTGGTGGATGTATGCTCCAAAAAGTCCGGTAATATATCTTCTTGGTACAAGCTTCCTAGGGTTTTATTTGCGGACGGAGAAGTTAGTACTGCTTCCTCCCATAAGTCCCCTAAAACCTCTACATCCTTGCGGATGCTGTTGCGTAGCAGTGTGCGTTTGTACCGCCCTACAGTACGCACGAGGTGCCGTAGTTGCTGTGCAAGACTTTATGGAAAGCATAGAGTTCTGACTAACCTGTTGTCTTCTATAGTTGTGTCCCCAGCGCAGAAGACAGCACACAGGTCGTTGATTCTTCTACAGCATACAAGTGAGGCTAAAATAAGTTCTGTATGATGGAAGCGTAAGTAACGACTCGCGAGATTTTTA